>OY759172.1:18217067-19681111 GCA_963662145.1 Sturmia bella | reverse complement strand
TAGAGAAGTGGAGTACAGTTTGGCAGATTTTTTATTTTGCTTGCCTTATAAAAACGGTGTTGCATGTCGAGCAATGGTTTAAACGTTACTAAAGACTCGTGCAGTTAAGAACTGTAAATTTAAAAAATTTAGTTAATTTTTAAAAAGAATTCCATTTCGTTTATTTAACTAGAAAAAATAAAAACAAAAGCGTGGTTGAAAGAACAAAATTAAGGTGAAGAGCCCAAAGAACTATAAGACTGTGTAAATTTTATCCTACAAGCTGCAATAAAAACAAACTCAAACCCCAACTTGAACTTGGACAAGTAAATATAAATACTAAGCGGAAATCCAAACGAATTCCCTTTTTCTAAAAAAGGCCTTTAGGGCATTTGTGTGTGAATGAGTGTGTATGTTGGCCTTTAAACTCGAAATATATGATTTTGGCTCAACTTGCAAGCTTACACGATATACTTTTTGAAATAAAAGACCACCTGTGTGGCAGATAAAGTTCGCCATATAAATATGAATAAAGTTTTGTCATTTTTAATTTAAAAAGTTTTATTTCTTTCTCAACATTCTGATATTCTTCAAAAATATTCATACAGTTGGAGCTGCAGGTTGTGTTTGCTGATGCTCTTCAAAATATTATTACTTAAAAGTGAGTTGCTGGAACAAAAAGTTATTTGGAAAATTTTTCGTAGCAACATTTTCGTAGAAAACTTTAGCAATAATTTTTAATTTCAATACTCAGGAATATCCTGGTGAGTGTTTGAGTTGGTAAGATAAAAAGGCACTTTAGTACGAGTTAAGCTTTATTAAGCGAAAAAAAATTTTGCGCTAAAACAAAAGCAAAAAATAAATCTTAAGTCTCTAAGACGTTTCAAAGAATTTTGTCTGTTTTCAATACCCAGTAAAAAAAAAAATTCGCACAGAAAAAATTTAATTTGTGAAAGATTTCTTCAACATTAAATTGTACAGTTCTATTAAAACAAAATAAAAGGAAGTAGATAAATAAATTCTCAAATTAAAATTTAAAGCGTTTTAAATTTGTTTTTCACTTAAGAGTAAGAAAATTTGCTTTCAAAGGAGCAAAGAAGTTGAGTGTTGTGAACATTTTTTGAGTGTAAGATCTGCTGTTAACTGATTTCTTACAGTTTACCATTGAATGAGTCCTAAGTTTAGCAAGGTTCTTGATGTTTAATTTAAAATTAATAAACACTCACAAAGAAAAGCAAAAATCACAACCGTGAAGAAAATTTATAAAGTTTGTCAAAAAAAAAGCACTTAAACACTTGTACTCATAAACAATAGGAATCATGTTTGAGCAATAAGTTAAGAGCAACAATTAACAGGTGGGCCAAAATAAATCACCCTTATTTTGGCAAATGGCAGTCAATGTCACATCTAATTTTACATTTGTGAGCTAGACGGCTGTAGAATACAAGTGAACAAGGTGTGCAGCTTTACACTCCCCAGTAACGCTGAAGAATCTTGTCTATGACGAAGTGGACGATTTTTCGATCAAAATCATAATGAGCGATGATTCTCGTTTGCACCTCAGTGGGTAAGCCAAACTATCGCTACTGGGGCACCGCAAATCCATGAGTGATGCACAAGCAGCCATTACACCTGCTCAAAGCGACTGCTATTTTTTTTTCTACGGCACCGCTGGTCAAACGACAACGCACTATAGGGCTATGTTAACGAAGTTTTTTCTGTTGCAATTGAACGACTTATGTCTGGAGGACATGTGGTGTTACAGGACGGAGCAACAGCACACACTGCACGAGCTACAACCGATATTCTGAAAGCCAAACAAAACCGGATGACTTCTTTTGGCCCACTTGCCATATAAAATCAGTACTTTATTAGTTTGGCTCATATACAAAAAAAAAAAAAAAAAAAAAAGAAAAACCATAAAATATGCAAAATTTTTGTCACCATTTATTAAACAACTTGGAAGGGAATTTTAATTCATTCACAGCGACTTTTTGTTATTTGTAAATTACTTTAAAGGAGAAACAATATTTTGTGATCAAATTGTATTGATTAACATTTTTAAATGAGACAAGAAAAGTAAAGTTGGAGACTTAATGGCTGGGGTACATACCATGGCTGTTTCCTGACTACAAAAAGGTGCGAGATCAGGTCATGACTAGTTGCATACTATTTCTTAAGTAGCAGCCCTGAGCCTACCTACTGCCTAAGTTCTTCATTACAGACTGTCTATATTTAATATTATTGATCAACTTTCCACTTTATCACTGTGTTTTTCTGCTGATTGAAATGTATTATATATTCTCTCACCACTATCTTATAGATCTCCAATTCATTGATTAATCATTAATATTTATTTTATAGTCAAACTATATTTTTGTTTAATAAACAATATAAAAATGCACATGATGTATAAAGGGTCCGCCAAATAACTTTTTTTTTTTTTTTTGAAAACGGCGCAAAACATCGAGTGTAGCTTCGGCTGTTTGGCACGTAGCGCCAGCCTGTCGAAACCAAATGTTGCCAATATTCTCCCCTTGAACGATCAACAACGATCGCCATTGACAAAGGCCACTAATTGTGACAATTATGCCTCTGGACCAAAATCCTCACCAAACAGTGACTCGTTTTGGATGCATCTGCTTTTCAATGTATGCGTGCGAGTTTTCTGAGCCAGCTGTTTACCTTGCTTAAGGTGTTTGATGTTTTCTTTGTCTTGTGTAATTAATACCAATTGCAAGAATGTATAGAACTATAGAACGAATTTAAGACTGATAAATGTCATACAAAATAATATTATTATTATAATTGTTCTAGTTATAAATTAATATGTAGGTTGCATTATCAGCTACGCCCATTCATTATTAGTTTTAACTCAAAACTTTGTGTACATTTTACATTTTACTGATGTACTTCTGTCAATTTGAGTCAGTTGCAATTGAGTTTGAGTTCGATATTTGCTTCCTTCGAATTGAGAAAGCTTTTTTTTGGTGAAATTGTAGTGAACAACATTTTTAGAGAAAAAAAAAAAGTAAAATTGGAGCAGTGTTACCAGGTCAATGTATTTCTTGCCCCCAGAAAAATTTTAAAACCCCCTAAAATTCAATCTTTTTCTACAATATCCCCCCAAAAATTTTCGATGAACATTCTGCTTTAGTTTGCCAATTACCAATATTAATGCATTGACAATGTGGAAAGTGCATAAAATTGTTAAAATTTCCCCAATTAAAAAGAAATAAAAATTAACTGATTATATGTATTTTTCAGTGCATATGTTCTGATTACAGGCGTATGTATATTTACTATAAATTTTCGATTTATTTGTATTTATATATTTTGAGATCTAAGTACATATTTATCGGCAGCTGGAAATTGTTATCTACGTATCTAGAACAAATTAAGTTTCTTCAAAAATATTAAGAGTTGCTAAGTCCTCTTCGCTGTTTCCATTCTTTTGACATTTTCATAAAAAGAGTTTCA
This sequence comes from Sturmia bella, assembly GCA_963662145.1. Classification (NCBI taxonomy): domain Eukaryota; kingdom Metazoa; phylum Arthropoda; class Insecta; order Diptera; family Tachinidae; genus Sturmia; species Sturmia bella. The sequence goes on along the minus strand of OY759172.1, from coordinate 19,677,652 downwards.
ATTTTATCAAAGGTTCTTAGAAATTTTAATTTTCCCAATTCTTAAGGAACAGAAAAATTTAAAGAAATGACCCATAAGGACAAAATTCATTCAACTCAACAAAAAAAGTACTTAAAATTACCAGTTGCAAAATTCTGTACTTGAAGCTACCAGATGAACATAAAATATCTCATTTAATTTTACTTTAAAAATCGTTAAAGTTTTCAAATTTATCAGTTGAAAAATCTTCTAACTCCTGTCATTTTACCGTTCAACCAAACACAGAAATCCCCTAAGAATACCCCAAAAATTAATTGTTTCCTCCTAAATTTCCCCCGAAAGAATTTAACACCCGAAATTTACCCCTAAAAGACAAAATAAAAACTCTAAGTCTAGGGGAAACCCCCTAAACTGGCAACACTGAATTGGTGACATACTTGCTGGGGTATAAACCATGGTTTTTTCAAGGCCTCTACTACTATCATCAGCATGCAAATGGCTTTAAACCCTGGTCTCAATATTCTGTTGGTGCAGCAGTTACTAAAAAGTTTTTGTTCTGGACTGTTTTTAAAACACAGTACTTTCTCTCCCACTCTCTTTTGTCGTGAAAAAGTATGTTCAGTGAATTCTACTCCATTAATTGGGCACTTTGTTTTAATTGTCTTATTGAGTTACTGTACTTTTGTATGGCTTTTTGAGCTCAATTAAGGTCATAATTGTGTAAAGCTCTTCAATTTTGTATGTCGGAATTAGGTTACTCGTTTTAAAATCAGACCTTTTTAATTTCGTGTACATAGAGTAAAATGTGTCCTTATGCACATACTAAAAAATGTCAACTTTTCCATGAATTTTGCGGCACACATAAGTAGGATTTGCTTCCTTTGATTACTGTTACCAAATAAAAGTGAATAATAGAACACAATTTTAACACACTAACCTAAAAATTGCGGCATTAAAATTATTTTGCAATTTCGTTACATATTATAATTATTGTTCTATTTGAAAAACTAAACTTTTATAATTCATTCAGTTTAAAATGTTAAATATCAATAAAAACTATAATAAGGGAACTCCATTCAGGTAAAGTTGAAAAGGAAATTGTTAATAATTTTATTGGGATTAAGTTCGAAAAGGAATTTACTGTCTGCCTTTTGAGGGTGCACATACATAATTTGCCCTAATTGAAATTACTAGCGAAATAATAACAATTGTATCGTCATTATATTCCTCTTAAATTATCTTTATCAATACGTTACGGTTTTGTTGTTCGCCATCCTGTTTCGTGGTAATTTTGAAAGCAGCATATCAATAACATCAAAGCTCTTGTGATGTGGCGTGGAAATAATGCTGGTTTTAATGAAATTATTATCTTTATGTTCAAATATGAATTTCATGCAATTCCATTGTTCTACTTGCTTCGAAAATGTCAGATAGAGATGAATGGCTATAAAAGAATTTTATTCAACATTTTGATAATAAAAGTAAGGCAGGAAACATAGTAAAACAGCAAGTGGAGAATCGAGTATAATTTTTAAGACCAAGTATGTAGATGCTGTTTTAAACAACATTCGTCAAAAGGCCATTACACAAGTAGCTTGTTAGCACAGTGAGGGTAAAGTACCTAAAAGAATTAAGAAAATTTTCTGTATCAAACTTTCTTAGGCTGAGTGGTATCTTAACAGAAAGACATTTTTCTATGGCGATTTCGAATTGTTTTTATGTAACAAATATTATTTTTATCAATAGGTAAAACACATTAAACCGAAGAAACACTTTGTTTTCCACATTTTTTTGCTGCTGCCGTTATTTCCCCACAGAAAAACTTTGTGACTCTTGCTAATTGTATACAATAAGGGTTTCTCATTGATCTAATTAGTTAACATGTGAACTTAATTATTTATTTGCTTTAAGAGCCAATTAAAATGTATTAATATAGGTCCAAAAATGGACCTTTTTAAAAATGTATTTGCTGAGCCTTAAGCAAACTTTTGAGGATTTGTTAAGTCTACTGATGAGTTGATTAGCACCAACGAAATGTCGTCGACATATAGACAGCTGAAAAAGACAGCAAATATTCATTTTTGGAAGTAAATTAACTCATTAGTTTACTGCACTAAATTTTTCAAAAAATATATTTTTTATTGATTTCATTGGTTTTTTAATAATCATGTGCTTAAACTTGTTTAAATTTTTTTGAGTGAGAGTTTTTTTTTTAAGTAACACGACTTTCTACCATTAGTTTCATTTTATAGTCGAACTTAATGATTTAGAGTTGGTAATTATTTTGTCTTTCTATATTGTTTTTATAATTGATAACAATTAAATGAGAGAAAAAAATTTTCAAATACCTTTAGCAGGGTGATTATATATAGCTGCTTTGAAGCCGCCAAACTTCTCATCACCAACCCTCCTTGAACTCTGAGATTTATGCTTCTAAGGCGACAATCATGCCACCCATCTTGAGTGCAAGGATGGGTGCTGAAGAGATGTGTGGTGGCTTCGAAACAGCGAGTTTTCCACCCCGCCAAATGTCTTTCTTTCTTTGTTTTGTTTGCCTTATAAATAAAATTAATATATATTAATAATACAGGAAAAACTTGAGCCCTATAAATTTAATACAAAATTATTATATAAGAAAAGGTTTGAATATTAAAAATTAGATAAATTAACAATAATAAGACTTTCTTCTTGAAAAGACAATAGATGTAACTCCCTGACTTTGTTATAATTTAGTAGTTGTTTATTAAACACTGTCTTCTTCTTGTATGTTCTTTGTTTTACATTAAGAAAACTCTAAAAGTTTTGTTTAACTCCTACGTTTATTATCCTAATAAAATATTCAATATTTTTATGTTTGAATAATACAATATATGGTTTATTTCATAAAAAATATTGCAGGTTAATTTTCTGCGAATTTTTGCATAATATTTGTCAAATAAACGTTTTATAAATATAAAATATTCTATTGAAACAGGTCCAAAAATAGAGCTTACAAATGTTTTCTGTCTTTTTCAGCCGTATATATGCCGCCGACATTTCGTTGATGCTAATCAACTCATCAGTAGACTCGAAATTTGCTTAACTACTTAAGTGGTCGAAAGTTAGCTCAAAAGAATCAATGCTTGCAACACTTTGCGTGGTGGTTATTTAAATGATGTAGTGTTTCACACATAATATCAACTTTCAAACTTTATAATAAAAAAGAAATATCATGACCAAGTACCCGGCGAGAGGCAGGTACTTGGTTTAATATCTATAAAAACTCGCATCTTTTACAACAAAAATATTCTATGCCGGTAAATGAAGTTTAAAGTTGCTACTACAAGTTCTTATATATCGAACCGATAAGTTAATAGAAACTTTTAAAATGTGTTAAAAATTTAAATTTTTTTTTAATGCGACTATGATTTATTAAATACATTAGGAGAAAATACATAATGCTCTTGCACAGGTAGCGAGGTAATAAATATGGCCCAAACACTATAATTGAAAGAGGTAATAAAATGATAAACAACATTTTAGGCTGAATCGAAATGTCTGTTAAGCTCTGGCAAACAAGTAAATAAAAACAGTAATACGAGTACAATGTGTGTACATAATGTACACAGTTTATAAAATTGTCAGCTACCTTTTGTAATTTATTCTTTTGGTTTTTGCAGGAAGTGTTTAAATTCTGCAAGCATTCACTAGAAAACATTTATTTCATATCGTAGGAACAAGTAAATGCCACAAATTAATGAATACGTGTGTTGAAAATTTTCTATGCTCAAGCTCCTGCTGTGGGTATGAATATTAAAATGTTGTACTGAAAATTGTTAAAATAAAATAAATCAAAGCTTAAATGATAATGTTTTCTTGCCTTCAGTAACTTACACATATACAACTTTATAATTTCGTTTGTAATTTTCTCAATTTTCATTTCCCATCCCATAAAGTGTAGGAAAGGAAATTTTCTAAAACCTCTCCAAAATGGCAAAACTGAATTTATACTTAAGTGATTTTATGAAGAGTATTTAGGATTTGGCCTGGCCGAATGTAGCACTTTTACCTGTTTTCATTTGAATTAGTCTAAATAAACTGTAATAATTACTCATTATAATAAAAAATAGGATATTAAAATTCATGCACAGGATCAAATACAAAGTAAAATTGAAAATTAAAATAGAACGAGTCAAATTAAATTGGGGTATTAATTGTTTGTAGTTAGGCAGAAATGGCTTAAGCAAGCAAGCAAGCAAGCAAGTATATTTGTTCGTAATGTAAAAAAGAAAAATTTTACAATTGAATTGTAAATGTTTACAAGCCATGGATTGGTGGCAGTCTATTTGTCAATGGAATTGAAATTGAAAGTAGTCAGACATTGACTTCATATTCTATTATATATAAATTATTTTTTTTTTTTTTCTGGAAAATAATAAGAATATCAAAAATCCTTGAACAAAATTTTCAACTGTTTGCTTTCCTTAGTAACTGCTATGCATTGTATAAAAGAAACCCAATAAAAAGAGAAACTCATTATTCCTTCGGTGCTACAATCCATCATAAATGAGTCAAAGAAACTTTATACTCGCAACAAAAATTTCAATGTTAAATTAAAATGAAAAATTGTTGCGTAAAACTCATGTCAAATCATGATTTATTGAAAACCAAAAATGGTGTTGTTTAAAAACGAGATATTTCCATCAGCATTTTTCAAACAAATTGATTTAATATTTTTTTTACAGAAAATGCTATTGCATATTGTTGAGTACATGAAATTCCGCTTTGTCTTAGATTTTAAAATTGTATCAGTTGATATTCAAATTGGTAATAGTTAAAGAAACAAATTATAAATTTCAAATCGAATTTGAATTAATTTTTTATGCCATGGCGCACACTGAGGCCAAAAAAAAAAAAAAAAAAAGGGTAAGTGAAGCCAATAAGCTTTCAAGCGTACTTCTCTTGTCTTCTTCAAAAAAGATGATCACTGCAATTTTACACAAAAAAAACCTTTCTCAATTCTAAGTAAAACCGAACTATGGCCTGATAAAGTAATTCGATCTTTAGTTCGATCTAACTTCCTCAGAATTGAAACAGAATTTGTAAATAAGTTTAAATTTCTTGGTCCTCCCCGGTGGTGTTCCTAGAATTAAAGATTTCTTAAGTCACCAATTAAATTGCTGTTAAGCAATATGTTCTCATTTGTGTTTTTTTGCGTTCTATAAATCATTGTGATAGATACTCTTATGCCAAAAGGGATGATGCTCTTTTGTACATTTTTCGTTGACCTTTTTCATAAGAAAGTTTTTTCACTTGGAAAATAATTTATTCTGGTTGTTCTTTAATTAAAAGTTTTTTAGCTCCTTCCATTTTTTGCTAAAAATTTGATTTATTTCTTTCTTTTTTTTTGTAAATATTCTGAGGATTATTTTAATTGCAAAATTTTACTTACTTTCTATCTACGTTTTCATTAAACAATTCCAGAAAAGCGAATGCTCAGGTAAAAAAAGCAATAAAGATGACATAAAACCGACCATAAACTCAAGCTAAAGGTCATTGTTTGAAACATAGTAAAATCGTAAAAACAGTTGTATGAACAATTCTCCACAAAAAACCGAACATAGTTTCCTTTTTCTTATAATTAAAGCAAAGTGAATGGAGCAGAGTAAATAAGACACACACACACACACACACACACACACACACACCAGACCGCAGCAACATGTTGCGGCAAAAAAGTGCAAAAAAAACTCTTAAACATTTTTCAAGAAAATATTTCTTTTTCTCTGGCCATACAAAGAAAAGCACTTAAAATCATAATAAAAGTCTCACTTTTTCACATTTCTCATTTCAGTTGCGGAATAAATACAACTTTTTGATTAAAATCTCAGAAAAAAAAGGTAGCAACATCACGACTGAGCAAAAGTGCAAAGAAAACAAAAACAAAAACGAACATATTGCTGAAAGGACCAGACAAACCACTGCATGCCCAGTTTTGCAACAACAGCACCACCACTAAAATTACGCGTGTTTTAATCAAAAGTATCATTATAAAACCACAAATATGCCTGGTCCTTGTCAACGACTGCGTTTACCCTCATTAACATCAGTATTAAAGCCGACGCCGCGTGCCAATAGTGCAGACTATCCCACCTCAACGCCGCCCAGCAAACGCAACAACAATAACATCAACAACAACATCAATAGTAACCATCACAGCAGCACCGGGTCAACGAGTCATTTGATGCGCAAGCAGCAACATCGTGTTGTGGTCATGGGTGCTGCTAAAGTCGGTAAAACTTGCATCATTTCACAATTTCTCTATGACAAATTCAATACACGCTACAAACAAACAGTCGAAGAATTGCATCGTGGCGAATACGAACTACCAGATGGCTCAGCTCTGACCCTGGACATACTGGATACCTCAGGCTCTTTTGAATTTCCGGCCATGCGAACATTATCCATAACAACGGGTGCTGCATTTGTGCTGGTCTATGCAGTAGATGACAGCGAGTCGTGGCATGAAGTCGAAAGGCTACGGAATATGGTGAGTGTAAACGCTTTTTGAAGATATTTGGGACAATAAATGAATGACGCATTGCTTATTATGGCACGTGTGGGTCCAAATACATTTCGCTTGGGCTAGTGAAGTTCAAAAAAAGCCTTGAGTAAAATAAATCTACACCTGTTTATTTAAACATGCTGAGAAATTATTAAAAATGTAATTTCGAAAACCTTTTGTTTTTTGCGAGCTGTCATACTTTTGAAAAAAAAAATTATTTTATATATTCTACGCAGGGATTTGTCACGTTCAAAGAATTGTACCCCAAAATGTTGCCTCATTTAAATCTTCTAGATCAAAGGTATCACTGAAAACCACAAAATATCTGAAGCCCTTGTGTCATAAAACAGCCCGCCAGCTACAGAAATCATTGTTCTGCCTGATTTTGTTTTTAATACAAATGCCCAATTCACAAGCTCTCTTTTGTGTAGAACAATGAATTTTTTTTCGCTATAACACAGTGTTTATGCAAAAGATCTTTAAAGGTTACTAGCAAATCAATTGATAGAAAAAATTGAAAACTACTTCCTCAGAATTGAGAAAGATTTTTTTGGGGTTATATAGAAGTGAAGAATATCTTTAAGATTTTTTTTGGTTATATAGAAGTGAAGAATATCTTCAAAGAAGTCAAGTAAAGTAAAATTGAAGACTTCTTGTCTGTGGAACATAACTTGGCTGTCTTATGTCCACCACAACGATCATCAGCACCCAAGTAGCTTTGAACCCCGGGCATGACTGTCTTTAGCAACAGTAGATAGTTAATTTATTGATCAATTCTCAATTACTTCTGCCCGGTACATATGCAATGAATATTATAATTTTTATTATTTCTGATTTGCATCCTTTGGTATCGCTTGAGAGTGGTCGTCCTGCTGTTTCTGATCTGAATCATCATTATAGAACTATTATTAATAGAAATAACAGGTTGAGGAAACTGTTGAGATTAAATCCACCTTAGATTATGATTCGTAATGAAAAAAGGATGTTGCAAGGAGCAGTTGATTTTTTTTTGATAATAGTCGTCGTAATACTTTGGCAAGAAATAATAATTTGTTTGTTTGATGAAATAAAAATTTCGACAGCAAACAGGCAGCAACCTGGTCGACTGAAAGGCATGCATTTCGCTTTAGCAGCACCAGTCTCTCTGTACTAGCATGGGTGATGAGGAGAAGTGTAGCGGCTCTGAAACTGCTTGTTGCCCCCTAACTAAAGGGTTTTAATGCTGTCCTTGTCTTGTTTAATCAATAACAATTTCATAACTTATTAAAAATAGTTATGCTCAAAAAATCAGTGGCAGACAATCTGCTTTTTCAGTTTGAAATATGTTTAAGCCAGCAATTTTTTATAACATTGAACATTTTAACTGCCATTAAACGAATAAAATTATGAGTTTGAGCTCCAATTACAAATGTACGCAAATAGCGGTGCTATTGCAACAATGCCGCTGTTGCTAACCACCATTTAGAAATGCGTAAGTAGTAAATGGGAAGACACTTTACTGAGGCAAAGTAAACATAGTAAAAAAAAGGCAATGGTCAAACTGAATTCGAATAAAAAAAAGTTTTGCTAAGCTTGATTTTTCAGTTCTAGTAATTTTTTGGCCATAATTAATCAAAAGAAGCAAAATTAAAAAAATACAGGTAATATCAGATCTAACCTTAAAATCACTTAACTTGAAATCACATAATTTATAGAGATGAATTAAATGAAAAACCTGACGTTGTGCTGATATTTTGAGATATTTCAAATATTAAGAAGCTTAAAATTGTTATTTCAGACTTCATCTCAAATGTAGAATTTTCTGTTGTTAACGTACTGATCATTTGGAATTTAGAAGTAGAGTGATTTAAGATCATGTGCTTTGCCGAACTACATTTAAGAAGTATAATTTTAGGTATAATAATATACTTTATTAATGTTTTCTTTCTCCTTCAGCCGTCTATATGCCGCCGGCCTTTGCGTTGATGCTAATCAACTCATCAGTAGACTCCAAAAATCTTAAAAGCATGCTTGAACCCCAACTAATTATTCCTTAATTCCCATGAACAAAATGAGAATTTTGGAATAAGTGGTTGGGTGTCAAACATCCCTTTAAGGTTTTTCGAGTCTACTGATGATTTGATTAGAATCACAGAAATGTTGGCGGCATATAAACGTGGCAAGAAGACATCTAGTACAAACATACTGAAAACAATACAACGATATAAGTTCCTGGAGCTTGTGAATGGGCCAAATAATGTTTTCCTTTTCATAACATTTATCAGGTTTAAGGAAATAAGGGACATGAAAATGCTCTAAAAATTCATTATATTCAAAATCAATCTGCTGAACTGTCACAGTAAGAATCTTTATCTCCAAAAAATACTTTTAAAAGTTAATAAGATTTATAATGAAGTAATATTGTTACGCTTCACTAGGTAGTGTTCAAATAAAAAAATTATGTATACAAATTTTTTTTTTTTTGAATATTCATTACATTCAAAATCAATCTTTTGAGCTGTCACGTGAAGGCACTGTGCAGTCTTATTTTTTGTTTTTTTTTCTTAGGTTATAAAAAATACTTTTAAAATTTAATGAGATTTAAACTGGACTAAAGCGGGAATGCTGACTTCCATAAAATTGCTTTTTGAGTCTAGTAAAACCTTTTACTGTGGCACATTACGACAGTAAAGCAGAAACGAATTAAATGATGAATTGTTAGCAACACGTTTTTTTTTTGTTACTTCAAAAGGGGATTTAATTTGGAATGCTGTTCAATATTTGGAAATACAAAAGGAAAAGAAATTGCTTTTTAAGTTTTGGGCAATTTTCTTTAATATATTGCTCTCAATTGATCCTTAAGGTTAGAAACTATGTATGTATTCCGCTGCCCCTCCCCCTCATCCTCCATCAGGAAAAGGTTGTTTATTCATTTTGTTTGTTTGATTTTTATTAAAAGTTTGGCACAGCTTGAGTTTATTTATTTAAGAGAGACTTTTTTTCTGTACTGAATGTACAATTAACCATACAAAAATACGTGCTTGTGATAGAGCTTTTTGTGCGTGTGTTTTGAGTTTTTTTTTTCAGTATAAAAATCATCCTTTTAAAGGTCCCTGGGTAAAAGTACATAATGCTTGTTATACCCTTCACATAAATGTGTAAGGGTATATATAAGTTTGTGATTCCGTTTGTAACGCATTGAAATATCCATCTAAGACCCCATAAAGTATATATATTCTGGATCAGCATCAATAGCGATTACGATTGAGCGATGTCCGTCTGTCCGTCTGTCCGTCTGTCCGTCTGTCCGTCTGTCCGTCGGTCCGTCTGTCCGTCTGTCCGTCTGTCCGTCTGTCCGTCTGTAGTCGTTGAAATACCGTTTCTGAGATAGAAACCTCATTCTTTCGCTAAAACGTGTGAAACCCCGGTAGTGGGTCTGCTATTGAAATTCAGTAAGATAGGTCCGCGGATAGCCGAGATATATTCAAAAAACCGGGTTTTGAGGGATATTTTGTGTAATTTTTGTATTCAGATTTTTGAAAATAAAATTTTTCTTAAAAACTAAACCATATCATTTTTAGTGCCCATTAAATCCTAAAAATGAAGGAATTTTTGAAATCGGCCCATATATATCCGAGATATAGCGTCTCCCGATTTTTAAGGAAATCGGCTTTATAAGCCAAATAAGACAACTTTTGGCACCGAAGATCAATCAAAATGGTATATATAGGCTATTTAGAGGCAAAAGTGGAAAATTTTTCTACATCGGCCCATATACACTCGAGATATAGCGCCTCCCGTTTTCTCAAGAAGTCGGCTCTAAAAGCCAAATAAAACAACTTTTGGTATCAAAAATCGATTAGAATGGAACATATAAGGTGTTTAAAAGCAAAATTGGAAAATTTTTGAAATCGGTCCATATATATCTGAGATATAGCGACTCCTGATTTTTCAAGAAATCCGCTCTTTAAGCCAAATAAAGCAATTTTTGGCACTAAAAATCAATCAGAATGGTACATATAGACTATTTAGATGCAAACGTGGAAAATTTTGGACATCGGCCCATATACACTCGAGATATAGCGCCTCAAGTTTTCTCAAGAAGTCGGCTCTAAAAGCCAAATAAAACAACTTTTGGTACCAAAAATCGATCAGAATGGTACATATAAGGTGTTTAAAAGCAAAATTTGAAAATGTCTGCAATCGGTCTATATATACCTGAGATATAGCGTCTCCCGATTTTTCAAGAAATCGGCTCTATAAGCTAAATAAAACAACTTTTGGCACCAAAAATCAATCAGAATGATACATATACATAGGTTAGTCAGAAGCAAAACTGGAAATCTTTTTGTCATCGGCCCATATATGTTCGAGATATAGCGCCTCCCGATATCTCAAGAAGTCGGGCCTGGAAGCTAAACGAAACAGTTTTTTGCACTAAATATTTGTCGGAATGGTACATACAGGCTGTTTAGGGGCAAAATTAGAAAATTTTTGGACATCGGCCCATATGCACCCAACTTTTGGTACCAAAAATCAATCATAATGGTACATACATATGTATATAATATTATATACATATGTATATAATATTTGCGATCATGTATGAATGTATGTATGTATGTATGTATGTATATATGTAGATACGTTTGTATGTATGTAGGTATGTATGTATCTACATATGTATGTATGCATGCAAGTATGTTAGCATAAAAATTTTTTTTGCTTTGGTGTAAAAATGTTTATGTATGTACATACATATGTATACACGAGCTTGAAAATGAAAGTGATATAAAGAATTGTTGAAAAAAGGGTACGCAATGAAATTCTTTTAAACAATTGCGTCTTCAAATTCATTCACACAAAAAATCATTTTGGGTTTCCCTACGTACTTACATATGTACATACACACATACATGTGTATGATGATACGCAACAGATCATCGTGCACAAGAAAAAAATAATTTTGTAAAAGCAAGCAATGTAAATATGTATGTATGTATGTATATATGTATGTATATAATCATTGTTTTATGGAACACACTGAAAATATTCAATAATAAAGAATTTATTTTAGAGTTTTCTATTATAGATACATACATACGTATGCATGTACCCACATACGTAAGTAAATTGAAAAGCAAATCACACTTAATGGCAATGTTTAGCATTATAATTCAAAAATAATGCAATTATATGCAATTTTTTGTTAAATAAATTTTACTATAAAGTTAACTGATAAATAATTAAGAAATACATTTTGCTTTTCTTTATTTCATTGATATTAAAAAGAATTGGTGTCACCCAGTGGTTGAACTTGAGCATATTAAGAATTATTTAAATAAAAGTTTTGCAGCCTGTGTTAAATCCCGGTAGTGGATCTGATATTGAAATTCAGAAAAAATCGGCCCATATATACCCCAGATATAGCGTCTCCCGATATTTCAAGAAATCGGCTTTAAAAGCCAAATAAAACAACTTTTCGCACCAAAAATCAATCGGAATGTATGTACCATTGTGAAGGGTATTTAAGATTCGGCCCAGCCGAATATAGCACTCTTACTTGTTTTTTTTTCAAATTTATTTGATGTGCTCATACAGTTGACTTTTTGCTGTTTCTTTTATTTGCTTTGTTTTTTTTTTACATAAAATATTTGTATAGATCTAGTACCAAGGCAACGAGAATCAAACAGATAAAAAAAAAGTATTAGAACAATCCAGTCATAAAAATTTTGAATTTGGCTGTCAGAGCAGCACTGGCAATAAAATTCATGTTGTACTACACAATTTGGTAAGAAAACAAAGCAAATGTGTGTGCAACAAAGTGCTCTTTATACATGCTTATGTATATAATTTGGCCCATAAAAAACTTCGATTAGCTTGTAATTGCTTTTGTGAGAGAGCAGCTTAATGGCTTAGCAGTAGCCATAGCTGCCAGTTAAAATTTGTCTAAAACCATCAAATTTTGTAATATAAATTTCTAAATCATCTGCAATAAAACTTGTATTTCAAATTTATTCCATATTTAGTAAACAATTTTATGCAGCAATAAAAATAAATTATAAAAACAGAAAGTTAAGCCAGAGCTTAGGTGGTTTAATGGTTTAAGTATCACTGAAATATTGCAGCATATTCATAATGATGCAATTCATATAAATCAAATACCTTGTATTTATATTGTTTGCCGCAGCCTGCTTCAAGTAACGTTCTCGTAACGTTATCAGACTGTAAGAAGAAGAAGAAGAGCGACACAACGATTACTTTGTTGAGGGTTACTAAAATACCTCACACTCGACGCGTTTTCACAGGCATTTTTTAAAATCTTTAACACACGTTTTTATAAAGAAAAATGTCTCTGAAAATGTTTCAATTTACGTAAGGATTTTAATTTTTGATCCCAAACGTACGTGTACAACTACAATATTTCCCACGGACACTTGCTTAATCAATATCGACTGTCACTTCCCTTGTAACTGTACCATACCCTGCAAGAAATAGCTGATGGAAACTAACACATTGACAACTTAATTACTAACACATGCAAAGCAATTTCATAGGTTTCAGCGTTGCCATTACAATGATTGTTTTAGTATTTTGATTTTCCCTTATTAATTTGGTAATTTCATTTGGAACTACGTTTATGCATTAATGTTTTTATAGGTTCATTTGTCCATTTTTTTTTAAATATAGTTTATTATATTCTCTTTGAATTGTTTTTTGAAAATTTTCGAAAAATTCTTTTTTTATTTATCAATACAGAAATTAATAGCATTACATGTAACGCTGGTTCAAAAAAGAAATCACACGTACATGAATGTTTACATCTGTTTTTTCATTTTGCCCTTAAGAAAATGATAGAAACGCTGATGTATGAACCCATCAGCAGTGTCGGTCATATGATCCATCATATGAACGACACTGCTGTTCTTGCAGGGATACAACACACCAATCCACTATACTTCCTTGACAAATACCCAAAATTTTATCAAGCGCGTCACCATGCTTTCAAAAACTCTGATCCAAAATCCTTTCTATCTACCCCATCCAAGGAAAATATTCTAAAGATTTCCCAATTCCTAAAACAAGCCCATATTTACGATAAAATTTAACCAAAGCTAAGAATTAAATATACTCAAGTACATACGTATACAATATTATAAATACACGATTATACACCATTAACAGAGCGGAAGACCTATGATGTCATTGCTCTTTAAATATTAACACATAATTTGTAATTATCCTGTTAATAAAATATAAATAACTAAATCATTAAAAAATTTTTTATATTTTCTCTCCTTTAAGATCATCAACCAAAAAGGCATGCAACCACCCATTGTTGTTGTGGGCAATAAAATCGACACTAACGAAAGCGAACGCCAAGTAGAAATGGAAGTCACTGAAATGGTTGTGTGCGAAGATTGGCGCTGTGGTTACGTTGAATGTTCTGCCAAGGAGAATATCGGTATAGTGGAAATATTCAAACAATTGCTAGTGCAGGCCAACATACGCTACAATTTGAGCCCGGCTGTAAGAAGAAGACGTCAATCGTTGCCCTCCTTTACCTCGGCCAAGGGAAGTAAAAGTCCTCATCGGGGTGCGCTGAAGCGACATTCTTGTACCATGACTTAAGAGGAAAAACAAAATTGTTATGCCATATAGAAGGCAGTATGAATTATTTGGGGTTATTAAAAAATTTTGAAACTTGTTTGCTTGCTCAGACACGATGAGCGTGACAAGTTTTAGGCTGCATAAAATGTGACCACTAGTCTCTTGTTGACCATGCTTTTAGCCAAGTACAAAAATGCAAACAACTTAAAATGCAGCAACAAATACTAGCGAAAAGAAAAAAAAAATAAATTAAATTTCATAAGAGTGTAGTTTCAGTTTACGTTTGGTCCATGGGGTCTTCAAAGTTTACACTGGGCGATTAGTATATGATCTTACAAAAACTTTGCAAGAGCAAACACAAGTTTGTTTTAAATGTTGTAATTGGCTGATGGGCGATTATACCGACCGAATATCTCAAAATGTCAATGACATCGCTCGGTCGCTTAGTTTTAATATTTTGTTGTTGTTTTTAGTGTTTGTGTGACACAGAACCATGGTGAGCTCTTGCGAAATTTAGTGCTCTTGCAGGGTTTTCTTAAGTTGTTTTTTTTTGTGTGTTGTTTTTCATAGTGTACAGGTGAATGTTTTTGCATTTTTAGTTGTTACGTGCAAGCAGTTGTCTAAAAAATAAAGATCAACAAAAAAGTAGTGGACACGTCTTTCGGCGTCTTTTCAGTTTGTACAGTTTATTTGGCAGTTTTGCCTGAAAAGTTTTGTGGGATATTAAAAAAAATTTTGTTTCTTTTAGTATACTGTAAAACATTTTCAGCAACAATACGGATTGGAGAAGTTGAAAATCTTTATTACATTTTTTAAAGCTCCCGGAATTCATTTCAGGTAGATTTTGTATTCCCTTGTTTTCTTACCAAATGACTGTGTTATTAAATGAGTTAGCTTATTATTTGTTTGTAAAGCTGTAAAAGCAATATTAATTTATTGTTTCCATAACACACGCACAAAAAGTAAGTGCTTTTCATATAAAAATTCTGGAAGAGTCGCTTGCTTATGTTGTGAAATAATAAAAAATTGAAGTAATAACGAACATATAGACAGCTTGAGTACATGCTGTTTTTTTTTTTGACTCAGTATTTTCAAAAGCAACATATTATTTACAAAATTCAGACATTTCACCCACAAACTATAGATACACATACATTTTTTATTAAGAGTTTTTTTAATGAGTGAGTTCTGTTTTATATGTATGTATGTAGGTATGTATTTCTTCAAAGAGACATGCATGGACTTGTTTAAATTTTAAGGAACTGCTAAGCAACAAAAGAGAAGCTATAATAATTTTATTTAGAATAAATAATTTTACAAGATACACAATTTTAAAGGTTGGATAAAACTAAAATTAAAAAAAAAAAAATTTAACAAAATTGTCTTTTAGAATGATTTTAAAAATAGAAAAAAATCAATTGTTTTGATAGAATTTTTAATATTTTTAATATTTTATATGAAGTGTGCACAAATTTAGAAGTTTTTTTTATTACTAAATGTAATTTTAATGTTGAAATAAGAGTAATTAGCTAGAAGTAGAAGCATTAAGATTAAAAATTTAGAAAAGTTTCACAAAAAAAAAAAAAAAAATTCTTACCTCAAATGTTGTTAGTACTAAAATATATTGATTCAAATATTATTTAATTTACTCGGCCCTCTTTAAATTTTCAAATTATTTTTTTAACTGGTTACAAGCATCTTTCTTTATATGCCTAAAATTTTGCTTTTAACATCTTTGCCCCGCCTCCAATGGTTTTCTCAGGGCAAACATACATATTAAATATCTTTGCCCTGCAGCAACTTATGAATACTAAAATAATTATAAAGGGTTGAGTAAGCTAAATTACTAAAATATTAATGGTCTTATTCATAATAAATATTTAAGGTTTCTTAAACTCTTGTTTGACAAAATTTCCATACAAAACTAAAAAAAAATAAAGGTTTATAAAACTTAAATAATTTTTTATGAATAAGGGAGTAATGTTACTTATACAGGGTGTCCAAAAACTAAACGTTCCAACTCAAACTGGTGATAGCTCAAGTGGTGACCGCTACCCGAAAAATTAAAAAAAAAAATCTATGTCGCGTAGCTTAGAGGGAATTGTCATATTGAAAGGAAAATCACCCAGTAGTGATCATTTCTTTCCTGTGATCATAAATGTTGATTAAAAACAAATTTGTTTTTTCGATATCGTCAGTTAACCTTCTTTTGTAAAACATTTAAGAACTTGGTCTATAATTGCCGGATTCACATTTTTTGACTGTTTTGTGCATGATTGAAAAGATTTCGATCGTGAGTGACATGAGGATAAAAAGAAATTGTTTTGCGGGAGAAAATTTATTCTGATCGTGAGCGTGCGTGACGTCAGCCAAAAAATACTCACGTGCATATTTCTACTACGTACCTTCGGTAAATTCCGCCAAAAGTTGGTACCATTACACCCAACTTCCAAAATGTGTAATATTTGATGCATTTTATACTTCAAACTGAGAAAAAAAATTTTTTTGCTCAAAAATAAGAAATTTTTTTTTATTTTTTTTTTCAAAACTACAATTTTATGAGTTACAAATTAAATTTTCGATTTTTTTTAATATGGCAATACCTTCTAAGCTATGCTACATAGATTTTTTTAATAATTTTTCTGGGAGCAGCCATGCTTGACCTATCAGCAGTTTTCTTTTGGACGTTAAGTTGCGGAACACTCTGTATAAAGCACTTATGTAAATAATGATTTTATATAAACTTTTTTTTAAACCTAAGGCCACTTTCCCATCAATTTTTTGATTTTTTAGATATCTACAAGAAAAAAGGTTTCAAAACGACACAACTTCGTGCATCCTAAACATTTTTGGAAACCTGCTTTTGGAGAACAACTGAACGCCCAAACAGTCTCTCCAGATAGTTGGGCCCCGAGCTTTATTTGCAAATTCACTATTTCATATCCCTAAATGGAAATCTTTAGGTAGATCATTAATAGTAAAAAGGTGCGAAAAAACCTAGTTTTTGAAATGCATCTATCACTCACAATCTTAACCACGAAGTATACAGAGGTACACCTCGCTTATGGAAATATTCTAGAATATGTAGCAAACCAAAAGAAACGAAAAGCGTCTTTGTGTTCTTTTTATGAGGTAACTGTACGAATCCACGTGCAGTAATTATTTCCGCTTATAAGCAGTAACGTCGGCAAAATAATAGTAAAAATATGCTCATGTTCAAGCTTATGTTTTGGGGCATAAAACACGTATTGTGTATTGAAGATAAATAAAAAATATTTTGGAATAAGTAGTTGGGTTTCAAACATTCTTTTTAGATTTTTCGAGTTTACTGATGAGTTGATTAGCATCAACGAAATGTCGGTGGCATATAGACGGCTGAAAAAGACAGAAACCTTAAAGGTCTATTCTTAGACCTAAAATAATAAATTTCCATTTTTTTAGGGATTTATTTGATCTAGACACTTTAATTTGTTGAACATTTTTATTGAAATTTTTCTAGCATAAACTACTCGCAATTATCACAAAAAATAAGTATCAGAGAAATTGCCAACAAATTTTGAGGACAGTTTATGTTCAACATAATTTCCTGAAAATAAGCTTGAACAACTATTTCGCAATATATTTGCAAATAAACTTTTTTGCGGTTGGCAAGAGAATTTGACAGCTGTGAACATAATTGTTTCCATAATTGTTTGCCATGGAGACCCGCCGTCAGAAGTAATGTATCTATTTCTTTGTAACAAAATTTGTATCAATTGATTTGGCCGAATACCAAAAGTCACTTTTTCAGCTGTGTGAACTCTGTGATCTCAACTAAGCTAAAGAAACGGAAAGCGCACATTTTATTCAGCTTAGCTTTTACAGAAACAAGTAGTAAAACGTATTTGTTATTTTGTTGTTTACTACTGCTTCTAACCTCATTATTAAACACGTGTCAAAATCGGATTTTCCAATTCTAAAGCGCTGCCTTGTCGTCAAGCTGGTTCGCTATGCTCCATGAGAAAGAATCTTTGACAACCAAAAAACGCTTTTAGGCTTTGCTGAGGTGGTTAAGTTAAGTAAATATTATTCTAATAATATTTTTTTTTCGAGCTTTAACTCTTCTTTCATTCATTACTTTTATTTGCCAACTTTTCGCTCTCTTTCGGATAGCTTCTTCCGGGCAATAATTATTTATAAACGATTTTTGATTAAAGGAGACGCAAGGCTCAAAAGAAATATAAAAATAATATTAAAAAGGTTCAAATGAAATTAATAACTAATAAATATTATTCTGGTTTTTCAATTACTATATCAAATAAAATGGATGAAAAACGAAAGCAAATTTTTATATGAAAAATGTACAAAAGCAAAAGTATTTTTTTAAAATATTGAACACAAATTAGTTACAAAAACATACAGGTTATCAAGAAAATAAATACCAATTTTTTATAAGAAAGTGATATACACATACATATATTTTAATTTTTTAATTTGAATACAAAAAATGTTATTGTGTTTATATGTAAATGTAAGTTTGTGTTATTTGAGTATGAATAAAAATAATTATGAATAAAAATATATTCTGCTTAACGGAAAATATTGAAAATTGTTTTATTTCTACAAGAACATTTTCTTTTATGAAAGTAAAACATGAAAAAATTATACCAGCTTCAAATATATTTTAGTTAAAAATTTTTAAAGAAAACTTTCTCATCATATGTTAATTTTTTGTTTGTTTTTTTCGAATACGATCACGTTGAATAATTAAATTGTGACTAGTAAGCCTATAATGGAAAATCGACTATACTGAATTAGTGCAGTTTGTTAAGGTATAGTGTAGTACACTAAATGATTTGAGTTGCTTCCAGTAGATTCGAGCGCATTCAGTGTAGTATAGAGTAGTGCACTGAATGATTCGGGTTGATTCAAGAATATTCGAGTATATTTGTAATAGTTCCGAGTTCGAGTAGGATCGAGGATATTTCAAATGATTCAAGTATATTGCAAATGTTTCGAGTATAATCCGATAGACTCGAGTAACTTCGAGTACAATTGAGCATATTCAATTACACTTTAAATAATACGACTAAATTTGAATTGATTTAATCCCTTGCAATCAGGTTCGAGTATATTTGATTAGATTTAAATAGGTTAAAGTAGATTTAAGTTTATTAGAGTATATTCGAAATACTTCGATTGATTTATAAGTTTGAAATTTGGAGATACATATTTGTGAATTTTTGATCAGAGTTAACGTGTTTTTTTTTTTGGATGTGAAGTCGTAATAGGTGAACGCCTGTTTTAAAAATTATCTTTGGCTTCCATGTTTATTAAATGTTCAATTGGCAAATTATATATAAATATCTGCCAAATGAGATATTAATAAACATAATATATGTTTAAAAATAAATCCGCTAAAGTAAACATTCGTAATAGGTGTTAAGGTGGGATCATACGATTGCCGCAATGAAATGCAATTTTTGTTACATTTTGTGTGCCAATCGTGTGATAGCACAATTTATTGGCTCATGTGGCAACCAAAATGAATGTTGTTCCTATTTGTCCCAGTCAAATACAACGCTGATGCGAAAATCGTGACTTGACTTACAACTAATCACCAATAAAAATTCTAAAAATGCACCAATATTTATTGTGTTCTCATGCGGCAACCAAAGAAGACAATGCCCGTCAATAATATACATACATACATACATACATATGTATACATTTATTTAGTTCCAAAATTGTTTAAACGCGTCTTCCAAACATGATTTCTGCTTTTCCATCAGTAAAATTCAATTGTTGTTGTTATTCATTTTTTACTCTTTCAGCCCACACAACATTATAATAATAGCCGAACCAATTTTCTTTCTTTAATGAACAAACCATATTTTTAACATTTAATTCCTTTTTTTTTATTATTATTATTTTTTTTTTTTTTTTGGGAAAACAAAGTTTGTCATCAGCTACAACAGCTGTTTCTCAGATTTGCCGTATAATATAACAATCGTGTGACTATAATGCGGCAATTATTGGTACTAAATTGTTTTGCGGCAATTTGCGACAATAGAATTTCAGTAAAATGTGACAATAATGTGAATGCAGAGAGTTTGATTGGGACAAATTTTATATTGTGCTCCAATTCAGCCCAATAAAAATTGTGTAAAATTGGTGCATTGCGGCAATCGTGTGTTCCCACCTTTAGAGTGGTTATTAGTCGTTTTTTTGTTCTGTATATTCAACGTTTTGCAACACTGAAGTAATTTCGTTGCACGTTGTTACCAGGATAGTGTCGAAGGTGCATACATTGGACCAATTAGCAGCAGTTATTCCTTACTTACTCAGCTTTGTAGGAATAAATGTTCTGTTGTTATGTTATAATTTTCTTGCTTAATTAAACGTCGACAAACATTCCACATTTTCGTTTCTTCCCTCTTTCCTATTTTCCTCGTACGAGTACAATGCAATGCATATATAGGCGTAAACCCCTGAGTACTGGTCTGAGAATAAAAAAAAAAAATGGCGTCCCAATAAGCAAATGTTACCATCTTATTCAGATATAATGTCCTGTTTAGAATTGACAGATTTAATTATACTTATTTGAATGTCCCCCCACTAAACATCGACACGTAATTCTTTGAAAATTACGTTAGAATGTTAATAATTGAAAAACTTTATAATTTTGATATCTTGAATGCATTACAATCTCAACTGAAATTGCAACTGTTCTTTACCTAATTAATAGGAACTTGTGCCTCTAAATTATTTATTTACTTTAGTAATAAGCATCTGCTCTAGCGGCTTATAAGTTTAACCATGACTTATCGAAGTTTAAAAATACAGATTTATAACCGCAAGAGTTATTAGTAAGCCCTGGCCACAACAACTCGAATTTAATATTAATACCGCAAATTATAATTTAAATCATTTCACATTTACAGTTCGTGGTGTAAAGAAAGAAACTTCTTGTAGAAAATTATTTCTTTTTTTTAATCTCTTTAAAAAAATGGCTGGCCACATTAATGCCAACGAGTTAACAGATTCTTTGACCGATCCCCAAGTAAGCTAAACATTTATCCACCTGCCATCAGTCTACTTATTTAATGATAATATTTTTCTGTGGGTAGATAAAACTTACTAAGGCTTTGATCAAACGCGATGTTCTTGAATTTCGCCATGCCTTGGAGATAGGCGCCAGTGCTTTGGCCAAAGATGAGGAAAATGTATGCATATTTGAAAAGTGTTTGCAAACTCCCGGCTGTGTGCAATTTATAAATGAATGCCTGAGGGCGGGCTGTGATCCCAATCATGTAAGCTTTCTTTCTAATTAATTGAGGTAAATTATTATTTTTTTTAATTCTTCGCAAACTCCGGCAGCTCAACACTTTCTATGACAAAGCAGCCATAAATTTTGCCACCGATTCCCGGGATCCCCAGAATTTGAGCGAGCTTTTGCGATTGCCTGGTGTTGATGTAAATCACAGATATTCCGATTTGACTCCCCTCAATTCGTTGGCCAAAAATCTCAATAATGAAAATGCCGCTGCGGTGAAAGAGTGTATGAAAATTTTACTACGCTATGGAGCTTCAGCGAATATACCCGATCAAAGGGAAATGACACCGCTGCATACAATCATAAAAAATCGCATAGTCAATGACCCACAGAAATATGAGCTGGTACAAATGTTTCTTAGCTTAGTTGACATTGATATTGATACCTATCGTGAGGGTGAGTTGAGAAAAATTTTAGAGACCGAGTATCCGCGCCTGGTACTACCTGGTCCACAAGAGCATAAAATTGCCACCTATCATTCTCTGTTGAGTGCCATCAGAAGTGGCAATATGATCTTATTCGAGCAACAGTTTCAGGATAAGTCGCTCAGTCTAAGCAAGGAGGAAAAACTGCAATTGCTGGTGGCCTGCATTGAGAAAGGAGCCCATGTGGCATTCGATTTGCTTATGACGGGCAAGATGAACTACAATGGAATTCTGAGCCACAACAATACCGCCATAGAGATAGCTTGGATTTATGGCAACTGGTATGCCTTGGAAAAACTATTACAGTTGCCGGACATTAGATTACGGCCAAGAGATCATCCTTTAATTAGCATAGTGTGCAAGTTAAATGAGTCTTCTGGGCCAAATTTCTGCAGCTACTGGAAATGTTTCTACGTTTTGTTGGAGTCCGGTAAAATCGATATAAATGACACAGATCTTAGTAAGTCTACAGCTTTGCATTATGCTGTACGTTATCACAACAACAAAGCTGTTAAGGAACTCTTAAACCGGGGAGCTTGCATCAGTATAAAGAACAAATTCAATGATTTGCCCCTCAATGGCATGACACCTGTCATCTGGGAGCAACATTTGGATGATTGTATAACAAGTAGTGATGACAGATTTGGCGATACATCTTATGAAATTGTCATAAGTTTTAAGAATTTCCTGACTTCCCAGCAAAAGCCTCAAAAGCAATTGAAGGAAGTTCTGAAGCCCATAGCGTTTATGGCCGACTCGAAAGAGTATCGTTATCTGTTGCAACATCCAGTCATAACCAGTATTTTGTATTTAAAATGGCACAAACTGTCTTCTATATTTTACATGAATTTCTTATGTTTCATGTACTTTGCCATTTCAGTTATATTGTATGTAGTCTTGAGACTTCGGGGCAGGGAAGCAGAGAATAAGCAGGCCTATAGACTTTATGAAAAAATTGCTTTATATTGCTCTTATGTGGGCATTGGCTATTTTATAGCCCGCGAGCTAGTACAATTTTTGGTGGCTCCTGTCAAATACTTAAAATCGATAACCAACTATTTAGAAATACTGCTCATAATTTTGGTTTTGCTGACTTGTGATGTTTTTCAAATTGATGAGGATGTACAAAGAAATGTGGCGGTGGCTTGTATTCTGCTCTTGGCATATGAACTTTTTTTACTGGTGGGCTCTTTGCCTGTTTCCTCCATATCAACTCATATGCTGATGCTGGAAGCAGTTTGCAAATCTTTTGTTAAAAGTTTTCTTTTATACTCCATATTTATCTTCACCTTTGCTTTGTGTTTCTACCTAAAAATTGGCAATAATATGACAACAGCAGGTGACGAAGCGTTTCACAGGTTTGATCAACCTTTGATGGCATTTTCCAAAACTATTGTCATGTTTACGGGCGAGTTTGATGCTGGCAGTTTAAACTTGGACTCGGTTCATGCCAAATTGCTTTTCCTCTCTTTTGTTTTCTTTATGACCATCATTCTCTTCAATTTGCTCAATGGTCTGGCTGTAAGTGATACCCAGGCCATAAAAGATCAAGCCGAATTGAATGAAATCATTTGTCGCACCAATCTGTTGCATCACTACGAAAAGGCAGTCTATAGTCACACACACAATTTGTCTTTCATTTTAAAACGTCAACCTTTTCGTTTGTTATGCAAAATATTTAAAAAACTGTATCCTGCTTATACCATTGATATTCAAGTTTCTATTTTACCCAACGATAACAATAGAATTTTGGATTCTAAATCTGTTAGGGACATAGCGACTGTCAAAGACACAAATACGGAGGGAAACGTAACAGTGTGTCTTAATGAGAATGCTGATAATGAAAGCGATACTTTGCTCAACTGCTGGTTTTCCAATCTCACCAAACGTTGCACACAAATCGATGAACGCACTGTGGCACAGGCCATGAATATTTTGCAAAGAAAATCCACTCCTAGTATTGAAAATCGTTTGGATAGCATGGAGGAGAAACTCGATAAACTTCTAGCAAATGTTGGTTTAAATGATGCCAACCCTTATAGGGGACTACCTGCTGCAGGCAGGCCTTTAAGTAAATCGTAATAATGTTTATTGGCCTTGCAATTTTTTGATAATGCATCAAAATGCTTGACAGTAAATTTGTTTATTAATAGTTACAAAGATCGAAATATATTCATTTCCCACACATAAAATATCAATATATTTTAGCTTATACCCTGATTCTCAATAATATAACGTGCTTTTAAATATTACAAATGACCAAGCATAATCCAAATTACACATCAAGCATTATACAAATCTATGTAAACATAGATTTGTATGTGTAATACTTGGAGTGATCATGCGTCCATTTTTTCAATGTAATTTCTCTCTTTTTTGGCTACAGTTCCCTTATTTTTACGTAAAAATAGTTTAGTTTCTGTATTAGCTAAATTTTAGGGACTAATGCTTGATAAGTTAAAAATTTTTTTTTTTATCAAAACTAGTTTAATAAGTGTTAATACTTTTACATTTTTACTTCGCTGGCAACAAGAAAATGGTGGCGCCGTATTGATAATTATTCACTATTCAAGCCAGACATGCTAAAAATCTAATTTAGTTTTTGGTTCTCTTTTAGTATTTTTTAAATAAAGTCACTGTTATACAGCAGAAATTCGATATAATAAATTTCAAGGGGATATGAAAATACATTGTTGTAGCCGAGGTGAACTTGACAGCTCAGGTGATTATTTTTACTTCACGCTTTTTTCATTTTGTTATGTACAGTCAAGAACTTTGTAAATTTATATGAACATTGTTGATTAAGTGATTGCAATAATATTCTAATATTTGTCAGTACACCAATGTACACCTGTAACAGATTACAAAATAGTTCAACGTCCCTTATCTTAGATACCTATTTTGCAATTTTTTTTTATTCTCATAGGCCCAGAAGATAAATAAAATATCTAACATATTTTTAATTTTTTATTTAAAATTAAGGCAGGTACTCACCGTTAGTAAGACCTTCCTCTAATTTTGTTTAATCCCGTGCTAATAATTTTTATAAAATGCAATATAACGGCAACTCTTATTAGAACCATTTCATTTGGATTCAGTGTGACCCTTTTAGAATTTTTGCTGGTGATTTAAGCAGTATTTATATCAATTTAGCATCGAGTATTTTGCTTTTAGAGTTTAACACTTTTTATCACTATTATATTATTTTTCTTTTACATTATTTAGCAATTACTTAGTCTTATAAATTTCATATACATACATACCTACATGTATTTATACTAATTTGTGTTTGTGAAACGTTCTTACGATGCACGTCTATCTGAAAAATTTTTTTTTTTACAACTAAAGTCGAGTTTTGGGAAATTTAATCCAAACTACTGCTCCACTTAACTAATTGCTAATTTCTGCCTTGACATTGAAACCTTAAATTAGTTAGTTTTTATTTAAATTTAAGATTTATTAAGTGTAGTGCCAAGTTTCATATTAGAATTCAGTTACATGATTAACATATCCATTTTCCATTCTATTTATTTTTAGCATTTGATTTATCTCTACTCACCATTTTCTCTTCATACTCTTTTGAATCGTGGTGAAATCTGTTCAGTGAGTTCTTCTAAATATGTGAGGCATTTCATATTTCTTACTTTATTTATTAATTGAATTCTTGTGTAGTTCACCGAACTCAATTAAGACTTGAATTTCTTTATTACGCAATCAAGGTGCACATCTAAACTGGGTTTTATAGTATTTAAGAAAATTTTTTATTTTTAAAAAGTAAAATATTTCAGCAAATACTGAAAGCGACACGTACTTTATTTAAACACTAACAATAAAAGTCATAACATGAAAGGTATTGACAAAAATAAAATGTTAGGAAAAAAGTAAATAAATTAGTTATAAATGCTTATATTAACAAAACAAATACTCCCCTGCAGACCTGATTTAAACAGAATGAAAATACCAAATACATATGTATGTAGCAGTAGCTAATAAATTTTGATGGTCTGGCACTTGTAACATACATATACCGGAACAGCCTGGGGTATATGTTTTGCTCTACTGTATAAATTGAATGACATTTACAGTTAAATTACAGGGTTGCTTCAATTCATTATGCAAAATTTGATGGTGCATTTTTGCCATATACTTCGTTGGCGTGAAGTTTTAGGGATGAGAAGACATTAGGAAAACGAGGGAAGTTTTACGGGTTGCTTTGTTTTATCTACGGAAAAGGCAGGTTTGTAAAATTTTCAGTTTAGTAGCATTGCTAGTTCGCTGCAGCCTATTTATCTGCCATGCAAATCCTGTAATACTTCAAACATTTTCTCCAACTTTTGTTCAATATTTTGCAAACGTTTCTCAGTAGTCTGTTGTCTTATTTGTGCCTGTATTGTCGATGATTTTTTATCAATTACAGCCAAAGCCATCTTTACCGTACGGCGATCCATTTCCGAACATTTTGTTGTTATAAAAGAACAACAGCAGGTTAGAAATTGAACAGGTGGATCGAGGAGTTTTTGTTGTTTTTCATTGTCGTGATTGGCCAGAGGTATAAAAGAATCCTTATGCACAGACATTTCTTTCATTTCATAGTTGCCACCCAGAGGTATCAACACTTTATTGCTGTCATTTGGCAGTATGGCAATTTGTTTGTTGGCAATGTAATTGGGATATAAATTCATAATACGGCGACAAATGGTGCGGAAGGGTTCGTGATTTACTATGAAATTTGCACGTTCCGAACGGCCGGTAAGAACTTCTTCGTAGCGGGTTAAAAGATTGGTGCGCACAATAATACCGTTGAGCTCCGCCTGACCTCGAATGGCCTTCAAAGAAATAGAAATTAAAATTTTATTATTTTGCTGTGCAATTTTGTAAAAAACCTATTTACCTGTGTATCACTGACAGCCAAACCATTGAGTAGATTAAACAGCACAATGGTCATGGTGAACACAAACAGCAAGAACAACAAATAGCTACAGAAAGTATCAAATTTTAAATCACCAGCATCGAATTCTCCCGTCAGCATAACAATTGTTTTAGCCAGAGCTCCCAAAGGACTTTTAAATTGGCTAAATTCACTTTCATCATCGTTATCTCCCTTAACATCTCCAGTTGTTTTCGCATCTAAGATGCCCTCTGATGGACTTTTGGCTTCTTGTTCAGCATTTGAGCCCGGCTTGCCAAACATTATGAAAAAGCATAAAGTAAATGTGATGACGAAAATCGAGTACAAAAGAAAACTTTTGATAAAAGTACGAAATACTGCATCCAGCATAAGCATGTGTGTAGAAATAGACGATACGGGCAAAGAACCCACCAGAAAGCATAGCTCTATGGCGATTAGCAGAAAGGTACAAACCGCTATATTACGCTGTATTTCCTGATCATAATTCGATTCCACACAGGTTAATATCGACAACAAAATCAATGCTATTTCCATGTAGTTTATCAAAGAGCGAAAATAATTGACAGGTGACATTATGAACTGCAAAAGTTCTCTCAAGATCATATAAACAATGCCAATCCAAGAGAAGATGCCAAACAATGTGGCGACATACTCGTGTTCACTCTCACGAAACTTTAGCATGGTGTGCGTAATAATGGAGACGGCAAAGAACAGATAGCAAAGAAAATTTATGTAAAATATAACCGAGAGACGATGCCACTTGAGAAATAAAAAGCTAGTTATGAGAGGATGCTGCAGCAAGTGTCTATGATCTCTTGACTTGGCCAAAAATGAAATGGGTGGCATCTCTTCCCTCAACTGATGGGCTACTTTCTTTTGCGCACTGGAATTACGGGGCATAAGATTCATGTAGTTAATCAGAATTTCATAACTATTATCGCCCACTTTGGCGCCATTGGAAGTGATGCAGTTGTCAAAATGCTCTTCTAATATTTCAGGACTCATGCCATCTATGGGCAGATCATCGAACTCACTTTTAATGCCTATATAAGCCCCGCGCTTTAAAAGCTCTCTAATGGCTTCACTGTTGCGATATTTGACGGCATAGTGCAAGGGAGTGGATTTACTTTTGTCCATTTCATTAACATCAATCTTCTCCGAGTCCAATAAGATATAAAAACAGCGGCGGTAATCACAAAAATCATTTACCGCCAATTCATTTAGCCTGCGTATAACTGTTATCAAAGGTTGATCCTCTTGCCTTATTTTCAAATCATTTTGCTCCAATAACTTTTGCAAGGCATACCAATTGCCACACACCGTCGCCACTTCCAAGGGACTACTACCATTGTACACAGCATTATAGTTGACCTCATTCTTCATCAACAAATCAAAGGCCTCTGGACAACCCCGTTTAATGGCCTCAATTAACAAGGGCACGTTTTCCTCTTTAGCGGTGTTTTTTAAATTATCTTTTTCCGATATATTTAATTGATATTCAGGAAATTGTTGTTGGAATTTTTCCATATCACCGTTGCGTATGTGGCTCATAAGCATATCAAAATCTACCGTCTTAAAATCACGTGCGGGCGGCAGCGGCAAATCACTGTATTCAGCCGACAAAATAGTGCGCAATTCACCATCACGATACGTGTCAATATCCAAGCCTGGTTGCAGCAGAAACAGTTGTATTATTTCTCTTTTCTTTAAATCATCCAATTTGCGATTCTTAGCCACATAATGTAAAGGAGTCATTTCTCTTTGATCGGGTATATTGGGCGAAGCACCATAATTGATCAGCATCTGTATGCAACTGGCCACATCATTGGCATTTTCCCCGGTCAAGTTTTTTGCCAATGAATTCAAAGGAGTCAATTGCGAGTATTTACGATCGACCTGCACTCCTGGATAACGTAGCAGAGCACTTAAGATCTTAGGATCGCGAGAGTCGGCAGCGTAATTAACAGCTGCTTTATTCAAGTGGTGGTTGACCTGAAAAAATAAAACTTATTTTGTAATATGTATAGCTAACATATATTTAATATGTACTTGCATTAACACCCACACGAAATTTATTATTTTAGGTCTAACCAACACACACACACACACACACACAAACTAACATATTTCTGGTTTGAAATATAACTTTAATGAGCTTTTTATAAGAATTTTAAACTTACATAATTAACATTACAATCTCTTTTCAAACATTCTTGTACAAACTCCGCGCAGCCATAAGTTTGTAAAGCCTTTTCGAACACACAAATATGTTTATCATCCTGCGCTGTGGGCTCCGCTCCCATGTCCAAGGCCACACGAAAATCTCTCATATCACGATTTGCCAAGGCTCGACTAAGTTGAGTCTATACCAAAGGAAAAATATATATACATATATCCATATATTTTAAAAAAAAATTTTAAATACTCATCTAATACTTACTTGAGGATCTGCCAGGCATCCCGATATATCAATGGTACTAAATTTATTAGACATTTCGAAGTTTACAGTCTCATAAGATGTTGGTTAAAATTTTAGGCTGCTAAAATAAAACAGAGATAAAATAAATTTATTTTTTATTCTATATAAGGAGTTTGATAAAGATCTATATTTTTGGACCTGAATTAGTAAAGAAAAAGCGGGTAAATTTGAGTTTTTTAATTTCAGGAAAGCAATTCCATGTTTCAATAGTGATTCCGCTAAGAAAAAATTATCTTATTGGTTGTCAAAATTTTATTTTTGAGTGCAATTCTTAATAGCAAAAATTCTGCATGGTTGAGCACTTTTTCAAGTAAAAAAAAAAAAAAATTATTAAAAATATTTTGCAATTACTGCTGGCAAAATCGTACAAAATAGTTAAAACTTTGCACATGGGTACTTTTGAATACGGGGATTCCAAAAAATGCCATCATTTGAAATTTTGCTTAGTGTCCCATAAATGATTTGAGTTAAAATTCTAGCTTAACAAAACTTTTCTGCAATTTAAAATTGCCAGTAGAAAACAATGAACCATTTATTATTGATTATTTTTTAGATATGGAAGTCTGGCAACGCTGTAAAAATATCAAACAGGTGATTACGGAAGCTTAAACGCTAAATTTTGTTTGTCTAAAAATATGGTTTGTATTCACTGACTTAGTGATTTTCTGGCTTAAATGTAAATTAAATCCAACTTAAGGTTGAATTTGCACTTAGTTTTTGGGTATAAGTTGATCTAAACATTTACCCCCTAATTCATAAAAATTACTACAGGCTTATAAGACTGTTATTTGACATATTTGTATGGAAAATCTGTCAACTAAGAGCTTTATAAACCTGTTATAATTTTTATGAATTAGACGGTTATTCTTTATTGCCATGAAACTATTAATTACCCTTTTTTGGTACATTATTTTAAATGAATGCTTCATAATGCTTTCAAGTTTTCTAATTCAGCAAGAAATTACGAATTATTTCAACCATTTCATTCTGCACGGCTGAACAAAAGTTCATACTCAGTACTGCATTAAGTTTACATCTATTTTTTTCTAATTATTAAATGAATTCAAATCAATGGTATAATGCTTATGTAGTTCTCTTAAACAGTTTTTAAATTCGTTTCAGAACTATATCAACCATTTCATTGCTCAGCAAGCAATATGAATAAATTTAGCGCAATGTCGGAGCAGTTTGTATTTTCTTAGCAAATTCTAATGCCGAGTTCATAAAGCATTGCAAGTACTTGTATGTACAGTGTTGGACAATACATAATGGATTAGATACATACATCTAAGTAAATCTATGGAAATATTGCTCCGGCCACTCTATAACGTTGTTTTCCTTTCCCGTTCCCATGTCCTGGGTTCGAAGCAAATTTGAGTGCTGATGAGCAATATGGTGGTCGTGAAACAGCCATGGTATGTACCCCAGCCAGTATGTCTTCAACTATATTTTTCGTGTCTTCCTTAAAAATGTTGATCACTCCAATTTTATTACTTAGATAATGTTTTTTTTTTAATTTTGAGGAAGTAAAAATCGAACTCAAGCCTATAGGAATGTTTTATGGATTCTTCTTAAGGTGCAACTGTTTTCTATTTGCCTACGGATCACTTCATGTGCTCTGTAGCACATTTTTTGTGAGCAGCTCGAAAAGTAATTTAAAACATTCGATCGTCTAATTATATAAGATTAGATCTTCTGTACGTTTGTGGAGTTGCCACTATTATGACAATTCCAACAAGTTCTTGTCTGCAAACACACTACAAGGTGTATTACAAATTGGTAACAGAAAACGTTACGGAGTGGACGACACAATCCCCAAATGCTAAACCAATTGAAAATTTAGGGGAAATTGCAAACAAAGGATAAATCGTGAAGTTGTGGGTGGACACCTAGAATTCAATAGACACAAAAATAATAGATAACCTTATTGCTTCTATGCCAAGAAGTTGCAAGGCTGTGATCGACGAATAGTTCTCCACAAATATTAATGATACTGCTTAGTCAAATAATTTTTGTCATATCAATTTCCCATCTCTGGAACTTAATATTGTTTCTGATTCTTTTTTAAATACGTTTAATTATAATTTTGTTAATAAGTCTTTTGCCACACACACACACACACACACACACACACACACGCCATTCAGTTTCAAAGATTTGCCTGATAGACCAGATGTACGTTGTAGAGATTTGCAATTTTCGTAAAAATATCGTGTAACGCATGACTCACTCATAAATCGTGAGATTTTGTTTTCTTTTTCGTGGGTGTATTGGTATAACTAAAAAATATTCGTGCGTGAAAATGCGTGATTGAAATGCTGTTGCTCGTGATAGTACCGGACGTTAGTCCAAAAATACAGGCGTGAAAGTGCGTGGAGAAAATTATTCTAATCGTGAGCAAAAAAAAAAAAAACAAAAACAATCACAGCACATCTCTAGCACGTATCTAGTTCAATCTTTATTGTCCAACACTGTACATATTTTCTAAATTAATGTAAAATTATGTAAATCATTTAAGCCAAAAGTTTGCAATCAAATGCAGACAAATTTAAATGTACAGTGGCACAAGAGTGGCATACTTGACCGTCAGTATGAAATTCGTAGGGGCTGCTCAATATATAACATTTAAGTATAGGTAACTCCAACAGAAATGGTGCACACTAATTCTAGTTTTTAATAAAAATTGTGGCTTTAGACATTTACAAGCAAGCTTACAGTGTATGGTATGTTGCATTACTGTTAAACGTATTGATGTGGTCGTCAGAAGTCACTTCTTCTTCTTTATTTCGAAAATTGTTTTCCATATGTGACCGCAATATGGCTTAAAGCATTTTTTTAAGACATTTAACTCAAAAATGCGCTTAAACAATTTTCTGTACCAAAAGGTGGGTCTAGCAGCAGAAATAGGCTTTAAAAACAAAAAAGAGAAAAAATTCAGACAAAATCGTTTTACAAAGAAACCGGCTTTTGGGACAAGAATGGGCATTTTTGTTAAAGCTTGGTTTGATATGATTATTAGGAAGCAAAATAAGATTTTATTTGTTATCAGACCATATATATATATATATATATATATATATATATATATATATATATATATATATATATATATATATATATATATATATATATATATATATATATATATATATATATATATATATAACAGGGATACAAAAACTTATACTGTAATCAAATTAAAACAATTTTTGCTACTAAAAAAAAGTTTTGGTTCTAAAAGAAGGCTACTTAAAAGCAAACAAGTGAGCATGTTATATTCAGCCTAGAACTGCAAAACTTCGACAGTCGCGCCATTCGATAGTTTCGATATTTTTGCGTTATCGATACTGGACACCACTTTCGAAGCCGTCATCAAGAAATATTTGTATTTATTTATTTAGCTGGCTGTAAATATTCAAAAAGTCATGTTCAGTGTTAAGAAAAGTCAAAACTAAATGACTTTAATGATCAATATTTGCTTAATTTGATACCACTGTTCAATAAGCGGCTCAATTATTACGCCTTGCATTACGAAGCAGACTTTTAATTTATGCTGACAAAAAAATGCCCACAAATATATTTCATAAAATAATTACCACAAGCTTGAACAAACGTCTTTAATTAAAAACGAAAAAAAAAATGAAGAAAAAATTGTTAAACACGCATAAATCATAAATTCAAATAAGATGACGAGAGGCAGCCCTTGTTAATGTTTCTATTCATAAACAAACATCAGTGTGTGTTTGATAGGGAGTTGAGTACAGCCATCGAAATGAAGACCATTTGTAGATGTAATTGCTGAGGCTAGCACTTTTGCTTCTGCTTAAGAAAATTAGCTAATTAAAACTTTAGTAATGGTAATTAAAGTTAAAGTCAGGAAATAAGATCTATGAAAATCGCTGGCATAAACAATAATATTTAAAAACTAAGTGTTAAGTTAGTAAACACTACGTGTTATTTTATTTAAATTTTCTATGATATTTTATTTAAATTTCATTATTTGTGTTGATAGCACAGATCTCCTAATTGTGTAGGGCAATAAATCAGTGTTTAATAATACAGAAGGAAATAGAAACAGATTAAAAACACAGATTATAGAAACAGATACATATGTGCATGTGAACACAAATAACTGAAGTAATTAAATGACTTTTAAGAGACAAGATTTTCTATTGTTATAGATTGGGTTTGCAGACAGTTTCATTGCTGGTGAATGAAAAGGCCAGCAATAAATCTGGATAGCCTCCAGCTTGCATATAATTTACAATGAACTCTTAGCTTACTTGATTTTTTCTTTTACGATTTTTTAACACATTGCATTACGTTGAACAGGGCTCCGATGTAAAACTATCATGACAAAATGTTGATAAAAATTCATATTGAATTTCTAACAGAATTATTTAAAATCTACATATAGACCTTATTAAGGTTTTCTGTCTTTTTCAGCAGTCTACACGCCGCCGCCATTTCGTTGATGCTAATCAACTCATCAGTGGACTCAAAAAATTCTTAAAAAAATTTTTGCAACTCAACTATTTATCTGAAATTCTCATGAACAGAACTATAATCAGAAATGTTCAAACAGACCTTTAGTACCGAAAACATTTTTTTTCCTCTTGCAACACTTTTACTTTTCTTAACAAATTCTATTCTATTCCATCGGTTACTGCGATTTGTATTTTTGAAAGTATCAGAAAGTAAAATTTTGTTGGAATATTCAAAACTGAACTTAATTATTTATTTGCTTTAAGAGCCAATTAAAATTTATTATTTTAGGTTTAAAAATATTATACACTTTATTGTAGGCGTTTTACGGCGCTGTCCTGCTTTAAGCTCATTTTAAAAATGGTACAAAAAATTATATACATAAATACATCAAAACCTTTTTTCTCTTAACCTCTTTCAAAGTCTTTTTAGTTTCTGTTTTTTTCTTCATCATTAACACTTCTATGGGATAAATACAAGAAACATGAAAAACCGTTCTTTTAATTAAATATCTTTCAAATTATTTATAAAACATAAACTAATTCCGTGTGATTTATTGTGATTTCAAATCAGCTACAGAAGTCAAAAGCTTAACAAAACGAAAATACAAGTAACAAAAAAGTAATTAACCTTTGATTAATTTAAATTTTTTCCCCCATAGTATTTAACGGACAGCTGATTATGTGCCTGGGCAGCTTTGGTTTCAATTATTGAAGCCGCCCATGTTAATTAGGCGTAACGCTTTTCTTTAATTTGTTAAACGCCACAACATTTTATAGATATTTTTAGTTTGTTTTTCGTACAGAAGTTCATAAGATGCGGGCTCTGAATGTAAAAATAAATTTCACAAAATTTGATACAAAAAGAGTTTTAATTGATTATCTTGCAGAAGGAAAAAATTCCAAAACAAAATTAATGTTTATTCCACAACTTAACAAGAAAACAAGAGGGAAGCATTTGTATTGTTATAAAAATATGTTATGGGAAATAAAAATACTGTTTCATAGAAAAAGGTCAAATGAAGTAAGAACTGAATGATAATTTAAGGCCATAAATTTATTTTCAAGAGCTTGTAAAAGCCCACAAACTCTATTGCAACCAGCATAATTGAATAAAAGGCACAAAAAGAAGTTGTACAGTAGTTTGACCTTAATGTAAAATTAATTTTGTGTTCAGAGCTTCTAGTTGATGCTCAAAGAAGACTAACGTTTTAAGCGCTTAATTATTTATATATAATATTGTTGTTTTCTAAAGCAGTGGTCACGTTTTTCAGCGAATATTTGGTTGCAATGAATGTATCGTTCAAGATTTAACGTTTGCAAAAAGGCCACAGAACTAAACATTTTAATTTAATAATGGTATTTTAGCAAAAAAACTTTGAGACACAAAAGTATCAAAATTATTTTGTAACCCGCTTTGTTACATTTTTAATTAAGTTGTCAACAAAACAGTTCTCGAAATACAAATACTCTTTGCCACCCGGTGCTAACGCGCACTCTGCCATTCTTACCAACCAACAATTTAGAAGTAATAATGCGTTTTCTTCTTATCTTGTTCGCTAAATCACACTTTGCATATACATAAATATATTTTGCCCTGCCCTTTTGCTGCCAGCAGTAGAATGCCACCACCATCAACAACACATCTTTGCAAATTACCATTCAAGCCGACGGTGATAATTACAACTGGTTTTAAAGGCGACAAAATGTTGTAATCGGAAATGTTTTTGTTGCATGTAAAAGAATGGTGTTGCATTTTAATGGAACTGGAAACAATTAATAACATCAGTTCTAGAATTGGTTTTGAATGTAACTGAAGGGCTTGTCATTGTTATGGGAAAAAAAATACACACATTTTTTTTTACTGAACTAGTAAAGCGAATAAAAAACTTAAGAGCCTGCAGAAGCCTAATTTTTGCAAAAGCATTTCAACAACCATTAAATAAAAAACTCTTCGTGACTAAAAATTCAGAAATTTCTAACTTTAATTTATTGTTTCTATTTTAATTTTATTAGTTACAGGTACACCTAAACAACAGCAGAAGACTGATTTTTCCGAAATTCTCATGCCATACATCATACTGTATCGCTGGGGGGCAACGCTTTGCGATACTATACAAATGACAAGGCGTTCTATAGTATTATTTAAAGCCATTGTGAAAAAATAAATAAACCAACTATAAGACCGTTTTGAGCGCTGCTGTCGGTTTTTTTTTTTAGATATAACATTTCAGCGTAAAAGCCAGTGGGAAGAAGGCGTGCTAGTTTAGGTAGGGCTGTTAACAATTGAAAGTCAAGGCGATCACCAGTTCGCTCAGACTCTGTCAATTAGCTATTTTTTATTTGAATTTCGTGTCTTGGAAAGTGCTATTGAGCAGTTGTTGTAGGTGTTGCACATCCCATGTGGCGTTTTCGTGGGATGACATTAAAACAGTGTTATCAGCAAATGTAGCTGTCATATTATTGGTTGATGCTGGAGTTGGAATGTCTGATGTAAAAAGGAGACAAATCATTGGACCCAATACACTGCCTTAAGGTTTCCCTGCTCTCATAGAGAATCCTTATATTTCACATAGAAAAATCAAATCGAAAAAAAATTGCAAAATTATTTAGCGATAACGTTGACAGTAGACTCAACATCAGCTATCAATCACAGCTGGCTTTGCTTCGAGACGCATAAAAAAGCAGTAGGTCTACTCACCGTTGTCTATGCGTTTTTACTGTATAACTTGTCAGTTACAATTGCGCTGCTCTTACTTGTATGACAGACACATGAAACGCATCGGAACACGGGACTCATGCTCTGTAACTCCACCTTAATTGAGACTTTACCCCCCATGTACACATGCAAGTAACTTGTTGCAAGTTGTGTGTACATATTAATAACCAATACATTGACAGAGACAATAAAAGCTGTTGCTGCTTGTTTGATTGTTTACACAGGCAAGTGCAAGCTCATTTTTAAAATGTCATCAAAGAAAATGGTCTTAAAGAAAATTGCTTTACTGTACAAAATAAAAGAATTAAATGAAGGCAATCATAATAAAACAATTATGCAGAAAATCTACAAAATCACTATTCCATTTTTTATATTTAAAAATCACTATTTTTCTTTTTTGTATTGTTGGGTGAAGCCTCCCAAGCACTCTGAATCCAACCGAAATTTTGAACAAAGCCCAAGAATTTTATTACGAGACAAATTAATTTATTCTTGAACATAAAATTCTTGGGCTTTGTTCAAAATTTCGATTGGATTCAGAGGGCTTGGGAGGCTTCACCCAACATTATTAAAACTCTTATCGTTTGTAGACTAAGAGTGAACTTCAATTGGTCAATCACGCGACTTAAAACTTTTTAAGCGGTAAAGCCTTTTTATATAGGATTTTAATACAATTTCCAACCGCGTGGAAATATAATATACTTTTACAGAGAATATCCACCACAAACAGCTAAACGATAACATACATAAAAAAGGGTAATCGATAAACAATCGACTAAACTAAGGCATCTAGACAGTGGCGTAACAGTATATTGTTTATTCTGTTTTTGGCCGTCTACATGACTTTAATGGCTGGGTTGCCAAAGTTTTGTCATACGAACTGTTAAGGGGGAGCAAATAATACGAATTATTTTTTAATAAATAAATAGTAAATTTATATTAAGAATTCACTAAAGATATATTTTACTTCAACTGTTTTTATATTTTATCTGATTTTTCGGTATGTAAGATAAAAAAACATCATTAAGTAAGTTATCTATTAAAAGTAAAATATGAACTTTACAAGTTAACGCTGGTGTTGCTTTTTGTCATTTTACCGACACATGCAAGTAACAAAAATTACTGGCAGTCAAAATCTCTTGCAAGTGAGCTCACATCTTGCAGAAGTATGATGGTATTAGTAAAAAAAAATTAAAAAAAAAACTGGTACTAGGTGACTAGGTCGTTTTGTCCTTGAATTTTTTTTTGCCATGCTGTCAAATTGAATTTGGGCAGAGTTTTCAAATATTTATACATTTTTAACTTAATTCACTGCCAAGTCATTTGCAAAGTAATTGTGAAATTAAATGTTAGAAAAACAGTGTAATGCTGTTACTTTTTATTGTCCGCAATTAGAATGAAAACAATGATTATCGCCACCATTTGAGAAAGCTCTGCAAAAATATTTTGCAACTTGTTTTGGATTAATAAAATCTTATTTCACTTAACTTGGCCTTGCAAAGTGCGTAAGAAAATCGTCATAACAAGAGATACACAGAAAAAAAAAAATATTTATTTTTTGTGCGCTCAATGAAGTAACGAAATTTAGAAATAAGTATGTATAGCGTTAATCAAAAACACATTAAATTTTCAAAAAAAAAATCTAATTGAAAAGTAGCAAGTTAATCATTTGCAACTTTGTATGAAAGAAGTTTCAGCTTCACAACATCTAGTTGTGCCCCAGCTCAAATTCATAATATTGATAGTATGAAAAATTACATAAAATTAGCTGCTTTTTAATAATTCATGCATTCATATATTCAATCATTTGTTTCTTCTCCCATATATTTTTGTAATACACCCACTTCGAAATGAGCTTTTATTGATGTATCTTAGTGCAACTTTTTTTTCTCGTGGTAAAAGCTATCTATAAATCAATGCCATTTCATCGATGCTATATATTTGACATAACATAAAACACAACCTAAAAGTAATAGATTTATGACCAAGATGGTTGCTGATGAGAAACGCAGCTGCTTCGAAACAACTATTTGTCTCCCAACTAAAGTCATAATCTTACATTTTAATATAATAATATTGTCTTCTATTCAAGCCAATTGCAGTTATGATTTCATCTAGTAGTTTGTTTACAACTATTTTTCTTAAATTTTACTAAATCAAACAGATATTTAAATCAAACAAAAATTTAAACAAATCTTTAAATTTTACTAAACAAAACACAATGAAAACTCAATGCTAATGAAAACACCCCGTCTATGGTGATGCACTTTTAAGTTCCTTTGGCTTATCTCCCGTCCTTAATTTGGCCATTAGATTTGTTAGCTAATTTTTTAAAACCAATATCAATGAAATTCCCAATTAAATGAGTAAACTTGCTTCAGGCAAAATCAATAAAAAATCTTTTTATTTATTAATTTATTTAGAAAATTTACTGGAGCCAACTGATACCAGCAAAACAATTTTTTTCCTCTGTGTACAAAATCATTCCGAATTTCTCAGAAATTTTGTTTAATCTGCCATTTTTCGAAAGGTGAGATGAGTCAGCACCTTAAGATAAAATATGTTTGTATGTAATTCACGAAGGACTGACTACAAAGAACACCAGCATTAATTTCCGTCAATTTCATTTGAGACAATAAAGCGCTGGCAGTTAAATAAAATTTCGTTGGAAAATGTACTTTTTACAAATCATTTTCAGCAAGAAAATGCTTCCGTTTATGAAATAAATATATTTGTTGAATCAGCCAACTTTTCTCCAACTTAAACAAATATTTATGTTTGTATATTGAGAAGGCTTTGAAGAGTATTTTTTCTTTCTTCATTTCTGTGGAGTTATTAGAATGTGGCTCTTGATTAGGGTCACAATACAATTGAAATGTGAAGAAACCCACAAAAGAAACAACCAGCAGTCCCATCAACAAACCGACAAGCCAAGTCACACAAACGATTTAATTACACACAAATAGTGAGTGAGAAGAAACAAAAAAACGTGGCCATTACAAAAAGGGAAAATGACACAATTAGAACTTTGCTTTTTGTATTGCGTTTCATTTCGTTCGAAAAAGCAAAAAGAAAACTAAATACAATGTGACACCGGATACTAAATTGTGAGCAATTATGCTGACAATAGCAAAACAACAAATACGGAATACTAAAACAGAGCTTAAAGCAGAATTAAAAAATAACAATAACAATTAAGTAGAAATAAGAGATGATAAAAGTGAAAAAAAAAAATTTAAAGCGAATACAGTTTCTTTTTTGTTATGATTTTCATGTTTGAAAGACACTATTTAACTTTACTAACGCTTTTGGCAGCCAGCTTATTATGGGCCTTTATTAAATTTTATGTTTTGTGCTGTGTACCTGTCAAATTTTCTACTAATTTTCCATTCCTGATAATACCACCCAATATTTCGTATAGAAGATAATGTTGAAGAGCAACCAGAGAAAGTAAAAACTAATAAAGTCATTGTTTTTGCTTAACCAACTTCACTAAAAAAGCTGATATGTGTGGTATGTTTAATACATACAACATTAATTCTTTTCTAAAAGTTTAGTTTTAGATATGATTTTCAAAGCCTAGTGCAAGCCTACACTTTTTATTTCTAGAAACATTTATTTTTCTACCATTAGTTCTTTCTTCCATTGTTTTTTCATTGCTCAGGCAAAATAATTAGATTTAAAAAGAGTAATTGGCCTTAAATATTTGCTGTGTGTTTTCCATTATCATTAAACCTAATCAATGTTAATGAAAAAGTCCCATCAGTGGCTTTCAGATGATTTTATTTTATTTCATCAATTAACCAAAAATCATCAACAATGTTGAAAGCAATATCCATTAAATAAATGTTTTAAAATAATATTTCATTCTACTCAATGCTAGTTAAATCGGTGGCCAACTAATATATTCAATGAAATACTCCCAGTTATGTACAATAGGATGGGTCGATTTAACAATCGATATTGTGCCTTCGATTTTAATTTAGCTTTTGTTATGAGAAAAAAAAAAGTTCTTATACAACATATAAAAATATTTATTTTCGAGGTTTCCGGCTTTAAGTTTTATTTTTATTTTTGTATGACTAAGAGCAGGAGGGGTAAAGGGTCAGCGCGCTGGAAAAAATATTGGGAAGAAAACATTATTGGGCACTCCGGGAGTAATCAATCAGAGTTAGCAGGGCCCGTAATTGGGCTTCATGAAAGTTAAATCATCCCTCCATGACGCCTTAGTTTTAACTTTACAGTCGAACTATATGGTATACAATTGTTAATAATTTTATCAGAGTTGAGTTCGATTTTTTCTTCCTCAAAGTTGAGAAAGATTTTTGTGATAAATTTGGAGTCATCAATATTTTTGCTGAAGTTGAAGACTTACTAGCTGGTGTACATACCATGTCTGTTTCACGACCACACGTCGTTTTTCAGCATCCGAATTTGCTTCAAACCCAGGCTATGACTAATTGTATTCTGTTTTTAAGCAGCAGCCTATAGCCATGCTACCACCTCAGCTCTTTATTACTGACTGTCTATATTTAATCATATTGATGAACTTTCCATTTTATCCCTGTGGTTTTCTGTTGGTTTTAATAAATTTTATATTTTCCCCTTAACTTGCACTAGGGTGGCCTTAGAGAAGTCAAATATATGATCAACCTTGGCGGATCTTTTCTCCCTTATATTCTTTTCGAGCACACCTACCCCGCACCACGCCACCGCAGTGCTGCTCTAATACAAAAATACAAAAAAAGATAAAGAAATCAAAAAAAAAAAAAAAAAAAAAAAAAAATTAAAATCGTACGCCCCGAACGAACACGGTTTGTTTGATATGTCACAGTGGAACTATTTGTTCCCTATGCCAAAAACCATCGAAAAAACCAAGGCACAGTGTCGAAAATTGTTTGTCCTCACAAATCGACCGCGTCTAATGTACAATGCACATAAACAAGGAAAACAGAAACCCCAATTAATTAAAGAGATTCTGCCCTCCAGCTTTTTAAGCAATTAATAGCAGTTTTTGTCTTGTAGCTTGTACACAGTTTATTAACGTGCATAATTGCTAAAATATGTATGCATGTATGTGGTTTATTCGACAAGAACACACAACAACTTAAATACATAATGAACACAACTTTAGACAATAAAATCATTAGTTTTGTCAAACGAATGAGTAGTCATGTCTGTATGTGACATGTTAGTAAATATTGAAGAAAATGTTTGGTTTCTTAGAAAGTAAACGAACGCATGAGAACTACAAGAAGATGAATGAATGCATAAATGCCTGTTCACAATAGCTACGCGTGTTTGTTTATTATTATTAAATTTTTTATTTTTTTGTACCAAAGTGCTTCGTATCGTCAGTCATTTGCCCCACGATGAACATTTGTTTACATTGAGCATACATTTAACCCAGTTGCCTTCAAATTTGCATTTAATATTTTTCCTTTATTTCTTTTGTTTCTGCGATATGAATTGTTTACTTTCTGGAATTATATTAAATAGAATTGTTAAAATTTTGTTTACTCACCGCTTTGAAGCTCTTAAAGTTTCGAGTGCATAAGTTTTGTTTTCTGAAAAGAAGAAAAGATAAAAAATTTCATGAGTTGGTTGTTTGTTCATTGTTGTTGTAAAGCTTTTTTTATATTACTGAGAATGACTCTTTAATTTTTACTTCATATATTTTTATTATTTAAAGTTTATCAGCTGTACCTGAAAGAAATTTTTGCGGTTGATTTATTTTTCCTAAGCCACAATGATATTTTTTGAAAGGTTTTAGTTGATTTAGTGGTTAGATTATAAGTCTTTTATTTGGTTTCTCTTGCTGTTTTACAATTTAATAGTTATTTATTAAAGTATACACTCAATAAAAAAATAAGAAATTTATACAATATGGAGTCGAAAATTGATGTTGTAGGTTTTAAGTCCTTTCAGTAATTTGTTATTAATGAAAATAAAACCTTAGTTACTACAGATATCAAAACTAGGGACATTTTCTGAGGTTACCAAATAGTCTAAGCATCTCTGCAAAGAGGAAGTCTGAGTTCTTGGACCTTAGTACTATGCGACTATGAAGCAAAAATTATTATATGCTTGTTTTCTTTTCAAAAATATAAACATGAGCCGTAAAGGTACGTTCACATATGAACAAATCTTTGACCATTTTTGCCATAAGATTGTGACCACTACTCTTCTGTCGACCATTATTTTGGGCAAATGCACAAAAGGAAACCAAATTTAGACATATTAGCAAATGAAAATGTTTCACTACGACAAATTTAAAAAAATCAGTTTTGAAACCTCCAATTTTGAAATGTTATTTTTTTACTATTTTTCTCTGAAATCCGCCTTAAAGAGGCGTGGTTAAGGTTTGGTCTTTTATTTGACTTCTTTGCGGACACCTTAGGATTGATTACTCCCAGGAACCCGTATTTGGGCACCTTAAAAACGAAATTTCTTCCTGCCTTCACTCTTACTTTCTCCAGAGTGCCCGTAAAGGAGCCAAATGAACCTCCAATAACTTTTTCTTTGCAATGTTTTTTTCTTTTAAGTACACTGACCCCGTAACATGCTCCTTAGTCAGTCTCGCAAACAAAAAGAAAAAAAAAAATAATTGAAAAACGAATGCCTCGAAAATCAAAGGCTATCGAAAAATCGTTGGCAACATGTCAACAAATTTATGTCCATACAAATCGATCCGGGATAAAATATTTTCACAAAAACAGAGCAAAAAGTAACAACGAACAGAAAGAACAGCGA
This sequence comes from Sturmia bella, assembly GCA_963662145.1. Taxonomy (NCBI): domain Eukaryota; kingdom Metazoa; phylum Arthropoda; class Insecta; order Diptera; family Tachinidae; genus Sturmia; species Sturmia bella. Next base: position 19,634,455 of record OY759172.1, on the reverse strand, counting down.
ATATGTAAAAACGCATGAAATTTCACAAAAGTATATTTTGAGGTTATGTTTGCTCAACGAGCGAATATAAAATTTAGCTTTTGTCTTTTTTTTTGTATTTTTGTTATTGTCTTTTGCTATCCAAAGCTATTGTCCTGAAGAAGCTATTCAAAGCTATGCAAAGCTTTTGTATTTACTGTTTGAGCAAACATAACCTAAAAAGCTGCTCTTCTGAAATTCAATGTTTTTACGCTTTTTAAGGGTCAGATATGTAAAGAGACACTAATGTCACTAAGCCACCCAAGCTGTTGTTTATTTTATTGTTTAAATTTTAATTTTATCAGAGTCACCGTTATTGCTGTATCTAAAGGGTGCACCAAATAACTTTTTTTTTTTTTTGAAAACGGCGTAAAACATCGAGTGTACCTTCAGCTATGTGGCACGTAGCACCATCCTGTTGAAACCAAATGTTGCCAACATCCTTCTCTTCAATTCTTGTGAACAAACATTCGTTCATCATGGCCCGATAACGATCGCCATTGACAACAGCCACTTCTTGCTCATTTTTGCAGAGAAATGGCCCAATTATGCTTCTGGACCAAAATCCGCACAAAACAGTGACTCGTTTTGGGTGCTTCGGCTTTTCAATATATGCATGCAGATTTTCTGTGCCCCAAATGCGACAATTTTGCTTGTTTACATACCCGCCAAGATTAAAATGAGCTTCATCTGAAAAGATGTTTTTTTTTGGCAAAATCCGCATCTTGTGTAAGTCGATCGCAGGCCCACTTAGCGAAGCGTATATGCAACCATATTCGTTGAGCGGAAGGATACAACTTAATATCTGTCAAATCAGATATGATCTAAGTGTTACCATTCACAAAATAAGCACTAGTTGAAAAAAAAGTTAGATGGCGGACCCTATATATTTCTCTTCAGTTGTATATGCAATGAAAAATTTAAATCAAAAAAATGAAATAAATGTGAACGATAACTGGCGTACAATTACATGAGCCTTTAAGCTCAAATTTGGCTGCGGACAAGAAGTTTGGCTGCTGCGGAACAACTAGTTGTCCCCTGGCTAAAGTTTTTTTTTTAAATTACTTTATCCTATTTAACTTTCATCCACCACAATAATAATATAGAATGAACTTATGCCCCGTAACCATAATATAAAGTAGTTGTGGAATGAAAGTTTAAATAATAAAATTTATTTAATTAAGTTTAACAAAAAGAATTTTGTTAATGCAATGATGCAATATCATTTCCTCCAACTGGTGAACATTCCCAATTTTCCTCTAGTATATCTTACGCAAAATGTTGACAAATATTTTAATCCAATAAGCCAAAATCAAATTATGTATTTTATTTAGCCAACACAACTTTGCTCTCTAAAAAAAATACTTCTAAATCTAATTCTATTATAAACTTCCTGTTATCTTAGTCTGCAAATAATATTCCCAAATTTATTATACCAAATATTAATTGTTATCGATTAATCTAATAAATCAAAATAAACCTTTATAAAAACAAAATTTGAACTTCTTTTCATTTTCTCTGAATGGAATCAATTTGTAGCATTAAATTGCATGTCACCTACAGAATCACAACGATGACATGTCTCGTTCGGTCTATTAATACATACCGATTTCTTATTATGATTTATTTTTGGAACGTTTCTTTCAATTTCGTACATTTAACGTTTTTAATGAAATCATGACTTTTAGAGTAAATAAATTAACTTGGCATGAAGAATAAATTTAACTTGCGTAAAAGTGTTTTGATGATGCCATGATCTACTAATGTTTAGAAATACGAGTAAACCAAAAATCTTTATGTAAATAAACTTTTCTTCTTATCTGTGTGTGGGAATATTTTAAAAGCCAACACATTGTGAGAGTTTGTGAAAAGTATATTTCTAAATATGTTGTCACGTTTTAAGCCACAAATACATCTGCTACGAGATGTTTGATAAAATCATGGCGTTATCTGTTTGATATAAGCAAAACAAACTTTAATATACTTTAACAGAAACGTGAGAATTTTTAATGCAAATCAGATTTCATTTCCTTTTGGCGTTGAAATTCTTTTATTCACAATTTGTTTTAATATTAACATATTTTATTTCTTTAAATTGGCAATTTATGTATGGTAATCCATTCATTAGTCTGGAAAATTCAATGCAAAGATTTTGAATCTTTTATTTATTTAAATTTAAAGCCAGATTTTTTAGGCAAAATGTGAACAGTAAAATATTAAATTTAAATAATTCATTAGTTCATTTAAAATAATTGCGGTGATTAGAAACAATATTTGGTTTTTTTCCAACATTTTTCAATATTATTGTCCTGAAGAAGTTATCCGAAGGAGAGCGAAATATCGACAAAACTATTCAAAAGAGATACATATATACTCTTATAATAAAAAATACCTTTAGCTCAAGAAAATAATTATATTAAAGGTAATACGACACAAGGCGAGCAGTTTTGAGACTTTTCTAGCTGGGGAACTGCAATCTGTTGCATAGTTGCTACATTACTCATCAGTATAAATTGGGTTGTGGACTTGGGCTCATTCATGGTGAATGCACAGTTTTTGCAGCCATAGTGCTGCTGAGATGTTTTTGTAGCTTCAGTATCGTGTTTTCTATAGCAAAGTGTAATGTTTTGTAAAATCATACAGCAAACTGATAACCTGACACTTTTTAAACAAAGGCTGATCCAAACAAAATACATGACGTTAATATAAAAAAAGCGTTTTCAGAGAGTTCGCTTAATTTATTTTATCGTGATATGAAGATCTACGATAATCACGTAGGAATCAAAATATTGGTCAAACGTCAGCAACAGCTTCTGCGGCATACCTCTAGTTGGTGGTCCACATTCTCAATCTACTTTACGTAGAGTTATTTTTCTGCCATAGCAAACATCACTCACGGTAAACGTTCACTGTAATGTCCTCATTTTCGAAGAAGTACGGCCCGATGACGCCCTCAGCCCGTAAACCGCATCAAACAGCTACTGTTTATGGATGCATTGGCTTTTCAACAACGACTCGTGGATTCTCAGTTGAACAAGGTTGGCTGTACTGGTTGTTTTTTGTTTGGATTTTGCTATACTTGAGTTATTCAATTAATGGCAGAAAGCAAAAGTATTAGGTATATGATTGAATGTGTGCCTGTGAGAACCACGGCTATGGTTAATTATGCAGTTGTATCCCAGCTTAAGTCATAATTTTGCTTTATTTATTTGCTTTAATTCATAAACTATTATGTTTACGTACGATTGGCTACCCATTAGAGATATAACATATTTGGAACAGCTAGTTGCACCCCAGCTCAAATGATAATTTTGTTATTACTACAGTTTCTACATAAAGTGAAGAAGTGACTTGACTATTACGCTCAATAATCAACTCACTTGTTTCTAACAGTGACCGTAAATTTTCTCTATTCTACTAGTCACTTTAGTGACGACTGACATGAACATTTAATAACAAAAAGTCATAGAGAAGTTTCAAGACTGTCATTTTGTTTTTGATGGTGACGATTGTCTTGAAGTGATATGACCCAAAACTATACACTAACTTAATTCTTTTATTGCCTTCATTTTTGATTTGGTCGATTTTTCATGCAACCTATTCTTATAGCTTCCTATAAATCATTCTGCGTTTCATCTTTGATAAGAATTTGAATAAGCTATAATGGAATTTTTTTTTTTTTTTTAAATATTTGCGATTAAAAAGTTCAGGCTGGTCATTTGTGTTCTCTTGATTGTAAAGAATTTCTTTGAAAGTTTTAAGTTTATTGAACATTCCCTTTGCTCCGCATTTTCAAAGCATTCCACTCAATTGCCGTTATTCAATCACTTCAAAAAACATTTTCATAAAGACCACTAAATACCACAGCACAAGTTAAAACCAACAAATGAGCAAATATTTATTTTATTCTCAAGTGATTTGCATTATTGAACACTTAACAATGTTCGATTATTTGTTCATTATTTGTTTAATGTGTGTGATAGAAGTGAGTAAGGAAACCCAAAAATATTCAAAGCAAAGAATTTCAAAATCAGCACTAACAAATTAACAAGCTCAAGAAACACAAGCACTCTGGAAATCGGGCAACAGATGTCAATAACAGGAACTCGTTTCAGTGAAAAGGAAAAAAACTTAAAAGTAGATTTCAGAAAAAAAAACTAATTTAAAACAAACATTAAGTTTTATTTGTAATCATGATTTCTATATTTTGATGTTTTCCACAACACGTCTCTACAATTAAATTTATAGTAGAATAACAATGTGTTTATGTTTGTTTGGTTATTGCTTTTATATTCTCTCATTTGTAATATGTACTACATACACAAGTAAGTGTGGCATGCTGCTTTTGACACGATTTTGAAGTTCGTTCATTGGCTACTTTATTTGCATGACAGCTACCATCAAGTTCATTCACTTTGACATTCAGCTTAGAAATACGAGTATTGTTCAATAGCATTTTGTTGTCTTCTTTGAGAAACCTTTTTCCATTTGCACCAGGGGCGAACGAGTAAACACAAATAAGGACATATTCAGGGTTACGATTTTGTTTACGTTTAACTAAAATTGCTTTACATTTAAATTCTGAGTTCGGAGACTTTCCGCTGTGCTCTGAACTTTGTGCAAAAAAAAAAAAAACAAAAACAAAAAAGTATTGACATGTTATTTATTCAACCTTAAATTTTAATTGTGTATAGAACACGAAATGTAAAAACCGCCTTCAAATGTTTCCTTGTGCTTTAAGTTTTTTCAAGTAGTAAAAGAAAAGTAGTATTTTTTCAAATTTCAATGGTGGCGTAAATGGTTAGTAATAACGTACTTATTCTCGAAGATTGCTGACACAAACATACACAGAGAAAATGTACTCCTAGTGACAATCGAATTTTGGCGGACAATCGAATTTTGGCGGTTGCACCCACCATAAGTAAACTATTGTCTAACAGCAATATTTTTCGCAGATAGCAAGCATTTTACTTTTAATTGCTACCATTAAGCCAATACACTGAAAGAGTATTTTACTTTATTGATATTTTTTTCACTAATGAATTTCCATAGATCTAATGCATAAATTCCACTAAAAACTGTTCATCAGTTTTCATAATTTCGTTATAAAATATCAAGGGATTTATGAAAAACTGTCATCAATTCAATGAAAAATTTCATTAAATTAATGTATTCGTTCATTAAAGCTTCTATTCTCATATGATTTGTCAAGAAATTTGGACATATTTCAATATTTCACAAAGGTTTTGAAGTCTACAGCGAAAAACACCTAAAAAGTGGCATCACACATAAAATGTAATTTTTTTGGAATACCTAGTTTTAAAACTATGCATACCCTTAGCAATATACACCATAAAAATTATGTTCTGTTTTCATGAGATCAATGAAAAAGTTCCTATATTTAATGAAGCATTTCATTTAGTCAATGATTTTTTGTCATTAACACAATGAAGTACTTCTTTAGCTTAATCACTAAAATTAATATATCACTAGTATAAATTTAATGAATAAGAATTCATTAATTCCATGAACCCCAGGGGTGGTGGAAAAATATTATGGTTTTTCATTAAATTAAGAAAGAAATTGATTGAATTTGTGAACAAATTCTTTTAGTGTAGTTGCAACCACAGATAAAATTGGTCCCCTTTCTCAAATTTAAAACTTTTTTTTTTTTATTTTTTTCCACTTTATAGTCAAATTATGTATATGATATGCAATTGTCAATTATTTATTTATTTCTATTTATTTATTCTTAATATTAACCATATTAACACCGGTATTCATAAAAAATAAAACATTGTTGAAACACATTTTACGAAAAATTTTTTATATAAAATTTTTTCTAAAATGTATTTGAGCAGCGTTTTATTTTTTTATGAATACCGTTGTAAGTATTTGAACCAAAATCCATCTACAAATAGACTATAATGTGTAATAGCTAAAGTTCACATAAACCAAACATCACTACAATGCAAAGTATTATCGTTAAAAATCTTTCAAAAAACACTAATGTCGCATCAGATCTCATATTGCTTTCTTGTCGTATTATGTTCTTATCTTATTTTTTTTATTATTTTATTATTTTCATTTCACACCATCACTCTTTCATGCATTATTTGAGGTCTTGACAAGTATTTATATAACTCAATAATGCCCTTAAGCAACAAATCACTGTTCCGAAAAATATCACTCGTCTTAAATAGTACTTTATTGTATTCAGATCATCAAAATTTGCAGCCAGCCGTTGCAGTTCACTGATACTTTTTGATATAGTTTTTACAAAACAGCTATTATTTGTAAATAATTAATGCTAGTTTGACAACAAACAAGTACCTAAATATCATGAAAATCGGGCATAAAAGGCAACCCTACACAACATATATACATACAGTTATTTCCGCTTAATGGAGATTCTGAAAATGCACAACTTTTGACGCAATTAACTCAATCAAGCAATACTTGGTTAATTGATTCGCCGACACAATTAAACGAAAATCGCTTAATTGAGCAATTCATGCAATAAAGCGAAACACCCATGCGTAGATGGAAAATAAAACTCATTTCATTAGTTACATATTACGTTGGAAAGTAGTTTAGGTTTATTAAAATAAAATAAAAATCAGGTACGTCATCGTACAATGGTTATAAAGAAACAGAACCATGACCTTTTTGCAGAAAATAACTTTTTTTACGTTTGTGAAGCAAAAAAAAAATTAAGTAGACGGAATCAATTAAGCGAAACATTTGCTCTTGTTTTTCGCAATGGGGTCTTAATTTGCGAAACAATTAAGCGGGTATTTTTACATAGACAGGTATGATTTCATTCCATTATTTTTAGTGCAATAAAGCGGGAAACTCAATTATGCTGGGCTCAATTAAGCGGAAATAACTCTATTCGATTTTTTTTAATAAAAATAAATATTACTGGTTGATGTGTTTTGAATCTTTGTTAATTTTCTATGATTTAAACGCTTTACCTGTTAAATACTCGTATTAATTTTCAATTTGACCAACACTTTGAATTTCACGCACATTATGTTTTCAACACTTTATTAGAAAATAATGTGAATCATCATCAACATCATCATCATCGTATTATAGACAGACGTATCAACCCAGTTCTACATGACGTAAGGCTTAACGTTTTAATTTGTTAGTAAATTGGTTGTGTAGAGAAACCTAACATAAATTTTCTATTGGTTGTTCCCACACTTTAAGACAGTAGATGAATCTTGTTTTCGTTTTACCCCCAAAATATGTGTTAATGTGTGCGTAAAAATGGAGAATTAATTAAATTTATTTGAAATTCTTGGAAGACATAAAAAAAGTTTTATGATCAGGTAGCAAGTAGCAAACCGCAGTTGTTCAAATAAACTTCACTATTTACTTTTTATATGCATGTATGTATATAGTATATTTCATAATTAATTTTTTGAAAAACTTTATTGTTTATATTTGGTTTGTTATCCGAAAAATTCTTTGTTCTATACCAACTACATGAGAGAGTCAGTTTCCTCGTGTAGCAAATTTATCTTTTAGACTGTAAGTATCTGTTTTGTTTCTGTTTACTTGAGCGCGAAAAATGTTCATAAAATAAATTCACTTCTGTTCGCACTTGTTTAATGAAAAAAAAGAAAAAAAATGAGGAAGAAGAACAAACTGTTTGTTTATCAGGCCGCTTTTTTTTCTTTGTTTACATTTGTTTGGATACTTAAATATTTCGATTATCATTTAATTTTTTTTTAATTTATTTTTTTGTTGGTATCAGCATTTTGAACAGAAATTAATATACTCAGCAAAAGAAAAATGTTATATGAAACATTTAATTGATGACTTGAAGATAAATAATGTTTATGTTAAAAACTTTGAGGGAAAAGAAATCAATTCATTTTGTTTGAATTTAAATATCAAACTGTGATAAAAATTGAATCTGTACAGTAAACAAATCAAAAAATGTATTTCTTTAAACTCATTTGAAATGAAAAGTTATTAAATAATTGAAAAATTTATTTAATGTTACGATAGAAGATCGTAAGTCAGAACCTTTGATCATTTAGAAATAAAAAAGTATGCTTCAGCTGCATTTTTTTGTGACTTGTGGCTTTGAATTGAATCATTTCTCTCAGAAATAAGTTCTTGATACCAAACGAAAGAGCAAACGAATCTGATTTAATCAAAATGAAAAACTTAAATATTTTAGTACTCAGATCTTTTTCTCGTATCTCCAGGATATTGTATCATAGATTATTCGATAGCTCTTCAATTAAGAAAAAAAAGTTCAACTGCGTTATATCAAGAAGAAAACATTTCCGACCCTACCTACCGCTTTAGATTTTTTTTTGCATGCAATCTCCCTAAGGACACTTGGTATGGGGTTAGTGTGTTCAAAAAAAATATTGGGGAGAAAAAAATTATTGGAGGTCGGCTATACAGTTGACTACTCTAGGGATTTCCAGGGACTGATCAGTCCCAGGCAACCACATTTGATGCCTAGAAAATGACATTATACCCTAATGACACTAACTTACCCCAGGTTGCTTGTACAAAAGTCAACTTTGTGATCAACCCTATAATTTTTTTCCCAAATTTTTTTAACACACCGAACCTTTACTAAAAAAAAAAAATTAAAAATCGGGCTCCTCGAAAATTATTGTTCGACATGTCGCAGTGGAACTTGTTTTCCTTATGTCAAAAACTATCAAAAAATCAATGGCACAATATCGACCAATTTTTTCAATAAAAATTGATCCGGCCAATATATGTATGTATATATGTTTCATGCAGCTGCAAAGAACATTCTTTAAAAAATGATTTAATATAAAACGTAATTGCAAATACATATTCCATGAAGTGTTCTGTTAAAAAAATATAATATATTTTAAGGCTTCTAAAAATATAAACATGATTTTTGATACACACTTCACGAAACAATGAGCAGTGTGGTTTGAGAAAAATTCAAAGCTTTTAAAAGCATATATGTAGTATGTTTCCACTACGAATTGAATCACCCGCTTCACTCTCTTCACCATATTTATGAGTTACATTGTTTACACGACTCCTCCATGTGCTTCGATTTTACTTTTGTTTTTAATAAGCCAACATAAAGATGGCGGACCCTTTAATATATGTTTCTTAGCTGGCTCAAGTTCAACCCTGGGTTGGCCACTTTTTTTGCCCATTTAGTTTCTCAAAAATGTTAACTTTTTGGTCAAAATTTGTTGGATCCGCCGAATTAGATATTTTAGCAACGAAAAGGGTTACCTATGGGCCTTCCAGCATCAGCAGTTGTGGTGGATAATAATGGAAACATTATTAGACATGTTTTTAGGTCTGACACACGGGAGAGAAATATAGTCAGGTCAGGTATATGGTCTGACCTGAACTTATGTATGTATCTGTTCTATAAGGCAGTCAGTGTTTTAAAAAAGTTTGATCTATACAAAAACTATAATAATTTTTAGTAACAACAAAAATAAAATATTTCCATATCTGTATGTATGTATAAGATAGATATACAAGACCCAATTACACTCTCTGAGTGTAGAAGACTTAATCAAATTTTTGAAATGTTAGAAATACTTCAAAATGTTTTAATACAATAACTAATTGTCTCTGCAAGATTTTTGCTTAAATCCCAAATTCCATTGCAAATCCGTATTTTAATGGTCTTTTTAACAAATCATATTTCAATTACTGACTATATCCACCCAATATGTACATGAATTTTCCAGAAACTTTTATTTTTGTTGTTAAAGAAAATTTAGTTTTGTCCGTGAAGTATTTAAATTTTAGCTTTTTTTTTTGCTTTTTACCAACCAAAACCGCAAGCATTTCATCTTAAAAATACTTCAGTACGCCTGTGTTTAATCCAATTCAAAGTAAATAAGCACAAACTACTTCTGTATTTGAATACAACTTCCAAAAACCGCAAAAATTTTTCAATTCAATTAAATATATATAAATTTTGTACTCAATGAATCAAATAAGAGTATTAATGTATATGTACATAGTATATGTCTATATAAAAACAGCAAACACAATACAAATACTTATACATAATATGCACAGGTAGGTATAATCTGTGTATTGAATTTGAAAAATAATAAGTCTCAGACCAAAAAGCTTAGCAAACACCCAGCAGATTTGGGAAACCAATTCTAGGTAGAGTCATGCACAAAAGTTATACTGTACCCTGGATAATTTAAGAGAGAAGAGAACAGTTTTACAATAGATTATTCATTGCTATACCGATGGTGGGCACATCTTTTCAAGAAAAGTTCACCAGCTAAAATTGGAACAACTTAAGAGCAGGAGTTAATTTGCTTGTAACCAAAGTTGTAGAAAAAAATTATTTGCAAATTATATAAATTGCTGCTAAACTAATGTAACTTGTATCATTGCATCGATTATGCTGTTGTAGTGCCTTACATAGATAACAAGTGGGCCAAAAGAAGTCATCCGGATGTGGCTCGTGCATTGTTTGCCGTTGCTCCGTCCTCTTTGAACCACCTGTCCTCGAGACCTACTTCGTTCAAATGCGGCAGAGGAGACTCGGTAAACATGGCCCATGGCCCTTTAGCGCGTTGTCGTTTGACCGTGCAGTCACTTTGAACAGGTGTAATGGATCACTTGTGGCTTCCCGTTGCCCCACAAACAATATTTTTGCTTGAACATCGCTCATTATGGTTTTGATCGAAAAATCGTCCTCTTCATCATAGACTCGATTATTCCGTGTTCTTGGGAAATGTATTGTTCCTTAGCTTGTCCACTTGTATTCTACATCTGCCTAGTTCACAAATTTAAAAACAGATTTTCACATTGACCGTCATTTGCAAAAATAAGTGTGATTTCTTTTGGCCCACACGTTATATAATTGTATATTTTTTGTTAATATTTGTGCTGTAAACTAAAGGGACTAATTTTTAAGAAATACTTTATTTTTATTAAGTTCGTATTTGACAACTTTCGAGATATTGAAAGCAGCGCCAAAAATAAAAATTAAGATTATTAAAGTGACCTGAAGCTCGAACATTTATTGTTAATATTAACAATGTTATTTTATTATTATCAGTTTGGAGCCAATTGTGCACCTCGACCGAGCACCCAGGTTTGTGGTTCTGCATCTATATGCAGCGAGACATTCACAAAGGAAGTATGCCACCGATTCATTCTCCTCATTAAACAGTCCGCTTACCAATATCAATTTTTTGAGATGAGAATTTAGCTTAGAATAACCCTTCATTAGCCCTGAATATATTCTAATGTCCTTTCCGCAGAGGTTTAAAAAATAGTTGGTCTTCACTCTGCCCAGATCTATTAGTTTTTAGGGTTCCGTACTCGTCAGAGTGAAACGGAACATTATTACCGAGATTTCTACGTCCGTCCGTCCGTCACAGCATCCATTCTCCGAAACGGTAAGAGCTAGAGAGCTGAAATTATCACAGGATGTTGTTGTACCTTGCCGCTACATCAACAAATACTAAGAACAACAACCAGTCGAATAGTACGAGGTGTCCCCCTACAACGAAAAGTAACAATTAGCTATAACTCTCGAACCGTAAAAGATAAGAAACTGAACATCGCACAGTGTATTTATATACCAGGCACAAATCCAGGGGGAAGAGATATCTACCCCCCACAAAATGATAAGTATATTTATTTCGGTAATAAGCGATTTACCAATAATAAGACTTTATTTTATGCCATACAAAATACATCCCCCCCCCCCGCCATGGATAAAGCTTTAGCTGGATCCGCGCCTGGTATCTACATATGCCCTACAACAACCAATGACAACAACAAGTCGAAAATTATTAGGTGTCCCCATACAACGTAAAGTAACACATACGTACGGAACCGTAAGTGTGCGAGCCAGCCTCGTCCTTGACTGAATTAATTTTTAACTGCCGCATGCCCCTTAGGGTTCTCAGGTAGTCAACAATCCTCATTCTCATAGCATGCTGTCCGGAAAACTGTTGTTAACCCCGCTGAACAGTTCAGGACCTATAAGGGAACCTACTGCGCTCTTGTTGGCTAAGCAGGTCGCCCTTATGTCAGTCGTGGCCCATTATGCGTATGATAACCAATCTGCTTCTCAAAGATAGGGCCTGAAGAAGTTCCTAACATTCTCAAACTAGTCTTGATTGGAATGAGTAAGATGTTAGCGCCTTTACAGCTGTTTGACTATTAGAGCTGATGCATATGTGGGCTGTAGATACATTCCTACATAAGCATTTCCTCTATGGCGTGGACCTCTGCCTGAAGAACTGTGTTTGTTTTCCTTGATTATATTTACTAGGCCTGCATTATACTATTTATGACGCATTGAACTACCAGTTATATTATTAATTTTGACTATTGAATTTTATTAAATTTTGTAATAATTAATTTATTTCTCAGGTGGGATGGAACATGAAATTATGGAAAACTAATCAAATGCGAAAAATTCGCAAAATAATAAAATTAGCTTAATTTCACTTTATAGTCCAGCTTTAAGATTCACAATTGTTAAAATGTTGGTCGCCACAGTGTTAGCACAAAAAATCTTGCTCAGTTCTAAGCAAGTAAAGACTATCACTTAGCAAATTTTTTGTGATTTTGAGCTGGTTATATTCTTTCATGCACCCCGTTTGGCTTTAGCAATTTTCGTTGCAATAAAAAGAAGAGAAATTAATATTATTGGTTTTGGTTGGTATTGAGATTCCACGAACTACCGGGCAAAACTGCCGTGCAAACTAACAAACTCATTTGCACACCCATACCAGCAACGTTTTTTGTTTTGGGAGGAGTCTTTTTTTACACCAATACTCAAATTAAAACAATATTGAACAGCAAATTTATATGGAAAACGATATTTATGTATATGATAAATATTTTGCTGTCGAATAAGCAACACCAAAAATCTAATAGCGAAAACAAAATGTAAACAATTTAATGAGAAAAGCGTAGCAATTTCGTAATAAAGATAGAAAAATTACAAAAAATACTTGTTTATTCAAAAAAAAAAAAAAAAAGAAGAATAAAAATCATCATAAAGCTCACATATTTTTTACAGCAAATTTAAACCATAACAAATACGTCCAAAAGAAGCAACTTCCCAAAAACAGCTCAAAAGAACGATGGAAATAATTGCAACAAATTAAATTACGCTCAAGTGAATATTTATCAAAAGGAAAGAAAATTAAGTAATATTTGTTTATGAACAATTTTTAGATAATATTAAAGGAGAAAACAACTAAAGAGAACAACATTTTTTTCACAAATAAAATGCAAATATTTGTAATAGATCTGCGGAAAATTTTTAATTGCATATTTTTTAGAAATCTTTTAAATTAACAGACTTTTCTATAGAGACTTGTGAACTTTCAAATTTGCTGACACAGTGGTAAAACTCTATCTCGCTTCTAGACTGTCTATCGAAATGTTCCTGTTCCGTAAAGTCACCAAAACTAAACTAAGCGATTTTTTTTTTAACCGATAAATGCATTTGTATAAAGTGTGTTGGTGAGAATTTAGTTTTTAGCTTAGTAGTTTTTTTTTAGCTTCAACACATTTTTGCTGCTAAAAATTTGGTTCCTTAGCACAAAAGATTAAAATTTTTGAGACAGTAACAGTTTATACAACTTCATTCTTCCCTGAAAATCGCTTAGCTGAGCTTAGCGATAACTCTAATTTTAGCGAGTTATAGAGTGGAGCCGCTGTTGAGGCAATGTTTGGCGTACTTAGCCCATCTCACTCAATATTACTCTATTAAGTCAGCCTGTAGTATATGCTAATCCCCGAATTTGCGAATCCTGGAGCAGCTCGAAAGTGATTGTAATTTTGTTCAAAATATTTTCTTCAGCACTCAGCTCTCTCTCTATTTTTGATGAACGGGCACAAAGTACCTCGATACCAGGTAATCGTATAACTACAACAAACACAACAACAACCAACATTTGATGTATTTTATGGGTAGAAATACTTTCAATTCTGTTACCCATTTGTTCGCGTTTGTGTTGTATAGTTTGACAGTTCTTCAATCTAAAAGCAGTAGTCAGCTGGGCTTGTAAGGATACCTGGTATTGAGGTACCTTAAGAAAGAAAACTGTTGGATTTTTTGATGTTAGCATACTAAATGCTGCAAGATAGAAAGAAAGAAATATCAACGACACGTGGTTTTAGTGCAACAGCATAATTATTACGGTTCTACTCACTACACAGAAAGAATAAGCTGGTACTGAATTTAATTTTTTCCACTTGATTTTAGTACAAAACTTGCTGCAAAACTTAAATACGGGTAACACACAAGTGTACTGAAAGGAAGTGTATTAAATATTACCTTAATTCACTCTTAATAAGAGCGTCAAGCGCATTATTGCCATGTTACCGTCCATTTTGCATGGAAAAGTGTGGTTTAGAAAGCAAAACTTAAAAGCTTCTTATACGGGCACCCTGTGACTGGGGTGAAATTCCCCACATAAAACTTATACATAATTACACTTTTGTAAAATATTACATTAATACATCATCGCTATAACCTGAATTGTGATTAAGCAATTATGACTGCAATATTTTATACCATAGTGTTTTAGAAACTTATTAATTATGAGTTCGAATACGGTTTCTACTTGCAACTTCCCTTTTGATAGTGCCAAATATTTACATAAACATCAGTTTATGTGCCATTTAGGTGCACAATTTAATGTTTATCAATTAAAAGTAATAAATTAGTAATAGAATTATTAACAAGTTACAATGTAATAACAACAAAGCAAATTTTAACATGCTTAGACATGTTGCTGCCAAACATGGGCCGACCATAAAAATACTTTGGAACAAAATGGTAATTTAATTGAGAACTTTAAATGGAAATACAGACAGGTTCGAAGACGTGATGAAAAAATTTGGTATAATAACGAAGGCTACAAACAGTGCTGTTGGGAAAACAAGCAAGCGTTGATGTTTTTTGTGGTTGTTTATTTTAAAGCGCCCCCACAATATTTTTTACTTAAATATCATTTAAATAAAAAGTTAAATTTGGGCTAAAAAAGACAACTTAAAACCATGTGTTAAGATATGTTTTTTTTTTCTTTAATTGGATTTTATTTTTATTTCTTGGTATTGTTTATTTGATGATGCTGTTCATGATGATGTGATTGGCTCTGTCTGTCTGTATACAAAAAACGTCATTTAAGTAGATGTGTCAAAGTTGAAGTGACATCATTTTAGTTGATGTATTTCTTTTTCTTAATTTGCTTTAAATTAATAATGTTAAAAAATACCAAATTGCAAGAATTATTCATTTTATATTGTGATAATGTTTTTTATTAATTAAATAAGTATTGTTTTGAGTAGTTTTATTGATCATTTATTAACCAAAAAAAAAAAAACAACAAATATGACTTCATATGTATTTCCTTCCAGCAGTTTTTCCTTTCAAGTTAATTTTTTTTCTCAATAAAGTTGATGATTTCAAAACATGTTTTATTGTAAATAAAGTTTTTTTTCATGTATTTATTTCTGATTTCCAGCTTTGAGTAGCAATAAACTTGTTTTGTTGCAGGTAGTGATTTATCAAATGGTTTTTTTTTTTGTATGTCTGCTACAGACTCTGAGATCCTCACTAACTAAATCTAAAGGAAATTTGTTCTTTTAAAAGGAAATATCTTAAAAAAAAATTCACTTATTTTGAAATATTTAGTACAGCAGCAAACTCATTATAAAAAAATTATAAAAGAAAATATTAACTGCACTGTAAATTCATTACCACATACATTTTAATTTTTCATATGCTTAATTTAAACCACTAAATTGCATTTACTTGACTCATTTATTGCAAACTTTGTGCTCGATAAAAATAATAAAAAAAATCATTAAATCAATTACAACGGCCACTTGTTTTCTTTTTTCAATGCAATTTTTAAATACTTGTTTGTACAAATGTTTTTGTTTTCTTGTTTCTCTCTTAAGCGCGCTTTAATTTTTCCATTTGAAACACTTTAAACTGTCAGTTTTTCTGTTCGTTTTCAATTACACATGCACACACGATGTTTACTACGCCTGAGCGATCTGCAATGCACCGACTCAGTATTAAAACTGAATGGTCAAACCCAACGAAGATCAGTTGGCACTCAATGTATGTATCCAAAACGCCCGCTTGCGATCCACTTCATGGTACTTAAGCATGTACAATAGACAGGAACGACTGTATGTATGTTTGTATGTATGTTGTATGCGCTGCTGTTGTACACAGCCAGGGCTGGAAACTTTAAATTTCTAATGGACTTTTCTTACACCGAATTTAGAAGAAAATTAAACAACACCAAATCCATGCAATAAAATTTTTATTCCGAAACAGTTCAAAATGCAGCAATTCCAAGATAAATTTTTTAATAAATTAAAAATTAGTGTAATAACTAATTTGCATTGTGTATGGCATATTGGAATGAATATTTTAATTATACCGTTACATGTTATTAAAGGAGCATAAAATTGTAAGAAAGTTGTTTTAAAGCAAAAAAAATGGGACTCCAAAATATAGATTAAGAATAAATCTGGATTTTTTTTTTCTCTCCTCGAGCTAATTTGATCAGTGTAACGTTTCGCTTGTTCTTTTTCAAGCCTCTTCTGGGAGGTTTCTTAATTGTAAATCTATAAATTGTTTTTTAATATGTTAATCAGGAAATTTTTATAAAATGCATACAGTATTAAATTATATATAGTATTAAATTAAAGTCACTAAATTTTATTTATCTTTATTTTTTTAATCAGACAAGGGAACAGCCATTTGTCACTGATCTTCACTAATTTGAGGTTGTTGAGTTCTGAGTTAATTTTCGACAAAACGCCATGCATGTTTGTGCACATTGCAGATTTACGTGGTTGTGGTGTTTATAGCTGCTTAATTTTTCCAAATAATTAAAGTAGTTCTTAAAATATTACTTAGTATATTTTTGGACATTTTGGTTGCGGTTACATCCTTTTTGGCATCCGTTTTTGCTACTGTTTAAGTTTTTTGAATTTTTTCTGTTTCTATTTTTACATTTTGCAAATTTTTTGAATTCTGTTGCCACTTTACAATATTGCGTATTACATGCTTGTGCAACAGCTAAACCTTTATTACAAGCTAATTAACATCTGTTTTTGACTTTTGCAAAATTTTACTTCATGTCCGTAGTATTGTATCAGTTGTGTAATTGTTTTTTTTTTTTTTTCTAACCGGGACCAGTAGTCAGGGGATGACCCCTATTTATGCATACGCATCGTACTAAAAAGATAGATGGAGTAGTGTTTGTCTTCCTTTGATTTGAACATCTTTATATATCTGCAGGCAATTTGCTCCACAGACGAACCGTACGGCTGGAAGGCAAATTCTCTCTGTAATGCGTTGCACGTACATCTTGACGATGCACTGTGTACTGCGCAAAAATATGCTGGTTTCGGGAACAAGATCCCTGATCTCGTCGGAGCAAGATCCATATCGATAATCAATATCGATAGAACTGTGTAACGCATCCCATACTGCGACGATGCTTCAGTGAATCAATAGAGTTGGATACCCTACTGTCACTGATCAGCTTCCATGCGCTCTCTTGTACACGGTCGGTGTAGCTTCAAAATAGACATTGAGGCACCGGCCCAAGCATGAGAGCTGTATTCCATTTCCGGTCGGATATAGGTGGTATAAATAGTGAGGAGATCGGATATCACATTGAAAGTTCGTACCAGGAACATTAAGAGCTTCCGATCCCTCAATGTTCATTATTAGTACATGGACGTTCGTCTATGTACTAATAGTCAACACTGGGTTTTACGAGCATTGAAATCGACCCTATTTCTACGACCCCATTCGGAAATTATACGCAGACCGTCATTGCGGGTATCACTCATAGTCTGCCTCTTGGCATTCATTTGCGATATACTAGGCCTATGATTAAATGCATACAAATGGCAAATACTGCTGTCGTCTTTTTATATATTAACTTTATCATCCCTGCCTTTTTAGCATTAATTGAATAAGTGCACCACTACGTAGACAAGAAATCAAGTTTCATTTATAATGTGGGCTAATAAAATTTTATGAGAACAAAACTATTTAAATCATCTCATGATCATGATTGTGCTGGATAAAAATTCTCTACCACAACATCACACCGAGATCTGTGCTGTAACTTGTCGTTACCACACTTTGTGATATTTAGAGGTAATGTTCTGTTTATTTCTGAAGGAGAGAGAGTGGAAAAGAGTGTGAGCGATATTTTCCATATTTTATGCTTTTATCGAATTTTATGGTGCTTGGGAAACTTTAGTAAGTAAAAACACTAATACTTTCAAAATTATGTATAAATTATGTATACCGCACTTTGTGATATTTAGAGGTAATGTTCTGTTTATTTCTGAAGGAGAGAGAGAGAGAGAGAGACAGAGACACTTGAATCGAAACCATAAACAAAAATCTTAAAATACTTGTTTAATAAAAAAAAAAATATTTCACACTTTTTATAAGACAGCCTTTTATAATTGCCAATTTTTATAAGTATTTATTTTCATATTAGCACTTAGATATTAATTTTGCTTCGCTTTTTCTGTTATAACTTGTTAACTCAATTGAAACGCTCATAAGTTGTCACTTTATGAATGAAACTGAATTGTTTTCTTTAGAATTTCAGCTCTCTTGTGCAAAACCAGTCTTGCCCTAAAAGGTAAAAATCCCACTACCAAACAAACTGTTGACTGATATTCATACATTTTCTTACTCCCACTTTTATTCATCTGTGACAGTGCATGAAGAATGTTGTGTGGTGGCAGACTCTTTAGAATTACAGCTGTTTGTTAAAATCAAAAAATGAATCAGACTTAAGCTTAAGCGACAGTAAAATTATAAGCGGCTATGAATATAAAATGTACGCCATAAAACCACAACGATTAAATTTATTAATAATTTACAAAAGTTGGTTAAATAAATAAAGAAAACATTTAACTACAAATGTTTGTTTCAGCTCGAGCACAAAAAGTTGTCATAAAGTAAAAGTGAAATTATTTTTCTTACCGTAACAACCTTTTTATGATTTTTTTTTATATCACGCATATTTTACGTTTCTGTCTGAAAAGTTCAAATAAGTAAGACTGATAACTGTGATTTTTGAATAAAATTGATTGATATTTAACTAATATGCTTAAACTCATGACAACTTTTTTTGAAGTAAATTTTAATCCACAAATACCGCATGGCATCGCATATATGTTTAAGTTGTATTAATATAATAAGCATATAGAATACACATTATACTTCACGTTTGCAACTGAACGAAAAAAGTTTTAAAAAGCAACAAAACGGTATTCTGAGATAACAAAATATCATTCAATCTTTTATAGCCGCGCTATGAATATATTGCTGAAATCGAACATCTTGTTTGCCACAGCCTTTGACATATGTACATAGTTATAGACAACATAATATGATTGTCGCAATCATATTATAAAATGTTTTTTCTGTGTGTGTAATCAAAAATAGCAAATAATGTTACCAACTTCTTAAAGCGAATTGTAAGAAAATCTAAAAGTTTTTTCTTTTGTCCTCAATCCTATTTTACTTTTTACTTTTTAAGCAAACATTATATCCTACCACTGTTAGTTATGGTCAAAATTGGTTTTTAGTTTAAACCAGAAAACCAATTTTTGATTAACGGCACAGATTAATAATTAATAAGAGTGAGAAGAAAAGTCAGTCTGAGGACTTATCAGGTAAAAGTTGGGGTGAAACTATCTGTTTGGCATCTACCATGATACTCATCAGCACCCAAATGGGTTTTGAATTCACGGCAAATCGAAAGCTTTTGGTTTCTAGTCGAGGTACTTTAATAAGTCCCCCGCTCATGTTATATATACAAATTTCCTCAACCAGCTTCATTTTCCAGTCATCGGTTTTTTTCACAGCATATACTTCTTATATTTTGTAGCGGTATAGGTGAGAATTTTTGACAACCACACCATGTTTAAGCTCACAATTTAGATAGTTTTCTTAAAAAATCAAAACAAAAAAGAAAGAGACTTACAGAAAAATCTAACGAAATTTTATTTTTCAGTGGCTTGGATACACAATGGTGTATAAGCCTCTGCTAAAGAAATCATTATAGAAAATCATTATAGAAAGTTGTTAGATTGATTTGAGCTTATGAATTTAAAATGTTTGCTTTTCTTAATTTCTAGGCTCTAGGTCAGTATTGTTTTAAATAAAACTCTTGTATATTTTATTTTGCATTAATTTTATTAATTTCAATATTTCGAGGACCTTTAGTACTCTTCTTCAGGAATTTTAATAAAGTCCTTAGTCTTATTATATTAAATGTTTATGTTTTGCAGTAAAGTAAAGAGAAGAAATAAAGAAAAGCAAACATATTATAGAAAATCATTATAATAGTAATTTTGTTGCACATATCACAAGAAAATAAAAAAATATAAAGATAACCCTGACCGGCGAAGACGACGAGAGAAACTTGTTACTTTATGCATAATTCTTTACTTTCTAAAGTTGACCAAGAGCCATAAAAACAAATAAATGCATATAATACAGGAAATATTGCTCCCGTACTTTCCCCATCTCTGTCTCTCTCTCGCTCTCTTTCATAAATAAGCACAATATCATCTCTGAATATCATAAGGTGTGGTAACGAAAGTTGCAGCAAAGATCTCGGTGTGACGTTGTGTATGGTAGAGAATTTTTATCCAGCGCAATCAGCAAGAGAGAGAGAGAGAGAGAGATAGAGAGAGAGTAATAACTTAAATCGTTTTGCTGTCATAAAATTTTATTATAAATTACATTATAAATGAAACTTGATTTAGTGTCTACGTAGTGGTTTACTGATTCAATTAATGCTAAAAAATCAGGGATGATAACCTTGAAATATAGAAACATAAATTATTTTAATTTTTTTTCAGTTTAATTATTTTCGGCAACATATTCGCGATATTTTTTAACATTGAATATAATTATTTAATGAGCTTGTCATTTATTTTGGTTAAATACACTTAAAATGAGTATTGAAAAAATTTTATATGCCATGTTTTAATTAAAACACATGTTCTATTTATTTTAAATTTTCTATGCATATTCCTTAGTTTTACCTTTTGAAGAATATCTTAAATACTTTTGACTAGTAGAAAAATATCCAGAATTTTAGAATAATATTAACTTTAACCGTTCGATTAAATGGCATTAATTGATCGAGATCGTAGGGTATTCGTTATTTGAAAAGTTATCGAACCAGAGTTTGGTTCTGTTCGTTTGAATTATTCTTGATATATTGACCACCACAATAAATTCACACAAAAATGTGTTGAGGAATTATAAAATAATAAAATTTTTCATAGATATACTGTTTGAAACATTTGTTTTTGTAATAAATTTTTAATATTTTCACCATATAATCTAGAGCCGGTTTAATCGCACCCGTGCATAGAGATCTGGCCACACTGAATGCAACTAACAGTCTTGAAAGGAGTCTTTGCTAATATGCCTCTGTTTTTAATTCACAATTGATATCGTTTTAAAGCAGCCAAAAATGTTTGAGGTTCTTGTTCTTGCTAATCAGCCTGTAAACTTAAAATAATACATACACTTATGCCCAAGAATAATACAGGTGAATATATTCTAGTCAAGCCAAGCACCTTAGTCAATGGTATTGTCGAAACAGATTTCACAAGTGTTGCCGTTTTAGAAATTTTTATATTCTCTTTATACACATACATATATTTAAATTTCAGTTTAAGCGTAAATTTTAAATTCAGTAGAAGAGAAAATTAGTGGTATTAAACATTTTATGGCATTTTTTTTATTTATTTTGTTAGAATATTTTTAGTACCGTGACGCTTTTCGAAACATACAGAGATATGTTGGATTTATTTGTAGCTTTTCGATAAAAATTAATTTTTATACAATCTGCCATAGTTGTATCAAATAGGCAATGATGATGTCATTGCTTTTTTAGTTTCAAAATGGTTTCAAAGTAGAGTTTTGTGAAAAATGTTGTAAGAAATGTGAACTTCCTTGAAGCTCAATAATTGTGTCATCGCTGGAAGGGAATTTTCGTTCTGTAATTTGATATCTGCAATACTTTAGAAGGTACGTCCAATTCTTTGAAACCGGCTAAGATCTCAAATTTACCTTGGTAAATTCTTAACTAAGTGAAAAATCGAAGGATTTAAACAGTTAAAATTCTTTCGAAGATTTCAAAATGAAAATCTTTTAAAAAATTCTCAAATGCAATTGAGAAATGTCACTTATAGCACTAAATAGATCACATTCTTGGCTTACTTTTCCATGTGGTCCAGTTGAGTTACACTCAAAAAATGTTCCCATATACAAATGTCGAAATTCTTTCAGAGATAATCGATTTTTCACGGTGCCATTTATATTCTAAAATATTATTTTATTTCATTCACACTTAAACATGTCGTTACCTTATTTCATTAAGTCAAGCATATTTGACTCGGCATCATTATCTTTACTTACATATTTTTTTAGGCGTTAATCGAACTTTGTACTGTGCATGGGGCCTACTAAGTTAGCCGTTTTCTTCCTGAAACTGAAAACAAAAAGTTTATACATGTGTACAAAGAACATATGTATAGTCTAAAAAAATTCTTTAAAATACTTTTATTTCAACGTAATTATATTATTTTTAGTTTTTCTTTTATTAGATTTTTTTTCGTGTAACAATATTGTATATAAATTAGCTATAATTTTAAAATTACTTAAAACAGTTTACAAATTTAAAATCTATTGTCATAAATTCAACTACTTACATGAATTAAATGAAATAAATTACTACATTTTAATTTCACTAAATGTAAAAAGTAAAACTAATTCTCTAAAAAAATATCGTTTTTAATTTTTATATACTTATATTCGGCTATTTGGATTGTATAGCTGTCCAAAATATGACTAAGTTGTATTATAAAATTAGCTAAAATGCGATTGGACCTTTTTATAAACAAATGAAAATTGACACTAAAAATATTGACTTTGCTAATTAAAATTTTAAATTGGTGGCAGTTGCTCGTTAACACTAGAGCAAGGCAGCTTGATACCAGGTAATCGCATAACTACAACAAACACAACAACAACAAACACTGCATGTATTTTGTTGGTAGAAAAACTGTATAACTGTCATCCGTTTGTTCGCGTATGTGTGTTAGTGTTGTGTATTTTGACAGATATACAGACCAAAAGCAGTAGTCAGCTGGGCTTGTAAGGCTACCTGATATCAAGCTGCCTTGCACTAGAGTTAACTACTCGTAACTCTCTCTCTCTCTCTCTCTCTCTCTCTCTCGATCTGCCTAGCTAGCAGACAGTAAATTTAGTGTAAAATACAAAAACAATTAGCGTTATCAATATTCTAATATTGTAAAAAAAATTTGCTGTCAACTAAAGCTATCGTCATGTTTTCGCATGACATCAGTGATGTTCATATTTTTACGCAAGTGGAAAACATGTTTATAGAAAGGCTTTGCCATTGAAAGAACATTCTGCCAGAAATATATAAAAACTTTCCCGCAGAACAATGGTGTCTAAAATCAAAATGAGTAAAAATGAAGTTGTATTGAATAGAGAGAGAGAGAGAGAGAGAGTGCAATCCCAGCAAACATGTATATAAGTAGTTAAACGTACAGAAGGAGAAAATTAGTTGGAATAAAAAGATACTTTATAAATTTTATAAAGCAATATCAAACATTTTTAAGTTCTTATGCATACTTAAAGACTTTATGATGAAAAGAGGTCATTTGTTACGTAATTGTGGAAGTGATTGAAGAGTGCGCGGTTAAGAAAAAAGATAATTTGACGGTTTGTTGAAAATATCTTTGCGCAAAACAAAACAGCAGAAGGCAACAATAACTCACCAACAGACAGCTTAATAGAAACGAACTCTAAAAGACACAAAATGTTTGCTCCATTTATTGAACGTCTGCAGCAAATTATTAAAGTAAACGCACACAACCAAACATGTCCTGGCCACTTTAGCAATCGAAATTTTAACACTGATTTTTGAATAGGGTTTGGCATGTGGAATTCTGATTTTCTATTTTGTTATTTTTTTTTTTGTATTTTAGTATGGGAACGCCCCTAACGGAGCGTTGTGCAGGGTCAGTGTATTCACCAAATATCAATAAAAAAAAGTTGTTGAATAGTCAAGTGTTTGAAAAGCCTCCAATAATTTGTTCTGCCCGATATTTGTTTCGAACACATCGTCTCACGTACCAAAATACAAAATGACAATTTGTTCGCCTCGGAAACTTTTGCTCATCTATCGGCACATCAATTTACACAATACCAACAGTTTTTTTTTTGCCTACAAATCGATTCGGCCTAATGAACAAAATATCAGTTAGAAATGTGAATTTTTGAATACTATCGCCAATCATAAACTGATTTCACTAGTTTTTCAATCGGAAGAAAAATATTCTAAATTACTTTTGTGACCTATTTGAGAGAGTATGACAGCAAATTAATTACCTTCCAAGCTCATGAATACAGGAGGGGCAGAATATTTGCCAAAATGATCACTTAAATATTCACTTGATCTACGTATTTTAGCGCATAGTCACCACTAATAAATGCGTGTTTACATAAAATATTGTATGATTTAGAAAAACCTGACAATCTGTTGCTTTTTCGCATTTGCTTAAATTAAG
The DNA here is from genome assembly GCA_963662145.1 of Sturmia bella. NCBI lineage: Eukaryota > Metazoa > Arthropoda > Insecta > Diptera > Tachinidae > Sturmia > Sturmia bella. Next base: position 19,609,765 of record OY759172.1, on the reverse strand, counting down.
GTCCAATTTAACTATACATACATACATGCTTATTGAAAATATTGCTTAAACATACATACATATTTTGATTGCCTAAGTTTATTAGTATCTATTAATTAAAAAAATATTGCATACTGCTTACACACTAAAAGATTGCACATTTCCGGCCTGAAGACAACGGAAAAATATCACATTTTTCACTTAAAGTCTATTTAAATGACTACGAATATTATTATGTTTTGCTTAAAACAGAGATTAATGCTAAAAAAAAAATATGATTCAACTTAACCTAAAATTATAAAAAATTGCACAAACATGTATTGCACTTAATTTAAGAAAGCTTATAAAATATTTTATTTATTCAAAACATCTGGTAGAAATCGATTCGAATAACTTAACAAACAAAAAACATAAACATCGGGTCATGCAAAAAAAATAAAGAAACAAAACAAAATTCTCCGACAAAAAAAAAATAAGATTATACTTCATGACTTTGCTCAACTGATGGCAGCTCTTCGAACAGCAGTTGATTTATTATCCTTTCATCTTTCTAATGATTTTCTTACATTTTTATACAACACCGAATGTGTTTCCACACTCTCTGCCCCCGATTCCCACATATCATCCACATTCGTTTCGCCATCCGTTTCCGAAGAACCATAACTGGTGGTTATTTGTTCTTCCTCGTCCTCGTCAGAGGTGAATGTTGTCGACGAAGACGACTGGGATGTGGGTGATCTTCGCTGTGCATTTGATCTGGTCAAAGTTTTATCTGAATCATTATCGCTCACATCGTCCACACTCTGTACAGTTTTTGCCATTGTAGTATTGAGCTGTTGCTGGGTTTGCTGTTGCTCATTGATATGCTCGAAATCTTCAAAACGATTGGTATCTAATACAGAACCACGTCTAGCGGAAGCTTCTTGGCCCATATGCCTATCGGTTAAGGTGCTATCGCCATCCGAATTGTCTTCTATGGTACTGACCCGTATGATGTGATCACGTTCGGACATCATTTTGAAATTGTAACGATCGTAAAATGTTCTCTTATGGACTTCGCCAGAATCAGCACTCATATAGCCACTGTCCATTTCTTGTGTGCGTGGCCCGAATCTTTGTTCGTAGTAGTTTTGAGAGGCGGGAGCTGAATAGGAACTTTTGGGTGTAGAGGCCTGGGGATGGTCTTCAATAAGAGAAGAAATACCCTCATCTCTTTCCAGCACTTCCAATAAAGTTGTTGCCTTTTTGTCAAAAGGTGGCGCAGGACTATGGGTGGGACTGAATTTGGAGGCGGCCATGCTAACAAACTTCTTCCAGGCATTCCGTATGTCCTTGGCTTTTTTGGGACGATCTTTCAAGCCCATGGCAATTTGCATGCCATGTGTTAGCTGCACGGGTTCTATTTCACATCTATAAACAGTTTGCACATTATTGGAGGGAGGTGCGGGCGTTACTATAGCACTAGTAAGGGGAGTGCTGACATTGTTGTTGTTTACATTGGCACTATTGCTCACATTATTATTGTTGTTGCGTTGTGGATAGGCTATGCCAACAGGCACTCCCGCATTACGATACATTTCTTTAGTACGATCTGACAAACGACTGCTTGATCTATTCGATCTGGAACTTAAGGATACCACATCTAATCTATTGGGATCTACTTCATTTGCATGCTTGAGATTGTTATTGTTCTCTAATTGCAGGTCAAGATTAAGATTAAGACCCTCTGTTGCTGGCTCTTCGGTGCGATCTTGCGACTTTCTTCTATTCAAATATTTATTCAGACTGTAATCATTTCTCAAACCATTAATGTGGGTATTAAATATGGCACCAAAATCATCTTCTTTAAGCTTCTTGGCAGTCTGTTGGGCTTCAGTAAAATCTGGTTTTAAAAAATCCTTATCTTTTATGGGCTTTTCTAAAGAAGTTTTATCTAATTGGGAATCTTTACCGGCTGGACACTTTTTATCGATGGTACCACCAAATTCAGAATTAGTCATTGTTCCCGAGACACCTGTTACCTCAGTGGACTCACTGTGATTGCTCATGGTCTCCTCTTCGGTGTGAGAGTGGGCACGATATTGTGCTTGGGTGCCCGAAGAGGCACGACTTGTTCTGCTATTCAGGGTGGTAGAGGCCGAGGTGGTTGGTGGTGGCGGTGGAGGTGTTTGTGGTGATTGCGATAGGCTGCGTTTTATTCGTGAGGGCGGTGTGTTACTCACACTACGCATTTGTCTGGGGGATGGCAGATATTTGGCAGATGGCTTGCTTTCCAAGTCCTCTTTATTGCTTACTTTATGGATCCTGGGCTCCACGTACTCGGTGGGTCTTTTGTCTGGCGCTACGCTGCTTCTTATTGACTTGGGTGTAGTTATTTTAATGGTGCATTTATTCGAAGACTCATTGGATATTTCCACCATGGGAGGCGGTGTTGGCGGCTGACTGTTGCGTTGCCTACGCGAATGTTTGGCCTCTAAAGTCAAAATGCGTCCCTTATCACCTAAATCTTCTAGCTTTTCCTGCAAAAACATACTTGTGGCCTGTCCGCCACATTTACAGCTACAGTCACTATTTTGTCTTACCAACAAAGACTGGTATATATTCCTAAGATTACTGACCTTTGCGTCTTTATCCATCGTCTCTAAGCCTTCATTACCGCAAGGTCTCCTAAGCTCGACTTGACTTTCATAAGTAGCATCCTTAGGTTTTTGTCTGTCACAGTTTGTGCTTGAGATGGGATCTGAGGGCTTTAATCTGAATGAGTTTTGTGCCTCTACTTTGGCTGGCCGCTTGGACATGTCTGGCAGGGACTGGGGTGGTGAGCTTATGTGGTCGTCTGTGTGTTTCAGTTCCATCTTTGACCAGTTTGTTACATCACAAAAGCTTTGCTTTTTGGGCTTGCGATCTAAGGTATCCGGTTCATATTGATCACTGTCGGTGGACCTTTCGATATCAGAAGGAGGCTCGTGTTCTACTTCTATGGTCATGCTGCCTCGAAAGGGAGTATCGTACTTTATGCGTGCCGCCATATCTTTCTTTAGTGACGATGCGTCCAAAGTTCTTAAAAGGCTTTTCTTTTGAGAACCCATAGATTTGGTACTGAAACCCTCTCCTTGGTAAACCGTGTGGCTGATTTCTAATTCTTCTTCTAAGGGCAGAGCCGTACTTAAGCTGGGACTTAGCTGAGAGCTGACATCAGACGAGGGGGAGGAGGAAGACTGGGAACTTTTACGTTTTGTAGCCTCCAAACGTTCTAAGCTGTCAGTTTCATAGTCCACTATTAAATACTGGGGAGATTTTCTTCTATAAATGGGAGAATCGGGCTGGTATTGCTTTAAAGACTTGCGGCTCAGCGAACTGTAATCAGGCGTGGGCACCGAAGGGCCACTACTTTGGGTATTATTGTAAATATCTTTAATTTTTTTCTCCATAGTAGAGTCGTAGTCCGGCGTGGGTATATCCAAATTAAAGCTGCCATTAGATCTTAGGGTAGCGGTGTACTCCTGACGTATTCTTTCTAAAGTGCCGGCATCTATGTGGTCGTTCATTTGGTCCATGCTGCGCAGCATATTGTAGTGCTGTCTCTCGGTAGAGGACAAAGATGTGGGAGTTGAAGCTGCCGCATAATGATCGAGTGCATCGAGACGTTTGCGTGAGTTCTTCGAACGTTGGGAGGAGCTTCGACTTCTTTGGGAAGCTGCTGGTGAATCGTGTAGCGTAAATTTTGGATTGTTATAAATTTCACTGCCCGTCTCTGCATATCCATACATGTGAGCCGAAGCAGTCAAAGCCGTGTAAGCATCTAAGTTATGTTGTGCCACCGGCACACTTAAGCCATGGCGGGATTTTTGGTATAAAGCAGTCGTAGAAGTTGTTGCCGTTTGGATTTTATATAAATTTTCCTCTTCAATATGCTGTTGGTTTTCTCCAGGATGCCTGAGTAGACCATTAACGGGTACCGCTTTCTGGACGGGAGGTGGCGGAGGTTTCTGTTTTGGTGGTGTAATACGCTTACTGGTTACATTAGAACCAGCATTATTGCCACTTTGTTTTGGTGCCTCCTTAGTTTGGCTGCCACCTGGAGACTGCCTTTCTTGCACGTTTGCCTTAACCTCTCTAGCAGACGTTTCCCCAGATCTATTATCTTCAGTAGATTGAACAGTTTCCAACCATTTTTCTATGCTATTACGTTTATCCCCACAATTCTTAACATGACCGCTGCAACGATTGCTGGCACAACCCTGACACTCAGAAGATGTGTGCAATTGAGAGCCATACACCGAGGGAGTACTACTGCTGGGTGTACCCTCTTCAGGTATCAATGTTAGGGAGGGTTGATATCTTTTGGTGGCCATTTTATACTTCGCTATGGCTATAACTTCACGTATCTTTTGCAAGAATTCCAGAGCTGCCGGTGGAGGTTGCTAAAATAAGGCAAATGTAAATGTCAAACATACAAAAAATTACTAAAACCCAATTTAAATATTTCTTATTTGGTTTCTTTAAGCAAATAAATTTAAGCAAATGGACAAAACATGCTTACCGCCAACAGATGCGGCTCAAAATAGGCAGGATTGAAATACAGTTTCTTTCGTATGTTGGCATTCACCATTGCCCTCAAGTTTTCTAGTTTTTCCTCCGTCATCAGTTCCTCTATTATAGCAACATTTTCCGACGGCAGGCATTCCTTGTCCTGGCCATTATGACTTAAGTCTTCATTTTTGTTCTCTTGACTATTTTGGCTGGCCACACTGTTGGCGCTGGAGTGTTTGGAGCCTTTAGGAGAGTTATTATTTAACATCATACCCATTTGGGGATGAATCAAAGCACTCGTTTGCATCTGCTGTAATATAGAAAATAGAAATGTTTTAAGAAATTTATTTTTAAGAACTTACAGCCTATTTTATAAAAAATCTTAATATCTGTTTAATACAACTACTTACTCTTCTGCACGGTTAAGCTCAACAAAATGTTGTTACAAATTTTTATTCATAAAAAATTTTTAAGTAATTTAAAAAAGCTTTCAAGTAAAATTGTGGCAGCATTTAGATTTTGGTTTATGAAATTTGCTAATTAAACATACAAGTCTACTTTTTAAATTAAATCCGAGTAAAATTTTAGCTTCTAGAACGAAATTTAGTTTTACTGTGAATTGAGTTTGCATGATTGTACTCGTTCTTAAACACAGTAAAAATACCTTGTTGATAGTAATAAATCACAGCTGTAAGTGCTGAAAGAATAAATTATGTGCTTAAATGCAACTTAAAGCGAACTGTCATTTTATTTGCCCCCCAAAAATTTGCCATGAATAGGATAGATTATATTCTAAATTTTTGTCTATTTCTTTAAGCCAGTAATCGTTTATGAATAACACTTTAAGGAATTCTGCTCAATAATGGTTATAAAATCTATAATAAGTTTTTATGAACGCCACTACTAATTAGACTTGCCAACCTGTTTATGCTTATCATGATAAGCTCCATTGCTGCCACCACCATTGCCATCCATTTCACATTCGGAATTTGAATTTGATATGTCACTGGTAAAACCCGAATGATGATCATTTAGCTGGGGAAAATGTTGCAAGAGTGGATTATTTTTTACAATACCCATTTCTTCTTTCATACTGCTAAGCGATGTACGCGATCGAGGCTCATTGGATGTTGTTAAACTACCGGCTGAATATAAACTGCCACTGCGTGTGAACGGTGCACCAAAAGTTACTTGATCGTTTTTCGGATAATTGATTTCATTATTCAAATCATCCAACGAATTACGACTGTGAGTTTGTTCATTATTTTTACGTTTCTTCATGTGCAGATACAGGAAAACTGATGAGACATAAATCAAACCCAGCAACAGACTGCACACTCCAATGACTATGTACTCCTTAGTGCTCATGCCATCCGATGTAGAGGCCAAAGTAGTGGTGGCCTCAGCTTGAAACAATACCTCAGAGACATCTGTGAATTCAAAAGGGATTCATTCAAACTTTGAAGAAAAATAAACTGGGATACATTTCACAAAAATATATTTTCTTAAAAAATTTTCAAGTTGATTAAGCACTAATTTTCGAATTATATGATTTTACAATTATTAATGATTTTATCGGGCTTGAGTGCGATTTTTATTTCTTCAACATTGAGGAAGACTTTTTGTAATAATTTGGAATATTCAACATTTTTCAAAAACACAAGAAAAGTAAAGTCGAAGATTTACTGGCTGGGGTACATACCATAGCCGTTTCACTACCGCCATGGCGCTCATTAGCGTCCATATGATGGAAAAAAATAAGGAACTTTGTAAATAGCACGGATTTCCTATAGACTGTACAACAAACCTATACTGGTTTAAATGTGTGTGTCGCAAACATATCCCTCCAAACCAATGGGTAATCCCATACAACAAACTCTAAAAATCGGCTCCAGCTTTGGAGCCATAAGAGATAGCAACTTGTTGACATGAGTTCTGTAGCAACAAATACCAAAACCAATAAAATATTGACAATAAACCTAAAGTTATCTACACTTGATATTTGCACAGGTCATGTAGTTGCTTGTCCTTTACACCAACTGCAAAAACTAACTAAAGGTTTAAACTTGAATGCCCTTTATAGGGGGACACCCTTTACTTTGAGAATTGGCTGTGATTTATGAGCTCTGAGAGACTTGAAACCTTCATAGAATATGAATATTAGTAAGCTTAAACTTTTTCCCTCTACATGAAATCATACTTTACGTATAATCAAGGCATCTCGATACCAGGTAGCCTTACAAACCCCGCTGACTACTGCTTTTAGGCTGAAGAACTATCAAAATCTCCAACACGTACACAATCACAAACAAATGGGTTACAGAAATACGGTATTTCTACCAGCAAAATACATGAAGTGTTTTTTGCTGTTGTGTTTGTTGTAGTTATGCGGCTACCTGGTATCGAGGTACCCTGCATATAATAAAAAACATTTTCATCTTAAAAAGCAATTCTTTTTCTGCCACTAAAATTGCCACGTAAGCCACTTTTTTGTTAGATTATTTGAAGCAGATTATTTACCAGGATCGCCATATGTACAGTGCATCGGAATCAGCAAAATAATTAATATATTGCTTAAACGGACCGTACAGCTGAAGAAGGAACTTGCTCTCTAGTACAATTCACTGGCCAATCGACCACAAATTAATGAGCCCTGGAAGATGCACGTATGCTACATAAAAAGGTGGAAGAAGAAAAATTTCTGATATCTTCAAAGCAAAAATTCATTGAAGTACCGATAAAGCAATGTGACCCAACCCCCACTGCGGCGATACTCCAGTGAGTCAATAAAATTGGATACCCTACAAAGACGAAAGCTGTACTCTATTTTTGGTGGAATATATGTATGTGGTATATATAAAGAGCAGGTGGGAGTGAGTGAATAATATTCTACAACGTTTTAAAAAATCGAGGCACTCAAATGATACTTTAGTGACCTGAACATATTTTGAGGTCTAGTGGGCCTCACATTGAACTTTCATTCTGAGAACATTAAGCGATTTTGATTGCTCAATATCTATGCCATCTATGAGTATAGATGAGGCAGCATTGGTGGACATGCCTCCATGCGTTAGTACAGATCATTGAGTGTTACGAAAGTTCAAATTAATAGTATTTGTGCAACCTTATTGGGAGATTATCCGTAGATTGTTACTGAGTGTAAGATTCGTGCGTTGTTTTTTGGTACCAATGTCTTATAGGCTAGGCATATAACTAAATGAGCACGACCTGCAAAAGAGTAAAAATAAGGTCGGAACTTTTGGAAAGGAGGCCCTAAGAAAAAATATGAAATAGATTAGGAGAATGAATGGAACCTTCCCGCACCATATACGGTAGTATGGAGCTCTTGCTGTGCGAGTCAGTCTCTTGGCTGAATTTTGATTTATTTAGTATAACTAGAGTACAATGAGACCTCTCTGAGGGCTGATCTTACGACCGGCAGCCAGCGAAACATAGTAAAACTATCATTTATATATGGGTGTGGAAAACAGTCAAGAAGGATGTTAGCAATGTTCAAGCTTTTATAAACCGCTGCCTTCGAAGAGTCACTAACTGTTTCAAATGAAAGTCTGTGGCAAAAAGCAAAGCACTTAGCAATAGAAGCTGAAAGTGACGGTGAATCGGGCATATGTTAAGGAAACCTGAGGGAGATATCATCAAAACTGGTATAGAGTGGAGCCCTCAAGGAAGTCACAGACAAGGCAGGTCATATTATACTTCATGGCGGCAGAAAGAAAAAAAGAGCTAGAGCTGGAATGAACTTAATATGTTATCAACAGATAGACAAACATGGAAAACATTTGTAATGCCTTTATGATCTTATAGAACGATATTATGATCATATGGATCGAAGGGAAAATAATAAATTTTTTTTGTTCCTGAAAAATTCCAAAAAATTTAAAAATCGCAAAAACCATTATAGTTTTATTACTTATCAATAAAGCTTTATACAATAGAATTCAGTAAAGTCGATGATTAAATACTAATTTTATTCCAGATGAAGTAAAAGTACCTGACTGTATAAAGAAAAATATTATGTGTTTGTGTGCGTGTATGTATGTGTGTGTGTGTGTGTGTGTGTGTACACGACCATAGAATTCCAAAATTTAAAAAACTAGTTAAATACACTCTATTTAGGCTATAGCTGTTGCTTAATAGTTTTTAAGATGCACTTACTGTTGGCATATTTAACCGGACTTCCATTCACGCGAAAAGCGACACAAGGTGAAAAAATATTTTTGGGAGGTATAAGTTGTTCTAGCAAAGTAAAGAAATCATAGAAACATTATTTCATTTAACTTAAACAATTGCTCATAATAGTTAAGGCTACTACTTACCATTTGGGGCGGTGGCATTAAGTGACAATGTCATATCACGACACACCAGATGAACAACAATGAGACGACCTTGCATTTTATGACGCAGATCTGCCTCGCCCAGCCACTGGAAAAAGACACAAATTAAAATGTTAAAAAATAAAGAAAGAGGCAGAGAGAAAAACAAAACATGTAAAGAAATGAGGTTTCAAAATTTGTTTATGTACGAGTACATGCTAACTGTCATAAACAACGCAAAACGAAAGACTTAAGCAGCAAACTCTAAATAAAAGTTTAAACGTAATTATTAAATTAAACAAAAAGTGCTTAAAATTGAAAGAAATAAGATGTTGGCTGTGGAAAAATAATGTTTTTAGTAAAAATGAGTTAATTTCTTTATAATATTGTCACGCTAGACAGCCCAGTCACCATTAAGAAAATGCTGCTACAAACGGCATAAAAAAATCTTGTTTGGTATTTGTATTTTGGTTTGTTTGCTTAACACTTGTGCACTACATTTGGCTTGTTGTTTTTAGTAGAGCAAATTAATAGACTGTTAATTCTCACAACAAAAAAAAAAAAACAGAATGAAACATTTAAACTCTGCTAGACATTAAAACCCACTTAACGGCTGCATAAAATTTAATGTTAATTTATTTACGCAAATAAATCATTCTGTTTTAAAACTGATTTCAACAATTAAACCAAAAACACTTTTACTCTTGTTTGGAACACGCAATTTGTTTTTGTTATTTTCTAAAAGAGTGCTTCTTTACATATCTACTTACTTGCAAAAATGTGCGTCCTTCATCACGAAACATGCGAAATGGATAATCTGTATCGATGGGGTTGCGCAGATCTGACCAACCATTAGCCGTTAAATATTGAGCGCCTGTAACAGCACAAACTGGTGTGCGTATATCTGGAATAGTAAAAATTTCGTAGGGCTTGAAATAATTTTATAATGTATAGATTACTTTACCGGCAAAACTTATTTCTCTGCTTGGGTAAATGATTTGTCCTCTCAGCGGTAAGAACACAAAAGGAATTTTTTCCGACGAAGAGCCACTTATAAATGGCGACAATGTACATTCTGTAACAAGGAAAATAACACAAAATTAAATAAGAATGAAGGTAAGACATTAAAATGTAATTATTCTTAAGCTCCAACAAAAAATTGGAAAGAAAGAAAAATCATCGAATTATTAATAATTGTCAATCATATAGACTTAGTTAAATTAATTCTTAGCAAGAATCTTCTTTCTTGTTACATTTTTCAAATTTAAGCGAATGAGAAAAAATGTTTATTGATTTTGATTTATTTTTCATGCAAGTGGAAAAAAGCAAATAATCTGTGAACTTTTTTTTAGCTTAAATTCTAAGCCGGCATTCTTGAGTTTTCAATTTTTTGATTAAGCTTACTTATAGTTAAAATATTCTTGAAAAGCAAATTTTCACTTTGTTTTAGGTGTACATTGGCCGATATCGGAAAACGTTTTTGCGAATCGGGAATAATAACCTCCTTCTACTACCAAATTGCAGTTTTGGCATAAAATATTGTTTTAGCTCCGGATTTCACTGTGTATTGGGCATATATTTACCGATGTCGGAAAACATATTTTTGTTCCTTATTAACCTTTTCTTATCACTAGATTCTCTTCTGTATATTATATATTAGTTTAGCTTGTTTTGAATTGAAATTTCCTAAAGAAACTCCCTTTGCTGTGTATGAGGTGCAGAAAAAACTCATTCGCTGCAACAATCGCCTCGTAGGCGAGCCTAAAATTGTATAATTGCTCACCCATATGTGCAACTTAGTTTTGCTGGGGTATAACCAAAAATGCCACTTTATTACAGTTGTCTCATGACAATGCAGATTGACTCACATTTATTCATTTAGTAGCATTTGATAAGCTTTATGCCGGAAATTTAACACTATACAGCTCAAAACAAAACCACTTTTTGTTTAATAACCGGGGAAACTTAACAAATTTCAATGGAATATTATGTAATTATTTTTTTTTCCATAAAAATTTATTAATCTTCATGTAAAATATTTTCACAGAAAAGAAATGTAAACATAATACAAAATATAAGTTGAGTGTTTTCAGTTATAGATATTATTTATTTCATTGATTGAATTGTATTTTTTTAAATTGTTTATTTAAGCATAACCAAATAAGAAAAGCGATTCAAGCGCATTAAAGGGCGCTGCCGAGGATTTGAACCGTTAATTTGGTTGCTTAATTTTTTGTTTGTTTGTTTGCTTGTTTTATTTGTTATATTTTGTTGGCTGGTAATTGTTTTATAGCTGTGTGTTATTTGTATTAAGTGTAATGTTGTTAATTTGTTTAAGTTCACTTTCACTTCCCAAAGTCTTTAAGAAATTGTTTATGGCGTAATACACATTTTAAGCATTTTTTCTTTTTGTGCTTGTTATTTCGAATTTAAAATAATTTCTCGTTTCTACTACTGTATGTTATTGTATTTCTGCCAGACAATAATATCTAATATAATATTTTCCATTGTTTGCTACTGGAAGATTTGAAAAGATTTCTATAGAAAAACAAATTGAGAGAGAGAAAAAAAAATTAAAGACATTTCTGTAAAACAAGATAATGAATTTCAAATAAAAAAGAAATACGTTTTTTTATCAGCTAGCAAAACGTTAAGAAAACAATAAGTACTTTTTGTTCATTTAAAAACACTGAACCTTTCCATTTCATGCAAACTTCTTTGTTTCTTAAAAGAAAATGTTTGTGACATATTTATGTTTAATTGGTTGCCAGTTTTTGCGTTACAAATAAAGTTGAATGAAAATATTGCCATATTTTTATATTTTAATTATATTAATATTTTGCAATAGTTATGAAAAATTTTTTCTTTAAAAGATACTGTAACATGTTGCTCTTTAAGCGCGCTACAAAACAAAGCCAAGTTTGTTTTTGCTTCAAAAGAGATAAATAATACAGTCAAAGATGGGAACGTTCAAACTAATGAAGAAAGACATAATCATTTGCTATTTTTTGCTTTATTTAAATTTAATTTTTTTTTGCAAATTATAAAACGAGTGCATCATAAACTTCCTTATGTGTAACAAACAACAGCAATTACAACAACACTCGTCATAATTCGTGCCAACAAAAGACTTAAGACACAAAGCCACTGGGAATAAAGCAGATGAAAAATATTGTGCAAATCAAAGGAAAAATAAAGCAACTAAAAGATACTACTAAACAAAACACCAGATTAAACTTTAACACAAAAAATACGCATATGAAAGCCAAGACAACAAAACCATATTTCAGCATAAGTTTTATATGCATATGTAATTTTAAACTTAATACGCAAAATATTAGGAAATATTATTAAATATTCATTAATTTCTGTTTTAATGCTTGAAAAAGATTAGTCTTTCAGTCCTTCAGAGGTTAATTTATTGATCTTTAAACATTTCGACGAATAGCGCCATAAAAACACTTTAGTGTGCAGCAGCAAAATGTTTTAAACACTCAATTAACGTAAGAGTTTATGGTTCACAGCTTTTATGTGCAGCCAGGAGCAAACTGCTTGATTGAGTTGTGTCCAAAGCAATTAAACAGAATGTTTAACTTAGTACAGTAGGTATCTTTTGGTTTTATTACAGTTTAAATTTAATTTTTTCTTTGCTAAGGTTACAAGCAGAAAATTCTGAAAAATTCATGTATGAATATTTATGTTTTCGTCACTTTCTGGCAATACTATTCATTTGTTTATTAAGTCTATGGACAAAAGTCCTTAGAGACCTAGATAATGAAAACACCTCAAGCTATAATTATTTGCTTATAGATATAAATATAAATTACAATTATAGAAAAGTAAAATTTAATTTATAAAATCACAGTTATATATTTAAGTCAAAGAGTAAATTTTTGACATACGAAGGTGAAACAAATCATATTCGCACCAATAAGTAAACGAATGGGAAATTTTGGAAAGCAATGGAGTATATTCCAATGGTTTTTGTGCATATCTGTGTAGGGGTCTGAGAAGTGCATTATTTGATTTTACATTCAGTTTTTAATTCTTATTATAAAAATTGAGATAAGAAGGATTAGTACTAGAATTGAATACCTGAGGCGACAATGACTATTGCAAAAAAAGGCAGAAACATCGATATACCATGTTTTAAGATTCAAATGTAAATACCGTAGGAATGATAGAAAATTTAAAAGGTAAGCCCCTACATTCGGTGAAACAACATAAAAATTTTTTTACTAGTTCTGCTGGAATTATCAAAAGGTTACTGGTTTTTTGCGAGCTTTAATTTTTTGCTATTAGGTTGGTACATTAGGGTGGTAAAAACTAAGATTTGGTGGGTAAATATTATAACGGTGTAATTGAGCGCAATGACTGTTGAAGCAAAACATTGGTATCTTGTAGTATTGTGTATTTCCATTTTTATTATTTCCATTTTTATTATTACACAAATAATAATTATTGAACAGGCTTTGAAATAATTGTAACGTAATTTAAGAGAACTTTGGAAAAATAAAGGAAAATTAGATGATTATGTTGGAAATAATCGAACTAACCAGACGTGGATTGTTTGTTTGTCATCCTACAATCTTTTAAACAAAAACATGGATACATCACACTTTAAGATCCAACTGTAAATGCCGAAGATATAACGAAAAATGTATTTTGGCGACCGCTACATATGGCATACAAAATTTTTTTCCCGTAACTCTCTTGCAACAATGCTTTATATTCGGTGGTGTACGGAGAAGTTTGTTCTTTGGCTTGTAAGGCGATATGGTCTAATGTACATGCATACATACATATGTATGCATATAGTAGATAAGCTACATTGGATATACATACATCAAAACTTTCGTAGGAAAAAATCGATGTTGCTTAACATTTTCCGCAGTACTGAACTGTGTAATAAAATTCTACTTCGAAATGGTAGACGCCTCATCTTCTGAGGTCTGCAGAAAATAATGCATGATCTAAAATTCAGCCGAAGAGGGGCAGATACGGTTTAAGCGATGCTGCATCTAAATAATTGTCAGGCACCGGTTCACTAAGGCTACGATTCTTTTTGAGGTTATTTTTATTCTTTTGATGTTTATCTCACAACCACAACTGCTATGAAGGCAAATATTTTCCATCAAAATATTCTTTAAAATACCAAAAAAAAAGAAAAATATATATATATATATACATATTCCACACACTTGTTTTATCAAACTGATTTTTTACTGAAAAAAAAATATATGAATTTTTTTATCACCAAAATAAAAACAGTTACCAAGCAAGCGCAATAAAAAACACGAAATATTACACCAAAATACAAAATTAAAAAAAAATGTGCTGTGTACCACATGTTCAAGTTTGTTTGATGGTAATTCCACTCATTTTCTACTGCCCACAAAGATAGAATATGGTTTTCTTTGCTTCTAGTATAAAAACTAACACCACTAGCCTTAAATAAAATAAGCAAATGCAAAAATCATGAACTTTGTCTCAGAAGTTCACTGAGACAAATTAGAAGTATTGTGGATAATTTTATACTTGTTGTTATATTTATTTATTTGTTGTTATATTTATATATTCTTTTTTTTCAATGATTTGAATATCTGCATTACAGAAAAACAGCTACTTGTCTCAAATAATTAATTAAAAATTCCAAATACATTGCCGCAAAATTTTTCTATTACCATTGCATTTGAACAAAATATGTATCCGAAACCCCAAAACTACAACCAAACCTTTAATGAAATAAATCATTCCATTAAACAGTAACTAATTATACAAATCAGCAGCAATTGCATGCTTTTATTTTAATATTTTTAAACTCTTTAAGAGCTGATTTATTTAATCAGTATAATAGAAGAAAATTAAAAGAAAAAATGTATTTGTTCATTAAAGCACATGTTCATGTTGAATGCTTGGCTGCGCCCGTAAAGTAAAATGACTTAAATATGAAGTCTACCCGCCAAAGTCGAACAATAAAATTAATCAATGTGTTTTAAATTAATATCTTTATAATAATTTAAAACAAATTTATATGATTGTACATGTCTCGTTTTATCTGCTTTTGACTCATTTTTATTTTGGTCAGCTTGATTTATTAAATGCTTGACTTAAAAAACAACTAAAAGAGACAACTGCAACAGTAAATGTAAAGGTATTTGTTATTATGAGAAAATGTTGAAGTTGTTTTTCCTTTATTTGGTGGCGGTACTCGTGTTAAAGAAAACTGCAAGCAAAACAAAAGACTTAAGCAACATGCTTTTGAAAGAAAAAGAAACGTTTACGATTATTTACGCAAATGTTTGCTAAATTTATGATTTTTCACTAAACAGTTTATGTTTTCTGTTTGCTTGTCGATTCGACATTTTTATGTTTAATGTTTTAGCAACTCACCATGTATGTCGTCAACACATATGCCGAGATCTTCACGATACGTGTTCAGGTACGGCAAACAACGACACTGACAACTTTCCCCATTGGCATTGGCTGCTGTCGCTGCAATGGCTGGTGATGATGACTTTTCTTTTAGTTTTTGCTGAGTTTGTCGCACCAGTAATTCTAATTGTGATTTGCTGCCACCAGTTGTGTCAACCAATGAACCTGCATATTTCAGAAATAAAGAAAGAGCTCATCAGTTTACTGGTTTACTAATTAACGATCTCATTATTTATTGAAATATTTTTGCATTACGTCTTATAGAAACAAATATAAAGATAAATTTTATGTTTTGAAAATTCTGGTGGAAAGTAATCAGGATCTTAATATTATTATAAAAATATTTACAAACCAAATAGTTTCTTCATTTAAACTAAAAATAAATTTGGAGGAGTAGTCCTAAAGTTTTTAAAAATACTTTTTGCGACTAAGTCTTTTCGTAGCAACTTGCACTTTATTGAAAATATCTTACTATTTACTAAATATTTTTTAGTATCACAAAATCAATATTTGCTCCTATTGAGTAGATGTAAACATTGTCATTTAAAAATTGCTCTCGACAATTTCCTTACAGAAGATTATGAAGATAAAATTTTTGTTATCGATAAGTACAATGTCTATAAAAAATTCCCGCTTACGATAACAAAAATGTTCTATTAAAAATTTCGTTATTAACAAAAATATGGAATTGAAAAATTTTAGCTATCGATCGCAAGAATGTTCTATAGATAAATGTTTGTTATTGATCACGAAAATACTCCATAGAAATATTTTTTTTCTGTAACGAAAATGTTCTACAGAAAACTATTTTTATCGACAACAAAAATGTTATCGTTAGGGTGTCATGGAGCACCAAAACTAAAGTCAAAGTCTGCCGAAAGCTTCTACTTTCGAAATAACTGAATGTTGAAGTAGCGGAGTTTACTGAGGAAAATATGAAAATGTTGATAAAACAGTGCTGCCAGAGCAAAGTGTTCGTGAGTTCAGAAACAGTTCTAAGCATCCCCATCCGTATTTTTTTAAATTTCATTTTAGAAAGTTTTTTGATATGTATGCAAAATTAGGCCGTGACAATTGACCTTCACCCGGCCGAAGGGATTTTCTCCTGCATGGTATAACCAACACCAACTTCGAGTACAAAATCTGTAAGCATCTGGCAGCACACTTTTAAATTTTATATTAAAGCCGACTCGATTCTAATTTTTTGTTTGCTATCGATAATATTCAGTGTTTTATAGAAAGATTTTTTCTATCGATAACTTTTATATTTGCTTTGCTCGTTATCAATAGCAATTGTTAATTTAAATAAAATTATACTGGGTTTCTCCAGATTGAGAAAGTTTTTTTTTAGTTAATTGTAGTTAAAAATTATAAATCATAACTAAATAACCTGCAACTGCGGCTGGAAGTTAGTAAAACTTACCAATTTTATTGACGCCCTTTCCCAGCCATGAAGCGGTGCCACTGGAAAGGCCCACGCAAGTATCCGCATTGCAAGAGCTGACGCCTTAAAATATATTAAATATATTTTATAAAGATTCTGTTCTAAAGTTATTAAAATCTTTCCACTTACCGTTTGTCCAAAAAATATCACCATCATGTTGTCTGGTCAAATTTACAGACGCCACAATTCCTGCAGTTCCTGCTGTGGATACAATATTATCCAGTAGAAAATTGGCCGGATGTGGCAACAAATTGCTAATAGTATCAAAACGATCAATTGGTCCTCTTGCCTCTGATGTCATCATGCTGCTGCTGCCAATTTTAGTGGGTAACTTTTTTTGCGGCTTTAAGTTTTCCACACCACCATAAACAACTGAGTTTGTAATCAAGGAAACATAAAACAACAACAACCACCAAATACATGTATACAACATGTTGTTGGCAACATTGCGTCCAATTGCAGTCATGGAAGAACACAAATCTTATTTTGAAAAATTTCTTAAGATTATTTATAATTTTCCGTTTTCCTTTATGTCTTTCGGTTTTATGAAGTTTGTTAAATATTGAAAGTTTTGTGTTATTTAATGCACTCGTACACAGAGTTTTTAAGGGGTTGTTGTATAAAAGGATTATGGTTGATAAGCTTCTGTGGCTGTTGTCTTTTGAAACTTAAAAACATGATTTTCAATGTGCAAATCGTAAAAATATGAAACTTCATAGATTCTGTTTAGACAACTTTTTGAAAATTTTCCAGCATTTGCATTAAGAACATCTGAAAAGATACAAAAGTTTGTGTTTATAAGATTAATACTGCGAATTATTATTGCTGTGTAACATTTCTCTCTTCTCAGAATATAAAAATGTTAAAAGATAATTGCAAAAAAATATTTTTTTTTTCAATTAATTTGGAAGAACACATTATAAAGTTATGCTTAAAAAAAAATTAGAAATTATTAAAAGTAAAGACTGGAAAGAGCTCTACTGTTCAGTAACGGTATTTTACCATAAAACAGATGATACCAGTATTAATGTTATAAAAAAAAGTTTTTGCAAAATGCTAAAAGCTTATCGCTATTAAGCTCTTTTAATTGTGTGTACGCTGTTAAATAATTTTTGCCGCAGGTAAAAAAGTATTTTTTTCCGCACTCTTTATTTAACTTAAACTAAAATGTTCAACTTTAATTTAATTGATATCTCCAGGTTTTTTCACAGAAAAACTTAATTTTTGTAAAAAAGGGGCACTGAAAAAAAACGGAAGACAAGAAAAGTAAATGTGAACACATATAAACTGGGGAAAAGCAATGGAAGAAGATTGGCTATACGCTACTGATTTACAACACAGTGCAGGTTGGTTGTGGCTAACGCAAAGCAGCCGTGGTATGTTCCCCAGCTTATATATATTCAAAATTACTGCTCTTGTTTTCTTAAAAAATTTTGATCACTAAGATCTTACCCGTGCAATTTTTAAATCAATTAATAATTAGTGTATCGGGCATTTAGATTACTTTTTCCTTCTCAGAACTGATTAAGGTTTTTTGTGTGGTAAAATTGTAGTGATTAACATTTTTCTAAGGAAGACAAACATTATAAATTTAAAGACCTGTTGGGGAACATACCAAGGACGATCCGCGGCTAATGTGAATGCACTCGCGTAGAAAATACAGTTTATGAAATTGGTGAGACAACAACATTATGTTGTCTGTAATGATGCGTCAGATTGTGACAAAGATGATATTTTTATATAAAATTCCGCAAGCAATTCTTGGTCACCGCAAACACAGTTTTAGCACTTTGTTATCAGCATCCATTAAAATTAAATATGGATATATTCATTTGGAAAAAAAATATCTACAACAATTTTACAATGAACTTTAGAGCAAGCTGTATTTGTGACAAATATAGTATTTTTGATCTTTCAATTGGCAACCAAATAATAAACAAAATATTGTTATTTTTACCAATTTTTTTTTTGTTGTTGCCGTTGACGGTAAATTTTTCTCCAATTTTTGTGTTGTGATTGAAAATTTGTGTGTGCTTAGTAATGAGCATTTTTCTTCTATTGAAAGGAAACAAAAAATAAATTCAATAAAAAACCTCAGTTATTAAAACTGAAATAAAGCAATTGTACAATAAAAATTATCGAACATATGAAGAGCTGCTTTTATTGTTTGTTTAAGTAAGAGCTTTGAATGTTGTATACAGATGTATGTATTTAAAAATATTTACTTGGATTCTATGAATGTTCTAGCCGATTGGGCTCTTATTTCCAGTAATTATGTTATTGCTGTATTCAATCATAATATTGCCATGCCTGGCCATACTACGGCCATTGTCAAGAACAATATTTTCACTTCCATTCCATTATTCCATTTCCAACCACACTGTTAAAAAAAATTAGGGTAACCAAAGTGCTATCGAATTTAATCATCATTTTTAGTGAGGAACCATGTTCTTGTTAAATGCTGCCAATAATATCACGTGACCAATAATCTCACCTACTATAGGAAAAAAATTTAGTTTAATTTCACAAAATATGATCGAAGATTACAAAACAATGGCTGGAATTGACAGTAGCATGTTTGCAGGGGGCAATAATGTTCTAGAAAGTTACAATAGTTTTGTTGAATGAGACCACAATATGGTTGAAAATGACGATAGTAGTTCGGACATGACAAGATTATGAATGATTGTAGCAAAAACATGGAGAGCGGAAGCAATAATCTAGTAATTGAGGAAGGAATTGGCAACATTGTGCATGTTTTATTAAAGAATTAATATAGTCATCTATAGGTAACGAATATGGTTACCTCAACCATATTTTGCTTACGAGCAGGTCATAACTAATAGCATAGTGCTTGGCCACCCTTCTACCCAAGCTCTGCATTTCTGACGTTTTATATTTATCTATTGATCCATATCTAACTGTATTAAAAATAGACTGTCAGTAATAAAGAGATCAGATAAAAAAAAACGTTGCTGCTTGAAAACAGTGTGCATTTAGTACGACTTGGCTGTGGGTTATTGCCATGTTGGACGTGAAACAGTAATGGTATGTTCTTCAGCCAATAACTCTTCAGCTTCACTTTCCTTGCCTTCTCTAAAACAATATTGATCATTACAACTTTATGACAAAGAAATCTTCCTTAATACTGAAGAAAGTAAACCAAACTAAAAGCCCAACACAAATAATAGCAATTGTAAATCATTGAGTTCAACAACACATTTAAATTGAATGTTTTTGTAATCTATAAAATATGCTTATAAATAAAAATCAACTTGTTTATTTGCTTTAACAGAGAATTTAAATTTATTATTTTAGGTCTTAAAATAGACGTTAATGTTTTCTGTCCTTTTCAGAGGTCTATATGCCACCAACATTTCGTTGATGCGAATCAACTCATCAGTAGACTCGAATAGTCTTAAAGGAAGTTTTGAAACTCAACCACTGATTTGCTGAAAAGTACAGAAAACATCAAGGCCTGTTTAAAGACCTAAAATAATATATGTTTATGATTTTTATTTTAATAAACAAAATATTTTAACAAATGATAATTTCAAACAATAAAAAGTCAGTTTTGCAGACAAACTTATTTATTTGCGCAAATACCCAACCTTTAAGGAAATCTTTAAAGAGTTTATTCCAAGCTTGTATTTTAAAATCAATTAAATGTTTGCGACTGTATATTTGAGACTTCCAACATGAAAAGCTTTTAAGCATCCACTTGCTTTGCTCATCTTTGAACAGTCGAACTGCCAATATAGATTTGTGCCATTGATTTTAAATCTAATCTTTGGAATTATTTCCCATAAAATTTACTTTTAGTTTGAATAAAATCCCAACTCAAAAGTGTGTGCAGGTGCTTGGCCGTACATACTACACATACACGCATAGAAGAATTTAACTACTTCATATTATTACCCGATTGAATTGGAAAACAGAAAAAAAAAGAAAAACGTCAAAGGAAACATTTTACTGTGCAAATGGCCACAATAACTGTATTTTGTTATCTGTGCAATTTTCAGGTGAAGAAAAAAGTTTTTTCGTATCAAATTTTAACCATTCTTTTCCAGTTTCAGATCAATAGTATTTGGCACAATCAAATGCGTAGCGTTTTCATTACAGTCTATCTTAAAATAGGCGGCAGCTGCAAATTATGTTTTTTTCTTTTACTTTTCAAGGAATATTCAAATCGTAGAATGAAAAAAAAAATTGATAAATTGTAAAAATCATGTTTAACATGTGACTTTTTTATTTGCTAGACGTTCTGACCTGCCACAAACACGCAAACTTAAATAATTTATGGCCAACAATGAATGAGGCTGAAGATTTTTCAAAGTTTTTAATATATTATTATTTTCTGTTAAAAAGAATACGTTTAATTATTGCTGATGAGTATATTGGTGAAATGGTTTCAACCTGGATTATTTCAAAACCCGGTTGGTTCATTATGCAAATGCTTATTTTATAATATGCTACAAAATTTATAATTTGCTACAATCGAAAGAAAGTTCACTTTGGAAAATTTTTTATAGTCTATATAAAAACAGGCTTTCATTAACAAGAAACTAAGCTGCGTCGCAGTGCAAAACGTTTAATTTATAAGTAAATGAAACTTTCGAACTCCAAGTGATGCTTTCACACAACAAATTCCCAAAACCATTGTTAAGCACTTAAGTACCGATTAGGGTCATCAATTTTAATATTTATTAGGGTACATTCATGTCAGACAAATGTTGAACAAAAAAAAGTTTTCGCTTAAATACATCCTGAAGTACACATTCAAAGACTGAACAAAAAGCGAGAGTAAGAAAAGCAAAATGAAAACATCTTTTCATTGGTTGTGGTTCCGTATCCAACATTGAGCATCCGCGGGATCCCAATTTGAAGAAAAACAGTTCCCGTAAATAAAGTATGTGCAAGTGACAAGCTTTTGGGAGAGAAGTATTCTTCTGAAGGAAATAACGACTATGGCTGGTAGAGTGAACATCCTATCAGGCCTAAACCAGTTCCATTTGGACCCCCGAACATAGACCCGAGGGCCATGTGATCGCAAGTTGGGTTACCAACGTGCCCCTCCATGCGAACTTATGGTACCAACCATATCCAGCATAATTGCCCTTCGGTGGAAGATTTCAGCAGGTCCATCAGGACAAGTCTCAACCCCTAAGGACCTGCCTAAGATTTCTGGTTACTAAAATCACTGAGATACTCTGCACACCATCTGTCCCGGTGACACAGCGTCAAGCTGGAAGGACCAGCAATATGAGTTATGTGCCTCTGGTGAAAGTTTTGTTTGAGATTTTGTAAAGAGAACATTTCTCAAAGAAATTTTTGTTTTTAATTGTTGCTATTTATAAAAAACTAAGGTGGCTTCAATCAGTTCAGCCGGTATCCGTTCTAGGTAAACTAAACTACGTGGGCGTAGTAGTAGGCGTGATGTCAACATGGGTTGTGTTTAATATTTGCAACAAAAGTTGGACAAATCAGTCCAGCAGTTCTCTGTTTTAGATTATTAAAAAAAGTGGGTGTAGAAGTAGGTGTGGCCAAATTTCTTAGCAGTAAGCACATAAGATGGATTATTGCGAAACGTTGAAAGAAAACTTGGCCTAGGTATTCTCCGCTCTAGATTTTTATACTCTTAAAATCCATGAAAATTGTTAAAAAGAAAATTTTAGAAGAATTCATGTGGCCAGTGGGCCTTGAGAAATTTAAAATATGTGAGCGGAAAAGTGGGAGTGGTCAAACTAAAATTAGATTATGCTACCCGTAGATAGCAAAGCTTCCCTTCCCAACGAAGAAAGAATTTTCCAAATAGGCCCAGTACCAAACAAACACTAAAATATTTCCTCTTTATACTATCAGTATAAGTAAGAAAAATAGTTGATATGCTTGTAATAAAATAATAAAAATAAATGTATGAAATATGTATTAATTTAAATAAATGTAAAGGGGTGCCTTTCTTTTTCAAACAAAACCGCTTACTGTATTAAATTTATCATTTTAACATCTCTTCTCAAACATGTTTTATCTTCCACTTTAAATGATGCTAGTAGCAAAAGAGCCCACCGTACCGAATTTTATGTATCAAATAACTTCCAGTCCATCATCTCTATGTTGTTGTTGTACGCTATTATGTCGAGAAAGAGGTGTGAGATGTTTTCAAGTTTTTATTGGACAAACACATAATTTTTACAGTTATTATAGTTTAAAATTAGAAACATATATACATATGTATATACATATTTCGTTGCTGTCCAAAACTGTAGCAATAAGATGTTTAACGAAAAATAAAACTGATAACCAAACAAAAGAAATGTTAATTAATGACTGCTGAAGTTCTTTCGTTGTCTCATCATTTAAAGAATTTTCATAAGAAACAGTTAATCTATTAACTAGAAAGTCAGGTGTTGTATTGTGAAGATAAAAAGTGTAAAGTAGATTGTTACCAAAAACTATCTCCTATCGTGTTAAGTTATACGTTTGGCACGTAAATTATTAAATGAAGTTGTATTTTTGGTATTATTTATGCTATTATTTAATTTATTTTTAAATCGTTATTAATTCTTATTTGTTTGAATTACTTAAAAAAGTTGTTTTTTATGATCTTAAACAAATTAAGGTTTAATAAAATGGAAAATTTATGATAAGATTCGACAAAATAGAAAATTCATCTTTGCTCATAAAATAAGAAATTTTTATTAATATACGTGCGCCAACATAATGTAGACATTAAGGCAGGGGTTTTGAGATTTCAGTTAAATTAGGTTTAATTAAACTGAAAATAGATGTGTTTCGTCAGTGCGGCTAACTAATTTGGATCGCGAAAGACTTTTTATTCTATTGATAATCGCGGCATGTATTTATTTTCACTTTAACTAAGTCCAGTTTAACTGAGAACTCAAAACTTCCGACCTAATGTTTATATTAAGTTGTCCTAGCCATGTTAAAAAAAAATCACTTATTTAATGAGCGGATATAAATTTTGAATATTAAATGTATATTTAAAAAAAAAGAGTTTTTTTCACTTGAACATTTCAGGAGAGATGCTGTAGGCACGTCCTTCCAAAGGCAACTTTAATAAAAGCTACTTTTTCAGCACATAATAAATGTACTTTTTGTAATGATGGTTTTTTGAAGAGCAGTTTTGAATGCAACTTAAAAGGTACTTTTTTCTACTTAAGACTTTTTTAAGCCCTTTTTAAAAGGTACATTTCTAAAGCGATTTTTAAAAACGTACTTTTTTAAAGATACTTTCTCACAGGGAACTTAAAACCGTACTTTTAAAATATTTATTTCTAAAGTATTATTTAAAAAACATACTTTTTAAAAGGTAATTTTAAAACGGTACTTTTCAAAATGAAATCCTTTGCGAATGTTTCTTCTTAAAAAGTAATTTTTTACAAAGTACTTTTCTTAAGACAGAGTTGTTAACAGTCTGTTGAATTAATATTCGTAGACTTTGTAAATAAATAAATAAAACATACGTTTTTAAAATGAACTTTTTAAAAGGCACATATTTAAAATTAGTTTCATAGATGTTACTTTTTGCAAAGATATACCTTAACAGGCACTTCTAAAAGCGTCTTTTAGAAGTTACTTTCTTGAAAAATGTTTTTTCAAAAGCTGCTTTTATTGAAGTTCGTTCTTAATAATTATGTATCCAAAATCTACTTTTATAAAGGGAAGTTTTAAAACTAACGTTTCTAAAAGGAAGTTTCTGAAAGTTTCTCCCTAAAATGCAATTTTTACGAATAATTATTTTATGAAAAGTTTTAAAATCATACTTTTGTAGAAAGTACTTTTCGAAGGTAGTTTTTAAGAAACACGATTTTAAAACGTGTCCTTTCTTGGGTGCTAATTTTCTTAAAAGATACATTTTAACAGATCTTTTGAAAAGATAAAAAAAAATAAATTTTTAGATATGAACTTAAGAGAAGAGCCAATTAATTCAGGTGAAAAATAGACCTTACAAATGTTTTCTGTCCTTTTCTTTTTGAAAGGAGCTTTTTAAAAGAGATTTTTTTAAAGTTACTTTTTAAGTATGGACTTTTTTTTAAAAGTAACTTCTTGGATGATAAGTTTTTAAGAGGAACTTTTCTAGAAGATACTATTTTAAGAGTGTTTTTATTAAAAGTTACTTTCTTTAAGGTTTTTTTTTTAATTTTTAAATAGCAGTCTCACTTTTTTAAATAGTAGTTGTTTAAAGAAACGTTTTCAAAGTTGCTGTTTTGAAAGCACCCTTCTTTCAAGGGATTTTCACAGTGGTGTTCCTTAAAAGCATTTTTGTTTTTCAAAATTTACTGTTTTTATGGTTAACTTTTTAGAAGATGGTTAACTTTTTAGAAGATACTTCTCGACGAGACTTTTTTAAAAGATGCTTTTTGAGGCATTTTCGTGAGGAGCTAC
This sequence comes from Sturmia bella, assembly GCA_963662145.1. Lineage (NCBI taxonomy): Eukaryota > Metazoa > Arthropoda > Insecta > Diptera > Tachinidae > Sturmia > Sturmia bella. The sequence continues at coordinate 19,584,634 of OY759172.1, read as the reverse complement.
ATTTTCAAAGGTACTTTTTGAAAATAGGTACCTTTTTGGAGGTAGTTTCGTACAGAGATGCTCTAAACTGTATATGTTGAAACGCGATTTTAATGTATTTCTTAAAAGGTACGACTGAAAGTATTTTTGAAGTATTTTCTGGAAGGGCAACTCTTTAAAAATATTTTTTAAAAGGCATTTTCTTAATAGATAGCTTTTTAAATCTTTTTTGTTTTTCGGTTCAGGTAAATGTATAATTTCTTAATTTTCGTATATTTTGTCCGATATTTCTCAAGAAAATAATAACATATAGAAAAGAGTCGAACAAATCCAAACATTAAATCTTTTCGTAAATGATATACTATTAACAATGTTTTTGAAGTACCTTTTTTCAAATGGAGCTCTTCTAAAAGCTAATTCTTTAAATTTAAAGCTGAAGTTAAAAGATAAAATTATTATTATTATAAAAGAGCAGAATTTTAAAGAGTACTCTTTAAAAGTTAATTTTTGAAAATTTAATTATTTTTGTAAATTTTTTTTAAATATTTCTTTTTCAAGGTACCAGTTTTCTTAAAAAGAACTTTCTTTAAATAAAAATTTTTTTGGTTCGTACACATGCGTCTGAGGTCATATACAATAAAATAAAATGAGAGCCTATAGATTTGTGCTATTAAGTTTATTTTCATCTATACTTTTATTGTTAGCTTAAGTGATATGTTAATAATACAATTTTTTCTATCCGACTTTAATCACACATTGAAGTTATGCTGCATTTCTAATGCCCGCGTATACACAATGCAACACACTGCAGGTGAATTGCAATTGTTTCGTCAGTTTCAAATAATTTATTCTACTGTATTGATGAGACAAAAATATATTGCTATTATCTATGGGCAGTGAATTATTTTAACACATCTTATTCTTTATTTCTTTTATTCTATGGAAATAACTGTATGATGAAATAATTTAAAACTATTGTTTATATTTTTATTCAATCATAAAAACGGAACAGTTATTTGACCGCATTCGTATGTTTTGTTTCTGATTGAATTTATTCTGTAGTAAAATAGTTATTGAGTAAAGTATAATGAGAAAAAATAAATAAATGGTAATTTGATTTACATACATACGTATGCACATACACACATATATTGATGAGTTCATGCCTCATTTGAATTAGAATAAAGCTTTTGTGATTTTTTTTTTTTATATATTTTTCTTTGCCATTATAAACAAGCCGAATTATTTGTCTTATATACTGAATGGAAGAAATTTATTTCAACTAGAAATTCATGGTAATATGAGATGCTATTTAGATTAAAATTTTTTCATATAAAAATACAACTTTCAATTCACAATTGGAAGAGTTCGAACTTATTTGTAGACCTGTGTGTTATTTTATTGTTAACCAAAAATGGGTGTGGCGCAATAAGAAAAAAATGTTAAGAAAACATTTTTTCAAATATTGTTTTCAATTGATTTGTTCAGGCTGAAGACTAAGTCAATATACACAATGAAGTAGATCGAAGCAATCCTTTTTCGATATTCCGCTCTCGGTTTATCGATAGCTTTTGGCATGAGAAAAAATTTTCGCTACGAGAAATCCAAGAAATTGTTTTCAACGCTTCCAAATTTTAATTCTGTTGTATTTTTGATGGGATACAATCTCATATCCCATTCACACGGGACTTGTTTCGCTCTCTCTAGCTGTCTGAAACATGCTTATTCATTCTTGTTTCATTTCGGTGGTTGTTGTGTACATACATACATACATATATGCATACATATTTTGGTTGTGCTGTGTTATGTTTCACGGGCTGCCAGTCATGAGAAAGGCCCACTTGGGCCTTAGAAGTTTCCGCTGTCCTACGCGAAGAGGCGGTGGGGAACGGGCTCTGGCCTGAACCAGCCAGTTGAACGGATGAAAGACTCCACGCTTTTTAATTCGCACGTCCGCCAGCCTATGTGGTGTCAGTCTGCCGAAGTAATTTGCTCTTTTGTTTGAGAGAGCCGGACATCGGCTGAGGAAGTGTTAGACACTCTCTTCCTCTACATCATTATATGGAGGGTTTAGTCTTCTCGCATATACTCCTATGTGACAGTGTTCTGTCAGAACAGCCACTAGGGTGTGTAGCCTTTGTCTTTGGTTCTCTTGTAATTGTAGCCCGCCCACGTGCGATCTAATATTGTGATCTCATTCGACCACCTGTCCTGTGTAGATCTTAACAGCTGTCGTTGTATTAGCTGTTTACAACTATTAAAGGGGAAACCAATGAATTCGTTGGTCGGCCCACGGCGTTTTAAGGAAATAAGTTTTATAGGTTTATAAAGGAAGTTGTGGACCTCCCAAAACTGAAGTCGGAGGCTTCTAGTGTATAAATAATTCGCTGTTGAAGTTGCAGAATTTACAAGGCGAACTATTGGTAAGGCAGTGCTGCCAGAAGAAAGAAAGAACGTTAGATAGCAAGTTCATAAACGGGTTTGAGCAACCGAAATGATTTGTTTTTAATTTCTCCTCATAAGGAGAAGAGGCTGGGCTAAGGGATCTCCGCCTCCATGGTATAACCAGCACCACCCTCTCATGCCAAATCTGTAAGCATCTTTTCACTTTACAGCAATTGGTACTATTATACTGTAGCCGACCCACGTTGAGTACCGCCGTTTTGTATTTAAAAAAACCGCCAAGAGAACACAAGAACACCAAATAAGAAGCTTTTAATCGCCAAATTGATCGATAAACCACTTATTTAACCCTGATTAAGCAACGCTTTTGTGTTCCTCATGCATATTTTATTTATGTTGAAACTTTTCCTACTAATTTAGACAGTTTAGTGCCCGGATTTACAAATCAAGAATCGCAAGCGTTTTGAAGCGGTGAAAAAATTTTGTTTCGTTTCAATATTTGTTTTCATATTAAAATGTTGTAACGCTCGTTTAATTTTTCACTGAATTTGAATCTAAATTTCTATGCAAACATGGAAAACTTTTCATTCCATCATTTCACAGAACGAGAATCGACCACTAGTGGTGTTTAGCCATTCTTCTGCCTGCGTTTTTCACTACTAACTGTCCATATTTACTCCTATTGATCAACTTTCAATTCAATAACATAAAAAAAAAAGAAAATTTAATGTGGATGCCTCAAAATTTCCTTTTTTTGACAAGCTGTAGTGAATTCTTTTCTGAACATGCTATAAGCTTTCGTTAAATCGATGAAGCAATATCTCTGGCTAAATCGACCCACCCTAATGAACATGTATACATATTCCTTTTTAATTCTGGTGATTATTCTGGTGCACCTGATGTCAATGTTTTCTTTTTCTGCAACTCATAAACAGAACAACTAAATAAATTTGCTTCCATATGTTTTTCCTTAGAAGCACATTTAGTACATAAGTATAATATTATTCTAGTTTAGGGAAGTTCAGCATAACATTAACCGGAGTTAAACTAACTGACAGTAATTGTGGAAATTAATTAGAATAAAAACAATAATAACATTTACCGTATTAAGTTTATGTTTTCGAAATGAATTTGCTAAAGATGCTTGTAAAACAATAAACAATAAAAGAAAAATTCTTAGAAAGCCGCGGCAAGAAAGCAGAATTTTTAACATGGTTTGTGGCTGAAGTTGAAATAACTTTATTGCTTTTCTCCCTTTCGGTAAAGTTTTGCAGCCTAGTTTAGGGTTTTAACAAAGATACTTCTCTGTTGCTTTGTCTCTGCCTTCTTTTCATTTTGCATTTTAGCAAATGAATGATTCGCTTATTAATTATTCGTGTGCAATTATGTTTCAAGCTCGCGTGTGCAACGTTCTAAATCTGTGCAGACTTTTTTTTTTTTTGTAATTTTTGCTATGAATAATTTTTTGATGTTGCAGTGAAAAGTATTAAATAAACAACACAGCTTAAGCTGCACTTTAATGTAATTAAAATATGACTACACTCAGAAAAAAACTTGTTGTGATGAGACTTTGCGTTTTGGCTACTGCTGCAAAAACAGTTTTTTATTAATTTTTACTTTTTCATTGAACTTTGTTACTTACAATTGTTAATTACTTTAAAGTTAAATGCCTTTAACAGTACAGTTTAACTTCGTCGAAATTAAAAAAAAAAAATTTTTTAATTTTTTTTCAAGTTAACTATACTTACAATTATTAATAATTTTATCAAGCTTTCTAGTTAAATTTTTACTTCCTCAAAATTGAGAAAGATTTTTTTTGTGATAGAAATTGAAGTGATCAACATTTTCACAGAAGACAAGAGAAGTAAAGTTGAAGACTTACTGGCTGGAATACAGACTATTTCTTGTCTTCTTTAACCCCCGATTTTTGACTTGGGATTTAAATACAAAATTACTGAATAAAATAAAATTTAAGTTGGATTTAAAATAGCTTTCTGTTTTACAGTCTAAAATTATTTTTGGTAATTAATTGTTATAAAAGTACGGCAGCACAATGCAAGTGTCAAAAAATTATCGATAACTCAATAAAAAACAGCTGCTTAAACAAATTTGGAAGCAAGTGAAATTGTGAAAAGTCTAGAAAATAATAAATTGTTTTGTAAAAATTATTAAAATGAGTAGCAAAAGTGATAAAAGGACTCCCAATTTCACTGCCACAGAAATAATAAAAAAATCTAATTATGAAACAAACAAAAAACATGTGCAATTTTCTTCATTTGCAGAACAAAACCAAACTGTCAAAATCATATGGCAGTAAGAAAAACTTAAATCGATTTTAAATGGGTACGGCAGGCCGTTTAAGTTTGATTTAAATAGCAATTGTTTGACTAAATTTTGCATTGAAATCAAATTTAAATTGAAATGACATTTAAAAACCAAGTCAAAAATTGGGGGTAAGAATACTGACCAATTTTAAAAGTAAAAATTGAATTGAGAAGCCCGATAGAATTATTAGCAACAAAATTTTTTGTAGTAAAAAATTGTAGTCATCAAGATATTGTTACAAATTTTAGCCAGCCGCTCGTCATGGTTTAATAAAATACAAGTGGTTGAGTAGCACTGGTGGTATAAGCGACATCTGTGAGAGAGTAGGAAAACACCAAAATTCGATTTAAATAAAAACGACCGGCTATCGATTGTTCTCGAAAGGATTTTGCATACCCCTGAAAAATGTTATGAACAGAAATTGAAAATATACTATTTTGGATGATTAAAGCTGCTTTTAAATTTTAGATGTTACATTCTATGCAAAATTTTTCCGCTGCTCACACTCTTTAACTAATATTTTCATATTTTTCTTAGAAGATTACGCAACTCTAATCTCGGCTTAACAGGCTATAAGCCTCCGGTAGACTTTGACTTCAGTTTTGACGAGTCTACGACCTCTCTATAAATCTCAATTCTCACAAAGCCAGCGGGGCCTTATTGTAAAGTTTCACCAAAAAAATTTTACATGTTTGCTAATATATTGATGTTAATTACTTTAGAAATATTTTTCCATTATCTAATTTAGTTTTTGAAATTACCATTTTTATTATTTTATTTCATTTATTTTTCTTGCCAGAAAATATTGCCCACATTTTTCAAAACACATGAACATGAAAGTATTTAATTTCTTTGAGTGCATTTTTAAGCCGGTTTTTTGTGCCTCCATTGTTTTTAAAATTTTAAATAATCTTTATTAGTTTATTACTAATTTTTTTCTAAAACTTTTCTTTATTGTGTACATATTGTATTTTTTTTTTTTTACTTAACTTTGCCACACTTGAAGAGTTTTAAAAAAACGAATCTCTCAAATTGTAGTGTCTGGCCATTTGTTTTTTTTTTTTTGCTGTTCGTGTGGTTGCACTTAATTGATGTTACAAAAATATATGTCTGTATATGCTTTTGCAAGTACGAAAAGCCTTAATTTGCAATTGCACCGAAACAAATTTAAATATTTGCCCAAGAAATCAGCGACTTGAAAAAGCGTATAACAGTTTTGGAAAGAAGGTTTGAAATTTAGTGGCTCCAAAGCCTGAAAACATAAAAAAAAATTTTAAAGCCTTTGGTATTGGGTAATTTTTTAAATGTTTCCATAAAGACTACTGGAGTAAATAATTCTAGTTTCTTTGCTTTTGCCCATTTAAAAAACTTACAATTTTAGTTTTTTTTCAAGTTGCACAATTTTGTTCACAACTTGTTACATACTTCTTGTTCAGTTGTTTCTTTTTTAGGTTTCCTAGAATTTTGGGATGTTTCATTGCGCTGAAACTGAACTAAAGTAACAGAAAACTAAATTCTTGGGCACTTACTAAAACAAAAACAAAATTAATAAATAAACCCTATTACCCAAATAAGCAAGACCATAAAACCAGAATGCAGACCAAAGTGGAGCCAAAATAACTGGCACATTTCAAGTGTCTCGTTTGTGGCGAAAGACGAGCTTAAGCAATTGTAAGCCATAATCAGCCAAAATGTATGATTAAAATGAAATTGCTAAAGTTGCTTATTGCTGCTTAGCTCTTGGTGTAGTGTTTTATAGTTTCTTGTTGTTGCTGTTGGCTTTGTTTTTTCTTCCAACTTTAGGGTCAAAACACTAAACTCATTCATTAATTCAATCACTCAGCCGCTTATTCTACTACATGCTGATTCAGTTTTTCATTCATTAATTTTGATATTCTTTGTTTACTTTGCGATTGATGTGATCTCTGCCGTCTAGTGGTGCAGTTCATTCAAGAAACTTTTAGCTGTGCTAGCAATTTTTTTGTTTGTTTTTACAATTCGACATAGGAAATTATGACGAATTTTAACTTCTGCTTTGCACGCTACATAGATGAAGCAAGAAAAACTTTGATAACTTAAAAACTTCAAACGATTTGGCAAAGAAGAGTGTAATTTTTTGCAATATATTTATTTTATGATATAAAATTAAGTTTCAGTACACAAAGTATATAAGAGCTAAGAAAATGTTGCATTAGCAAATAATTTCTCCCATAAAATCACTTCTTTTATTTAAAATTTAATATATTCAGTTAAAAAGGAATAATAATATCAATGAAGGAAACGTTAAAAACTAGCTTTTCAACAGCACCCTTTTGAACTTAAAATGATCTGAATTGCATTCAGTGCCGCTTAAAATATTTCTTTTTTGACTTTGCAGTCATCATTTAGTTACGTGCACTAGTTTATTTTCCTTCTTTCTGGTTGAAGTTGTTTTTATATTATTTTATCTATAATTTTTGACCTTTATTGTTAAAATTAACAACACTTTTTTTTAAAGCTTTAGGTCTTTATATTTTTCTTTCTTTATTATTCGGTATTTCGCTAACACTTTGTCAGTGTCGTCAGAAATCTTTAATTGTTTTTATTTTCTATTATTTTGTTTAAAATTTTTTTTGTTTTATCAATTAATTACACGAAATGTGTTGAATTTATTCAACTTTGATTTTGGTTTTCCTCTTGTCATTGATACAACTCAGCTAAAATTTTACTTTTCCTTCCTAATTTAATATTATTCATAACCACAATTAATTAAATATTTGCTAAAAAAAAAGCCGGTGGAAATTAATTTTTTGGGTCTTAAAATACCTCTTGAATAAAAAATCTAATTTATGCAGCTTCAGATCGTTTTTTTAAATAAAATCATCCTGAAGATATTAAAAAGCTGTTAGCGAAATATTGAATAATGTTATTAATAAATTTTATAGTAAAAAAAACAACGCTCTTAAGCTGCATAAATCAGTTTTTTAAAGAATTAAAAATATCAAATAAAAATTATATATTTTTAGAATTATAATATAATATATGTATCTTTTTATTTTTATTTCTTACCTTTTCATTGTTATATATGTAAGTTATATTTTCTTTATGCCCTATGGGTGAATAACAGTATTAAAGAACTATAAAAGAATTTTATTCTTAAGTGTTCTGCATGTTTCAAAATAAATAAATAAAAATAAAATAAATAAAAAATATTTAATACCTCTTTTATTGTTTTCTATATATTTTTGAGTCGTCTCAGTGCAAATCAAAAAAAATTTAAGGTTTGTTTGAACATAATAAACATTTTACTGAAATTTAGTTGGCTTAATAAATGAGCTCTTGGTCACTTTTGTTGTTCAATAAATATATTTTCTTTTTATTGATAAACTATTCGATATTCCGATACTCCTTTGTGTATCTTCTTCAGGAAAATGTGTTTTCTAATATTTTATAAATTTTCAAATTTCAAAACAAATCATAATGACAAAATAATTGAAAAATAAAAAAGGGTTTTACATACATAAATAGGCTTTACATCCATACTTATTATCTATACAATTATATATGACTATACTAATGTTAATAATTATTTTATACATAATAACGCTTTTAACATAAGTTTTTTTTTTTCTTTTTTATAAAAAAGAAATGAAAAATCATTAAAGTAAAATAAGATATTAAAATCGAATACTATGTTCTAAGTCCTGTTCTGGTCGAAGAACGAGTATATAGAACATTTTACTGAAATTTTAATTACATTAAACTAGGAACTCCATAAATTTTCAAATAATTAAGAAGATCAAATAAATATTAAATATTATATATCCATACAATTATATTAAATGACTTTTAACTGGCTCAAGTTGAACCCTTGGTTGGACAATTTTTTTATCAATATTAATTAAGTAAAGAAAAGTAAAATTTTACAGCTTCATCAGCACCCTATGAACTTTGTACGTTTTACATTTCACAATTTTAGTACGCTCGCGTAGCATTAGCAAGCTGTGGACGGCAGGGATAAAGAAAAAATAAGATAAGATTTTCTCTTTGAAACGTTATTAGGCTGAGGGGTACCCCGGCAGGAAGAAGTGAAACGTTTTCTATAAGAATACTTGGGTATTTTCATGTGATAAGTCTTATTAATTTTATCAATAAGGAAAACACATGAAATCGACGAAAAAATGTGTTATTCACATTTTCCATCAGTTTTCATTATCCAAAACCAAAAACAAACAAAAAATTCTTATAGAAAAACTCATTGATTCCAATAGTTTTTTTTTGTAAATTGCATACAATAAAGATTCCTTATTGATTTCATTAAGTTACCTTGTATATTTTTTCAAAAGGTATGCCTTATTGATTTTATTAGGTTGCCATCGGGACCAGTTTGTTCAAAACTATAATTTTACTATTTGAAATTTATAATATTTAGAGCTTCTTACAAAAATACATTGCTCAGAGTTGATGAGTTGATTAGCATCAACGAAATGGCGGCGGCATATAGGTGGTTGGCAGAAAACATTAATAGGGTCTATTTTTAGACCTAAAATAATACATTCAATTGGCTTTTCGAGCAAATAAGTAATTAAGTTTATGCTTAGAGAAATCTTTTACTTACCAGATATGAAAGAATTCAGATTTTATTCCGCCCGCTTTTTGAGTAGTAGTGAATTTATGTTAAACAGCAATTATCACAAAACTCTACTAAACTTTTAAGATAAAGTCATAAACAATTACAAAACCAATCAACATTAATTTAAAAACTTTAAATACTTAGCGTTCTTTTAATGTCTACACCAGACAAAACATATGAGACATACGTCAATTTCTGTATGGAAAACTAAAAAGCTAAAGACAATTTCGTGTAGAACATGACGTACGCCTTAACAAAACTAGTGTAGACTTTGAATCAAAGCAAGACATTTGACATTTATATTTCGTTGTTGCCGACCATTTAATTTACAAGTATACTACAAAAATATTTGTTTCTACTATAAATTGAAAAATATTAAGTTATAATTTTTTTTTATTATCTTTTGACATAAATTTCACACTTTACTAACGTTACTGAATCAGGGGTTTTCTTGGGTGTCTTTTTGTTTAACACAAACAAAACACTAAATGGTTCTTTACCCATTTGTCATGGGTTATTAAACTTTTATCAACTTAAAGTGTGAATGGGTCAGTAAAACGAGCGCACCGCACATCAACTCACTGTTTTAAAGCAGTTTTTCTTTTCCAAACAAGCAGGCACATATAATAGGTTTGAGTGACAAGCTAAGGTGAGCGGTAAGAAGACGTTTACGTTTACTGAAAAAAAAACCCTGCGGTACATATTAAAAAAAATTTTGAAAAATTTATAATTAAACTTTACGAAAGTAAATTATTTATCTAGGGTAAAGTCTCTGTACAAATTTTTTGCAGACTACTTTTTAATTGAAGCAGAATATTCGGGTATGGTGAATATTACTGATATAAAAATGGTATAACATTGCGTTTGGTGCTGCAAAATTCTCAGATAAAAGTCAATAGGAGTTGGTAAGTCGACTAATGATCTGTTAATAATACTTAGGTTAGGTTTGGTTGAATGTAGGGATTCGTCTGCCCATGTCTTACGACATACACCTAAGCCAATATAGGCTTGTTGTGCGCTTGTTGTGGTCTAAAGGAACTCCGTGTCATTCACAAAGTTCCCTAGTTTCCTCCAGCATACGCCCCGTAATTGGGTTATGTCTGGTAAGGTGTCTCTCCCAAAATGTTGGGATCGTATTTGTGAGAAGGCGGGGCACTGGCATAAATAGTGCTCCAATGTTACACTTTTCTCCCCACAAGCTCCATATTCATCTTCTCCCGCTATTCCTATGCGGTTAAGATGTGCCAGTAGTTGATACTAATAATACTTAAAATTGGATGCTTAATTCGTATAAGTTCGTTCATTAATTTATTTATGTACAGGCCGTCGTTCATAATTTACTCCTAATTCAGATATAAATATAGTCTGAATAATAGTAAAAAAATATTTCTTATTATACAATCAATTAAAATATTAAATCAAATAGCTGTGCATCTTAAGCGAAAGGAAGTTGCTTTTATTTTTGCAAATTGCGGCCAATGTCAAATCTGTTTTAACATTTGTGACAGCAGCAGAATGCAAGTGAACAAGCCGTCGAGCGATACATTTCCCAAGAACACAGAATGACCGTATCTCTGACGAGGTTTAAGATTTTTCGACCAAAATCATAATGAGCCATGAGACTCATTTTCACCTCACAGGGTGGGTCACCAAAAGTACACGAGTGATGCATGGTGAGCCATTACATCCGCTCAAAGTGACGGTAGGAGTTATCGTGCCATTTATTTCGTGGACGCTGCTGGTCAAACGACAACGAGCTATAGGGCCATATTAGTCGAGTTTTTCTGTCGCAATTGAACGAATTAGGTCTGGAAGATATGTGGTTTCCTCTGGCAGCGGCATATATTGCCCGAGCCACAACCGATGTTCTGAAAGCCAAACAACATCGGACGACTTACTTTTACCTACCTGTGGCTATCGTTATGTGCTTGGTGAAATATTGGAAATTTTAAAATAATGATAAAACTGGATCTCAAACTTGAATAAACATTTAAGGCCATATTCATAATAATTATTGTAAAATTATTAAGCTCTTATTTTACGTATTTCTACGGAATATTTGTCAAATAAACGTGTAATAAACCTTCAATAGTTTTTATGAATATGGGTGTTAGCATTTTCATTAATTACTATATTTGATTCCTGTTGACTTAATATGTAAATATTCAATATTAATACTATATTTTGATTGCTTAATTTATATTTTAAATTTTATCTCACTTTCTTTTAATTATCTTTTATTTTATTTTCATACAGAAAATTTTGCCTAGAACTGGATTCGAACCGGAAACGTAACGACTGTTAAGCGGCCAGCATACCCAAGCAACCACTGTAGCAGCTACAAATTAATAAAACAAAATTCAATTTAAGTCAAGACTTAATTTTAGACTAAGTCATTATTTTTGTACAAGTTAAATGTATGGTTTTCAGTTTTTCATTGTGTATACATTTCTTCTTCTGATTTCTTGAGAAATTGCGCAGAATTCAATAGAAAATCTAAACTTATAGTGTCAGATGACGTTACTTTCTCAATTCTAGTGAATGCATGATTCTTTTTTGGAAAATAATACACTATTTTATTCGTTATTTTGGTAATGCATTCCTAGTTTTTCCTGCTGGGTAATTTTATATTTGTTTCTCATGCGCTCGTTTTAAACAAGTTGTTTCCCAAAACATTAAAAGATCATGCAAACTCTTCTCTGGCGACAGATTTCTGTTTTTGAAATTTGCTTATTACAGATTTAATTGAATGTAGGATAAATTTTAGTATATTCAAAGGAAAAACTTTTCTACTGAAAACTTTAATTTCATTGAACTATTATATTGTAATATATTTAATAATTTAATATAAATGAATAATTTTATTAAAGAAAAAAAAAAAAACAGACTTACTTTGTTCCAAACAGTACGTAGCCAGCTTTTAATTCAGCAACATGTTGTTTCAGTTGAATTTTATGTTCTTAAGTTCTGTTTTTAAGATTAATTTTGTGAAAAAAAGACTTACGGCATATTTAGTTCAGCCTTTAGAAAAAGTGTTTGCAAAAAATTTTCACTTCATGTTAATTTCTGGTTGATGTTCTTTTTATTGTTTTGCTTCTCCATTTAATTCACTTGTAACTGTTGTTGCACCAACATGATGTTTATTGTTTAATTTAGCTGTTTGTTTTTATTTAGTTTAGAATCGTTTTCAGAAGTTGTTGTTGTGCGAGTTTGTGTTCAGTAAACTTTAAAAGAGGTGTAATATTTTTTAATGTTGCACACAAAGTTGAAAAAAGAAAATAAAAACTTAACAAAACAATTGCCCTTTTATTAGCAGCTGTAGAAAAACCAAAAAAAAAAAAAAAAAAAAAAAACAAAACAATTCAAGCAGCGGTAAGTTGTGTCTGTGTGTCTAGTACGAGTACCTGCAATAGACACGCAAACACGCTATCGCGTTTTTGGTCTGAAGTACAGATTTTGTTGTTTAGTTGGCTTTTTAACTACATTTGATATGCAACATTCAACAGAAGAGCCACCAGGAGAGCCCAGTGTTGCTGTATGTAGTTATTGAAACTAACGAAGAAGAAATTGTTTGTTGTCTAGTTGTTTTTTTCTTTTCTTTCAATTTTATCTCAAATGCGGAAACATAAGCACAGTTATGATTATCAGGCAATAATCACACTCATATACATAACTAAATAGTGTACATGTTTGTGCATGCATACACCAGTGTCTTTTTTAACAAAGTGCTAAAAAAAATTGTGTTGGAGAAAGAGAAATCACAAACAGAAAATAGAATAATATTCTCCTATATACAAAAATGAGCTTAATTATTTATTCGCTATAAGAGCCAATTGAAATTTATTGCTTTAGGTCTAAAAAGTAGTAGTAGAATATGCGGCCGACATTTCGTTGCTGCTAAACAACTCTTCAGTAGACTTGAAAAATTTAAAAAGAACGTTTGAAAGCCAACTACTTATTCCAAAATTCTCATGAACAAAATGAGAATCAGAAATGCTCAACAAACTTTTTATACAGGCCGCATATAGACGGCTGGAAAAAGACAGAAAGCATTAAGGTCTACTTTCTAGACCTAAAGTAATAAAATTCTCCTATATAGTTTAGAAAAAATCATTCAAATAAAGCATTTTATTGCTGTCATAATTATAAAACGTTGGTTATTTCAAAAATATTCAAGGCTACAAACAAAACGCGCAAAAGGATTTGTTGAAAATATTTATATCATTCGTAGTTCCTTTATGATCCTTTATGACCCTGAATAAGTGTTTTAATTACAACAATAATATGTGTTGATATTTCATTCGTATTTCTTTCATGTTTCCGTTTACTATCAAGTTTCAAACTTAGTTTCGTTTTTTTTCCTGCTTTTGAGTCAATTGCAATGCCATGTTTAATACATATGTTTATGTTTTTCATCTAAGTTGGTTTCTTTTTGGTTTTTAAACTATTTTTTCAATTTAAACTTTATAGCCAAACTATACGGTATACAATTTTTTATAATCTGATCAAGATTTAGCTCGATTTTCACTTTCTCACAGTTGAGAAAGATTTTTTTGTAATAAAGTTGTAGTGATCAACATTTTGAAAGAAGGCAAGAAAAGTAAAGTTAGTTAAAGACTTACTAACTCGGGTTCATACCATGGCTGTTTCACGACTACCACGTCACTCATCAGCACCCACATTCGCTTTGAACAATGGCTGTGACCAATTTTATACTGTTTTTTAGCAGCAGTCCATAGCCATCCTGCCACCTGAGCTCTTCATTACTGACTGTCTATATTTAACCTTGTGGATCAACTTTCCACTTTGTCACTGTGTTTTTTCAATAAAATGGAGAGACTAAATTATATAACAAGACTAGCTGAAAATATTACTGCTGCTAAAGAAAGTGTTCAAAACAATTCATCAACCTCAATTCGACGCTCGACAGCAGGAGCTTGGTCTTCAAAGATCAGCTTTGGCTAAAAATTTGCATGGTAATGAATAATTTGCTTAAAGGAGTTCGCATTTGCAAGGCTAATAGAAGCGAAATTTAGTCTGATATTGTATTTTATTCCAAATTGCTGACATTTAATAAAACATTTATCAAAATAAGATCCATTCTCTATTGTATTATAATTGTAAACAAAGAAAGTAGTATACCTTCCCGGCCGACACTTTGTAAATGCAAAATATTATTACCCACTTGTTACACTATCGTTTTTAACTATTTATCGATAATCTACTAAATAAAAAATGTTTTAATATACTGTACAAAAATTTAACGCAAAAAAAAAAATTCACAGTTAAAAGAGGTCTGGGTGTAGTATGCACATCTTCACCTACTTCAACAATTATACATAAAATTTGTACTGGTTTCCATTATTTTTGTTACTATTTTGTTTAATTTTTGCCATTATATTTTAGTTTTGTTTATAATTTTTAACATGCAGATGCAAAATTCCCTAAATTATCAAAAAGTATAGCAAGCTTTACTAAACGCGTAATGTTTGTTAGCAAATCTACTTCAACACTTTCTTGAGTTCAATATTTCTCTTTAATTTGCAGCTGAACTTATCGCCGTTTCCGGAAGCTTTATTTGCTGTATATGCAAAAAGGAAATAACGCAAATTTGTACGCTAAAAAAATTTTTTATATTACGCAAAACTCATTTCACACGTGATCAGTACCCCAACAGTCAACAGAGCTCTCAAATAAATCTTAAGAAAATAGTTTAAGCGTTAAGAGCTTTTGTGCTTTAGCCACGAAATCAACAGATCTTGCGTTCATACGTCAGTAACATTTATTCGAGGCCAAAATATCTAATATAAAATTATAATAGATTTTCATTTGACTAATAGGAGTTGATAGCTTCATTTTATTTAAAATTATACCATTATTATATTATAATTTATTGTATGACCTGCTCCAAAGTAATAAATAAGAAAACCTGCTTGTGACCCAATAGCTATTTTAGACGGTGCGCAATTAAAGAGTTTTGCACAATTTAGGTTTCATTGAGCTCAATATAAAATAATATAATTATTTAGTTGAAAATTACTCCCTTACTGCAGTATGATACTGCATGTCATAGAAGGGAATAAGAGGGAAAGTGCTGAACAAACACATTCAGCGTTACCATTGTGTTGTGAAAGTTAAAAAAAATAATTTCTGTTGTAAGTAAATGTTTCTAGTTTGTGAAGTTCTCGCACAGTTTTGTGCTTTTTCATGCCATTGTAACTCCTTGCAACTACTTATAGTTCTCAAACTTATATTTTCGGTAAATTTTTTCATTACCCGAAATTTTCAGGAACTTTCTGCAGTTGAGTTTTTAAGAACATTCTTGATATCTATTTTATATTTTTCATTTGCGTTTATTTTTTTTATCTATGAATTTTTTTTTTTACATTGCCATTTACTTTTGTGAAGACGAATTAAAACTCGGGCGCAACAGCACCAACTACTAATTGAGCAAATTTAATGTCACGTATGAGCTGAAATTGCGAGAGCGCAATTTAAAGTCTTAATGAGTCAATTAAATTTTATGTCTGAGTTGGTTAAAACTCTGTTTTTAAATATTTACAGAAGCGTTAAAAAAAAGATTTTTTCACATTAATTTTAATTTGTGGTTCCTAATGTATCACTGTATAATTTTAAGTACATTTTGCTTTTTAATGTAACTACTTTTTTACGTCTATTCAGTTTTTCATTTGGCAAATTTCCACAACAGACTTGGCAAGCAAAAGTTAAATGACCACTACGCAATTTTTAGTTAATAATATAATATAAATTTCTTATTAAATTGTCGGTAAGTGAATATTTTGTTGATTTTAAATTTAATTAATCCATAATCAAGGAAATAGCCTCCGATTGGGGGAAGTCTTAGAATCTCATCTTAGCGGAATCAGAGTTGAAGCTGACAAAAATATTTCATTGGAATGAATTTTAAGAAAAATTTGTGTGAAATGTTAAAACTAAAACTTACATCAAATCTAATTAAATTTATTTTATATATATAAATATGCCTCAGAACTTTTATTAGTAAAAAATTATATTATAAAAAAAGCGTCGCATTATTCAAATCATGTTTCTATCATAAAAACGCAACTTAAATTTTCTTCCACACTGCTTTACTGGGTCGTTTTTAGGGTTCCGGACTCATACAGTGAAAACAGAGTCACATTACCGAGACTTCACTGTCCGTTCGTCAAGGGCCTCTTTTTGGCAAACGATAAGAGCTGGGAAGATGACGTTTTCACAGGATATGTGATCATCCGGCCATTGCAACAGCAAATAATAAAAACAACGAAAACCTGAAAACTAAAGGGGGATGCCCATACAAGAAACTGTGAAGACTAGCTAACATTAGTGGGAGCCTTTGAAACATAAGAGATAGAGACTTGCAACAGGATATGGAGATCTATAGGCTCTAAAACAACATATACCAGCAACAACAAAACTGCGGGGCGTTTGTTTACAATAAACTGTGAAAATTAGTTAAAGTCAGATGCAACTTTTGAATCAGACCTAAGAACCTAAAATTTGTACCGAATATGCCCTACTGAGGAAAGTACCGAACATAACAAAAAAGGTTAAAACTAAAGTGACCTCTCATATAGTAAACTGAAATTGGCTGTGACTTTTGAATCGTAAGAGATAAAGAATTGAGTTTGGCACGCGATCACAAATAACAAGAATATATTATTTTAGATCTAAAAATAGACCTTAATGTTTTCTGTCTTTTTTCACCGTCTATATGCCGCCGACATTTCATTGATGCTAATCAACTCAACAGAAGACTTGAAAAATCTAAAAAGAATGTTTGAAACCCAACTACTTGTTCCAAAATTCTCATGAACAAAATGAGATTCTGAACTGTTCAAACAAAACTTTTTGTACAGAAAACATTTTACGTCTTTACTTTTCGTAGCACTTCTTTACAACAGCTGACCATTGTCTACCACCACGAAGCGCTAATAAAAGTAAAGGTGTTGCAAGACGTAAAATGTTTTCTGTATAAAAAACAGTTTGTTTGAACATTTCTGATTTTCATTTTGTTCATGAGAATTTTGGAATAAGTAGTTGGGTTTCAAAAATTCTTTTTAGATTTTTTGGGTCTACTGACGAGTTGATTAGCATCAACGAAATGTCGGCGCTATATAGGCTGAAAAAGACAGAAAACATTAAGGTATATTTTTAGATTTAAAATAATACATTTCAATTAGCTCTTATAGCGACTAAATAACTAAGTTCATTTTTGAAATAGCAAAAATAACTAAAACTAAAAGTTTAAGTGTTGTTTTATACATGAGGGCACCCTATAGTGTGTAAGTCAACTGTAACTTTAGAAGTGCTAGGGAAAGACATTTACAGTTTACACAGTATGCGTAGTTGGTTGCAAGACCCTTACAACGATATATACAAAAAGTAGCAAATAGTCAAAACTTGGTTGGTATTCCTTTAGTTTGAAAATTTGCTATAACTTTTGAACTTTCAGAATTTCTACAGTATGTTTATATGTCTGTCCTTTACAATATCTCATACCCAAAAAAAATAAAAAACTGAAAAACTAAAGGGTTCCACATAAAAAGGGCACCCCTTGCACTGCAGTACGGGACCCTTGCTGTGCGAGTCAGTCTCGTATTTGGCTTAATTTATTTTAGTTATGCTTTTCTTGGTATATATTTCCGTATTTCCAATCTAGAATGTAAATTAAAGCCAAAGTATCTTTCCAGCTTGTACCTTTATTATACCTGTTGGATACTTTCAACAATTCCGCTCGCCTCATTATAATTGTAGCTTACTAAGTTCTTCCACTGTTTGGCATTTTTTAAATGCGTTTTGATAGTGACATGATGCTCATACTTGACTGATTTATTTGCCAAAGTATATCAAAGAAATTTCAAAGGTTTTCCGGATTTCAAAGAAATCGCTTTTACAACACTATTCACGGCGGTGCTTCAATTGTTTCCATGTAAAATAATGTATTAAATTTTAAAAATATTTTTATATAATTTTTGGCAATTTTAATAAACTAAAATTTCAATTTCTTGTGCTTATAAAATATTTCTTTATATACAAAATTTTACAGATTAAATTTTTTTGTCTAGGTATAGAGGATATTTCCTTTGAAAATTATTAATTTTTTCACAAAAACACTTAAATTTTTCTGGTTTTGGTTGGTTTTTCACGATTTCATTTTTTGTAGACAGTGTAAAATTTGCAGTATTTCTGCTTTCTTAATAAATTTTTTTTATTCACCAAAGTTGTATTGTAGCAATTATCCTTAAGCATCCTTTTTTGTGTTTTTTAATTTGCCAAATTACAAATTTTTTAGGTTTTCTTTTCACTTATATTTAAATTTGCCAACCCAATTGCTTCGTAAATACATTTTTAATTATAACCTTAAGCACCTCAATTAAGTAAGTTTTATTGCATTTTTACATAAGTATTTCCCCAGCGTTTATTTTTTGTGTTTGTTTTTTTTTTAATTTTGCTATTTTTATTTTCTTGTGTTTGAATCACGCGCGTTGTGTGACCATCAAGGTCGCCGTTGGTAAACTGAATGCTTGTCTAGCATGCAGGTTACTTCTTCATTGGTCTATCTTTCAAATTGCCACCAATAAGAGTTTTTTTTCCTTCTTTTGCGTTTCTTGACAGCATGACGCACACACACACATACATACACACACATACACACTCATACACTGACTTATTTAAGCAACTTGGCCATAACGATTTGTAGCAAAACACTAACGCATTTAATCTCGTCTTAAAATGCTGCAAGCATATCTAATGCTTGTCCGTTTGTCTAGCAACATCATTTGACGATTCGCTACGAAGTTTAAGAAATGATCGTAAGCACGTAAACAAATACACTCTCTCGGCAAAAACTAACGTTTTTCGTAAGAAACTGTTAGACACTGACTTGCTCTGGCTTTACAGTTGTTGCATTCGTAGTGGATGACTTAGAAAAACTATTGCAGAAATAGTTTGTCGAGCAGGTGTTTTCTTTAGTTTGTTTTGTGGCAGTTTTCGTTGATTTGCTCTTAAGAAAGAGAAAGTTTTTGTTTATTGTACATCAAATGAGGTTTTGCTGGTGAATTGTGAGTAAGTTCAGGAGAAAAATTAAATAACTTTTTTTATAGAAATGAGTGCTTTAAAAGAGAAAAAGTTGGCACTTCTGACAGTGTTTTATGTTAAGTTAGCATGTCAGTGTTAAGTTGTAAGAGTAAATACATAACGTCTTAGGTTTAGGGGATGAAAGCATTTTAAACCAAAAATTAAAGCAATTGATCTTTATGAGCAAAAATACTCCAAAGAGCACCTCAATGTATGAATTGGTAGAGTGGTTTACTAGGAGCTGCCAAAGTCGCAGGTTCGATTCCTGCCAAAGGCTTTGGGTATTTCTGCAGACAAGCAGAAAAATTCGCAGTGTTGTGTTTGTTTTGATCAATTTGAAAATTAGTCCCTATGGCAAATAAGACTGTGCAAAGAATACGAACTTTTGCAAAAACGCAAAGATTTTGCTACAAATGTTCGATAATACTACAAAAGGGGCTGTTAAGTTTTTTTTTTCCAATAAACTTGCACCAAGTAGTGTGGGTATAAGCAGTATGTATGCATTGCATTGCACTGGAACTATGATAATAGGAAAAAGGAAGTGCTAGGTCTGAAGTGGGCAGTATTTTTGGTCGTTTGATTAAGCAAAAATATTATAACACAAAAACAGAACATCTATTTTTGCAAAGTTGAGTAAGTCAGAAAGAACTAACTGCTTTTATTTTTTCTGCACCTTCGGCGCCATCCACTCAACAACGTTTAACGCAACCTCTTTAATATTACAAACAGCATTGATTTTAGGAAATTTCAAAATTTATTCTCAGAAAGAAGCTGCAGCAATAACAGTATTTTAAAAATCAATGGGTCAACTTTTTGTTAATTGGTTTTGTTGGAATTTTAATTCGATTTTATTTCCTCAGATTTAAGAAAATTTTTTTCCATAACCTTTAAAGAAGACAAGAAAAGTTAAGTTGAAGACTTATCGGCTGGAGA
Organism: Sturmia bella; assembly: GCA_963662145.1. Lineage (NCBI taxonomy): Eukaryota > Metazoa > Arthropoda > Insecta > Diptera > Tachinidae > Sturmia > Sturmia bella. Next base: position 19,564,281 of record OY759172.1, on the reverse strand, counting down.
ACATACCACGGCTGTTTTACATCCCCCACTACACTCATCAGCACAGCAGTATTTAGACATCACACGATCTGATCCCTTCATTACTAAATATCAATCTTTGATCTTATTAATGAACTTCAAATTATTTTTCCTTGATTAAAATATACTATTTATCCCCTGACCCACTTCCAATTTATATCCATTTTTATAAATATCCAATTTATATAACGCCTGTCACAATGTGACACTAGTTCAGCGTTAATTATGATTTAACGTTTATTTTACCAACAACTTTTGTATGGCTATCTTGCCGTTGAAGTCCACGCTAATTTTTAATTGTACATACATCGTAAAGAGAGCCGTAAGTCAATAAATAAGATGACACATTACCAATAAAAAATATTTCATACACATACATAAAACTTAGTTTAACGCATCACCATGACCTTCTTATAAACGGAAAACTAGCTCCGAAGATGCATATCGTTTGAGCCTTCGGGTGCCAGGGTTTCTTTTGCCGGCAACTGCCTGAGTTTTTAGTTGAAATGTTGTGTTAAATGAGTTGTATGTTGGAGGCTGCTATCACGGCTGATTTTTTTTTGTTGTTTTGACATTTAGATCTTGATGTATGTCTTTCTAATGTACCATTCAGCGTTAACTATAGTTTGCAGTATTTAAGATTGTAGTCTTTGAATAATTTTTAAACTAGTTGCGCTTGCAGTACCCCAGATTTCTACGCCGTACCTTCAAATTGTGTGTGTAAGAATAAATAAAATTAAATTTCTCCATTTCAAAATTACACTTCTTATTTCCGTGTGAAAAGTTCTTGAGTTACACTAGTATGTAAAATTTATGTTATCTTAAAATGTATCTTTTTTTATATATTAGTGTAACTCAAGGGTTTTGCACACGGGAGTAAGAAGTGTGATTTTGACATTGAAAAATTTAATTTTTTTTTTCAGGTCTTCAATATATTTTCAAAGAAAAAAGTTACAGACATTTTAGAAATTATGTTTTCTGAAAAATTTTTAATTAAGCTAAATTTTGGAGAACGTCAATTTGAGTCACCCTGTTCGCTATGATATAGCTGAAATAAAGCTTTTATCTTTTCATTTCTAAGATTACCTGGTATTTACGGTGAAAAACATTTTTGTGCACTAGATTTTAAAATGAACTCTTGTGTGATTGGGTCACCGTACCTATTTAAACATTGTCGCAACCAAAGCGAATTGAACAACGATAAATTTATTTTACATTTGATTTATTTTATTTGTACAAACCTTGCACTATTCTTATTCAATATTTTGCTATATTGGATGTACATAACAGTTTATTTGTGTGTGCAACTCCTTAAATCTACAAACCACTTTAAAACCTACAAACCACTTTAAAGCAATCTCTTTTACGCCAGTCGTCTTAGGTATTACTTTAGTATCGGTTGCACTACAAATTTAATATTTTCCTTTTTTTCTGTTGCAAAGTAATTCTTAAATCCTTTTCACCCAATAACACATTTTGTTTACACTTCTCTAAAAGATTTTTTAATTTTTTTGTTCGTTCATTAAATTAATAAGTGTAATGTATTCTTTCGTTATACATAAAAATACGTTGATGAGTTGACAAGGAACATGTACAAGCGTTACAAGAAATACAAAACATTAGGATTTTATTTTTTTCATTTTTTTATTGTTGTTGTTCTTTTGGTGGTTTTTGCCGATAGAGTGTGCAATATGGTGCAAGAAATTGCTTGTTTATAGGGGGTGTTCCATATGATTATAGAATGTAAGACAAACAATTAGTAGAAATTTTTACAATTTATCCCCTTTTGGTTGAGGTGCATAATAAGCCTCAAATGATAATTAGCAGAAATAAAAAAGATTCTCTTTTGTTTATAAAGAGAAAAATTTACGAGATATAATGGTATATTATTATTTCAAAATGAAATATGATTGATAATCTGACGACAAATCGCAACATACGTGATCAAGCGAATTTTGCCGCTTATGCTGTTTGTTTGTTGTTTACTTTATTTTTGTTTTACATTATCTAAACTGGATAGTTTATTTGATATCGAATGCAAAGGCTTGGTCCCTGCTTTTTTAATATTTACTTTTTTATTTTGCTAAAAATTCGAAAATTCTGTATTCTCGGACACGAAACATGACTTAGGAAATATAAGTGCAGAATATTTCATAAGCCTAGTGTGGATCAATGCAAATGCATGAAACAAAAACATTAATTCTTATGAAAATTCAAAAAATCAAAAGACTTAAGAGCCAAACTTCTCGAAATCCTTCACAACTCAATTATACAAGTACAAAATAAAAACGCTGCTATAATTGTTCAGCTTAGAAATTTTTACTCACATTATTTAATGCTTTTAATATGATTGAAACGAATTGCCCCCCATAAATCTTACTTTAGTCAATTTTATTGAAATTATTTTAAAAGTGGCCTGCCTCTTGTTGTTGCAACAACCACAGTATTTGTATTGTTGAACGTTTTTGTTATTAAACATGTCGTTTATATTGATTTTTATTTTAAGTGCTGGTATGTGTGTTATTGTTTCTTTAATTTTTATTTTCTCATTTAATTCTTTTATTCGTATTTCTAACAGTATGTACCAGTTTGAATAGATTCGTTCTAATTTATGCGAGCATTCCGTTGTTTTAACCAGTCCGTCAATGACGCTCACCCGACCAACTATCCTGCTTTTTTTTCTTAAGCTCATAAGAAAGAGAGAGAGAGGAAGCAAGGGAGAGAGAAATAAAAGTTGTAACATTTTGGAGCACACGATTTGTAGCCATTGTGCAGCAATGATTGTCGTTGTTGATAATAAGCATTATGCTGCTATAGCTTTCATTGCGGTTGTTGTCGTTGTTGTAGTTGATGTTTTCAAGTGATGCTTCTGTTGTCTATGCCCATTATCAGATCAATCTTTAGTTTTTGTTGTGGTTTTTTCAACTTGTTTTTTTTAAGCTGCATAGTGGCTGCCTGTCGATTTGAACGTCATTTGCGGTGACGTTTGGTTGTAATATTGAGTCTACCTCTTCGGTTTGGTGACTTCAAAATTATATCGCATGCCTGTTGTTGCTTTCATTGAGGTCTAAGCCGTTGTGTGTATTTCTGCTGCCATCCATCGTGTGCGTAAATTGCTTTTTTTCCTTTTAGTAGAATTTTTATTGTATGGCCAGTAAAAATAATAACAACAACGGTTATTAACTGTTAAAAGTGTAAACTGTTTTTTCATTGTTCTTGTGCTGTCATTTTTTCTTTCTTTCATTTAATCAAACGACAATTGTTTTTCAAATCGATTGGATGCCTGTTTTTTTTTTCTTTTCTGTCGATGTTTTCTAGTTTTAATGGTTGTTGATTTTTTCACATTTGAGTCAATTATTTAGCTGCACTTTTATATTCTTTTTCCTTTTGTGCAGAAGAAATGGATTGTTTATTCTTTAGTGTTTGCGTTAATTAACGTTTTGAAAGCTGACATACGCATAAATGTAGGTACCTTAATGAGCATATAAATAACTTATATCTGTCAAGCATATTTGCAGTTTAATTATTTAATTATTTTCTTTTCTAGAGATGTTTATTAAACTTTTTTTGCAAGCGTTTCATGTAAAAAGTCAACAAGAAACAATTTCTTTTACTTGCTTTTTCAAGAGTCTTGGCATATACTACGAGTACTAAAAGGCTGGTGACTTTACAGAAAATGCTAAGAGACGTTTATGGTTTTTAAAAAAATTCGAGAAAATTTGTGTTGGTGGCTACTCAAACGACTTTTTTCTTTAGGGACATTTGAAAAAAGTGTACATAAATAGAACAAAAATTAAATGGTCAGATAATTATAGACATGAAGTTTAAACTCCATCTCAGAGCCATCGGATGCTCACCACTGAAGCCGTGGTAGGCATTCATGCCAATATTTTACTTCATGCGTAATTGTTGTACAAACATTTTGATGTTTTTCAAAAGGTTTTTTGTTTTATTGGCAGCTAGAATCTGCGTTTCGTCTGGGCCAGCCATAATAAGCTCGTGACCGGATGTGTGTTGTGGAGAAGCCAGTTGTACCCCAGATAATTTTCTTTATGGATAACTTTTAACATAATCAATATTTGCCTCGGTAATCATGTGAACAAAAGCCCATTTAGAATAACTTACAAAGTATAAATTCATGCCAGGAACTGCCGTCCAAAATATTGTCTTTACTAAAAAAAAACTGTGTTTGATATTTCCTTCAGTTGCTCCAATTTTTGCAGAACTTATGTTACTCTTAAGATATAAAAATGTCGCACGCAAAAACATAGAAAGACCTGTATTACATGTGGTGTTATATTTATTGAGGATATATTTGTATTCGTAAACAGAATGCATAGCTAAAACTTAAGAAATAATAGTCTTTATACCCATCCAAAAGTAGTTTATACAAAATTTTCAATCAAATGACCACCCTGTTAAATAACAATTTCTTGTGTGTTTTCTTAAAAATATTATTATAAAATCTCATTACATGACTTTTTAATGATCTTTCTCTGTATGCTTTCCAAGCTCAGCAAGTGATACCCCACAGTTATGTCATCATTTAACTTTAGTCATTGAAGCAAAAACAACATGTAATTATCCATTAAATATTTTAACACACAATCTATTCTTAACACATTAATTACCAGTCTTTAAGACACAAAGATTGTTGACCAAAAAACCACAAATAACTATATTTTTCTTAACAGTCGTCACTGGCTTCGAAAGCAACATCATGGCCGATAAAGAGTCCAACAAAAAGCTGATACCACACAAAAAAAAAATAAAGATCTCAGAGTTCTTTTTGCGCCTGTTGCCTATAATGCCACCACACATTTAAATGAGCGCACACTACCAATAGATATGTAGTATGTTTATGGTCAGCACAGTGAGTGCGCCCGTTGGTTGCCAGCCATTTATAATATTGGCCTAAAAACATGTAAATATACTCATTTTCCACTGCATATTATGGGCCGGCACAGCAAAATGTAAAATATAATAAAATCTTAAGCAGATACAGAAACCTGGTTATGAACAAAAATTACTGCAATGATTGTAATAAATATGTTGTTTTCGACAACTAAGAATGATCTGCCTGATCGGTGATCAGTGATCAGAAAGCGCGTGGCATAAAAAAATGTTCGTTTAAAGTGTGCCTTAGCAGCATACCACAATATTTGCAATACAACCACAATTTTTACTACAACATCCATAAAAATAACAATATGGTAAATTTGTATGTGGCTAAGCTGACTAAAAGACAACATTGTTTTTATATGCATAATACCCAAGGAGGTATGTACAATGCTGGGGAAATGTTATACATTTAAAAGAGAAAAAAGGCACATATTTTTTCTATCTGCTGGTAACGACTTGCAAATGCCCTTCGCTAATATGTAACATCCTTCTGACCATACCATAGATGTTGTTCAGACTCTTATTACCTGTAAAAGCCCAAATAATGCGATGAAGTTTGCTTTAGACCAGTGTTACTAAATTTTTTCGCACAATTCTTTCGATTGCGACAGCATTTGTTCGATTATGATGACCAAAAAAAAAAAAAAAATCATCAAATCATTTCCACAACAATCTTCCACAATTTTAAAGCTCTACTCAATTGCCTACCATTTTATGCCTGAATTTCTCAAGCCCTGAGGCAAGCATGTGTCAGATTAAGTTGAGCAAAGGACTTGACCTTAAGGTGTGTTTCACAAGTAATATCAAGCTTAATGGTTGGACCATGCTTCATTATACTCATTCAAATTGTTTGTTCTATTCGATGCAAGTAAGAGTTTAATATTATTTCGGCTGTCTTAGAAAATTAGGCTGCAAATAAATGACAGCGCTAGTACCAAGACTTTGATTCAAGCCCGGTTTATCTTTTGGCATATTAAAAGCACTGCTTTACTCACACAGCTTTATTTGAAATTTGTTAATTTGTTGCCACTCTTGTAAACACAAATGTTTTTCTCAAGATAAATATCGGCAAATTCATTTTTTCAAACATTACCAGTTATCGAACATGTTCGAATACTCCTTCTCCATTGTACGTTGTAGGAGGTCATAAAAGTGTAAGCTGCAAGATGCCGGTGAAAACAATAGGAGCGCTTGCAACCAACAACATTAAGAAACAGCAATAACAGACTAACTACAACTTCTTGTGTTGCCGGCTTTGACTTCATCCCAATGATGTTACAATAAACACAATTTTTAAGGCCGCTGTTCATATTATCTATCATATTTTTTTTTTTCGTTTCCTTTTCATATTAAATATAATCGATATCGCGCAACTTGCAGCAATCGCTCGCATAATGGCCATTTGTTATGTGAACTAGTTTTCATGGCCAATTTAAATATTTGTTTTTTTTTGTTTTTGGTTTTTGTTTCTGTTTTAGTGGTTGTTAAACATTTTTTACGCAATATTATGCATATTTTCTCCGGTAACCGTAAACGTTTCCTAGATTTTTGTTCATCGATACAGCTTGGCACAAACATATTTTCGTTCATGTTTAACGAAAAATAAAAAAACAAAATCATATGAATTTAAAAACAAAACAAAATTCTAGTGCGTGAAAAAAGTCAGTTTACAGGCTTTTCGGCTTTGGTTGCCTGTGGTCAGTGAATAAAGAAAGTTTTGTGACGTTTTTCTTATGCTATAAAAACTTACATGAAAATGTTCTTTACTCTTTTGAATATTTTTTGTTTGCCATTTGTGTTTATCAAATTTTTCCATCACCTTGGGCTTTTATTTTGTTTATTTCTTTTAAGTTTACACGTGTTGATTCAACTAAATGTAAAGAAATCTGAAAATTGCAGGCTTTATTAGTAATGCAGCCATGGAATCATGTTGGTGTTCAATTTTCTTTGTTTTTTTTTTCTTTTGATTGGCATGATGACTGCTGTAGTTGTTGTTGAAGATGTTTTGAAGAAACATGCTTAAATAATGATAAATGTTGTATTTTACATCCTGTCCAAATACAAAACTAGTTGATTGTTTACAATACAAAGAAATATTCACTCAAATAACTCTCATAGCAAATTGATAAAACTCAAATTTCAGAAGCTAAAATATTTTGAAAGGATTTAATTAAAAATATATTTTAATAACACAGATATTTTCAAATATCTGTGTTATTAGGCCTTACTAGGTCCTTCTTTTTTGTTGTAAGAGGTGCATTTCCGAAAACTCTTTTCTAATATTTATATTTTTTATTATTTAATATTATTGTTTTCTTAAGACATTTTTTAAAAAGTACTTATTGCAGAAAGTTCTTCTTGGCAAAAAGTACTTTTTTCACAACGTACTTTTTGCACAAGACACTCTTTTCACAATGTCCTATTTCAAAGAAATTTCGCCAAAGATACATTTTACATTTTAAAAATGTACCCTTTTAAAGGGGAACATTTTGCCAAAAGTATTTTTTCAAAAAGTACTTTTCTGTAAGGTACTTTTTCAGTATGCGCTTTTAATAAAAGTTACTTTTTTTCATAATGTCATTTTTCTAGAGTTTTTTAGAGGTATTTTGTACACATCAAAAATGTACCTTTTTAAGAGTTCCTTTTAGCGAAAGGTATTTTTTTCAAAACGTTCTTTTTCTGAAGGTATTTTTATTTAAATAGTACCTTTTTTAGACATTTTTTGTAGAGTATTTTCAAAAAGATACCTTTTCAGAAGGTATCTCTTTATACTTTCTCTAAAGGTACCTTTTTAATAAGGTACTCTTTTTTAAAACTACTTCTTAAATACTACTTCCTTTGAGATTAATTTTCTTTAGATACCTCTTTAGAAATTTACATTTTTAATAGCACATATTTTTTCAAGAGTTACTTATTCAAATTTTTTTTTTTCTTTTAAAGAGCACACATACAAAAAAGTAACTCATTAAAATAGTACTTTTTCAATTATTACGTGTTCATTAGTTGTTTTGTTTGAAAGGCACTGTAACTGAAGCTAAAATATATATTTTTTTTTTAAATCGCCAAGGACTATTTTAGGATAAAATGTTTGTAAAAGGTACAAATAAGTTTTCCCAGGCGGAATTTTTCGAAAGGCCCTTTTTTAAAAAATATTTTATTCAAGAGTTATTTTTAGCCAAAAGTTACTATTTTACAGCTCCATTTGAACGAAAAATGTATCTTTTCCGCAGGAAATTTTTCAAAAGCTGCAAACTTTTGGTTTTTAATACATACTTCTTGAAAGGCACTTTCTAAGGTACTTTTTAAAAAATTGTTTTTAGACGATACTTCTAAGGGAGTACTTAAAAAAAATATCTTTTGAAACAGAGCCTTTTAAATATATTTCAAATGATAATTTTTAAAAAATACTTTCTTAAACAATATTGTTTTAAAAGGTGTTTTCCTTAAAAGGTACTTTCCTTAAAAGTTGCTTTCTTTATTTAAAATGTACTTATGTACTTCTTTAAGAGGATCTTTTTTCAGTGCTACTTTTTCAAAAGGTATCTTTAAGATGTACGTTTCTTAAAAAAAATTTTAATAGGTAATTTATTAAAAGGTAGGCGTATATTTGCTTTTTAAAGCTTATTTTTAAAAGTACCTTTTCTGTAAGGTTCTGTTTTTCAAGTTATTTTTATTGAGAGTTACCTTTTTTGATAGATACTTTTTCACAAGTACCATCCATAAAGGTATTTATTTTAAAAATTACTACTTTTAAATTGTTACTTGTTTTTATATGTTTAAAAGTGTCCATTAAGATGTTCTAATGAAGAACTTTTGCAAGCAGATGCAATTTTTAAAAAGTACTTCATACATGTGGAGAAATTTACGCTCCCGGTTAGCAACAGTGCGCATTTAAGAGTTAAATCAGTTTTATCAATTTATTTTAATTTCTTAGTAGTTAATTTTCTAAAAGGGGTTTTCCAACATTAGCAGTCTCTTTAAAAACAATTATTAAAGGCCTATTTGAAAAACTTGGCAAATATTAGCCTAATAGATATAAAATATTTTTTCACAGTTTTTGTATGAACACATTTTCTCGAGTATAAAATCATTTGATCATGCATGTTCAACTGCGAGCAACTCCTTCATTTCTCTTTTTTTTTTGCATTAATGCATAAATTTCATTGTACGAAGCAGTAAAACATCAGCTGAACTTCGATGTAGGTGCTGATTGTAACTTGTTGTTGCTGCAAACAGTTTTTGACAACCAAAATAAATGAAAAGTGGCCATTAACATTCGTCAACAAGAAAAAGTTGAAAATGAAAAAATCATGACTAAAAAATTTCTAAAGAAATCAACTAAAAACAAAATGCTTAATAAATATTTGCAAATGTTTCAATTTGATTGATGATCTTTGCCAGCAACAAGTGACCGTCTGTTACCACAATTGTTTTGTTGCAATGAGAAAGGAACTGTCTCTATTGAAGTTGCAAAAGTGGGAGGCGCCAGCTGCAACGGTATCAACAATATGGCAGTTTTTTAATAACATTTTAATTAAAAAATTTTCTACTTTAATTTTTGCTTTCAAGTGAAGACATTCTAGCGCTAGTTGGTTTTGAAGATTTAACTGTTGCATTTCAGGTATTGATGTCATTACATTGAAACATGTTTGCTGGAGAAAAGGAGTACAATTTTTTGTTAGTAAAACGGTTTTGTGTATAGCAATTATTTTAACATAAAGAAACAGTGTATTCTTTTTCATAATAATTTGAACTGGTTTAAAATTGATTTGTTTGGTTTTTCATTTCCTTGCGTCACTAGAAGTTAGATGCCTTTTTCTTAGAGCTGAAAAACTGGTCGACACAATTGAAGAAAATTAAGTGGTTTTCTTACTAGTTCTGGAGCAAAACGTTCGTTAGATATTCTATTGACTTAATTTTAATAACATTGTTTTCAAGCAAATAATGTGGCGTTAAACATAACGATTTGAGCACATCCACCACGACAGACTACACGACTGCAAATGTCGCTGTCTGAGTTTTGAATATTCAAAATGTTTAGCCAATTTTAACGGTTTTTCGCGAGTTGCAATTTTTGTAAACTTGTAAACAGCTTTAAAGCTGTTAATACCATTGGAAAATTTTTAGCTAGTATTTGCTTTTTTCAATCTTTAGGCGTTAAAAAACCTTCAGCATACTTTTGAAAATATTTCGTGAATATTTTTGCAAATGTTTCGCAAATAATCGAATTTTTACAATTTTGAGATCTATTGGAATTAAGAAAGTTTTAGCATACTAGTTATAAATATTTTTAGTTACGAGCTTTCCTTTCTCTTGCACACTGTTGTGTTTTTTCAACCGCTTAAGGCCTTTTAATTACTCTTTCAGTAAATTTTTGCAATAGGCAAATTTTTCGCTGATCTCCGCACTTTTGCTAAATAAAAAGAAATATTTTTATTTTTGCGGTGCGAGTGCTTTTCTTGAACTTTTGCTGCTTTGCAGCCTCATCAGAGAGGGTTAAATATTTAACAAAAAAAAAAAAAACTGTTTCAAGTTAATTTCTAAAGTAGCAAATAATTCGCTCAGTTTCACTCTCTTGCAAAGAGCTCACAGAGAAAAGAAATTCATTGGAACAATCGAATTTGTTGCCAACCAAATTTTTGGCGCTTGTACCAACTGTCACTAAGATCTTGTGTAACAGCTGACATGTTCTTAGACCGCGAATATACTTTTAATTGCCACCATAAAGCCGATAGTTGCAGCAGTTGGTTATATTGGTTATTTGCGTGGAACTTAAATCTTTTGATGTTTCATTGTGTTTTTTAATTATTTGTTTTGCTCTGTCATCTCATTTCATTCCTATTTATTTCCATCTCATATTTCATTTATTTTGTTTTTCATTTGAGCCTCTGACTAAACGCGAACCGCAAACCTCACAGCTGTTAAATAGTTACCATACCCACTCAGGCATCGCAACACTTCGAATGAATAGAACAACCAGAATTTTAACTTTTAAATTAGATCACCAAATAAATGGTTAGTAAGACTTTCTCATGATTTATTTGCTTGATGTTAATCGGTAATGTGAACCTTTTAATTGGTAAGAAGTATGTTGACCATTTTAACATATAACCTTGATTCGCTGTAATAAGTTATTAGTCACTTATAACAAAATTTCAATTATTAGTTTAAATTAAAAATTAAAATTATTTCTGTATTAAGTTTATCCAAATGGCTTTGATGTATTCTTTGTCAAGTTTAATTAATATCAATCACAAAGATAATATAGAAAGAACTTGAGCCTGATAAACTTAATAATAACTTTAGAAATTACAAAATAAAGTAATTGAACTTGACCCATATTAAAATATAAAAAATTACGTGCAGAATTTGTTTTGTTAAACTTATATTTAGAAAGACAACATTGTAGTTGCTAATAGTAATAATAATCGGTACTAAACTATTATGCACATGCTCATCACATCCATTAATTAGTCATGCCAAATGTAGGCAATCGGTTGCTATAACGAAAACAACACTCCTGCCGAAAATATGCAGCAACATGAGTTGTTGTGGCTGAGTGGCATCTGAGAGCATCTAAGTTCAAGGGCAGATGCTGAAGAGAAGTGTGGTGGCTTAGGAACAGCTAGTTGTGCGCTTACTAGACGTCTTTGACAATTTCTTTACCTTATTGATTTAATGCCAATCATACCAATAATGTAAAATGAATTTGACCCCCATTAGCATAATATGAAATGAGAATCATAAAGTTGAACTTTATGATTTACACTTGGTTATAGTTTTATCTGGCTTGAGTTCAATTTTACATCCTCAAAATTGAGCCAGCTTTTTTTTGAGATAAAATTCCAAAAAAAAAGTTGTTAAGTAAAGACCTTTCAAATTTATCATGACGGTGCTACATCGTACACAGCCAAGACTACAATGAAATTACTGCGAGACGACTTTCCACAACAACTTATTTCAAGAAATGGTAATATCGATTGGTCTCCGTGGTCACCTGATTTGACTGCTTCACACTTCTTTATGTGGGGACATCTGAAGAGCAAGATTTATGCAAGCAAACTAGAAACTCTGAAGTAATTCAAATAAAGTATTCGTGATGAAATTATTGAAATATCGCGGCAAATGTATGAGAATGTAATGAAAAATGTGCTCAAAAGGGGTGACATTTGTGAGGCTTACAGAGGCCTTTCTCTTTTAGAGATTCTTTCTCTTTTATTAAGTCAAAAATAATAAACAAATAAAGTAGTATACCCCCCTGGGCGGACACCCGGTATTAAGAATAGCAAAAAGGCTTGTCAAAAACTATCGAAAAATCAGTTACTAAATAGATCCATTCTAAAATATCAGCTGTTGATAGATTTTTTTTTAAATCCTTGAACAGTTTCCCAAAAGTTTTTTGAATTTTGGAATCGAGTATTCAAAATGCATATATTCCTTTACAAACTTAAGGCCATATTCATAATAATTATTGTAAGTTTATTAAGCTCTTATTTGACGTATTTCAACGGAATATTTGTCAAATAAAAGTGTAATAAACCTTCAATAGTTTTTACTAATATGGGTGTTGTTGCTCTAAAAGAAAAGTAAAGTGGCCACAAATTCGTTTCTATCATTAACTTTATTTAATAATGCCGATTACTTTGACCAGGCAGCTTAAACCTCCTCGAGAAGTTACTGATAAGTAATCGATTAAAATTAACTGCTTTAAATTGATTATTTTTTTCTTCTGTTTTAGTGCGTTTTAATGACCGTATCGTTGAAGCCACTTTAACTTGAGAATAAAGAAACTTTTACGAAAAAAGAACCCTGGCGAAATAAACTTGTATATTTGGAAACAATAAACCAAACAACCAGCCAGCCAAATAAATTCGCCTGCAGCCATTAAAGTTGGATCAAGAAAAAACAGCAAACATTAAATGATTTAATTGTCAGCTTTGGATAGAATAAATGGATAAACGTTGCGAGTGGAAAGTAGCCAATTACGCAAAAACACTTAAACCAGACAACTAAAGCCCATAAACTTATCTGTAAATAAGGCCTGAAATACATGAACAAATTTGCAACATTTAATGATGGCCATAAGAAAACAAAAGATTTTAACGCGGTTTTTGCTTAATTAAATGCATAAACCATATGTGAAAAAATGAAACACAATACTTGAATAAGCTTGACTTCAAAAAAAAAAAAAAAAAATTGCAACAAATTATTAGCAATATAATACAAGTTTTGTGTGAATTTCTATTCTATTAACTTCAGTGGCTGTATGAAGTCAATAAAGAAGAAAATCTTCTGCTTAAGTCTTAACATTTTCTTTAATATTTATTCTTAAAACAACATTTTGCAATTTAATATTTTCATTAGTTGCAACTCATTTTAATAAGTTGTCTTCTTAACACCCACTTACAAATTGGCTGAAACAAAACGATGTAGAAAAACTTGTTAACTGGTCATTGGTTAGTTAAGTAAGCAATGAGCCTTTTAACACTTGAGTTTTATTTGCTCACTGAATATTGGTGTATTAGGCTGCAAATCTGGTGGTTGCATCATTAAGTATAGACTTAACGACTTAAGACTGTTTTTAAGTAAAACTTTTTATTTGCCTTTAAAATTTAACATTCAAACTTCTTCTTCTTCTTCTTATTCTTCTTCTTCTTCTTTAAAGTGGGATGCTGAAGAAAAATCTTTAGAGATTTACAAACATACAGCACATCCATAACCAATAAATTGATTAATGATATTGTCTAAAGCAAGTAGTATGAGAGCCAATAATCAGTTACTTGTGCACATAAACAACAAGTTTTAGAGGAAAGTTTTTACAACCCTGGTTAATGTTTTAACGGTGGTCAATAGCAATGTTGGTTTTTTTTAGAATTAATCATTTATTATTTGCTTAGAAGAGCGTAGCGAGCAGAAACAAATGTTTCAAACGTACGCTTTAGAAAATACTTTTTTTTTTTTTTTTGGAGATTTTCAAAAATTTATTTATGTATATTAGGCCGGGTCGATTTGTATGGACAAAATTTTTTTTAAAATTGTGCAAATTATTATTCAATAGCTTTTAGCATAGGGGGGAAAAAAGTTCCACTACGACACATCGAAAAATAATTTTCGAAGCGTGGCATTTTTATCTGGCTTTTGTATGGTAGCGCTTCCTTAAGGAGGGGGGCTCCTTGTTTGGAGAAAACCAGTTATCAATGATTGGTCATACACTTGACTCTTCTATGGGCATCTTGCGGGCAATTTAGTATGATAGTGGGAGAATGTCAGTGCCCAAAATACGAGTTCTTAAGTCTAATCAATTTTACATAGAAAGAAAAAGCTCGTACAAAATTTAAGTTTTATCTAGTTGACCTGAATACGAAACATACTTGAAATTTAATTACGAAGAACACACAAGTGTAGCTAAGGCAAGCCGAATAAGGATTTAGGTTTTAATTTGGACCGCTACTCAGGTTACAACATCTACACATGCAGTGTATTGCACCGGAACTAAGAAAAATGATTACAGAGAGAAGGAGGGAGAGAGTAGGGGCTTTATACATTTCAAGGAAATACGTGAGTTTCGGGGCGAGTTTTGTGGCTTTGTTGGAGAAGAAGCCATTGCAGAAGCGATAAAACAATGTGACTCACCTCAAACTGTGACGATGCTCTAGTGGGTCAATGGAGCTAAATATCCTACAGTCGCCGATTAGCTTCTTCGCTTTCTCATCCACAAGGTCACGTCAGCCCAAAATAGAAGCACCTTTAAGGCACCACCCAAGCAAGAGATCTGCACTCAATTTTGTTTTTTTGTTTTTTGATATGATTGGTATGGTGATCGCACTGAGTGAAGTATATCTTACACTGTTTCCAAAAATGGAGGCACATAAAAACTTCTTTTCACCCAGCGATCAACGTAATGAATTTTATTTCCGAGGACATTAAGAGCTTTCGATCTCTCAATATTTATGCTATTCATGTATAGTTTTTATTATTTATTTTTAAACCCCTTAGCGGTATTTAAGTTTTAAGAATTGGCATGAAATTACAAAAGGCATTGTTTTTTAAACCATGATTCCAATTAATTGTACGAAATTGAATAAAGCAATATCGGTTTATATTAATACTACAGAGTTTGGTTGATGCTAATCAACTTACCAGTAGAATCGAAAAATTCTTAAAAAAATGTTTCTAACTCAACTTCTTATTCCAAAGTTCCACTGAATGAGAATTCACATTTTGTTCATGGGAATTTTGGTAGGTAGTTGACTTTCAAAAATTCGTTTAAGAATTTTTCGAGTCTACTGATGAGTTGATTAGCATCAACGAAATGTCGGCGGCCTATAGACGGCTGAAAAAAACAGAAAACATTTAGGTCTATTTTTATACCTAAAATAATACATTTCAATTGACTTTTAAAGCAAATAAATAAGTTCATTTGTGAAAAATTTTCATTCTCTACTGCCTTAGATTTTAATTATATCTGTGAACAAAATCGTATTTTTATTCATAAACACAATACTGTCTCAAGTAAAAATATGTATGTGAACACAGGGTATTAAATGTAAGAACTTTTATGTCAAAACTTAATGTAAAACATGTGTTCTGTTTTTAGCTAAGTATTCATATAAACAAATAGGCTAAATAACTTTTGTATGGCTTACGATATTTATCATTTTCACATTATTAAAAGAATTTTTTTTTTTCTTTTAATAATGTGAAAATGATAAATATCGTAAGCCATACAAAAGAACAAGTTGTGCCCCAGCTAAACAGCTTTTAAACTTTACTTTTCTTGTGCTCTTTACATATCAGTCACCACCTGTATTAACAAAAGAATTTTTTTAAATGATTCTAAGCCCCATTTCTGCCAACAATTAGTAACTGAAAAATTTACACTCAAAATCGAACCGAAGTTCGATTGCATGTGTGTGTATGATTAACTTTGATTGCATGTATATAGAGATCCTGCTTCAAAGTAATTATTTGGTATGAAGCACCTCTAGAAGCTTTTATCGCTTGAATATGTTTTTAAATATGTACAAATATTGATGGCTATATTTTATGTTCATTGCAAAATCCTCATTGCAAACAAAATTTTTTCATCTTCAAACTTTGCCTGCATGCTTGGAAACTATTTTACTAGTTTTTAATTTCTTGTTTGTCAACTTTGTTATAATTTATGGATTAGAATTTCCAACCATAAAATTCCACATTCCTTCCCAATGATAAACCTCTTTAGAATCAGGTTAACATAGCGCTTTCAAAACTTGCATCATTCATCAAAATTTTATATGCTCCCAAACAGGCCACAAGCATCCTCAATCAACTAATAACCGACTGACTGCCCTCACTCTAAGACTTAACAACAAAAAAGCAAAAAGAAGAAAAGTGCATTAAAATGTTTGCATACACAAATTGTTTATAATAACAGATGGCAAATGAAACTTGAATTTTGTTTAATAACCACCACATTTCATTCAGTTGGTGTGTGTGTGTGGTGGCTTCAGAAGATTGTAATGCCTGTCACAGAAATCTTGACTTTTCTTTGAAATTACCAACAGAAGAACGACATTTGTATACATTGCAACTTGACAGAAATCTACATAAAAATATCTTAAACATTTTCATTTTTGTTTTTTTTCCGTTCTCCACAGTTTCATGACCAGATCCTCCACGCCATACTGAATGAATGGCAGACATATGTATATAGGCAATGCAATGTTTATGGTATAAATCATCTAAAAGCTTTAGGCCATAAAAGAAGATGCTACACAGTGACCTTTATTTGGCAAGAAAACTTACAATAAAACTAAAATTATAAAAACAATAAAATAATAATAATTTTGCTGAGAAAACACAAAACAATTGCAGAAAGAAAATAATTATTCAGCCTTTGGCGTGAAAATTTTACCATTGTTTATTGTACTGGATATAAAACAACCACCTACAACAACCTGGTCAATCGAATTGTGTTTTAATGGCTTTGCCATTATATTTTGTGTGTTTAAGGCAACTGCCAGTGGTTTTTGTTGAAACAGGAAATGAAGAATGAAAATGTGGGTTTGTTTTGCTCGCCCGGGACATGGGCGCTTGGCACAGTGTTGCATGTGATGGAAAAAATGTAACCTCATTATTAAATGGGAAAGATACATATTTTTGGGAACAAAACTACAAACTGATAGACATTTTTAGCTAATTCAAGATTCTGTTTATTCACAAAATTGTGTTTCTTTTCGCACATATAGAATTTGACTAATTCAATATCCATTGGTCAATTGAGAAGAAACCTGCCTACACTTAAGCTGTCCAAATTTCAAAGAGTGCTGATTGAAAACAAAAGAAGATACAAAGACCTTGGGAACTGTCAGAGCTTCAGTCGCCATTGCAATTAATTTTTGATCCTTGAGTTGTATTAAATCATCTTAAAGGTCATTGGTTACAGTGCTGCATTCTCTTTTTTTTTTCTTTTTTTTTGGACAACATTTGAAATAATTGTTGACTAATTAAGCAATAATTTCTTAACTTTTTCAATGGAGTGCTGAAAGTGGTATCTATGAACACGGCTTTACCTTACATTTACGAGACAGAAAGCTTCATAGCATATAATGATGTTTACTATTATGAAAAGAAATAATTGCAAAAAGAAATTAACAAAAATGTATGGTAATAAAATTATTCATACCACGTTTTAGGCTAAATGGAGTTTAACTTAAATGATTTTTGTGATTGATATTATTTAAAGAGCACTAGCAAAGCAAAACCATGCCTTGAGCTGGGGTACAACTAGCTGTTACGAAGGCGCTAAATTTTTCATTCACACTCCCTTCAAATGATTACCGATACCAATTTAAAGACGAAAAGAAAGCAAAACCGTGACTTGAGCTGGGGCGCAGCTATATTCTAAAAAGTTGCCACGTTTCCCATCCATTGGTTAATATGGTTATTGGTTAGTATGGCTGATATCAATTAAAAGACATAAAGAAAAAAAAACGTAGCTTAAGCTGGGGCACAAATACTTTTTTCAAGCCAACACTTTTTCCCACATTTTAGATTGTTCGTATGCATTTAATTAATTGAACGGCTTACTGGTTCGAGTCGCTGCATTTATAATCAGCGTCTATTCCGAATTGCTAATATCAACTAAAAGACGCAAAAAAGCAAGAACTTGACTTGAGCTGGGGTACAATTTGCATGATTGCATGTAGTAAATATGGTAAAAGTAAAAATAGAGTATGTGTGTAAAGATAAATTTATAGCCGAAATAAGTGCTGGTGAGAAGTGAAAATTTGTACAGAAAACTAACCAGATAATAACTAGAAAGTAGTTTTCTCAAGGCACCACCCTTTTCACTTTCACCCATTTTAAATTATTGGTCCGAATTTGATTAATTAAAAGACCAAGAATTGAGCAACTTGCTGCTCACTTCTCATCAGCATTCGTTTTGAACTACAAATATCAACTAAAAGAAGCAACAAAGTTAGAGCATGGCTTAAGTTGGGGTACAATCTGCATGGTTGCATATAGTAAATATGCATAAAATAAACATAACTTCTGAAAGCAAAGCTAAATTTATGGCTGAAGTAATTGTTAATGAGAAGTGAAAATTTGTGCAGATAGTTGATGCTCTTCTCGCCTAACACTTAGCGCTTAAATATCAGCTAGTCCGAGTTTGTTTCAAATTTTGTGTTTACCCTTGTTGCAATGCAATCATAAATGTAAGTGCAAGGAAGTCACTTTACTTTTGAATTGAATAAAATTCTTTTTGACTTGAATAAAAATCATTATATACAAACCACTGTGCAAAAAAAGTTCTTAGTTTTTTTTCTCATAATAGTTAAAGAAAATTTGTTTTAAATTCACTTCAAAAATATAATTGTTATTGTTTATAAAATATGTCAACAAATATTTAAAGCTTTTCTCGTCCCCCCACCAAATTTTTTACTTTGAATGCCATTCTAGTCTGCCGAACAATACGCAACCCATTTCTATTGTTTTGTCATATTGTCTGAAGGCGGACAAAAATTAAGTACATACTTATACACACAAACATATGAGCAATTATTAACATACTCCAATGTTGCTTCTCGCCATCACTCCATTGTGTAACTGCAGCTGATCTGAAACTGCTGGCAATTTTTTTTTTTAATTTTTTTATTTTTATTTTGTAAATCAAGAATTAAATGGGGCCAATTTTTGCAAATCAACAGCTTTTTACACAAAATCTATATAATTTGTAGGAGCAACAAAAAAAAAAACAAGAGAAGTTAAATGTTCGTTTATGTTGTACGCACCATTAGTGCGGTAAAAGGTAGGCTTGCATTTACATATTTAAGTTGCCAAGAAAAAACTCCTCAAAACACAATAAAGTGTAAAATTATATATTTTCGTTTATTCTTTACCAGAGTTTACACCCCAAAGCCACAAATGCACAATTGATCATTGTTGATTTGTTACAGGCAATTGAACGTTTAAGTTGTTTGAACTTCCTACATGTACTCGTGTGTATGATTTCCAGAAAGAAAAGCAAACGAATAAGAAACCGGCAGACGATAAAATATTGAATTTGCACATGTGTTTACATTTCGGCTCGATTTCAAAGAGACCTGCAGGTAGATGTTAAACTAAATAAAGTATCACATTGAAATTTTAATAAGAAATCTCTAAGTTTTTAATAAGTACTTTAAAACAAGCAAAAGTGCTATGAGCTGCCAAGCTGAGTCTAAAGCTGGATTGATCCATGGTCTTGGAACAACGTTTTTGCTTCGAACCATTTTTTTATATATGTATATTTTGAGATTTCTCGTTTTGGGAGAGAGAACTTTGAAACAATTTCAGTTTGCATTGGTTTAATTTTAAGTTTTGTTCCAAGGCACCTCGAGGTAGGTAGCTGCTTAACTTCAACAAACACAACACCAGCAAATATTTCATGTATTTTGTTGGCAGAAGTATTACAGTATTTCTGTCATCCGTTTGTTAGCGTTTGTGTATTTGTGTTAAGTATTTTGATAGTTTTTCAGGCTAAAAGCAATAGTTAGCTGGACTTATAAGGCTACCTGGTATCGAGGTACTCTTTTTCGTTCCACACCAATTGAACTATGCTGCCAAGTGTAGCTTTTCAAGCAAAATTTAACTAAGCTGGCAAATTATACCTCAGAGCCATATCTATGAATGACGAGCGGCCCGTCCCTGCCTGCCAGGCTTTGATATCCACCTCTGATGTGATGAGAATACATAAGTTTCTAAAATAGTGTAGAAATGCAAAATTTACCGACAGCTCGCCAAAGTTTGTATCTCTTACTCAGTACCATTTGCTTTTACCTGATAAGATTTGGTCCAGCACACAGAATTTTTTAATATGTAGTGAAACAAAATATTACCATGTAAACTTGCCTTTATGTAACTTTTGAAGCCTTTTTTTGTAGTCATAAAGGGTCTGCCATCTAACTTTCTTTTGGGTCTGTTTTGACAAATAATTAGTTTTATCCTTAAAGTAAACAAATACGCTGGAACATCGCTTCGCTAAATGGGCCTACGATCGACTTACAGTAAATGCCAATTTTGCCAATAAAAAAAAAATCATCTTTTCAGATGAAGTTCATTTTGATCTTGGTGGGTATGTAAACAAGCAAAATTGTCTTATGTGGGGCACAGAAAACCCGCACGTATACATTGAAAAGCCGATACATCCAAAACGAGTCACTGTTTGGTGTCGACTTCGGTCCAGAGGCTAATTCTTCGAAAATAAGCAAGCAGTGGCAGTTATCGGGCCAATATCAATGGCGATCGTTATCAGGCCATGTAGAACGAATTTTTGTTCACAAAAACTGAAGAAGAGAATAGTGAAAACATTTGGTTTCAACACGACGGCGCTACGTGCCACACATCAGAAGCTACACTCGACGTTTTGCGAGCTGTTTGAAAAAAAAAGTTATTTGGCGGACCCTTTAGAAGCAATTTGAAGCACCAAACTTTGTTCTAGTTCGCTGCCAAGACAAATTTCTTTACCCCTGGCAACCACTTTCAAAACCATTATTGTAAATATATCATACATAAATATTGTTTTGCACATGATTTTTCCGCTTTGCTGCCATAAAAATCAGTGATGTGCTGCCGGATTAATTAAAGGATTTAACCAAGAAATTTCTACAGAATTTTTCTTCTTGTTAGCATTTTCTTAAATTTTCAATTCGAAATGGGAGAAAAAACAGATTCTCTCACGCTGAAAAAGTAACTGTGTTTCTCATCTGTTTTTGTATATTTGATTATGTGAAATATTCAGCTCCTGGCCATTTGAGTGTTTTTCAGTTAATTAAAAGAGAATGCTACTGGAGACCTTTTTCAATAACCAGATCGCACCTTTTTTAAAATGAGACAAATACGAGAGCGTAAAAATTAAATCGAGCAATTATTTATAAATAAATCATCATTAAAATTTACATTTATGGTTAAGTTTACCACTTGTTGCAATGAACGCGCATCTGTCTGCCTGCCTGCCTGCCTGCCTGCCTGTTTGTGTGCATGTTCGGCTGCCAGACAAGAATTCCATGAAACGCTGTGGAAGTTATAAAGTTTGTGTGAGTAAATGTGTTTGTTTGGCTTTAAGTGGTGTTTACTTTATTTTTTGCTGTAAAACCATAAAATCAAAATCGTTGTTCAACTGGCAAATTGTTAAGCGACCACTCACAACCACAAATGCTTAAGAGATTGATAACCGGCCACAAATGTTTGTTTGTTTGTTTGCTAAATGTTTTTTGAGAGAACTAAAAAACTGCTAAAAAGAATCATATCTTCATGAGATTTATAAATTTGTTGGCTTCGAATGTTTTGCTTGCGGTTTGACATTGGTAACTGAGTCTGTTTAAAATAAACATGACAGTCAGTTAAGCAGTTTGGGCAGACAAGCAATTGGACATATCAAAAACTTTTAATCAGACATAATTGTTACAAAGACTTTAAAAATATATATGTGCACAAACATGACACCTGCTATTTGTCAGAAACACCAATAAAAACGCCATGTTTGGTTGGTCATGCCTTGCAAAACAGAAGCAAAAATTATTTATTGTAGTTTTCAATAAACGAAACTAGGAAATGAGTTTGAACTTAATTTTATTTTGTTTGGGAAAGAAAATTTTAGGCACAAAATATTGACAAAAAAAAAACTGTGCTTAATAATAGGTCTTGTAAAAAGTACCCGTTGAAGATAAAGTAAAAGGTGGTCCAAACATAATACACTACACTAAGAGACATTCTTATCAATTTATTGATAAGAAAATAAAACGTTGCTCAAATACATTTTAGAAAAAGTTTTATATAAAAAATTTGTTGTAAAATGTGTTTCAACAATATTTTATTTTTTATGAATACCGGTTTAATGGTCTTATTCATAATAAATATTTTAGGTTTATTAAACTCTTATCTGAGAGATTTTCCATACAAATATGTCAAATAAGAGTCTTATAAGCCTGAAATAATTTTTATGAATTAGGGGGTAAGTGATCTTTCATAAATACTAATTACAATTATAATTTCATCATTAAGTAAACCTTGTGCTTTACAATTGCAAATTTCTTGAGTTCGATTTATGTTTCCACAGAATTGAGAAATATGTTTGTTTTGGTAAAATTGAAAAACATTTTTCAGGAAGACAAAAATAGTAAAGGCAGAAGTTTAAAGACTGGAGAACATACCATGACTGTTTTATTCATCAGCACCCAAATAATTAAATAATTGCATAGGCTTTCTGAGCAGCAGCACTTAGCCTGTGCTTTTCATTACTTATTTCATCTAATCGATAAATTTAGTCAGATTTAGTAATTTTATTTTAAAACAAAAGAGTATACACTCTATAGTCTAATTGGGCTACATATAAAAAAATAAATAATTTCTAATACTGATCATTTAAAAGATTCCCATAGATCATGAATTTATCCTTTTCTCAAGAGAAAGTTTTTTTTTTAACGTTAAACAGTAAATTTTACTTCACTGCGCTGACACACTCTTCCATTTCATACAAAAATTTGTCAGTATATTCATAAAAATTAAAAAAAAAAAAAAAAACAACTTACTGAAGCAAGAACAGCAAAATAACATTAAACTTACCGCAATAAATAAAACTGGAAAACGCCTGTCTGCTTACGGTTTCATAATCGATGGCATGAAGTTGCCATAAAAAAGCAAATGCCACGCAATTTGTTAAATTCTGGTTCTCAACATTTTGGCTGGCAAAAATAATTGCATGTGTTGTTCTTCTAAGAACATTGTAAGCGTCTGTCTCCTGCAAGGAAATAATAATAAGAAATACAAAAAATAAAAAAAATTGTCTATTGAAAAGTTATACAAATGACCAATGACCCAACAAGTTGTAAATATTTAACATACAAAACTCATTGAATAAATCTTGTGCTGGTAATTCGAAAAAAAGCAATTGTGGTAGAAAAAATTTACTATATAACACATGAAGGAAAATAAATACATAAGTTAATTAATTTTTATTAGAGCTTTTCTTCTACATATATTTTGTATGACTTTAATTGCGCTTAATTTCATTATAAATTCCATAATTCCGAACTTAAATTAATCCCAATCAGTGTCAAAAGTATGGTAAGTAAGAATGTTCATAAACCAGGTACCGCGTGCTTGTCTTTAAGTACAGATTTTGGCTGTGTTCAATCTGCAATCAGAACTGAGTACCCCTTAAAGTAAGTATTTATTGCATGAATAATCCGCACTTAAATTGAGCACTTGGTTTAAGAAAATCCGTGCTTAGCGAACTTTTGACGTTGCTTATTATTGATTTGAGAGCAAATGGATTGAACTGTTTTTTCAGTGCAGCTTCGAAGCAAATATAAAATTTATTTGCTTAATTATTTTTCCTTTTTTTTAGGTTAAGATTTTAATACTTATTGTGAATGTCGAACTGACAGATTCAATAAAGAAAAAAAAATTTTTTTTGCTTAATTACGAGTTTAATGTTCATAATTTCAGTCTAGTGACTAACACTAGCCCTCATTTAAATACATACACAAAAAGTAAAGTGATTACGTCTTTTTAGAACTTTCTACGAAAGTTGCAAACAATTTTAAATGTACAAGGTGGGCCAAAAGAAATCACTCTATTAAAAGTTGCTCTTATTTTTGCAAATGGCAGCTAATGTTAAATGTGTTCTTACATTTGTGAAGTAGACAGCTGTAGAGAACAAGTAAGCAAGGAGCGAATCACTCCCTAAGAATGCGGAGTAATTGCGTATATGATGAATTGGACGATTTTTCGCCCAACATCATAATGAGCGATGAGGCTCATTTCCACTTCCGCTGGTACGCGAACAAGCAAAACTATCGCTTCTAGGGCACCGAAAGTCCACGACTGCTGCACAAGGAGCCATTACACCCACTCAAAGTGACCGCGTGGTGCGCTGTTTAAGCTGGAGAAGTCATTGAGCGATTTTTTCTTTTTTCTTTTTGAGGACGCCGCTGGTCAATCAACAACAGTCTGTAGGGCCATGTTAACCGAGGTTTTGCTGCCGCAATTGAACGAATTATGTCTGGAGGACATGTGATTCAAACAGGACGGAGAAACGGCACACACACTGTGCGAGCCGCAACCGATATTCTGAAAGTCAAATGACTTTGGATGACTTTTTTTGGCCACCTGGTAATCATAACATTTTCCTTCTTCGAAACTGAAACTGAACTGCACACTCAAAAGCCAAAAACTCCAATAAATAGATATTTGTACCTGAATGTAAAGAAAATACAAAAAGTTCTCCCCAAAGCAAGCTGCTACCTGCTTAGTAAATGTTTCCAGAATTAATTTTTTTTAATGAAATTTTTCTAAAGGAACTTTAGAAAATATCAAGATAAGTGAGCAGCAAGTTTTTGCCCCTGACAGAGTGATAAATTCAACTTTTGCTTTGTAGCTGTTTTATGAGTTACAAGATATTAAACTGTAACAAAAATTACTAAAGAATTTTGTTAAAAGGGAGAGTGTAAACAATGATTTACAGAAAAAAAATATACAAATCATGAAATCAAGGCTTACAAAATTAAAAAAGAAATTTAATACCACTGTCGCTTAAAAAGTATAGAGTTTCAAAGAAAGACTTCAAAAATGAAGGCAGCTTAAGCATAAAATAATAGCACAGATAATTGTGGAAAATTGGTGTGAAATTATAGTGGCTGCCAATAATAATTGTCGACAGGAATGAGTAAACACCATGTACATATTGTACAACGTCATCTCATGCAGCACATTTTTTGCGCAAACACCTTTAAAGCTTCTCTTTTTTTCTGTTGTTGTTGGCGAGTTGTTGTTTTCTGTCCGTTTGTTGTGGTGGCACTAGAACCAGTCATTAGTTAAGAATCTCTGCTGGTAGTTATGAAATGTTGTAGTGGCTTTCGTCTTTATTGTTTGTTTTTGTGCTTGAGCGTAAAACATGTAAAAATAAAAAATACTAAGTGAAATAATCATTATGACAAAGACTTGTAATGAAAATTTCTAAACAACATTTTCCTGATTTTTCTTCTACTGACTTGTGTAAGTTTTTTTCTTTAATCTTTCAAGTGCGTGTTTTCATGTCGACAGTAAAATTGCCTTGGGACCTGTCCAAGAAAAATGAAGAAGAAAAACTTCAAGGTTTATAAAATTGGTTTTTTTTTATTTTTGCTGAGAGTTTCATGAGTTTGCTGAAGCCAATGATCGCACATGCTATTTTAGCGCCAAATTACCATGGCATGAAATATTCAAAATGTGTAAACAGCGTGCAGAAAATTATAATTTTAGAAGCGATCAATGAGATTTTTCTCGTTTTTGTAATTACTAAAGAAATAAAAAACCTTAAAAGTTAGACTTGAAATTATAGATAATGCCAGGGCTCAAATCCCGCAAACGTGAATCATTTATCAGTGAACACTTTTCTTTCAAGAGCGATGTGGCAAGAATTAATACGCTCTATTGGGCTTAGTAACGTTGTAAGTTGTTTAATCTAGTTTTGATCTAAGTAATTTTTTTCTTACAGTTTTTAATAACTAAAAATTTTTAACATTCTGTTTACAAACATGTGTTTATAATATTTAGAAAAAACTTTGAAGAGTGTAATAAAGTACCACAACATTTTCTCTACTACACTCAACTGCACAGCGAAGTTGATGAAAATCTCTCCGTCTCAATCCAAGATTTGCGAAGTACTGGATAATGGACTTTATAGCAGTTTATCTGAAATTTACAATTAAGATATCCTGATCGTATATCCACCACCTCAAAAGTCAGTGACCTGGTTATTTTGTGCACTGCTAGTATCTGCACCTGCACAAATCTCCATCCAGCTTGTGGCTTAAAAGCCATCTAGTTATTTTATTCGCGGCCTATTAAAATATCTGCATCTGTAGATACGCCATCCATCTGGCGGCCTAAAAGTTAGCATGGCAAAAATGTCCTCAATATTTAAGTCCCTACAATCTAACGCTGGGGCATACCTTGAACTGAAACTAATACGTCCAGAGTTTGGAGCGTCAAGCTTAAAAAGGCAAACCTTGTTAGGAAAGGCTTGAGGATGCTGTGGTTTAGAAAGTATGAAATCATGTCCCTGGTCTTCAATATGATCACACGGATCCTTGGCTTTGGTGCTCATGTGCCTATTGCGCATAGCGTTCTGTACTGCTACTTTTCTTGCCACAAGTTGGCTTTTGTTAGCTACCACAACTAGTAGCCAATCACCAATATGAAAGAAGTAGTCTTCTCTATAGAAATTCCTTTAAATAGTGTCCAGTGACCACACCCATTATCATACCTTGCTTTCATATACACATATTAGGACAATTCCTGGGGTTATTTATTGAACTTGTGTTTGTATCTTAAAAAAATGAAACATTCTATTTTCTTTGACCTTATCAGCATATGCATAAAGACCTGTAACATATTCCAATTAAAGCTTATTTTAATATTTATAAATATGGCCATTAGAATTTTTTTAATCTTCCATTTGTAGTCCCTCTAGAACGAAATGGATACATAAATTTCATCCTATACACAAACAAACAAAACAAATTATTCACCCAACACCTCAATATTGAACTACATGAGAAACTTTCCAATGCTCCAATACAACTAAAAGATAACATTACTCCCCGTTAATGATCGAAATAAATCAAATATAGGCCAAATAACCTGCTGTGTTGTTGCTCATCAGGTTACAGGAGACCGTGATTTATTAGAGATTGAAATGAAATGATTTCGAAATTGCTACTTTATCTTGCAAAACTAAAATTTACATTAAGCAAGAAGAATAACCATTTATGAGCAAAAGCAAACAAGATTCTGCTGTCTTGATTGCACAAGAAAAAATGTAAATTTATTGGCATATACAAAAAAACTCACGTTAAAATGTATTTAATATTGAACAAACATTTATTCGAAAGCATTTCACAAAAAGAAGAAAATAAAAAAGGATTAGACTGACAACTTATGCCCAACATTTGCTTGAGGTTTTGCGGGCTGACATTGCACGCTATTGAGAAATTTATAAGGAAATGAGTTGATAGAAGGTGCTCCTTTATTTTGTATAAGAAGTATACGGGCTCAACAAGAGAAAAAAAATAAAGAAGAAGCAGGTGCAAGAGAAAAAAAACAGAAGATAATAGAACAGGACAAAAAGAAGTGAAGATAATAGGAGCAAATAAAAGAAAAAGGTAAGAAGAGAAAAGAAAATAAAACAAAAGAGGAGAGGACAGCAGAGAAGGGAAGAAATAAAAAGTGAAGAGAAGAGAAGAGAAGAGAAGAGAAGAGAAGAGAAGAGAAGAGAAGAGAAGAGAAGAGAAGAGAAGAGAAGAGAAGAGAAGAGAAGAGAAGAGAAGAGAAGAGAAGAGAAGAGAAAAGTAGAAAAGAAAAGAAAAGAAAAGAAAAGAGAAGCGAAGCGAAGAGAAGAAAAGAGTAGAAAAGAGAAAAGAATGAGAAGGAAAGAGAATAGATAAAAATAACTGAGAAGAGGAGAAGAGAATAGAATAGAATAAAAAAAGAGAGGAACAGAAGAAAAGAAACGAAAAGACAAGAATAAAAAAGATTTTCATACGTTCCTGTTTGAGGCTAAGCTCTTAATTTTGTTCCAGCTTCTTTATTTAAATCTCTACGTGAAGTGCGGACAAGACCTGCTCTGGCTGTACCGCCTTGTGTATTCCAGATAATGGCATTGCGCGCTAATATCTTGGAGTGGTTTTTTTAGTTCGTTGCCAATCCATTGCTATTCCTTCACAAGACAACTTAAATGGGTGGTAATTATCAAGTACGGCTATTTATATTATTTTGATGAATCTTAGCTAGCAGTACTTTTAATTTATATCTCGAAAAAGAACTTAAAATGCCAGTTTTTGGTTTGTCCTATTTTTTGTGGGTTTCTTCTATTCTCATTGGACAGCAGTGCCACAGAAAACCATTAAAATCGTTAAAATGTCTTACGAAAATGATAAATAGTCGCAATTGACCTTAAAGTATTGACTTTGACTCTCATAACAAAGAGTGGCAAGAAAAATCGTTTTTTTTTTGTATCATTTGCTATACAAATTCTTGTAGAATCTTAACACGTCAATGGGAGTGTATTAAAGTTCATTATATGTGACCTTAAACCTGTCTCCGCAACATTTTAAATACATATTTTGTGTTGATCCTATTTTTTGGCTTCCTGATTGATGCCGTATAATTTAAACAGATTCCGTCTTCTTATTTTTCATTCTCTCTGCTTTAGCTAATTTCGGTTTTTTTTCTTTCTTTTTTTTTTTTTTTTTTTTTTTTTGTTACTTCAAACAATATCAAGATCACTTGTCTTGTCGTCCTAGTGATGGTTGTGGAATACAAAATTGCTGGTCTGACTGATGGGCGTTTAGATGGACAGATAGTGATGGCCGCATGTTCAGTTGATGGGTTGTTTGGCTGGCTGTTACAGTGGTATCAATTTTGAAATTCTTGTTCCTATTTTTTCTTTTTCTTCTTCTTCATTTGTTTTCAAGAACGCCTTTTAGCTTCTACTAGTCTTACTTGATGTTGCACAATTATAACACTTACACTTAAACCTGGCCCCAGTTACAGGAGTATTGAATAATTCCCCAAAAAAAAAAACAACAAGAAAATGAGAAGAAAAAATTGCACAAAATTTAAACAATTTTCTTGTTGCCCACACACCAGCAATAATGCATTTACCTCGAGAGGCAGAGTTAAGAGATGCTCTTAGATTTTGGAGTGGGTAGTAATTTAAAGTAGTTAAGTGTTTTTTGCCACTTCTTGTGCTTCTTCATGCGGAAATGAAGATTGTGATGCGAAATCTATTTTGGTTTATTTCTCTACAGGTTGTAGGTGTTAATTACTGATTTGTATCTGTTGTGTGTTTTTGGTGGTGTGAAAATAAATTTCTCAAACCATTTATATGAGATTAAATTTAAAAGTATTAATTATTTACAATAAATTGTGAACAAAACAAGTCAAGAACAAATAAAGAGGTCCTAGGGAAAACTTGTTGAGTTAGAGTTATTTGGCACTGGCCAAAATTGAGTGTTGCCTAAAAGCAGTAAAATTTTTATTCTATTCACATGAATTCTAAGCACTGAACGCAATTTGTGTTTGTAAAATCAAAGAATATATTTTTACTTACCCCGTTCAAGACCAGTAAAGAGGTCCTAAGAAAACTTACATTTAAAAAATAACAATTATCTCTACTCTGCAAAAAAATTGTGAAGGTAAATTTTAAGTTTATAGTCGAACTATATGATTCACAATTGTTATTAATTTTATAGGGCTTGAGTTCATTTTGTACTTTCTCAAAGTTGAGAAAGATTTTTTGTGATATATTGGAAGGATCAAAATTTTTACACAAGAAAAGTAAAGATGAAGACTTATTGATTGGGGTTCATACCATGACTGTTTCACGTCCACTATGACAATCATCAGCACCCAAATTTAATTCGAACCCAGGTCATGACTAATTGTATACTGTTTTCCAGCATCAGCGCATAGACAACCTGTAAATTTATGTGAAGAGGTTTGTTTCAAATAAGAAATCCATCTCTTCATCTTGTAAATATTTTTCATCCAATTTTAATAATTTTATTTAACCTCAAACTCATCTGTGAAAATAGGGTGTCCAGTAAATTTGTTTATTTGTTTTCTTGGCTTGCTTTTCTACCGTCAATATATCATTCAAAAAGTCTGAAAACAATTTAAACCTTCACTTTATATTCTATTACTTTTAAGAAGACAACAATAGTTCAAAAAAATTTCATTACTGAAAACAGTTTCATTATTCATTGCTGTAAAATTAATTTTTTTAGTAACTTTCAAACAACGGGAAACCGTAGGTTCCTACGATATATATTTTAAAAGTATTTTGAAAGTACCAAGCAGCAAACATTTTAATATATTAAAAAATAAATTGTAGAAGTGATATAACAGCAACTTAAAATCTAAATACTGTTGTAATTATTTTTCATCCAGCCTCTAAGCCATCTATATGCCCCGTTATTTTGTTCATGCTATTTAACTTGCCAGTAGAGTCGAAATTACGGGGCCATGTTAAAGTCTAAGAAGCTGCATCTATAGCAAAGGGTTAAGGAATATTTTTGATTGAAAGCTTCATAATTTTACAGGAAATAAACTCATTTTTTAGTTTTTCACAAAGTATCAGATGCCTGGGAAGCACAAGATAACCCAAAGTTTTGCCTCGAAATATAAACCCCCAATGTACATGTGTATGTAAAACGTCCATAGATATTAAATGATGAATAAAAATGCTCCATATTCTTGCACAAATATTCTTAAATAACACTTATCCTGGCTCTGTATTCTAATTATTTATCTCATGTCTAAATGAAAAACATGAAAAATATTTTAAAAAGACAATCTCTCCCGTCAAAATTTTGTCTGACTTGAAATATTGCATGTAACACTAAAATTTATTTGATAAAAAACAAACACAAAAATGCAACATGAAGCTTACAAAGAAAAAAAGATTAGTTGCACATTGCCTTTTGAAGATAAAACTAAATAAAAAATTAAGTCTATCGTAAAAGCACTCAATAGAGATTTAAATTGTTTGCTTAAACTCTACAGCTGATCGTAGACACTGGCTTAACAATTCAGAGAATGATACAATTTTTATGCGAGTATGTGAATTTCTATAACATTCACAAAATTAAACGTACACATAAAAGGTGGGCTGCAAATAATTTATTTTATTGCTCTATCGCGCAATACAGTTTTATTAATTGAGTGGCCAAAAAAAAGAAGAGGTAAAAACACAAAAGACTTAAGAAACATGCACTGCCAGCTTTTTTGAAGACTCTGAGTACGTGCAAGAATGTTGAAGAGAAGGAGAACCAGAGAAAACCAAAAACAAAAGAGTAAACAGGATGTTTGGCAAAATTATGGAACATTCAAATCTAAAAATCATTTTTATTGGTGGTGTTGTTGCTCAATTCAGCAATTATTTATAATCAGCAATTTTCAAGGAAATTGGCTGGTAGTTTTCCATCATATTTATCAAGAGTTCTTAACAAAAAAAATCCCCTTACTGAACTCCTTTACTAGTTATGTTTTTGCCACCTGCAAACTATCTTTATTGCACACAAATTAAATGTTAATGTTTCATTAATTTATCTTTGTAGTGGAGGTAACAATTTCCTTTTTGCACTCAATTTAACATCCTTTCCTTTTGCAAAAAAAAAAAAAAAAAAAAAAATAGAAAACCCATTTAATATGACTCCATATTTCAAATGAAATCTTCTCAATGGATTATTACAAAATTGAAATTAATCTTTTAATCATTTTTCAGCAACAAACTGGAAATTATATAATTATGTTTGTTGCCATTAATCGCAGGTGAAAACATGTTTTCTTTTTCTTTGGTCTAAGAGTTACTCGCAACAATTATAGGAAATCGTTTGTTCTTCCACCACCTACTTTAAATTAAAAAAGTAACAACACAAATTTGTGCTAAAATATGTGGTCATGCACGTACATGTTCTGTGTTGCAACAAAGAATGCAACAAGTAGAAAAGCATTTCTTCCAAACAAATTTTCATAAATTCCCATTAAAGATTCAGCATGCTTGAGCACTGAGAATGTGGAAAAAAACGTAATCAATTGCGGGCATAATACTGCATTTAAACATGCAGCGTGTAATCAACATATGGACAATACAACAGGGTGTGGTCAACAAAATCGAAACATTGGACAAATAGAAAATGTTTACAGATCATTTTGCTTATCAGCAAAATTACTGAATATCATTTTTTTCAGGTGATTTGCTTCCCTAATAGATAAACATGGTTTCTGAAAAAACAGAGGCTAAAATGCGATTTTCGTGTCCGAATTAATTCGTAAAAGAATGCTGTGTTTTTGTTGCTTATTTTGCTTTTGTTTGCATTATTTTGGGTCGACAGTTCGTTTGATCATGAAGGAATTAATTCGGCCACAAGTTTTACAAAATCACATATATATTATTTTAGGTCTAAAAATAGAGCTCATTAATGTTGTATTTCTTTTTCAGCCGTATATATGCCGCCGACGTTTCGTACCATCTGCGAAACTCATCAGTAAACTTAAAAATTTTTTCCAAAAAAAATATTTGAAACTCAACTACTTATTCCCAAATTCCCTTGAACAAAAACTGAATCAGAAATGTTAAAAAAAAAAACTTTTAATACAGAAAACATTTTGTCGTCTGCCTTTCTGCATTAAAAGTTTGCTTGAACATGTCTAATGCTCATTTTGTTCATGGGAATTATGAAATAAGTAGTTGAGTTGGAAATATTCTTTTAAAGATTATTCAAATCTACTGATGAGTTGAGTATTATCCACGAAATGTTGGCGGCATACAGAAAACATTAATAAAGTCTACCTTTCGACCTAAAATAATACATTTCAATTGGCTCTTAAATCAAACATATATCACATATATATATTTTTTTTTTTTGGTGTAGAATATTATTCTGTTTCTATTTAGTGGCCATACACTGTAACAGAAACTCACCCGTTAAGTAACCGTAAACAATGTTTGGAAAACAATTTCTACGAAGCTCATACAACATTCACACTGACGTACTCGTATTTATTAGAAAATTTTCAAATAAACAAATTTCATAAAAAAGGAAGATACTCTCAACTAAACGAGAACTATGATGCCAATAACAGCTTGAATTTAAATTTTATTTGTTTATTTATCTTAAAAAGTAAACAGTTTTCTGTTTAATTTTGAAAAAGAAGTGTGCGGTATATTAGCAGCCTAACCGCCAATGAAGAGAGGCAGGCAAGCAACTGGCAACATCGTAGTCCAACATACAGGTGCGACAATTTCTTGTTAATTCTTATCGTCTTACAACAAACAGCTGGGGCTGGCAGGCTGGCCGGCTGGATGCATTGCAAGCACTGCTGGTGTTGTGTGTGTGTACGTGTGTTTGATTCCATATTCATCTTGTGTTCGCTGATGATGAGTCGTTCGCTGATGATAATATTCCAAGTTTTGCTGTTATTTAAGCTTCTGTCTATCTATTTTTCTTTCTTGTTTTCACATTAAAAATTGTTCAAACTTAAATGAAAAGTCATCGCTGAAAATGCTCTGCTGTTACAAGAGAAATGTTTTCATAAATTACGCACCCGTGTTTGCAAAACACGAACAACAAAGAACATGTTGCACAAAACTAAAATGCATTCTATTCCTGGTCCAAAAAGAGCATCATGGACAAAATTAGTAAACGGTAACTTAAATTATTGCCATTATTAGACTTTTTAAGTTGTTAACCAGGAATTTAGATATAAAACAAATTATTTCTAAAGTTGTTGCTACTGCTGGCTCTAAAAACTGTGAGCTTTTGCTACTAATGAACAAGTGAAGTATGAAACCGTTGGTTTTCAAATATTCGTTTAATTAAAAACAGAAAAACGTTAAATTTATATATACATTTGTGTAAAAACTGTAGCTGACGTTTTACGTCAATTTAACAACGATTTATTTGATCAGAGTAAGAAAAAAAAATAATGACGATTTCAATTCGATATTGCACGATCGATTATTTTTTTATTATTTTGAAAGCTTTTGACATGGAAAAAAAGTTCCACTACATCATCTCAAAAAACTAATTTTTAAGGCGTCCGAGTTGGTGTCTCAAGGTGCAGTATGCCACGCTAACGCAAAGCTACTGATAGCTTTTGTTAAACGAGAAGTTACACAACACTTTACCAAATTTGCCTCAATTGGCATAAAACCATTTTAGTATAAGTTTTCTATAGTGTTCAGTACAAGTTCATCTTCGAGTTTGGTTGAATTTACGTTTAAGCTAGTTCAACATCAACCAGTTGATACTTAAACCCCATTAAAACGAATAAGATTTTGCGTTTATATTTCAGGTATCAATCAGTGCAAACATCAGCTGTTTGACATTTTTTGCAACGTTGCCAAGTTTCTATTTCTAAAATCAATTAACCGTAAATGGTTCACTGACTTATTCCAATCAAGATTAAAATGTCACTTAATATTTTACTGATTTCTTTGGCCTTTAAACGAGGAATATTTTGCTTTTAGTCAGTATATAATGCAAAACGTCAGCTGTTTGACATTTTTTGCAACGTTGCCGAATTTCTATTTCTAAAAAAGTTAATGCTTTACTTTTTTGGCCTTTAAACGAGGAAAATTTTGCTTTAGTCAGTATATAATGCGAAACGTCAGCTGTTTGACATTTTTTGCAACGTTGCCGAATTTCTATTTGTAAAAACATTAATGCTTCACTGATTTACTGCAGTCAAATTTAAGCTTAAATTTAAATTTAATAATATTGCAGAAAAGTTTTGTTAAGCTAGATTTTCTCTCGAAACGATATTTGAGGCATAAGAGGTCTAAAGTTGCGTTAAGGTGTGGCTAATGAGGCCACAATATTGAGCATTTATCGGTGGGAAAGTTAAGCGTGGCTGATAGTTGTGTTCATCTTATTCTATTCATTATTTCATCATATTTTGTGTTTATTGGCCGCGCAAAAGTTCCCCTCTTCGTCGAGTTTTTTTAAGAAAAGCTGTCATTACGATATCAGCTGTAATTTAACTGCAGTTCTTTCTTTTCACTTTAGCTTATTTCCTTACACAAATACGTTTAACAAAACAAGGACGGCACGTGTTTGCATGAAATGTACACATTAACATAATTTATTGCCAATATTTTACTTTTTAGTATGTATAAAAAGTGTTTGTTCCAAAACAAACTAAATAAATTACTGTTTTCAAACAACAGAAAAGAATGATGGACTTTTGCTCTAGTCAGCAATTTAAACATCATTATTTTTTAATATACATAAATTAATATATATTTTTGTTGCTAATGATGAGGTCTAGTTAAGAAACAAAACGATTGAGAATGCTGAGTGCACCTGGGCCGAATTTTAAATACCCTATATTTTAAGAAATTTTAAATCCCGCTGTTGCTTTGTTCAAAAATCTGTTTTTTCCAAGCACCCCAGGCAGAATTTGCCAGTCCTGCAAACATTCTAGTACTGGTAAAACAATTTTACAGCAGTTTCTAAGACATTTTGCCAATCTTACATCGATCTGGAAAATATTTTCCGATGCCAATTATTTCCTGAAGAACTTTTCCAAAGAAAAACGAAATATTGAATTTAAAAATTACAATCAAGGACCCCAGGCTCGAAATTTAAGATATTTTATAATATTAATTCAGGTCCAAAAATGAACCTTTTCAAGAAATATTTTGGACCTTAATTAATACATTTCAATTGGCTCTTAAAGCAAATAAATAATTAAGTTCATATTTGGATATTTTATAATTAAAAAAGGAAAAAGGTCGAAGCAAAAATAGGAGAAAGAAATAAAATGTATGTATGTTTTACAAGTCCCGCAGTTAAAACTCATATTATTATTATTTTACGCACGTATCTCCCTCTATACTTTGTGAAATTCAAAATTTTGCTTATTACAAGCAGAATTGTTAACTAATATACGTATGTGTGTTGTTACCGCCTTCTGTGAAAAGAATAAGAATACCAATCAAACTTGTTTAATTTAATTTGAAATTAAAGCAAAAAAAAATGACTTAGATTGAAAATTTCGTAGATATGCAATTTTAGTTCAATTTAACATTCAAATCAAACAGCAATGAAGATTTTATCTTCAATAATTTTGCTTTGCATATTTGTGACCATCACAATGGCAGCCATAACACGCGGCACATATTCAGATCCTGGTATTGAGAATAGAAAGAAAATTGCAAATTAATTTTACAGAAATTAAGGAGAATTAAGCCATTGTTTTCAAAGACCTTTTTTCTCCAGGCAAAATGTTTGCTCTTCACTAATGGTTTAATACAACCTTACGCCCTTTATTTTCTTTTCCAGAATATCCGGGCAAATGTGTCATAAATGGTGTGTTGGTATTATTTCCTGGCGAACATGCACAAGAACCTTCGGGTTGCAATCAAATTTATTGCCGCGCCAATAGTTCCGTGGAGTTTCACACGTATGATTATAATGTTTTTATTTTTTGTTACTTAAGGTGTGATTTTTTTTTTATTTTTTGTCCAGCTGTGGTGATGAACCTCCACCAGTAATAAGCAAAGTGGCTGACCCCATAATGCCTCAGGCGCCCTATCCAGAATGTTGCGAAAAGTTATAAAAATGGCCATTAGAAGATAAGACGATTGGGATAAAGAAAACAGTTTGTTGTTAAATAAATTTATGCATAAAATATTAAATAAGAATAAAAACTAAAAACTGGTTCTTAAAAAGCTTTCGAATTTAGTATATTTGTTTATATGATATTTGGATTAATTATGGCTTCATTTACATTATCTATTAATATTTTTTCTATTTAAGTTCTACCAGCAAATTTTGGAAGAGGTGAGGAATAATGTATTATTTCATTGGCTCAGTATTGGTTTGGCGAATGCTCATAAAAAGGGAGAAATTAAAACAAAAACTACAAAACAGGTTGGCAGATTATACTCGCTGGCAGTTATTCGACGCTGGATAAGCTATGCCACATATGTGTGCTGGGACACGTGGCAATAGTTGGAAATGAGATGAGTAAATTCATTTAATTTAAGAGCGAGAAATTTAAGCAACATAAGCTTAAAATCAATCAAATCTTAGTGTAAGAGTTGGTCGAACAGGTCCCATTCAACCCTCTGGAATAAAGGAAATGTGGGTCTTAATACAAGAATTTTATGGTGGGCTCCAGAGGAAATAACAAAGGAGCTGCTAAAACTTAGCAAGTCCGAATTGAGCACAATATTGGGAGCGATAGCAGCTCACTCGCAACTACTGGCATGCCTAAGCTGCATAGGAGTAACAGAGGTAGATGATGGTCGATCTTGCGGAGAGGATATTGGAGCACTATTATTCTAATGCGCCACCTTCTCACAAATATG
Source organism: Sturmia bella (assembly GCA_963662145.1). Lineage (NCBI taxonomy): Eukaryota > Metazoa > Arthropoda > Insecta > Diptera > Tachinidae > Sturmia > Sturmia bella. The sequence goes on along the minus strand of OY759172.1, from coordinate 19,526,972 downwards.
ATGCCGCCATCTAGGCAGCTACACTTTACCTTACAGAACCGACCTAGGGGGTACATGAGGGAGGAAAATTAGGAACTTTGAGTATGATACTGAAAAAGTTACAGTGGGCCAAACAATATTGAAGTTACGATGTGCTAAAAACAAATCAGAAAAAAGGGAGGGCATCTGAATTAAAGAAAAATATTCAAATAAAAATAGCTACATTATTGTTTACTATGCAAGAGAGAACTTGAGATTAAATATTGTTTCCAGAGACTATGTCGCAGTTTTACGTAGACTACAGTTCGTTATACTGAGTTCTCACTGTTTGTTTTTGTCTCCACAAGTGTGAATTCGTAAGAGTGTTGCCATTAGCATATAATGGCAACGCTATTGAAGTTCCGGTCTCTGTAAGCAATTAATAATACAAATTGTTGTTTCAAACTTAATATTTTCGTCGATACATTACTTAACTTTTTTCAATCGCTATCTCATACATATGTATGAGCATATGTAAAGAAATTAAACCACAAACTTAAAAAAAGTTTTTCTTTTCAAATATTTTATAGGAAAGTCTTGAACCATAAAAACTCATTCTAACTGCAGGTTTTTATTGGAAACAAGGCAGTCTTACATTTTATACTCCCACTAATGAAAACATGTTCACCATTTTAATAAACTTTAATTTATTGTTCTCCGAATTTCGAAAAGTTTTACTTACTCGTGTTTAAATATTTTTAGATATCGAAATTGAACTCAGCATGTTTTCAATTACATCTTTTTATGGGCTTAAAATAGATGGCATCCCAAAATCAGGCTTTCCGATTTTGGTGATGAAATTGTGATAAATTTTTAGCGATCCAGATGTTAAAAAAAGACAAAAAAGAATATTTGAACACTAATTAGTAGTGGGGTGCAACCACTACAGTGATGAACAGCCTGCGATTTACTCACTTTTAAGGTCATAACTAAATAATTTTGTTAACGTTTTTTTATTTTTCTTTAATACTGATTGTATGTTTTTTTTTAATTTATTTTCATGATATAAAACGTTAATTTATTATCATGTATCAATTCATTTAAATCGAATAATTTTATACGCGTAATCTGCTGTTGGCAACACTGCCTTCTACACACAAATTTACTACCCAAAGCTTTATAACATTGTTGAAGCCACCATGTTGTAATAAAACTGAAGATGAAAAGCTGAAAGCTCATATGCAAATAAGTGATGAGATCAAAAGCGTGATAATACTCTGACTTGCGTCAGAGTTAATAGTTAATAATTATGGAAACCAGTTTAATTTTAATACACAGAGTGCTAAAAAAAAACTATTAATGGTTAAAGAACTTAACAAAGTTTACCTTATTAATAGTTTGTATATCCAAATTTAGTCTCACGCCAGATTTTGTCAAGATAACAATGAAGTTTTTCTATTCAATAGTGCTAATTTGTGTTTTAATCGCAGCCGCCTCAGCTGCTGTATCCATGGGCATCTTTAAAAGTCCCGGTAATTAAAACCATACCAAGTACAAGCTCTTTTGTAAAAATTAATATTTTTCTTCCGTAGCTCATCCTGGTAAATGTGTTGTGGATGACTTAGTTTTATCACCAGGCGATGAGGCTCAACAACCTGGTGACTGCGGCCGAATGATTTGTGGCAATGATGGTTGGGTGGAATTCCAATCGTAAGTTAATAGCAATTTTATTGTTTAAATGATATTTAAATAAAATTCATTTACCAGATGTCCTTCAGAGGCTCCACCACCAGGCCATAAGTTGGGAGACCCCATTTCACCCACAGCTGACTATCCTGGTTGTTGCAAAAAAGCTTACATTCCCATCAACTAAAAGTTAATGTATGTGAAACGTATCACAAAATAAATAAGCTGATTTGAACAACATGGTGTCTTATTAAGTAAGAACATTAAAACTCGATATGCGTTAGAGAGCGAACAGATAAGTAGGTTTCAGAATCCCATACATCTATATATGCAGGTATTTTTAATAAAAGGATATCGAAAAGAAAAATTTATTATTTGGTTTCCTTCGATCCCTTTTTTATATTTAACTAGCTGACCCGGCAAACGTTGTTCTGCATTCAAATTTAATTTTGACTGCAAGTCTGCTTGCGTTGCAAAATCGTGATAAGTTGTAATTTGACAAATATTCCATACCAAGGAACTGCATATAAAACCCCTCCAGATGCACAACTTGTTTCTGCTGTATTTTCTAAAATACTTTTTGTGTACTAAATTTAAAAACGGAAATATTTAGAGAAGAAGACTACAAAACGACCTGCACTTGCAGATTTGTCAGAATTTTAGCTTATAAGTTGTAGTTTGACAAATATTCAATTCCATACCAAGGAACTGCATAGAAAACCCCTCCAGATGCACAACTTGTTTTGTTTTTGCAAAACGCGCAAAGGTACACACATTAAATTTCTTATGTGCACCCTCCACACAGAAACCAATCACCCCTGAAAATTTCATTGAAATCGGGCAAGCCGTCTAGGAGGAGTATGCGAACAGGTAGTTTTGCCACTTAATTTGATATACATATGTAGATATAGATATAGAATAGATAGATATAATTACTTTCTTGGGCTGAAGTGCATATATTTTTTTATATTTCAATGAATATACAATACCATATACAATATCAAATTCTCCTTCGGAAAGCTTCTCCAGGACCTTCAGCTCATGTAAATACTTATATAAAAATTACAAAATTTGTTATTGTAAGTTATTTTCAAGCGTACATTTTTTCAAGGGTTTTTCTGTAAATTCCTATTCGAATCATACTCTTTTTTTTTGTTTTTTTTTTTTTTTGTGAATCTTAGAGGCAGTAATTTTCTAAGGTTTCGTAAGTAGTTCTATTAAAATGCATGGTTTTTAAAAAATGTTGTTTTGAAATATTCTTCAACATAAACCGCTCCCTTGTTCTGTTTTTTTGGAAGGAATTTGCCTCAGGAACTAAAATTTACTACCATTTGATTATATTGTCTTTTCTTTCATAAATATGCCAAAACAAATTAATTCAAGTGCAGCTGAACATGTTATGCTGCCTTTTAAATTTTAACCCACCGTCTACACTTTTATAGAAACAAGGAATAGATTGTCTACTTAAAAATTTTAACTTCAAATTAAAAACCAAAACAATTTTGCTTAAATGTTGTTCAATCAAGGAGCAATAACCTTAACCCAATTACACAAATTTTTTTAAAACTGTTACCTTATAAGACTACAACCGTTATGTTGACGCCTGAATCAGAAGAAAGTATATCTCAATTTCCTAATTTTTTTTTTTTTTTAGAGATTTCAAATAAATTTTTAAAATGTTAAAATAGAAATAAAATTGAAAACATTTTTGATTCATATGCCATACATGTATTGGAGCATACACACAATTTAGTTTTTTATTTTGATGTTTTTCACTTGAGAGTTTTGGCTCAGATCAATGTCATCATTCATCACGATTTTGATTCAGCTTACGATAGTTTTAAAAGTCTACAGGTTTCGTTTGATGTTAAACAATTTAAGACCATTTTATGCCACTGCGTCTGAATAGCTGATATACAAACATATGTATATATTTGTATGTTTGACTGAATGACGATGCTTATTAAGTTAACATGTACTCCTTCTCCTTTTAAGGAGTTGTAAATATTTTAGCAATTGTAATGAAGCAGAAATCCCTCTGGTGTATTTTTCTGCATTCATTAAATAACTTCTTCTGCAATACTGGTAGAGAAATATTTATGTATGTAAAAAGTAAAACGCAATTTAAGCGAATTATTGGGTACAAGATAATATTAAAATAATTCCATATAAACAAATTTAAAATACACGTACACACAGTATGCCGATCAGTGTGTCTCTTAACAAAACCTGTGAAATTTTTTTCAAGCCTCACCACTTAAATGGGTGGATTTTGGTGAAAAAAAAGTATGCTGAAAAAAAATTTAGGAAAATGAGTAGGGATTGTAAGACTCGTCTGATGAGATTAAAGTTCACAAAAAAAAAAGTAGTTAAGAAATCACAAAAAGCTGCAAAACTTTCCTTAACTCTTTCCTAAAAGGGTGAAATATATGACCGACCACCAGCGTAACAACCCCCACACATAACGTATGCACATGAATAGGATTTATAATCAGATAATTGCTTTGTTTCAATTAAATACCCAAGAAGAAAAGCTAATTGGAGTAAGTCAAACATTTGAGTCGTGGAACTAATTACGAAGATGGATGAAAAAGTGTTAAGAACTAATAATAGGCCGAGGGTTCTGAAAAACTGTTTGAAATAATAATTTAGGAAGCCAGTCATGTATTTAACTCGACCAGAACTACCTGGGGTGGTTAAAATGTAGAGAATGTCAATGTTGGCAGATTTCAAATATAAATAAATCCCTGATGAAGTTGGAAAAATACCAACGAAACGTCGGATAATAAATGAAATAAAATAAATCTTTTATTTATTTAATTAGAATAACGGACCTTGGAAGCCCGAATAGACATAATTGCTATTAAAAACGGATGTAGAGAAAAACATTTACAACTATTTTTGTATTTGGAAACCCTAAGGAATGAGGATAGATGCTTGATTTTTTTTCCTCCAAAAAATGACGAGAAAGAAATTTAATGTAAGTCAGTCGTACACTTTATACCTCTATAGCCACCCTGAAAATTAATGGATGTCGGTCATTCATTTGACTGGTCTAGTGGCAACTTGAGATGAACTATGACGATGAAGAGAAATTTTTTAAAAATACAGTATTTAAATGGGAACTGCTGCAAAAACGGCAAATAGAGGATTGCCACGCTCAGAAAAAATATTGGCAAGAATATGTTAGTGGTGGTCGGTCACACATTTCACACTTCTAGATACGAGTGAAGGGCAGTCGTGAAGCTGTTCGTGTATTTTTAACAGGGTTTTGCAAACTTTGGCGTAGCGAGACACGTTTTTACCCCTACCGATTGAACATAAATTTTTTCAATATAATTTTTTGACCAAAAGTTACCTACCAACCAAACTGGATCCTTAAAGTATACAAAAACTAGTAAAAAATAAATTCCCCACACTAATAAGGCCCAGCCTAATGTCAACACTACATCATTATCGGTTTTGCACATTTGGAAAAAAAAACGCTGCGGAAAAAGCCGACAAATATTGGAAAATTTTATCAAAATATACAGTATACATTTTTTAATTGCATCACTGTTTCGCTTAAAAAATTAAACTGCTTACTAACATTTATGAAGCAAGTAAATTTTATTTTTTTAAAAGTGAAAAAATAAACAAATTTCAATTTTAATCACGTATTTCCATATTTTTGCCCAAATAAACACCCTTCTTAGATTTCTTTTTATATATAATAAATAAATAATTAGACTCAAGGTAGATGAGTACTTTTTCGTTGACAACAACTGGCAAAAAGAAGATAAATAAATATTTGGCCATTACAAAAATAAAAAAATAAAAAAACGTGACCACAACTTTCTTATTAACCTTTATTTTGGCCAACTACATAAATAAAACCGACCGAAAATATATATATAAATCCATAATAAACACCAACGAGAAGAAGAAAGCACGAGAAAAACGTACAAACAATAAGAGAAAACGTAACCTTAAATAATGCCGTTATAAAATTTAATGTTCTTGTATAAAGTTTCTTAATATTTCCTTCTTTCTGTATTTATTGCGTGTTTAAATGTATTATGGGTTGTTGGCATCCATGCACTTGGCCAAAAAAAGAAAATCAAGAAAAAAAGTAGTGGTCACGTTTTTTTTTTTTTTTTTTTTTTTGGGAAAATGGCAAAATATTTTTTATATTTTTATTTTCATTGGTTAACCACGAAATAGTAAAAATGTTTGCTTCTATACATTTACAGAAGATTTTGCATTATAAAACTTGTCAATTTAAGCATGTTCTATATTTTACTATAAAAATGCCTGACATCAGCCATCAATTGCTTGTGGCGGCAAGAGTAAAGTGCTTGCAGTCCGACAACAATAACACAAATTTTACTTAATTGTGGTATTACCGAAAACGAAAGCAAAATTATTCATTAGCTTGGAGACAGTAAAATTTATATTTATATATTTCAATTACATATAGTTTCATGCATTTGGCTACGCTTAGGACCGCATGGTTGCTGATGAAAAGTGTGACGGCTTCGGAACATGTAGTTAAGGTCCAAAAGGTACAGTAATAAAAATTAATTATGGTACAGTAATAAAAAATTAGTTTCAACAAAATATTATATGGAGGATTTAATATTTGGTTTTTTCTATATTTAATTTGATTATTTTCGAAACATTTTTAAATATTCTTGTCCTGAAGAAGCTATACGAAGGAGAGCGAAATATCAACAAAATTATACAAAAAACATTTATACTCTTATAATGAAAATACTTTCAGCTGAAAAAAACTAATTATTTTATTAAAAAATTGTAAGCTATAACTTCTTTCAAATTCATATTTACTTATGTATATGAATATGTTTTTCTTTTATTGTTTTCCACAACACACTAGTCACTGCAATAGCTTAGGTATTGTACTAAGCATTTTAATAAAGATAATTGAAACGTAATGAAATCATATGAATGACCAAGTTGTATAAATTAAGATTATTAAAAACAATTTTTCATTGCAGAATCTCCACGACTACATTCTTTTTGCAAATATTTTTCTAAACAGTATTTCAAAAATTATGCTCTAGTAAAAAATGTTGTGTTAAAAATTTATTTTAAAACACATTTTGAATTTAAAATTTCAAACTGCTACCAAGCTTCCTTAATGCAACAAATAGCTGAAATTTTACACTCATTTTTATTTTTGCAACCGTTTAAGCAATTAACGAATGATTTCAGGCCTCATAAGGCAAAAGCAAGTGTCAACAGCTCAAGTTGCAGCAGCACGTAGCAAAATGAAATCGTATTTTAAAAACGTTTACCAGATTCACTATTGAAACAAGTGAGCGATCGACAAAATTGCAAAGCGCTGCCAGGCAATGCTTCCAGAGAAAAGCAGAAAAAATGCTTAAATTATTGCTCTACTGCTGGTCAAAGCAACGGTATCGCCGCATGACACATGCTGTGCCAGCAGCAGATAATTCTACCAAGAATTGTCATTGTTAAGACTTTTGCCAGTAGCACGTAAAATCTTATTGACCACAAGATGCGTTTTCGTTACCATATAACTACTGATCACACATGTGTTAGTGTGTGTATGCGTCAGTTGAGTTTGTATCGTTTTTATTGTGTCACCAAGAACAAATGCAGTGAACACTGCAAAAGTATTTAATTAATACTTAATAATACTTGTACGAATGTCATTGGAACTTTTTAATTTTTTAATTTTTTTTTTCTTTCTTGGACATCCAACTGTTGTCCAGTGAGACTGTTTGTCTGCTTTAAAATTTCTAACTGTAAAATCTACTGGGCTTCCAGTTGTGTTAATTATTCGGAGGAAAACTGCTGGCTGGAAAACATGTTAAAATACTTTAAAGTTATTTTCCAAAGAAATAAAAAGGCCTGAAACCACCGCTTTCAACTCAAGCGTTAGAAAACCACGCGTTATAGCAACCAACCAGCCACAATTGCAGGCAAAATGTTGTTGCTGGTATAAATCGTCGTATGTAAGTAAATTAAAAGAATGTTAAAATGGTGTCTGTAGCAGAGTTTTAAATGGCAGAAAATGGATTCTGCACTTGAGAAACTGACTTGGAATTTTCAACATCAATAGAAAATTACGGCAACAATTCTGGTAAGCTGGTTCAGATTAGTTCGGTGGTATTTAATTCAAGCAAGTTTTGTTATTGCTAATGAAAGGTCCTGGAAGGCTGATTAAGGTAATATGTTTTTTTAACGCAACTGATTAGCTATTCTGCTAGTCTGCTGAGCCAAAGGTTAGTATTTTGTTGACGGCGTTTTATAGTTCGAAACTTTAATCATAAGAGTAAATATGAAATAAACAAAACCTTTTGTTTTTAGGAATCTCATTTATTATTTAAACATATTGTGAACTGGCGCCCATAAGATCCTACCTTTAGCTAAAGAAAAGTTGTATTAAAAAGCCTTAATTGTTGAGAATACAGTAGACCATTTTAGTAGTTAGCAGCAAAAAGTTCAAAACTTTTGATTGAATTCAAATTTCTACACGTTATTTGTTTGTCTTGGTTTGTTTTGTAGTTGAATTTGCTACCCAAAACGCTAAAACCAATGAGGTAAAAAGGCTATGGGAGCTCTAAAATACACATCGCAAAATCCATTAAATAAAATTTAATCAAGCCTATCAAGGCACGGGAGGTTATTTAAAAGCACTAAAAATGCTTTCTGATTTTCGCAGTGCCGCAGAAACCCCGCCTTCTGTTCTATTTACTGGGTATAAAATAATATCCTGTAATCTTGCCACTCTGCCATCCCTTTAATAATATCATCACATAACATTTAGCACAACTAGATCTTACTGATCTAGTTTTCTGTATTTTTCTGGCATCTATATGCCGCCGGCATTTCGTTAATGCTACTCAAGTCGTCAGTAGCTTGGAAAAAACTTAAAACAATGTTTTGAACCTGACTATATATTTTATTCCTGCCATGAACACAATGAGAATCACAAATGCTAAAGTCGAATTTCATGATTTACAATTGTTAGTTAATTTATGGGGCCTTAGTTCGATCTTATTTTCTCATATTGAGAAAAATTTGTTTGGGGTAAAATTGAAGTGGTGATAGTGGCTTATTGATTGAGGAGTATACTATGGCTGTTTTAAATCTAGCAGGATAATAAAATAAAATTATTTATTTTTACTTTAGGTCTAAAAATATACCTTAATGCTCTCTGTCTTTTTTCAGCCGTCTATATGCCGCCGACAACTCATCAGTAGACTTGAAAAATCTAGAAAAAATGTTTGAAGCCCAACTACTTATTCGAAAGTTCTCATGAACAAAATGAGAAACAGAAATGCTCAAACAAACTTTTTACAGAAAGAATTTTACGTTTTGCAACACGTTTTACTTTTTATAGCACTTCCATACAACGGGTGACCCTTGGCTACCAACAACTTGTATTTTTGAAAGTATAAAAAAGTAAAAGTTGTTTAGCAGCAACGAAATGTCGGCGGCAGATAGACGGCTGACAAAAGACAGAAAGCATTAAGTCTATTTTTTTAGACCTAAAGTAATAAATTTCAATAGGCTCTTATAGCGAATAAATAATTAATTTCATTTTTTATTATTGGTTTTACTAGACTTTGCTTCAAAATTTCATTAACTTTTTGTTGGAAGTGCAATCCCAAAATCTTTTGTACTGTTGTTTAGGGCTTTTAAATGAGCACATTTCTATATGTAAAATTAATTGTGCCACCTTTTACTGCATTTTCTGTCACACCTTTGATTCACTTCAGTCTCAAAATGGAAGAACTTAAAAAAGGACAAACCGTTTAACAAATTACCAGTGTAACAGCTTTAACACCACTCAACAGATATTTTCTTATTGGAAAAAAAGAAAACACATAATAGCTTTAAGCATGATACAGTTGTCATAAGAACCATTTGTTACACCAGCTTAAAAACTCAGCATAGCAAAAAAAAATAATGCTACAAACATAAAAATACCCATGCAGCATGCCATCTGCAGAAATATAAAAAATACGATCGCAAAACAAATAGAAAAAAATTACAAGACACAATTGTTTATTGCTGCCATACAAGAAATGAAGTAATATTGTTTATGTTGCACGCTAATGTTGCCCGTGAAGCAGGCTGACTTGCCATCCAGACTGAAGCCCCAACTAGACTTGCAAATAAACTTGGAGAGATAAGCAGGTAACACACACACACACACACACACATATATATGTTGCTGGCAGTCAACAGATTTAACACTTCCAGTAGTTGTGTGTCTGATGTAAAAAGATACTACAATACAATTGTTCAAAGTGGAAGTTGCAGAAACTAAATTTCTTGTGCGTTTCTAATTCTAATTTCTATTTCCAAACCAACTGGCTGACTTCAATTGAATTTCATTTACATACCTACATACACTCATGCAGATACCAGATGCAACCATACCCCATTGACAATGTGCTTAAGGCATATGCAGTAAGATGGGTGTAAGACATTCGGTTGTATGGTCGATAATAGAACTCGAAGTATCAATCATGGTGATTATAGTCTAATGCAAAGATAGATTGTATATTATTGGCTCAAATGATAAAGTGTAAATGTGATTAAAGCAAATGAGGCAAAGATTCTACATTTCAGCATCAAAATACAAAATGTCCAGCCGCCATTTCATATTGAGCACACGTAAAGTAGAGAAGTGACAAATTTATCATAGAAATATATTCGGCAAGCCAATGCGTTTTAATCGTTAAAACATTTGATAAAAATCAGTCATCAATTACTGTGACAATAAGAAAGTTACGTGAAATTTTTGGAGGAAACAACATGCCAGCGAGGCACACTATTTATCGTGTAGTGAATGACTTCGAAGAAAGCGGGACTGTAGCTGATGGGCCCAAGTATGGAGCACAACTTACGGCAAGATTGGCTGAACACATTACCGCTGCTTTAGAAAGTATTCAAAGCAATCCATCAACCTCAGTTCGACCACATGGTCAGAAGAACAACCTTGGGCACAATTTTGCACAAAGATTTGCATTTTTTTCATTTAAGATTCAGCTGACACAAATAATTTTTTTTTTTTCAACAAACACAAAACTGCGAAGCTTTTGGCTTGTCGCCAGAAACACCCAAATCCTTCTACAAAAATCGAACCTGCGACCTCGGGGACTCTTAATAGGACACTCTACCAATTCATCCATCAAGGCGCTCGATTTAGCCTATCAGAGGTGGGCATTTATCTAATATTGTATTGCATATTATTTTAGGTCTAAAAATAGACCTTAATGTGTTCTGTCTTTTTCAGTCGTCTATATACCGCCGACATTTCGTTGATGCCAATCAACTCAACGGTATCAAAAAAAAAAAAAAAAAAAAAAAAAAAAAAAAAAAAAAAAAAAAAAAACATTGATCAATCAATTTGCCTTTAAAGCAAATAAATAATTTCATTATTGTATTCATGCATAATTGCCGAGATGATATAAAACAGTTATCAATATAATATCCATTCGTTTTCAGTTAATAAAAAATTATAAGCAAAGAAAGTAGTATAGTGGTATACCTTCTCGGCGGTCACCCTGTAAAAGACACTGCTTAAAACTCTCGAGAAAGTGTTTAAAACTCTAACTGCATCAAATGTGCCTAAAATCAGCTTGATTCTACGTCTGTTTGGTCAACTGGCTTAAGCCGGTATGTATTTATACCATCCACATTTATTTAATTGTTGGTTGTTCCTTCACACAGCCTGCCTGCCTGCCTGTGTGTATGCCTTGTTGATGTTGTAACTCATTGTTATGTATGTTGCCGGCATTTCGATTCAGATGTTTGTTTTTCACGCAAATGTTGCATTTAATATACGACTCTGTCCGTTACAAAATAGTAAAGAAAAAAAAAAGAAAAACAAAAACGTAACGAAAAAAGTAGGAACTAGAATTCTTATTGTTCGCATAGAATGATCATTATTAATTTTGGCTCATCCCAAATGTTGCATGTTGAGCTTTCAACAGATGAAAGTTTTAAGGAACCAGAGAAGGTTTGCGATTTCTTCAATTTATTGCATGTGTCTATAAACGAGTATGTTAAATAGGAAAATGCTGTAAAGGTCAGTGATGAAGTTTTTCAAAATGACCTTAATAAGAAAACATGTTTGCTAAAGTGGTGAAAAAAAAAAATAATTATAAAGATACATTTTCTATGAAGTATTTAATAAAGAGGCAATTAAAATATAAACGAAGAGTTGTAGCTATCGCTGTTGCGCCATCGATTTTTAGAAAGTTTTTTGTTATAAGATAAATTTTTTTGTCCAACACGACATATCAAAAAATATATTTTTTAAGGCGCTCGATTTTCAATTTTAAATTTTTTTTCGTAGTCCCTCTCAGGAGTGGTAAGGCGCTGGTGTATTTGAAAAAAAAAAATATTGAAGAGAAACACTTTTTGGGGGTTGGTTGTACATTTGCCTTCTTTGGGGGCACCCTGGCGTAAGTTGATGTGATATAAGAAAGATTTCGTATTTGTGGCGCCCAAATACGGGCCCCATTGTTTAACCAGTTCCAGAATGACCATAAAGAATTCAAATGTGAATAAATTTTTTTCAATAACATTTTTTACGCTCAGAAATTACCTCCTTAGCAAAGGCGGCTAAAAAAATATTAAAATTCGAATGCCTCGAAAATAGTCCAAAACAATTTCCTGAGGAACTTTTAGGCCCTGTGTTCATCCACTTAATAAAAAATAAAAAATATACAGAATTTTTTTTAGAAGTACACAGGTTCTAATTCTATTTATAATTAATTGCAAAATCTTATTCAATCGTCAAAAGTTTTCAAAAATTGGCCAACATTTGAGTATTTGCTAAACGAGTAGTTTGTAGAACTCCAAATACGCATTTGCTTGTTTTAAAAATGTTTCATTTGTATAAAAGTTCGTGCTATAGACCAGATCTGAATACTTATCATAATGGTAGGATAATATTTAATACGCTTCCCCTTTTAATTTCTGCTGCAAAAATTATTTATTATTTATATTTATTTCAAACTATCTGTATTAAAATATTTATTTTAAATTAAATGCAATTTTGAATACAGCTTTAATATAGACAGACAGAAGACCAGATTTATAACTACCACTTGCTGTTTCGAGACCGCCACGACTCTCATCAAGGCATACTTTACCTTGATGAGAGTCGTGGCGGTCTCGAAACAGCAAGTGGTAGCCTAGCTAAATCAATAATTTGGCTTTTTCTTGACCCTTTTATTAGTATAAGCCATAGAAATTACTTGAGCTAAATTTCATCTAGAATAACTAATGAAGAATACAACATAAGTTCATGATCATTAAATGGTTTATTTCAATACCATGTTTTAACAACCACTTTATTTTTAATCGCCACATCAATCTCATATCTTTTTGCAAACATTTTTCATAATTTATCGCATAAAATCTTTATTATAACAAAACCACATTATTAAGATCTATGTTTAACAACTTACTGACATCAAATCTTATTATTAAACAATAAAACAATTTTCTATTGAAATAAAATGTTAATGCCTTCACTACAAAGTAACAATTGTAATTTTATTGTTTTGCCAATTCGCTACCGTGAATAAATTTTATTACTTTGCTTCACAACAGCTTCATTCGCTGCATGTCAAAAGAGTGTTATGAGGCGGGAAAAGAGGAAAATAAAGCGATATTTTTATTACATTTAATAACAAAACAAAAACCGTAATTCAATACTCATTTCTTAAGATTTTATTGATTTATTTTTAACTCAAGTGGCTGAAGTACTCAGGCTTAAAAAGCCTGGCCAAATCATCGTTGTGAAAGATAAAAAAGAAACGCAAAGAAGAAACAAATTGGGAAGCTGCATTTGGCGTTAGATGCTTGGTGATCTGGCTTTAGCACTTCAATGGCTACAGGCTGTCATAACAATAATTGTTTAATATTATAAATGCACTCGTTTATATACCTGAGCCTCGAATGGCGGCTTGATGGAAGCGTGTTGTAAGAACTTTGGAATTAATAAAGATTATTCAAACTAAATTTTATCAAATAAATGTTGTCCCACAATTAGTCTAATAGCTGATACTTTGTGCTCAAAATTTTGCTCACATTATTTATTGTTATTTTCACAAATAACAATTTTATTTGAAACTCAAATTATTTCCTCAAAAAAACTGATATTTTATTTGAATCTCAAAACTATTTTGTATTCAAACACTGCAAAGAAATTCTTAATATCCAATATTTGCTCAATATAACTGTTATTTAAGGGTGCAGTCACTTTGGAAACTAAAAAAAAAAAAAATTTTTCATTATTATTGTCCTGAAGAAGCTATCCGAAGGAGAGCCAAATATTGACAAAAATAATTACTCAAATTCTAAAAGACCTTAAGCTCAAATAAATATATAAGATATAAGAAAAAAAAGCGGTCAAAATAACTAAATATTAAATTTGGTTTTATTATCCATAGTTTTGAACAGCTTTCATTTTGATCTTAATCTCGCTAGACTATTGAAGCACGCTTTTAGAGAAAAATAAATGCAGTCATTCACAATTATGTTCAGAAAAGAAAACGGCACAAAAGTGGTAATACGTTGTAGAGTTCATTAAAACAAAGTCCATATTAAGTATAACACTACACAACAAATGGAAAAAAAAATTCTGACCACTACTTTTTTATGTGTTATGCCTATCTAAGTAAATAAAAAGCTTAAAAATTACAAATTCTATGGATCAGGTTTTTTTTGGATTTTTTTTCTTAAATAAGGGGTTTTCTTAAAGGTCGATCCAGACCTCTAGTCATAACTTAAAAACAGCGTGTCCCCTTTGGTCAAGTAATACGTCAAAAAATTATAAATTATTCTAGCTTTAAGTTTTGCAAAAATCATATTAGAGTTATTGGGAGAAAAAAAATAATATCTTTTTTTACAAAATTGCAAAGTTTTTGATTTTGGAAAATTTATCAAAAATATAAATTTGCAAATATTTTCCATTTTTTATACAGTTGCACGTAATAGCAATAAAATTAGTCCTTAAATTAGATTTTAATACAATCTGTGTTTTAATGTTTATTTTATACCCGAAAAAGCAAAAGTACCCATATTGGTCAAAAAAAAAATCCCTTTTTTGCTGTCATTGCCCAAAACTGAAGCAATTGCTCATCTCAGTATCAGGCAATAGAAACATATCTAAAAATAATCAAATAGGTATGTTTGTTATAAGCTACAATAAAAAGTAGACTTCGTATTTTCGGAACATTTTGCTACCTGCATACTCAGCTACTGCATACTCATCGAAAGCAAAATTAGGTATATCTCAATAAATACGTTCTTCTTTTGTATATATATGTATATACATATGTATATAACTTGTATATATAAAACTTTACTTTACAAATCAATCTAATGCTTTAAGAGACTTTTAATAAGGCTCGATTTTAATCAGAGTAATAAGAATGAGTTACAAAATTATTCAAACTTTGTTCAAGAATGATCAGAATTTATTTTGTTAAAAAACTTTGCAGCCACCGTCAAATGTTAAAATTTTAATCACTTGGAACAAAAGATTATTCCCTTAAAAAGCATCACTTAAAATTTCATGAAGACAACCATTAATAAGTGCTAATTTATTTACATTAACAAAAAAATGTTTATTATCCATTACAGAAAACAATACAAAAATTCTTCGTTTATAAGTTTATAGAATAGTGCTAGAATACAGCAGTTTATTTTTTCTTCTTAACAAGTTTCACATGTGTCTTTGATCTGCCAAATATGGTCTGGCTGGCGCCCAACAATGAAGATGAATAAAAAAAAATTAAATAAAATTACTTTGTTATAATGATGATTTTTAATGAAACTTCTTCTTTATTGAGCCATTCTTTCTTTTTTAACTCACAATTAAAGGATTTTAAGTTCTACGGAATAAAAATATACGAGTATTCAACTCTGTAGGCTGTAATTTTTGCTGTTCTAGTTGTTGTTACTGTTGTTGCTGTGTCGATTTATTACAATCCCAATCATTATTACAGAAACTGTTCAAACGTTGGCTTCATATCGTTGGTGTTTTTTTCTTCTTCATTTTCAAAAATTAATGTAAAAAGTATTATTTTTATATGTGGTATTGGAAAAAAAAGAAAGAAATATTGTATGTGCACTTTTTTTCTTTCTTTTTTGTCAATTGTGTGTCGGGTTTCTATCGTCCAGAGTCAAAACGATGAATGTATAATATTTGCCAGTGATCCTCTTTTCAAGATGTTACCGTTTACTTTATTTGTGGCACTTGTCAGTCCTGTTTAAAATACATACATGTGCGGCTTGAATGGTCAAGATCAATAAACTAACATTTTATCTTTGTTATATTTTCTTTCATCTTCCTGGCTGTTGGCGAAGACGTTCGAGTAGCACAATTGATAAGTAAATAATTGCATGTGCTTGACATGACTAAAATAAAAATAAGTTTATGATCGAATGGCACATGCAAATGAGAAGGGTGACAGCAGTTAGTTGTACCCCAGCTGAAGTCATACTCTAATTTTATTTGTGTCCTTTCAGTGATGAAGCACATTTCTCACTCGATGGGTTTGATAATAAACAAAATTGTTAGATTTCGGGATCTGAGAATCCTCAAGTAGTTGAAGAGAGGCCATTACATCCAGAAAAAATCACTGTTTGCTGCGCTCTTTGCTCCGAAGGTGTGATTGTACCTTACTTCTGCGAAAACGACGATTGGACGACTGTCACCATCATCAATTCGGATCATTATGGTCCGTTATGATAAGCGACTTTTTTATTGAAGAATACGACTTGAAAAATTTGTGGTTTCAACAAGACGGTACCACATGCCACACAACTCGAGCAAATATGGCTTTATTGCAAGAGAAATTTCCCGGCTGCGTAATTTTTCGTCGTGGCGATATCAACTGGCCACCAAAATTATGCGATTTGACACCATTAGACTTTTTTTTCTTTGTGGGGCAATGCGAAAGACCGTGTTTATGCAGATCAACTTCTAACTCTTGAGCACTTGAAAACCAACATTAGTCTAGTTATGACTGAGATACCGCCCAATATGTGACAAAAAGTGGTCAAAAATTACCTCAATAGAATCAATCCTTGCAAGACTTCGCGTTGTGGTCATTCAAATGATGTAGTATTTCACACGTAATGTCAAAGTTCAAACTTTATAATAAAAAATAGAAATATCATGAAAAAATTATTTTATATGTGTTTTTTATTTACGTTCACTTTTGAAACCGAACAATGGATAACACCTTATATGTATATGAATTTTGATATTTAAACTAATGAAGTATTTCATGGGTTAAATAAACAAAATCCTTAACTAAATAAAACGATTAAATATAGGAATTTAAACATTAATCTAATGAATATAAAATATAATTATTATGAGGTATATTATTGAGGTTATGGATACTCCTTTATGAAAATATTCTACATCATATTCCATTACCATTAGTAAACAGTTAATGAGAATTTCCAAAACGCTGTTTTCAATGTTTTTCGCAGTTATTTTGCTTGATACGATGAACTGAGATAGGAAATTTGTATCGCTAAATTCATTGTGTTGGCCAGATTCGCCCTGCGTCCCAGATGTGTTGCTAGCACAAAGCAATTTCAGTAAATCTGTTTCTTATAATACTCTGCTTGAAAGCTTTAGTTAAAAAAAGAGTACTTTTTAGTCAAGTTTCTGTTACATTTTGATTGTATGAATTAAATGTTTAGTAATTCAGAATTCAGCCACTCTGACTGCACACGTTCGGCCTGACAACTATCAAGGCTGGATGCCAGTGCCAATACACAGTAAACAGACCAGAAGTAACAAGTTGAATTCCTAGTTAGTTCGTTCATTGGTTGGCTTATTGGCTGGCTGTCCAGCGTGTTTGGTTGGTTGTTTACCCGAAAGAGTTGGTCTTTTAGTTTCCTTGTTGGTAAGTCGCAGCGATAAGATGTGGTACAACAACCAGCAACTGGGGTATTCATATGTAACAGTAGTTACTAGTTTTTTTTCTTTTTTTTTTTTAAATATCCAACGTTGCTTTTTCTTTAACAAACTTAAGTCTCAAATACTTACAAACATATTTCGTTCTAATTTATGAGGAATTTAATGCAGTTATTTAATACCATCATTTAGTAGTTGTAATCGTGAAAACAAGTTGATGATGGCCAATGACGACGGACGACAACACCAAAGGAGAACTTTGGCAAACGTCGTCGGTGTCGCCGTTGTCTCTTCTACAACAGTTATAGGAAAATTTATTTAACTATTTTATTATTTTACGTTCAATTCAAAATCAAGCATTTAACACAAAAATAAACAACGCAAGAAAAACTAGAACAAAGATTATGCATTAAACATTTTATTTTATTAAAAGGATAAGAAACGGCGAAAATATGTGCAGTCGCTTCATGTTCGTTGTCGCAAATGTCCCATCAACCTCCACAAATGAAACGAAAAGAAAGCAAAACATCACATGCTGTCTGTGTTGCTTCACGTGACAAGATCTGATCTACGCATGTGATTTTCAGTTATTTTTTCTTTTCTTTTTTTTTTTTTTTGGTGCATTTGAACATTGTTACTCAATCATAGGAAAGCTGAACAAGAACACCAAAAACATAAACAGCCATGTTGCAGATCTACTTTTTATTTCATACAATTTATTCTTGCCATAAAAAATCTTAAAAGCTCATTTGTCTTTAACAAGGCCCATAAATTGCTAACCTTCAGCCAGCCGAACGAACAACAACAATCATGACATGCTGCAATTGCTATCAGGTTATGGCTGCTCTTTGTGGCAGGACACTTTGCCTCCCAGTTATAAGACATTTTAATACATTTATTCATATCTTGTGGCAAAAACAAACAAACGAACAAACAGAAAAGGAAAAAAAGTATAGAAAGTATTAGTTTAAGCTAACAAGCTTATTATGACCACATATTTTTATAACAGTGACATATATCTTGCCCCTAGAGAAATAAATGTTTTTCGACCAAATGACACATTCTACAGACACGAATGTTAAAGAAAACAAATGCGACTTCCTACACGATGGCAGGGTGTGGAAATTCTTAGATGGGAATTTGGTTGCAGTTTGCTTTAGAAAATATTTGTTTTCTTCTTTAAAGTACCCCTTTCTAAAGGTGTACTTACCCTATTTAGGACAATGGGATCTTTCTAGGATACCAGTGAGCCGGTCTCATGACCGGCAGCCTGTGACACGTAAATAAGTAAACCTGTTTCATGTGAAAAGCTGTTAAAAGTCCAAATAAAAACAAGTAAGATTGCTGTATTCGGCAGGGCTGATTCCAAAATACCCTTCACAAACAACATTTCTGACACTCAAATTCAAGGTATACAAATCGATATCGAAGCTTTGCGTATTTTGTCTTTACCACAATAACTTTCTATCACTAAAAATAAAATAATATCATCTGGCATTTGGCACCAAAACCTGCTTGAGTTCACGCAGGTCCAACTTCATCAAATAGAGAGTTTCACCATTTGTCGGCTATATATAGACCGATGTCATTGCATTTATAAAAGGAGGGTCTTACGTACACGTATTTAAAATATACATATAAATATTTATTTACCCCCTAATTCATAAAAATTATTTCAGGCTTATAACACTCTTATTTGACATATTTGTATGGAAAATCTGTCAAATAATTGATCATTCCCATTTTATCGCAAAAAAAAATTTCTCAAGTTTGAGATAAATTTATTAACAATTATAAATCATATAGTTCGACTATAAAGTTCAAATTACAGCTTGAAAAACTATTTTTATATAAAGCTATTTATTTTAAAAAAAATCATAGTGTGCTTTCTCTCAACATTTTCTTTCTTGCCAAGTATTAAATTCTTCAACTCTTCAAAAACCCCCACAACAATATTAAAAATTATTATTGGCCTTATCTCTTTTGATTTACATTTCTTTTATCAAAAGATGCTGCTTTGTATTTATTTTGATAATCTCGCCTTAATTTATGTATATTTAATCGTTGATCTGTTAAACTTTTCTAAGATGCCCGCTGCTTTTATGGTCTCTCTCAAATAAACTTGCTAAACATTTATCCGCAGATCTTGTTGATTTTCAGTCACTTGAATTTCTTTTTGCACTTCAAATCATTTATTAAATTTAGTCATAAAAAAAACGGTTAATGCCCATGAGTTAATGTTGCATTTAAATGTGGTGCAACTTACTACAAGTTTGAGTAATTATTTTTATAAAACTCAACAATGATCTGAAATTATTGCCTCTAATCCGCTTAAGCAATTTCTATTTATATTACGGATCTTTGCAATTTTATGGCAAAATTTTAAAAGCTTTTTTTTTCAAAAATCCAGAATATATTACAGGTATTAATGTCAGCTACGAATGGAATATTTATGTGGCAAATTGAAGTATTGAACGAGTTTTGGTGGCTACCGGTTGGCAGTTTTATGCGCAAAATGTTGGCAATAAAATAAAATGAATATTTTTTATAACTTAGCTTAAAGCCGGGTTTAAAAATAATAAAATGAGCTTTAGAATTTATTACGAGCTTAGAAGATTTTAATAGAAAAATAGTTAAAGTGTCTGTGGCAGCAATTAATAAATAAAACTGTTTGGAAGCGCTTGATGTCAAGATTATAACTTCCTTAAAATTAGGCGGTACAGTTAACAGGCTTCTTCACAAGAGCAAATTGAGGTTTCCTTATATTGAAAAAGTGATATCTGCAAAATCTCAATTTTAGAGGAAAGCAGAAAATGTGTGCCTGGAATCTACCAGATATGGAATCGTAGCATTTTCAACCGTATTGTCAATTGCATAACTGTTACGTATGATTGATGTATCAATCATATAAAATGTTTAGTATTACAGTGCGTATACGCCAAATTTAATGTACTTTTTGCATGACGAGTTGTGCGCTTACTGAAGCTACGATCAGAAAAAATTACAGGCGTACTCTTAATATCATACTGGGCACACAGTATTGATTTCTGAGCCATTGGTTTGATATAATTTGATTAAAAATACGTTCCTTCTTGTAATCGCTTAGGCTTTTTTTCCCCCTTTAATCTAATGCAATATTTTTAAAACTGCTATGGAGTTTTTCTAATATAGTTAAAAAAAAGGTTCTTTGTTTTACAGCAGCACTTATCTAAACAATTTAGAACTGACCAACCGCCACCCCTTGCGTGTTAAATGGTCGTTATTAGAAAAACTAAAAGTATGTGTAGCCACCGTATTTCATCTATTGTTATTTTACAATTCAAAGAATATTTCAGTTCCTGTTTTCTGCTAAATCACTCAGCCATAGCTTTTTCTTTTTGTTTTTTTGTTTGCAGCAAATATTTTTTGTTATTAGAAAAAGAAAAACTTAGATGTGTGTTTTTCAAATTATTCTAAAACGTATTTTTCATTTCATTTTTACTTACAGTTTTTCTGTAGGATTATGCAGCTGTTGGGTGTTTTTGTAGTGGTGTTGTGTTATAAATCATACTGGTAATTAATTTCATGGACTTTGGGTAACTGCAAAAAGTGTTTGTTAATTTTCAGCTTTGGTGGCATGATCGCCATTTGCGATCATAAACATCAAAAGTTTATGAACCTTTTTAATAAAATGATGCTTTGCGCCAAATAGCGGTAATTTGCAATAATTAATATATTTCACTTTAAAAATTCTACAACAGACGAAGAGCTGTGGTGTTACTAAGCTTTTTGAATTGAAAATGCTTCTCCAAAGAGGAAATACATTCAAAGACAAATTATTGCAATTAAGTTTTACTCAAGTGTGTTGAGTCATAAAATTAAAAGCAAGGTGTGATTTTTTTCATAATTTTTTACAGCGCATGAATTTTTATGTAGGATATGCTGCCTTAATACAGAAATAGGAATCTCGCAGAAATGGGATTTGCCATATAAAATTTACCTCCTAGTTATTTTTTATTGGTTGTTATTATTTACATATACACAGTCTACAAGGTAAACTTATAAAGTAGAGCAGCGTATCACAGATGGGGTTACTAAAGGCACATGATCAGACTGTTTGTACTAATATTATATACATATATGTAGCTCTTAAGTAACTGACTGCGTGTTCGCATTGAAAAGAGAAATAAATCAATGCAAGATGGGCCAAAAGAAGGCATTCAGAAGCGATAGTTCAGGTTTTCAAAAACCTTATCATCACTTGAGAAACCTTAACAAACATAAATATTAATAAGATGTCGGTGACATAATATGAAATATTTTCCAATCAACTGAAAAACACAGTGACAAAATTGAAAGTGTATCAGCATATAGAGAGTCAGTAATGAAGAACTCAGGCAAAAGGATTGTAAACAACTCTTTTGTTGTCTTTAGTAATTATTGTTTTATGCAATTGGGTATGGCCTAGGTTCAAAGCAATTTAGGTGCTGGTGGTCACCGTGGTGGACGTGAAACCGCCCTGATGTGTAACCCAGCCAATAAGTCTTCAATCCTTACTTTTATTTTCTTCTTTAAAAATGTTGATCGCTCCAATTTTATCGCAAAAAAAAATTTCTCAATTTTGAGGAAGTAAAGCCGAACTCAAGTCTGATAAAATTATTAACAAATAAATTAATAATAGTTTTCAGTAATCTTATTAGTTTCTCTGTGTTGTTTAATTTATTATTGTACTGCAAGATTCTTTTTTTGTCTCTGTGGGAGCTAAGCCGCAAACTCACGATTGGAAATCAGTCATCGCTGGAATAACTATAAAACAGTCATGCTATGTTCCCCGGCTAATAAGGTTTTAACTTTACTTTTCTTGTCTTCTTTGAAAATGTTGATAACAACATTTTTACCACACAAAAAAAAATTTTTTTCTCAAATCTGAGGAAATAAAATTGAACTAAAGCCATACAAAATAATTAAAAATTGTGAATCATAAATAAAGACTATAAAATAGAAACAATAATAGTATTTGTTCTATAATTTATATAATCTATCTTTTCTTTAATCTATATATAAGGTTTTATTCATAATAAATATTTTAGGTTTAGTTAACTTTTATTTGAAAAATTTTCCATATAAATATGTCAAATAAGACCTTTATAAACCTGTTATAATTTTTATGAATAGGACGGATAGTCTATAATTTATTCTATAACCTTTTTGTGTATCGTTTATTTGCTATTTGGTGGTACAGTTTTGTTTTTAGCTTTAGTGGGACCCGAACCGCAACCTCACGACTGCAGAGCACTCAAAGCACTCACTCTGCCATCGCAACAACTAGAACAACTAACATAACAAACCATCTAAGTACTCTGTTGATTTTGAATTAGATCATTATTGTGCGAAAATCATAAAAAAAATTCTATTTCAAGAGGTTGAAATTCTATAAGAAAAATACATATTTTGACAATGACGGCAATATCAAAATGTTAATTTCGGGAGTTACAAATTATAATCGATATTTAACATCCTCGCATGCAGGCATCATTAAAACATTATTCCAACAATTAAAATTATGACAGAAATATCCATTTTTGACGATAGTAAAAAATTTAAGTTCCGATGAAAAAATTTTGATTTAAGACATTTTTCATGTTAAAAATGTATATTCAAATATTAGCAAAAAAGCTTTCACTTTTTGATACTTCCAAAAATACAAATCGTAGTAACCGATAGTAACTCGTTGTATAGAAGGTTGCAAAGAAAAGTACAAGAGTTGCAAAATGAAAAGAAATGTTTGCTGTGTTAAAGGTTTGTTTGAACATTTCTGATTCTCATTTTGTTGATGGGAATTATGGAATAAGTAGTTAAGCTTCAAACGAACTTTTATGAATTTTTCAAGTCTACTGATGAGTTGATTAACACTAACGAAATGACGTCAGCATATAGACAGCTGAAAAAACAGAAAATAATTTGAAAAGGTTCATTTTTGGAGCTAAATTAAAAAATTTATATTTTGAGATTCACAAGTTCAGAAAAATTCTCAAACCTTTTAATTTAGGAGAAAATCATAAAAAATTTTGTTTTTAGAGGTTGAATAAGAAAAATACATATATTCAAAAAAATGTCATAACTAACTTAATTTGTTAGATTAAATTATTTAATATGTACAAATTCAATATGATTTTTAATCAACATTTTATCATGCTTATTTTATATTGCAAGTGTTTCTCTATGTGCTCATATCTATTCAATAAATTTGGTTTTTCTTTCCTTTCGCTTTGCTTATTCATATTTCAAAGAATTTTCATTAATCTGCTCAAGTTGTTTATTAGAAATTTCTAATTTTTCATTTGTAATTGCAGTTGTTATTCATAATTTTTCTTTTCAACACTTTTCAATATGCCTGCATTTGTATATCGGTGTAAGTAAAACTGGAGTTAAAAAAATTAACTTCCATTAGAAAATGTTGACATGTACCATAAATTCAAATAAACATTTGGCGTATAAGCATATTGGCATAAGAGGGTGTTTCGCTGTCAGAGAGTTATTGATGATGACTTTAATAGTGTTTTAAGAAAGGAAGCGAAAAAGAGAGTTGCCATTAAATATCTTCTATTTTTTTTTTTGTGAAAGAATGGTGATAAATACATTTATTGAAAGTGTAAAGTTTCAATACATTTATAACAAATTTTGTGAAATATTACATTCTAGCAATTAAGATTTCAATATGATTTATTGAATATGTAAAACAAAATATTTTCTTAATATGGAAAAAAGTTACCTTCCCTATAATTTTACTTTAACAAATTTAACAACCTGACAGCTTTAAAAAACATATATATTTACTTTTCGGCTAAAATTTTAATAATGACAATATTTTTCCTTTCCCAATTTCTACGACAAGCACCTCTAAATAAATTGTATAACCTTTTTGCGATTACAGTTCTCCCGTTGAAATTCCACTGGCGACAATTTGATGGCAACAGTTTGGAATTCTGTGGCAGCAAATTAAATACCGTTGCAATATTTTATTCTAACAATGTGCGTTATTGGTTCTGGGGTCACGATCGCTTTGTTATTACAGCATTAGTTTCACATGATCACCACTGCACCTTTTTTAGATTTTTACAAAAGATTTGTATAAAATCTCGGTGGCTGTTCAATGGCTGCTAAACTGCACAAAATCTTTTATAGTTTTAAACGGGAATGCTTCGCTTTGAATTGAATCGAACCGAATTGAACATTTAAAAGACCACAAAAGCTGCACAATGTCACAACAATCAATTGAGACAAATGGGAAATTAATCGATAGTTTTTATTGCTTGCTGTTATTGTTATTAGTGGCATTATATTTGTTGTTGTTATTGTTAAAGTTGTAGCTGTAGCTGTAAAGTTGTAAACCAAACATGTAGTATATGGAAGCTTTTTTTTATAATTTTTTATAACAGTAAAATCAAAAAAAAAAATGAAAAATAACTGAAACGAATTGAAAAAAAAATAACATTGGTAATAAAAAATCTATATAATAAACATTTTTATGCTCGATTTGGCAAAGAGGCAGGCAGGCAGGCAGACGGACATGCGAACAGACAGACATGTCTTTTGAAAATCATGTGCAATTGCTGGCGAATAGAGTTGGTATTTTGTGTGTGGCAAAAACCTACGCATGTTGCACACACGTTACCATAAATTCTTTTTGTTGGATTTTTGTCGTTGTCGTACACAGTTATGGGCATTTCATTTGTTTTTGTTGTTGCAGCTGTAAGCGATAGCCACTGCTCGAGCACTTGCAATAGTTCGAGTATATTTTGCAGTTGACCAATCCACCAAACTACCAAAAATGGTAAAAAGTTTTTAAATAGTTTTTGTTTTGCTTGCTAAATATTTCAATTGGAAGAAGATTTTTCTATTTGTTTTTGTATTTTGTCTTAAAAGTTCATCTTACGATCCCTGCCAATTGTGGGAATTTAATTGGTGTCTTTCCAGTTAAATAAAGGAGGAAAACATTTTATAAATATATTAAAAGAAATGTCAAGAGTTAGTCACTGATATGCTGGATAATTGCATTAAAATTTATATTAATAATAAAAAAGAATTTAACAGTTCAAAAGGAATTGAGTGGAAAACAAATGTTTGGTGTGAAAAAATTGTAATCATAATTTATGAAAAACAATAGTAGTAATTTAAGACCCCAGCTATCGGGACTTTAATATTTTAAAAAGACATTCACTGCTTTGGAAACGTTTAAGCCCACGTCAGATAAAACTTTTTCTTCGGATTGCGTTATAGATTCGCTTTGACATCTAACGTACCGTTTACTCACGCAAGTTGCGTGTACATACTAACAGCCAATACATTGAAAAAAGACAACTGCACCTGCTACGATTGGTTTTTTTATGCTTATTCGTTTATCATTTTTTCGCTCGTCTATTTTACAAGAAACGCTTGGCCGAAACTAACACAAACAAAACTTTTTTATTAGCACACACGCACCAATTTTGCATTGAATTTTGTACTTTGTTTGGTTTTTTTTTTTTTTTTTTTTTTTTTTTTTGTAGGCCGAAGATTTTTCTCCAGTAACAGTAAAGATCTCTGATTCAACAAACAATAATTTGTTAATATTTACATTTTGTTTTGTTTACGTTGCGACACTGACTAGCTAGAGCTAACCAATATTTTGCTCATCATGGACCTATAAAAGTAGGCCAATCAAGCAGCATAGATATATGTTGTGCAGTTGGCTGCAATCAATTAGATAGAGCAAGATGCAAAATCACATGTACACAAGAATTTCGGTTACGTTGTTTTGCTGTTAGTAAACTAACTAGAAGCTTTACCCAATATATCCATAAGCACTACCAGTTAAACGACCGGTCATCTTGTAAGCTAAAATAAGTGCTTTTAAGTCTAGTGGCGAGTTGGTTGGTACTAATAAATATCGGCGGCATATAGACAGGCAGAAAACTTATGCTAGGAACACAACTGGGACGAACGACGAATTTCGCCCAACACGACGAATACGCCGGTTAAAATTCGCAGTGTAAATTCGTCGTATGAAGCACAATAACGGCGAAAAATAAAAACATCTGTTATAATTGATAAAGTTGTTTATTGTTTGTTCAAAGATAAAAAAAATTAAATGAATCAAAGAATTTAAAATTTTGTAAAAATAATTAAAATAATGAACATCATGTATCCATTTTCTCAGTTTTTTAATTTTATCTTATTATAGTTGAACAGCTGATGGGGTGACCATATTAAAAAAAAATTGATTGCTAAAAAATTTTGCATTACCAAAAACAAAAAATTAAACACTACAAACATGTTTTATAATCTAATATGTTGGCTTTTTAATTTAAATGCAAAAAGTCAAAGCTTAGCACTTACTTAATTTGGTTGAACTTAAGCCTGAAAAAGTAATTTAATATAAAGGTATTACAATACAGAAGTTCGATGAAATTAAAATTTTCAGTAAAAATGAAAATAAAAATTATTAAAGTAAAAATTAACTATTTTTACTAAAACACTTGAAAACTAAAACCAAAATGACCACATGGTACTGATTTGTTCGTCGTGCGCCGGCGTAAGAAATAGAAATAAATCTATTACAATTTCGCCGCGTACAACGAATTTCGACCGACGCTGTGGCTGTGTGCATTTTCACATACACCAATGTGTTTTATTTTTGACGGCGAATATTTCGCGGCCAAAAATTCGTCGTTCGTCCAGGTTGTGTTCCTAGCATTTGTGCCAGGAGCGCAATGTCACTCGATATCGTTCGCTTACACAAAAACAAATTCTTAAATTTTGTTATTGTGTTGGCTGAAAACTTTAGTTTAGAAAACAGCACTAATACCTTGTTCATACATGCATTTCTAATTGAGATAATATTCAGTTTATTGACATAATATTTTTTGCGTTCATACATACAAATATTGCACTTACTCAATTAGTATTTGACAGCTGGAAAAAAGTTGTTGTTTTTGTTTTGGTAGTGAGAAAGAAAAAGTGAAAAACATTTTCAAATAATTTATTTTGTTTTGTTTGCTTTTGTTGACATTTATCTCGTCATTCATCTCGCATTGTATACTTTTGCCTATTAAACACATCTTTTACAGTGTTGTGTTTCATCTTTTTCTCAATATTCAAAGCAATTTTGAGCTTATTAAGCAATAACTTTATTGACTTTTTGTATGGAATATTGAGCTCAATAATGGACTTTATTGCGATTATCTCAATAAAGGCGCATGTATGAAAATGGTATAAGCTTTTTGTTTTTTTGGAAAATTTACTCTGGTCTTAATAAGAGGTAATAAACTATTATTTGAATCTTAAATTTTACAAAAATAAACAAAAATCAAATCCATCCATACATTTAGCTGTCTCAGGAGACTATTTATTTTTTCCTTGCCATTGTAACATTTAATAGCAGCATTTCTTTAATTATTTCCAAAAAAAAAAAAAAAAATACATGTATAAACAAACCATACATTTAGCAAACTACTCTGCGCAAACTAATAACAGTGTTCAGGCTTAAAATTCAACTCAACCCGTAATTCTTTATAAAAATTTCCTTAAAAAAGCAAATCTCATCAAAGTGTCAAGTTGAATGTCGCGCCTTTGGGCCACAAAATCATATAATCATGCTGTCTTAAGTAGTAGAAGTCAGTTTTGTTGGACATATTCGTGCCACATTAAACACTTTACATATGAGTGGCCAACATCTGACTTTACAGCAACCGGTGCACCAATGTGGCCAACATACATCAGTCCAACAAAAAGCAATTATCATTTCAACGTTAATATTCATGTATGGATACGAGCTACTTTTTAGCTAAACAAATTGTGGAAACCATAAGAAATTAAGAGGAGAAAAAGTTTGTGTTGAATATTCAGAAAAAAAAGGAAAGAAAAATAAATAAAATTCAAAGAAAGAAACTCTTATTTTGCATACAACAAAAGCCCACCAATAAAGAAACAACAACTGTGGGCAACATCAACTTTAAATTGGCCAACGATTGCTTGCAACATTTTGTTTGCCAGTTTTAACCGACACTTGTGCAAATAAACTTAATGTTTTACAAAGTTGTTGTGTTTTTGTTTTTTGCGCCGAACAGCATGACAGGCTTTTAATGGAAAGCGAGTCTCTTATTAAAATCTGTTTGCTTCTCACAGATTTGATAAAAAAATTAACAAAGTATTTATTACAAGAGCTTATTTATTACAAGAGCTTTTTGGTTTTTGTGCAGAAGTCTAAAATGTTGCTGTTGAGAGGTATTGCTAATAAGTATTTAAATACTTCTTTTAACATGAGTTATAGAACACGTACAGCGATCTTGGCCGGAGAAAAAAAAATTTGTAATTGACCTTTAAGTGTTAAGGGTATATACATTAGGCCGGGTCGATTTGTATGCGAAAAAAAAATTTGTTGATCTTACGCAATTGATTTTTCGATAGTTTTTGCCATGAGAAAAAAAGATCTATTACAACATTTCAAAACAAATCATTTTCGAGCAGTCCGCTTTTAGTTCTTTTTTTTTGTATTTTGGTATCGAACGCCCCTAAAGGACAGTTCAGACAAGTATTAACACTTCCATTGCACTTTATGAGACAAAAATATCAAAACATTTCTTGTGACTGTGAATAATCCAACGTGAATCACATATTATATTCAGACTATCACACTTCAAATAATATGAAAAATACTAAACGCCATGGCAAAAGGAGTGCCAATGGGGCCTTCATTGAACCCTTTCCATCCTTTGGCTTTAGTAGACTCCTCCTCCTCCTCAAGGGGGAAATGGGGAAATACACAACATCCATCACAGAAAATCTGTAGAACGACGCTAGGGGTCTGGAACACTCTAAGAAATTTCTTAGCTTTGATGCTGAGCGGGCGGACCTTGCTCTAAAACTGAATAGAAAGAACCTAAGGACACTGTGTGGTGCGCTAACAGGCCACTATACCTGCAAGAACCTATACAAAATGGGCCTATCCAATACGGCAATCTGCAGATTTTGCGGAAAAGAAGAGGAGTCAATGGAACACTTAATTATCGAATAGAAGACACAGGCTGTTGCAGGCCTATACATTGGGTTCACAGGACTTGCAAAGGCAGCTCATACTGTTTCTTGATGTATTAAAATCGTGAGGGACAAAAGGTTGCACAATAAATCATCTATGGTCACAGTGCAAAGGGACATCCTGGACCAACCTAGTCATAATACAATACAATTTTTTTTTTTTTTTACGGTGAGGTAGGGTTTAAAATGCCTTCGCACTTACAGTGACCATCGCCAACTGCGTTGTGTGGTGTGTCCACTAAAAAACTCCCTCCTCCTTTCTGGGGTGATCCTTCCCGGGACCGCTATCTGCATTACTTCGGGAAGGCCCAGATCTACGTCCTCCAGGACTCTTCTCTATTTACCCACGTCTGGGCCCGTCATTATGCTCATACTGCTGGACCGCGTCGAGATCTACCTTTTTCAGTTGTAGAATTAACTCCACGGTGCCTCACAGCATTCCAGCTGTTCTCGCTCTCCAGCATTTTGCCAACTATGTTATCGGGTCTAAAGTCGCCAATCTGAGTCTTCAGTAAATCAAATTCTATCTGCCACCTGGTGCAGTTGAAAAAGGTATGCTCTGCGTCGTCTTTCGTAACTTCACAGTAAATGCAGTAAGGGTCTGTTACCTTACCCATCCGGTACAGGTACTTCCGGAAATAACCGTGACCTGAGAGAAACTGGGTTAGGAAATAGTTAGTTTCCCCGAATCTCCTCTGCACCCAGTCTTGAATGCTAGGGATCAGTTTTGTCGTCCATGCCCCGTAGTCTTCCGCTCGCCATCTGTTTTGCCATCTCTGTATAGTCCGTGATCTGAGGTCAGCGGTACTGAAATTGGCATTTATTTTCCTTGATTCCCAAGCTTCCTTTCTTTCCCGCGCTAGTAGGTCAATAGGTATCACTCCACTTATCACCAATATTGCAGCTCGTGATACTGTTCGATATGCTGAGTTAACATAGCTCTATAGCGCGTTTTGTTGTTTAACCAGGGGCGTCCTGCAAAAAAAAATGACCCGATATCTTGTTTAAAATTCAACCCAGCCAAATAGAGAATTCTTATAAATTTCGGTTCGCTATTTGTTTTTTTGTTTTCTAAGTTGAAAAATTTTGCATCACACTTGTGTATATAACGAAATAAGTTCACATTGCTAAAACAGCAGAAAGTGAAATAAAAATTAAAGGAAGTAAAAAAACGTTATCGATTATTCACTTCTTAAATTATGAATTATGATGTTGTATTACAACAAAATAATTCAATTAAGACAGTTTTATTATTTTCGCACACACAATTTCATATCAACTTTTAAAGGTCTTGCGGTCAAAAACAAATTTTGACAATTCTGATTTAAGCGCTCAAACAATTAATTTGAAATGTACGATTTATGTGCAAACAAAAAATAAAAACAAAAGTATTTATTAGCTGTTAAGTGTTTCTTCCCAAAACAAGAAAATGTATATACTCATTTTTTTTTTCATTCATTTCAAAGAATAATTAATTTTGCATTAATACTAAATTATTTTTTTACCTTGGCGATGGCGCCATGACTGTAAATAACGTATCTAGAAAATTAAAATATTTCTCATTCAGTCTCAAGTTATAAAAATTCTTTCTGAGGGCTGTTGAACTGTGATTTTATAATAAACAGATCATAAATACGTATCTGGAAATAATAAATATTTTTGAAATCGAAATGCAAAAAACCAGTCATAAATTAAAATCGACAAATTTCAAAATGTTGTATTTTGACCCATAAGAAAAAAAATTTATAATATTGTTTCCCTTTTTACTTGTGGCAGCATCACAAACAGAATGGAATTTTAATCATTTAATTAAAAATACGAACACTGTACGACAGTGGAAAAGCAAAAAATAAAACCATTTGCATGTTGTCCCTAGGAACCTAATTAAACGCTAATTGGTCAAGTACTGTTGCACAGAAGTAGTCCCAGTGAGCTATTTAATAAACATAAAATCGCTTCTGAGAATAATCCCTTTAAGCTTTGCAACTTGTTTTTTTGGAAAAGCAAATATAAATTATTATTTCTCTTTATCAACTTGGGTCAACAAATTTCCTAGTTTAGCTCAATTTCTAAAATTGTTATTAAATACACCGGAACAGTAGTTTACTGCTTAATGTTTTAATTTATGTTCTTGCATTGCCATTTCAAGGATCATTTTGTAGATACGGAGGTGTCGATTTTGTGGTTTTTCAAATTATTTTTGCATACTGTTATTTATTATTCGACAAATACGTGTGGACATTACCTTATTCAAACGAATTCAAGTTGTCCACTTTGTTTTGATCACTTAAAGACAGATTTGTTTACAACATTTGAAAATATAATTTGTATAAAAATACAAAATTATGTTGGTATATACATAAGCAATACACAGATGTATGTATGACACTGAAAAGAATTTCGCAGATAAGACCAGTAATTAAAGTTAAAAACTTATTTATTGCTCAATTTTTAATTAACCACTGTGTGCTTAAATTTTAATAAATATTCATACACATACAAAGCAACAAAAAAGTATAAATTTTAAATTAATATATATGTATGTATATAACACAACTTCAGCATTCTTCAGATGACTAAGCGATAAGAGGAATTCAGAATCACTTTTTCTAGATTTTGAATATTTTTTTCTTTACGTTTGTTGTTTTCTTTTTTAAGTTTATTTTCATTTAAAATCGAAACTCAGGGACAAAAACTGAATTAGTGAAACAAAAACTCTTAAAGCGTTAACATCGTATTCATTATTTAAATCGAAAATCAATTTTGAAAACAAAAACCACAACAAAAAAACAAACATGAAATTCCAGCTGCTTGTTTTGTGTCTGATTATTTTCAGCACACGCGTTTCATTTAATTTGGCTAAATTGACTGTTGGCACTTTTGCCGATCCAAGTAAGGAGAAACGAAAACTTTTTCCCAAATTAATTGCAAAAATCTTAAATGCTTTTGTGTCATCTCAGGTCATCCGGGACAATGTGTTGTGATGGGCATGAATTTGCTGCCGCATGCAGTCGTCAGACATCCAGATGTGTGCGCCAAAATTTCTTGCCATGAGGACAGCAAGGCTTCAATAGTGGAGTGAGTTCAATTGTTTTTCTTCATTTTTTTTTTCAAAAGGTGTTTATTTTATATTTTTTATTATTTCTCTTTTCATGTTGCAGATGCCCACCCATGGTGCCACCAAAAGACTGTACCATAGGTGAACCTGTGGCTCCCAAGGCCAACTATCCCAGTTGTTGTCGTATGAGAGTTACATGCAAAAATGGCATCAAATTCAATAGTTAATAATGATTTTTTATCTACATAATTTATTTATTTAATTTTATTATTGTTTATCTGAAATGTCTACCAAATAAAGTTTTTATTTATATATATATATATATATTTATATCACATATATTAATTTGTTTTTGCTTTTAAGGTCCTACGTTTGGTCGTTATAATTCAGATTCGATATCGAATGAAGTCTCGAAAAAAAGAATCGTTCAAGTTTGACTTGTTTGAAAACGCTTATTACAACATTAATAAAATCTTGCACAATCGGTGTGATGACTCGGTACAATAATCTCAGAAAAAATGGCAATTTAAAATTAACGTGAAAAACACTTGCTAACAAATTATGTTAAATTTGTGCAAAAATAATGACAAAATTCAAAACTAACTCTGCACTTGAATTGCTTGTCGGCCCATTCTTTGTAATTATTGTAATGGTTGAGTGGATACACGGGCTGCTCAGCAGTCGTCAGGCTGTAGTTCGCATTCCATCAGAGTTAAGCGAAAATCTGAGTGGTACAAAAATCAAATAAAGCAAATACATGTGCAAAGAAAACGACACAGAAATACAAGTAAAGATAAAAAACAGAAAAACAAAAAAAATATATCCATAAGTATGTATATAAAGCTTTTACCTTTTACTAAAATGTGGCGAGACTTCGAAACAGCTGTTCTTTGGCCACAGTCATAGTATTTGCTTTACCATTTTTATTGCTTATTATTAATCCTTATCATTTATTACTAATATCAGACATTGCAACCATTTCAACTAAAAGGCCTTACATAAAACACTAAGCCACGTAACACAAATTTTCATTTTTATTCTTCAATGCGAAACCAGTTTGAACTAAAATGAAAGTCCCATAAAGCAAAATCACTCTTGAAAAACAAGATTGTTTTCCACATTTTTTACTCCATAATACTGGCATAAGCTCTGACACTAGCATTAGTATTGGCATTAGCATTGGTGTTAGCATTGGCGCTAATATCGGTAATATCTCTCACATTAGCATTAGCATTAGCATTGGCATTAGCAATGGCACTAACGTTGGCACTAGGGCTAGCGCTAGTACTGATTTTAGCATTGACATTAGCATTGGTTTTCCACGTTTTTAACTCGTTTTTATCTGTGTGTCGGAGAACAAAGCCATTAAGAGGCCACTGCAAAGGTGTTTGAGTCTTATTTTATACATCTGTAGCTGGCATACATTCGACCCCTCTACGGGCACTCTGGAACTGAGTTTTCTCCCAACACACCCCAAACATATTGTTCCACAACTTAAAAGCGGCAGCCTCAAAAAAAAATGTTTTTTTTTTATTTAATATGTTGCAGTAGAACTCTCTTTCTTTCATGCCAAAAGCTATCGATGGCATAATATCGACAAATGTTTGTTCATGCAAACCGCCCTGGCCTCTTGTGCATGTACTAAAATGATGACACGAGGTGTGATAGATAACTGGTTCGCTAAGAGAACCTGTCGAAAAGAAAATATAAATAGGGTTGGGGGCCTTATGACAATTTCGGTGGATTTTGTTACTACTTTCCCCATCTTTGTCGCCAATGAGGAGACAAAAATATTCTCTATCAATTTTTTTCTACTTTCATAAAACGAAAACCTGTATTTCTGCATTTTCTAATCTATGCAGTGCTAAACGTCACTGAGTTTGTATATCTTATTTTTATGTTATTTATTTTTGCAAAAAAAATAAATTTATAGCCGATACAAGAACGTCAGAGCTTGATCACTTAAATATTTCAAAATTTTGCTTTCGAGTTTGTTTTTTGCTTAGTGAAAACTAAGCTCAACAAATATTATTTTTAAAATTATTATGTATTACTAAGCGCAAGTTCAATTTGTATAAATTCTTTACAAACCTCCTACGACCCTCCTACGTCGAGTTACCGCTGAATACTATAGGCCGTGATTCACTATCCTATTGAATCGTACGATATGTTAAAAATGACATGTGTATCCAAAAAGTGTGATAGTCTGGACTAAAAGTGTATGTGTGTGAAAGACTTTTTGACAAGTCTGTCCGATTTGTTAATCTTTTGAAAATTTTCAAAAACCATATTTTTCTATGCGATCAGAGTTTCCTTTGCGAACTTGTTTACAAAAGTATAATAGTGTGGCCGTTTTCATGCGACTTTTTAAAGTAGGACATAATTCTATTAGATTTAGCTAGCAATTTTCAGTGAATGAATCGTACGATTGAGTAGGATATTGAATCACGGCCTTATGTTGTATGAAGGTTGTCAAGTAAATGAAAAGTACTACGAAACGATAAAACAGTTTTTTGCATTCAACATTTGTGTTTCTCATTCTGCTCATGGGAATATTAGGACATATAGTAAAGTCTCAAACATTCTTCTAAGCTTTTTCGAGTCTACTGACGAGATGAGTAGCATCAGCGAAATGTCGGCGGCATATAAACGGCTTAGAAGGACAGAAAACAGTCAACAAGGTTTGTTTTCAGATTTAAATTGCCTCTTATAGCATAAAATTATATAATTAGATTCATTTTTAGACTACTAAAATAATCTTTAAAAAAAAGTTTTTTTTTCTATATTAAAGGTTTGTTTGAACATGTCTAATTATCGTTTTGTTCGCGGGAATTTTTAAAATACGTAGTTGCCCTTCAAACTGATTTTTCGAGTCTGCTGATGAGTCGATTAGCACCAACGAAATGTCGGCGGCATATAGACGGCTGAAAAAGGCAGAAAACATTAATAAGGTCTATTTTTAGACCTGAAATAATATATGTACATGTTTCAATTGGCTCTTGAAGCAAATAAATAATTAAGTTCATTTTTGAATGCAAGAAGTTTAAAAAAAAACTCTACAAATATACAAATCAAAGAAAATTTAAAATGGAGATAATGCCCTGCACTGCGTTCCAAAAATTTGTTGGCTAATAAATTTTAATAACAAATTTTACCAACAGAAAATTCTTGCTAGCTTAATTACACTATAATTTTAATGAAAGCTATAAAAATTATTATCTTCTTGATTGTCTGATGTTTTTGATTCCAAATCAGAAACTTTTCCTATTTTTGTCTTCAGTTACCCAACACGTTGTTGTATACCTCCAAATGAAATTGTTGCTGGCCATAATTTATATCAAAGCAAATACCCACAACTCTCTTGTTATTGCCAATCACAAATAAATCAATTCGATACAACTGTATTTACAGCTTAAAATTGCTTATTTAACACAAGATTGTATTGAATTTTTTTTTTCATTGCTAATGACTACAGAACAAACATGTAATTTTATTATTTAATATCAGGTTCTTTTACTACGAGTATTTGCGTTTGTTGCTGTAATACAGGGTGTAATTGAAGTGGGCGTGCCACTTATTGTATCGGAAAAGACACAAGCGGAAAAAATTTTACAGCCACCTTTGAAAGCCAAAAATAATGACCAGATATAAAAATATAATATCGTGAAATATAAGTAAGAGACATAAATATGATAACCTCAATTTATATTCATAAGATGTTAACAGGAAGAAGAAAAGTTTTTCTTCACTTTTTTAGGAATTTATTTACTATTAGCCAGAGGTTTCTGAAATAACAAGTGGCGAACAACAGATTTTGTACTGAACTTTCTATAAAATAATGAGTTTAAAAAGCAAAAAAAAAAACTATTTTTAAGCCTTATATCTTAACTAAAATACATGCTCGCTTTAAAAGTTTTTTTTTTTTTGGTTGCAATTTTGTAGACATAAAAATTGCACAGTTATCCAACGAGAACCCTTTAGCACGTTTGAAAATGACCTTGCCAGGCATTATAAATAAGCAACCGTTTTATGCTTTTAATAATAAACAATAATTATCTTCAATTAAATAGCCTGCAATGGAAAATAAAAATCATTAAATACCTCAACTTATGAAAAAGTTCCAAAGTTGAGTATCAAACCTGCCACAAATTTCAGTAAAAAGATTTTCCTGCAAACATCACGATGGATGAAGATGAGCAGTATGGCTTGGAAGAGGCCAGTTTTGAAGCTCTCTTAGCTCCGTTCAAAGATCTTAAAAAAGTGTTGACTTATCGACAAAAACCACCGAAGATATCACTAGCGTATATAAGAAATTTTATGAGGTAAAATTCGTAAACGCATTTTGCATTAAAATTCCGAAAAAAAGAGCTGCTACAATGTAAATTTTTATTTTTTTGAGTTTTTGTAAGTTTTTTTCCAACTTCGAACTTGTGGTCCTTGTTTATTATTTTTATTTAGTTTTTATTTCCTTTGTTTTCCTTTATAAATTTTATAGCAATAAAAATAAATATTTTTGAGCTGAAGTTTCATAAAACGAAAGTGGTGCTTTTTACATTTGCAAATATTTAACATTGTAGTTCCTCGAAACCAGGAATGGGAAAGTCGCAGCTTCAATTTTACGTCAGAGTCAATAATTATTGTAACTCCAGCTGACAATTAAAAGAAATAGAATATACAAATACTGTTCCAACAAAATTAATACATATGTAAATTAAATTCATAAACAGAAGACGGGATTATGCGTGTTAAGAGCTTAAATAATAAATTTAATAAGCGCATAAACCACTTAAAGGACAACGTCAAAAGGTTGTCTGATTACAGTCAGTGTTGTCGTATTTTGCCACCTGTCGAGTTCCCAAGCGTCCAGGACATGTGCTCACTTGATTTCGTACCTGCGGTCGTACTTCTTCGGCTACACGTCCACGCGATCGGCTCTGCTTGAAGCAAAAATCAAAAGTTTTTAATATATTTGTTGGAGCAATTTTTTCCTCACGTATGCACTATTATGCAACAGAAAAACACCCCATTCGGTTTGAAATTTCATGCTGGGCAGATACATGCATGCATGTGCTGATGAAAAAACAGAAGCAAAATGTGTAATTTTTGCTTCTTTGTGTTTTTTATGCACATATGTGCATACATATGCATTTTGTTTGTACCCTGGTTTTGGTGCTGGTGGTCATCATGTTGCATATGCAGTCGCCAGCTGTTCCCCTTAGATATTAGCTACAAAATCCTTATAAAAAATTTAAGCAATCTTAATTTTTTTTCGTTTAAAAAAGACCTCTTGGCATCCTGCCTCGAATCTGGAAAGTTGAAGAATCCAAACTGTATGAGCTCGCCTTTGCATTTCTCATGATCATGATGATTTTATTTGCTCTCAGCATAACTTGTGATCTTTATGAAGCTTCTCAAGATGTTTTGCAATTGGGTGAAGATTTGGTGATTTTAATTGGGGTAGGTTAAACATATGCCTATAGGTTTTTACTTGATTTTTCTTCTATTTGCTTTAGATTTATCTGGTGATATTGAAACTGCTACTTTCTGCTTACTATGCCAAGGATATTGAGCGCATAATTTGTGAGTTTGGTAAAATGCATAAGTATTTCAGCCAACTACCAAAATCGTCGAGTGTTAAAGAAATACACAGATTGCAAAGTGTATTTTTTATTATTGAAATAGTTTTGTTCTTTTTCTTTTGCAATTTATCAATTGCTTTTACGGCCATCATGTGCTTGAGTCCCATTTTAACCCACAGCGGTCTTACACCGTATCGTGCAAAGTTTCCCTTCGCCTTTAACTCGTATAAGGAAAATCCGTATGCATTTACAAGCGTGTATGTGTTTCAGTCTTTAATGACGTTCTTTACTTTGATATCGATTGTTCTCATCGATAGCGTAGGGTGTGGCATTTTTACCCAAACCACTTTGAATTTGAAAATATTTTGTATCCGTATTAGAGAAATGGGTTCTTCGCATTATGAAAATCGTTTGGAGGAACTACACAAGATAATTCAATTTCACCAATATTTAATCAGGTAAAATGCATTCTTAGAGAAAAATTGTTTTTGCTAACTGACACAAAAATAATTGTTTCAGCTTGATTAATAAAATAAATCATGTTTATTACTACAATTATGCCGGCCAAATGGCGGCCAGCACATTTATGATCTGTCTGACGGCCTTCGAGACTATTATGGCTCAAGATCAACCACTGCTGGCCATTAAGTTTCAAGTCTATATGTTTTCTGCATTTGCTCAACTGTTTAACTGGTGCGCAACTGGAAATATGGTTTATCATAATGTAAGTTATTTCAACTCAAAATCTCGATTTTTTGATTTTTTCTTCAGTTTTATTTATTCTAAGTTTAATTTTACGATTGAAAAAAATTGAGAAATTTACTCATAAAATTTACTAAAAAACAAACTTTTTGAAAACAATAAAAGTAAGTGTGCTGGGTCAATTTTAAATGCACTGAGAAAAAAGATTGCGTTGAATGTATTTAAGCTCAGTTCATAAATTTTCTGGAAGATATTCCTCACAGCAATGACATGAAAATCAAGTTAGAGTATAAATAGGGCAATTGGATCGTAAGTGGAAAAGTTGAAATAAAATTTGCTACCCAGAAACAGCCGGTTGTCCACCTAGCAAATAAATTTTACTTTTCTTTACTTAATTGATATTGATTAAAAAGTAGTGAAAACCCAAGGGTTGAACTTAAGCCTGAAAAAAGTAATTTAATATAAATAAAATTAATATTAATAATAAATATTTACCCAAAGGTAATCAATGGCTTCTTTGCTTGAGTCGTTTCAGTATGGCTAAAAAATATATAAGTGTTTAACAGGAGCTGAGTTGGAAGCTAATTTTGCATTGCATACGAAAATGCTAAATAGTTGTCCCCCATCTAATTTATCTTCAAAACTTATTTTTATTGTCCTTTTTAAAAATTAATCACTGAAAATAGTTTAACAAAATGTTTTTTGATTTGTACCTAAAATCTCAATAAACAACTTTCTAGAACGTGGGCGCATTCAAATTACTAAGCTCAACACACGCATCAAGGGACGTGTGCTACATAAAAGCCACACGACGCTCATATCGAGGCTTTAGAAAGCGCGATGTCAGCGACAGCCAGAGATGAGCCTAAGAAAATAATTACTCTATTACTTGGGGGGGGGGGGGGTCTTAGGGGAATTTTTGTAAAAAAGCGATAATTTTCTTAAGCTCATATGTACGGCGGCGTAAAAGCTCCTCTGGAAGAAGCTCTTGTGTCAACTGAATCTTAAATGGAGATAAATGAAAACGTTTATGCGAAATGGTGGCCAAACTTGTTTTTTGAAGACTAAGCTCCTGAGCATGCATTGGAACTGAGGTTGATGGATTACTGTGAACACTTTCTAAAGCAGCTGTAATATTTCCAGCCGATCTTGCAGTACATTGTGTTAATGCTTGGGCCTATCAGCTACAGTCCCACTTTCTTCGTGCGCCTAGTTGGCATGTTGTTTCTTCGAAAAATACATAACAATTTACATAACTTTCTCATTGTCACAGTAATCAATGATTGATTGTGATAAAATGCTTTGACGATGAAACCACTTCAGCTTACCGATAATTTGCCACGCCTCTACTTCATGAGTGTGAACAAAAAGAAAAACAAAAAAAAAGCCGGACAGCTTGCATATAGTATATACACATTAGTAGATACCGATTGTGAAGGGTATTTAAGATTCGGTCCAGCATTGTTGTGCATTTCAAATGTGCAACTGACTTTTTGAGAGCAGTAATTCTTTCCTGTAAAATATTGTTTTATATTCTTCTCTCTTATTATGTTTTAAGTCACTGGACGTGGCTGAGGCTGCCTACGAAATCGATCGTTGGTACGAAGA
The DNA here is from genome assembly GCA_963662145.1 of Sturmia bella. NCBI lineage: Eukaryota > Metazoa > Arthropoda > Insecta > Diptera > Tachinidae > Sturmia > Sturmia bella. The sequence goes on along the minus strand of OY759172.1, from coordinate 19,486,387 downwards.
AACTCCTGAGTTTGGTTATTGTTTGAGTTTTCTCATTAAAAGAGCCCAAACTCCACTCATCTTTCGACCGAAGCCATTCTTCTGTTTCAATTTTGACTCATTTGTAAGCGTAAGTATCTGAATTATATTTAATTTTTTTTTAGATCTCAAACTTTATATTAATTTTCAGATTCTGAGCACTTCGTATTCTTATTTTGCTCTACTGAGAACCATGAATGATTAGGAAAATAAAACTGCAACATAAAAATGCCAGAATTGAACTGGGATAAATTAGAAAATTTATTATTTAGAAAATTGTTTCGCACAGCCATGTCTCTGCAATAGTCTCGAAAAGAAAGGCCTTTATGTGTCGAACCCTTAGAGAGATCACTCCGCTTAGATTTTCTCTGTCCTTCAGTGTAGTCCACTTACGTAATATGAAAGCTTTAATATTATTCAAATATTCATATTTATTTGCGCTTTAGTTTAAAAAAAATCTTACGCTTCACGTATAAACCATAATGGTGGAAAATTAGTTATTCTATATTTCAAAAAAAGAAACGAAAATATTATGCTTCTGTTGGCGTAAAAATTTGCAATTTAATAACAAAAAAAATTTATCACCCACCGATGATCTAATTTTTAGAACACGCAATTTTAATGGCAATAAAAAACACATTAAAATTTATTTGCAATTTTATTTATTGTAATAGTTTATACGTAAAGCAAAATATTTCAACAGTAAAGATCAATGAACTCATTCAAATGTTGTTGACACAATGAGAGTAGTTATTTTCATTTTTAAATAAATTCATTTAATATTGTAATGAAATAATTTTAATTTAGAATTTTCATATTTAATTCTGATTACAGATTTTCCTTGAAATTTCACATTTCAACATTTTTGTACTCGTATGTTTGACAATTCACGCGGAGCCACAAATATTTATTTATGGTAACTTTAACTTCATATTCAAGTTCAAGATTCCGCTCATTGGCAACCTGACTGACAATGAATTCACTTAACGTCATGGGTTCGCAGCAGTATCAGCCGTGTGTTAAGAAAAACATTAATAAATATTTATTTTTTCCCCTTTTAAAACTTCCACATGAACTTGACTGCAAACTGCATAAATGAAAAAAAAAACCAAACTATTTTTAAAGGTTGATTTGTTGGGTTTCAAGTAATAATGAAGTTGAAGTTGCATGCAATCGATAGCAGGTTTTACAACGTTTTTTTTTTTGATTTTTATAAGGTGTCTTGTTTAAAATTAACAGTGGAAGCGAAAACAGTTGATTTGCACAGACAGCCTCGTCTCTAAAACATTAATTTTAGAATCAAATTGGAAAATGTACAAGAAACCCAAGTCTTTTTGCAAGAACTTGCATTTTGTTTGCGCAGTACAGTTTGGTGAATTTTGCTTCATAGCTTATATTTAGGGCCTCGCAATAATTTACTGATCCAGCAGTGAAAGTAAGCGCCCATAGATAGCTACTTATGCTACTTAGTTCCCCCTTAAACCTTTCTTCGTGCGCCTCGATGCCACAATTTGGTATTTTGGTTTCGGGGTTAAGAAGTTGTAGGAAGTCCCGGTCATCGTGGTGACCATCAGTCGTGTGGATAACTGTGTTAAAAGACTAAGGGGGGTGAAACCTCTACTAAAAGCTAATCAGCACTATTGGGATCACGAGCTCCAAAATCGTTTTTTGAAGCGGACTTGCCTGATCATAAAGTGAGGAATCTTCTATCACCGAAACGTAGTGGCTGCTTATTAACACCAACAAGATTTCGGTGGATATAAACTCAAATATGATGGCACTTTTCTCGAGCAACAGACTCTGTATTTTAATACACTATACTAGTCCTAAGTAGCTGGGTCTCGCTGCAGAAATGGCTAAATGGTCTCAAATTTCATTTTTCTGCTTAAACTAATTTAAAACACAAGCATTAATTCGGAAAAATATTTTATGTGTAAATAAGAAATTAAGAAGTTAAGAAATTATGAATTCTTTTTCGTACTATAGTGCTGATTTTTTTGTATTTGTCGTGCCGTTTTTTCCCTCTCTGATACCACTGTATTTTTTGCTTATGGAAACAAAACTCAAGCAATTCTTCTCTTATACTCATGCATATTAATTATTCACTTAAGAAACGATTTATAGATCTTTAACACATCAGTTGGCAAAGAGTCTCCCGCTTTACGATGCTCGTTTTAACTGCACCCAGTTCAAGGAACAAACTTGTTGTTTGCAATCCATACAATTTTAGTAGAAAAAAAAAACTAATAATAATGTGGCCTACAGAAATATTAAACTGAAAAGACAATTAACGGAAGTAAAATAAGCAAAAGAAAAAAAACTTTGAGACATGCAGAGGCATGTCTTTTCAAATGCAATTTCTCTAGTCGCTTAATGAGTTAATTTTAGTTTAAAATACGGTTAATTGTAGTAACAAGGCATAACACTTTGTTTTGTATTTTTCCTAGACTTGTTATTATGAAACTTTACTAGTTACCGAAGAAAACGAAAGATTTTCTGGTTTTTTTGTTGGCTCGATCAGACATGCAATGCGGTTAGACACGTAAAAGCAATAAAGAGGGATTTTTATATCCGTTTATTAAATGTCATTCAATAAATAAAAGCAGCAGACACATTTATGAATATGCATGTACATATTTTTTCATTTCTCTAGTAAATATTAAAACATTTTCATTACATCAAAACTAAAGCAATTTTCTTATAAATTACTCGAGGTTTTATTTAGTCAATGAAATAAAAAAAATATTGTTTGTTCTGAAAGCGAAAAACAGCAAACTCTCAGTTGTTGTTAAAAAATGTAATGCTCTAAAAATGCCAATAATATTAGTTATTTTCAAAATTATTTAAACACAAATAATGCTACAAAATAAATAATATATAATTATGTATTTAAAAAAACTGTTTCATTTTTCTATAAAATCTATCTGGAAATTATATGAAAAAATAAGTTTAGCATATTAAAACTGATTTTTATTAGAGATGGAACTGTGAACGAATTTTCCCACGCGCACAAATACTATCAGCAGAAAAACGATTCACTCAACTTTATGCCAAAACTTCGTTCTTTATCGGGCGATCAGACACGCAGATTTGATGATTAAATTATTGGGGATCGTGCTTAACTTCTTAAAATGTGTGTTTTACATGTAATGTAAAACATAAATAAGCCAATTTAAATTTAAAAAATTAATAATATATGTATGTATATGTATTGGTGCTTTAGCCTAAGATCGTATTTTTTTTTCTTTCTTTTTGACTAACCTTATGTAGAAAATGTGTTAGCTTGCCTTATTTAACCCATGATTCTTTCTATATATATAGTGGACTTTTGATACTTGAAATGAACTTGCAACCTGAGTGTCGTGCTTGATATCAATCACTCACTGCGATCATTGTGGAGAACAAACTGAGCGGAACTAGCAAAAAAAAAATTAAATAAATAAAGGAACTCACGATATGGCATCATTAAAAAAGAACTGTTCTTTTCCATTTGCAATGCAATTCATTAAATAAATATTTTATTACATTTCGTTAGATTTGATTTGTCTGTGTACTGGCAAACCTTCTAGTGAATCGCAAACGAGGCTTTTGTCAAATGCGGAAGTGTGGAAAATGTTAAACTATTGGGTGGGCCAACAGTCAACGGTATGGGAAATAATGTTTAACACCATCGAGCTAAAGGAAGTAAGAGATTGAAAGAGCAAATAATTTTTTCTCATGATGCAATTCCAGCAAATGTGCGAAAATATTTCAAGAATTCCAACAGAAATTATCATTATCACACAATGATTGAGACTCGTGTGTGTTTGAACACTACGAAAACAACAAAAATTTTATCACAAAATTTTTCTACTACCAAAAATCGTTGGGATAAAATGGCTCCAATTTTTTTATAAACAAAGAGAAAATAATTTTACATCTGAAAGCTATTTGATGCAAGAAGCAAAATCTAATCACCTGTGCTACCAGGTTCACCTTGTATGAATTCGCCTTGGCCCAAACATAATTTTTTTCTTTTTAACTGGGACCAGTACTCAGGGAATGACCCCGATATATGCAATGCATGGTACTGGAATGAGTAAAATAAGAAAAGGGAGTATTTGTGGAAGTTTGATTTAGTAAAAAAAAAATAATAAAAAACAGAACGTTTATTTTTACAAAGCTGAGTAAGTCAGGATTAACTGTTATTGATTTGTTTGTTTAGTGTCCAGTGTATATACCTTCGACACCATCCAGTTAACAACATTTGACGCAAGCTCTTCAAATTTTGCAAAGTATTGACTATACAAAACAAAAAAGACCACCACGATAAGACACATTACGAATGTATACTATAACGTACTTATTCTTAAAAATATCAATGCATAATTTTCCAAATAAAGTTTTAATAAACATGGAATATTTAAAAAAAAAGCCAATCAAAACAAACACTCTTTTGCCTATTACATCACAAAAAACACATCCTCTCTGATTAAAAGTTCACAAACAGCAAGATTGCTTTAACTGGTGGTCTACACTAGCCGCGAGCTTATTTGGTATGAACATGATGTCAAACATCGCTCATGGCTAATGAAGACCGCTTATGTACATGTTACGGCCATGCTCCGTAACATAAGTTAGTCACAGAGTGTCATTTTCTGTTTGACAGTTTAGCGCTCACGAAAATTACCACATAAAAGATATAAAAAAAAATTAAAACAACCAGCTGCAAATTTAAAAATACAAAACTTGAATAAAATAATTAAATAAATAAAATAAAAACTTAACCAAAGCAATAAAATGAACCAAGCAAATTAAAATTTAGGAACATTGTGCTCTCCGTTTACAAATACATGGGCGTATTAATACCGTTGCTCTGCCGGCGTCATGTTCATGTCATGTTAAAGTTGATTGCTGGTGGTGAAGACGTCGAGTAATATAATAAATACGTCTTCTTTTCCGTATGCAGTTAGTGTGGCCAGACTAGGAATTTTCCCCCAAATAGGTTTATCTTTGCTTATAAAGAATGAAAACGCAAGGAGAAATAACATTTTGGTGAACTCATATCAACCATATATTTTTTCTACTTGCAGAAAATTTTTTATTTGTTTTCTCAAATGCAAGCCGGTGGAATATGCAATTAAATTAATTTTTAATACGTACTGTTTCTAAACTAAACGTTGCGAAAAGTTGGCGAAAAGAGAAGAAAAACTAAAACTCTATTAAAAAAAAAAACACGTGAAATAATTTTCCAGCTTTTGGGATCAAATACTCGTACCTGCGTCTCAGAAACAGATAAAAATAGGGCTTTGAAAATCCACTCATATGTTGTAAAATCTGACAAATTTTCTTAATTCGAGTTAGCTTCTCTTGTCAATAGCCCACAGATTTATTTTTCAGCTAGTCTTATTATGAAAATCTCCTTGGCAACATTGTATTAAGCCAACGCTATAAATATTATTCCGTTTCATTTCATAACTACATGTGTATGTACAACTGATGTGTGTTACTTTAAATTTTTTTATCACTGTTATTCACCATCATTAAAAGGTAAATGGCAGCAGTTAAAATTCACAAGATCATTCAAATGTGACCAGAGAACGAACAACTTCAACTTTTTGTCCAGCTACACACAATTCAATGATATATCAAAACACACGCACGTACATTAACGTGTATGTGTATATATGTATGAACATATGTGTTCTCTATGCGATTGTGTCTGTTAAAACATTAATATTTTTGTAAGGTGGCGAATGGGGGACGTGTAATATTGACGGCGATCATCAGCAGTGACAATTATAGCGTGTTTGGCTTTTAGAAGGTGGAAGTGGTTGAATGGTTAAAAGAAGGAGTGGATGTGTGAGTAAATCAGAGAGCATGCGTGTTTGTTGGGATTAACCAGCAATGTTTCTTCATTCAATTTGCACTATGGTCGAATTAATATCACAAACAAAAAAGATGACTGTATTTTAATTTTGGAACTATATAGGTAATTAAATGAAGAAAAAATCAATGTATTCAGGTTTAAAAAAGGATATTAATTTTTCCTAGTTCCGATACAATGCAATGCAAATGTAGGGGTCATCATCTGAGTAAAAGTGATGGTATCTCTTGCAGAAGCAAAAACGCCGTGGTCTTTTATGAGAAGGGTAAAAACCAAACAATAACGAAAAAATAGTTCCGTTATTTAAAAAAAAGGTTTTGACTAAAGTATAACAACTAAAATTTTGACATGTTCCACTTAAATATGCAAAAGCGATTAGCTAAAATAAAATCACAATTCTAATTCTTGAGGAAAATTTTTAAAGGGCTTGAAGTTTTTCGAAGATTTTCCTTAAAAACTAAAATGTTTAAACTCACAAGCATAAAGTAGTGTGAGACATGAGTAATAAAATTACAATTCGTTCGACAAAGTAAAAGCATACCAAAACAGTTTCAAAAAAATATTTATGCCGAACGTGGAGACCCACTCTCAGTTGAGTGCCTCGATGGATGAATTGGTAGAGCATCCTACTAAGAGTCCCCGAGGTCACAAGTTCGATTCCTGTCGAAGGCTTTGGATGTTGCTGCAGACAAGCCAAAAGCTACACAGTTTTGTGTTTGTTTATGAAAAAAAAAAAGATCTCAAATTGTGATACATCATTGCTTTGCGAAACGTTAGTGTTGCCAGGTAGTCCTTCAAGTATTTATTTAACGAAGATCCAAAATTAAAATTAAAAAATAAAAATAAACCATTTGAAGTCGCAGCCGAAACTAATTTGTATCTAAGCAATATATGTGGCTGAAAATGGTAAACAGAATGTACAAAGACGTGCTAATAGATTCAATAAGATTTTCTCTTTGAAACGATCTTAGGCTGAGGGGTAGTCCAGCAGATGTGGAGTACCTGGCTAGTAGCCCTAACCTGACTGTAGATCAAACCAAGTCGTGTAATTCTGACGTTACACCACCGTCCCCGCAGAAATAAGCCAAGAGTTTTCTATAAGGACCACTTATTATTTTCATTGATTTCATTAGATTCGTGCACATGATGTACTGTACTTACTTTTTTAAATGTCTTAATGGCTGAGGGTTGAGTGGCTTACTGACAGTCACAAGGTTCTAGGTTCGCATCCGACAAAAGGGACTCTTTTTTAAATCAATATGAATACCCTAATAACAATTATAAGCTTCCTTTATTTCATTAAGGGCATCCTTATTAAAATAACAAGACTTGCCATTTGAAAAAAACCCCATTCAGATATCTTATCAACTTTATTCTAATTTATTAGATGTTTATTAGGTACTGTTTTCTCTGTGTAATAGTGAAGTCCAAAACTATTATTATTATATTGTGCCTAATTTAGTTGCCACAAAAATACTATTTCAAAATATGTTGTATTTATTTTTCTGGGCAATGAATTTTTCTAAATTTTATTTAAAGTAATGAGCTCTAGACTCCTCATAGTTTATCTGGCTTAAATCGTTAATTAAAAAAAAAACAAAAAAGTTTACTTTAGTTGAGAATTAAATTTCAATGCAAAAAAGAAGTCACATATTTGTTGCTTTTGTTACGCATCTCATTAAACTCTGCTCTGATGGCGTTTGATTTGTTCATGTTTATTCGAGGTGGTGGTGTGGTCTGTTGGCGTTGGTTGTTAAAGTTGGAGTGGCATGCAGCGTAATATGCTGCAAACTCTGTTTTGGTACGATCACTGGTTATGGATTATTGTCGTTTTTTTTTTTTTTTTTTTTTTTGTATACAATTCTATACAAAATAATTCTTTTATTGTTAATCATTGAAACGGCCCTTAATCATTGTGTGTAGTTGTTATATCTGCTGCTGTGGTCGGTTGGTCGGTCGCTCGCTCGCTTAACGTTGCTGCTGATGGCAATAATTTTGATTTACATTTTTTTTTTTTTATTATTTCAGGCTGACTTTTTTCAGTGGCTTTGAAGTTGGTTGTAACATCAAAGGTTTTTAATAATTTCAGTTCATCGCGAATTATTCTAATGATCGGTCTAGTTTTCTAAAACACACGGCTATTTAAAAAAATATATTATCATTACAAAAACGAATGAGAGAAATGTAATTTAAACAAAAGTTTAACTTATTTAACAATATCCTTGAATATAAATGTTGTATAGTTTAGTTTATTTTAGAAAAAGTAACAATATTGTTGTATAAAAAAAATGTTTCAAAGGTCACAACAAAATTGACCACTTGAAAAAGGAATAATGATGACGAATTTATGAAAACAGTTTTATCTAAATATTTAATTCGAAACAAAAAATCTGTGTAATTGATTGTTAATGTATTCTGTTTCATAAAAGTTAAAAAATGAATATCTGATATAAAAATCATTATAACGAAGAAAATCTAAGCAAATTGGTTCGAAGGACCAAAAACCAGAAACTGTGAGTAACTCGCCATCAACTTTACTTTTAATTTTTTTAAAGGTTAGAAGCCTATTAAATACCTTTTGAAAATTTCAATATCTTTGTGTTTTTTTTTTATCAAAAAGTTTTGAGGACTTAATTATTAGTATTAATTCAGGTCCAAAAATATATCTTACAAATGTTTTCTGCCCTTTTCAGTCGTCTGTATATAGACTGAAAAAACAAATGTTTTCTGCCCTTTAAGTCGTCTGAAGAGGCAAAAAACATTTGTAAGATCCATTTTTTAACCTGAATTAATACGTTTCAATTGGCTCTTAAAGCAAATAAATAATTAAGTTATTATTTGAATATTCAAAAAACTTTTAATTTTTAATACTTTCAATAATACAAATCGTAGTAATCGATGGTAACTCATTGTATAGAAGGTTGCAAAGAAAAGTGAAGGAGTTGCAAAATGAAAAAAAAGGAATGTTTACTGTGTTAAAGGTTTGTTTGAGCATTTCTGATTCTCATTTTGTTCATGGGAATTATGGAATAAGTAGTTAAGTTTCAAACATTATTTTAAGAATTTTTCAAGCCTACTGATGAGTTGATTAGCATCAAGGAAATGTCAGCGGCATAAAGACAAAAAACATTTGTAAGGTATATTATTCCACCTAAATTAATAAAGTTTTAAAGGTTTGTTAATGCCAAATTCATATAGAATTTATCATTTTTCATGATATAAATTCATCAGTTATTGACATCGATTTAATATCTTTAACGCTTATTGCAGCAATCTTCAAACTTAAGCAAGCTGCAATAATTGTTAACAAAAATTCATTGACAATGACTTTTGTTGCAATAAATGTTAAAGATATTTATTGCTGGTCTAGGTGGAGAATAAAGGTGATAATAAAAGAAAAATATAGTAGATTCTGATTATTTCTTTTGCAAAAATAAAAAATAATTTTTAATTTACATACATACATATGTAAAGCTTTCAGATACTTATATGTATATGCACTTATAAGAAAAAACCAGCTGTTCTTTAAATATTCAAAAAACGCCACAGCATTAAGTACTATTGAGTAATTAAAAGTAATATAATTCGCCAGCAGTAATATACATATGTATATGCAGTTCCAGGAGTACCTGGTAGGCGTTTGCCAAAAAGAATGCCTTTTATCATGTTTAAGCATTGTTCTCTGTCAAATCTTCAGTTAGTGTACTAAGGATGACGCAACGGAGAAACTGTCGCACAGTGGGGTCAAAAGAATAATAAATCTATATCTTTGAAACGTGCTAGCTGATCATAAAACTATGTATGAATGAATCTCAGAGGAGGACCCAGTCTTTGAGCATATGTGGAGAAATAACCTTTGAACACAAGAGTAGCTGGTAATGGGTCGATAACTATGGAGCTCTATTTCTACTATATTTAATATCTTTGTCGAAATACGACAAGAAAGTATGAGCTCCGTTTCAGTTACTTTGCTAAGTACCACTATCTGCTATGTGGGAACTTTGGTGCGATATCTGTTTTCATCCGTTGAGAACTAGTAGACGTTTTAAGGCCCTCACGACAGGCGCCAATTTAAATCAGCTTATATGTATGGTTCTGACTTCTGGAGTTAATTTTTAGTTTTAACTTTTGGTATGCACATATGTTCAAAAACAAATACTTGTGCTGAACATTTTAACGCTCTGACTCTATCCCTCGAAACATATATATGTAAATACATCGATAAGTATATAGAGAAGTAAAACCTTGTTTCTTTTAATTTTTTCTGCTATTGAGTTTTTCTATGACCTTGACTATGAAAAAAGTACTGGGCGGTTACTAACTTCCCGACATTTTGAAAGAAACCGTTTTATTATTTTGTCGAAAAATTACAAATAATTCATACACATGGTAATCAAATTATCTCTTACACCATTTCCTTCATTGAAAGGAATATATATAAAGTAATCTTTATATAGGTTTTTCTAATTTTGTAACTCATTTTTATTACTCCTATCAAAATCGTGCCTTATTAAAAGTCTCTTGTAGAATAAGATTGATTTGCAAAGTAAAGTTATATGTATATATAAAAATGTTTAAGAGCAAGACAAAGAAGAACGTCTTTATTGAGAAGAACGTCTTTATTGAGATACCTAATTTTGCTTTCAGAGAGTATGCACGTAGCAGGTACCAAAGGGGGCAAATATACGAAGTCTACTTGTTATTGTAGCTAACAACAAACACACCTATTTGATTATTTTTGGATATTTATCTATTACATGGTACTGAGATGAGCAATTGCTTCAGTTTGGGCAATGACAGCAAAAAAGTGTTTTTCTTTTTTTTTTAGCCAAAATGGGTATTTTTGTTTTTCCGGAAATAAAATGAACATTAAGACGTAGATTTCAATAAATGTGGACTCATTTTATTGCTATTACATGCAGTTATATGAACAAATATAAAACTGGAATATTTTGCAATATTTCCAAAAAAAATTATTTTTTTTAATTTTTTTAATAATTCTAAAATTATTAACGACACAAAAAAATAATTAGGGCAAAACTTAAAGCTAGAATAATTTTTAATTTTTTGACGCATTACGTGATAAAAGCGGACACGCCGTTTTTAAATTATGACTAGAGGTCTGGATCAACCATTACGAAAATCTCATATTTTAGAAAGAAAAAATCTAAAAAAAACTGATGCATAGAACTTGAAATTTTTACGATTTTTGTACATAAACAGGCGGCATAACACATCAACAAAAATATAGTAGTCACCAATGGTCAGAAATTTTTTTCCATTACGTTTTTTGTTTGTATGTTTGACACACAAATATTGCAGCATTGACAGCTACGCTCCTCACTTAAGTATAGGTTGGCGTTACAATCTTTTAATGCTATATTCATTGTTAATTTACAACATTTTCCATGTCGTTTCAATTTCTAAAAGAACTAAAATTTTCCATCCCTGGCAATTAGAATAGTTCCACTGGTTGAGATTTTGTTCATTTCAAATGCACTCAATAAGGCGAGAAAATTTATATACAAAATTAATTACAAAATATGTACTAGCAAAAACTTTCTACTTATATTACGCGCTAGTTTTATTCCAAACTCATACTCTCTCATAGTTTTATTGCCTTTTTATAATTTACTTCCATCAAACTTCTCTCAACAAATCTATTAAAAGCCAAAATTAATTCACTTGTAACCAATTTAAATAACAATTTAAAATCAGACAAGCTAACAACAAAAACAAACCATATTTTGTTTGAGAAAAAATGAGACGAATGCCAATGTCGGCAAAACCCAAAAAGCAGCAGAACTACAAATTCAAATTACGGCTACAAAATAATATTGAAAAAAAACAGCACTAATTAAAACTGAAATTAAAATGAGAATGAGAAACTTAACTGTTACCAGTCAATAACAGCGGGATGAAAGTTTGAACTGAAAATACTTTATAAATATTTTTAATGCAATAAAAAATAACGAATTAAAATCGAAAAAAGTTCAGCTTTAAAAAAAACTCCAATACGAATATTTGGCTAAACAAAAAATATTAAATACAAACAAAAAAACACAAAGAACCGGATATAATATCCGGTGTTGAAAATTCAAATCTGATTTTAAAGCACAAAAAAAACAGAGTTTCGCGTTTTTAAAATTTTCTTGTCACCAGCAGTGGCCAATGTTTATTTAAATGGTCAACTTAGTAGTGAAAAGAGTGGAGCCACAAGTCATGTTTTCTTTGCAATAATGATGTGGTAGTTATAAATGAATTATGCTCTCAAATGTTTGTATAATTGTCAAGCTGAAAAAATGTTCTAAAATTTATTTTATGCGTTACGCATGGCAACACTTTATGAACTTAATTTAAATTCAATTATATTAGAAAAAAAAAAGAATTTTTTGAACATTCATACACACATACATGCATATGCATGTACATAGGTAAAGTTTATAAGCAAACTAAATTACTAAACATTTTTTCACGTTTCATTTTATTAAGGTCACTGTGATCTAGAAAATTGGTTTCATTTAATTTGTTTGATTTCATTATTGTAACACATAAATATTTGGATTTTCTCTTTTATTTTCAGTTGTTTTTCTTGTGTAACGTGTCTAATGAGAAACGCAATCATGTTTTCCAGATAACTAAATTATTTTCCTCCACAAGATCTATTCGCACAAGATCAATAAATATTTCAGTTTTTAAATTGGGTTCATTTTATTTTCCTTTTTGGCGGATTGGCAACAACTGTGTGCGCTCACAACCACACACACACGCACACTCAAAAACTGGAAAGGAGTACAAGTAGATTGTATCTAACCAAAAAAAAAAAGCAAACAAATAAAAAATGATTAAAATGATGATGAAACCTAGAAAACATATAATAATATTATTGATAGTTTGTACTGCCAGTTTAAGATGGAATGAGATTTATGGTAAGTAAAATATTTTCAATGTTTTTATGCACCAGGGGCAGCATCAACCATCAAAATAGTATATACTCGTACAAGTACCACATAATAGCAGAGGTGGGTAGTAGTCGAAATCATTCATAAATGATAAAAATATTATATACATAAAAACTAACTACAAAATCAGCTTTTTTTTTTTTTGGAACGAAGTTCCTTTTTTTCACTTAAACCAGTATTCATGGCACGACCCCTATTTATGCATACGCATCGTATCGGAACTAGGAAAATAGGCTTTGGGGAAAGGACAGAGAGAGAGAGAGTAGTGTTTGTGTACGTTTGATTTTACCATCTTTACAATGTAGTTGGTGGGAAATATATCTGCAGGCAATTTCTTCCATAGACGAACGTTATGGCTGAAAAATTAATTCTCTCTTTAATGCGCGATTCGCTGGCCAATCGACTATAAAACGATGGACGTGTATTGCGGGTTTCGAGAACAAGAGCCCTGATATTGTCTGAGGAAAATCCTTTATAATACCGATAAAATATTGTAACACAATCCACACTGCGTGATGCTCCATTGAATCAATACAGTTGGATACCCTACTCTACTATACTGATAAGCTTCTTCGCCCACTCTTGTACCGGCCCAAATATAAGAGTTGTATTCCATTTTCGATCGCATATAGGTGGTATAAATAGTAAGGAGATCGGATGGAGTGAAGTATGCCTGGCATCGTTTCAAAAATCCAAAACACTTAAATGTGCGAACATATGCCTTCGTTCGCATATATACATTTAAACCAAAAACAAATTTCAAAACTTCCTTTTAGATGTACTTATGCGAATGACCGAACGAACGGGTTCGATATGGACGAACTGTTAATTAAACTAAAAAATGTCTTTCTAAAATTGAATAGTCACATGTTTTCATCTCTTTTTTTTCAGTCTATGCTTAAGGCAACAAGAAAGTAGTTGTCACGTTTTCGGAAAATGTTTGTTTAATATGACCACACTTTAAAGTAGAAACTACTTACTTTTCATCATAGAAATAAAAGCTTTCTGCCTAATATTTATTTAGAAATACCAATGGCTCCATTGTGGTTATCAGTTTAACTATACCTTCTACATAAAAAAAAATATGGTTGAGGTGACTCTATTCGAAGAGAAACATACTAATGTTGAAATTTACAGGCTAACAATGATTGTTAAATAAAGCATGCACATTGTTACTAATTCCCCTTTCAGTGATTAGATTGTTGTGACCAATAGCCATGTTATTGCTATATTCAATCATGATCTCATCATGTCCGGCCATACTGTTGTTATTTCGACCATATTGTTCTCCCATTAAACTGTTATCAATTTTAGCCACACTTTTGTAATTACCACCCATACTATTGTTATACCCAACTATATTATTTTCATACTGCAAGTTGCGCATGACAATAAAATTAACAAAACGTGGCTCATCGCTACAATATTGGAATTCGACAGCACAAATCTTTTTAAATAATATTGTTGGTGATGGCAACCGTATAGTTAGAAGTGACAATATTATCGTCGAAAATGACAATAGCTTCTTGGTGGGGCATGGCAATTTCATGATTACATACAACAATAACATGGCTAGTGGCCACAATAGCCTAATCGATTAGAATATTTACTGAATGCTAACTAATATACGTACATACACGTCTATATACCACCCAAAGCTCTGACTTACACACACAATAAAAGCAGCTCTCCAGACGTCCAACCTTACTTTTCTTGTCCGCTTTAAAAATGTTGAAAAAATTATTTCTCACTTCTGAGGGAGTAAAAATCGAACTATTTCAAGCCCGATAAAATAATTAAATACTGAAAAATTACATTTTATACAATAATATTTTATACAAACGTAAAGGGGTTTTCCGGTGCTTCTTTGTGTACACTCTTAACCTCTTCAAAAAAGTTTCTCGTATTATTATTTTCTTCAGCTAAAAGTATTAACAAATTTTCAATGTTATTGTCATGAAGAAGCTATCCAAAGGAAAGCAAAATGTTGCAAAAATATGCGAAGCAATATAAAAAAAACTGTATAATAAAAGGACCTCCAGCTCAAGAAATATCGTCAAACTCTTAGAAATATCGTCAAACTCTTAGAAATATCGTCAAAGAAATATCGTCAAACTCTTTTACCAGTCAGCCCAAATCAGAATTTAGATAATGATATAAACCGAAAGAAGCTATGGTTTTTTTGCTTTTTTAACACTTCAACAAATTTTTTATATTTGAAATTACCTAAAAATATTTAAGTTGCCACCTCTGTATTATTGTGGCACTTGTCATCTTTTACAAAAACAAACAAACAAAAAACAAATTATCTAATACTTGTTCTTCAATTTGTTGTCCATGCAGCTCAAACAACTTGTAAAAATGGTTTAGGTCGTGTCTTATACGAACGTCTGCCCAACCAGCAATTGCAAGGCTATGACGATGATGTGGTACGTGATACAGCTCCACCCTTTCGTGTGCTAGAGAAATGCCAAGATCTTTGTTTGCGTGATCGCACTGGCACCAATAATTTAGTGCGTACTTGCACCAGTTTTGATTTCCAGCCAGGCAGTCGTATAACGGCATTTGGCGGCAACACAGAATACGAAGAATCATTGTGTTATTTAACATCAGAACAGGCAGGACCAGAAGGAATTGGCAGTTTAATGTTGGTGCCGAACAGTGTGCACTTCAATGAAATTTGCTTGACATGTAAGTGGAGCCCCAGTCAGGAAGATGGCAAAAAATATTTGTAAAGCGCTAATTTTTTCTATTTCAGCCAGCCGACCGGAAAGAGAATGTCCCAGTCGTGCTTATGTGTTTGAAAGACATCCCAGAAAGAAACTCAAACTACCCATATCGGATATTAAAGAGGTATGTATATTAAATATAAAACAATAATTTAGCCTCCATATTTAAGAGTTTAATTTAATTTGTTTATTTATTTTACCAGATTACTGCCGCCAATCGTTCCGACTGTGAGGACAAATGTCTAAATGAATTTTCATTTGTTTGCCGTTCCGCCAATTTTGATAGCACGATGCGTTCTTGTACTCTAAGCCGGTATTGAGGCTGACACTTTAAATTTCATGCTAAGCGTTAAATAAACTGTTTTTCGTTTTTTTTTTTTTTAATTTTCAATTAGTTTTACCCGCCGCACTCATCCAGAGCTCTTGGAAGATGATCCCAATTCCGACTACTTGGAAAATACTTGTCTGAATGCTGAACGGCGTTGTGATGGTTTGGCTGTGTTTGTTAAAGAGGAGAACAAACGTTTGGGTGGACCATTTGAAGTGGACATTTTTAATAATATGACTTTGGAAGAGTGTCAGACAATGTGCTTGCGTGCTGAAAAGTAAGTGGGACGGCGCAAGTTGTGGATTTCTAAATACATAATACCAGTTTTTAATTAAAAATTCATTTTCTTTCTCTTTTTTGTTTTTACTATTTCTCTTCTTGAAGATATTTTTGCCGTTCGGTTGAGTTTGATGATCAAACCAAACAGTGTATTTTATCTGAAGAGGATTCAATTTCGCAAAAAGATGACATAAGTATTAGCTCCAGTCCAACACATCATTTCTATGATCTTGTGTGTTTGGATAACCGTAAGTATTTTATGCATATTTTTCTTCTAATGATTACATTCAGTTTGGTAATGATAAAGGGGATGGTTTCCTTACTAAGGAAAATGAAAAGCAATTGTTGAATGCTTCATCAGGCTTTAGTTCGATTCGATTTAATTCCTCAGACTGCTTGTACTGAAAGTTTGGTGATCAACATTATTGATCAGCTGGGTTCGAAGCCATTTTGGTGCAGATAAAATAGCCAATAAATTTTCAACTTTACTTTTCTTGTCTTCTTTAAAAAATGTTGATCATTACAATTTTAGCATGAAAAAAATCTTTCTCAATTCTGAGGAAGTAAGATCGAACTAAAGCCCGATAAAATTATTAGCAATTTTAAATCATAAAGTGCCACTATAAAGTTATATTAATGGAAAATGAAAAGATTAAAAAATTCTTCTTGGAAACAAAAGCGTTGAAAATAGTGTTGAAAAGTTACATATTTTTTATTCATAGAACTAAAAAGAAAGATTTCAGAGAGGGAAAGTCTCTGAAAAAATATAAAGCCTTATTATGAATTTCGAGTGAATATCACTCGTATTTCGGGTGAATATCACCCGTTCACGAATTCGTGCAAAATGCTAATATGAATTCCGGCTGAATCAAAGTTAGTGCTGCCAGTCAAGTCAAGTCAGTCAAGCTCGAATTAGTATAACCAATATATTATCAGTTTCTGTTATTCATTTTTATATAATTGTATAAATGTTTGTCTTCATTGGTAAATAAATGCCAGAGCTGTTAACAATTTTATCGGGCTTTTTAGTTCGAGTTTTACTTCCTCAATATTGACAATGATTTTTTGTGATAAATTTGGAGTGGTCGATATTTTTTAAAGAAAAAAATAATGGGAATGAAAAAATTATTGGGGATTTTTCCTACACTTGATTCCTCTACGGGCAGCCTGGGCCTCTAGATGGGCGCTATGAAAATTAAATTTTGTTTCCCAGGGTGTATGTACAGGAGTCAAATGTAAAGCCAACCTCCAATAAGTTTTTCTCTTCAATATTTTTTTTCGAACACACCGCTCCCGTGCCA
The DNA here is from genome assembly GCA_963662145.1 of Sturmia bella. Classification (NCBI taxonomy): domain Eukaryota; kingdom Metazoa; phylum Arthropoda; class Insecta; order Diptera; family Tachinidae; genus Sturmia; species Sturmia bella. The sequence continues at coordinate 19,468,904 of OY759172.1, read as the reverse complement.
CGCTTTTTCAAAGACATTCCCATAAATAAAACACACAAAAATTGGAAAGCAGACGCTTTGAAAATAATTTTTTTAGTGTGACCTCATGTTAAAAGCTATAATAGAAAAGTCAATACTTGACAACAAGCAAAGGGACTGGCCTCAAAGCGATGTGCTATTTTTCATGTTTATTATCCCCAAAAAATTTATAATTGGACGAATTTTCTGTAGAGAAAAGTATTTCCTTGGCAAAAACAAAATCAAGTGAGAATATTTATTACTGGCCTGATGATAAAAATCATGGGCTCTACTAATAGTCCCCGATTCGCTAGTTAAATTCCCACTAAAGAGCCTTATGCCGTTTTTGTTTCTACACAAAATTGCGCATTTATTTAGCAATTTTTTTCTAAAATGTCGCTTTTAAGATTTTAGTACAACTAAAATCGAAAAAAAATGTCACCATAACCAAAATAATTTTAAAAAATTTAATAAAGCAGTACCCTACAGAATTTGGTTGCCGTACATATGTAGTTAAAAATGTTGCCCTTTGCTGTAGAAATGAAAGCGACATTAGTATTTATGCAGACAAACCAAAAGCTTCCCACTTTTGTGTTGGTTTCCTTTAAAAATAACTTGTTTCTTCAAACAGCACCAATACGGAAAAAATGTTGCGGCTCATTCGCATCCTTCTCTCTCTCTCACTCCTTTCAACATTCGCTAATCTCTAACACACTTTTGATGTTAATTAAATTTTTATGTAGTTCTTTAATTTTGTGGCAAAATCATATGCATGGAAATGCCAACTTAAGATGTTTTCAATTTTTCCCCGCAGAGCGTGCAACAGATTATCCCGACAATTCAGTGACATCACATTTGTTCTCTAGTGGACGCAGGCCAGACACAGCATTTCAGCGTTACCGCAATTCACGTTTGGGAGGAGAGTTTCATTCGGAAATAACAGGACGCTCGTTAAGCGAATGTCTGGATGAGTGTCTTCGACAAACAAGTTTTCAATGCAGGTAAAATCTTGATTAACTAAAAAACCTCATTTGCCAAATTGCCATAACTGCAAATTCTCACACAAACACTTTTATATTGTACAATTAAAGATCGGCAGTGTATAGTGATCGTTTTCGTACATGTCGCTTGAGTCGTTACAATCAAAAAGATGGCATGCGTATAATTTATGATGCAGACTATGATTATTATGAGAACTTAATGCGTAAGTTAATGAGTGACTGCAATGTGCATAACTGCAGATACATTTAATGGCTTTTTTTTATTTCAATGCTTACAAAAAATGTTCAGTTAATGTGGTGGGTTCAGGCAATGAAAATGATGGTCATGGTAGTGGTAGTGGTAGTGGAACTGGTGCTGGTGGTTCTGGCAATAGCCATCGTCCCTCAAATCGTCCAGATAGTAATTGGAATAATGCCAATAAAAATGAAGATCGTTATGGTGGCAATCGTTATGGGCCCAATGGTGGCAATAGAATTCCTATAAACCCTTCGGATACCTACGGTCGACCGCCATATGATCATTACCCTGATATGAGACCAACTGATTATGGTAAGTGTTAAAATATAAAAAACGAAACTAAATATTTATTTGCAAAATACTAATTTCTAATTCTTTGGCATTTTCAATTTTTCTTGTATAACATCACCATTTTGTTTTAACATATACAACATATTAACTAACCCCTTTTAACACCACTAACCTAAATACCAGATCGTTATCCTGGAACCGGCGGTGTTTTGCCTAGACCCGGTTTAGGTGACCGTTATCCGGGAGACGATTATGGTGATGATCGTAATCGAGATAGGGACCGCAATCGTGATCGTTATCCTCCCAGAGGAGGCTTGTATGAAGATGAACGTTATCCTCTGGACAGAGATCGAAATCGCTTTCCAGGTGATCGTGATTATGATCAGGACCGTGATCTTGAGCGATTTCCCTTAAATGATCGTGGACGGTATCCAGCTGATAGAGACCGTTATGTACCAATTGGAGATAGAGATCGTTATCCTGTTGACAGAGATAGAGATCGTTTGCCGTACGATGATCGCTACGCTGATCGCAACCCAGCACGTTACCCCTATGATGATATTACACCACCTAAAGATCGTTATGCCAATCGTTATCCAGAAGGAAGTTTCAATGATCGTTATCCCAATGAAGGACGTGATCCTGTGCGTGGCCGCTATCCACTTTATCGCCCCCTCAAAGATAATAGTTTGCCTATGGATTTACCTCACACCAGACCCTATCCTCCTGATGATGATGTCTCCTACCGTCCTTATTTGTCAGGCAGCCGCTATCCAGATGATCGACGATACCCTGATGACCGGTATTTGGCACGTTATCCTCCACGCTATCCTCCCACACGCGATCATTTGGTGGGTGGTTCTCCGGGACGTGATGCGCCTGATGGTTTTCCAGATAGACGATTTAGACCTTCTTCATATGAATCACGTTATCCGCCGCCTCCTAGAGTTCCTGCCGCTCCCGGACCCTACGATCCAGATAGTCGCTACCCTCCTGAGGAAATAATACACAGTGCTCGTAGACCTGAACCAGATTCTGCAAAACGTTTTCCACCACCACAAATTGCAGAGCCAGCTAATAAATATCCCCCTACCTCGCCTAATCGTTTGCCGGTAGGTACTGATCGTTATCCCGTGGATATATATAAATACGGCAATCGGGCTACCGGATCACGGCCAGGTAATGCCTTACTAAACAATTAATAAACTAATGTCTCTTTTCGTATTACGAAATAATTTCATATTTTTCAACAATATCTTAAAACACTGTCTGACCTGATTTAGGTTATAAACGACCTCCTCCACCATATCCTTATTACGACTTGGACTACGAGGAACGTTATGGAGATCGTTATGCTCCTTATGATCGTGACTTTGATAGGCCCATAGGAAGAAGACCTGTCGTACACCCAGCATTGGGTGGTGGCTATGTGGGTTATGATAATTCTTTCAATCGTCCCTATTATGGCGGTGCTGGCTCGGTAGGAGCGGCTTCTGGATCTCTCACGCCTTTACCCAATGACCATCCCTTACCAGGAGCCTTACCACCCCCACATCCTCATCCCATATCCCCCTATGGAGCTGCTGGTCCAGCTGCTCCAAGACCTCCAATTACCCGTTGCGAAGAAAGTGATAATTTCAAACAAGTGGCTGCACGACATAAAATGAGAAGGCATTTTATAAGAAGATCTTTGGTAGTACCCTCTCTCATACAATGTGAAAGAGAATGTGTAGAAACCAGAGATTTTGTGTGCAGAAGTTTCAACTATAGGTAAGTTAGGTCTATAAACTTAAAAGTTTTAAATAGCTTTAAAATCAAATTTTAGGGACTCTGTGGCCTCCAACTACGACGATCGTGATGTACCCAATTGTGAGTTAAGTGATCGAGACTCTCGTGAATTAGATGTTCATGATCCCAATTTGTTTGATGCGGCCAATTATGATTTTTACGAACGCAGTATGGGTCGAAGTGATGGCGAATGCATGGATGGTAATTAATAAAAGATAAGGTCTCGAAGAGAAATCGCGTTTGAAACTTGATATTTACAATTTTAGTTACACAAACTTGCAATGAAGAGGGCATGGAGTTTACCATTCGAACACCGGATAGTTTTATGGGCCGCATTTATACCTACGGCTATTATGATCGGTAAAAAGACTTCATGGGCAAGCAAATAAATATTTTAGTTTGTAGTTTCGTTTTTTCTTTTTTTGAATACTGGCAATTTTTTTAATGTATAATTGAGACTTAAGTACCCGTACAGACGACGTGTTTTTCACATTGTATCTGCCAAATTTTACACGTGTAAACGGCTACATAAGTCATAAGACATATTTTCGAATAAACTGTGTTCTAGTTTGCTGTGCACGCACATATGCCATAAAATATTGGCGGTTGATTATGTGCACTATCATTAGCTGACTGAATGAAATATTTTGCAAGATGGTTTTAGATAGCATTCTCATTTTAATAATAATATTAAAAATATATAATTTTTCTATGCAAGTCAAACATCTCGTAGTTTAAAAAAACGAAAAAAAAATCAAAAATAATTTCGACGACCGCAAGCCATTTTGCCAACGAAGAACTTGGATATTTACATAGTGAAACAGAAAAAAAAATTGTTATTATTAACATTTTTTTATAACATTTCCTTTTTTTATCAAGCAATAAAATTTTAATTTTCAAATATGTCAGCTGTTGCAAATAAGCATGGCTAATGTCAGAAGTAATTGCACACCTACGTTTGTGACCAAAAGTTAAAAACCTTATGTAAATTGTAAAATTTTGGCAGACATAAAGAAATACATGTGATTCAAGGACTTAAAAAACACATGTAAGAACATGTCGTGTGGGGGGTACTTTCACGTTTACTTTAACCACAACTTTTATATGTCAAACTTGCCGTTGAGGTCCACATTAAGTTTTAATCGTACATTATGAAAGGAGCCGTAAGAAACAAAATCCTTAAAATTTTACATTTTGAAAAGAAAAGTACAAATTATATAAGAAAAAAATGTCTTTACAATGGCTGCATTCACAAGCAGAGAAACTTTCGAACATAATTCAAACACAATCCATCAAAGCAAAATAATTTACGTGTGATTGAAATGGCCTCTGAGTTCTTGCTTGTGAGTTCAGCTACTTTCATCAGACTTTTAGAAAAGATTAAAGGTCTTGTTCTTAAGTCGCTCAATCAATAACAAAGAGATCTTTTAAATTCCTCATCATTTTCCTTTCATAATTAAGATGCTTTTTCCGTGGCAATGGCGGCACTGTTAATGTCCTGCGCATCAGCGGCCCTCAAGGCTATCCCGACTGTGGCACCCAAAGGGTAAGTTTGTTTGCACCGACTTTTATTGACAATGTATATATTTTTATCTTCTGGCTTGTGTATTCAGTATGGTGACACCCTCACCAACATTGTGGTGGTTCAGTTCTCCGATAATGTTCAAACCAGCCGTGATAAACGCTACAACTTGACCTGTGTTTTCCGTGGCCCGGGTGAAGCAGTGGTTACTTCTGGCTACATTGGAGCTGGGTATGTGCCAAATTCAGAGAGATATTTTGATGTTGTAATTTGGGAAGCAATTTAGAAAAAAATTATAATGGAAATAAATTCAAGGGTCTTACTATAATTAACTAAGAATATACTCTGGTTGTATTTGAGCTCAAACATAAAATACTCTGCGGTTTCGCAATCGAAGCATAAAAGTTGCTCAAACAACGAAAACTATAAGATATTTTACATTGTTTTGATAGAAGACTTTTCAATTGAGACCCTAAATTTTTGAATTTGTATATCTTTTTATGTTTACGTCTCCTAAGAATTACGCTTGCCATCTTTAGTCAGCCCTTAGTGGAATGAATTACCTCTGAAAATAATATTGGCTCAATCTTTAGTGGAAAATATCAAGTTAAAAAAAAAAAAAAGTTCTTCAAAATAATTTTAAAATTTTGTTCTACTGGACTTAAATTACTTTAAAATAATAATCACTTCTATTCTGTGTTTCGATTGAGTTCCTGGATTCAGTTAGGTTTGAATCGAAAAATTCTAACCTGAGAAAGAAAAATCTAATCGAAAGAAAATGAAGAAGAATATATTCAAAGTGAAAAAGAAACAAAAAATTGTTGACCATTTCAACGAAAAGTTAAATTCGTTGCAAAAATTGCGGCCTTATAACAGAAACAAATAATAGTTGAATATTGCGCCAATTTCCCTCAAATAGAAATATTAGTCAAGTGTACAAAAATTAAACTCAAACAGCTTCTTAAGAACGTTAGACAGTAGCTAAAATAAACTTCTTTACTGCAAACTGCAAAAAATGTGTGAAAAACTTGCAATTTCCAGAAATTAACACCGAATACTTGTTAAGATCGTTAAGCAGATGCAAAATATTATGCTACTGGAAACCAATTGTTAATAATTTTATCGGGCTTAAGTTCGATTTTACTTCCTTAAAATTGAGAAAGATTTTTTTTTGGATCAAATTACAATGATCAACATTTTTAAGGAAGATGGGAAGATTTAAGTTGAAGACTTAAACTAAAATGATTGCAACAGACAAGTCGAAAAATTTGGGAAACATTAGCGAGTTAAAATTGGATAATTGTTCGCAATTGTTCCGAATGAAAAATTGTCCATTTTTGAAAAATGCATCTTTAGCCAAAAATATTTTAATTTTTTTATATATTTAATCACAATGAATATTCGCCCAAAGTTGTTGGACGATTGTTCACTTTCATTTTGAGGCAATCCTTCAATTTTGTTTGAGTGATTGGGTACATTTTTTTTTTTTGGTGGTTTGACATTATTTTAAATAGTCTAATAATTTTGGGCAAATGTTCATTTTGGTGCTTTGAGCGATTGAAACTTGGGCGATTATTCGTTCAGCAACTTTCAAGATAATTTTAAATAAGTAAAATTTAACTAAAAGTAGAATTGTGATGTATTCTTCAAAGTAAATATTAATAGATTTCCGATCAATGTAGTTTCCCTGTACGTATTAAAAATATTTATTTGATTTTATATATATTTACGATTTGCCTTGATATGAATATTTTTTTCATGTTATGTTACGCGGGCTGCCGTGAGACCAGCTCACTTGGGTCCTAGAAAGGTGCCATTGTGCTATTTTAATTTTTTTCATAAAACAGACATAATTTAAAACAAATCATAATTGCTTCAAAATAACTTTTGCTTTCAAATAAATTTTCTTAAAAAAAAACGATATAAATCCGATTTTATATATTACCTGTCTAGCAGCAAGCATTTTCGACAAACTGTACGAAAGCCTAAACTAGCTTAAATTTAAAGCTTATTTCACTTCAAGCGTATGAAGAAATAAGTTGACCAAATATTCTCATAGTGAATTAGAGCTTAGAAAAAAAGCTTTAGAAATTAACTTACAAAGAACTTTTCTTACAAGTAATGTTTAGCTTTTCTCAACAAAGTTCAATTTTATATCACATAATTTTAGGCATAAATAAATAAGCAACGAGGTTTTGATAAAACAGATTTTTTTTTAATTTTTAGAGCATGTACTTCAAAAGCGTGGAATAAACAGGCTTTGAAAAAGCTTAAGTAGATTTTCTTTGATAATAACTAATTGCTTGTACTGCAAAAGTAGTTGCTTAATTTAACCGTAGACATTTTTGCATGATTGCCAATACTCTTTTTGCAATTAATAATTTGAAGTAGAGTATTTGACTAATCCCAGTATTTAGTGAACTTGATTTAAAGCAAAATGTTAAGCTGGCAAAGTTTTTCCTTTGGAACATCAAACTAAAAACATTTGTTAGTACACATTTTGTAGTTGAACCAACTATTTGATGTTTTAAAAAGTCTTTCTGATTCCGATAGATCTGGCAGTCCCATACCCATTGAATATTTACCAGCCGAAAACACGCTCAGCTCTAAGGTGCGCTTAAGTATTTTGTATCAGGGTAGACCAACAACAACAATTGCTGTGGGAGATCCATTGACTTTCCGTTTGGAGGCACTAGATGGCTATAATCATGCAACTGATATATTTGCAACAAATGTAGTGGCCAGAGATCCCTATTCGGGCAGAAGTATACAACTTATAGATCGTTTTGGGTAATATTAATTGAATGAATAAATTTAACTGAAATATTGAGAGAGTGTTTTTCCGCAGATGTCCTGTGGATCCTTATGTATTTCCAGAGCTGGATAAGCTTCGCGATGGCGATACTTTGGAGGCACGTTTTAATGCTTTTAAAATACCTGAATCTAATTTCTTGGTCTTTGAGGCTACCGTACGCACTTGTCGCGATGGTTGCCAGCCGGCCTACTGTCCGGGACCAACTGGCAGGCAAGAACCTTCATTTGGTCGCCGCAGAAGATCTGTAAACGAAACCGAGACATTAGAACAACAAGAGGTAACAGAAAACGAAGGCAGTACACTAGAACCAATAGCAGAACGCTTAATTGACGAAATAAATGAATTGAATACCACAACTGTAACAGCGATTTTGGGGGAAACGAACAAAAGTAATTTCTAATTTTTAAGAAAATATCAAACAAATATGAAAAATATGTGAATTTTTTTCAGATGCCACACGTGACACGGAACCAGAAGAACCGGAACAAGTGCGGGAAATGATAGAGGTAAGCAAGGTAATTTAGCAGGTTGGGCAACCAACTGCTTCGAAGCTGCCACATTTCTCGTCAGCACCCATCCTTGAACTCAGGGGCTGACGACGGGCTGCTTTGATATTTTCTTTGCTCTATAATTAATATCAATCTCAAAAATAATATAGAAAGAACTTGAGCCCGATAAACATAATACAAAATTTATATATAAGAAAAAGTTCGAACAATAAAAATTAATAAAGAAAACATTAAACTTTAAAAAAAATCACTAATTCTTATAACCCATCTACTTTCATTACACAGGTATTTGAGACTCGTGAAGAAATCGAAAAGGAGTCTTATCCACGCAAACTGGTCGCTCCCATAGAAACTGTTTGCCTCACTCCCTCCGAATATCATGGTCTGATAACTGCCATTATTTTGTTAATGATACTACTACTAAGCATTACATTGGTTTCGGGCTTGGCCTATAGACGTTATTGGAAAATTATGTCTAAAAACCGTTTGGCAGATCGTCACTCGCCCATACATTCGCTGGGTCGCTCATCATCCATACGAACACATGAACGTTTTAGTGAAATCGGTCATATGCCCAGTGCTTCAGGTAATACAACTTCGTCCGCTTCATCGAACCGTGCAACGAATGCTTTTCGTTCAAATGTCTCCATGTTTGGTGGTACACTTCAAAGAACATTTGCCACAGGGTGGGTAATTATGATTTTCAGTATTTAACCGAAACAAATTTCAATTCTTTTTGAATTTAAATGTCGTCAATTAAAAATTTCCATTTCACTTTTTTTTTTCTTTTAGAAATTTAGCACGAATGTGTCAATTGCCCGTTATGAATCCAATGCGCAATAATTCAAATGGACCCAATCAATTCGAAGATCCCAGTGAACCCATTTATACTGATCCTTCACTATTTGAACGTTCCAGGTTTGTACAAACTAGAACACAAACAAACATTTTACAACAATACAAAAATGCTCAGCTGCAAAAACAATTAGCCATATAACTAAAACAGAACAAAGAGCGGGGGACTTAGAGACAGCGGGAGATTCTATCTATGAGAAAACAAAATTTAAAAAGGTCAGCAATTTGTTCAACAACAAACTAAACATTTTTGATTAATAAATTAACCGGCTTCACGCAAAAAGTTATATTCTGACACTATTATTAACCAACGTAATTAAAGCAAAATAAAAATACAAAAGTATATAAAAAGGCCAAAAAAGTGTGTTAAAAATTTCGTTCGAAAAATACTTTTTTTTTTGAGATCTCAGTTTCCCAGTTTCAATTTTCATTTCATCATCAATATATATGTACCATATGTTATTTTTTAATGTAGAAATGTGGGTATAGTGTTCCTGTACTTTTGCGCATTTTTCTCTATTGTTGAGTGAATTACATGATTGCTCTCATTTTACCGAACTTTGCCAAAAAAAAAGTACGGGATCAAACTTAATATTATCCATTTTATTGTTCTTTTGGATGAAATGGCTGCGCTAAGAAGACTGTTAGATGAGAAACGTAGACTTGAAGCAGCAAGTTGTTTTTTAATTAATTTTAAAATATAAGCAATTATATTTAAAAACACATTTTGATTTGGCTGTGTATGTGATGAAATTAATTCCTAAAAATTTGTTTACTGCTGTGAAAACAAATTTTCTTTTAAATGTTTACTGGGATAACATAGTTTAAACTTTTATTGAATTGAGTTCTAGCAAAGTTGAAACTGGTTAACTAATCTTTAAAAAATTTTTTTTTGTGTTGCATAACAGACATTTGAAACGTTAGAAATAATATTGTTTTTCAAAGTGAAATTTTATAAAAATTTGAAATTAAAAATTAAAACAAAAGTAGAAAAATCGTGTTACTAAAAATTTGAGAACATTTTGTACATCACACGTGATAAAAAAAACTTTAGAATTAAACAAAAAAGAAAAATAACTGCACGCAGTTAAAATAATATATTGCGACCAACAGCAACGTTAAATGAAGAACGAGTTCAGTTTATGCCACAGAGAAGAAAGTTAATACATACAAGTAATTCAAAAATGTAATATGAGTATTTAATATTTTTTATGAGAGTTTACATATACAAATCTTTCTAAATATAAAATTTTGTAATATCAAAATAAATTTTTTTTTTGTCTAACAAGACATCTACATTAGCCATCGATTTGTTCCTTCAGCGAACAAATTGTTGGTCGATCATGAATTTGACTAATGTAGACCGCTAATATTCAAGTTTTGTTCCTGGTGAAGCAGAGTTATTCGCTCAGCAATGTTCAGCCATCAAACGACATTTTTCTATTGTAGTACCCAGCAATCATTTTTTTAATTTTTGTCAAATTTGAGTCTTTTTGGACTCTTCTGCGTGATTCAAAGGGTTATTTATGGACTGAGTTTTGAGTCAAAAATGTTATACTGATAAAATGGTAGCATGAGGTACTCTATGTTCTGATAGAGTTTTTTATGACTTTTATCTACTACGACTGATTTTCAATCGATTCCGTATTCAGCTGTGAATCATTTATTTATATATTTTTTTATATTTTACTCTATGGTTTTCGGAGAAATTTCATTTTCGAGCCATATATTGCTCATATCACTAATTACAATTATATAAATTTTTGTATCTCGTAAGTAAAATTGTAGTGACCTCCATTTTAGAAGAAGACACGAAAAGTAAATTTGAAAATGTATTGCCTGGCTTAGACGCCACGTCCATCACGACGCTCATCAGCGCCCAAATTGCTTCGAACTCAGGTCACGAATTATTGTATACTGTTTTCAAACAGCACCGCCTAGCCATCCCATTACCCGGGCTCTTCATTACTGACTGTAAGTTGATCGATAAGATTAAATGTAGATAGTCAGTAATGAAGAACTCAGGTAGTAACATGGCAAAGCGCTGCTGCTTAAAAGCAGCATGCAATCAATTATTACCTGATTTCGAAGCGATTTGTGTGCTGATGATCATCGTAGTGGACGTGAAACAGCCATGGTGTGTACCCCAGCCAATAAATCTCAAGCTTTACTTTCCTTGTATTTCTTCTTTAAAAATGTTGATTACTGCAATTTTATCACAATAAAAATCTGTCTCAATTCTGACGCAGTAAAATCGAACTCAAGCCTGATAAAAAAACCAATTGAAGAGCATATTGTAAAACATATAGCTTTGAAATACTAGTATATATGGCATATATTTGTGAGTCAGCTTTCCGAATTAAATTTTGCAAATTAAATGAATTTTTTAGTTTTTGTTATTTCCGCAAGACTCTACAATTGCTTTTAATAGTTAATCATGATATGATGCACGTTTATGAACGCTTTAAGCCAAAACAAATTTATTAATTAAATAACAGCGAAAAACAATGTAATGAAATTTTTGTGGGTGCATATTTATTATGAATTAAGTCGTGGCAACAATTTCTTTAAATTACTTCATTCATAGAGAAATTTGTATCTCAGGTTTTGTAGCGATCTTTCTCTGCTTATTTAACGTCAGCAATAAATGATTTAAAAATACAATTTATGACAATTATATGTATAGACAGCAACTTCAGCTAAATATATTTTCGTGTGATTGTCGGGAGTGCTACATTTGAAAATCTTGTTTGACTACAAGCACATTGACGGGTTGCCTACAACCAAAGTGTGCATGATGCCCTAAGTACATTTTCATTTCGACCATATCGCCTTTTTTCGCGCATTCAAACAAAATATACTGCAATTTATTGAATTTCATTGATGAATATAAGAATCAGCTTTAGCTTCCCAGCAAAAACCTCTGCATTTGCTTTCATGCTCTCATTTCACAGCTTTAATTATTTTATTAAACCATATAATATATATGTATGTGTTCATTAATTTACATAAATTTCGTTACTTATCCTTTTCTCACGTTCGTTTTACTTCGTTTAATTTAAAATAAATTGACTCCATACTCTATTAATTCCTTGAATACACTTTCGTAAGGCAATGCATTAAAAAAAATCTATTTGCTTTCCAAAAAAAAGATACCTAGGAAATTTTAGTCTCTATCGTCTTGCACAAATGCATTTACTAAGGCATTGAGAAGGTGATAAAGCGCACCATTTTATAGGTAAAAGGAAAAACTTACTGCTTACAATTCTTGGATGAATTTTTGCTGGGTTAGACATTGCATGTGTAACATTGACTGCCTTAGCATGTAATTTATATTAGTCAACGATTTATTCGCTCATGAACATGGTACAGGCACAGAATAACAAACCATAATTTGTTCATGTTTTTATATGTGCTGTACATTTGCAGGTGTTCATGTGCTGTTTTATTGCAATCCCAGCAAACAATTGGACGTTTGTTGATGATAGTATCTGTCTTTTAAGATACCATTATATGTAAAAAAAAACTTACTTATCAGATTACAAAAGCAATCTAACAGCGGCTTAGAAAGCGACTAATTAAAAGCATAAACAGAACAAAAACAATATATAAACTGTGCAGAATCAAAATGCTTCAAATGCTTATAAGCTGTGTGCTTTGTATGCCGTTATATAAATTGTACTCTTTCCCCTTAGATAACCGAAACTGATCCTGCTGTTGAGGACTTTGAAAAATAAATTGTTATAAATGGAAAATGAAAAAGAATAGAAGTAAAACAAGATACAAAAATGATTTGAAGACGACCTATTTAAAATTGGTGATATCAGTGATAGATGGGCCGAAAAATAAATAAAAATTGTTGTGAAAACGACAAAAAATAAATCATAAAATGTATTACAAAAAATTCATAAATAAATTATTTCCACATGACTCATTTAAAATGACTCGTAGCAGCTCAAAGTACAGAATCATAAAGTACTCTATTCGAAAATAGTACACAACACAGATTCATCTTCCACCCACAAAACACTAACAATCGCTTTAAAATCGAGAGCATAAGTTTCTGTCTAAATACTGCAGATGAGTCGAGAAAGACTCTCATACGATAAAAATTAAACTAAATACATATGCACAAAACATAACATTAGTTAAACAGATTAGCGGAATTCATGTTAGACCAAGAATTTGTTTGTTAAGTGAACAAATCGATGGCTAATATAGACAGCATGTAACACCAAAATATATTTATCAAACAAACATGTAGCTACTAAAACTCTTAAGGCTTAAGCTATTAATTATAAAAATTAAAACGAATTTGAAATGAGTTTTACTGTTGGTTTTTGTAAAACATAACAAACTTTCATTCCTTTTATGGTCTCCAACCAAAATGGGCTTTCAAGGTCATTAGTTTATCTTTTCATTTAAAAGAAATCATGTTGCCAGATTGCACTAAATAAAAATTACCCCTGAAGAAGTTGGAAATAAACCAACGAAACGTCGGGAACGATTTAAATGAAAAGATGTAGTTTTTCTTTTAAATGAAAATATAAACTAATGACCTTGAAAGCCCATTTTAGTTGGACACCATAAAAGGAATCAATTTATCTAATCTAAAAAGGTCGATATTAATAACACATTTGATAACAAACTTTCATTCTTGAAGTTATATTCGAAGCAATAACAAAGTATGAGCATTTGTTTTTCGTTTCAACATAAATACATAAAACTGAATTTATGTACATACGTTTTAAAAAATCGAACAATTAGTTAAAATAATCCATACAAAACTTTATTAACACTAATTTGAAACACATTTTCGTTGTTTTTGTTTACAAGTTTTAAAAATAAATTTTTATTCTGTTCTTTTCATTTAAAAAAATTTTTCCCTAGATCATTACGTAGTTTGAATATGGAGGGTGGAGCTGATGATGATAATGGTTTACAAAGTCATCATCATAATATTTAAATGCTAAGCAGGTCTCAATTACTTGGAATTACCAATAAACTACAACCCATGGACTTTAAATATTATTTAATCAAAACAAAACTTAAAAGCTAATTAAATTTAAATATTTTTAAGCGAAACACAATAGCATTTACTTGTCCTGCCTTAAAACTATTCTACTTTTAACGTATTTATTTCACCTTAATAAGATAAAAGTATTAAGCCAAAGACTCTTTTTCTCCAAAGCCGCACAATATTGAAGCTCATACAGTTAAAATCTGTGATTGAAAAAGTTTTCCATCAATTATCTTAGAATGGAAAAAAATCACAAAATACCAAAAACGATAAAATTTAATAAACACTTTGAAATGATAACATTTCTTAATAAATATTTTAATTACATTTCTTTATAATTCAATATTTCAATTTTTAGTTTAAGACATTTTTCTTTTCTTCTTACTAAAATCATAGTTTAAGTTCAAAAACAGTAAATATATGTAAGTGTAATCGCTTTTAAGAAAAATTAAGCAGACAAAGAAATGTTGATGAAAAAACATAAAAATGTGGTTTTAATTTGCAATGAAAAACACATTAGTAGATGCACTAATATAAATTTTATATTTACGCTTCTAGAGTAGTTTGAAATAAGATAATAATTTGCGCAGCTAAAAGGTCTAGTGGGATATTGCAAATAGAAATCATGTGATGCGGAAGCAGGTTAGTAAGCAGTAGCACATAATCTCTCGCTTACAAACCGGCTTCCAGGTGGACTGATATTTTTGCTGGAATGATTAGTAACCAGGAATACGCCTTACTGAAGCAAATCTGTAAGGCATGAAATTGATTGCCGCTGTGAAATATATTTTTGCTGGTTAACTACAAAAATCATCAGTGCTTCAGATTCTTTCAGGCTAGATATTTCTTTAGCATATCTTTTCTAAAATGTGAAATTTTAGAAGAGGCTGTTGCAAACAACTTATTATTACTTTATTATACAATATGTGCAAAAACTTTCCTCAGTTTTTTTTTTACTTATTTTTTAGTGTAACCGTTGTTGGAGTTATTGAGAAACAAATGTCAAAAACTAGAGAGTGCTTTTAGCCACACGTCACGCAAGCTCACGATCAGAATAATTTTCCTCACACATGTTCACTAACACTGCAGTTACACGATCAAGTTTTGCTATCAAATTTTTTTGCACATACTGCTTGTCAAAATTCAATAAAATTGATAGCTGTGACGTAGGCTGCACGCAATCTCATAACAATTCGTTTTCAAGATGCCGTCAAGAAGAAAATTAAAAATAGCTTCTTGCATATTCTGCTAAAAAAAAATAAAGCAAAACCTCCTCTTCTATATTCTACATTAAACCCAGAAACTAATTCAGATTCTAAATCAATATTTTTTTTAAACTATTTAAATATAATCATAATATACAAATATCTCTTTTTAAAATTAACAAATTCAATGGAAATCAATGTAAAAATAAAAGTAAAAAATTTCTGGGTTTTGCACGTAAACATTTTTATTTCTATTTTTAAGCTTGAATCTGTTTAATTTTTATCACTTTTAGTTGCAACTTTCAAACAAAACAAACAACTATTTGCAGACAAAACGAAAAAAAATTGTTATCAGTTGTTTTGTTGACTGTGACTTGATGCTCTCTATGGAAAGCAAAAATTGTCATCAAGTTTGAATCAATTTTCAAAATTGTGAGTGTATTAGTAAAAAAGTGTGAATGTATTGCAACTTGAAAGGCAAAACTTGATCGTGCAACCCCCAAATAGCACTCACGACCAAAAGTTTTTTGATCAAATAACTTCACGCATAAAATTAAGAAAATGCTCACAATCCATCACGTGTATATTGAAACACAACATAAACGGAAAAAAGTTTTATTTCTATTATATATGTACATACATATGTGGTCGGAAGCGATAACAGCCTAAAGGCCTAACTATAATATACATTAATGCAAAAACGTAGTTCCAAATAATATTACCAAATAATACGGGAAAATCAAAATACTAAAAAAATCATTGTATGGCAACGCTGAAAGCTACAAAATTGCTTTGCACGTGTTAATATGTAATTAAGTTGTTAAAGTGTTACCGTCTAATTCATAAAAATTATAACAGGTTTATAAAGCTCTTATTTGACAGAAATATGTCAAATAACAGTCTTATAAGAATGTAATATTTTTTATTAATTAGGGGGTTAGTTTCCACCACCTATTTCTTGCCGAGGCATCTTTAAGTACATACGCGAACATTATGGTCACTTTGCAAGTATTTCAGAGGATTTTCGTTAAATTTAGACAGAAGATTACACATACTATAGTTAAGCCTTAAATCTTAAAACATAGTTTCGAGAAACCTGTGTTTTCAATGCTCAACAATTTCTTTGAAAACATAAAATACCTAGAAAAATTTTTGTATGGGAGACCCCAAGTAAGTGGAACAGATAATGGATGGCTATGTTTTAGGAGTCTGTTATGCATTTGACTCCTGCAGAGGCATCCTGGGGCTAGTTAAGATAATGGGGGGAAATTTCTAAAACTATTTTTGTATGGGAGCTGCACTAAGGAGGGAAGATAGAGGATTGGAATATTCCGTGCAAATATCGAGAAAAAAAAATTAATGAAAGATGGCCGCACATTTGTCATCTTTCCCTCTAGGGACTCAATGAGACCAGTTAGGCTGATATGGCGAAAATTTTAGAAAATGCTAATTTTGTAGGGGAACACACCTGAGCAAGAGAGGAAAAGTCAGAAAGGGAAAACTAAGGAGGGTTGCTCATACATTTGGCTACTCAAGACATAATCTGAGGCCAGTTGGGATGATAGGGGAAATTTTACTAAACTAATTTTGTATCAGTGTAACCCTACGAAAAGGAGATAGAACACGCAAATAATAAACATGTTTAATTATGGCTGTTGCTATGTTCTCTCTAACGATACTATGGCTGAAATCGTATAATGTGGTTGAAGAAACCATAATATAGTTTTATTGTGTACCATATTATGGTTGTATTTAACTATATCTTTCATCAACCTTCTGCGTGAAGGTTGGTGTGTACGGAAAAAAAAACTAACTGGGATCGATCATACATTTGGCTTCTCTATGGGCCAGCTAGAGAGCTGTGAAGAAAATTTATAAAAATATTATTTTTATGTGGTTGGATCTCACATTTTATCCCACTAGAGATCGACGGCTATCGTTCTACATTTTCTGAACTTTTCCCAATTTTCCTTCAACTTATGGGCGGCTACGGCACGCCTTCTTCTAGTACAGCTACATATAAGTTTTTCACAATATAGCTTGGAGAACAGGACAACATTTTTGGGGGTGGACAATAAGCCAAGCTTTGCGGAAAAAATTGGTCCATGCAAATTAGTAGCACTCTAGTGCGTATATTCACCCGATTCTCGTTGGCGCTTTAATTGCCATTTCTATGCCATTTTGATTTATTTCACTGTTTTATTTGTATATTTTTATTCTTTTGAATTGTATTAAAACAAATGAAATGCAATTTTACAAGATAGTTTTAGTATTTTGAAGAGGAACATTAAGTAATCAATTAAATAGAATGCGAAAATACAGACTTCAGCCATCTATGAGATAAGAAATTGGGAACGTTCTGACTTTATATTTACAAGCTGACTTGTTGATAAATTTTTCTTTTAAAAGTAACAAAACTGCTTTGTTTTATTTTATTTTATATTATTTTATTTGAAAAACGCAAGTCTAGAAATAAAGCCGCGATAAAACTAAAACGATACAGAAACGAAAACTATAACTACATCGAAAATAGGGCCGATTATTGCACCCACAAACAATCTAATTTTTTTTTTAAAGTTTATAATACGCTTTATCGCTCAACATGTGTGTGATAAGATTTTCCAAAAATTGTCACGTTCTTATTCATTATTTTCATAATTTTTTTTTTTCATTTTTTGTTTATCAGCATAAATTTTTTTTCATGCTAACAACGATGAGTTTAGCATTTAATATTACTGCTTTGCAATACTGAAAAGCCTAAGTACTTTTGGTTAGTTAACTACATATATATGTAGTTTCTTAAGAGCCCCTCGAAGGATGAATGAGTAGAGTATCCATCCCACCAACAATCCCCAGGTAGCAGTTTTGTGTTTGCTTAAAAAAAATTATAAAAAAGCAAAGAAACGTCTGAGTTTAAAAAATTCAATAATCTTTTTTCACAAAATGTTTGATAAAACTTTTAATTAGTTAAACATTATGTCTGTCGTAGATATTAAAAATAAAAAATTCTCTGAACTGACTTATCGTCCCAGTGTGTCATCGCTATCAGCATCTGACAAACCCACTGTGATAAACAGCAATTAAATTTCTTTTACAAGATAACATTTAAATGTGAAAATTTGCTTTTGTTCTTAAATTAAATTCATATAAGGAAATTTATATGTAGATCTTTTCAAAAAAGGAAATTAATAAAGGACGCAATAAATTGATGTAACGATCAGACATGATAACGAACAAGATTTATTTATTGTCAACATGTGCAAAAATGTGAACATCTTTAATTGATGCCAAACAGTTTATGGCGATATTTTAATATGTGTCACATCATTTTGTTAAATGTTTTGCTTTTAATTTATCTCTTAAACAAAAATTCTTTTCTAGATTGCATGATAAAAGAAAACAGAAAAAAATTTAAATTTCTCAAAGAACGTGTACTTTTTAATATTTTTAAAATTTCCTACTGCGAATAGTGAAATAAAAGTAACAAAACAAAAAATAATATTTAATTTAGTATACATACATATTTATAATCAATGAAACCTTGAAAAAAAAAATTTTTTTTGTTTATATGCGTTTGAATACACATACATACATATATATGTATGTGCAAAGTCTACACCCCCTAATTCATAAAAATTATAACAGGCTTATAAGACTGCTGTTTGACATATTTGTATGGAAAATCTGTCAAATAAGAGCTTTATAAACATGTTATAATTTTTATGAATTAGACGGTACTAATATAAATTCTAAGCAAGCCAACAGCTGATTAATTTTTGTTCATTTCTAGTTTTCGATCATAATGTCAAACATTCACCCGTATTCTGTTTGCCAACGGTAACATCATCGTCAATGCTAAATGACATCACTTTAACCCGACATCTATACGGTATTCTTTAAGCGTTTAAGGATGATATGGTCTGTTGAATTAAAGTTTTCGTTGATTTTTTATTCAAGAATTGACAAAAATTACTAAATTGTTCATGTGTGTAAATACAACCCTTCTTAAAACTAGTCGGCTGCATCTAAAACGCCAAAACAAGTACAAAATAAGAAAGCTAACATTTTGGAAGTGCGAAAATAGTTTTTATGGTGTTTTAAAATTTACAAGTATTTTTTTATACAAATTTAGTAAGTAAATTATCCATCGCCATACATTTCGTGAAAACTGAGGATTGTCGCAAAGCTGTTGCCACTCCTCTTAAATTGAACTCTTTGAAGTACTGAACACTGGTATTCCTCTGGCAAACTTGGGATTTTCTTCATTCCAGCAAACAAGTGCCAGTAACTATTCCATTGTTGATTTTTTAAACTTGTGCAAAATTGTTTAGGAAAACTACTGGCATGCGATAATTATTTAATATATTCACTAAATAAAATAAAAATGAAATATATATGGATTTTCCAGTTTTTTTAACAAAGAAATATATAAGTTTTTTTTTTATAAAAACTGCCACTCGATAGCAAATGCTCAAATGATTGCTCGCAGTGCTGACGACATGATCGAAATAGAGAAATCGGATTTTCTATGAAAACACTTACGTCTTTTCGACTTGTCGATCGAGTCATCTTTCGAATAAAAGAACATCATAGAGAAACCCAAAACAATTTTCTTTCGCTTAGAATGCGAACAATCGCACAGCTTCAATATTGAGAAACAGGCAGTAAGTTCAATACAATGCCACTAGCCGGGTGCTATTTGTGTGAGGAGAACATAAATATTGGTATCCATGCTTGAAAATTAATGAACAGCAAAAAATTATTAAATAATTTTATAGGTTTTGTTTTCTTTTTGCTATTGATTGATAAAAACAGTAATATTATAGTTTTTGCTGATTTGTAAGAAAATACCTTTAATACATAATACATTGTTATTTAATAAAACATACTGGCCAATAAGCTTTTTAACAATATCGCCATGAACTTGGCTTCTCAACGACAAGCTGAAAAAAAATGTTTTTTTTTTTAACAAGCGGGAGTTAAAATGAAATTCAAAACAATCAAACAAAATTAAATCAAATCAAAGCAAAATGAAAGTTAAGAAGTTTACATAATATTTGAGTTAAGTGTCTGTTATATTATTTCAGTTTTTTCTCTAAGCAATTAATAGTTTTAGTTATGCAAGCAACAGCCGTGAAATTTGAGCCAAAATGAGTGAAAATAGATCTGCTCGACAGCTGTCTCAATTTGAGCAACAAAATGCATTTAAACAACTGCCGCAACGCGGAAATTAAACAAACGTGCGTTTAATATTCTTAAGTGAACACAGTGCAGTAAGAGAATAAATTAAAAAAAAAAAATAAATAAATAAATAAAAACCTTTTAAGATTTTGAGCAACTTAATTAACAAGGCAAAAGGAAATCCTAGCGTCTTAATTAAAACAAAATAGATCAATAGTTAAGTGAAATGTGATCAAAAACAAAATAAAACAATTAAAGCAGCTAAAAATCAGTTTGGAAAAATAGAACGAAATTCTCAGTGTTTTCGCTTTAAATGAAAAGAAAAATGTTCATCCACCGGTGCTTCATATTAATTACATCATTGTGTTGGCAACATGTTGCCAGTCGACATATTGCTCACCAGCCATTTTATCCATCATATCCGGATTATAGTTATATGTATTCTGGACTGGGTCCTTTCCACCAGCTCCACTCTCCATTTTTCACACCGCCTGGCACTTATTTTGATCAACGTCAAGGCATTTTAAGGCCTTTCCCGGGCGGCGGTGTACCAGTATTAGTAGATCATGTAAGTAAAGCGAAGCAGTACTCAAAAATGTAAATTTGTTCATGAAAATCTTGATTGTGTGTGTGCGTTTTTTTTTTTTTTGTTGTTGTCGCTTTTCAGCACAAACGTTGCTCTGACAATTTTATTGGTCTACGAGCTCATCCGGATCAACAGCAATATTATTATGTTTGCAAGCCAGATTGTGTTATATTTGGTAAATGTCAAAATTTGCAGGTAAGTTTTCTTCTTAAAATCATTTCAATTAAATTTTACACAAACTAAAGCCAGTGCCTCAACCTTCCAAGGAGTTTTTAAATGGGTACTGATGAAGAACATTAAAAACATTAATTAAACTTTATAGAACGTTTCTGATTTAAAATCGTTGATGAATTTAATGGGTTTTAGTTCGATTTTACTTCCTCAGAATTGAGAAAGGTTTTTTTTTGTGTGATAAAATAAAAGTGGTCAACATTTTAAAGCAGACAATTGAAAATGGAATAATTCATACATCGTGTGAATTGAAATAATTCATACAAGTGAGCCGGTCTCATGACCTGGCAGCCTGCTTAACATAACATGCATCCTGTCTAATAGCCAAGCAGCACTAAAGGCTGTTCAAATGTTCAAAAGTCTTAGCTAATTTCTTGTATGGGAGCACCATTTAGTGTTGGAATTTTTGTTATTTTAAAGCCTATGTAACCACATGTGCTGTGCAAGTTTCAAGTCCTTACCTTTTACGGCTCAAAAGTTACAGACAATTTTAACAGCTTCTTGTATGGGGACCCCCTTTAGTTGTGTCATTTTGTTGTTAGTAGTATTTGTTGTTGCTACGACCAGGTAACCATATCTTCTGAGAAATTTTCAGCTTTCTAGGTTTTGCAATGCTACAGCTAATACCACAGTTAATCATCTGACTTTGTAAAACTGTCAAGAGCATACAGAGACGAAAGGCAGCCAAAACGAGATAGCAAATCAGCGTAAGCTTTGTTCATCTCTCTTCTGTAAATGTAAAAGTAGCGTCTTTTTGGCAGTTTTCAGAAGTTGTACAAAAACAAAATGCTTGTTATTTTTATTGAAGTTGTTCTTATTATAGGGAAAAGGTATTAGTTATAGCAAGGCAGCTCGATACCAGGTAGTCGCATTACTACAACAAACACTTCATATATTTTGTTGCTAGAAATCTTGAACTACTGTCACCCATTTGTTCGCGTATGCGTGTTTGTGTGGTGTATTTTGACAGTTCTACAAGCTAAAAGCAGTAGTCAGCTGGTCTTGTAAGGCCACCTGGTATCGAGCTGCCTTGAGTTGTATCATCAAATGCATGTTATTTTTATTGAATTTGCTAAGGTCGTGATAAACTATCCTACTCAATTGTGCCATTCATTTACTGAAAATTACTTATTAAATCTGATTGAATTCTGTCCTACTTCAAAAAATCGCAATCGATTACAATATTATATTTTTCTTTCATGCCTAAATTAAAACCAACTCCAAAAATGTTTTCTTTATTTTTTCATAGATTTTTAATGCAACAAATAGTCAATGCGCCCAGCATCCACCACCAGAATATATACCAAGTTGCACAGGTGTAGGACGTTTTCCTCTATACTCCGATTGTCATTTATATATCAAATGTGAGAAAGACTTGAAGCCCAAAATCCACTCTTGCCCATTCTCTATGGTATTTTCACCAGCCTCCAAGAAATGTATTAAGGGTGATAAGTGTACACCTACGCAAATATCACCGCATAGTTCTTACATACCAGAAATTTGTGCGAACAAATTTCCGCCATGTTTCGAAAGTGGTACTTTCCGTTCACCCTCCGATTGTTCTTTGTATTACAAATGTGATTTGAAAAAGAATGGTTTTTATATGCAAACAAGATCAAAGTAAGTTTTTGAGAAAATAAATAATATGCAACCCTATAGAGAATATTTTACATTGCAGATGTTCACAAGGAAAGTTCTATGATTTGCAAAAGAAAGACTGTTTGCCGGCCAAGGAAGTGCCTTGCGATTGTATACAAGTGGCAGAATTGGTATATCCAAAGTCAAATAATTCACCATTTGAACCACCTGTGTATCCAGAACATTTTGATCTCGATTCAATAGTTGATAGCCAATATCCCGTAGAAGGAGGTAGAGAAGGTGTTACGGACATAAGTAAAAATTGTAACGAGGCAACAAGTGAAACTGTGCCCGAAACAGCGGCAACTACAGCCTCGACTCCGTTTGAGGTAGATGAAAAACACAGGGATAAAAACGATACTGCTATGGAAATATTTTCACATTTTATTGAAGAAGCGGATAAAAGCACAGACCATGAAGACTTAATGATGGTAACTCGTGAAATTTCTGGCACTTCGGAAGAAGGATCAGGTTTTGAGCCGGACTTCAAGGAGACATCTGTGCAACCAGCCTCAACTGTTACTGAGCAGGATTCGACCACTGCTACAACTGCAGCCACTGAAGAAACCACCGAACCAGCCACCACATCTAAAACTGATAAAGAAACAACAGCTGAGCCAACTACTACTACGGAAAAAGAAGAGCTTCGGAATCAATTTCCAGACTGGGCGACTGCAACCACCTCAAAAGAAAATGAGATAACAGAAGACGAAGAAGCTACCAAAGTCGGAGGCATACCGCCACCACTAGAACCGGACGCTTGTAAAAATCTTATAGAAAGCGGTGAAATTAGTGATGCAGGTTTGTACGAATATCCTTTTTTGCATAACTTTAGGTTCTGAATTTCAACTTGAATAAAAAATTATTTTTCAAATACCCTTCCTAACTATTTCAGATACACAAGCTCAAGACCCATCTCAGACACAAACCAAAACATGTTTAACAAAACACACATCAATTAGTTTGAACACTGTCACCGCAGAGCTTACGAAAACTACAAACAGGCCGGATATACAAAATGAACAGAACTCAAATACTTTAACCACTAAAACACATAAACGCACTACAAAATCAACAATCACCACTAAAAACCATATCAGCGACAAAACTCTTGCTACCATTCCGGAGGAAGATATTAATTCGGAAGAAAATGTCTTGGATTCGGCTTTAAGTTTGGAGAAAATAGCAAACGAACATGCGACTCAACAACCTGAAGCTGAAGAGATAGAACACCCAATGACAACATTACCGGTTAACATGCAAACCACACGTATACGTTCAATAAATACAAATTCCCTGGAAGAGGATATTTCCTATGAAGATTTGCTGGAATCGGAAATAACGAAAAAGACAAAAGCTGAATTTGTAGAACCCAAACTTAATGCAATTGTCGATGAGGAGCAGAATTTTGCAGCAGACACAACGACCAGGGAGTCACCTAGAGCTACAACCATTAAGCCAAGCACCGCTACCACAAGTAAAAATTCACTATTTCCAGCAATTGGCGAACAGTCTACCGATCTGCCCCTGAGCGAAGAGGAAGACGAATCTGATTTTTTAGATTCTGAAATTAAAATAGATAATTTTGAAAGTGTAACAGCGCCGCCAGAAGATTTTAATGAAAACATTCTATTAAATGAAGAATTTTTGCTATTAGCTGGAAGTCCAACTGCTGCCCTTAGGAGCTCAGGCCAAAAAAGCATATCCACAAATCGAAAATTTGTAACCTTAAGACAGGCTGATTTCAGTGACGAAGATTTTATACCCGTTCAAAGTAAAAACCCGACTTTAAATCAAATCAAAGAGCAAGAAAACTCGTTATTCGAAAAAGGTTTTGATGATGATTATACCACAGTTTTGGCCGAGAAAGAGATAACAACAACTACCTTTGCCCCAACGGTACCCAGTAAAATACTGCTTGCAAAAGAGGAAGACAACGAAATCACATTATTCGATAAACTTACCACACTTAAGAGAAGACAAACTGCCAATGCAGTTAAAGCCATGCAAACAACAACACAAATTAGTGTGACGGCCGAAACGTTCGAAACATCAACAAGTGTCAATGAACAACTAAAGAGCCACAAAACAGAAGAAATAACGTCTACCATTGACAAAGAATCAGACGGAATTGGTGTTTTGGATGCAGAAATCGTTGTGCCGGGTCAAGGCCCTGAAGACAAAGACAAAGATGAAGAAGAAGAAGAAGAAGAAGTAAGCAACAATGAAATTACTTCAGCAGAAACAATTCAAACCACCACCAACTCAGATCAAGAAAACAAATCGCTTTCCCAAACACCATCCACAACACCAACTACACAAATTGTAACAACAGCTGATTTAGCAACGACAACAACCACAACAACCACAGTGCAACCAAGTGAAAAACAAACAAATAGTTTTACAATACACATTAGAGAAGAAAAAGCAGAACAAAATATACCCACACTAGACTCTTCCCCTCCCCGCAAAAGCCTATATTATATTTTAAAAACAAAACCAGTGATAAATAGTAATAATAATGGTAGTAAAACTGACAATGAATTGGTTACAGCAACGCAAGACTTGGACTCTGACAGTGGGGAAATTCCACGTCTGAAAATTGTAGCTGAACGACCCATTGACATACAATTCTCAATATGCCCCTCCACCTGCAACAAGGATCACAAGCTTAATAGTAAGTATTCTAAAATTCACAACTTTGCTTGTATCTTGTGAACAAAAAAAAATCTCTCTCTCTCTCTCTCTCTCTTTCTCTCTTCAAGCATCCATGACCGGCAAACGTGCCGTTTTATTGAAATGGTTTGCCAGAAAATCGAAGCAAACGATGGGTTTCGAAACCGCCAATGAAACAAACATGGACAAAGAGTGATGAGATTACTGATTGGAGTTGTAGGTGGTGTTTGTTTTGTTTTATTTAATTTATTTTGAATATTTTAAGACTTATTTTATTTAGTTTTTAAGAAATAAAGTTATAATGTAAATATAGAATGCAGTGCATGGCAAGCAGCTCTAAAGCGTTATCGGTGAAAATTTACTTTAAAAAATAAAAAAAAAAAACAGGCGAAACTCTGGAGTCACGAAATAAATCTCTAAGTTTTTACTACAAAACTAAATTAAATAGCGTGGAACACTCAATAAAATTGTTTGTTATCAAATTTCCATTGTGTAAGTACATTAATGAATCTTATGTTCTAACAAAGCTAGCGATCGATGTTAGTTTTGTTGGCTAAAGTGATTTGTTCGTTTTATCCAAGACGGAATTAAGAAAGAAAAGCGTCGTAATTTTTATTTAAAATTCGAAACGGTAAAATTTACAACACTCTTATTTAAAAAACAAGAAAGCATTTGGTGTTTATTAAAATCTCATTTGACAAACTTCTATACAAAAATTTGTCAAATATATGTTTAATTAAAAAAAAAAAAAGAAATGCGGTCGGGGGATCCCCGTTAGGAACGAAGTTCCTTACGTGTTTTTTTTTCATCTTTGAATGTAATACAAGTTGAAATCTGTATGTTTTATTTTGTGTTGTTTTTGAAATTTTTAAATTTTATGATTTTTGCAACGTTTTCCAACTAACTAATATTTATTGGTAGGTGTCTCCGCTGCTGTCAGTGGAGACACCGCCCATCATATACAATTGCTTGTCGACAGTACACCAATACATATAAACAGCTCACACGCTTTCGTGACGATTTCTACTAATTTCCACTACCAGCAAGCCGCGATAAGGAACTTCGTTCCAATATATATTTTTTCTTAGTAAGCCAGCAATAATGTATGTAAAAATTAGTTAAGCACAGCTATTTTTCAATGTTAGCTCAAATATCCCGTCATTTGTAAACCGATTCAGATTTTTTTTTTCAAGTATAGCTGGGCCATTGACTGCCGAATCTTTTCTTTTGAAAGGATTTGTGAACAAAAGTAAAACGTTGCCAAATTTTTGAAAATAAGTCATTGAATAACTCCGGCCATTTACAAACTGTAAATGGCCACTGTGAAAGCCTTTGTCGAAAGAAAGAGCAGACGAAAAGTTTCAGATGGACAAGCCACATATCTGTGCGGGGTAAATAAATCTCATTTATAAACTGATTTCGTAGTAGGGCTTATCAATTCAAGTTTAATGGCTTTCACTCATTTCTAATTAGACGTCAACAACTCGTTTCACGTTTTTATTACACTTTCAAAGTTTTAGAAATTGTCTTATGTGTTTTTTTACATTTTATTACCATTGTATAAAACTGCTACCGTTTGCTGGTTTTCACTTGTTAGAAACCGCCAATTTTACTTGTTTCCTGGATTGTTGCTAATGCACTTGAAAGCGATAGCACAGATTCTGCAACTGCAGCCAACTTCATGTAAGTTTATAAGTTTGTTTTGGTTCTTCTTTTTTGTTACGGAAAATTTTTTATACTACAAAAGTTTTTTTGTATAATAACTAAACTAATAGAAATAATTAAAAGTATTTAATAAACAAATTTATGTGAATAATGTCTGCTTTATTTAATACGTACGTTTTCTTCAATTAAAATGTGAATAATAGAGAGAAAAATATTCAGTGTGCTTGTATGTTTGTGGAAATTAATTAAATTAAAGAGACCTTTAATTACGGATGGAGTGTTGACGTCTTTAGCATTTGTGCAATATTGAGTGTGTGTGTGTGTGTATGCGTATGTTGTGCATTTAACATTTATAAAAGTTAATGGTTTTTGTCCACCTGTAAAGAAGTTGTGTGTGAATATTTCTCATTGTCTATTTAGCAACATGATGGATGAACAACTAATCGATGAAGTGGCCCAACATGCTGTCATATACAATCGCCAAAAATACTATCTTAATGGCAGCACAAATGGCAATGGCCCGGTTACAGCCAACAAATATGAAACAAAAGATGAGGCTTGGTCCTCTATAGCAATGAAACTGAGGAGTGATGGTAAGAGATGTTAAGAGTATATACATTGTACATGTACATAAACTATCTGCTTTAAACAGCAGAGTAAAGCCGGTAAATAGATTAAGAATTGTACTTAGTAAAGCCCCGAAATGTGACCGGCTGTCGAATATCGGGGCTCACATGGCCCGTTTACGATCAAAACAAAACCTTAGCTCTGTGGGATTTTCCCCGACAAAGGTTAAGCGCCTTAGTGGCAGTTCTAACCGGACATTGTCATATAGGCGCACATGCGAGAAGACTAAATCTTCCGTATAATGATTTTTGTAGAAGCTGCAAAGACGAAGAAGAGGAGGAGAGTGTTGAGCACTTCCTCTGTAATTGTTCTGCTCTATCCAATCTCAGAGCGATATACATAGGCAGACCGATACTGAACAGTTTGGCGGACATATCGGAATGTGACTTGTTTAGGGTGGAATCTTTCATCCGATTATCTGGATGGTTCAAAGTTGAACCAAGGGAGGGGGAGTAGGAGCTACCTGCTGCCCTCAGGATATCACAACGGGACCTGTTGGGACCCAAGTGAGCTGGTCTGTTGCACTGGCGGCCCGAAAACATAACATAACATAACAAAGCCCCGAAAAGTTCGTCTCTAAAAAACCAAGAATTAATAAAAAAATTTAATTAACTAATCCATTACAATAATTTGAAAATGTGCTTTAAGAGATTTCTTGTAGTTAAATTTGATTAGTAAACATAAATGTAAATGTAGTGGGATGGTCGATAATTGCACGGGCTATAATGTAGCTACATACATAAGCATATACCTACCTACTGTGAATTGTTTATTAAGATGTATTTTTATATGATTTATTTTAGTGGAAACTTGTAAGAAACGTTGGAAGTATTTGAGAGAGCGATACGTCAGTCAACGCAAGCAGGGTGACCCACCTGTTTATGAGCACTTGTCGCGTCCTTATTTGGAAAAAATGAAATTTTTGGACTCCCACATCCAACCAAGAAAATCCTACAGAAATGTTCCCAACTTTTTGACCTCGCCTCACTCGGCCAACAGTTCTAACTTCAATGACTACAATATGGACTCTAAATCAAATAGTTCTATGAAAAGTATGGGGCATTTTGGTCAACATGCTCATCATTTTTCAGATCAACAGCACGCTATGAGTGCTTTGAGCTCTGCAGCTGCAGCTGCCTCTGCTTTGGAAGGTGAAAGCAGAGTTAAGCTGGAAGCTGATCAAGTATTTAGAGATTTCGCAGCTGCTGTGGCCTCACAGCATCTTCAGCAAATATCACAGTCCCAAATGCAGCATCAGCAATCCGTAGCAGCTGCCATGGCAGCAGATTCATCACAAAACTATAATGATCATTTTCGTGAGACGGCAGGTCCCGTTTTGTCGGCGGTAGTGGGTGGAGCCACCAATTTAAATGGCTCTTCTGCAAGTGTCAATACGGCCAGTGGCCTCCATTCATCATCATCATCCATAAAGTCACCGTTATCGTCGCCCATGGGTGTTTCCAACCATCACAATGGTACGAGCAATGGCCATTCATCGTCATCAGCACAACAAGCTACCGCACATTCCTCTGCCGCTAATACACCAAACAATACCGCCACAGCATCCGCAACCAATTCAAATCATAATTTCAACAATCATTCCTTTAATGACCCACACAACGACGATATGGATTCGTCAACCTCTAGTAATTACAACATGAAAAAACCTCGTGTTCAACTTAACGCCAGTACACCGATCATCACGGCACCATCACAACTGCACCAGAGCAGTAGTCATCACAACACCCACAGTAGTATTAGCAACAGCGCCAATACTACACATTTCGTAGATGATTCAGAAGATGAAGATACTGATGACAACAGTTCCTCTTTATTACAACCTCAGGGTCTACTTAACGAACATCACAGTGCGGAAAATCCTTTTCAAACTATGGCTGCCTCCACTTCCATAGCGTCGTTAAGTCGTTCCCACTCTAATTCCTCAATGAACAATCAAAATAATATTAATAATCACAGCAACATTTCACAATCCTCCACATCTTCCAATATGTTTTCGTCAAATGCCGATTTTCTTTTTCAACTTTATCAACAATTGCCACAACATAATCATTCTCATCAGCAGCAGCATAACAATAATGTAAGTCCAACACAACAGTTTAATAAATTTCAAGTGCCACCAACACCTCAGCCAACTATCCAACGCAGTTCCGAACATTTACTGGGCGAACTTGTGACAACCGAGTTGCTAAAAATGTCTAAGGAAAGGCGCAAAAATGTTCAAAAACGTATTTTAGAAATATTATTCTTTGACGATTAAACAATCATATTTTAGATTTACAGACTCAATTCAACAGTAATTATAAAAACCCAACTACTAAACACATATCCTTAATTTAAACCCTCCACTCTAGAGTTTGGAAGAAAATGCAACAGTAGATTGCTACATACGAATGTTCTCTCCCTCTCTCCAGTGTTTATATCATTTTATTATCTAAATGGAAAATTAGTTTTAAAAAAATTACGTTAAAATACTCCTTTTAATGAGTTTACAGTTTATTTGAAACTTGGCATTAAAAATCTCTCTGTTCACACGTTATAGTTGACGCCAAATTTTTTCTTTTTGTAAATTCAACTTGTGGGCGTTTAAAAGTTTAGGAAAATTCAAAACAAACGAAAAAACAATACATCAGCACTAAATTGTATAAATATTTATTTAACTGCAAAAATGATAAACAGAACAGAAATTTTGAACACTATCTGGCCAAGAAGTTCGGACCATGAAAATTGGAATTAAGAATGTACAAAAAACTATATTCATTCATAGAGAAGGAAAAAGTAAGGATAGGTCAAGTTGTTATAACTACTTGAACGAAATTTTTTTATGATATTCGAACGGTCTTATAATAATTATTTTTTATTATTAAGCTATTAACATTTCTACACCATATTTTCCAATAAACGTTTAATAAACATAAGATATGTTTTATGAAGTATATACATTTTTACTGCCTTATTTATAAAAAAAAATAGCGTAGGTTTATTAAATGTGTATTTGACAATTGTGGTGGTGAAATTTGTGAAATAAGAGCTTAATAAAAGAAGACCGCTAAATTCTAACACTTTTAGTACAGCTGATAGTTTTGTTTAGCCAATGATTTTAAGCGACAATGACAAATGCTATAAAAACCTGAAATGCATTCAGTAGTATTCATTTGTATGTATAAATACTGCAGTAAATGTTCGAACTTAAAAACCTAATTATCAATCACATTTAAATTCTATTCGATACTCTTTGTAATTTAATATTATATGTAGTATGCATTTCAAACCGATAAAAAAATAACAATCGCCTCTGAAAATCAAAGTAGATTTAAGGTTTAACACCGGTATTCATAAAAAATAAAACATTATTGAAACACATTTTACGACTAACTTTTCATATAAAATTTTATTTAAAATGTGTTTGAGCAACGTTTTATTTTTTATGAATACCGGTGTAAATGTTTGAATGTTTTCATTCTCTTTGTAATTAAAAAGATTTTTCGCTATTCATTTTCAAACAATTGTGTGCAACAATTTTGCACATTTTTGCCATATTTTATAAAAACATGTCTTGCATTCGAATTTGAATGTTGTGTACTATCCATTCTTTACAATTTTCGCAAAATAGTTTCATAAAGCGATAAATTTTGAGTGATATATTTTATTTTAAAAATCAAGTGCAGCTCCAATTAAGTTTTTATAAAAATATATTATGCGTGGCGGCTTCGCAACAGCTAGCTGTACCCCAGCTAAAATTTTACTTTTTCTATTTTGACTAATGTTAATCAATCATAAGCAATAACTTGGAAAATTGAACTTGAGCCAAGCCCAAAGTTGAGAATAATAAAGTAATGCCGCTATCTTTAAAAAATTATGCATTATTGCATTGTTTTCTTTTAATGCTAGTGCGATTAATGTAAAAAAAAATGTAATAACTATAAATAAGACAAAAAAAAATTAGAAAAAAAAAATGCTTTACTGCATTTTTTTGCGAAACTATGAAAAATATTGCACTTGTAGAAAAGAAAACGAACATTTTTTCCCAACTGGCTTAATTTCAACATAAACAAATATTTCTGATGAAATAACATTCTGTAGAATTTCAGGATTGGCCAAAAATATTTTGTACAATTCATTTTTATTTTGACAGCATCAAACCCACACAAACTTAATTTGTTATTAAAAAAAATTTTTTTTAAAATTAATTTATTATTTGATATTAAATACAATTAAAATTTAGTTTAGGTCAAAAAACTTCTGTAATCGCTTTATGTCTATATTTAAGTCTCTGAAATTTCATTGATGCTGCCTACCTCGTCAGTAGACTCGAAAAAACTGTTTAAACATTTACTTCGTATATTATTATTTGTAGAAAAATAATGATAGCGCTGAAAGTATGTGAAGTAAATGTTTGAAGAGTGTTTTATAAGTGTTTCTAGTAGTTGAAGAAGAGTATCAACGAAGAGTCGACTGCATATTATTGGCTGAAAAGCTAAATAGAAAAGAATTACAGAGATTTTCAAATGATGCACGTGGTCAAAATCGAAAATTATAAAAAAAGAAACAATTAAAATCCCACATTGTTGTATTTATTCTTCAGCTAAATATATATGTAGCTATAAAAAATTTTGTGAAATATAATTTCTAAAATAAATTTTTACACAGAATAAATAAATGTTCATGTGGAAAACATCTTAAGTTCTCCTCAGCCTCAATAATTTGAAATTATTATTACTTTTTTTTTCTAAACAATATCAACCTTAATTCATTCCACTCATTTGTTCAATATAATTTATTAAGTAGAAATTATCCCACCTATTTTTAAGTGCATTTGTGTTTGTTTTAAGGTTAAGTCTAATTGTACGTAATATAGTACAGATTTATATCTTCTATTAACTTCCTTATGTCTAGTCAATATATTTGTCATTTATCTTCAATATTATATTCTTCATCCTCTATCATTTAGTTATCTTAAAGTATTTTAACTTAAGATAAAAACTAATTTAAAAAAAATATGTATTTATATATAAGTATGCAAAGTAAGCTTTAACATTTGAAAATGTTAAACTTAATAAAACTATTACAAAATACTAAAGTTGTCGATTTTATGTAACTATTTAGTTGAAGTCAGTAATATATACATTTCAGTTATTTAATAGAAATACGTTACAGGATTGAACGAGAGCTTCCAAAACGATTTTATATTTTCTTGACAGACGTCTGGTAGCCTTCTTTCGTGTTATCATTCAATGTGATTGGCTAACCTAACCAGTGATGGTAATTATTTTTCGTCAAAACTCGTTTTACATAAAAATCACAGAAATTAGAAATGCTTTTTCTACGTCTTCACCAGCTATCAACTTGATCATGACGCCGGCAGACCAACGGTTTCAATACGCTCATGGTTGTGTACATTGAAAACACGTTTATCCAGAATATTCATAATTTTTCAAAGTGTTTACTTCGTTCATATTTTTGCATTATTTCAGTATTTTATGTATGTTTCCACCCAAAATCTATGTATTTCTATATTTGTATTTTTTGTTTTTAAATTAAAATGTTGTCATCTCTTTACTTTGATATTTTTCATGGAAGCTTAGCTGCCAAACACATAATGACATTTCTTGTCTATCATCATGGCGAACATCGATATACGGGCAAGTACAAGCTGAATGTAATATTACATAATACTAATATTATTTTATTATACGAACTAAAGGTCCTCTTATTTATTTATTTATTTATTTATTTGCCCATGTTTTGCTCTCCTTCAGGGCAATAATATAATAATATTATACAACATTTTTTAGCTTAGTTTTTTAACAACAAAAATAACCACAAACAGCTTTAAAATAATATATATTTAATTAAAAAAAAAGGGTGGAATAAATTTATTCAAATTAATAATAATAACGAATTTCTAGTGATAATTCATCGTCAGGGCAAAACATCACAGCTTTTGCTCATCAAGTAGTGCTAAAAAAATTATAATTTTGCTTACATTTGCATCCCTGGCATAAAATAAGACAGCTAATAAATCGAAAATAAAATAACGGCACGCAAGGTACCCCCTCAACAGGTTGCCCAGATAAGTACTGCTTTTAGCCTGAAGAACTGTCAAAATGCCCAACACAAGCTTACAAACGCGAACAAATGAGTGACAGAACTTAATTATTTCTACCAACAAAATACGTGAATGTTTGTTGGTGAAGTACCTTGAGGGCGCGTTAAGAATGTGAAAAAAATTTTTGACAAGTGTGGAATGTAAACATATAGTACCAAAAATAAATCACCAGATTAGTAGAGCGAACTTTATGATTATACTTCTGCTTCACCTGTTATTAAAAGCGCGCAATAGTACCGTTTCCCGCCATCTTTTTAATAAACACACATTCGTACTTACAATACATAAATATCTTCAGTGTCTAAATTGTAGCCTGATTTTCAACAAGTCAGAAGTACTGTCCAGTAATTACTATTTTAAATTAAATACTTACGTTTTTATATTTTAAATATTTCTGTGTTTTTGTAAATAAGGTAAATATGCACTATGCTTCGAATCATTTAAAGCTGTATAAAAAAGAAGTGTAGAGATAATTTGATTTTATGAGCCCTGTTTTTAAATTTTAGCATATGCTTACACTCAAATACATACATTTATATGTAGATCGTTTTCTTTCCTAAAAATATTATACATTTTTTTTTCTTCCTATAATACCGATTTTAATGTTTTTGTGAGAAAAATAAATGAAATAACGTAAATAAGTAAAAAAAAGAGAGAAAAGAAACGGGATTAACAATGTAGAAAAAAAGATGTCAAAATATATATGTATGTACATGTGTGCAAAGTATTCGTGCAGATCATTATGCTAATTTTGAGGGGGCTATTCCATGAAGTATTCAGACTACTCCCAGACTAGCATGTTTGCGTACTCTAAATAATTCATGAGTATACATACATATGTATCTGAACATACAAATATGTTTGTGTTAATTAGAGATAAATATGTACATATGTATGTATATTACATTACTATTAATAAAATATGAATGCCCATAATTTCTTCTTTAGGCTGAATGCACCTTATTTAAATAAGGTATTGAAACTGGGATTACTGAATTAAATTGAGTTGAGAAAAATTAACTAATGGATGCTGCCGAAAATTATGCATATATTTGCGACGATATTTGGTATGAAATTGCTAAATACATAGCCCCAGAAGACATAGGAAGCTATGCTTTAATATGTACTCAAAGTGCTAGAAGCATAGATAATTACCGATTTTGGTATGATATCTATAAATATTACTGCCTGCGCTCGACAACAACTAACGCTTTACCAGATCATCTGACATGCAGACATTTTAGACATTGTGGTAAACATGAGCTTCGACAAAGAGTAATAAAATCCTTATTTATTTGCTACTTACCCCTCCAACTGCGCTTAGAAGCTCGTATTCCTGTAGAAACATTAATTGGACGAACATTGGTTACACAATGGTATAAGGACAACTCTCAACATTGTTACAGATTCTTAATATTTAAACATAGATTTCCGTTCCCAAGTAAATTCAATTTGAGAAAACAATTTGGTCAGAATTGTGAATTTAATGAAAGGAGATGTGTTCATTCCCACGACTGCGAGGGCTTAAGCGGTTTAAGTCTTCGCTGCGATCGTTTTATTAGTTTCCCATACGGCGTGATTGACTACGAAAACAAAACATATATTTTGATCGCTATTCGGATGACAAAGTCGTATAGATCGTCATTAAAGGATATAGAACTAGAGTTTTTGGAATCTGACACCAATGAAAGAGTTGTAGCTTTATTTCCCATTATACAGGAATACAATGTATACCCATGGTGGCACCCCAGATTTTCGTATGTTTAATGTATTCTAGATCGGAAAAAGACGACAGCTTAATTATATACATATGTATGTATGTACACAGCTGGATTTCAAGGCATGTATAAAAATCACTACAAATGTTTTACTAAAAGACGACAGTTAAAATTAAAATAGCTGCATTGACAACACTTCGCAAAGTATTGGAAAACAAAACAAATAATTTATGTACAGCAAGTACTGGTAAAAATTAAAGAATATAAATTAAATGGGTGACGGCGGCGAAGTTGAGGATGCCTTATATTGGGGAGAATTGCAAAGGAGCGGCAAACGGAGTTAGTAAATAAATTACACACATAAACACGTATTCAATTTTATAAGCTGCTTATTTTGTTACCATTATTGTTAACAGAATCTTATATGGCAAAATCATATATTTTGGAATTGAAGCTACGAACCGGGCGACAAGGCAAATGCGTTGGTGCTGCTAAGGAAGTGCTTGCTGAAAACAAACCACAGGAACCTCGAAGTTACGCCGTTATCAGTGATGATATCTGGGTTCATTTAGCGAATTACATTTCTCCCGAAGACGTTAAAAATTATGCCCTGATATGTAGGCAAAGTGCCAATAGCATCAATTCTTGTTCGTTTTGGTTGCACATGCACAAACGATACTGCCAAAAAACTACCGGTCATAGTACCAAATGGATTTTAGATTTACCTGAAAATTTACAAATGTATCGTTTAAGAAAATGTGATAGAAAAACTTTAAAACAAAGAGTCATCCAAGCTTTGTATAGATGCTACCCACCCTTTCAAAACCATGTACTGCATCACTCATGTTCATTGGAACATTTGGAGGGAAGAATTTATGTTTCATCGTGGAGGAAGTTAATTAATTCTAAGGAAGTATTGTGCTATAAATTTCAACAGTCACATGCGTTATCTGCCGCAAGTAAAAAATCAAAAAATTCTACCGGAACTATATATGACAGGGAAATCGGGCTATCAGACGCCGTTGCTGACAATTGGGAATGTTTGCTAGACCAAACAACTGATGGATACGGTAAAGAAAAACAATCGTCCTTGACTTCGTCCACTAACTTGGAAGGGATTTTTCTTTTATGCATGTGTAGTGAACGATTCTCTCCCTTACCAATTATTTGCGATGATACTGGGCCACTTCGCTTAGCTTCTAGTCGACAGTTATTATCAAGTGATATGAAGTCACAAGACCTAGAATTGAATTTCATTTCCACCACTAATAAACAAAGCTTAACTATTAAATTGTTAAATGTGCATGCATTGAAGGTAATTCCCTGGTGGTATCCATGTTTTGAAGAATTCCTTCAATGCGAATAGATTAATGTTAAAATAAAAAAGTACACAAATATGTATGAAAATAAGTAAAACTACCTACGTATACGGTTATACTTAAAAACAAAGCAATACCTATTTTTTTATTTACTAAATATTTTGTATTACATATAGCCTGTTGGCCAATAAAAGTTTTACTACAATATTTAATTTTACAAAAGTAAATAAAATGTGTACAAAAAAAAAATATTGGTTTTGTAAACATTGTTGTCTTCTTTTTCTTTCGATTCAGTTTTTGTTTGGAATACATATTTACGATCGTAACGTAACTGAATGCGGAAACGTAATCGAATCTCAGAATAAGGGTGAAACTCTTCAAATTTGTCGGCTTTAACACAGTAATTTGAAGGTTTTGCATACACCTGCTAATATGACGTATTTTTGTGAAGAGGTTTCCAAAATATAAATAAAAAATATTTATTGGCCGAACGTAAATGTTGCCTTTCACCTTTTTCGCTAAATCCTTGACAATAGCAGTCGGATCTCAAAAAGTAAAAATACCTCAAGGTTTTTGTCTCGCAAAGGCCAATGTTTTGATGTAAATGTTATCGATGCCCAGTATTCCTTGCTAGTATTTACGACCCTAGTGTCAGAAAATTAAAGCTCCCAACAAATCAACAAACTTTTACAAAGTAAGCAAATGTGACTAGAAGCATGAAATTTAATTATATTAATCAAATTAAAGTAAACAATTTTAAATGTTCTGGATTCTCGTTTTTCGACCTTTTTTATTTAACTTTGTTAGGTTTTATAAATGAGCTTAAGGTCACTTCATTCTCAATAAATATATTTTCTATTTATTGATAAATTTTTCGATATTTCGATACGCCTTTGTTTATCTTTTTCAGGAAAATGTGTTTTCTATTACTTTATAAATTTTCAAATTTATAAAATTTGAAAATTTATAAAATTTGAAAATTTATAAAATAATAGAAAACACATTTTCCTGAAGAAGATACACAAAGGCGTATCGAAATATCGAAAAATTTATCAATAAATAGAAAATATATTTATTGAGAATTAAGTGACCTTAAGCTCATTTATAAAACCTAACAAAGTAAACAATTTTATTCAACCATATTTCAAGTTGGCTGTATATATAGGGAAAATTGTAGCCTTGAATTAATTCAACTGAATGATTTCTTCAGCTGAATGCATTTTTTTTGACTTGTTCCTGTTCACTTTCCTTTTGGCTTGCATCATACAATACTTTGAATTTAATTTTGATGTTTTAAATTCTATCAAATTTTATTTAATAAAAATGATTTTATGTCTAATAATTTTCAATTTGAATAATATTCATATTCAGCCTTTGGGCTGAATGATAATTCCGTGAGAGTTTTTTCTCTTTCCCCATTCCTCTTATTATGTTAATAAAATTTGTTTTAACCTTCCATGTTTTAGCCACATCGAAGGGGAAAAATAGTCGGCAGAGGAAAAAATAGGTATTTTAAAAACATATGTATTTTGTTTTTTCCCATAAAAAATTTCGATACTACCAACTTTTATCTTTTTGTTTCTCAGGTAATTTATAATTGAAACTTATTTTTCTTAGGAATAAAATTCCTTGAGAATATTCATGATTGGGCTGTATAAGAGGAATGGGAAAGAGAAAACACTCTCACGGAATTATCATTCATGATTGGGCTGATTATGTTTCAGTTTTGATGCTGCACTATTTATACATATAATTATGTCACCCAAATGGGTGACATAAATTCAAGATTTCTACCAACAAAATATATGAAGTTGAAGGCTACCTTGATTTGGACTCGTGATTTGGTTTATGTTTTTGAAAAAAAAAAAAAAAATCTGAACCGTTTGCTTTAGTTTCCCAAGCAATGATTAGTAAAATAATTTTTGGGTAAAAATTTTCCGGACTGCATTTCCTTTTCCATAATTTACAACTAAAACAATTTCTTTAAGACTGTTTTCAACATAAGATTTTTATTTATTTATTCAATTGTAAACGATATTAAATCACCTTTTATAAAAACGTCTATTTTAAAATTTTTTCCATCATTTTTATTTAAGAGTACACAAGTATTGTTTACAATTTCTTTTATATTTTAACTAAATAATTTGAATAGAATTTAAATTAAACAATTAAAGTATAAATTATTTTATTTGTTTTTTTTTTCAATTTCTTTTTTAAATCCACATTTTAAGGCGCATTCCAAAAGCAGTTCTCTTTTGTGTCAAAATACATTTTGATTGTTTAAAGATTTTTCAATCTAAAATCTTAAAATAGACAAAAGACAAAGAAAAAAATTTTTTTTATAAACACTCAACAAAAGTGAAATACGATTAAGAAGTTTAAACAAAAATTCTATTTACAAAACATTTAGAAAAAAGAGTAACATTTTAACAAGTGCAGCAAACAGTAATGATATGGTTTTCAATTAGAAAAAAATCAGAAATTTAGGAAATAAAACACTAAGCGCGTTTGCTTAAGCTGTTACGTATTCTAGAATAGAGCTGTTAATAAGCAGGCAATTATTTGAAAAAATTAGAGCTCTGCGTTAAAACAAGCCATTGTAAAATAATTTTGGTTCAGAAAAGTTTGAAAAAGTCTGGAGTATAATTTTTTTTTAGGCACATTATTATCGTAGAACTCTTTGTAAAAACATTTTGGTTCAACAAAGTCTGGAGTCTAATTGCTGAATTTTGATTTCCTATAAATGATCGAAAATGCAACTTGATATGTAATGAGTAGTCTCCTGATGGTGTTCGATCACTAATGAATCAAGTTTTTATGTCGATTGTAAGATTTCGCAATTCCATTGCATCTTTTTCTTATTTTTTGCAGAACCACCGAAAAAATTACGAGCCGAGTAAATTTGCATACATCATTTTGTAAAAATACTACTTTTTATTGCATATTGAATATAAATGGCAATAAATATATTTAACTAGTTTTAAGATTTTGAAAATTTGTTTATAACTTGTCTGCTGTTTCACTTTTTTTTTTGTAATTTTTTAAGCTGCCAACATTAAACACAAAATAAACACAGAAACAAAAAATGCTAAAGCTAATTTACATTTTACAAATGAATAATTAGTTTTGGAACTCACATTCAAGATAAAGAAGAGCACAATTAAAATTTAAAATTAAACACAAAAAAGTAAATAATTAATATCTAACCAGTGTCCAGCAACCAGTAGTTTCATCGCGTCTATAAAAGCGAGGCCGATTATCGCGAAATATCGTTATAGCAGGAAATTGATTTTCTTGTATAAATTTAATAGTGGCTCTAACCTGAAAGAATAAGAAAAAAAAAACACATAATTATAAATAAAAAAATTAAATTGTTTATAGCTTTATAGGGCTTGAGTTTGATTTTCACTTACTCAAAATTGAGAAAGATTTTTTATGATAAATTTGGGGTGATCAATACTTTTAAAGAAGACAAAAAAAAAAAAAAAAATTTAAATATTACAAAAAATAGATTAAAAAAACACACATAATTATAAATAAAAGAAATTAAATTGTTTATAGCATTATAGGGCTTGATTTGCACTTCCTCAAAATTGAGAAAGATTTTTTGTGATAAATTTGGAGTGATCAATACTTTTAAAGAAGAAAAAAAAAAAAAAATTAAAATATTACAAAAAATAGATTAACACTGTTTCAAAGCATATAAAAATAAATTTTGTGAGGCACACCAGTACCTTTTTCTGGGTGTCTATTTTGGACTGCATTGCTAAAAGATGTGTCACGTAGAAACAAAAAAATTTACTGAGAACCTATAACTGTGATGACATATTCACTCAACGACATTTGACACTTGGCATACACTGTACAACCCATGATTTCGGGTCTCAATTCTGATAATTGTTTATGACAGTAGCCCCAAAAAGAAGAACTTCTGCATCATATGTATACTGGCAATAATTGAAAATGTTCCAAGTTTTGTTTCCATGCATAGATAACATATAAAAATCTCATATTTTCTGTGTAAGAATAGCTTTAATATGAATCGGAATGTTTATTTTCATGCATAATAAGGCATCAATAAAAAAGTGTTCAATATTTTTTTTCCAAATTCATACCTTTACTTAATTGTGAATAAAAGCGAAACGCGTCCATCGATTTTGTTCATAGGCTATGCGAATTTACGTGAAAGTAATAGGAATTGACACATTTTTTTACCGTTTTGGATTTTTTATGAACTAAAAATTAAAAAAATCTAATTTTTTAGGCAAAAAAAAAATTTTTTTTTTCATACATTTATTTATAACTGCGAAACTTTTGATTAGGTAGCGAAACGTTGTATGAACAGATTAAAGGAATTGTAGTTCTTAATTTTTTAAAATTTATTTCAGCTTATTCGGACTAGTGGTTCTCGAGTTATGACAAACAAAAGAGCCTAAAACGTGACAAACTCCCCTACACGATACTTACTAACATCAAATTAATTTTTAAATTATTATTTGAGGTACCAAGACCAAACGAATAATGCAGAAGTTCTTCCTTTTGGGGCTACTTTCATAAACAATTATCAGAATAGAGTCCCGATTCAATCACCTGAAAAATGTTGTACTGTGGTATAATACCTTTTTTTTAACGCATAATTTATTACACCTGTCAGTAAATTGACAATAAGTAATTATGTATATGTACTTAATTGGGGTGTTAATTATCTTAAATCAATACTTACGATAATTTATATCACCAGCTGAAGGCCTCGGATGTTTTCTACGTCTTATTCAATTAATATCAATCACAACAACAATATTATATAATGAGGTTAAAGCCGATAAATGTAATATAAAATAAATTATAAAAAGACTTAATAAAAACTGCCTGTAGCGGAGAAAGTACTCTCTAACTGACCGAACACAATTTATTTATTAGTGAGGAACCTCCACTTTCTCAAATAACTAAATAATGTGTAGTTTCCACAAGGCCAGTTAACGGTTTGTCAAAATTTTTATATAAAAAACACTCCATCTATTGAATACTTTCCATACACAATTTTCAGATAGATGGCTTGCTTATGTTGTGAAAACTACAAAAAAATGTTTGAACATTATTAATACACTTACATGCAAAGCAAAATGTGGTGGTTCCACATCTGGACTGGTAGATAAGTGCTGCAAGAGAAACTCATCTGTTTGAGCCAACCACAAGTCGGCACCACGCAATGGATCATAATTAAAGGGACCGATACGCAACAAACCCAAAGAGGCATCGTATATATCCAAGACCTGTATTTGTATTTTTAAGTTAGTGGTTTTTTCATATCTCTTTTAATTAAAATTAATATCAATTTTCTTACTGTTTGGGATCCCATGAAGTTGCGGGCATCCCTCAATTCTCGATCCGGTCCTCGTTCTGGAAATGTGGCTGGAAATATTTCTCCAGTTTTGATATTGACACCAACACCATAAATAATTGGACAGTTGATATCACCACGCAATATTGTGTTTAATTCACCAACGCAGGCTTGTGTTAAATCGATTTCTAAATGATGTTTGTGGAATGATTCTGCAAAAAGACACAAAAAAAGAAGAGTTTTAGGTAAATTATTTAATTCTCGTATTGCGCGGTGGCAGACAAAACGTGCTAGTGGCACATGCAGAAAATATCACTGGACAGGGAGCAAATTGGAGTTTGTTTTTTCTAAGCCGAGGAAAAATAACGGGCGGTCCAACAGCAACACACGTTAATTTAACTTTAAAACGATCCAGAGGCCAAATCGAGTAAAATTAATGTAAAACAAAAATAAAATAAACAATAAACATTCAGCATAAACGAAGGGATTCGTTCGATCACGAATGCGACGATTTGGCTGCTGGAGTATTTTCGGAGATTATGCCGAACAGCCACCGCACACATACACATCAGTGTGACCAGATTTTAAAATAAGAAGGAGCTGAATCACGTCTGAAGAGGAGCTAAAAATTGTGATGTGAGCGAGAGATAAATTTT
The DNA here is from genome assembly GCA_963662145.1 of Sturmia bella. Classification (NCBI taxonomy): domain Eukaryota; kingdom Metazoa; phylum Arthropoda; class Insecta; order Diptera; family Tachinidae; genus Sturmia; species Sturmia bella. Next base: position 19,425,898 of record OY759172.1, on the reverse strand, counting down.
TTACCTGATTTTGTCTTCACATTAAATATATATTTTTGTTATTCTGAGTAAAAACAAGTAAGAGTGGCAGTGTGACCAGATTTTAAAATAAGAAGGAGCTGAATCACGTTTGAAAAGGAGCTAAAACGAGCTAAACATTTTGTTGCGAACTCAGAGGTGTGTTTGATATAATTAAAAATTTAGACAGCAAATACACAATAACTTGGGTGACTGAGTGGCATGATTGTCGCTTTAGAAATATGACAGCCTGACTTCAAGGACGGGTGCTGACGAGAAAGTGTGGCGGCTTCGAGTAAACTAGTTAGATGGATCAAGACCGAATACCAATACAGGGACCGAATTACGGCCTTCGTGATCGAACACATATTTTCTTTTTGAATATGAACTTAATTATTTAGTTGCTTTAAGAGCCAATTGAAATGTATTAATTAAAATAGAAGGTTGCAAAGAAAAGTAAAAGAGTTGCAAAACGAAAAGAAATGTTTACTGTGTTAAAGGTTTGTTTGCACATTTCCGATTCTCATTTTGTTCATGGGGATTATGGAATAAGTTGTTAAGTTTCAAACAAACTTTTAAGAATTTTTCAAGTCTACTGATGAGTTGATTAGAACCAACGAAATGTCGTCGGCATATAGACAGCTGAAAAAGACAGTAAATTTTTTGAAAAGGTTCATTTTTGGACCTGAATTAATATTTTCTTTTTGTCTCACTTTAGTTTTACTCTATAGTTTGCTCGATTATAAATGCCGTGATTTGGTCCCAGAACTGTTATTTCGTTTGCCAGATTATTGCAAAATTCTGAACACAATATAATGGGAAGGTCAGGGAGCGTGAATATCAGTTGGAATCAGTTTGGAATTGCGACAACTCTATGAACAGTTACTCGACGAATGGTGTACTACGAGTCATATCGGTGATGGAATACGCGATGACAAGGCAAAATTCACTTATTTTAAGAGCAAAATAGTTAAACAGCAAAATAGTTAGCAGTTAAATCTGAGCTAAAGAATGGGGCATCAGAGCCCCCTCAACTTTGTGGAATAATAAAACCAGATGAGGAAAAACCGAAGGAGCTACTAATACAAAAAAGCAAGCCCGAATGGAATGAATGGAATAGAAAAATGGGAGTAATAGCAATTCACTTACAGCTACTGGCTCATCCGAACCGCCGAGGAATAGCGGGCTTAGATGAATATAGAGCATGTGGGAAGGATAGTAAAACATGAAAGGATAGTAAAAAATACGGTACCGCCATATCGAGGTAGAGCTACACCTTACCGGACATAGCCCGCCTATGTGGTATATGAAGCATTCCTATAAGCCTACGAGTCAAAACTGTTATGGTTAAATCTGCGGAGCGCACAACAAGCATCGATTGGCTTAAGTGTATATTGGAATACATGAGCTGTAGGATCTCTCCTATTAACCATTATTATATTTAATAGAGAACAGTGTGAATGAAACCTCAAGACCATTTTTCCCGTTTACTTTTCTTTTATTTTTTGGGAAATCTGACCTGGAAACACCCATATGCAATTTTGTGTGTAGTGCAATTACAACCTTCTTAAGAACTAACTATTTTAAAATCGTATCAAATTTTCTCTTGTTTGTGTGCTGATGTAAAAAAAAAAAAATAAGGCAAGAAGAAATTAAATAGTTTTGCTGTCTGTAACATCACTTACGCATTATATTGAAGAAAACTTCTTCTCCATAGCTTTGGGGATCACGGTAGCCACCAATTAATTGCAATTCAATACGTCCCTCTGGATAACCCAAAGCAAGCTCTTGTACACGAGCGACCATTGTGCAGACAGCTTCATCGATGCCAGTACCATCAAAGTGAGCCAAAGCCACAGCACCTGACCCTTTTATGTTTTATATGTATATATTTATAGAAGAAAAAAAAACAAACATGAAAATGAGAAAGTCTTATTTAAATATATTAGCAAGTTTCTTACAACATATTTCTTAAGATATAAAATTGTAAAATGAAGCCAATTTGTGGAGAAAGCAGTAAGAAAGAAATGCTTCTTCTTAAGACATTGTGAACAAAAGGATTAAGTATCCTTTGGCATTAGAAGTGCAGCATAATGAAAGAGTGTGAAGGTATGTATGTCTGTATATGCTCACTAACCTGAATGTCTGACCACAACAATAATACAGGTGGTAGCATCATCTGTACCAATTATATTGATATTTTTATCATGCGGAGCTGCAGCAGCCATTTCACGTTGACCCACGTACAGAAGACCCACTGGACCAACTGATTTAGTTGGTATTGATAACAATTGTTGGGCATAATCTCTGTAGACAGGATGCTGCATAAAAAGGCTTGTTGTGTCGATGGGACACTCGTCTTGTAACACACCATTCAATACTAAAACCATTTTGAATGGATTTTAAATCTTTCAGATGTCTGTCTTTCACTGCACAACTAAAAACTCCTTTTAAGATTGTTAAAGCTGATTGTTATCGTATGGGTTCTGTAAAATACAAGCAAACATAAAATTTTAATTAATTAAAATATTAAATTAAAAAAAAGACAAATTATTTTAAAATATCATTTCAGAAAATGATTTAAAATAGCAGCTGACATTTGGTACATAAATTCTTTAGATTCTTTTTCGATGCCAATTTGGAAAATTTGCCATTCCCTTGTGTATTATTATTATTAAAGTTTAAAGAAAAACCAAAAAATCACTTCATAAACTTTGTGGCTTGATTATAATAATTTTTACCACCCTTTTTCTTTCCTTTTCTTGTTTTCATAATTTTTTTTTTTGAACATGTTAAACAGATTGCTTTTTAAGGTTAAAACTGGGCATAAAACAGTACCGAGCAAAACAGGAAGATATTATTCGTTTTCAAAATCGCCACAAGTTTTTTAGAAATAAAAAAAAAATTTGTTATTTGGTTTTTTCCGACCCCTTTTTTATATTTTATAGGCCATATTCATAATAATTATTGTAAGTTTATTAAGCTCTCATTTGACTTATTTCTACGGAATATTTGTCAAATAAACGTGTAATAAACCTTCAATAGTTTTTATGAATATGGGTGTATACATATATTTATTTTCTTGAGCTAAAGGTCTTTTATTAAAATTATTTAATTATATTTGTCAATATTTCGCTCTCTTTCGGATTATTGTCCTAAAGAAGCTATCCGAAGGAGACTACTACTACGTTGTTCGAAGATATTTGATATTTGGCAGACATTTTTTTTACCATGTAATTGTTATAGAAACTTCCTCATTATAACAAATATTAATATAATTGTGTGAAAAGTGTTTCATTCACAATTAACATCGTGTGCTTTGGGTGGACCATACTTTATTAGTATCCTGAAGTGGCAATATCAAAGCATCTTGCAAAAATATAAAACAATTCAATGAAGGCTTCCTTCATCTCGAGATAGAATTATGCAAAAAAAAAAAAGAGTCGAATAAATTCAATAATAAAACTCTTCGCTCATATTTCAATTGTCGTCACATTAACGACACTTTCTTTTTTTGGAAAAAAGTGTGTATTTATTTTACACTATTTCTTTATAATGCGACTTTTAATTGTCCAGCAAGGATCGTGTAAAAAATTAATAATAAGTAATACAAATTAATAAAGCCAAATTCAGCCACATTTCTCGCGCAAAACAATATTGAAAATGTTCCACTTGTTGTAGAAAAGAAAACGGCATAAGTCAATGCAAAAATATGACACTTGTTTTCTCGTTATCAACAACAAGAGAAGTCGATTAATAGGCTTTATCTTGGGCCTGGGTCTAGAATATGTCAAATGTTTAAAAAGAAGCCGAAAATTATTGTCGAAGAAAGCGCAAGCATTTTGATGTGAACTTGATGTAACCACAATGACGGCAGTTGGAATATGAGTAAATATTTTTTGCGACGAATTAAGATTCTTCTAATTAAATTTCCGACACCACTGATTTGATATCAAACAGGTGCTACAATATGTTTACGTGTGTGTGTCAAGTATTGTTTAGAAACAACAGTAACAATTTTCAACTGCTTTAAGCTGCCTTGATTCAAGGGTTCTACTTTTTTCAGAACAGATTGACATTCAGTTCAGCAAACTAAAATGATATAATTTTATTACAATACTACAGTTTTGCTTAGTTTTCATTTCCACTGTACATCCATATATAAGCGTTCAAAAGTTGTGATTTAAAATTTCGTACTTTACTCGGCCATAAGATGAGAAGTGTTGGAAAGATTTACGTATGTCTGTATGGCCATTCAACGAACAGGGAAATACAAACTACAAAAGATTAATAAGAAACTGAATTTGTAGGTGTTCGTTGCTGTTGAGGCAATAAAAAACATAAAATGACAAATTTTTAGTATATGAAGACATTACAAATTTATGTAACGACCAATAAAATGACAAAAAAAAATATTATAAAAATATTTTAAAGATTAGCAAGAACGAACACTGTGCACAGTTTAGGCAAATCAAAAAAACACTGTCCATTTCTGGCGGATTGCTATTGCACTTTTTGCAAATATGTGCCCCTTATTTCTTCTGCTTAAGAGAAAAACCAGCAACTTTTTGGAGCACAATATCGGACAATATTGATATTTTGTAATGATCTAATTTACGTATTACGATTTTTAGAGTGATTTAACTTGACACTAGTCAAACTCAGGATTTTATTAAGCAGGTAAGCCCTATTTCATTATTAAAATTTCATTTTAACAAAAAAAAAAAAAAAAATAAATAAAAGGTGAGCGGTAAGTTATCGCAAGAGTAATCCAAACTGTAAACCATTGTAGTGGAACTTTTTTTTTTCCTCAGGTGGAAAGCTTGACCCACCCTAGTGTTGAAGTTCAATGCTTAAAAAATTTCTTTCTTAGGTAAAAACCCAATAAAAGTTGGTTTTGAAAATTATACCTATTGGCTAATAGCTTTTTTTTCCTCTGCTTTCAAATGTGTTCAATTGTGCCAACTTTCATACACCTCAGCATTCTAGACACTTAATAAAAAAAGGCTAAATACTAACACAAAAAAAATGGAGTAATTAATTTTTTCTATATCTAATTCACTTTAAAACCGATTCAGCTCAGTTTCATTACCGAGTACGAAAACGCAGTTAAAAATCGATCAAATTGAAATTTAGGTCAATAAATTGTCGAGGCGCTCCAAAAGAAGTTACTTTTTTAGGAAACAAATCTGTGTATGTGTAGCCTTTTGGTAAAGGGTATAAAGATAGAGTGTCACTAGTTGAGAAGGTACTTGAAATGGTTGTGGGTGTTGCATTTGTTGTGGTAGTGCCACTACTCCACCAACAAATAATTATTGGATTACATGATCCAAAGCAGTGGCTTTTGGACTACTACTATGTAATACAGGTACCAACTATTTCATGGTATAGAATTATTTTTAACAATCTAAAAAGTTTTGTATAAACTACAACTTCCATGCAATGGAAATGTCGCGACTCTAGCAAAAGAGGAAAAGTTAAAAATTTGAAGTCCTTTAAATATATAGTTAAAAAAAGTTATTTTGATAAGTATAAAACTAAAACAATATATAAAATAAATTACATTTCAAAGTGGTCTATGTGGTTACTTCATGCAGTGTGAAATAGAGTGGTTTTGAAGGTAATCTCTGTGGCCATTTATGTTGCCACAGACCGGTTGACATGACGAGGCATCCGTCTAGCTCTAAGGAATACTCAGGAGGTTCTCAACCCTCCTCGCCAGCCGCGTATCTGTACACACAAAAAAATTCAATTGAAACACTGAAACCAAATAATTCATTCACCGGAAACTAAACAAGAAAATAACGATACCACGATGTAATGACTTTCAGAGATAGATGTTGGTCTCTGTATTTAGCCCTCCCAACCTAGTCGCTAGAAAGGTCCACCTTGCTTGAATACCAGCGACCCGTCCATAGAGTAAGTGAAAAGGATACTTCTGAAACTAAACCCTGTAGGTCTCAGGAGTCAGCTAATATAATCTGAGGGTAGAACAGGACATTACAAAGTAAATTAGAGTATATTTTTTATATAACCGGTGGGCCAAAAGAAGTCATCCGATATTCTTTGGCTTTCAGAATATCGGTTGTGGCTCACGCAGTATGTGTCGTTGCTCCGTGCTGTTGGAACCACATGTCCTTCAGACGTAATTCATTCAATTAACATGACCCTATAGTGAATTGTCGAAAAAAAATGGCCCGATGACTACTTCAGCATGAACAGCTCACCATGCAGTCACTTTGAGCGGGTGTAATGGCTCCTCGTGCATCACTCGTGGAACTTCGGTGCCCCAGAAGCGATAGTTTTTTTTTTGATAGTCACGTGCTCGCTGAGGTGGAAATGAGCCTCATCTCTCATTACGATTTTGGTCGAAAAAACGTCCACTTCGTCAAGAAGACACGATTATTCCACGTTTTTGGCGAGTGTATCGCTCCATGGATTGTTTACTTCTATTCTAAAGCTGTTTAGTTCTCAAATGTAAAAATAGATTTGACATTGGCCGCCATTTGCAAAAATAAGAGCAACTTCCAGTATGGTAATTTCTTTTGGCCTACCTAATTTTTTTTTTTTTTAGCTTGGACCAGTACTCAGGGGACGACCCCTAGTTATGCATGCGCATCGTACCGGAACTAGGAAAATAGGTTTTGGGGAGGAGCAGCCCTATTCCAGTATGGAAAATACATCCACTCTTTTACTATAGTTGGAGTTTTTAGGGTTAAAATAGCTTCCACTTCGAAGGGGTTAGCTTTCATAGCTTCTGTTAATACGATGAAACCTTTGCTCTTTAAAAAATTCCTGTTTATTGGACTGTACCTTCATGTTGACTTTTTGGAGGGCTTCCAAAATATTATGTATTATTGAAATTTGTTAATACGAAAAATTATGATATCGTTTATGTTGCCAATACGTTTTTTTTTTTCAAAATATCATGTAACGCTTTTTGGAAGATCGAGTGCATATTCATATGTTGCTAATAAAGCAAGCGGTTTTCTCCTTATTCGCTTCCCTTCTAGGGATTTGGTGAAATTCAAATGTGCATCTACAGAGTATTCTAACTTCTAATTCTAAAGGATTAGTTAGTACAAATCTGCCCCGGCCAGCAAATCATCACTACAGTGGCTGCTATCTGCAATATCATTTGATCCTACTGATTTATCATTTTGAGTAGCTGGAACCTGGAACAGTAATTCGATTGAAAAGTAAAAAACAATTTAGGAAAACATTTTAACAGAAGAAAAATCATGCTGAACATGAGCTACACCATTTATTTAGAGCTGTGGGTATACACACATATTTACTGTCATACAACAATTTAATGCATTTATTGTTCAACATTTCCCTTTTTTTTCTCAAATAATCTTTGTATGTCCTACCAACAACGAAATGTAAAAAGAAACAACTGTCGTTGGCTTCCAAATTCATAAATGTTAAACAATATTTTTAAATCTTGTTCATTGTTGAGCTGTTGTATGCATTAACGAGAATTATTGCATGTGTTCTGTGGTAACATTGTGCGGAGGCTGGTAACATTGCTACCAATTTGCACAGAAATTATGACGATGCGTTGCAAAAAAAAAAAACAATATTGTGAAAACAAAAAACCAAATTGTCTGTTGGAGGAGGCAACAGTAAAAACACAAAACAACAATAATCAAGTGTCGTTGAAAAATTATTATCAAATATTTAACATCTAAAGCACAGTGGGGAGGAGGAAAATTTATGCTCGCAGTTAGTGTAACGAGAAGTGCAAAATGATAAAAAATTAAGACGGGTTAGAAAAAAAAAATCAAAAATTAAAAGTCACTGCAGTAACTTTTTTTAGAATTTGTATGTTTAAGTTTTTCTTATGCATACATAGATATTTTTTAAAAAAATAAAAAAACTAAACAAGTCTGGTGGGAATTTCGCTGCTTTTAACGGTTTTTATAAAGTTATTATTCTAGATTTAAATAGAACTTATTAATTGTCTTCTGTGCTTTTCAGCCATCTATAGGCTGCCAACGATTCGTAGATGCTACTCGAAAAAGTTTAAAAGAATGTTTAAAACTCGACTACTTATTCTGTTATCTGCACAAACACACTGAAAGTGACAAATGTTCAGACAAACCTTTAATACAGCAAACAATTTAATCGTTGTGTAATGTTTCTTATGAAGCGATAACTCCCTTTTGAAGAAATGGCCGAATACATTTGAATTTGAGGCATTAAACAATTATATAGATATAATTAAACAATATATTATATTTAGACTAGAAATTTATCTACTTTTCCTGTGGCCGTGAATCAGCTGTGGCATGTACCCCAGCCGGTAAGACTTCAACTTTGCTTTTCTTGTCTTTTTTAAAAATGTTGATCAATCTAGTTCATCTCAATTTCGAGGAAGTGAAATCAAACTCAAGCCTGATACAATTATTAACAATTGTAATTGATTTAACACAAATTTTTATTTAGTATACAATAATATTTTCTGCTTCTTCTTTATTATTTGACTCATGTAAATACCACTAACTTGTTTTGATGTTTTCGTTAAAAAAAAAAAACAGATCCAAAATAAAATTTCATAAAAAGTGTGCATTCAACCACCCTAAATGTGTTTTATTAAATTAACGGGTTGAGTATCAGGGGTCATTCATTGACAATTAAATTAATAAACTAAGTGACAATTATAGTTTTCAAGTTGTGTGAATTAATGATACCAACAACAAAGACCAACAATAAAGCCTTAATAAATATTGAAAACTAAGCAGCAGAAAATATAACAAAGAGTAACATATGCCTGTCTTTTGAATGAAAGTATGATTTTTTTTTTAAAGAAAATATGATGCTCTTAATTGAGAGTTAACAGAAATTGATGACAGTCTACTCTATGAACATTAATGCACATAACGTCAAGCGAAATGCTAAAGCGTTTGTTAATTTAATAAGGAGACAAAATGAAGAAAGTGATGAAATAATAAAATCTGTTTTTGACAACAAATGCTTACATGCATGCATAGAGATGCGAAGGTATGTGAATGAATAAAACTGAACAAGAATTTAACGAGGTGACAATATTAAGAAAATATGACCTTATATGACAACAGAATTCTGAGTCTCAGAATTACGATCATCACTCTCAAAACCAGGTGCAGTATTGTGATTTGCATGTGTCCGTTAATTTGGTCATTAACACGACCAAAGACCATCTGCAGAACTCTACCACGGCAGCAGAAAGTCAACCACAGCTCAAGTCTCTAAATTGTGCATATTTCCTTAACTTTGCTAGCACACCCATTTGCATTTAATAACACGATATGCATGCGCCTGAGAATGAAGCAATATTTCAAGCATATGTCAGTACATATGCATGTACAAATGTAGTTATAATATGATCAGTGAGTCAATTAGAAAATTTAATAAAAAATGACATTTAAAACAAATTGACCGCAATGAAATTAATCAAGACATCTTTTATGTTCTAATATTATTAATGTTGAATAGTTGACACATTTACACATATGTTTTTAGGTTTAATTTTTACTTCCTTTCTGAAGAGTGATTCATCCATTTATAATTCAATTAAAGAAACAAATTATTGTTGTCATTCAATTTTCAAGATAGTTTGGTGAATTTTTAAAATGTTAAAGATGATAGAAAAATGTTGAGCTTAAAACATAAACATACACAAAAGAAAAATACTATTTATTCAACCATCTATTATATGCTGAATGTTAACGCGACTCCCAAAATCCTCATGATTGCGTTTTAATCTGGCATCACTAATTTAATCTCGCAAAAAGTAGTTGCTAAGAAATTATGGCATATTTGACGATTTAATGAAAGTTGTATCGTTAAGAACGTCTTACCGCCAGTTGTCAGTTGTCAGTTTTCATAAGCCATTAAGCGGAATTAGAATATAGTCTCGCACACGTTTATAAGAGGACTGTTTTTATAAGTTTTCATTTTAAAGGTATGATACAAATAATATCATAAATAACCGAAAAAAAATTCATAAATGGCTCCCAAGTGATTGCGGGATCGATCGAAATCGAGTTGTAATAGTTCAGAGGGCTGAGTCATAAGAGGCTCTTCCAGAAGAGATCGCCAGCTGAGTATGTAGGTTTATTTTTATTCATGCGTACATATGTACACGTGTAATCACATTCTATTTTTTCTTTGGCGAATACAAATATTATTCGCACAACTTTGACAATTTTGGTGAGAAAAATCGTCTCTACTACGTCTTTCGACACAACCCGCAAACGATCGTATCCTATAAACTGAAAAAAGAAAAGCAATGAAAAACTAGAGCTTTTTGTCGACGAGTCGCTTCCCGTAAACTGGCTATTACATGGCATTTATACGGGAAAGTGAATGCCTGTAAGTTACAATACACTCACACTTTATTACTAACACACTCACAATTTTCTCAACTCAGCTTTAAGCGAAATTTTCCTGAAAGTAATTTTTTCACATTTTCTGAAAGTAAAGTGACAAGGTAGTAATCAGGGTTGCCTACTCCACGGCACATACAAATTTTCAGGACTGCAGTGGAATAATAATTGTGAATTTTAAATTATTTTGTACATTAGAAAATATTTAAAACATTTTTACAGCAAATATGAATAATTTATTAATAAAAGTTTAGCAATAAAAATTACTCTCGACTGTTGCCCCATAAATTTATGTTTGGCAACGCTATTTCAGTAATATTTCTAAGTATTTTAATTTTTGTAAAATAATAATACTTGGAACTCTACGCTTTGACGCCATTTTTAAAATAAACTTTCACGTTCCTTTGAAATTGAGCAAGAAATTTTGATGAAAGTCACAGACTTCATTGAAATTTTTATTCATAATACATATACAAAAATTTAATGAAAGTACTTTCCCGTCTAAATGCAGTGTTAATGTCCAATAATTCTGATAAGTTTTTAAAGGCGTTTATTAAACATTCACTACTCCCATTTTTTATGACCGGTAATTTCTGTTATTTATTTTTTTTTGTAAATTTCCGACTATTTGCGAAAGCAAAATGGCAACATTGATACAGACAAGGGAACATTGCAATTGGAACAGGTAGAATATCAAAATTTTTTCATGTTTTGGAAACATCAGGGGAAACATAATTTTTAAGGAGAGCCAAAGGCATATTAAAAAGAACATCAGCATGTTCCATTTAATGTTCCTCCGTCTGTATTATGCATTAAAACATTAAAAAATGTTTTTATACTATGAATAAATATGTTAAATATTTAATATTTCGTTATTTTGACCCCTTTTTTTCCTTATATTTTATATATTTATTTGAGCTTAAGGTCTTTTGTAATTTGAGTATTTATTTTTGTCGATATTTCGCTCTCCTTCGGATAGCTTCTTCAGGACAATAATAATGAAAAATGTTTTGATTGGTTTCTTCAAAAAACAAACATAACAACAAACATACATATTTTCCTATTTTTTCTTTCACATTTCAAAATTTAAAAATTATTGTTTTTTCTTTCTATACACAAATAAAAATTATATAAGTATTTAAAAAAAATTATCAACATAAAATTATCTATATAAACATACATACATGAAATAACAATTAACATGAACAATAATAATTAAAACAAATTGTTAATCAAACACTTATATGAATGAAAAATATTTTCTTTTTTATGAAATTTAATTTACCAAAAAGATTTTAATAGAAAATATTTAACATTCTTACACCGTATTAAATAATGAAAAAATCCATACATTACAGTAAACAAAGAACAATAACAATAACCATGAAAAACAAAAAACCTCTAATTTTTAACTAAATACTTATATATCTGTGCTATATTGTCTGTATCTGCCTTGAAGTTTATTCTCCTATCTACTGGTGTGTTGATAATATGTAACATTTCTAATGTAAGTCTGCGTTTATAATTACTTTCTCTACTCAATATTGAAGTGTCATCAAACTTTGGAACATGATCTAATCTTGCACAATGTGCCGTCAGTGCTGTCTTGTGCGTCAAATTTATCCTCCTATACTTCTGATCTGATCTATGTCCTGCTAATCTAGTTTTAAGCTTATTTTTAGAATATATATAATAAAGAAAAGTATATGATGGCCCATAAGACTTATAAAACATTATATACATTATTTAGTAAAATGAAAGATAGAGTGGACAGAATGGAGATGTCAAATGTAGTTTATAGTATACCATGTGGTGGGAATGACGTAGAAAACTGTAATGAGGTGTACATAGGAACAACTAAAAATAAGCTTAAAACTAGATTAGCAGGACATAGATCAGATCAGAAGTATAGGAGGATAAATTTGACGCACAAGACAGCACTGACGGCACATTGTGCAAGATTAGATCATGTTCCAAAGTTTGATGACACTTCAATATTGAGTAGAGAAAGTAATTATAAACGCAGACTTACATTATAAATGTTACATATTATCAACACACCAGTAGATAGGAGAATAAACTTCAAGGCAGATACAGACAATATAGCACAGATATATAAGTATTTAGTTAAAAATTAGAGGTTTTTTGTTTTTCATGGTTATTGTTATTGTTCTTTGTTTACTGTAATGTATGGATTTTTTCATTATTTAATACGGTGTAAGAATGTTAAATATTTTCTATTAAAATCTTTTTGGTAAATTAAATTTCATAAAAAAGAAAATATTTTTCATTCATATAAGTGTTTGATTAACAATTTGTTTTAATTATTATTGTTCATGTTAATTGTTATTTCATGTATGTATGTTTATATAGATAATTTTATGTTGATAATTTTTTTAAATACTTATATAATTTTTATTTGTGTATAGAAAGAAAAAACAATAATTTTTAAATTTTGAAATGTGAAAGAAAAAATAGGAAAATATGTATGTTTGTTGTTATGTTTGTTTTTTGAAAAAACCAATCAAAACATTTTTCATTATTATTGTCCTGAAGAAGCTATCCGAAGGAGAGCGAAATATCGACAAAAATAAATACTCAAATTACAAAAGACCTTAAGCTCAAATAAATATATAAAATATGTTAAATATTTTGTTGTTGAATTCGTGATTTTATCCTTCCACAAAATTTATATTTGAATTCACGAAAAAATGCAGATTTTCTGTTGTGTAAAATGTTCAGAAAACGATTTACAGTGGAAAATTTTTTTCTGCCACATTTATCTGGGATTGTAAAACGTAATAAAGAAATTAAGGCAATTTTTGAATTGTCATGTTATGAAATTTACATTTTATTTATAAGTATTTAACCACACTATTTAAGAACTCAAACCTTAAGGCATTCATGCATGCAATCGTTGTTGGCACACGTATTTCTAGACCAAAAAACTATTATTATTTTTTTTTTGAAATCAAATGTTTAACAACAGTATTGCCTTAAAAAAAATGAAAGAGACCAAAAATCATGTTTTCTATTCGAGTTGTTATTATTTTCTTGCCGTTGAAAACTTCATCATAGTGGTACACACACACACACACACACACACACTACTTTAACACAAAAAACATTTATGATAAATATATAAATTTTTTAGCTTAATCTTTTTTTTATAATAAAAAAAAGGCCCCGAAAAATATATTTTTTGCTTGCAATTTACCACAGGATCATGCATGAATCTCGATTAGATATTCTACGAGAAATAATTTGAAAATGATGACAGTTAACGATACAGACAGAGACGACAAAAAAAAGAACATAAAACCTAAAAATGAAAACTCTGAAACTACGGAAACGAAACAAACAAACCAACAACCCAGATACGTATAACAAGACAGACAGTTTAGTTTTTCTATGCCAATTAAAAGACGTAGCAAGGAAGAGGAGCGATTAAAATAAGGCCTTAAAATATTTTTTATTTTTAATGTACTTAATTGGGGTGTTAAAACACAAAACTGCGAAAGCGCGCAGAGCCTTAGGCAGAAATCGAACCTGCGACCTCGGAGAGCACTCTACCAATTCATCCATAGAGGCGCTCAATCACTATTTAAGCCAACTTATATGGTATGTTGTTAATATGAATGTGATATACACAATGCATTTTTTATGCAGTAGTTAACTTGACCCTTCTAGTAATGATTAACTAGTTCCGACGGTGAATATCGCTTAAGTTTTCTGGGTGCCAGGGTTTCGTTCCCCGGTAACTGTCTGAGTGCTCTGTTGGCTTGTATTATTAAGCAAGTTGTATGTTTAAGGCTGTTGTCACGGACAACCTCTTTTAATGTTTTGACCTTTAGATCTCCATGCATGTGCTCATCTCTAATGCACCCACCCACCATTCACCATCGAGCATAGTTTGCAATATTTTCGATTGGATTCGTTGGATAATTTTTATGCTCGTAATGCTAGCAGTGCCCCCAAATGAAAAAAAACATTGAACACCCGAATTATTATTGTGGTAGCGGTGTTACCACATAATGGATATAACTGTTTGTTTTATATAACAGCTCCTACCTAAATTATTGGATTTTTCTGTCCACCCTTTGCTCAAAATTATATTTTTTATGTTGTGTGTGTCAATGTGTATGAGTGTGTGTGTTCGGAATAAATTTGGTAGGTACTACTTTTATGGTAAGTCGTGCATTTTATTTGCCAGCAAACTAGCAACCGAAATCAATATAAAAAACCACTAAAATATAAAAGACATGAAAATTGAAAATGGTAAAAAACAAACGAAAATTTCCAATAAGATTCAATATATTTGATATTGAAATCTATATACTGTTTTAAATTGTACGATACTGTTCAGCTATTCCAATGCATTTCGTTTTATATGTTGCACTGCAGATGCACGTACATACAGCTTGCTATTGTTGCAAATATTTTTAAGGATTTTTGTATTTGAAAGATACAAATAAAACAAACAACAGGGAAAGAGAAAAACTATCATTGCAATGTAAAATGCAAGAAATGAATTGTACGTAATGTAAATTGTAATGTGGCTTGCCGCCACCATCAAGATCGTCATCATCATCAATGGCAATGGCAACGGCAACAGCAGCAGCAGCAGCAGCGGCAACCATAACAAACATAAAAACGTTGTTCATGTCCTCATCAAGTTGCAGGCGCATCAGCAGCAAATAGCATCAATATCATGCACCATATAAATCGTTAAAATATTAACTGATCATTCACGTCTTTTTTCACATCTTTCTTGGGCTTTGCCATAGAATTTAACAAAGATATTTTAATAGACAATGATTTTTTTCTTCTACTGAACTTTTAGTTTTGTTGTTGCTGCTGTTGTCTCATTTTAAGGAAATCTTTTTAAAGAACTTTCATGACAATGATTAATTGATTGCATACAAAGTTAAGAAGAAATAAAAATCTTTTAAATGTAAGATCATAGCAAAAATTTTAAGAATTTTTTTTTATTGTATTCTTAAAAATTCTAGGAAAAATAAATATTTCTTTTATTGCTGATTTCCTTTTCGTCACCTTTTTCACAATCGTAAACCAGTTTTTAACATTTATAAAGTTAATTAAATGATTTAATTGAAAGCAAATTTAAATTTTATAACGTATCTTAAAGCAATTTATTTCAATTAATTGTTTAGGAAAAAAAGAGAGAGAGAGAGAGACATCAGTAAAGCAATCGCTTCACTGTCTGGAGCACAACGTCTTGAAAATATTAAACAAACATGTTTGTGCGAGCAATGGAAAAAAATAAACTATATCTTGAAATTCAATCAGGTGTAAGCACAATTGCCGCCAAAGTTGCACTCCAATCGTGTCACAGCACTGGTGTTTTCATGTTGTTATTAAATAAAATGGAAATTGAAATAATTAACTGTTGTGGACGTACACGTCAACTTGTTAATTTCATCACAAAATCCATAATAATATGCATTTCATTGGCAACAAGTTTATTTTCTTGACAACCAAATGCTTTAATTACAGTAACAAAATACGCACTCAGGGTACGAATCAATTAAGCAAATAACACACCGATGAGACGAGAGAAATAGCAATTTGATCGATCAGTCAATCTCTAGCAATCTCTTGCTGCTTATTAATGAGCTAGAAAATTTGCTATACGAAGGCGGTCTTACATGTATTCTTCGATTTAAGCCACTGATAGCAGGCAGCAATAGTTATGGCGAAAAGAAAAGAGAAAGCTAGCAAAATGTTAAGTGCGTAGCAGGTGTGAAAGAGAGGCAGACATTTTGATAGTTATTTAATTCGGTCTATGGATTGTATACAACTCTAACAGACTTCATTTACCTACAGATTAAATACACATTTAAATTAAAAAAAAAAGTTTAAAAACATAATAATAAGGGCTATTACTACGACTTATCGATAAGGTTGGCATTAGCTAAAGGTACCTTTAATAGAAGTGAACGATAAACTGGCCGGTAAGCAATTTTCATTATTACAACTTATCGGTAAGAGAAATTAGTTTTTTTTTTGTCAATTTGTGGCAATACTTTTGAAAGGTTCAACTCTGGAGGAAGAGTGAATGCACAAAAAATTAACCTTTTTCAGGGAAATTTGTCTAATTTATTAACAATTTCAGGGAAAGTTTTAATAATAAAAAATGGTTTATTTGCCCGATAAAATTCTGCTTTTAGCTAAAAGTAAATTGTAATAATGGCACTAAGGGCCATTATTACGACTTACAAATCGTAGTAACCAATGGTAACTCCTTGTATGGAGCTTGTGAAGAAATGTAAAAGTGTTGCAAAATGACAAAATGCTTTCCATATCATTAAGGGTTTGTTTGAACATTTGTGATTCTCATTGTGTTCATGGGAACTACAGAATAAGTAGTTACGTTTCAAACATTCTTTTATGTTATTTCGAGACAACTAACGAGTTGGGTAGCATCAATGAAATGTCGACGACTGAAAAACATTAAAAAGGTATATTTTTAGATCTATAGGAATATTTGAAGCTGCATTTTTTTTTGCGAAAAAGAGAACCAGAATGTGTCTGTGTTATTGTTGTATTGTTGTAAAGAATTTTAAAATTGTTATCATATAGATAGATTGCTAGAATAGAGAAACGTGCATTTTGGCAGCAACATCAGAATTATGCATGAATAACCATTAGTATATAATGTTTAATTGATGGCAAAACATTTTTTTTTAAACAAAATGCAAGTTGCTGTTAGAACAGCAGCATCAGCAACAAAACGTTGTCTACAAACTAAAAACCACTTAATTTTCCATCACTTAAAGAAACATGAAAAAGATCATTTGTTGTACAAAAATTGCTGCACAACAGAGATGATTCTTTTCGTAACAACTTTCTGTTGCTATTGTTTCAGTTAGACTTTTGTTGTTTGTTTCCTTGATCTTACAAGTTAGTGAAAAAAGACAGACTTACAATAGTTTTTGTTTGTTGTTAAATGCTGTTGTTACACAGCAACGTAACAAACATTATGATTGATTGCCGATGGCATTTGACAAATGACGAGTTGTTTGAGGTTGAGTCTTCACAAGACATTTCGTTTCAATTTTTTATTTTTTTTTAGTTTTGTTCAGTGTCGAGACGGCAAAAGAAAATGTACAACAATAGACAGCCAAGCAGTTATTTGATTTCTGGCTGGTGAGACTGCGTACTGAAGTAGGAGGTGTTATGGCTGGCGGACGTTTGTCTTAAATGTAATTTACACCAAAAAATGCTACATTAACTAAACTAAAAATAAAAAAAAAATAAAAGCAAAAATATATAGTTCGTTCTAAGCTACAAACATTGTTGATTACTATTAAAATTAGAAACAAGCAAAGATCATTATTGATATATTGAATCCTTTTAATATCTTTATTACAATCATAGATCATTTCAATCACAAAGACGTTGTGGTCAAATCTGTTGGCTGCGGTCAGTTGCATGTTGATATGCTGTGTTGCATGCATAAATTGTATGTTATGAATGCGGCAAACACGCAAAAATTATTACTTTATGTACAAAATAAAACAGGTACAAGAAATCAAAAAGCCAATTGAAAGCGACTTAATGAGAAGGCTACACAAATTGAAAGACATTTTTTTTTTAAAGGCTATTACGTATGAGTGAAACTTGTTTTATGCGATGCTAATGGGTTGTTTACGAATCACAAGCGCAATGAATTTCAGTTTAGTTGTCAATTGAAGTTTGGCTAAAATGAAACTTGTTATGACGATTCACTTTCAGTATTGGTATCTCTGGAAAGAGCACAAGTACCGTGAGTTATTAGATATTTTCATCTTTTAAGAAATATCTATTTTAAAATACGTACTAGTTTATTTACTGTTATTATTATTATTATTATTATTATTATTATTATTATTATTATTATTATTATTATTATTATTACTGTTATTATCATTTGTGGTCAATTGTGCACCTCGACTAAAAATATCTTTTGTGAAACCTTTGTTCCCTATAGACCGAGCCCTAGACTATTAGCAAATATCGTTACGGCCTTAAGTTTGATGTTACTGTGGTCCTTGGGATCCAACAAACCAGCAAACAGGTATGTGGTACTGCGTCTATACTTACTTGAGCTTATTAAAGGGTCTGTAATTTAGCTTACACTGCCCTCTCAGTAGACTTGTATATATTCTAATATCCTTTCTGTCGAGGTTCACAGGAGTTCACTCTGCCGGCATCTATTAACCATTTTTCCAGCCGCATTCTCTTTAGCGCTTTCCGACAGTCCGCACGGCTATCCTCCCCCATTTTCGTTGAACGCTGTCCTTAAGACTGTTGTTAGCCCCGCAGAGCAGTTTAGGACCTATAAAGGACTTTACTGCGCCCCATTGACTAAGCAGTCCGCTCTTTCGTTTCCCTTAACTCGTTCGTGGCCATATGAGAACTAATCTGTTCTTGAAAAAAGGGCCTGAAGTAGTTCGTAACATTCCCAAAATAGTCTTGAATGGAATGAGTAAGATGTTAGCACTTGTAGAGCTGCTTGACTGTCACAGAGAGGACGCATTAGTCGGCTCTAGATATATTACTGCGTAAGTATTCACTCGCACAAAACTCCATGGCGTGGAACCCTGCCTGAAAATATGTGGCTGTTGTTCCCATTGCAACTGCCTCTAGAAAGTTAGACCCAACTAATTTAGAGCCTATACTGTCATCCTCCAGTTTGGAGGCTATTGTACTATTTAGTTTAACTCGACATTTCATACTCCCAGTCCATCAAACAGAAGATACATCTATTGATCCACTGATCGCCATTGTGCGCACTTAAAAGTATAAATTTTTTGGTGAACTTTTAAAAATCAAAAAATTTCAAGCATTTTTTCTCAGTAATAGATTTGTTTATAGATAATAGATTTGTTTATAATACAGAATAGATAATAGATTTGTAATAGATTTGTTTATAATACAGAAATAATGGTCATACTAAAAACTTATATTAGAACAGTTTAAGGCGAGCTTAATTTAGAATTATATTCTTTGTGTAGTTTGAAAACGACAGTGGGCAATGTTGTAGTAGAATTTAAAATCGCACTTTTTCTGCACTTTTGACAAACAAATGCGTAAACCACTATTGCAAGCCAACGGTGTTCGTGGAATATATCTTGAAAATTATAGTAATTTTTTTTTTGCAAATTATGGCACTATTTTTCAAAAACGTCTGGCTTTCGATGCAAAAGCGCCACACAAAATTAGGGTGATTATGTATTAAATCGAATGCATCAATTGAAAGTTATGACAAGAATCAGCCTCTTCCAAAGTTATTCACAGAATCTAAGATAAAGATGGTTTTTGTAATTATGGGGCCATAACACATCCAAGGAGTGTGGCGTTTATAAATGTAAAGAAAACATTTTTTTATTTGATGCCTAGTGTAAATATGTGGCAGTAGTCTGTAATATCTAATTTAGACGCAATTAAGGCCTTAATTGAACTCAATATGCTATACAAAAAGACGATTATTTAATTGAGCAATTAGAACAAACTGCTCCACTAATTGAGTCAAATTCACTGAATATACTTCATCGCAACAAAAGAGAGTGAGAGAGAAAGTTTTTAATATACACAATCGGCGTTACCGCTGCCCATAATTTTCGTTTGTTTTGGAAATTGTGAGGGACGAAAAAATGACTTTTTAGTAACTGCGACATTCATAGAATACCAAAGTACAAAAGTTTAAGAACAATTCAGAAAAAAAAATCTAAAATCTGTTGTTAGTAAATTGTTCTAGTTTGTAAAATTTTCGCATATTTTTGTGCTCTTTCATCCTGTTGTAACTCTTTGCAACTACCCGTATTTATAGTTTTCAAAAACCTATTTTCAGTAAATTTTTTCATTATACTAATTTTTCAGGAACTTTCTGCAGTTGCATTTTTATTGATATTCTTGAAATCTATTTTACGTTCTTTATTTGCCTTTTGAGGATTCTTGTTCGAAGATATTTAACGGTAGCACTGAACACAGTTAGTGCAAATATTAAAAACTACATAGAAAAAAGTCAAAAAAGTAATAATATTGATGGCAAATAATTTTACTTCAATTTTTATTTATTTATCTTCCTTCTTTTTCGCAATGCTCTTTATATTTGTGAAGACGAATCAAAACTCAATTGCAATACCACTGACTGCTAATTGTGTAAACCAATTGTGATGTATGAACTGAAAATGTGAGACCGCAATTTAAAGTTCTAATGACTCCATTAAATTTTGGGTCTAAATTGGTTATAAAATTTTAAGTAATTAAATTCATAAATCAATTTTAGAAAAAATTAGTTTTCAGACATGATTATTGCAGCAAAACTGCAAAGCTTCTGAATAAAAAAAAAAAAAAATTAAATGTAATAGATTTGTTTATAATACTAGTTAAACACAACAACGAACTAATTATGCCTTTGCATATGCATTTATCTTACCTTTAACATTTAATTATATTGTAAAGGTAAAAATACAATCATAATCAGAAAGAAAAACGTTTATTTTCAAAGGAAATTATTTATGGTCGACACTTTTATTGACCATTTATGTCAGATATTATGCATAATTTCTATTAATAATGACAATATAGTACAATTTATGAGATCATATTCCCTCCATATGTGTAGACAAAATGTAGAGGTGGACAAACTATTAAAGAAAACTGCGAGCAGAGCAGAGCACTGCACTGCACAATCATATTCTTCCTTTTCTATCTTTGTCCAATAAAAGTCTGTAAAGCTCTTCACAGGTCTGGCCTGGTCTGGCCGGACAAGCAAAAATTAGATAGAAAAAAAAAATCGCCTGCATGTATGTATACGTGTGTTTAAAACATAAATCATTGCAAAAGCTTGTCGTCATACATTTAAGTTGCAAGCTTGTGATTATAGATATTTTTTTATATTTTTTTTTTGCTTAAACAAAAAAAAAAATGATATAAAACACCGATATTGTAACGTAGAGGTGGTTTTACAGGCGATAAAAATGAATGACAAAAAAAGAAAAGATACCAGCAAGCAACAAGTGATAAAGGATACATTATACACCGCGCCATTTTCTGTTGTATTTATGCATTTATGCGCGAGAGTACTCATAATAATTACAATGCAGCTTTTATGTAAGTTGTTTTGCTTCAACGATTAATTTATCATTGATTTTTTGTTATACAAAAGAAAAACAGCACCACCTTTTTCAGGCATTCTGTGAAACAAAGTAAAAGATATTCAAAGATGTGTACATTGAAAAGCATTAAATATAATTGTTATTGGTTGGCTATTTTTACATTGTAAAATTTTAATGATAGCTGGGGATCAGTTAATTATTTTAGATGGGTTTGATGAGTTTATGCTGACAGGAGCTCTGAATTAATTAACATTTTAATAAACTAATATAAAGACACTTTATGAAAAGAATAGTTTAGGATTTTATTTTATATTCTAAGGCCAGTGGGAAAGTTCAATTTGTTCGATGAAGAAAAAGAAAAAAAAATAATTCTGCAATGGTCACCTAGTAAGGTGGTTACAGCAGGAAGTGCACAAACTGCACGGTCCAGATACTACAAAATGTTTCTAAAACTACCGGGTTGTGAAAGATCATATCGAAAATTTATTTAATTTATTTTTTATTTATTCATTCAATCAAGTGGTACAAAGCTAAAAAGGGGAAATTTTTATACTACTCATCGCTACATAATGCCTAGTTATCTAAGTTTGGCTATACAGAGAGTCCGACGGATAAGTATATTACTCTTCTCTCTTCCGCCTCTTGGGTAAACATTATTCTTGGCAGTACATATTAGGCAGTCGTAAAAAAATATTCGATAAGCTTACGTGCTTTAATCGTTCTAACATTTTATCAAAATCAATCATGGATTACAGTGACTATGAGAAAGTTACGTGAAATTTTAGGAAACAATGTGCCAACAAGACGTACTATTTATGGTGCAGAGACTGATTTCTAATAGAGAGGGACTGTAGCTGATGGGCCCAAGCATGCACCAGAGCATACTGCAAGATCGGCTGAAAAATTTACTGCTATTCAAGAAAGTGCTCAAAACAATCCATCAACCTCAATTATACGCCGTGCTCAGGAGTTTGGTCTGCAAAGAACAGCTGTGGCCATCATTTTGCACAAAGAGTTGCATTTGTTTCCGTTTAATATTCAGTTGACACAAGAGCTTCTTCCAGAAGACCATTTACGCCGCCGTGCATATGTCAATAGCATGTTACAGCTCGCCCATGATAATCCCGATTTTCATGAAAAAATTCTAATGAGTGATGAGGCACGTTTTCATTTGAATGGATATGGGAAAAAGCAGAATGTTCTGGGCAATGGAAACCCCTCAAATTATACATCAGCATTTGTTTTCGTTTAAGATTCCGTAGAGACAAGAGCTTCTTCCATAAGACTATTTGCCAATAGAATGTTACAGCTCGCCCATGATAGTCCCGATTTTCATGAAAAAAATCCTAATGAGTGACGAGGCACATTTTCATTTGAATGGTTAAGGGAATAAGCAGAATGTTCTGGGCAATGGCAACCCCTCAGTCACCTTTGCATCCATTAAAAGTGACAGTGTGGGGTGCAATTTGTGTCAGGAGGAATCATTGGACCTTACTTACTTCGGTCAGGCAGCTGCCAATGGGCAGCGATATCGTGGTATGATTGAAAACTTTTAACGCCGTAACTGCATGATTTGGGCTTGACGGTGCCACATCGCATACAGCGAGGATTACAATGGAATAACTGAGAGACATTTTTCCGCATACAGTCAGGATTACAATGAAATTACTGCAACCTTTGCCAATGAATTTTTCAAATCATTATTTACTCCTATGAATAGCCACAGCTTAGTCTAAACTCTCTCGCATATTACATCGTTTTTTTTTAATTCAATGTCTTGAAAATACTTGCTCTTAAAAATATTAAGCCAGTGTTTAATTTGATTAGTTTTCATAAGACGCTACGTAGAGTTGGGTAAACAAAAAACGCTTTGCCAGAAACTTCAATAAACCTTTGAGTTTCGTTTTATTTTATTCTGGCTGCAAGAAGAAGCCTTTATATTCCCAATGAAAGATAAGAAAAACTACACAGCTTTTGCCTTTGAACGAACACGTTTCCTGTTGCATTTAATAAAACAATTAAATTCAGCTATGTCGCCAATATTTGTTAAACACACAATAGACACAACACCGAGATCTTGTACTCACAAACAAAAAGAAAAAAAACAGAGAAAAATAAAATAGTTTTCTTGTTTTTGCTCATAAAACATGGATGAATTTAATTGCAGCTTTTTTGTTTCTGTCTTCGACATACAAAAACGATCCTCATTCATTAGACAGCAAAACGTGAGATTGTCTTTTTTCAAAAAACAAAACCACAATGTTCATACATTTTTTTAATTTTTGGGGATTTACGAGAGTGGTGTGTGAAAGTTCTGTGAGCCAAAGGCACTAATAAATATTTTTAAGTTCTCACAGTTCTCTGCTACTCTCTCACATTTTTTCAATTTTGAATTATGTTTGTTTACAATTCAGGGTGCGATATGCACAAAAGTATGTATCTTTTATTTTACACAAAATCCAAATTTACAATTTAAATAATCTCATCTTTTATTTATTAAAAAACATCATAAAAAAAATATATTTTTTGTAATTCTAATGAACTTCATTCATTGCAACTCTTTCTTTTCAACTTTTTCGATTCTATTAAATTGCCATTATTCATTCTTTGGGAAAACATTTGTAATTTGAATGAGAATAGTTATTGCAAAGAGTTGAGTGCTGGAAGTAACATGATTAATGGCGATCAGTAGCAACCGTTGACATTGAAAAGATCACTTGTAACTTGAGATACAAAATCACCCAGAGCAGCTTCTTCAACAATTCAAAAATTTAAATAAAACGTTCATATGCGAACAATGGTTGTCATTCATAAGAAGAATGATTTTTTGAACTCAATACTTACGTATGTACGAGTATGTGCAAAAAGGCCTTAAATAACAGCATGTCTGCGTCTTTTAATCTTGAAAATATTTTTAAGGAAGAAAACAACAACATAGTCAAAAGTTACAAGTAAGAGTTGTGTGCTGATAGAGATATTCTGTTGCGTGATTTTGAAATGCATAAATTTATTTTTATTATAAAAGAAAGCAAAGGTATATTAAAATGAAATTCAAATAAGCCAATGCAGCAGTGAATTTGGCATCTTGGATTTGCTAGGCGAATTGTTCTCTAATCACATTAAAAAGAAAACACTCTCGCTAGAGAATTTTTCAGCGAAAGTGATCTTTCTTTCCGAAAGAATATTTTGAAATTTAACTTTCCTGCAATACCCTTTTCAATACTTAAAAATTTCAAGTTTTAGTAAAAATAGTAGAATAAATAGAACATTTTAAAACAGTCTTTCAAGGGTCCTCGAATCTACTGACGAATTAAGTAATGTCGACTGAAAAGCTAAATGCAAAACAATTTTTTAGATTTTTTAGAGCGGTCCTTTTACACCCAAAATAACTCAAAGAAAACTTTTGCTTACAAAACAATTTTTTTTTGCAGAAAATGTCTTCAACAGTTTTCAATAATATAGTTATTACAAGTATAGCAATTTGTCTATCGAAAATATATCGATATCCTACAATGTTAGTACGCCCCAGAGGTGGGCCAAAAGAAGTCATCCGATGTTGTTTGGCTTTCAGAATATCGGTTGTGGCTCGCGTAGTGTGTGCTTGAAGCAAATAAGCCGAATAAGAATTATTAAAGAGAATCCTGTTGTGGCTTTAAATGAGTACGAAATTCTTGGGTGTAGTTGTGTGTGCTTGTATAAGTATTGAATTTTGTTTCATATTTTTAATTGCTGCGATGGCTGAATTGGTAGAGTGGCTGGACAGGCAATAGTTGGGTTCCAGGTTCAATTCGGTAAAGAGACAAAATAATTTATGAATTATTATTAAATTAAGATAGTAGAGCGGAATATTTCAGGCACGAATTTGCGATTAAATAGGCTGCAGAAGCATCGAATCAAGCGCGTAATCATCACACGCAAGACAAATTTAAACCTTCCATACTTAATACGAATGTTCTTAAGTCCAGTACCGCGTGCTTGTTTTTAAGTACATTTCTTAGCTATATTCAATCCTAAACTAGGCTAGAATATGGCTAAATTTAAGTATTTAGCGCTTGAATAATCCGCACTTAAATTCAGCACAACGTATTTGATTTAGGAAAATTCCTACTCACCGAACTTCTGACACCGCTTGGGATTGATGGAAGTACAAATGGATTTATTTGGTTTTTCAGTTTAGGGAGTGTATCGCTCCATGGCTTGTTCACTTGTATTCTACAGCTGTCTAGTTCACAAATGTAAAAACAGATTTGACATTGGCCGCCAGTTGCAAAAATAAGAGCAACTTCCAATAGATTGATTTTTTTTGGCCCACCTGTTAGAAAAATGAATTAAACAGCAGGTTCAAACAACTATTTTGACTGCTAGGTTGAGACTCCAGCTATGATTTCCCTTACATGGGGCATGATCATTTTAAGGGGACAAAAATTTCCCATTTTATCCACGACAAGAGTGAAATAATACAAAATTGTGGGAACTACGGAATACTAAAATCTAT
This sequence comes from Sturmia bella, assembly GCA_963662145.1. Classification (NCBI taxonomy): domain Eukaryota; kingdom Metazoa; phylum Arthropoda; class Insecta; order Diptera; family Tachinidae; genus Sturmia; species Sturmia bella. The sequence goes on along the minus strand of OY759172.1, from coordinate 19,399,907 downwards.
ATGTGCAAAAGAGATTTGAAGAAGTTGTCAGAAGTCAATGCAGTGCACTGGCGGTAACGTGAAACAATTAATGTTTGCGAAATTGTCACGATAGCGATCGTTAAATTCTACAAAATAGTTTGCATTTTAAAGGCTTGTATATGGACTTTTTTATTATTGTTTGTATTGTTAAAATGCAAAAATAAAATTTATTACAAAACAAAACATGAAAATATCCATTGAAATAAAATTCACAGCAAATAAAATTATTCATTACTTTTATGCGTTAAATGTCTGCCTTTTTTTAACCCCAAACATTTAGATTTTTCAACACTCAGCCGATGGATTCATTACGGTGCATAGCAAAAAAGACTTGAAATAAAATTTCGTTGCCGAAAAACAAATTGTTTAGAGAATATAAACAAGGAGATTCTCTTAACGTAAAAATCAAATTTAATGTGTAAGAAAACTTATGGAGTGAATAAGAAATTGTTCAGGGTATAGAGTTTTCTAAGATTGTTTACGTCACAGTCCATGTAAACAAATGCGTGTTTACGTTAGACGGTGTTCACGTTATCGAGGGTGAACTGTAAAAACCCCCTAAAATGACTACCGAGGACCTAAAAAAGATATTAAATATTATACTCGTTTCGATTCTAAAGAAATAGTTTCATTGTGAAAGAAGCAAAATTGCAGCGAACGATTTAATGGCTTATTCAACTCAGTTGTACAACTAGTTGCAGTATGTAAGAAATACTTCTATTATTCTACCTTTGTTTTCAGTCTTCAGTTTTCAATAAACTGATTTCTCAAGCATTTGCCAATGGTCGCAAAGCCCTCATAAATATAAGAATTATCAAATTCATTTCCAGCAACACCTGCTCTTGTAAAATCATATCGAAACTTTTGAAATAATATTTGAAATCAGACAAAATTATAAGACTTTCTTTTCATGACCGTTTGTCATTTTTAAATTTTGTTCCATAGCTTGCACAGAGAAGGAGTGAGAGAAAGAAGCAGACACAGCACACACACACACACACACACCTTTAAGATTATCAGTTCATTTTCCCTTTAAATACATCGTTCTTTTCTTTGTATTCATTCAGTTTCTATCATCTTTCGCTATAATGGTACATCAATTATATTCATTTTATTGTAATTTACAACGCCTACCACCTTTCAACGCGATTATTCCGCATTGCATTCTAAAGATAGCCTTTGAAGAAAGATATTGCAGCCACAACAACTACAACAAACACATTACAACACAATTGGGAAAATCAGCAACGTTAAATCCTACCAAGCCTGCCTTAACAAACAAACAAACAACAAAACAAAAATTTAAAAACACCAAGAAAAAAGTGATGGTAAGAAGTAGTGAATGAAGTGAATGAGTTCCGTTGAAAACTTTTTAACACAAAGTTTCTCTTGGAAAACCGCTGTTCCCTACAAAACAGTCAAATAGACACTTCATCGCACCGATCAATCTCAAAGTTTTCATTCTGCGTTTTTTTTTCTTGCTTTTATTTTGGCTTCCAAAAATGTATACATTTAAAATATTTTCTTTCTGCTGGGTTTTCAATGGCTTTGAATTGGATTTCATTGTAAATATGTATGTGATGTGTTGGAAATGTATCATGTAAGTACTGAAATGAATTCATTGGACGAACTAAATAATTTTAGTGCTGCTTAAGAAATGTAAAGCTGTAGTAATTGCTAGAATAACCGGCCAACAAAAAGTTTCTGTATAGAAATGTTTTCGTCACCACTTTTGCTAACGAAAAATTATGTATAGAAATTTGTATGCCAACGAAAAGGTATTCCATAAAAATTTACACACGCGAAAAAATTTGTTAAAACTTTTTACCAATAAAAAATTTTCTAGACTTTTCAGCACCAACACAACAATTTCTATAACAGGGTAAAATCGGTAATTCAATATCTTCGGACTTTGAACAGGTAGCGCAAAAATTCAAAAAGCACCCAAAAGTATAATAAAAAAATAAACGGACAAGTGTCTGGTACTTTTTTGATATTTTGAGTAGTAAGGGGATAAAACGGGTAACAACTGAATTTTGGTACTTTTTTGAGTTAAATATGTATAGGATAGAACCAGGAAAAAACTATAAACTGAATTTAATGCATGCATTTTTTTTTTTTGAATTTTTTTTTTTTTTTTTTAATTTGGACATTTAGGGGATAAAAAGGGGATAAGTCTGTAATTCTATATCTCTGCACCTGATACAAGTAACAAAAAAAAAAAAAAAAAAATACAAAAAGTGCCTGAGAACCTACTAAAAATAATCGAACAATTCTTTTGTTGCTAATAATTTTGTTGGGCTTGAGTTCGGGTTTACTTCTTCGAAAATGAGAAAGAAATTTTTTGTGATAAAGCTGGAGTGCACAACAAAGACAAAAAAAACTAAAGTTGAAGACTTACTGGCTGGGAAATATATCATGGCTGTTTCACGAGCACTATGTCACTCATCAGCACCCGAATTGCTACGAACTCAGGCCATGACTAATTGTATACTGTTTTTAAGCCGGCCTACCACCTGAGCTCTGCATTACTAACTATCTATATTTAATCTTAGTGATCAACCTTACCGACACGTGGTAATAATGACCCTAAAGAGTAGGCAATCAAATGTTGACAAGCAAAACAGCTGGTTTAAAACGAGGAGATGCCACTATTTTATGTTTTTTGTTTCCTAGTAATTTATGATTGGAGGAATCGTTTGTGGAGAAAAATATTTTCCTTGTGAAAGGCATTTCGTGAGAATATTCATTATTGGACTGTATATATATTTATTTAACCATTGAAAATTTTTCTATATAAAGAAGTTTTTCTCCAATGAAAGGTCATCCTTTAGAAATGTCCACATACAAAAAATCACAATAGCAATTTCTATAGAAATTTGTTTGTACCTAAGAAAGAAACAGTAATTATCTAGTTTCGCCTCCCAGCCATTTACCCAACCCAAATGATTTTAATGCAGTATTTTGCACTGTTTTATTTAAAAAAAGTTTAGTTTATTTTAAATAGCTGGCTAAAGTTAAAAAAAAGAATGCAACAATTATGCGGCTTTTGAATTTGGCTAAAGCAGTTGGGGGAAAAAAGAGAACTGAAACGAAGGTAAAAAATAGCAAGCCGTTAAACTAGATCGCACACTAGAGATAGAGGCGTGCCTCCTGGCTGAAAATGTTTATACGTGTTGGTATTACATCCAATAAAATCTTCAAAACAGAAAATAAAAAAACTCGAAAAGAAATAATATCAACGTTTAAACAATAATATAACAGCAAGATGCTTTCTTTTCTTCTTCGTTGGTAAGCTCGGCTTAAAGTGTGTTCATATTATATGTGCATGTATATTTGTCCGCTTTTTTTTCCTGGCTGTTAATGCCTTGATTTCATTCCCAAAACTCTGACTAAGATTTAGGCAAGAAAAAATAAAACCAGCTGAATTTAACTGCAGTTTTATTCACTTTTAAAGCCCGAAATAGAAAAAAATTATTTCTTCTTTCTGCTATAAATTATAGTGCAGCAGGCTTAGAGTGTTGCAATTGTAGTTGCTTCATTTCAAGACTTAAAAAATACCCAAATAGACACCAAAAATAACGTCCTACAATTTTTTTATTCGCCCCAAGTTTTTGTCTACAAAAAATTTTCAGACATCAACAATAACAATAAAAGCAACAGTTACACCAATGAAATTGTAAAAACACAAAAGCAAAGAAAAAAATATTTTAAATTACAACACAATATAGTTGTGTCAATGACATAAAAATATAAAGTTTTTATCTTAAAAATAATTGTGCCACATCATGGAAAATGCCAAGTTGTTTTAATTTTCCATATGGATGGCAATAAAATATCTAGACTTGCATGTAGGAACTTGACTGCAACAATTCCCGAAGAAGCTTTTAATTTTTAAAATTTTTCAAAATTATTTTTGTTGCACTGCCCGCCCGCATATCGGCAATATTTTTCTAAAGGTCTCATTTTCCAACAGGAGTCTAATTTCGTGACTGTGGCTTTCAAAACTTTTTTCAATAAAAAAAAAAATTCAACGGCAGAAAATTTCTTTAGTTAGTAATTTTATCGGGCTTGAGTTCGATTTTTACTTCCTCAAAATTTTGAAAGGTTTTTTGTGATAAAACTGCAGTGATCAACATTTTTAACGATGACAAGAAAAGTAAAGTTGAAGATTTACTGGCTGGGGTACAAACCATGGCTGTTTCACGGCCGCCACATCGCTCATTAGTACCCAAATTTGTTTCGAACCCAGTCCATGACTAATTGTATACTGTTTTTAAGCAGTAGCGCACAGCCATCCGACCATCTATTAATGATTTTCTGGTTGAATTTTTTATTTTGGTATATTCACAGACTTATGCTAACACTTCACGGATAATATGTTTAATGGCGTTTTTTCTTCTTTCTAAGAGGACAAAAACGACCCACCCATACCTTAAAGAGCTAGAGGTTTAAAATATTCTGCGAAAATTTTGTTGATAACATTTTTACAAAAATTGCTGAACACATTTTATACCTAAAATGTAAGGTTAATGAGCATAACTCATTAACAATAAGAATATGTCAGAGCTGGGAAACTTTAAATTCTATTCAAATAAAATTCGTATATAAACTTTGAAAAAACCGATAAACGTGTCTTTCTTTTTCAGAGCAGGGAATCTTTAAGCTTCCCACAAATAAAATTCATATGTAAACTTTCAAACCGCCGATACACGTGTCTTTCATTTTTAAAAGCTGGGAAACTTTAAATTCCCCTTCAATAAAATTCAGATGTAAACTTTGAAAAAACTGTTACACGTATATTTCTTTGCTTTCTCTATCAAAATTTATGGGACGGACCTTGTAAATTTTGAAAAAGATTTGATTTTGTTGTAAAAATACATTTTTTTTTAAACATTATTATTTTTGAAAAATATTACACAAAAGAGAAGGAAATAAACAATTTAAAAAAAAAAAAAAAAAAAAAATAGTTATTTTTGAAAAAACGAGTTTCCAAAAACATGTCAAACCAGTCAGCTCACGTCATTTCGGAAACCAAAAATATAACAGCTACAACAACACAAAATTGTTTATTATGGGGCAAGTTTCAAATAATATTTCACATATTTTCATCTTAGAAAAATCACAAAAAGAGCATAACGCCAGTTTTCGTAGGTAATTTTTTCACAGAAATCATGTGATTTCAAGTATCGTGTTTTAGGACTCAGTGGCTGGGGCCAGGCAGTACGTCTTCAACTTTGCTTTTCTTGTGCTATTTAAAAATGCTGATCACTCTAACTTTATCACCCAAAAATCTTTCTTAATTTTGAGGAAGTAAGGTCAAACTCAAGCCCGATAACATTATTAAGAATTGTAAATCATATACAAGGTGAACCAACAAAAAAAAATCCCCTTGTTGGAAGTTGCTCTTATTTTTACAAATGCCAGTCAATGTCATATGTATATGTTTTTACATTTGTGAACTAGACAGCTGTAGAATACAAACGAACAAGCCATGGAGCGATACACTCCCCAAGAGCGTGGAATAATCGCGCCTATGGCGAAGTGGACCAAAATCATGATGAGCGATGAGGCTTATTTACACCTCAGCGGGTACGTAAACAAGCACAACTATCGCTTCTGGGGCACCGAAAATCTACGAGTGATGCAGGAGGAGCCGTTACAACCGCTCAAAATTACTGCATGGTGCACTGTTTGCACTGCAGAAGCCATCGGGCAATTTCTTTCCGTGGACGCCGTTGGTCAAACGACAACGCGCTATAGGGCCATGTTAACCGAGTTTTTTCTGCCACAATTGAAGGACATGCGGTTCCAATAGGACGCAGCAGCGGCCACACTGCGAGAGCCGCAACCGATATTCGGAAAGTTAAACAACATCGGATGACTTCTTTCGGGCCCAACCTTTAGTTCGAATGTGAAATTAAAATTAATGCTTTAATTAAGGTTTTGTTAAACTAGTGCTTTAACTGTTGCCAAAAATTTATAGAAAACGTATTGGTGGACAAACAAAATTATTGGAAATTAATTTTTTTTTTCTATTTTAACCAAAGTATTCAAGTTTAAAAACACGTTAATGCTTGTACGTCTCATACTAAAGAAAGAAGGTTTCAAATAATGACCAAAAACCACACTGGCACAGCATCACTGCTCTGTAATTTTAGTGTTTTGAATTACAAATTTTATGTACAGACCGAGTTAAAAAAACTATAACATAAGAATTAATTTTAGAGACTCTAAGAACAAAGCAAACATAAAAAATTTCCGGAAACACCTTTTTGTTCAAAAAAAAAAAAAAAAAAGAGATCTATGACGCACTGTTCTTTTTTTATTTGCTTGCTGGTCAAATGTAAAACATTTACAACACAAACATTTAATGCTCAATCATAATTTAGGAATCTGTAAACATTTTTCTTTTGTTTTATTTTTGTGGCATTCAGTATGTGTAGCATAAACTATCAGATGCCCGAAAACACATGTTGAACAAATATATTTCATATTGCAACGAAGAGAGCAGCAGTCCGCCATCCAGCCAGCCAGCCATTCAGACTTGGTATTGCTTGCAAACGAAACAAACAGCAATATCAATGAAGTCTAAAGTAAGCAAGCCACTCCCCACACAAAATAACAAACTTTTTCAAAGCCAAAATTATTAAAAACGACGATCATGTGTATGAATGTCCGCTTGCACGCCTGTAACGGCGAGTGAGTGCTCTGTAAAAATGAAGTAATTGCCAGAGATCTTTTACAACTATTAAACTATTTACAGCACAAACATGCATTAAAATGTGTTTGAATTGTTAACAACAATTATTTAACTGTTGTGTTGCATTGTTTGTGTTGCATGCAACATTATTAGTATTGGCATGGTTCTAACTAGATAAAGGATAAAAAATTGTTTAGAATAGTGATGTGATTAAGAAGGTGCTTCAAAATGCGTTACCTCAATACGATCCCATTCTTTTGTTTATTTTTTTTTTTTTTTTTGTGTGTGCTGTTTTCCAGCATTTTATTGTGCCAAGTTATAGATTATCTTAAAGAGAATTTAACGGAGCTTTGCTGAAGGATGCAAACGGGGTAACCGTTAGTTATTAATTACATTTGAAACCATGAAATATGGCATAGCAAAAGTTTCTCATATTGTAGAATGTTAGAAAAAAAATCATGTGCGTATTTGTTTGACAATACTTCAGATTAAAAAGCTTTTCGTAGCAAATTATTGCTTTTGGAGCGCCGCTCAAATGTTAATTTATTCATTCAGCATACTAAATAAATGATTTATTTTTATGGCAGTTTTAAAAAATCTTATTTATATATAACAAAGTTTGCTAAAAACTTAAACAATGGAGTAGAAGGTATTGACAAGTATTCGATGTTTTTTAACAAACGGTAAAATAATTTTGATTTTAAGCAATAATTTTAAGAGACTCCATAAGAGACTGAAAGAAGATTATTGCTTTAGTTAATGTTAATTAATTTTAAATTTATAACTATATAATTTACAGTTGTTAATCATTTTATGGGGCTTGACTTCGATTTTTACTTCCTTAAAGTTGGGAAAAAAATTTTTTCGATAAAATTTTCGTGATCAAGCATTTTTAAAGTGAAGTTGAAGACTTACTGGTTGGGGTACATACTATGGCTGTTTCCCGTCCCTCGTGTCGCTCATGATGACTAACTATATTCTGTTTTTTAAGCAGCAGCTCATTGTGATAAAATAGAGAGTTGATCAACAAGATTAAATATAGCAAGTCAGTGATGAAAAGCTCAGGTGGTAGGATGACTGATCACTACTGCTCAAACAACAGTATAGAACAAGTCATGGCATGAGTTCGAAACAAATTTGGGTGCTAATGAGCGACGAGGTGGTCGTGAAGCAGCCATGGTATGTATTCCAGCCAGTAAGTCTTCAACTTTACTTTTCTTGTCTTCTTCAAAAATGTGATTTTATCACAAAAAAAATCTATCCCAATCGATTATTAAAGATTGTAATTTTGATTTTTTAAATAAAAAACGCTTCTAAGAAATCGATTTTCGTTATCTCTTTGCGGTAAATTTATATATTGAAAGGCAGAAATGCTTCATTTCTTAATTATTTCTGCAATGTATATAGGGGTGGGTACAATGATTAATACTTTTTCCAATTTTTTTATAGCGATTTTCTCGGAAAAAAAAATTTTACAATTATGAATTTGTTGGGAGCAAAACCCCGGAGAGAATGAGTGGCATATCCTTGATTTGAAGCTAGCCATTTTGCTTGGAGCCATTCAATTCTTTATTCGTTTTAGGGTTCTGTACTCATAGAGTGAAAAAGGAACTCTATTATTGACTGTTCATCCAGCCGTCATAGCGCCTATTCTCTTGCACGATAAGTGCTAAAGAGTTGTACTTTTCAAGAAAAAGGTCAAAACTAAAGGATGTCCCCCACAACAAACCGTGAAAATCAGTCTAGAGACCTGAAATTGTTTTGATATTTAGGTGCCTGACCCCTACAACAACAAAAAAGCTAACAAAAATTAAACATTTAAGCGTTACTCTACTGACGGAGTCACTCTTTAGTTTGAAAATCAGCTGCAAAAATTGGAGCCGTAAGAAATAGAAACAATATATTTAATTCCTTGAGCAAAAAGTTAAAGCATGAGGGCACCCTCTAATTTAAAAATTAGCTGTAATTTTTGAAGCTACGTGAAATGGTTAAGCCATTTGTACGGTAGTACGAAGCCCTTATTGTATCCGAAAGTTTTTAAAAAAATTACCCCTTATAAGCGCAAACGTTGTGAAAATCACAACACTTGAAATCACGTAACCTCTGGAGACAAATTGAGTCAGAAAACTGACTGTACGGTGATTTATCCTGCTTTTTTAATTAAAACGTTTAATCTGCTATTTGAGACTTGACTTACAATATACGATTTGCTTTTTAAAGGAATACCACCATGAGTTTTGAAATCACGTGATTTCAAAACATGTGATTTCTAGAACAGGTCTGAACATCAACATATTTGTTGCCTTCGAAGAAAATTTTCTGCATAAGACAAGAAATGGGAGAAGAAATAATTTCTAAAGGAGTTATTATTCATTCATTATCTATAAGTCTGATAGAAGAAAAAATTTCTCAAGGAATTATTATTCATGCGTAGACTTTGTATGTTTTTTTTATCACCAGTGTAGTACAGTGTTACCGGCATATTTTTTTTAAGCAAAACTCCGTAGAAACCGTAAATGATTTTAAATGCAAAAGAACAATATATAAATTTATATAAACTATAAATATAAATTCAATAATTAATACATACACACATAATTTCATCAATAATTTCTTACCTTTAATAATAAACGAAGATAAAAATGAAGTTGTTTTACCGCAGCTTATGTCCAAAAACAGAAAACTGTTTTTTTTTTTTTTCAAATATTTATCGGCAAATGTTCTTGTTTTCGTTTAAAATTCATGCTTAAAACTACTGCTTCTTTAATTTTTGCTCTAAAGCAAATGTTGTGGTTTAAAATCAAGAGGAGCCACCATTAACATTTGCCACCTGCTGTTTGCTGTTGCTGCAAGTAGATCAAAAAATATACAAAAGATTATTAAAATTAAAACAAAAATTTGTTTTTCAACAATAGAACACATTTTATACAACATAAAGACATGATAAAAGACTGAATTAAAAACTAAATCAGCTTATGGAAACGACTAGAAACAAAAACTTGATAGTCAATGAATATTTTAATCAATTTGTACACTGGTCAATGGGTGCTGTCTTTATTTAATTCACAACGTTTTTATGGGAAGTAAAAACGAAAAATCAACAAAAATGAAACTTTTCTATTTTGCAAAACGATAAAGAACATGTTATAAATCGGAAATTGAATTTATATAACAAAAAGCTAAACATGTATCCTATTTAAAGTGGGTTGTAGTGGTGAAATGTTATTTTCAACTATCAACAGTGGGCTAAACAGGTTCTGGCAAACTTTGCAGCATTATTGTTGATGAACTTTCGATGATGAGCTGTTACAAGTCCCTAAATGACGTTTGTTCACAGACTGATCAGTGGGGTAGTTGGATATGATATCTAATTTACAAAACTGTGCTCTATGATGAGGCTAAGTTCTGAACATATGGTATAATTAACAAATAAGGGGCAATAATTAGAATTCGTGGGTACACGAATTGGTAGGAAATTTTTTCCAGTGGGGCTCAAAAAAAAATTCAGTTTTTTGAGGTTATTTATTTTTATACCCTAGTTAATTTACTTTTAAATACAAACCATCATATATTTTATAATTTCGAGAGTTTATGGATGTTTATGAGAGCCGTTGCTGCCTTGAAATGGCTGTCCCCCAAATTTCATTCCTGGTTTGATTTTTCTACTTTACTATTTACATTAACCACAAACATGAATTTCATAAAGAAAAAAATCGCACGTTGCCGAGAAATTTCCCACTCAATACAGCACAATTCCTTCCCATCAGAGAATATAAAAAATATATTTTATCGTTTTGCAGCCCGAACTTTCTCTTATGCCTCATTGTATTCATCTAGCGATTTAAACTATAGCCAACAGTTATTTCGAATCTGGCAACAGGTATTTTATTTCATATTGGCACTGAATTCAGCATATTATCACCACTGAATGAAATGAGACGATTTACTCAACGTTGGGGTTTATTGAAAATTTTGCATTGGATATTTAAAAAAAAAAAAAAAAAAAAGAATCATATTTTCGGATGAAGCAAAACTGCCGTATTTGGGGCTTAGAAAGTGAGACAAGTGGTCCTTCAAAAGCCTATGCAGCCATTAGGAGTGACTGTTAAGTACGGCATGGCGAAAGGAGGCATCATTGGCCAGTATTTCTTTGAAAATAAGGACAGCGCAACCATTACGAACAATAAAGACACCTATCGCAATATGATAAATGAGTTTTTGTGCCCGCTCTTTGCATGGTACTGATGTGAATGATGTTTAGTTTCAATGAAAATTGGTCCGATGCAATGGGATTGTGTGGCTAAAGCGGCTGAAAGCCACATGAATGAAATAACATTTCATCTCTAACCAGAACAGTTCTACTTCACTACGGAATATCATAAACTTCACAAAATTCGCTTCCTACTATTTTTGGTTTAGTGGATTTTTAAATTTCAACTTTTAAATCAGCCACCCGATACATATGACAGATTCCGCCCGTGTGCTCCAGATTCGATCCCGCCAAAGGTAAATGAAAGTCTATGCAGTATAAAAATAAAATGACCATAATTTTAAAAGAAAATTAGAAAAAATTAATTAAAATATAAGACAAAAGGAATGTACATGGAAATTTTCTGTTTTAAATAAAAAATCAGGTGACATTAAACTGAAAGTCGTTTTTTTTTTGCTGTGTGTAGCTTCATGGCAAAGTAATTACAAAATATGAGCAAATGATTTAAAATCGGTAGTTTTTTAGAGCACTTGTTTCAAATCACGAAAATTCTGAAATTGGTGCGAGTAGAATTGCATTTCAGTGCTTTCTAATCACTTTCGTTAAAAGTGATTTATAGAACATGTTCTATATAGATTTATAGAGCATGACTTCAACTCTAAAGATTTGTCAGGCAGTTTGTCACAAATGTAATTCAGCAAAGACGTAAAATCAAGTAAAATCGCCCGTTTTCTAGAGTAAAAACTTTAAGTCAGAAAAGTATTAAGCCATTTCATTTCAATTGCTCACATCACTCTCGTACTGAGTTTTTTCAAACACTGTGAATCTAGTTGTTTTTTTATATCGTTTGCTTCACCTAATCCTGCATATTTTTTACAACAGTAACTATGACACGATTATGGTATGTATTTGTATAAAGAAAAATAAGTTGTCAGCTCATTGGTTGAGTTGTTATTTCAGCTTCAACCAATCAAAGTGACGCCAGTAACATTTTAAATACCATTATGGCTTTTTTATAAACCTGTGCTTTAATTATAACAACTAGATTTTTAATTGCTCGCTTTTATTCAGTCTATGTAAATTGCAAAAACATTTTTTCGCTTGTTCATTTATGTGGAATGTTTTTCTTTTGAGCTTAGTGTAACTTTTTATTTCACACGCATGCAGGGAAATATTTTCAGGGTGGAAGAAACAGTGAGACAAAACGTTTGTTAGCAGTGATGTTTTCTCATTACCAGCAACAATTGAAGCTCATGAATGGGCTCTATCTAGCCCTGTTTACAGAGAAGCAGAATTGTTGTCGAAGAGGACTATAAAAGTTGGCTTGATGGGACGACAATGATGACAATTAGAATATCGCAAGAAAACTGAGTAGTTATTTTATATCTTTTTTAATTTTTGTAGCATGGACCCTACAAACTGACATAAAAACCCGATGTGCATGTAGTCATGATTTTATTTTATCAAAGTTTTCCTAAACTACATCCGCTCGGTGATTTATATATTAATTTTCAAAATTGCTTTTGTTTTTTGAAAGTGCTTGCCAGTAAAATGAATCAATATTTTTTTTTCAAAATTTTTTAAAGCGAAAAAATTGTTAAAATTATCTTTAATTTTTGGCAGTGTTTGATAGAAATAGGAACATTTACAATTTTGTGAAATCTAATTCGAAAAACTGCTTTCTAAATAATTTGGTCGTAATTTTTAAATTTCGTTTTGCTCTCAGTGTTGGCAGAAAATGGAGTATACATTTTTTGATCGAAATCAAATTAAAAAAATTAGTTTTTTGATAATTCTGCTATTTGTTAACCAACATTTAAGATTATTTTTGGGGCTTGAAAAAATTTGGCAGTAAGCTGAGAATGTGTTAATTTTATTAAAAAGTGTTATAAGAGCCACAGCAACACATGGTCGGGCAGCTAACTGATAGTAAATTTATAATGATATAAAAAAAGGTTGAGAAAAATCCACGAAACTTGATTAAATTTAAGAAAAGTATTTTACTTTTTAGGAAAGTGGGCAAGGACACCTTAATAATAGGAACTAGAGCCTGATTAAGGACTTAATAAAGAAAAAACTGAAAAAGCAATTGAAGTTAGTGTAGCCGATTTTGTTATGGGCTTAGTTAATTTCGCAGCCGTTTTTCGTGAAGCTGTAGTATCATTCTGTTTGATGATTTACCGTCTAATTCATAAAAATTATAACAGGTTTATATGGCTCTTATTTGACAGATTTTCCATACAAATATGTCAAAAAACAGCCTTATAAGCCTGTTATATTTTTTATGAATTAGGGGGTTAGAGTTCAGCAGTTGCGTTCCATCAAAAAAATATGTAGCAGGCTGGTTTTCAAAGCCTGGTGGCACTGGCTATTTGGCAACTTCAAATAATTCGAAATATTTCGAATTATTTTAAAGCCCTGACAGATCGATTTATAGTAATTTAGTAGAGAAAAAAATCAGTTCCCTAAAACTGTATACGCTTTTGAGTTGCACTCATTTCCAATTTCAATTTGCATTTATAAAGCTTTAGATCAGCAAAGAAGAAAAAAAAAAATGTACTAAAACTGCTATAACACAAGCAATATTTATTAAAAAAAAATCCTATAAAAGTAAAATAAATGAAATAAATTGCGAATGTAATTTATACAAACGAATGAATGCAAGTATATATTTTAATAAATACTCACACATACACATATGCTTGTACTCATGATTGTGGTTTCATTTACTGGCTCAACTCGTTGATTGCGTATACACATACGGACATGTGAACGTATCAATATTGTAAAACATGTAAAATATTCCTACAAATAGTTTAAATATCTTGATTAAAGAAAAGCCAAATAAATGTTTAGACATCAATATGTCCAAATAAAAACTCCACCCATTTGTTAAATTTAAATGTCCCATGTAAAATGTTTGCAAAAGGACATTCATTGGTAAAGAGGTATGTATGTATGATGGGCAGACAGACAGCCAGGCAGAGAGATGGACATAAGCCGTATTTGTACAAGACAAACGAACAGCAACAACTGCACACAAAATTCTTGTGTCATACCACTTGAACGGGTATGTGTGAGTGTGAGTGTTTAAGATGGTTTTTGTGCAACTTTATAATGACTGGACATTTTAAACAAATAACTTAACATACACATTTACTCACTTAGATTAATAATAGTGTTTTTTTTTCTGTTGTTGTTGCATACCTGTGTCATTTGTATAAGACAACTTATTAGAAATATCTTCGAGTTTAAAGAAAATTTCCCAATAATATTGATGATCAAATAAAATGGCACAAGTGCTCAATTTTTCACAGAAAGCAAATGTTTAGGATTCATATTTAATTAATTTGTAAAAGATGACTTGACTAATAATGGACAATGGATTTGACATAAAACCTAAAAGGGGAGGACGGTTGGGCATTTATTTAAGAAGATGTGTGGAGGAATTCAAGTTACCAATAACAACTACGGACATGAAATTGAATTATTCAAACATTAACTTTATAGTCCACCATTATGATTTGCAATTTGAATTACTTAAGTTTGCGTTTACTTCCTCAGAATGGAGAAATGCTTTTGTTTTTAATTTAACTTTACAGTCGAGCTTTATGATTTGTAATCGTTTAAAACTTTATTGGGTTTATGTTCGATTTTACTTTCTCAGTGAGTGGCGAGGCACAGTTTTATTTGAATGGATATATGAGTAAACAAAATAGTCGGTTCTGGGCAATGGAAAAAAACCCTTAGCTTATTCATAAGTCACCTCTGCATCCATAATGACAGCCAGGTGTGCAATTTGGTCAGGTCCTTATTTCTTTGAAACTGAAAATGGCCCAACGGTAACTGTCCAAGGGGAACGATATCGTGATCAGATTGAAAACTTTTTAGCGCCAGCAATATAACATCAAGACGGTGCCACATCGCTTGGGCCGCGTATGTCATTAAAATTTATTTATTACTAAATCATTCCTTTTAGTTGTACAATGCGAATGGTTGGTGAAAAACTTTGAAAAAAATCTGCGATTGGTTAGACATGCTTACACCTCCGTTTAATGTCACGTGCTACATATTTTATTCTGCCCGATATTTTGAACAACAAAATATCGAATAGCTTTTTCTTAGAACTCTCCGAACGAACCCTCTAACATTTCCCAGTTCCTTTGCAAAATCTTTTCTACTTCAAAGGAGTGCGTACAAATGTCACGTATGGTGACATGGAAAATAATCTGCATTATTATCCCTATGCATGCAGGTACAATGATCTTTCTGCTTGTTGGCAAACATTTTTTATACTATTTTCTATAAAAAATGGAAAGCAATGGCATATTCGAAACATGTACACTATTTTTACACAGTTTTAATGACTGCATAATTTTGTATTATTAATACTATTTTTTTCGTTCATTTTTTAATATTATTTAATATAAAATTGAATTGATCGGCAGCAGTACGGTTGTTTCCAGTATATTTTGAATAATAAAATTAGATTCACATTTAGAATTATGCGATTTGTTTTTTCTTAAAGCACTGAAAAAACTGTTTGTTTTTGCAATGCGATTAAAGTCCTAAACGTCTTTCGTAAGTTTATAATTGTAGTTGGAAAAAAATTGGTTCCCCACAAGAAAAGAGTAGAAAAAAATATTAAATAATTTTTTGCATATGATAAACAAATAGAAATTTGCAATTTAAAATAATTGCTATTTATGAGTGGTTTTTCATCATCTACATGCCTAGTACTTTTCATTATGTTGAACATATTATTATTGAGCATTTGCATATAGTTTTAAGACTGTTATTTGTGGATTAGTTGACATTCGAATCACCCTTCACACGATTGGTAAAATCATGCCAGGCATTGAATAGAAGCACTGAAAAACATATGCAACTGAACCCATTCATTTTACATTAGTGTGTGAGTAGAACAGTCATGAGTACGAAGCAAATTGAGTGCCTGATGATCATTGTACTTGTAGTGAATGTAAAACAGCCATAGTTGTGCCTCAGCTATTAAGACTTCTTGTCTTCTTGAAAAATGAGGATCACTACAACTAACCGCACAAATTTTTCTGAATTTTGAGCAAGTAAAAACGAACTTCAGTCCACCTAATATGTTAGGTTAGGTTGATAGTAGGGGTATGATAGTCAGTGCTGTCAGATTAGGGGACTACAAATACAAATCGAGGATATATTTTTATACAGGGTGCGGGAATGGTGTGTTCGGAAAATATATTGTGGAGAAAACACTATGGGAGTCAAACATTTTACTACTCTACGATCACCCTGAAACTGATTAGTGTTAAAGGTCACTGTATTTGGGCGCCTAACAGTTTAAATTTTTTTTCACCACACTAACTTATCCCTCGGGCTGCCCGTTGAGAAGTCAGATGTATGTCCAATCCCCCAATACTTTTTTTCGAATACACCGTTTCCATACTACTCCTTCTCAGGGGTACTTTCATACAAAAAAAAAACTGAGAATCGGACGCCTCGAAAATGTTTTTTTTTTGATATGTCGTAGTGAAGTTTTTTTTTCCCCTCATACCAAAAGCTATTGTAAAATCGATGGCACAATATCGGAAAATTTTTTTTTTCTTTACCAATCGAACCAGAATTATGTACATTCATTTGCGCGAGTTAGTTTAGGTTGATTGGAGGGGTTTGTTTGCCCATGTCGTGGGACATACACTTAAGTCAGTGTAGGTTTCGCATATTTAACGACGCATATGTCTATAGGAGCTCCATGTCATTCACAAAACTACTTTATTTCCTCCAGCATATGTCCCGTAATTGAGTTATGCCTGGTAAAGTGTTTGTTCCAAGATATCGGTACTGTATTTGTGAAAAGGGGGATACTGGCGTTGAAAGGGCTCTAATATCTCGCTCTTCTCTCCACATTCATCCCTTTCCGCTATTCCTATGCGGTTAAAATATGTCAGTAGCTGAAAATTACCTGTCATAACTCTCATTATTCGGCTTAAATTGGAATTGCTAAATCTTAGCAGCCCCCTGATTTTTTCCCGTCTAGATCCTTCCATAGAGTTCATGCATTAATTCGCATGGTTTGATTATTTCAAAGAGTTAAATGGTCTCTATGTGCTCAATTTTTTAGCTCAGATTTAACTGCGTCGAAAGGTTTATGTTGCTTAACTCTCTTGCTCTTGAAGCAAGCGAGTTTGCTCTCTCATATCCAGTTGTTCTCGCATGCCTGGCATTCACATGATGCGCAGCTCACCATAAATCGGGTAACTGTGAATAGCTTCTTTGCAATCTCAAACTGTTTGTGATTTAGTCCCCTCAACGGAGATTGTTGTAAAGGACATTTGACTATCTGTGAATACATAGTATATTCACAGGTCCTGGCCTTGCCATTTCATTGAACTTCCTAATACACTCCGTAATTGTCCGAACTTCCGCCTTAAAAACGAGATTTACTGTTAAAAAATTCTTTGTACTATAGATATGGATACAAGAATTTAGTAATATTTATCCCTAAAATAAGAATAATCTTTCCAAATAATGATTGTCATATAATAATTGTTTAAACTCGATTTAGAATTTTATTTTCAACGAACATTTCCAATAGCTTAATTGAATAATCACATCAAATCAAAATTTTATCTTTAAATAGAAATGTTCATATTTTCCATTGTCCGCACTCAGAAAAGTCTAGTGTTGTTAGTTGAAAGCCGCAACCACCAAATTAATTCAATTTCATATTGAACACATTCAAAGTATTGAACATCTCCTTCTACTTGGCAAATGTATACATATATATATATTATTATTACTTTTCTTTTGCTTTTATAATATTAATGATGCTTTGGACAACAACTCCACCACAACGACCAACACCACAACAGCAGCCACACCACTCATAATTTTATTTAAGTGCAAGTAGACAAAAGGAAACAATTGCCAAGAAGTAAAACTTCATAGTATAATAGAGACTTTTTATTAAACTTAAGCCTTCGTCGTGTTGTGCCAAACTAAAATCTTCATGAGCTGACAAAGATTTCTTTAAAATCACTCCCTGCAACACACATAAATGACCAGTTGATAGCACCAATATCATCAATATTAACCAAGTAAGCCGGGTCTGAAGGAGGAAAGCAGAAGAAAATGTATAAAAAATATGTCTTCACTGATGATAGAAATGACGATATGGATAGTGATACTTTTTTTCAACATCACGTATTAAGTTTTTGGCTTTTTTTTATACTTTGCTTAATATTTTATTTAAGGAAAATGATCAACGTAGCCAAGTCCGTCTATCTTTCTGAGTGGATCATTGATATTTGAACGATTTGCGCTTGTTGTACTGCATGTCTTATGCGTGTTACAACAATTTATTTTCATAACAGTTTTAACTGCAATCACCACACGTAACAGCATTACCTTTTTAGCTGCATGACGATAATGATGCATACAGTCAGTCAGTCAGGCAGTCTCTCGTTCTTTAGCAGAGTGCCTGCACAACTGCTGTTTCAAGTTCAAGCTAATGTAAATACAAAGCTGGTGCCAGATAATTGTAGTTTATATGAACAAAAGAAACCCTACAGCAAAGAAAAGGCCTGTGATGTGTTTATTCAAAATTTAAAAAGAATGGGGTGTTTTTTTTTTAAATTATATATTTTAAATGAGTTTTATTTTATATATTTATTTGAGCTTAAGGTCTTTTGTAATTTGAGTATTTATTTTTGTCGATATTTCGCTCTCCTTCGGATAGCTTCTTCAGGACAATAATAAATAATAATAATTAATTATAATAATAATTATTAATAATAATAATAATTAAATGAGTTTTAATAAAATTTTGCTAATTCATTATAATTTTTAAGAATGTTCCAAGTTTGACAAAAAATATGAGTTTAGATCAAAAGTATATATTCTTCATTCATTCTTTTTTCACACATTATTTAATGTAATCTAGGTATTTATTTCAAGTTTTTTTCTCGTTGTAGGAGTGAAAATAAAGAAAAATTATTATTGTTCTTGACAACTTGAAAAATTTTTTTTTCAAATTCTTTTTGCGAAATTTTTCTATTTTCCACTCTTCCAACAAAGGAAAAAGCTAAAACTAAGACCTTTTGCAATATACTTTAATTTTGTTTTGCCTCCTTTGAATTCGAATAAAACTACTACTCTGCTATTTTTGATCTACTGACTTTGAGCCATCTGAGCCTTTTCGGTTCATCTTCAGGCTCTAATAATGTATGTGTATGAAAAATATTTTAATCATTTTTTTTATTGTTCGATTATTAAAAAACATTATGCTATAAACACATTCGCCACAGCAGGCTACATGACCACACGACTACAAATGTGGCCGGCTTAATATGTCGCCGTTACCCAGCTTTCACATCCACAATGGTGATCATCAGCACCCAAATTGCTTCGAATTTAAATCATGTTTAATTGCATTGGATGATTGTGCACCCTCGAACCTGCATGCAAGTAGTGGTCACGCTTTTTACGAGAAATATAGATATTTTCAATAACTGAAAGTTCAATTACACATCCCGAAATCCTATATATCTCGAAAGAAAAGCAATTGAGGCCAGTACTCACTTGGAGTCTCATGTGAATTTTGTTCTGACGCCGCCGGTGATTAAATCAAAGAAAACCCCAAACTTTTTCAATTTGCACCTGGCGAATGAATGTTTTCAATAAACATTTTTTGTAGACATGTTTAGTAATGTATCATTAACTGCGCTTGAATAAAAATTGCAAATATTTACTTTTTGTGACAAGTATTTTTCTACACTTTATCTTTTTTAATGCAAGCATTTTCGGTAAAATTTATTTTAAAACAGCAATTCTTTTTTTAAAGTGCCAATGTTATAACCAACTAAATATTCTGCAATTTTGCTGAAGCGTAAAATAATTTGCTATACAAAAAAAGACGTCATTACGATACAAAATTACTGATCATATACACAGTAATGCTTTACTATCCATAATATTATCCTTAACGATCAATCAATTTGATCGGATCATACATGAGTCCGATACGCTTGCATGACCACTTAAGCAGGCATTTGGTGGCCCCCAACATCATCAGTACGATGCGATGAGTATAAAGCTTAAATATACGTGTGTAACTTGCACCTTACAGCTGGATGCTGCATGACTCACTGACTGACTGACTGTGTGTCTCTTTCGACATGTGTGCAACGTTTAAGTATAAAGCTTCTGCTACTTTTTTTTATCAATCCTAAACAAAAAGTAAAAACTAAAGAGCGATCGATTGATCGTTGGTTCCCTGAATTGTCAGATGAATTATCATGCGATGGATGGTTGGCAAAGTAATGGTGACCATGTTGTGAGCAATGACAGTTGATGGTACTCTGTGGCTAAGGACTTGTTTTTACTAAAAAGTCAATTTTACATTGATTCATTTAATATTGTCGTATGTGCTGCGTCTTCATTAAAATTTTCCTCACAAACTAATAATCGGAAATTAAATTACATACATGCTACATTTATATACGATTACTGTTTTTAACTTCTTCATGAATGAATTGTCTGCCCGATAAAAGTTGTTGCCCATCCATATTAAATTGAAGGGTTTAAGATTACTTTAGTACCAGACAAGAGTTACAATTACTGTCGTTCTTTGTTAAGAAAATTGATTTGTTATTTTAAATGCATTAAGAGATCGTTTTAAATTGCTTGCGAAATATTAAATCAAAGAAAAGAATCTCGTTTCTAAAGGATCTGTTAAGAAGACTAAGTTAAAAAAATAATCATTTTTCTGATAATGATGTTATTCAAGTTAATTGTAAAAGAAAAAAGTTTTAATGACTGCTTTGTTCGTTTGGAGACTGGTGGAATCTGTAAAAGATTTAAATAATTTAGCGAAATGTCATATGGTCATGTAGATTTTGACATTTATCTAGAGTGAGCAAATCACTGTGACTAGATACCTGCATGAACAATAAAATAATCAGACAGGGCATAGAAATGGCGCAAGTTATAGAATTCTTCGACACTTCGAGATATACGACCAATAGAACCAAAACGAAAATTGTTTTGCATTATTACTATTTTTTGGCTAATTATAAAGCTATGTAAGTGCTACTGCTGATAGCTTTTTTTACATTGTAGAATTCTAGAGATGATTTTTAGAAACTCGGTTTGTACCCGTCTTAATGCTAAATATATTTGATCAAAAATGAAGCCTTGTCATTTCGACAAACATTTTTTGACGAATACTGAAGACGATTATATAGAAAGAAACATGAAGTAAATTATAAGTCTTGGGTTGGTTTTTCGTAAGAATTTTGTTTGAGCAGTCTTATTTTGGCGTTTTTGGTATCACTTCGCGCTTTTCAGATGTGGAACACCAAATTAACCCGAGCGTACATCCAAAAACGCTAGAGATAAAAATTTTAGCTAGGCAGAAAAAAAGTATCCACATTCTATGAAAAAAAACCAAGGTACCGGAAATCGTTCTGGGGAAAACTTATCTTGGGATGAAGTAACGAATGACCAAAAAATATTAGGTCATAATGTGGTAAAAAATAACCGTTTATTTCTATAATATACATAGAATCGCTCATTTTATATTTTTAAATAAGCACATCATCAGCAAGTTTGGCTATTTTTTCACATTCGCCTGTCAGTTATTGTGGATTATATGATAACAATTTCAAAATTTTCTCGGTAGAGGAAATGGTACCTTTTTTTGATCAGTGTAGGTACTTGTTTTGAAAATTTGCCTGCCCGAATTTCAGTAAACACTTGCATAATTCTGGGGGAAAACTATCTATATAATCTTTCATAATATAAGTATATAATTCAATCGTAGTTTTATTAAAACAGTAAAAAGCGAAATTACTGATAAGACCAATACATTTTTTTTCGTTATTAATAGAGTGGTAAATAAAATTCTAAAATAAAAATTCATCACGAATTTCTTAGAATATTTTTTTTCTAAAAAAAAAAACGATTTTTTTTTTCACTGATAAGAAATTCAAACCAAAGCAGCAGCCATAAAATATGAAATTTTATATGAAATCGTTATAAACAGAAGGAACTCATCATAATCATCGATGGAAGAATTTCAACGTAAAGAAGCTGTTCAATAAAAAAAAGAAAAAGAAAAAGCGATAACACAGACTTTGTTGTTTATAATTTTTGAAAGAGACAGTTTCAACATAATTATGTTGAGCAATAAGATTTTGAAAAATTTTTACCACAATATTTCAAACAATAAACTGTTATTGTGATGGTACGCCGAGTATAGTCAATTAAAAGGAATAGTATATTAAGTTGAATAAAGTTGGCACTTATGTATTAGGAATAAAGATAAAACACCGTAAATATTTTAATAATCCTTTTTTTTTGTTGTTGCTGTAGTCTGTAGTTTGATGTCCACTGGCAAGCCGGCATGATGCATGAATTTAAAATGTAAGAACTTTGTTTTTGTTTTTGTTCAAGTGTATTTTTTTTTGTTGCAAAAAAATGCGTTTAATGAACTTGTATCAGTTATCAGTAAAATGACGAAAAAAAAGAAAAACACTTTTTGTACACCCGGTTCCTGCGAGCGGCATTACAAGGCTGATGTGTTGTTAATGATAAACATGAGTAGGAAAGTAAACAAAAAATAAAATAAAATAAAAATATATACATACTGTTTACTACCATTTGCAACTCGTAGATGGCAGTTAAAAACATTAAAAACCGGCAACTTAACATTTTTAATGTTTGTTAATTTTTAAGATGATAATAATAGAAGAATATAAATAATTTAATAACGGACGGTATCCGTTGTTGGTAAAGCTTGAGCTTTAAGGATTTACCATGAATGTGTTTAAGCTTTGCAACTTTAAAATAAAAATAAATAAAAAAAAATTAAAAACATTTCTTATTTCCTTGAAAGCATAAAAAATTAAACATTTTGCAAAAAAAAAAGAACAGTGCCGGCTTACAGAATAAATGCCATCATCACTGTGTTAAACAATGTTATCTTAAAAGACCAACTTACATTTTATTGCATTAGGTGGATTCACAGTATGGAGAAGAAAAAAACTACGAGGGTTGCCTTTTATGTTTCCAGATTGGGCAGCACTAGTGCTGCAATCTGGTAACTGAGAGCTCTATCTTAAAGTTGGACGTTTTTGAGTTTATCAGTACTCAAAATGTTTTGACATACGAGCACTATTTGGGTTGTTTACAGTAACTTGAGAGATTCATCTCGGCCCAAAAAATTTAACTAAATCGTGAATATATTCGTGCGATTACTTTTTACAACTTTCGACTGGGATTAACTCAGCCACAGTGCGTGGATGAACCTTATTAAATTTTTGGCGCTAAAGCTCCATCAAGGATCAGTATTTATCGATGGTATGGTGAATTCAATCTTGGTGGTAGTTCACTATAAGACGAATTTCCCCAGCATTGTTCAAAATCACCATGGTTCTTATTAAATTTTTCTATGTTAATTTGCTGTTGATCTCGCTGGACCATTAAAAATTACATTTCAAGAAACGCTCCCAAAATAAATGCACACATTTTTC
Source organism: Sturmia bella (assembly GCA_963662145.1). NCBI lineage: Eukaryota > Metazoa > Arthropoda > Insecta > Diptera > Tachinidae > Sturmia > Sturmia bella. The sequence goes on along the minus strand of OY759172.1, from coordinate 19,376,449 downwards.
CAGAAATGAAGTCGGCATAAGGCAATGGGGAAAATAGCAAAAACTATTTTTTTATGGGAGCCTTCTTAAGAAGAGAAGATAAACGGTTGGCTTATTTTGTACAAATGTCAAGAAAGGAACATTAAAGCGAGTTAGTGGAACGTTTGAGCACAGAGTGTACAGAGGTGAAAAAGTGACTTTTGAAAATCGCTCAAAGCAGCTGATAAACAGTTTGTTTAAAGAGATATCAATGGTATGCTCTTTATACGAAAAACAAATGTAAACAAAACAAAAATAGCACGATTTTATAAACAAGCAGCACAAAGTCACAGACAAATTTCGGCACAATTGTACAATCAAAACACTATTCTACAAATAAATATTTGTTACTACATGTTTTATATTAAATATTATTAAGGAAAACGCACTTTAAAACTCTTTTTTACTATTTAAATAATTATAAATATTTTTACTGAAAATTTTAATTTCATTGAACTATTATATTAATATAAATGTATTTAAATAATTTTAATAAAAACCACCACTTTTTTACAGCATAAAATCACACAGTAGAATAAAGAGAAATTGGAAAAAACTCGTTTCTTTTGTTTTGGTCATGATACAACTAATAAAGTAACCTTTTCCCTCTTCAATGAAATAACATGCATTTTGATTTTGTACAACTTCTGTCAACTGACAAAAAGACGCCACTTCTACATTCACAGAAGAGAGATGAACAGAGCTTCCACTGATTTTCCATCTCGTTTTGACTGCCTTTCATCTCTGCATTCTCTTGACAGTTTTAAGTAATCAGATGATTAACGGTACTGCTGATGAGGCTACCTTAGTAGTTGTATCATGGTTTTGGTTACTAATTCTAGAACGTTTCCAAAAACGAGACAAACATAACGTTCCGGCCGCTTTTCATCTCTGTGTACTTTGTGACAGTAGGCCAAATCAAAACAATGGCGCGAAAATTTATGAAAAATTTTCAGGCAAGAGAGATAGAGGCTTGATTTTTTCCGAAGTCAAAAAGAGAAATCTAGGCGGGTCGGTCATAGATTTGACTCCTTCAGAGATACCATGGGGCTAGTTAAGACTAAAACTATTTTGGTATAATAGCTCTCCTATGTAATGGAGATAGAAAGCTGGTTTGTTCCCAGGAAGTTATGAGAAAGGAAAACTATTGAAAGTTGGCCGTAAAACTGGCTCCTCTAGAGGTACAGTGAGGCTAGCTAGAACGCTGCAAAGATTTAGAAAAATATATTAATTTTGTACGGGAGCCCCCTAGTGAATAGAGACACGAGCTAGCCTAAAAAAAATGTTGGGGAAAAATATTAATGGGGGCCGGTCCCATATTTTATGCTACTAAAGCTGATTCTACGCCAGTTATGGTACATTTTGTGAATTTTTTCTCCTTTGCAACTTGTAGGCACATGCGGCATGCCTTTTGATTTTGCATTCTGACTAAAATTTGGTATGGAGAACATTTTTGGGGAAGCAACTTACTTATGTTTTTTTACTTATTTTTTAAAAATAATATGCACTCTAGTGCACTAGAGTTTGAGGATGAAGCGAAACAATTTGCCCATATATGCTGAATGAGGCAAAACATACTTCATTAATATGACAGCTACTTTGACAGTTATGGCTACCGACAGCTCTCTATCTCTATTTTTGCCTATAATGATGCTCAAAACAAGTCAACATCTGCTGGGAAGTAAGTGCTTCTGGCTTTGAAATGATCAACTAAAAAATCAAAAATCACTTGGGCTGATATTGCTTACGGTTACAGATTTTACAGCGCAGTTTCTCTCAAATATACATATGTATATTATAAGAATTTTAGGAGCCGCGAAGCTGCCTTTTTAGTGTTTGTTTATAACACGTGACTAAATTATAATGCGAATTTAGATGAAATTTTAAGATACCTAAAACTGCCATCCCAGGCGCACAGATTTTCTAAAATTACTTCAATAATTCGTTAATATTAACAGTAGATTGGTTTAAATTAATTATCCAAAACGTGAGTTGCCATAATCGGGTGATCACGCTTAAATTGAAATCGTACGTACATAAATACACTTTTAATGTTTGTTTGAAGAAAGAGAAATACAATATTAAGCAAATGAAACTGCCTAAGAAAAAATGTTAACTGATTATCTAAAAAGGCATTTGAAAAATTAAAACATTTTGCTCACAATAGGGCATAAAAAGCGTAAAAGGAGCAAACATAAATTGTGAGAGAAAAAAACTGAAAAAGAAACAGTGTAAGCAAAATGCAATTGCAATAAAGTGTCCACATCAAAAAAATATAAGATCTGAAAAATCATATAAATAATAAAAACTTAATTATCAACATGGATCTCTTGGAACACTTGTTTGTTTTGTCCATCACTGTTTTAATTTATAAACTTTGTCATTTAACAAATACAACTTATAACATGGTAAATTTTTCTTTTTTTTCCCCAGAACGTGCTCTTCCGTAACCACAGAATGAGAAATAACGACAAAATGTTAAAAGAAGCGAAATATAGGAGTAATTTTATTTTTATTTTTTGAACGTTTAAGAGTTTGTAGAAAATTTTTTATTTGCATTCCGGTCTGTCCAAGTTATGTACAACACAAGAAGCACAACTACAACAAATATGCAAGTATAAGAATACGAACAAATAAAAAAAAAAACATGACAATGACAGAGGAACAAACACAAAAATTACAGGGAAAAAATTAAAGGAAACGTACAGAACACCACACAACCCACAAAAATTCACATTTAAAAACTCACTACTGACAAATGCAAAGCGAAGTGAAGGAAAAACGTTTGTGTGTTTTATGTTTTATTGCGGTACATTGGTTTGGAGAAGCTCCAAACACAACAACAGCAATAATATAAACATGCATACATATGTGCAACACGTAGTAAAGAACCGAAAAAGGAACCTCAACTGCAACAACACAAAACAACACAGCAACATTAGCTTAAAACATAAAACAGCAGTAAGAGAACACAGCGAACGACATAAAGAAATTACGCAAAAGCGCAGGCGCAACATGCTGCCATTCACAAACCTACAAACACACACACACACACACATACACATTTGCAAATATTTACTTTATTATAGAAGCAACTTTAAAATATCTACAAAGCCAAAAATGATGAAAATTGTTGCTGATGTAGCTTGTTAGTTAGTAAATGTTAGATGACAACAGATCCTTAAAAGGCTGAAATCAAAAACAACTTTTGCGGTCTGTGACATGAAAATTTAATGAAATCCATTATCTTTCTATATTCAAACAAACGAACAATTTCTTACACAGTCCTTTGTTTGTGGATTTAAGTAATTTTCTATATATTTTGTATTTTTCTCTAAGCCTTAACCCTCAAGTTTGCAGCAGGTCTGTTATTATATTATTGGCGTAGATGGGGACTTGCAACAAAAGTTGCAAATTAGCTTTGCCATCAAAACAGACAATATAATTTCTTTACAATGTAATTTCAAACAAGGTTTCAATGATTTTAGAATCAAAATTCTGTGGGATGTTCGCTGGAATGAATATTTTTTTTTGTCTTGCAGCAGTTCTCAGATGAGAACTACTACACATGCCTTACATTGTTGTGCAACTAGGAAAATAGGAAGGATGAAAGAGAGAGGGGTCGCAAAATGAGCATTTAAGTGCCTTAATCTATCTGAGCACCTGCATTCGCTAAAAAATGGAACACAACTCTCATGTTCGGTAAGATGCCTTAAAGTCTATATTAGGTTTACTCGACCGTATGCAGGAGAGAACGAAAAAGCTCATCAGTGATAGAAGAGATTTTTATTCCCACTATTACCAAATGAAGATTACACTCTTTTAGGCACCAGGTTTCTTAAACAATTTCTGCTTATTTGAATACATAGTTTTTTCTTGTTTCCTTTTTTTCTTCTTTTTGATGACTTGTAGTTATTTTCAAAATCTGTTAATTTTTTTTTCTTATAAAAATAAAAATTCACAGAGAATCTGTTTTCTTACCATTTTATTTTTCAAAGTAAATCGCAAAAAAAAATAATTTTTTTTCTTTAAGAAGTAACCAAGATATGTAAACTAAATTAACTATTCTCAAAATAGATACACGTAAAGAAAGAAATCACAAAGCTGTTAAGAAAATAATATTTCAATTAGAATTAGCAGAGATTCAAAAATATATCAAAATTTGTTTTTTGGTTGTACTTGTAGCTACAGGTAGGAATGATGTAGAGCGTTATTGTGGGTCAGCTACTTAATTTTGTTTTGTAGAAAAATAGCTGCACTCAGAAAAAAATTCAATCAATGCAAAATTAACTTGACAAAATGTTGATTCAAAATCATATAAATTTTATATACAAGTAGTGACCTAATTTAAAATGAACTCTTTACTTAAATGGCTTGTTTTTATATTTGTTTTCATTACGATGGCTGTTCAACAGTCATGAGATTGAGGTTCGAAGCCCACCAGAAGCAAACAAAAGAAGTTGCAATACAAAAATAGCATATATAAAATAGAAAAAAGACAGAAGCACCTTAAATAAGATAAAAGAACAAAGAAAAAGTAAAAATAAAATTTTGGTTTTAATTCTTAAATGTGTTTTCACATTAAATTAACTGTAATCAAAGCTGTTTTAATGTTTGACAGTGTGTGCTATAAGGCCGTCATTTTTAGATTCAAAAGCAAAAAAAAATTATAACTCTAAGGCGAGTTTGAGTCTACTGATAAGTTGATTAGCGCCAGCGAAATGTAGGCGGCATATAGACGGCTGAAAAGGTCAGAAAACATTAATACACATTTTTAGATGTAAAATAATCAACTGACTCTTAAAGAAAATAAAAAAATTAAGTTCGTTTCGTTGTCGTTAATTAGACATGGCAAAAAAAACCCCATTAGCCTTTTAGCTAGGGAACAACTAGTTGCTTCGAAGCCGCTGCACTTCTCATCAGCCCTGGTCCTTGAACTCAGACACTCGTGTTCCTAATACAACAAATAAAGTTAAAATTTAAACAGAAAATAAACAAGAACTTGGGTGGCTGAGCGGCATGAGTGTCGCTTTAGAAACAATTGGCTCTTATAGCATATAAAATTAAATTAATTTTTGAATACAAAATAATAGCAATACAAAATAATTTCGCATAAATGGAGAAAAAGCATGTGAAAACTTAAATTTTTAAAATAAGTTTTAAATAAAATTTTATTGAATTTATTAAAAAGAGAAAAGTATATCACGTTTAGCCCCCGATTTTGTGAAAAAAATGATTATAGCTCCCACTATTTTGTCTCAGTGTACCTAATGTGAAAAACTGTGTGCATACATATGTACATAAGTATGTTTTTTTTAGGTCACATACAATTTTCGTATTCGTATCCCATGCTAAAATTCAAAGCAATTTGATCGATGTAAAGAATTTTTAAAATAAGTCATGGTATTTTAATTTCTTTATACAAACGATTGTTGTTATAAAAATTTAGTTGTTGACATGTGAATGAATGTGGGCTGTTTTATTTTTTCGCTTCATTTCTAAAAGGATTTAATGACATATAATTTAAATAACATACAATTAATGTCAGTTTAAAATTTTTGCGGGGGAACTTAAAATATGCGTGTGTGTGTGTGTGTGAATGTTTTGCTTTATGTGGTGAAGGAAAGAAATACATATGTACATGTGCTCATAAAGATATACGTATGTACATACATAATAAGGAAGCCGCATTCACTGGGCGCTTGTAAGGGAAAGCATGGCGTTTTTTCTCATGAATATTTACCCAAGGAATTTAGTGAGAAAAAAACTAAAAGGATTACAAAAGCTATTTAAGAGTTTAATTATTGTTTTTATGAATTTAATTTCCAATCATTGTAGAAAAAAAATTGCAACCGTTTTCTAAACTTCAAGAGGACAATTTAATGGTTTCGACTACACTTGAGTTGCATGAAGTGCCAGTTTTTTTTAAACAGAAAAAATATATAAATGACGCGAAACATTTCGTTGATGCTATTCGAATCGTTAGCGGACCCGAAAACCTTTAAAAGTATATTTGAAACTTTCCGACTTTACTCTACTAAAATTGTTCTCTGTATTAAAAGTTTGTTTGAGCATTTGTATTGCTCATTGTGTTCTTGCGAATAATAGAATAAGTAGGAAGATTTCAAAAAGTATTTTCGAGTCTACTGACGAGTTGAGTGGCGTCAACGAAATGTGGGCGGCATATAGACAGCTGAAAAAGAAAAAAAAAACCAAGTACATGCTCTAATTAAACGTAATATAATTACTTAAGGGCAGTTCAGACTATTAAACTGTGTAATAATACTTGTCGTAAATTCAAATATAAAGATCAAGGGTGATAGTGTGGATGCAATGAGTTATATAGGGTGCGCCATCCAACTTTTTTTTTTGTTTGTTTTAACTAGTGCTTATTTAGGGAATGGTAAGACAGCTCATGTCTGATTTGACAGATAATTAGTTTTATCCTTCTGCTTAACGAATATGGTTGTGTATACGCTACGCTAACTGGGCCTGCGATCGACTTACAGAAGATACCGATTTTGCAAAAAAAAAAAAAATTATCTTTTCAGATGAAACGCATTTTGATCTTGGCGGGTATGTAAACAAGCCAAATTGTTGCTTTTGGGGCACAGAAAACCCGCACGCATACATTGAAAAGCCGTCGCACCCAAAACGAGTCACTGTTTTGTGCGGATTTTGGTCCAGAGGCATAATTGGGCCATTTTGCTTCGAAAATGAGCAGGGAGTGGTGGCTGCTGTCAATGGCGCTCGTTATCGGGTCATGTTGAACGAAGTTTTGTTCACAAAAAGAGGAAGATATTGGCACAAAACGATAATACTTTTCATTGGATCAGGATTTCCTTTTATAATGGCACACACAAAACAGCTTCACTGAGTCGATAGTTTTGCCGCCGATAGCGTGCCGTTGACGATAGTGTTATACTTTCTTATATAATGGCTGAAAATTTGGATTTAAGTAAACATTTAGAATTATATTTCGTTCACGCTTTGTCTAACAGATAATGGGGGTTTTTTTTATAGCTATTTTCGCACTCTTAAACATAATGATTACTTTATGTGGGCGGTAGGACTGGAATATTTTCGTGCTAAGCAGCATTTAAACGTGTTCAAAAAACATCAAAAGTATTCTTTTATGTTTGGGATTCGAGCTCGGATCACCTGGCTTATATTAATAATTAATTATACAACAGAAAAATATGTTGTTACATTGACGAGAATATTTTGTTCAGAGATTTTAACTCTTGTATTAAAATTATTTTAAAAAAAAAAAAAAAAAAATTGTGAAACACAATTTATAGAATGTCATTTACATATGTACGAGGGTTGCCTTTCACGGGATTAGCGACCAAAAGCAAATATCAATCATCGAAAATTATTTAATTTTTTTTTAGTATTCCCTCTGAAGATCTCTACACTTTTACATTCGTTTCAACCGTTTGTCGAACTACTTTTGTCACTCTGATTGAGTTATCGCCAAAATATGCATTTTGAAAGCAGCAACCGCTTCTTCAAGTGGGGAAAAACGTTGACTTTTCAGATTGTTTTTATGTAGGGGTATAAAAAATTCATTCGGTGCGAAGTCAGGCTTATACGACGGATGACTCATCATCAAATCGACGTTTTGAGTGCTCAAAATGCAGTTGTTTCAGCCGATGTATGAGAGCTCGAATTGGAATTGGTGAAAAGTGATCCGTCTGTGGCAGTTGGTTTTCCTGATTTCTTGGAAGGTAACTGGCAAACGAATCGTTGTGTAGCACTCAGAATTGACTGTTCTGCGTTGTTCTAGCGGTACGGCGGCGGCATGTCCAGTTTTTCTGTAAGAACAGGTGACTATTTGCTGTGTTCCGAAGCACCGCTATTGTATTTATTGAGCATATCTTTCGATTTATCGACACGAGCCTTTGTTTGAGTGATTGATAAATTGTGTGGGATCCAAAGCGAGCCAAAATTTTTGGCAGTCAAATGTTTATGCAATATTGGTCCAACTAATGCCTTTCGGGTTATCTCAATCTCAAGATAGGTCACAAGACGATCTTGCAATATCAGTTCGCGCATAGCATCAATGGTCTTTGGAACAACAACTGATTTTGAATGACTTTAGCGAGATTCGTCTTGGAGTGAACTACGATCACGATTGAATTCAACATGTCATTAAAAAACACCGGAGTTACATCGCCAAAAATTGAATTAAATTCATCCATGCGCTGTGGCTGAGTTAATCCACGACAAAAGTTGTAAAAAATTATCGCAGCAAAATGTTCACGATTTAATTCCATTTTTGGGCAGAGATGAATCTTTTAAGTTACTGTAAACAACACAAATAGCCCTCGTTCTGAGTACGTATAACCTCAAAAATGTCTAGCTTTACGATAGAGATATCAGTTGGTAGATTGCAACCAAAACATAAAAGGCAACCCTTGTATTTAAATGTATAAAACTCTAGTTTTACTGATGTTAAAAAGGTCGATATAAGTTACCGAAACAGTGCAAAATGCCTTAAAACGAAAGGGGCATAGAAAGTGTTCAGGCACCAAAAAAACCAGGCAATATGCGCCAAACAAAAACGCTGCTGGATAACAATGAGCCAACGGCAGTTCTAGACAAACTTCTGTTTCTTTATAAGTTCTGCGTTGAAAAAAATCTATGCATTTTGGGCTCAGTAAACACATAAATTAATAATAGTCAAACGCTTTCAGGTTCTTATTATACAGCTGGCACCGGCCATATTACTTTCATTTCAACAAATAACAACATTTGACATCAACGCTGTTAAATTGTTAACTACAGCCATATAATACAATAATAATACGTAGCTCTTACACTATTGTCTCATCTCCATTATGTTCTAAAATACAAAAATAGGCAACACTTAGATTCGGAAATAGTACAAAAATTTGAGTTATTTTAGGCTTAATGTCTTCTTCTCCCGCTAGTATTTAGAGAACGACAATTTCGTTTTTTTGCAGAAAGAATTTTTTTGTGGTTGCTTTAGGTGATTATTTTGAAATAATGCCCTAAAGCTTTGGAATTTAGGTATTGCGTAGATGTAACACAAATATTCAAAAAGTATAAATCTTACTTGCCAGAACGTTTTTTTAGAATGATTCCGCTTCAATAGCAATACTCACATTAAAATGCAAATTTTCAGTTCTGTTTATTTTAGAATATATAATTTCCAAAGTTAAATCCATTTAATTAATTATGCCTAAAAGCACAAGCATCACACTTTTATTTCACGTCAAGGAAACTAAGAAATTATTCACTTTCAATTATTTATTTTATAAATATATGCACATTCTTAATTTTGCAAAACCAATTTTTCAGTAAGTCGTTTGAGTTTGAGCTTCAAATTAAAAGCAAATACCGGCGGCAATTTTGAATTCAGTGAAGAGTTTAATTAGCAGGAAAATTATTCAGCAAACAACCAATAACAAATTTAATAAAACTAGGTTTAAAGCACTAGAAAACAAATCTGAAAACCACAAGGTAACCAGCAGTGTTGTCTTTTTTTCCAAAGTTATTTTGTTTATTTAAAAAATTTTTAACTTCTTTCCACACACAGATACTCGGGCTTCAACACATTTAAACGGAATGAAAACTTTGTTTAAGCCAACGAAATATATTTTTGTTTTTCTTTGTGCTGCTCGTATCCCCAGAGTCAAGTTGCGCTCAACGACAAATTCAAAACCGGACTGAAAATGAGTAGCGGGCGCACATCTACCAAAACGATTGCGGGTCGGACATAAACGAATAACGATACAATTGGAATTTAGTCAAGGCAGGCAATCGCCTTCGTTGTTGTTATTGTTTTCGTCACTACACATTTTTTTTCTTTTTTGCTTGAGTGGTGGTTTGATTTTACTGATTTTTGTTGCTTGTGTTGTGGAGTGGATGGATACCAGAAAAAAGCAACAGTATTGACAACAACAACAAAAACGGGAGAAAAATTATCATCTTCATTGTACGACGAGTACTTACTTAACCATTTGGGATAAGAGTGCTGATAACGTGTACGTACATTCGAAATGCTCAATATTTTGTATGAAGGAAAACAAGTCAGGGATGGAAAACTAATTTTAGTTTTCAGCTTCAGTGGAAATTTAATGAATTTTTTTGTGTTAAAAGCTTCTATTAATTATCAATCTGTGCCGCCTCAAAAGGTGGCATAGCTGTGTAGCAGCATATTTTGATGATAGCTTCATAGTTTGCAGCATATTTACAAATTTGCAATAAAAAAATTCAAATAATTGGTTTTTATAACATTTAAAAGTGACACTCAATCTAATGTATGTGGCAAAGCATAGTTTCCTAAATTTCATATGCATTACAGAATATGCTTAGGAAGGAACACTGCAATGCAGAGAAATTTTCTGCATAAAAAAATGTGTGAAGAACGCGACTGTATACTCATACATAAAACATATCGCATAGACAGCTCAAAATGGACAAAAACAAAAAAATTTTAATTTTTAAAAAATCTAAAATGTTTTCCACCAAAATAGAAATATTTAAGAACAAATAAAGACCATTTAGTATATATTCTATACAGATTATGAACTAAAAAGTTTTATGCATTTTTTACATTTTTATAAATAAATGTGCAAAGCAAAAAAAATTTTTTAAATTAAAAATTCATTTAAAAATTAATTAGTTTTTTCAATAATTAAGAATATCAAATAAAAATTTTTTATTTAAAAAAAATTAATTCTTAAGTTAAGTTGAATCACTTTTGAACTAGTAGTGCGAAATCTTACTCATCTGTTGTTAATTTGCCAAAATAAATAAATAAATTAACCTTATGGTCTAACTATATGATTTACAATTGTTAATTGCTTTTATTGGGATTTAGTGTGATTTTACTCTTTCAGAATTGAGAAAAATTGTTTGTGGCGAAACTGTAGTGATCAACATTTTTAAAGAAGATAAGAAATGAAAAGTTGAAGACTTAGTGACTGGGGCACAGAGTAATTTATTAAATTATCATAACAATATTTAAAATACCTACCAGTCATTTTAGTTCATTCGTTTAGATAAAACTAAAATTGAGTATTTAAATATTTTTAAGTGTTTAGATATTTTTTTATTAAAATCACTAAAAATAAAACAATGTGTTGTTTAGCAACTCTACAAAGTACTCTATTAACAGCTATGACGATAAACATCTGATTTAAACTTTATGTAATATTTCGCTAAATCGAGTAATTTGTAGAACGCTATTTGGTTGGTTTTAAAAATTTCTCATTTTTGAAAAATGTTCGGTTTACAGAATAAAACGGATTATAATTTAAGTAACATGTTCTTGATTTAAATTGGTTTTAAACATGTAATAAAATTTAAAAAAATCAAAGGTTCAAAGGTATCAAATTGTGAATTGAGTTGATGATCGCTATCCATTATTGAAAGAAAATTATTATGAAGGAAAGTGCTTTGAATTTCAAAATTAGGGGAATTTTTTTTTTTATGTAAACTTGTTTTAAGCATGAAGTAACATTTAAAAAAGTCAAAGCTGTTAAATGGGGAATTTAGTTGATGATCCCTATCCATGAGTGCAAATTATTGAAGTAAAATTATTATGAACGAAAGTGTTCTGAATGCCCCCCAATTTCAAAATTGGTATAGGTTACTTTATCCATCCCAGGCAAAAGACACAGAAATAAAACTGCTATTACAAACGGACACAAAAGATATTAGTCGTCAATGTAATCTTACACTCATCTACAAAGAGAATCACAAGGAGTTTGTATGCTCCAACATGTGTGAGTGAATCAACGTGAGAGTGAGTTAAACTTTTAAGTTGCGCATTTCATTTCTATCTGTTGTGAAAAGACTTTAACGTAGACAACAGAAAACAATTGCAACACAAAGGAGAGCAGCGGCATCAGCAATTTGGATAAACAAGCAACAGCCAGCAACAGATGATGTGAAAGAACGAAAGGGAACCGACAGCGAAAAAACCAAAGGCAAGCAATAAAGTGAGATGTAGTAATCGAGTTGCCAGATTTACCAAAAGTTTAATAGACAATCGGTTTATTGATAAAAAAGTATTTCATGCTTATTAAACGTTTATTGTACAAATATTGTATAGAAATTTCTAAGATAATAGCTTGATAAACCTAAAATAATTTCTATAAATGAAATCATAAGTTATATTTTCTGTTATACATGTACAGCAAATAGAAAGAGGGATTTCCTGCTGATTTATTATATCAATGCAGATAAATCAAAATTAAATTTGAAATAGTGGGAAAAGGCAAAAGTTTTTTTCTGCAATTTTTATTTGGTTTCCTGATTCTTTATCTTATTTAATGCTGCATTTTATTTCTTCACTTATTTCTTCTCATATTTCTTTAAGTTTTGTATTGCAAGCTATTCTGTTTACCTGCGACGGGGTTCGAACCGCGAACTCAGGCCAGTTGATCAGCCACACATCCATGCAGTCATTGCAACAAGTACAATTAGAACGAATGTAACAACAAACAATTTGAGTAGAGAGTTAATTTGAAACTACGCGAGTATGTTTGTACAATTTTAATTCAATTTATAAATAACATTTATTCAATTTAATATTGCACAAAATTTTTTTTTATATTTTTTTTTTTATGTTTCATTTCCTGAGTTCGTAAGAAATAAAAGCTTTCTGCGCTTTTCGGACCATATAAACGATGATAGCTAGCAGGTTACTGTTAATGCTACTAGAAATTCGATAGGAAATTGTTTGTTGTTTCATTTAACTGGTATTATTTTTGCTGACATAAGTTTCTAACATGACTGAGCCAAACCAGAGGCAGTAGCTGCAATTATGGCAAAACTTGATGGTGGACCTACCACACGCACGGGGTTGACGGCTCAGTAAATTTCATATACTATATTTATCTTATTCTAGGACCAATCTATTGCTGAGAGATCGAGTTATTTAATCTCTGATACCGAGTAATTCTTCAGACCGCTAGAATTCAAAGGAACACCACCCCAAAACATAGTAGGCTCAAATGTATGACCAACCCATTAGTTTGTTCCCCTCAATATTTTTCGAACACACTGACTCGCTTTCTTTTGGGGGCTTTCATGCAAAAGATTCAAAATCGGGCGCCTCGAAAATGTGTTTTTGATATGTCGTGGTGGAACTTTTTTTCCTTATGCCAAAAAAAAAAAAAGAAAATTGAAAAATCGATCACACAATATTAAAAAATTTTTGTTGTTCCAGCCTACTGTACATTAATATGTATGTACATACGTATGAAGAAATATACATATAAATATCAAAACAAGGACGGGCTTATGTTTTATAAATTTTCTTCATAAGTGTCTTTGCATTTCTCTGACAAAAACACAAAACCTTATCAGTTGATTGAGTGAGTTAATTTTAAATGCTGATATGGTAAACAATATTGAGTGGATTTCATGTTTGTGCAAATAAAGAAAGGCATAGTTAAAACAATCAGGGAGAGTTGAGTGAAACTTAACAGTATGAAAGAGTTCTATTGTTAACGCCAATACAGCATGGAAGAAAAATATACATATTAAAAATAGTAATTCACTAAAGCCCCTTGGGATAATTATAATTAAATTGAAATTGTTGAGTTGTGTGAGAGCGTGTGTGCGCGTTTGTCTTTCTTGTTTTGCTTGACCATTTAAAAAAAAAAAAATATTTTAGTAGATTTTTCAGTGCTTGTAAATGGGAAAAGACTTTCTTTCACCAACATTTTCACACTTAGAATGTGTGCATGTGTGTAAGTGCATACATGCGGTGCTTTAAGACCGCGTGCTTGCATTAGAATGCAAAGGGTTGATATTGTTGAGTTTTTCTTTTGCTTGCATTAGTACCCGGTAGATATGTGGTGTGAAATAGCAGATGATATGGTTTTGTTAAATACATTCATATTAGCACTTCGTATGGTGCCCACATTTTTAAAGGAGGGAAATATGTGTTGATATTAAAATTTCATTGAAAACGACAATGACATGTAAAAATGTACTTAATTAATAATATTTACATATATACAAGGTATCCCGTAACTCAAAGTCCAAACGCGGTAGCGTAGTTTAAAAAATATTGCCAAGTTAAACCAAAAATCACCCTGTAATGATCATTTCATTCCTGTTATCACAAATGTTGAATTTTAAAAATGAACTTAGTTATTTGTTTGCTATAAGAGACAATATTATTTAAGGTCCAAAAATTTGGTACAAGTGGCGTCACTATCTGTCTTGCTCGCTCATGGAACACATGTACACTGTTCACATCTCTCATCATCTTCTATAATTTTGCTGGAAGCGGTCTCCACTTGATCTATCACCAACCATTTTTCGTTTGGACGTTAAGTTACGAGACAACCTGTATAGTTAATATATCTACAAACATGCTTTTTCTTAAGAATTCCACGTCCATATTTCTGGAGCAATTTTTTAAAATTTTTATACGATTTTAAAGCTTTTGCACCACAGATATGCACAATCTTAATTTTATTCAGATTGGTTTAGTAATTAAGGAGAAATATGTTTGTCAAACAAATACACTTATATTTGCTTTATGTCTTTTTGCTGAGATTAAAGGCCGTGTCAGATAAAACTTTGCTGCTTTGCGTGACGTTTATAACTTTGAAAGAAAAGCGTAAAACAAAAATTGTATGTCACAATAAAAACTTTGACAAGGCCCGCGCATTGTTTGTTTATCAATAAAATATTGAAGTTGTATATTTTATATATGTACTTATTTGTAGTTTTTTTTATTATATTTTTCAAATGAATTTATTTATTTATTTGGAATTTTTTTTTGATTTCTGTTGACGCCAAGAAAAAATAAAAGAAAATGAAAGCAGTTACATTTATATTAAATTACAGTTAATTGTCAAAGCGCGCAAAAAGATGAAAGATGCCCAACTTTTTGCTTTGCTTTGCGTCAAATTAAATTTATGTGACAAGTGCCATATAAACATGTACATTTATCTTAAATGTCAAAGCGTGTATGTAACGTAACGCGAAGCAAAAGTTTTATCTGACACGGCCTTAAGAGTGCAAAGTGGTCGCTGCAAATAGTCAATGCATCTTAGCTATGCCCGCACTCAATACAACTATTCTTTTGCTCCTACCTAATACATGCTAATTCTCATGTAAAACTTTATTTTTTTCAAACGGTTTTATGTATCGCTTTTTGAAATTCACCGAAGTCAACCCTGATTACGACGTAGTTCAATATAATTGAGCTATAAGTAAATGCTAACAAATATCTCAAGTTGTATTAATATAACGAGCAACAAGAACTCACATTTTACAAACGTGAACACAAAACAAAGAAAGTGGTTAAAATCATTAAACCGCCAAATAATCGACCAAAAGTGACAATGAAATAAAAATATCACTGCTTGGATTAGTGTTAATTAAGTACTTAAATGAAAAGTGAAGTCCCGTGAAATTTGATAGCCGAGTGGTTAAAGCGGAAATGCTAAAATTGTGAAATTCAGCAGGACCAAAGCTCATAGGGAAGCTGATGAAGGATGCGGCCAACCAGAAATAGCCGGCTGTCCTAGCTATAAAATTTTACTTTTCTTTGCTTATTTACTATTAATAAAAATAGGGATTCTCTAGGCTTTAAAAGTTATATAAACAAAATGTATTACAGCGTATAATCAATATAATTAAACTATACGTTTTTTTTTTTAACAAGCAGATAATTCAAGGATACAAACAAATTTCACCAAGACTAACATAAGCTTGAGGACTATTTTGATATTGATTATTTTACTAGTGTATTACAAAATTATTGGCAACCAAATTCAGAACTACCGGGTAATCATGGCTGTGCATTTTAATTTGTACATATACATATGTAGTTGACTAACAATATTGTTGTTGCTAAACTGTTTGCTTTCTATTGGTCAGTTTTATATGCATTTATCTTGCTTTATGTGCAAGTAGAAATAAAATGTTTTTGTTGTTTAAATAAACTAATCTACATACATATATATTTTTTTCTTTTATACAAGTAATAGAGAGAGACATAAATATGAATATTTTTTTTTCGGAATTGTATACAAGGAAAAGTCACCCATGTAAAATCAACAGTACACAATGTTGAATTTCAAATCGTTGTGAGTTAGAAAAAATGCTTCGATTGATTGACTGATTCGTCTCCATTTGGAATTAATAGTTCCATAATTTTAAAACATTCTGTTGCTTAATATAAGTTCGTTTTCATTCCTGATCGCATTGACAAATATTTATTCATACAAAAAAAAAGGTAAAAACGCATGCGCAGTATAAACCAGCTTACCTACTTTGCTTATGGTGATATTGTAGTCTTGAAACAGGAAAAAATTTATATAAATTAGTTGGGAAACAACGAAGATATGTCTCTTTCAATTCAAAAATGCAAGAAATCCTATTATTCACTATATTTACTGGTATAAATTCAATTTACGAAGTGACCTAAAAAAAAACTAAAAATTTTTTTGTTTGGTATAGACTTCAATAAAACACAATTGGTACATAAGAACCTCTGAATAATTTTGGTGTATCACATTGTTATTTCTACTGATTGGTTAAGCGCATCACTGGGATCTTCTAAGAATGAAATTTTTTTCAGTGACACTATTCTCACTTTTTATTTGAAAATAACTTGAGAACGACTTTAGAGAAGTCTTTGAGAACTTGCTGCATCCTAAAGCAGTTTTCATGCATATTTCATTAAAAAATTGCTCTTAAGATGAGAATGAATCTATAAGTTAAGTATAAGTATAATAAGTATATTTGCTTATGTTGTCCAAATTGTTTTTATAAAATCAGTTTTAATGAAATATTTTATAAAAACCAAGGCGATTTAAGCTAGCTGAATTTGACGGCTCAGGTGATTATTTTTTGCTTTCCCCTTTTTTCATCTTGTTATGCCGAAAATTGTTTACAAGTCATCTTCTCTGCTGCGGCAGTGAGTGAGCAGAGTTATCAAGGCGAATTCAGATTTTGACAGCAAGTAGATTTTACACTAACAAAATATATAGGATTTTCGCTTGCAACCACACCGTTTAATTCGCCTTGGTGAAAACCTTGCAATGAATTCACCTTGTGTTAGTGGAAAAACACAAACATATGGTTCGAGGCAAGTTAAAGCGTGTGAAACGAGTAACGCATAGAAACCAAATAAAGCGGAAAGGCGTGCTCTGTAATTTCATCTTTAGATTTAATTACGAATAAAATTTGACAAACACAAGGAAGAAAATAAGTATGCAACCAGCTGAAGGGCCATCGAAATAACAGGCCTACCCAAGCAAAAGTGGAAAGCGGTTTTTTTGTTGTCAAAAATTCTCATGCCCATACAATTTGCATGGAGCATACTGAAACAACGCGGAGGCAACGCTTTGCTGTTTTAAAATCCACTTTCGAGATGGTGTTTAATAATATTTTTTGAAGTAGCTTTGTTGCTCTAGTTGAAGTATGGCATGTTGGCGTCAAGGCCAAGCATCAGGTTTTCTTTTTCAATTCTCTCTCACGAGCACTTTCAGGCCAACCTAGATTAACGCGTAAAGCATATTTTTGTTGTCTAAACCACCCATTTTCCTACACAATGGGCAGTATAGACGGCAATAATACGTTTGATGCGCTAATTTGGGTTAAACTGTTTGTTTCATCAATTTTTGTTTTGCCCTCAATTCTGTAACACAACACAATCTAGCTGACAGTACTGTCTGGTCTGTACGACGTTTATCCTCTTCTGTCTTCTCTTCTCAATACTCTAGACCTGACGAGCGAAACTTAATGTGGGTAAATCTGTAAGGAATTCTTTTAACTAACTTCACCAATGTATGATGCATAATTTTTCGAAATTTTATTTCAAAACAGATAATTTGTAAATTGAAGTGAGGCATTTAAGTATCCACTTTCCACATTTGCAAAGCGAATAAAAAGGCAACAACTACCTACTTGAGTACAAATACAACTCACGATTACAATTTACCAAACATGCCTCACTTCATAAAAAAGTCAAATTCTTAAAAGCAACAACAAATTGTCTTCAGTAAACATTTTTACGAGAAAACTGTGACATCTTAGAGTGTAGTGTACTCGTATGATGTTAATTGTTTGTATAGTTTCAACTTGTTTTTAGGTCGTTTAACTTTTGGAAAGTAAAACAAAACTTAAATCCAATAGTAAAATTACACAAACCAAAACTAAACTAATGTGAAATTAAAGGGCAACAAAAGCAGCCAACATTTGCTCTGAACATATTAATGCGGTGATAATTACCGCCTTAAGAAGTGACACAGCGCTTAGAAGAACCTCTCCAAAGATGCCCACTGCAAAAACTAAAAAAGGAGAATACTGCAGCTCACGTTGAAAACTAAAATCATAAGCGTATTTGTGAAGTTTTTCAAGGCGGTTTATAACGGCTGAACGATTCAGAAAACCTTAGATATTAAACAAAAATAAATTGTTCCTGAATTTGAACTAAACAATTTTTACGCAATTAAGTTTCAGTATTTTTTGAGGTGTACAAGTAAGATCATAAAAACTAGATCGTAAAATCTATTTTTTTTAAGATGAGCGCACACAGACAGCAATTAAAACACAAGAAAATTTTAGTTTGAAAAAATTATGATGCTGGAAATATTACGAATAAACACAGCTGTAAAAATACCTGGAACTGGCTGTACTGAACATTATTTCAAAACACACAGGCAACACATAAAATTTTATAAAAGAAATCATTTTGAAAAAAAAGGCTTTTAACATTTTAGCATTTAGATTTTTATGTCCAGCTTTAACTGCAATTAATTAACACTTTTGAACTTTGGAAAAAAAGTTCTACAGTTTGCAACACACATCCAACAAAAATAGACAATGGCACAATTGTGATCATCATCATTCATTTCCCCCTTTTTGTTGTTGTTGTTTTAATGCAGCACTTATAATTTCACTTTAATTTATAGAGCAACAACCAAAGTTTCAAGTTGAGCGTAATTAAATGAAAACTTCCGGTCGCTGCCAGAGAATATAATCCTGGCATCCAGCCACATAGAAAATTTCAATGCATATTATTGTCCAGCAGTCAAGAAAAATGTTTAAAAGCAATGAGTAGTAAGAAAAGAAAAAATATTACAGTTTTCTGGCAACGCAAGAATTTATGAATGAATTGATAAATGGAAAATAAAGACAAGTGGCAAGTAGTTGCGATTTTACTGCTGGTGCATGTATGTTCAGACTAATACGAGTAGTCCAAGTTTACACTTGGAAAAATAAATATTTAGACAATTCAGATATTCCGTCACAAACCAACTCGGTGTTTCTAGTTATTTTTAATTTTAGTGTTTTGTTTCTTAATGAATGTCTTCCCAGAAACGGGCTTAAAGATGCTTTTTGCATAAAATTAAAATAATACTGGGGTTGTCTTTTATGTTTCGGGAGTAGAGAACAAAAATTATGCTGCATACAAAAGTAGATCTACTCCCCGCGTGCTGCGTGTCTATGCAGAGCGCTGCTGTAGAACCTGTCACGTACAATTGCAGTGATAAGACTTTTTGAGAGACGCCTGGAAGCGAGCGACGCCTGTTGTGTAACTCCGTCTTGACTGAATTTACGAGGCTTGCCTTTTATTTTTCGCGATTAGAGAACAAAAACAAATATTAACTATTGACAAGCTTAAGCTTGTCTCAATCTCAACATAGGTCACAAGACGATCTTGTAATATCATTTCGCGCATAACATCAATGGCCTTCGCAACAATAACTGATTTGAATAACCTTAGCGAAATTCGTTTTGCAGTGAACTACGACAGGATTGAATTCACCATACCATCAATAATCCCCGGTCCTTGATGGAGTTTTAGCGCCAAACATTTAATTAAGTTCATCCATACACCGTTGCGGAGTTAATCCACGTCGAAGGTTTTAAAAAATAATCGCACGAAAATGTTCATTATATTGGGCCAAGATGAGTCTTTGAAGTTACTTTTAAGTTAACAGCGCTCGTATATCAAAACGTTTTGAATACTTATAACCTCAAAAATGTCTAACTTTACGATAAAACTGCCAGTTTTTTTTAAAGCTGCGAAGCTTTTGGCTTGTCTACAGAAACACTCAAAGCCTTCGGCAGGAATCGAGCCTGTGACCTCGGGGACTCTTAGTAATACACTCTACCGATTCATCCATCGAGGTGTTCAAGTTGCCAAATATCGAAGTCAGCCCTCGACTATAATCTTGCAAAATATATCATTCAGTAAAATATATCATTCAGCCGGCTAATGATAGTGTACATAATTCAACCGCCGAAGAATATTTTTGCATGGCATAGACATTTGATGACATACATATGTTTGCACACAACAAAATAGAACACCCGCTATTTAAAAATATGTGTTATGACTTTTACTCATGTTTATTACATAAACAATGTTTTAAAACTAACACACGATATGTAGTTGCTTATACGTATACAATTTGACAGATACAATGAGTAAAACACGTCGTCTGTGGGGTGCTTAATCAAGATGTTAGTGCAGACAAAACTCAAAAATGTTTTTCAAAGCGATTTGGTTATAATCAGTCCATTATTTTTTCATGTGGGGTACAACTTGACATATTTTGTGTCATCATAGAAGGAGCTAAATCTCATCTAAATTAAAGTGCTAAAAAAATTTTGTTCGGTGTATTCAAGTAATTGGTCTAGGAAGACAATTGTTTCAATAGAGATAAATTGTCATTACTATTTCATTGACACTGAGGCCTCGTAAGCCAATTTAACATTGAATTTTGCAATCAGAAATGTTATGTAAAATACTAAATTTAGCGATAGAGAATAGAATAAACTGTCAATATTTGGATTTGATATCAGGAAACTGCGGCCATTATGCAAACATCCCAAAAATTTACGTTGCAGAAGACCATATGCCATATGGCGCTGTACATATGCCAATAGGATGTTAGAGCTTGCCCATGACAACCCTGACACTCAAGAATGAGTGGCGGGGTATATTTTCATTTGAATGGATATGTGAATAAACAGAATAGTCGGTTCTGCAGAATGATAATTATTCATCAAATTAATCATCCATCACCTTTGCATTCATTAAAAGTGACAGTCTGGCCTGCAATTTGGTCAGGAGGAATCATTGGATCTTACTTTTTTAAAACTGAAAACATGATTGAAAACTTTTTTACGCCAGAACTGCATGCTTTAGGCTTGACGGTGCCATACCGCATGCAGTTAGGATTACAATTGAGTCACTGTTTGGTGCGGATTTTGGTGCAGAGGCAAATTCTTCGAAAATGAGCAAGGACAACCTGTATAAGTATTTTAATTAAAATCGAATGAATGAAGCGAAATATCGCCCAATATTTGGCAAAAATATATGAACACACAAAATATATCTCAAAGCGTAGGGCGACTCAGATAAGCCCTAATATTATTTGAATTCCGTCAAAGTGAGCATTCCACCCTCTGAGCAACGCTTAAATTTCTTCAACTGAATTTGCATATAAATAAATCGACTAAAAATTAGAATTATGCTGAATTCTACTTTTAATAAATTACATATTAAATAACAACTAATGAATATTGAGGTGTATAATAGAAGCTGGGATTTTTGCTACACCCATTAAAAGGTATAATTACATGTATGTATATATATTTTAGGCCGTCAACTTAGTCTCATATGCTTAGCATCTGAAGTAAACATGTGCCGCATGTAAGCAAACTTGCCCTTAACTAATTGACTTCGTTTAGGGATTTTAAGCAAGAACAAATCTTTTTAATTTTTGTTTTTTAACTATTTCTATTTAAAACACTAAAGGCCATATTCATAATAATTATTGTAAGTTTATTAAGCTCTTATTTGACGTATTTCTACGGAATATTTGTCAAATAAACGTGTAATAAGCCTTCAATAGTTTTCATGAATATGGGTGTAAAGCTTTATTAGGATTCTAAGGGAGCGAGGGTATGGGGCCAGGAGAGGTGTAGTTGATAAAAATTAAGAAGTGCAAATGATTAATTAAAATCTTGCAGCATAAATTAAACGGAAATTGTGACTGACATATACTTCCGTAGAACTAATAAAACTTTCGAAAATTAATGAGAAATATAAAGAGGCAAAAAAACGTAACGAATTCAAAAAGGGTGCAAACAGCAATAACAAGTATTTAAAAGAAAACATGCTCGTAATAAGCTTTAATAAATTAATGATTAAACTACAGTGTTTTGACTGGAAGCACAATGTACAGACAGATTTAAAAAAGAAGCGAAAAGGAAAAGGGCAGCCAGGCAGGCAGGCAGGCAGCTTCAAATTGAAAATGGTTTAAGTATTTATAAATGAAACTACTATTTAATTAACTGGAAAAAGTCCCACAATTTCTGCACTGCCATACTTGTAATTCCTTCTCAAAACATTGTGTCATCTACCATTACGATTAATGCTTAAAACGACGACGACGACTCGTTTCCAGTTACCTCCTAAAGACAAGACAAATTAATTTAACTTTAGTTTCGATAAATTCGCCATCAATATAAATTTACCACTTCACCACAAACGTATGTACACATACTACATACATATGTACGTAGAGCAGACATCAGCTCTGGCCGTACAATGGCCAGAAATTAGATTTTATTCAAAACAACATTGACATGTTAAGATTTGAGAAAATTGAGTGTGCGAATGAATCTGTTTGTCAGTTTCTCTGTCCGTCTGTCTGTTTGTCTACCTGCCTGACCATTACTCGATGTTGGTTGGAATACATTTACAACAGTTGTAAGCAAAACTATTTACTTGCTTGGTGTAATGCTTAAATATCTCTCACACCATGTGTTCTGGAGGATTTTGGTAAATATGTGGCGTATAATGACCGGTGGTCACAGAATCTAATTTGTTTGTGAACAGAGCAAAGACTGCTGTAATATTCTTTTCACACACAAAGTGAAAAAGAAGCAAATAAAGAGTTGAACATTAGTGAAGATTGGAGGAAAAGAAAAACAATGGACAGAAAGTAAAATATTTAGCCTTTATAGTTGCAAAGGAAAGGGATATTCACAGGTTGCTTGATAATCTAGCACAGTATACTCTTACACAACTGCTTTATTTGAAATGAAATGTAGATAATATTTATGCGGACATAAAAAAATCAGGGAAGTTTATATTTGAATTAAATCAAACTCAAAAATTCACTTAGTATTGGGCAAGATGTTTCATTCGTTCTCTTTCAAAGAGTTAATGTGAATTAATTCTTTCTTTTAATTCATCATTTATTCCTTCATTCAGAAAGAATGTTACACATAATCTATAAATGTATATAAAATTAAGTGGCAAAAACTTCCTGTTCGGATACTCCTCCTAGACGGCTTGCCCGATTTCAATGTAATTTTCAGGGGTGATTGAAATTTAATGTGTGTATATTTGCGCGTTTTCAAAAACAAAAAAAAAAAAGAGTTTTAATCGATTTAGGTGTAGCGAAGCGCACCGGGTAAGAACTATTCTAGATCAAAACGATTTGTTTTTTAAAAAATTGATGTTACTATTGTATTATTTACTTTTCATTTCATACCTTGTTTAATATCCTAATCGCTTGAAATATCATGCAGGACAAAGTCTGTTATCACGATTTTGCAACGGAAACAGACTTGCAGTCAAAATTAAATTTGAATGCAGAACGTTTGCCGGGTCAGCTAGTTCAGGATAAAGGAAAGTGAAAATATTTCATTCATACCAGGGGTTTGCTTCTTAAAACCAACAAGTGCTGTATTATAAGTAAAATACGCACCACTCTACGACAATGGAAGGAGAAAAGCCTTGTTGATTGCTGGAGAGCCCTAAGGGGATGCGGCAGGCAAAAAGGTCTCTTGATACCCACAGAGTGAGGTCCGACTGAATGGTGAACTTCGACAGAAAGAATATTAGGCCATATACTGGGTTACTGACGCAGCACTGTGAGCTAAATTACCATCTCAAAAAACTGCCATTGGTAAGAAGTGATTCCTGCAGACTGTGTAATGAGCAGAAGGAAACGGTGGAACACATCCCGCTGCGTATAGAAGCAGAACCACATACTGGAACACTAGGTTCTTTGAAACCAAAGACCTCGGTAACATCAAACCTATGACTGTAATGAGATCTACTGATAGTCTAGGTCTTGGTCTATAAGGAACAAGGGCTGCGCAAAAGTTCTTTTTGGTCGATGTGCACAATTGCCCCCAAATGATAATAATAATAATTGCAGACACACGAAAATTATTAGAACATCTATTTTACTGATCAAAAAACACAAAGGTACATATAAATATTTATTAAAAAAGCATAAAGCACAACTATTACGAGTTGAAAATAAACTTTGCGCCATTGAAACAAAATCTAAAGAGTAACCAATTAAATGTCAGCAACCAAAATGACAGTTTACAATTGCTAATAAAATGAGGAGATGCCACTCTTTCATGATTTTTGTTCTCAAGAAATTTATGACTGGAGGAATCTTTTCTTGGGAAAGGATTGCCGTGAGAATATTCATTATATTGGGCTCATTATTCCTCGCAGACTGTGACTATTCCTTCCTTAAAGCAAAAACTCGTCAACACAAGAATAACATTGAACAAAAGAGTTAGTTTTTTTCTCTGGGGGTTTTTCCACAAAATTTCTAAAATTTTATGTAGCATTCAATGATAAACAAATAGTAGTAGAAATATTATGTAATATAATGTGGTATTACCACACCAAACGAATAGATTTTCTTACAGGAATTTGAAAAATGATATTACAAATTGTGCGCATTTGTCAAATTATACCAGTTACATGCAGGCAGAGGAAGCCTCTACAGCTCAAGAAACACATGCTGTTGCAAGGTAAATCCATTGTATGGTACAACATAGGTTCGTTCTATGGGTGTCGTTTTTTTGTCATTTTGTTGTTAACGCAAATTGGTAACAGGATTTTGTAAGTTTATAGCCAGTAGTAATAATGATTATTTTATTTTATAACCGCTTAGAAAAACAAAAAAAAAAATAATCCAACTTTGGGACATTATATGCATGCATTAAAAACTTCATTATGTATTAAAAGTTAAGATTGTGAGAGAGAGAGAGGGGAAGAGAGCTGAATTATGTTTTGATGGAATATACAGTGAAAGCGAAATATTTAAGGACAAAATGTGAAATTTAATATTGTTTGCCTTCGGTAGAAAGACCCTGACTCACTTTTTTTTCCAAACTCGGGGTGTTTGAATATTTTAATAAATAAAACATTTTATATTGAAATGTGTATGCAAAAACTCGAGATTGAAAATTATGTAAGTTAGGGCCTTTCTGCATGAGACCAACGATATATGGGGCATTATTTGTGAAGTAGATAGCCCTGTTTCTGGAAATAACAAAATCTACTTACAAATATTATTTTTTATTCGATTTGAATAAATATATCTGCAGATTATAGGCTTGAATTCTTCCAGGATTTCGCAGCTTTGTGATAAGTCG
This sequence comes from Sturmia bella, assembly GCA_963662145.1. Classification (NCBI taxonomy): domain Eukaryota; kingdom Metazoa; phylum Arthropoda; class Insecta; order Diptera; family Tachinidae; genus Sturmia; species Sturmia bella. Next base: position 19,350,988 of record OY759172.1, on the reverse strand, counting down.
TAAACACCATTTGTTGACAAATTAATTAAAAATATTACAAATTCATTTAGTGTTATATAATCTAGTTTATGGGAAAACTTAACTGTTGTGTTTCGTTACGCTTTTAATTTATTTTCGATAAGCTTCCAGAGCCAAATGTCATCAAATGCCGACTTTGAACATGTATCTATGCATTTTAAAATCTCGTTTTTATGCGAATCAAATGAGCATATAAGCCGACCATATAATCCTATTTAAATTATCACCTTCAGTTTTAATTAAATGCAATTTTGCTGTAGCAATAGTGGTATTTAATTATTGCTTAAGATGTTTGTTGGTTCTGGCAACAAAATACGAATATTTATACAGGCAATTAGTGAAACATCAGCAAACAACAACGTTTAAACTACGGCAGCAACATACTGCAATAACGTGCACAGTAAGAAGAACAACGACAGCAAAACCAACACCAACAACAATGAAAAACAATTTACTATGTATTTAAGAGAGATCTGTTGCAAAATCGATATAAAAATACTAAGTTGCGAAAGACAAAATGCTAAAAAAAAAAATTAAACCAAGCACCCAGCAAGAACAAGAACAACAACAACAACAAAAAAGAGCACTTTAACAAACGGAAACTTGTTTTATTGAATTTAACAACACCCTGTGCTTAGAGGAGTGTATATGTTTTTGTTGTTGTTTTTTTTTTTTCTTTATAAAGTTTGTTTCATTAATTTTTGTTTTTCATCGGCGACAATTCTTGAATTTATTTTGCATTTGGCCGAATGCAACTGAAATGAAAATTCAACCACCATCATCATTTTGTGTGGTTTTGATGTTGCTGCTGCTGTTGTTGTTGGTTGTTTCGCTTCTTTCGACAGTAAATGACACTTTTTATGTGTTGTTGTTGTTGTTGTTGTTGTAGAGTTTGTTTTACGCTAATGCCACAATAATTAGTAGCGAGAACAAATTGTTGATCGCACTTTAACCAACGGTTTTTGTTTCTTTTTTTTTTGTCTTGTCTCCACTATTTGATAGTTGTTGATTTGCCTGGATGCAGTTGGAATGGTGGCTGTTTGATTTTAATTGCTGTGGCCGCACGTTTTGACTACAAGCATTCATATTTGGAAGTGTGATCGTAATATTTTAAATGAAATGTTTTCCTTTTTCCAACAATAGTCAAGTTCCAGATGAAACTCGAAACAGTCCGAAAATACCGAAAAGCGTTTCACGTAACAATGTTTGCGGCAATGAAAGATTGCCCAGTACAAGCAGCTCGCTGTTTCATCCCTCGCCAACAAACTCAGAAGTTAATCAATATGAACACGGTGACAGTGATGAATTTGAAAGCCGATCCATACGATTAAATATGTATAACATGAAAATTGCAAAATATAAAACTGTTTCTATGAATTTGATCCCACTGCTCGGGAAAACAATTTTAATAAAAGGATCGTATCTCAACACACAAAACAAATTCAATTTAAAGTATCTGCAAATTATGATTCTCATACACGCAAAGTTTGTTCACAGCCGTGTTGACATTTGATGGAAGCAATTAAAATGCGAAAATATAAGTGTGTCCATGAGCATGTGTTGGGAAAGGGTAGATTATGATCTGAGTTATGATTATTGACAATTTGTAAATAAGTTTTGTTCTGTTTTTTTGCAATTTCTTACTTTTCGTATTCTTGCCAAATTAACAATTTGAATAATTGTTTTTTGTTTGGAATGATAAAAATGATATTTCCCTTTTGCTTTTGTAGTTTATTAACACACACGCACACATAAACAAATTGTATTGATAGGAAAATATCATAAGACTTGCATTATCTGAAGATTACTGAAGAAGCCAAAGCCAAGTTCATGTTTTATTGAACTTTCAGCAGCAAAGAAAATAAAAGACTAAATAGTATGTAATTGGTGTTGATAGGGGAAGCGGCAGGAAGGGCAGGCAGACAGGATTGATCTTTATTACACACACACACACACATACATAGAATATATGAAGCAATTTACTGCCAAATTTAAAAGTAAAGACCATAGAAAAATCAAAAGATCAAGATTTGCAAATAAAACTTGATGAAATTGAAGGCTGTAAAGATCACTCACTCACTGATGGCGGTAAATTGAAATTGTTGGAGTGCAGAATGCTGAAGTGAATAAAGGAAGCCAGCCGTACAGCAAATCGAGCTAATGGCTTAAAATCACAGTGTTTGCATGTTTGCATACATTAAAAAGAGGCAGGGGAAAACGTATTGAAAAGAACATTAATGATTTGGTAATTTGTTGAGGTTTGTTTTTTTTTTGTTTTTTGGTTGTACTTGAAAATAATGAAAAATTGCGATAAAATGTTGAAGAAAAGTTAAGCACATTACCAAGCGATTAACCGCAACCAAGTTATTTGGTGTAAAACTAAAGTTGATTTGTTTTTGTGGCTTGTGCAGCAGAAGCAAAGACATGAATGATGCCAAACCAATGTGATGATGATGATGATTATATTGACTGGGATGGCAAAGAAAACCAAAAATTTGATTGACTGATTCATGGAGGCAAAAAAAAAAAAAAATTCAAAGTACGAGTAGCAGCGGCAGCTCAATTTGTGTCAATATTGGAGGAGGAGGTGTTAAAATCAACATCAATTGAAACGTGTGGAGCGCCCTGCGGCATAACCTTTATTGCTGCTGCTGCTGGTGTCAGGTAGTAGTAAATGAACCACAGAAACTAATCATCATAAATGTTGCAAACAAAAACCAACTCAAATTATTGCGTGATAAACGTGTTGGGGCGTAAAAGCTGCTTTTAGTTGTTGCATGCAACAGCAAAATAAAAAATTCTTGTAATTTGCATAAACTTAAAGAGTTTTAGGTCAAGGCACCTTTAAAGTAAAAAAAAAAAAAAATAAAGAAAACACAAATTGAAGGGTTTCACATTTTTCCTTTATCAACGGAAATGCAAATCACAGTTTTGTTTTTTTTTTTGTGTAACAGTTTATAATTTAATAAAACTAAAAACAGAGAAGAATGTAAGTAGAATATAAAAGGGGAAAACACCAATAAAATGCATTCATTAATTAAGCATTAACTATCAATTGATTGAAGAGTTTACATTCAAGGAAATGCATTGTAAAGTCCGGACACAGGATGAATACTTTTGAAAATGTGTGAGAAAATAATATATGGATAACATTTTTTATTTGGTGAATAGTTAAACGGTTTGGCTTGAACACGAAGCATTGAATTAGTCTTGAACACAAACCAGTGGGCATGAAAAAATAAAACATTCAAGAATAATGCTATAAACACATTCGCCACAACAGGCTACATAAACACACGACTACAAATGTCGCCGGCTTCATACATACATAAGTCGCATTTACCCAGCTATTGAAATATTTTGGAAGCAGAAACTACAAAAAATATAATGAAAATTAAAACGGAACAATGGTGCTTCTTATATATTTTTTATTTTTTTTGGTTTGAAGAAATCAAGCGAATCGCATTAGTGTGAAAAAATTACCAAAAAATTTTCAAATTCCAAAATTTAAATTCAAACTGTTTTAAGAAATGGTACCATTGCGAAGGTGCAAAGAATTTGCAAAAATAATCACTACACAGAGAAAAAAGCACCTAATAAAGTAGAACAAAATCAATAAGATATCTCTATGGTTTTTTTCAGGAAGGATTCCTTATTATTTTAAATAGGAAAACCTTATTGAAAAAACAACAATTAATGAAATTAAGAAGATGATTTACGTGTGTTTATATAGAAAACTAATAAAACCAATAGGGAAAAGTTAATAGGATAACCTAATAAAATCAATAAGAAATCCTTATTGTATACAATTTACAAGAAAACCTAATAGAATCAATAAGTTCTTCACTATAGAATTTTGGTACCATGCAATTTGGAAACTGAGTAAAAACAAAAGTGAGTAACAAGTTTTCTTCTTGGTTTTATGTGTTTTTCTTGTTGAGACAATTAATAAGATTGGCAACATCGAAATAATAAGAAATACCCATAGAAAAATCTTCTTTTCTCTCTGCTGGGATACTCCTCAGCCTAAAAACGTTTCCAAGAGAAAATCTTATTGAATCTATTAGGAAGTTTTCGCTCTGTGTATAAACAAAAATTTACCATGTGAAAATTCGTGCACAATTGCAAAATGCAGGCATTCACATCAAATAGGCCGGTAGAAAATAAATGACTTGCAAACGACACAGCATGGTGGAAAAGTGCGGAATTTAGCAGACTTTTTTTTGTTGCAATTTTTGCACTTTTTTGGTAACATAAATTTTTACAAGTGTTGAATGTTTTTGAGAAACAGTTGAAAGTAAATTTTTGGAAATTTCTTGCGATTTCAACTTGCTCGCATCCACTTATGTCCTTCGGAGCGGTTTAATACGATGAAAATACCATTTCAATACAGTTTTTAAAATTTGCATATTTTTTTTTTTGGGAATTCGCAGGGTTTAACTTTTGTGTTTCTTTTAACACATTTTTAAATGAAACTGTTTAAAGCTAATTTTTTCAATATGCAAATCTTTAGGAGCGTACCACAAAAATTCGAACATAAGTCGAAATTTCTAGCGACTCCCAAATTTTTGGTATGCGTAATTGTCTTGTTGGATGCAATAGAGGAGGCCTGGTGGCGACAAAAAGAAATTACATCTGTAATTTCTATTCACCTGCTTGATGCCTGTCAACAATATTTCGATAAAACTTTACTTTTTTAATTAAGAGAGATCCCTTTGAATGAATCATTAAGTCAGATGTAATCTTATCTTCGCAAATTTATTCTACTCTATAGCTGTGGAAATGTCTGGTACGAAGCCATGGAAATTCCCTTGAGTAAACTAATATAATTATTTCTAATATAGTCAGATAATGCTCTATTTATTTACATTAATTCTATTCTTTACAACATTCATTAGAAACCAAAATTAACTTCAATATCAATTTTCTAGTTATTTGTTTCTTCCTCTTTTTTTTCTTGCTAAAAATTAAATGGCCATTTAGTGAGGGAGGGGAAAAGAGTTACCAAGAAATACATAGAAAGAAAAGTAATTCATAAATTTTAAGCATTTTATGTGTGGATGTAACCGTAAGCCTCAAAAACCACAATTTAATGTATTTTTTACGCTTTTCCCAAAACAATACCAAACATCACAACAATTTCAAATAGCCACCAGCTAAAAGTATGTTTAGAGGTTTTTTTCTATTTTGGCACAAAAAAAAAGAAGCAGAAAATGTATGATGCCTGATATTGTGATCAAATAAGAAATAACCAGGAAGTTTTGCTATTTCGCTTTTTAGGTTTTTTAAACGAAACGAAAACTTGGAAAAAATGTGACCAGTCAAAAAAAAAAAAAAAAAACAAGTAAGAGTGCTATATTCGGCTGGGCCGAATCTTAAATACCCTTCACAATGGTACATACATTCCGATTGATTTTTGGTGCGAAAAGTTGTTTTATTTGGCTTTTAAATGGGCCGATTTTTTCTGAATTTCAATATCAGCTCCACTACCGGGATTTAACACAGGCTGCAAAACTTTTATTTAAATAATTCCTAATATGCTCAAGTTCAACCACTGGGTGACACCAATTCTTTTTAATATCAATGAAATAAAGAAAAGCAAAATGTATTTCTTAATTATTTATCAGTTAACTTTATAGTAAAATTTATTTAACAAAAAATTGCATATAATTGCATTATTTTTGAATTATAATGCTAAACATTGACATTAAGTGTGATTTTCTTTTCAATTTACTTACATACGTATGTATGTGGGTACATGCATACGTATGTATGTATCTATAATAGAAAACTCTAAAATAAATTCTTTATTATTGAATATTTTCAGTGTGTTCCATAAAACAATGATTATATACATACATATATACATACATACATATTTACATTGCTTGCTTTTACAAAATTATTTTTTTCTTGTGCACGTTGTTGATGATCTATTGCGTATCATCATACACATGTGTGTGTGTATGTACATATGTAAGTACGTAGGGAAACCCAAAATGATTTTTTGTGTGAATGAATTTGAAGACGCAATTGTTTAAAAGAATTTCATTGCGTACCCTTTTTTCAACAATTCTTTATATCACTTTCATTTTCAAGCTCGTGTATACATATGTATGTACATACATACACATTTTTACACCAAAGCAAAAAAATTGTTTATGCTAACATACTTGCATGCATACATACATACATATGTATGTAGATACATACATACCTACATGCATGCAAACGTATCTACATACATACATACATTCATACATGATCGCAAATATTATATACATATGTATATAATATTATATACATATGTATGTACCATTATGATTGATTTTTGGTACCAAAAGTTGGGTGCATATGGGCCGATGTCCAAAAATTTTCTAATTTTGCCCCTAAACAGCCTGTATGTACCATTCCGACAAATATTTAGTGCAAAAAACTGTTTCGTTTAGCTTCCAGGCCCGACTTCTTGAGATATCGGGAGGCGCTATATCTCGAACATATATGGGCCGATGACAAAAAGATTTCCAGTTTTGCTTCTGACTAACCTATATGTATCATTCTGATTGATTTTTGGTGCCAAAAGTTGATTTATTTAGCTTATAGAGCCGATTTCTTGAAAAATCGGGAGACGCTATATCTCAGGTATATATAGACCGATTGCAGACATTTTCAAATTTTGCTTTTAAACACCTTATATGTACCATTCTGATCGATTTTTGGTACCAAAAGTTGTTTTATTTGGCTTTTAGAGCCGACTTCTTGAGAAAACTTGAGGCGCTATATCTCGAGTGTATATGGGCCGATGTCCAAAATTTTCCACGTTTGCCTCTAAATAGTCTATATGTACCATTCTGATTGATTTTTAGTGCCAAAAATTGCTTTATTTGGCTTAAAGAGCGGATTTCTTGAAAAATCAGGAGTCGCTATATCTCAGATATATATGGACCGATTTCAAAAATTTTCCAATTTTGCTTTTAAACACCTTATATGTTCCATTCTAATCGATTTTTGATACCAAAAGTTGTTTTATTTGGCTTTTAGAGCCGACTTCTTGAGAAAACGGGAGGCGCTATATCTCGAGTGTATATGGGCCGATGTGGAAAAATTTTCCACGTTTGCCTCTAAATAGCCTATATATACCATCTTGATTGATCTTCGGTGCCAAAAGTTGTCTTATTTGGCTAATAAAGCCGATTTCTTTAAAAATCGGGAGACGCTATATCTCGGATATATATGGGCCGATTTCAAAAATTCCTTCATTTCTAGGATTTAATGAGCACTAAAAATGATATGGTTTAGTTTTTAAGAAAAAATTTTTTTCAAAAATCTGAATACAAAAATTACACAAAATATCCCTCAAAACCCGGTTTTTTGAATATATCTCGGCTATCCGCGGACCTATCTTACTGAATTTCAATAGCAGACCCACTACCGGGGTTTCACACGTTTTAGCGAAAGAATGAGGTTTCTATCTCAAACCGTTTTCTCAGAAACGGTATTTCAACGACTACAGACGGACAGACGGACAGACGGACCGACGGACAGACGGACAGACGGACAGACGGACAGACGGACATCGCTCAATCGTAATCGCTATTGATGCTGATCCAGAATATATATACTTTATGGGGTCTTAGATGGATATTTCAATGCGTTACAAACGGAATCACAAACTTATATATACCCTTACACATTTATGTGAAGGGTATAATAATGCAACATTAGAAGCCTTAAAAAAATACAAAAAGAAAATCGAAAATTGGCAGAAATAAGCAAAAGAAAATTCAAAAAGATAAATAATGCATATCTCACGCACATTGTAAATTTTAGTTAAAAGTAAAAATAAAAAAAAAAAATTATAGTTATATGTGCGACAAAGTGATATGGCTATTCGAACATGTATTCCAAAAATACTAATATATGCGCTCTGTCCCACAATATCGAACACTGACGTTTGCCGACATTCTGAGTGGCAAATAGGATCGGTTGCTCTGGTTTTTATTCTGCAATCTTTTATTCGAATGTATTTGCGAATGTTATCGTTCGAGATCGTGGATCAGGCCCCACAGTGTTTGTATGACGCAAACACTTTAAAACACATGCGATTTTAAAATTAAATATATGGCTTAAAAACCAAACATGCAGCTTTAAAATACCATATGTGTTCCTGAAGTCGGACACGTAGCGTTCAAATCAAACACATGGTTCTAAAACCGAACATGTGATTTAAAAATGACATAAGTGATTTTCATATCGCATATGTGGTTTTCGAATTTTACATATGGTTTTTAAAATGACACATTTAGCTTCAAAATTTCACTTTTGGATTTAAAACTACACTTGTGATTTTAAGATTACACATGCGTTTTTCAAATCACACAAATAGTTTGAGCTTGAGGTCACTTGTTTTTTTTTTAAATGCTTATTTAATTCAATATTTCGATACCTCAATGGGTATCTTCTTCAGGAATTTTTTTTTTGAGGTTTGATGTTATTTCAAAAAAAATTTAAAAATATATTTTTTTTTTTAAACATCGAACCTAAAAAAAATTATTCCTGAAGAATGGGTATCCCATTGTGTGAATTGAAAAACGCATGTGTAATCTTAAAATCACAAGTGCAGTTTTAAATCCAAGTGTGAAATTTTAAAGCTATATGTGTCATTTTAAAAACCATATGTAAAATTCGAAAACCATTTAAAAAAAAGCAAGTGACCTCAAGCTCGAACTATTAAGTTAAAATATTAAACAACAAAGTTCGAAAAATTAGCATCAAGAATATATTAAAAATCTACCTTATTAATTTAAAGCGCACATCAATTGATGTTGCTATTTTGTGGGTGTACAAGGCCTGATAGTATTCAGGCCAAATACACCCAAAGCAAAACAATAGTTTACAAATCAGAGCTTTGAAAGTATGAGTCATAGATACAAATTATTGTACCCCTTGACATGGCATTTCTTGCAAATCAAAGTTGATTACGAAAAATATATGTCATCCAGCTTTTCATTTTAGTTTTTTTTTTCTTGTTGGAAAGGTCTATATGCCGCCGACATTTTGTTGATGCCACTCAACAGATCAGTATGTTCGGAAAACTTTTAAAATATGTATGCTCGAACATTCATAAAATTTCAAGACCTAAAAAATTATGTAAGCAGCACATTTTGTGTGATTTGAAATCCCCTTGATGAACTATTATTTTCAGATTATACTAGCATGTTTTATTAGAGCTGTCATTAGAAAAATAGCACACTTTTGTAAGATTTTAAACCACTTAGAATAAAGCAGTAGTTTTTTTTTGCCGCCATCAGAAACTTTTTTACCTCAAAGCCAGTAAATGAAATTGTTATTTTAAGGTACTGGCATGTTTAAAATTTAAGCCAAACCGATTTACCGGGCCAAAGTACGAGTAGCAATTTTACTTATTTTTTGTTGTTGTTGCTGTTGATAGCATTTGAGTTAGGAAAAGCAAAAATTCATTAAATGTTTGGTGTTAGATGATCAACATTGTTTGTTTTGTCTTCTCTGCTTTAGACTAGTGTAATGTTAGATGACCCACCAAAAATATAAAAATAAGAGAAAATAGTTCGGCGCACAGCAAAAAGTTCTTTATTTGATTTTCATAAAGTATCGCTAAACTTTTGAAGCTTTACTAAGTTTACAAAGATTACTTGGTGCTTTGTGGTTTCATCTTAAATAATAATACAAGTAATAACAATAATTTGTAACAAAATATATATTTATTTTACTTTATTTATATTATAAGATAAGAAACGTGTTCGCATAATAAAAATAAATTTAAGCGGAAAAAAATGTTTTTCATAAAACAACAAAGTTGCAGTAATTTACAAGAAATTCATTTAAGTTATCTTCTAAAATTGAATTGTAATTGATTTTAAATTAGGAAATAGTTTATGAGATAAAATGAGATTATGGGAATTATGAGATGTTATATTTTTTGTTAAACCTTCACGTAGAGATTACAAATAGTTGGTTGGCAATAGATTTCTAAAAAAAAAAAACTTTCCTATGATTTGTTTTACTTCAACTATAAATCAAGCAGTTTAAAATTAGCCCGCTGTAATTTTAAATCCTAGATACATATATTTGAAGTTATGTATATGAAAAAACAACAAGTTTATGCCATCAAATAAATATTAAGTCAATTAAGAATTTTTATATTAACAGCATCTGTCATGTAGTTAATCATTCTTTAATTAAATTTAAATTATAAGACATACGAGATGAAAACTAAACAAGTACCATCATAATTGCAACAGAAACCAGTCAGTCATACATTCAAAATTCATTAACTAATGCTTATGAATGACTACGAACAATCGCCAGCAAAAGCCATCGATTTGTGTTTAAATCCCAATGAACATGCAACCAAAAGCGGTCATTTTTAACTGGACATAATTCATTTCATTTTCATTTTCAATTTCAGACAAAGAATGAGGGTGCAACAAAACTACTCATAAAAATTTTTAAAATTCGTTTAATTATGTTAGAAATTAATTTACTCACATTAATTCATGTGGTGATGTTCGCATCATAAAATCTCTTGTTAACAATAATAGATCATAAGGGATCACACTCTAGAATTAAATTAGTTCACACTTCAGACAATAACCATTTGAATTTCAATTGTTTTCATTCTAAACTGCTTATGAGAACATGAAAAATGAAGAAGCTTTTGATCACCAACAACGGGGGTTGACATTGTGGCGTACGAGGGTTGCCTCGAGGGATTACAGAATAAAAACAAATATTAATCATGGATTTATATTCAAAATATTACCCATGCAGATCTATACACTTTTGCATGCGTTTGAACAAATTGTCGTAGCATTTTTGTCACTCTGATGCAGGTACCTCCAAAACATGAATTCTGAATGCAGCAACCGCTTCTTCAGGTACCGAAAAACGTTGACCTTTCAGTTTGTTTTTAGGATTCCGTACTCATCAGCATCCATTCTCCGAAACGGTAAGAGCTAAAGAGCTGAAATTTTCACAGAATGCTGTTGTACTTTGCCGCTACAACAAAAAATACTATAAAGAACAACAAGGCGAAAACTACCAGGTGTCCCCATACAACGAAAAGTTACAATTATCTATAACTTTCGAACCGTACAAGATAGAGAGCTGAAATTCGCACAGTGTATGTATTTATAGATGCTCTACAACAGAAAATGCTAAAGATAACAACAAGTCGAAAACTACCAGGTGTCCCTATACAACCTAAAGTAACAATTAGCCGTAGCTGCTAAACCGTAAAAGACAGAGAGCTGAAATTCGCACAATGTATGTATTTACATATACAACAAAAAATGCTAAAAAACAACAACATGTCGAAAACTACCAGGTGTCCCTATGCAACGTAAAGTAACAATTAGCCGTAGCTGCTAAGCCGTAGAAGACAGAGAGCTGAAATTCGCACAATATATGTATTTACATACGCCCTATAACAAAAAATGCTAAAAACAACATGTCGAAAACTACCAGGTGTCCCTATACAACCTAAAGTAACAATTAGCCGTAACTCCCTAATTGTAAGAGACAGAGAGATGAAATGTGCACAATATATGTACTCACATATGGCCTGCAATAACAAATGATAAAAACAACAACAAGGCGAAAACTACCAGGTGTCCCCATACAACGAAAAGTTACAATTATCTATAACTCTCGAACCGTACAAGATAGATAGCTGAAATTAGCACAGTGTATGTATTTATAGATGCTCTACAACATCAAATGCTAAAGACAACAACAATTCGAAAACAACCAGGTGTCCCTATACAACGTAAAGTAACAATTAGCCGTAACTCCCAAATTGTAAGAGACAGAGAGATGAAATGTGCACAATATATGTACTCACATATAGCCTGTAATAACAAATGATAAAAACAACAACAAGACGAAAACTACCAGGTGTCTCTATACAACGTAAAGTAACAATTAGCCGTTACTCTCGAACCATGAGAGACAGAGGGATGAAATTTGAATAATATATGTATTCACATATGCTCCACAATAACAAATGCTAAAAACAACAACAGCTGTAAAACTACCAGGTGTCCCTTTACAACGTAGAGTAACAGCTATAACTCTCGAACCGTAAGAGATAGAGTCAAAATTCGCACAGTGTATGTATTCCCAGATGCCTAACAACAGCAAATGACAACAATAAATCGAAAACCACAAGGTGTCGCCATTCAAAATAAAGTAGCAATTAAACGCAACTCTCAAGCTTTAAGAGACAGAGAGATGAAGTTTATACAATATACATACATATGTATTCACATATGACATTTCATACGTACATTACACATACGTACGGTACCCTAAGTGTGCGAGCCAGGCTCGTACTTGACCGAATTTATTTTTTACCTAACGGAATAAAAAGTAGTCATTCGGTGCCAAGTCAGCACTATACGGTGGATGACTCATCAAATCGATGTTTTAGGTGCTCAAAAATGCAGTTGTTTGAGCAGATGTGTGAGAGACCGCATTCTCGTGGTGAAGAGTGTTCCATTTTCAGCGCTTGGTTTTCCTGATTTCTTGGTAGACACTTGGCAGACAAATCGTTGTGCACCACTCAGAATCGACTGTTCTGCGTTGTTCTAGTGGTACGGTTGCGACCGATCCAGTGCTTCCGAAAAAACAGACGACCATTTGCTTGGAAGTGCTTCTGGCGCAAACAAATTTTGTTGCATTTTGCTCATCTTGAAATAGGTTTATCCATGCACTGTTGCTGAGTTAATTCACGTCGAAAGTTGTAAAAAATAATCGCACGAAAGTGTTCACAATTTAATTCCAATCTTTGAAATTACTGTAAACATTAGAATTATCATTCGTATGTCAAAGCGTTCTGAGTACTCATAACCTCAAAAATTTTCAACTTTACAGTAGAGCTGTCAGTTGAAAGATTGCAATACTAACGTTGCCAAGTCGCTAAATTTAAAAGACAGCCCTCGTATTACCGCTTACGACTACAGATATAATACAATAGCTTGAGAACAGCTGGAAAAACGTCCAGAAAGATGATCTGTGAGAAATTAATAGTATTCGTAATATTAATAGCCAGACAATTTCCTTGAAAAGTTGACAAATGTGAAGCCGGACGGTCTGCCAGTTGTTAATAATATAAATTTTCAAGAAATAAAATTTCCATATTAAACAAAATAAAACAGTTTTGGCTACTAACTTTCTGCTATCCTTCATTTATGGACAATTTCACACAAATCTTTAGCAGTCAGACAACCAACGTTTTTTTTATGAATAAGACCCCTTGCTGTTTAATTGTTGGACACAACAATGATAATGTCCTAATTGGATATGCCATATACAAACAAACTTCTTGTCTATATTAGAGCTCTCAAATGAAAGTCGAATATTATTGCATTTATAGCGACTGCCTTCTTCGAAAACTTTGTATTAAAATTGGCTAAAAAAATTTTGCCCGATTTGGGTTTAGAAAAATAAAACTTTTGTTTAGTATGCGCAAATTAATATTTGCTAACTTTTATGAAAAAGACTTACCTTTTTCAGCTTCCAATTGCATACTTTGCAAGATTCAACAGAAGAACAATCAATCAGTCTTACGTTTCCAATTTTAATAAACACCACTACAAGAAACACGTTTTCATAAACAACTTCTAGAGAACACTTTCAAATTCACTTTTTCTAAAATAATCCTACACTTTTTAATAAATTTTATTTTCATCCATCTAACAAATAACAATTATAACAACACAACAGCACAATTTATGCTGCAATTTGTCAAAAACAACCAACAAGAATAACAAAACAGAAAAAGAAAAACAAACACTAATTGTTGAAACAGCTGTGACAGAATAGTGGTGTAGAGCAAACACAGAGTTGTAGAGAATTGAACAGAAACGAGATATGTTTAGTGACCAGCAGATAATCAAGGTGGATGAATTGGGTAAATAATTTTTTGAAGATAAGGCAGTGTACATCAGAGTAGGTTTTTTAGCAATAGGTTGTGGTCTGCAGCATTTTCAGTTGTGAATCAGAAATTCACAATAATGTGAATTAAGTAAGTATATATTCATAAGAAGTCTCGATTTGTATCGACAGACATTGTGCAATCGATTTTTCGATAGCTTTTGGCATAAGGAAAAATAGTTCCGCCAGAACATATCGAAAAATAAATTGTTTGTACTTATGTATGTATGGAAGTCGTCTTAACGTGGCGCAGTACGGGTTCGATGAGTTTGAACGACATATTGGGGGAAGAACAATTATTAGAAGTTGGTCATACACTCGTTTTCCCTACGGTCAGCCTGGAGCTAGTTAGTGTGATGGGGCAAAAATGTAATTATCGAGCTCTCAAGTACGGCCCATTAGTACTAATCCGTCCTGGTGTGCCCGCAGAGGAGTCAAGTGTATGACCAACGCCTAATAATTGTTTTTACCACGATCCCTTACAGATCATACAACAATAAATAAAAAAATTAATAACTTACTGATAAATTTTCAATAGGAATTAAAAAAATTATCGATTACTTTTCTGTATAGGAAAGTAATGTTATCGATAACTTTTCTATGCAGAAAAGTACAACTATCGATAATTTGTTATATACATAGATAAGTAAGTTTATCGATATATTTTGTATATAAAAGTTAAGTTATCGATAAATTTTCTATAGAAAACTAAAAAAAGTTATCGAGAACTTTTCTGTATAGAGTTGTCGATAACTATACATTACTTTTTCAAAAAGCTATCGGTAACTTTTCTGTTTAGAAAAATATAGCTATCGATATTCTATTCTATGTAGAAAAGTATAGTCATCGAAGTAAAGCTATCGATAAATTTTTATGCAGAAAAGGAAAGTTATCGATAGCTTTTTCAAAAAGTAATTTATAGTTATCGACAAATTTTCTATAGAAATGAGGTTATCGACAACTTTTCTATAGAAATGTCAAGTTATCGATAACTTTGTTAAGAAACAGTTAAATGAGCTGCAATACAACTAAATTCTTTTCTGTATTTAAATCTCAATAAATCGAGATCAGATTATTTTTCTAAAAGTAAGAGAAAATGAAGTGAAAAGTTAAATAATTTTTAAGTCTACTGACGAGTCGGGCAACACATGGAAGGCTGGAAAGTTTGACTGAAAACAAACGAGTCCTTTAGATCTAGAATAATCAGTTTAAATTGACTTTCATGGAAAATATTAAATTAATTTTTGAATAAATTAATTCAATCTTCGCCATGTCAATTGACTTAATTTGAATCATCATTTGTATTTAATTCTATCACTTTTTCCTATTCATCAAATTAAAATTGCTAGAACCGTGACCTATTTTCAGAATTTCTGCCAACTACATGCATTCAATTGAAGTACATACAACAATTAGTGCTTAACTGAGCACAAAAACCAGTCAAAATCTGAAACTTTTACAATGTATTACCATTTTTCCCAATCCAAATTATAATTACCGAACAAACAAATCCAGTGATGTGTGCAATGCTTTATAAACGCAACGCCAAAATTATACAAAAAACTAAAATTTTTTTTTTTTGTGCTGACCATTAATGACCAAGTTGAACTTCAAGCAAAAGCGGTGTCAACAACATGAACTTCTGACAGAAAACCTAGAGAAAAACAGTTGTTAAACTTTTCAAAAACATTCATTGCGATGTGTAGAGAGAGAGAGAGAGAGAGAGTCGGATGTGAATGAGTATGTCTGTTGGCGTGTATGTGGTCACTATTAGTAACTGCCGATGATGGCAGTTGAAGCCTTACAAAAGGCAAAGAGGAAAAAAACAAACAATCAAAACAAAACAAAAGCTATTAAATGGTCAGTGGAGAAAAGTTTTATTTCATGTTGAGTAAACAGCTTTTCCTAATAAAATATGAGTGTGGAAAAGCCACTCATTCATACGATTTAACTACAAAGAAGTTAAGTCAAGGGCTTAATATATACTAACAATGTACAGATACATGTTCATACGCATTAAGTTCAGCTTCAAAACTTAATTCTCTAATTATGTTTACTTGCCAGTAGTATAAATTTGATATTCTACATTATATTCAAGTTATTTCTAAGCGACAATTACTTCAAAATAGTTGTGTTTTGTGTTAAACGTATCAAAGAATAAATCTTATTTATAAAAAAAATGTGTAAATACTTAATAGTACCCCTGTTTTTAATTTCTTTAAGCTTTCAAGTGGGTGCAAACAATAACAAATAAATAAAATTATGAATTTAAGAAATATATTTTATTTTTAGTTTTGCTTGGCTGTGGTTATTGATTGTCAACGGCCACCTCAACTTGTGGTGAGTTTTTGTGAGAGTGACAAGAAGCAAAACTTTGCTAAAAGAATTAGAAAGACTTAAGAAACAAACTATAAGCCTGTGATCTAAAATCAAGTTGCCGTCTTAAGTCTTTTGTCGTAAAGCCAAAAAAAACCCTTGTGTGTTGAGAACAATTCAAGATTTACGAAGACATAAAAGGTATTCTTTTCAGCTTTTTTCTTGTGGAAAGATTGAAAAAAAATTTTTTTTAAATAAAATATTTGCCATCTGTTTGTTGTCGAAACTAATAAATGTTTTATTTTTCCACTTTTTCAACGAAGAAAAAGCTGTAATGAATACCTAAATTATAGAAAAATATGAAAAAATAACAAAAATATGAAGCACTCAAAGATGGTATTTATTATTTTAGGGGCATAATTAAACATTTTAAAATCCTAACTGCCAATGAAAATATTCATCCTGGGGCCAAATCGTTGTATTCGATATCGAACGAATTTCGTCACTTATATTGTGTGTTTGTTGTTTATTTTGTTTTTGTAAAACTATTTAATACAGCTTCAGATCGTTTTTATATAAAAATTTTATTAACAATATTATTCAACATTTCGATAATAATGTTTTATCGAAATATTGAATAATATTGTTAATAAAATTTTTATATAAAAACGATCTGAAGCTGTATTAAATAGTTTTTCAAATAATTAAAAAGATCAAATAAATATTATATATTTTGTTTTTGTTTTACATTATTTTTGCTCGATAGTTCATTCGTTATCGAATGCGATGATTTGGCCCCTGATTGTGTTTGACGGTTTTGGAAAACATTGCCGTGATTTGTAAATAAAAATGCGACAGTTGTCAAAAATGTATTTAAAGTTTAATCGTGTTTGCCGTATTTGACAGAAGCGCAAAAAGTGCAATTTTACGTTCAATAGTGAAAACGACAGCTCTCGTTCTTAAGCTACGACAAACGTAACAAGGGTGATTTTGTTAGTGTAAAGTTTATAAAGCTACATAGCTCAACAGACTCACATATCGTATATAATTAAAGCTTACAAAAGCAGTAGCATATTGTTCGGAGCAAAAAATTGTAAGACACTATACTTTAAATAGTTTTCTGTTCATTACAATTGCTTTTCTGGTTTTTACTAAAACTGTTTGATTTTCAATAAAATACTTTTTTTAACTCCAGGATCCTGCAACTTGTTGTTTAGATGGTGGCAGAGATGAAGCTATGGAGACTTGTGCCCAACGCATGGGAATAGCTGGCCCACAAGTTGATAAACCACCTACTGTGGAAACAGCCACGGTAAGTCGAGTTGTTTGTGAACGTTTGATGAGAGCGAATGTGTTTTTTATGATCCATTGAATAAGTTGTAGAGCCGTAATAGGTAAGCACATGTCCGACTACTTTTTTTTTTTTTTTAATACAAACACAAAACTGCGAAGCTTTTTTGCTTGTCTGCAGAAACACCCAGAGCCTTCGGCAGGAATCGAACCTGCCACCTCGGGACGACTCTTAGCACGCCACTCAACCAATTCATTCACCGAGGCGTTCTATAAGCTCTGGCTTATTTAAACAAGTGTTTTATGTTTTGTTGAACGCCTCTCTAACGACGATTGTGTAGCTATTTGTTAAATAAAAGCTTGAACAACAGGGAATATTTTTGTTAAATAAGACCATGTATAAAGTAGTTATTGTAAATTCGTAATAGGTCTTGTCGTAGTTCTTATGTTTTCCATCTCTTTACTCGAAATCTTGAAAGCAGAGTTTGTGTTAGCTATTGTTGACTGGATAGTCTCGATATGTACTGGATACTAAATAGACAAACCAACAGTAGTAAGCTCTAATTTATCCAACTTTGAAAAAAATTGATTTTTTTTCTAATTAAACGTACACAATTAATTTCTCCTTATTTTTCCCTTTCGTAGTTCCGGTACTATGCAATGCATAAATTAAATTCCTTTTCGGGCTCAAGTTCAACCCTTGGTTTGTCACTTTTAATCAAGATTAAGTAAAGAAAAGTAAAATTTTGTAGCTAAGTGGACAACCGGCCAACTAACACTTCACACTATATAAATATTTGATATCGAACCAGTTCGGCCTATGAAAAGGGGGGAAAAACAACATTTGTCAATTCATTTAATTCTAAATGTACTTTTGCAAACAAATGTTCGAAAACAATAAACCGCTAATAAATTTGAACTTAAATTGCCTTATTGACACTATCTAATAAGTCTAATTCTATATTCATTTATTTTAATTTTTTTTTTTTAGTGCCTGGCCGAGTGCATTTTAAGGGAATCCAAATACATGCCGGAGCCCGAAACTCTCAATCTTGAGGTTATTAAATCTGATTTACGCTCTAAATTTCCTAATGACACAATTTATGCTGATACCATGGCTGAAGCTTTTAAAAAATGCCAACCACACACCCAACAGAAACTGAAGGCTTTTAGACAAATTCCTTTGGGTGCAGCGGCTCTACAAAGGGCATGCAGTCCATTTGCTGGCATGGTGCTGGGTTGCACGTACATGGAGTATTTTAAAAATTGTCCAAAACATCGCTGGACCGAAAATCCGGAGTGTGATTTGGCCAAACAATTTGTAACGCAGTGTTCGTTAGGAGCTTGAACTAAAAACTGGACATTTAAAATATTTTCGTGCACTTGAAATTTTGTTGGTTACATTTTTGTTAAATTATCTACATATGTATTTTATGCAATTCAATTCAAATTTTAAAATAAAGTGGAGGACGTTGATGTTTGCCAGTATTTCGACTAGAGAAAAATCTAACGCAGAGATTTGGTTTTTTTTTTTAATTTTGCGCTGTAGCCAGATGTTCAAGTTTTTTTTACTTGCTAAAGGTATTCAGCTCAGCTTTTTTCCTTGTGCGAAAACTGGTTTACAACAAACACATGAAAAAAAAACGTTTTTTTTTCTCATGAGTTTGCAAGGTACGTTTCAAGGCGAATCAATTACAGGTGGTCGCAATTCAATTCGCTTCAACATTTTCTCTCGAGTTGTCATACGGTTTGTTGTCGTTTGCTATCAGCTTTGACAGCTCAGAAGATAAAATTGTGGAAAAATGTCGAAGTGAATTGGGATGCGGGCAACATAATGGATTCGCCTTGGGTAACTTTAAACCAAGTAGCCTTAAAAGAGCAGCTGACTACTGCTTTTAGCTTCCAGAAATGTCAAAATGCACAACACAAACACACCAACGCGAACAAATGGGTGTCAGAATATAAAGTATTTATGCCAACAAAATGCATGAAGTGTTTGTTGGTGTTGTGTTTATTGTAGTTCAATGCAACTCTACAAGGTATTGAGGTGACTTAAGTCAATGTGATATTAAGGTGCTGCGCTTAAATCAATGAGAACCGGAAGTATATTTTTCTGTTGATTGGAATATGTTTTATATTCTCTCACTAACATCCAATTGATTTTCAAGCGATTTTTGTGTTTGTTTTTATTGTCTCAATATTGACCACGTTTTCAATATTTGCTACCTGGTATCAAGATATCTGGATGCGTTTTTTAAGAAATAAATTTTTTTTTATACCTTTCCCATGAAGAAAAAGCCATTTCTCTAGAGAATATGTATGTATGTACATTAAAGTTTGAAAGGCACAACTTGAGGGCATCCAACTCCTACCATGCAACATGTCACACTTACTGCCGGTTTTGTAAAACGTGCACCACGTCTTGATTTTATTTTACAAAAAATAACATCTGATTTTTTTTTATATTTTCAATATAAAAAAAGAAAACAAAAAAAAATTTGTGTACATCTTAGAAAAACCAGCAGTTAATTTCTTACATTGGCTCTAAATCACATTTCTTAACTTTTGACATGATATCTCAAAGTCAATAGTCCTTTTCACTACCATCAGCATAATCTTCCGGCAGCACAATATCTGTAAAGAAATCTTCACGATTGTTGCGTATGAAATTCAATAAAGCATATTCGAGTTCAGCTGTGAGACCCAAATCCTGACAGTGACTAAAAAACAATTTACGCCTTTCTTCACGATCCATATCCTTAAATTAAAATATGTATTGAAATAAAGTTTGCATTATTGAGTTACACAATTTTTCCCACCATTTTTACAATTTTTTGAGCTGTCTTGAATACCAAATTTTTATTAATTAGTTGCAGACTTTCGAACTGGTCATGCATCAAGAGTTCTGTCCAGGGCTCTTGAAAAAATTCAACAAAATTAACAATATCCTTGAGATACCAACGTGACTTTAAGTTGTTTAGCATCAATTCATGCTGGCCGCAAAAGAACTTGAGAAAATCATAGTTTTTTCGCTGCAAAAGTAAAATAAAATATATAAAAGCATTTTTGGCTTTTAAAAAGTTCATCTTGTAGCTGTCAATTAAGCGACCCAGCTGGGGTAAGAAAATTCGTTGCACAACATAAAAAATATAAGCAGTTTTTTAGTGTAAACCAAGACAGAATCATTAACAATTAGTTGCGTTAGAATTCGCCGCGCAACACACACACAAACCAATACATACTTTTTTTTTAATGTAAAGTGATTTTCGTTGTCGTAGTCTGAATGTTTACTAAACACCTTAAAAGTCATATTTGTGCATTAAACACAACGACAATAGACAAATTTTTACCACAAAACTTTTCTACCACCAAAAAATCTTAAAGGAAAGACACCAACTGAAAGAAAAAAAACTGACATGTAAGTGCTATTTGGTGCAAGAAGCAAAAACTAATCACCTGTGCTACCAAGTTCACCTTGTGTAAATTCGCCTGGAGTGCAAACAATCTGTTGCTTGTCAAAATCTAAATTCGATGTGGGCTGTCCAGCAGGCCATAGGAGAAAATATTCTTTTTTTCAACCAAAAATCTCGAGATTCCAATGATGCGAAAATGTTTGTAAACAAAGGGAAGAAGAAAATCAGCAATAAATAGTGCTGCGAGGTCACAATGAAAAACTAAACAATCAGTGCTGCCAAGTTCAACTGGTAATAAATTCGCCTTGTGAAAAATTCACCTTGTGCAAAAAATAGCTGATGGATGCTAACACATTAACAACTTATTTACTAACGTATGCAAAGCAATTTTATAGCCTTCAGTGTTGCCAGTACAGTGATTCTTTTAGTATTTTGATTTTCCCGTATTAATTTGATAATTTACTTTTTAACTACTTTTATGCATTAATGTTTTTATAGCTTCATTTGTTCTGTGTTCTTTGAAGAAAACGTTGCTGCAGAAGCTTTTTCCATATAATTCAGTTTTTTTATTGTTAAAACTGCTACCACGACTACTATTTATCGTTTAATTTCATCTATACGTTTTTCTAAAATAGTTTATTATATTTTAGAATTTTAGAGTTTTCTTAAATTTTTCGAAAAACTCTTTTTCTTTATTTAATAATAAAGAAATTAATAACATTAAATGTATTTTGAAAAAAAGATTTCGAATGATCACTTTACTGAGGTGGTAACGCTGGTAAAAAAAAAGAAATCACACCGTACACGAACGGTGACATCAGTTTTTTTCATTTTGCCCTTAAGAAAATGATAGAAACCCTGATGTATGAACTCATCAGCAGTGTCGGTCATATGAGGCATTTAATGCCCGATACTGTTCTTGCAGGGATCATACATTACAATTGACCAATATGTCGACTAAGGAAAAATAAACTGTTCAAGGCCACGATTCACTATTCTACACAAACGAAAGATCTGCTAAAAATTAAATTTGTGCTCAAAAAGTATTTTTGGGTGGACTAAAAGTGCATGTGTGCGACAGATTTTCTGAAAAGTCCGTCTTGTGAAAATTTCCAAAACATATTTTTTCCTAAGCGATTGGGGCACAGCCTTTTCGAAGCTGTTGTATAATAGTGTGGCCTACGACAGAGTTTTAACAGATTAACATAGCAACTTCGAGTCAATGAATCATATGATTGTATGAGTTATTAGATACATATGTTTTTTTTTACTCTACTTGGGGATCTCAAGGAATCCCAAAAGTTTATAAAAAGATAAAAAGAATTTTAAGGGACAAAAGCAAAAAATAGAAAAGTACAATTGCTTTGTTTGCCTTTGCGGAAAGAAGCCGTCTCTCTTACCTTTTTTGTCACAACAACAATTTCCTCCACCACTCCTCTGTCATTCAAACGTACTCTTGAAAATTCACTGTCATTGTAAGTGACCAATGGAAATCCATATTCATTATTCAAATGATTGGCCAAATAACGTTTTGGTATAGTTATTTTGATAAATAAAAACTCCAAGGGAAGTTGAGCTTGAAAATAGCAAGGTTTCGAAAATTTTTTTTCGGTCACTGCTTTAGTTTCGAATAGTTGTAAGGCATTAATGATCTGAAAGGTAAGAGGAAATTGCATCTGTAAGAAATAGTGCCTCAAAGTATTAAATTACGATAAACTATTCGCCACAAGTTGCAATTTAACAAAATTTTATAACTTTTAACTTTATGATGGCTCTTATGAATACAATAAATACGGCACTGTCTTACCTTCTCAGCTGCCTCTTGAGCACTGACAAAGCGATATTGATGATTGGGCTCTACTTGGTGTTGGATAAAATTTCCCATGGCATAAACATCGTGCAAAGAAGTTTGATAATCCTCATTCACGAGCACAAAATCATGATCCGTTTCTATGTTGGCTGTCTTAAAAACTTTGAAAGAAAAATTAACAACTTTTAACAACTTAGATTTTAAGTAAAAGAAAAATTTTTATAAATTAAGCATTGCGTAAAATAGTAGTAAGTAAATTAGTAGTTATATAATGGAAAATGAAAAAAGAAATGCGGTCGGGGGACCCACGTTACGAACGAAGTTCCTTACGTTTCATCTTCGAATGTAATACAAGGTGAAATCTGTACGTTTTATTTTGTGTTGTTTTTGAAATTTTATATGCTTCTTTAAATTTTTGGAACGTTTTATTTTTTGCTTTTGACACATGCAGTATTTTTTTTTTGTCAATC
Source organism: Sturmia bella (assembly GCA_963662145.1). NCBI lineage: Eukaryota > Metazoa > Arthropoda > Insecta > Diptera > Tachinidae > Sturmia > Sturmia bella. The sequence continues at coordinate 19,327,697 of OY759172.1, read as the reverse complement.
TGCTACAAAACGAAGAAAAGCAACTGTTGGTAAATTTTTTAATATTGCTGTTTTTTGTTGTGACATACTTTACTTTAGCGACATCTAGCAACTGATAGTGTCCGTTTTCACAACTAATTAATATTTATTGGTAGGTGTCTCCGCTGACAGCATCGGAGACACCTACACAATTGTTTGTCGACAGATACACCAATACATATAGCTCATATGCTTTCGTGACGATTTCTACTAATTTGCACTACCAGCAAGCCGGGTTATGAAACTTCGTTCCGAAAATATCAAATTGCAAAAATTTTTTGAGAATTCAGAAAAAAACTCCCTTTATCTAAAAATAGCAACAATTACAAATCAAATTACGAGCTGTCAAATAATTTTTAAAGCTTTTCAATTGATTTTAATTTGAAATCATATTTTGGTATGACGACTCAAATATTTGACTAAAGAGATTTGGATGGCTCAAAAAAGAGAAAAGATCACAAAACTAGAAGCATTAATTAAACTCTATGGTTGAGTCTTACGGTTTACAACAGTCAATTACATTATCGGGACTGTAGCACGATTTTATATCTTCGGAATAAGCAAAGATTTATTATGAATGTTGGTCGTTCTTTACATTGAAGGTTTTTGCTAATAGTTTTCCTTCAAAATTATAGTTATTTACGCATTTACCTTCTTTTCTATTTTGAAACCTATTAGTATTTAAGATATAAGGCAAAGCCATTTCTGTGCAATATTTGTTTACTTAGAATATAAAAAGTTGTGCAACTTACTATTTAATAATTAAATTATGGATGTTGATGAGAGCATATAAAATATATTCCAATGACCAGAAAACTAATTTATTTACACCCGTATTCATAAAAACTATTGAAGGTTTATTCCACGCTTATTTCACAAATATTCCGTAGAAATACCTCAAATAAGAGCTCAATAAACTAACAATGATTATTATGAATATGGCCTTAAGATTTTGTGGGGATATTTCAAAAAAAAAAAACATATTTAAAATTTTGAATATAACTATTTTCATACAAACTTTTTCTAAATTTTTAAAATTTCCTTTAAAGAAGTCATTAATTCAGGTCCAAAAATGAACCTTTTTGGAACTGAATTAATACATTTCAATTGGCTCTTAAAGCAAATAAATAATTAAGTTCATATTTAAAGAAGTCAGTTTTACTTACTTTCCAATAACGACTGCGGCAAAAACACTTCATAAAAGCTCACAAACAAATCACATGCCATGTTTATTTTTTCTTTATTTGCAGGTTTAGTAAAAGTAACTTCTTTCAGACTGGTTTCGTTTTCGCATAATTTAAAATCACTCAAATTCATGTTTTCATAAATCTGCACACCCAAATCACCTGCCATTTCCAATAAAATTTCCTCTATGCGTTCATCTGCTGACGCAATGTTTAACGTTAAGCCAAATTGTAGTGCGCGATTCGCACCGGGTAGAACCAAGTGAATTTCTGATCCTTTAATGCCATGTTGTAGGAGAAAATTGACAAATTCAAATGCACGCACATGACAGCCATAAACAATAATTGACTTTTCTTTAGTTTTGGGCAGATAATTTTGCAACAATTGCAGTTTGTGATAGAATAAAATCTTATCAAAACGATTATTAATATGACAATAATTAGCAGGTCGTTGTGTATGATTGAATTTTTCAAGCGGTACACCGAATTCAGTGCCGCACAGCAGCAACAGAGTTTCGTAGCAAATTTCACATTGACTTTGCATTGTTATCATGCGCTGAGCGCTGTGAAGGAGAAGTAATGAAAAAATTTATTTCGCCATAGAGATTAAGATTTATCGTTCCGTAAGATTTAATTAGAAGAATATATAATTTTTATTTGATCTTAATTTTTCAAATAGAAATTTCTGCAACTTCAGATCGTTTTTATATAAAATTTATTAATAATAATATTCAATATTTTGCTGACAGTTTGTTAGCATCTTCAGGATAATAACTATTTGTAATTAAATTGAAAAATTTCAATTTAAACACTAACATTATCCTGAAGATGCTAACAAACTATTAGCGAATAAAAAGTAAATATTTACCCATCTATAGATTTAATTTTACCGCTTATAAATCTTATCCAAGTTGTTACATCCAAGCGATCGCAAGCATTTCTAATAAAAGCATCAGAATTTTTGAAATTTATCCAACATGTCTCTTGAGAGTTTTCCGAACAGGTTTCGCATTCAAATGAATATTCATGATCGGCTTCCATAACACCGGGACTACATATAACGGTGATATTCAATTGAGGCAAACAATTGAGTGTAGCATGAGTGTCATTGCTGAAGAAAAGTTGTAAGAAGAATAATTTGAAATCATTGCGGAAACAAGTGAAAGAAAAAATACTAAGAAATTAATTAATAGAATACAATAGTTGAATGGCATTAACATTTCTTTTCTGGTGTTGCCCTATTATAAACGTTAATTGAATTTCGGTTCAGTTACCAATGTTATATTTATGTTAATCGTGGAGTTCCTTTCTAAGTATGTTACATATAAATCGGGCAAAACATGTGGCATTGTGGCCAGATTAATCCTCAATGTTGTGACCACTACTCGCTTGTTGTTACTTGTGTCAATTATGTACTCCGTTACAAACGAAAAAAAAAAAATCATATCTCCTTTACATGTGGTTACAAAAGCAAGCAACAATGAAAATACCAACAGAAAGAATCCAATAAAATATAAAATTTTACAAGAATATACCTTAATTTTAACGTGACCAATACTTTCTTGTTGGCCTTTGTTGGAGGTAAATACATTTATAAGCGACTTAAAATACATAAACAATATTGACATGAACACAACTCTGAAGAACAGCGAATAGAAAAAATTGGGAACATTAATGCAATTTTCCTTTCTACGGCAAAGGGTTATATCTTTAATTTTGTATGGCACCAATATCGTGAATAATAATTAATAAAAAAAATTAATAAAACAATGCATTAATTTTTTTTTTAATTATTTATGGTTATGGTGACTTTTTTTATCCTAGTTTCACTGAAGTCTTAAAAGTGACATTTTAGGAAAAATGTGCAAAATAAATTTCGTGTACATTTTGTAATACATTTCGTGTAAGTTTTGCAAGATTATATTTTTATTTGCTATAAAAGCTGATTGAAATGTATTATTTTAGGTCTAAAAATATACCTTATTGTTTTCTGTCTCTTTTAGCCGTCTATATGCTGCCGACATTTTGTTGATGCTACTCAACTTGTCAGAAGTCTGAAAAAAAACTGAAAAGAATGTTTGCACAAGTAGTAAACTTTGAAACAATCTTTTAAGTTTTTTCGAGTCAACTGACGAGTTGCATACCATCAACGACATGTTGTGGCATACAGATGAATTGAAGAGACAGAAGACAATAAAATGGTATATTTTTAGACCTGAGGACAAACTGGTTTTGACATTTTACACTCGAGAGCAGCAACAAAATATTTGGATTTTGTTACAATTGCTGTTATTGTATTTTTGCGGCCATCTTGTTGCCTTGGCAGTAACTACAGTTGATTCTCGCTTTGCTAAACTTATGTATAGACAATTGTAAGATCTTACAATGTTGTCAGAAAATGTATAGAATATTTTTAACCAAGCAGCCATCCAGACAGTAATTATGGCAATTGATTTTAAGCAAAATGCCGAATGTGGACATTGATTATAATTTTCAAAATAAACTCGTTTTACGTGAGCTATATAAGTTTTTGAGTTTTTCTCTCTGAATTTGATCTCTTTAAACTGCTTTTTTCTCAAGATGTTCTGCCTCATAGATACATTATAATGTATAATTATATGTCAAACTTAAAATTATCGTCAACATGCGTCAAATTGTTTTGTGCCATGAAAGCGATTCAGACAATTCAAAAATGTGAATGGATTAGTGAAAAAGTTTGTGTGCATTACCTATTGTCTGTTACGTTTAAGCTGCCATACATTTAATATGATACTACAGTGCGATAACCAAATAATAGACATAACCGAGTATCTACATTACAGGCCAACCTAAATTAGCGCGTCAAGCGTATTTTTGCTGTGTAAAACTGTGTAAAAACTCTTGACGCGTTAATTTAGGTTGGACTGTAATGTAGATACTCGGTTATGTCTATTATTTGGTTATCACACTGTATTATCATATTATATGTATGGCAGCTTAACCGTAACATCCCTGCAAGAACAGTGTCGGTCATTTGATGCATCATATGACCGACACTGCTGATGGGTTCATACATCAGGGTTTCTATCATTTTCTTAAGAACAAAATAAAAAAACTGATGTAAACATTCGTGTACGTGTGATTTCTTTTTTAAACCAGCGTTACCACCTCAGTAAAGTGATCATTTGCAATCTTTTTTTTCATAATTACCACAAAATTACATTTAATGTTATTAATTTCTTTATTATTAAATAAAAAACATAGTTTTTCGAAAAATTTAAGACAACAATTCAATTATAAAATAGAATAAACTATTTTAGAAAAACGTATCAATAAAATTAAGCGACAAACAGCAGTCAGTAGCAGTTTCAACAATAGAAAACTGAATCATATGGAAAAAACTTCCGCAGCACCATTTTTTTTCAAAAAAAAAAAAAAAGGACAAATGAAACTATAACAACATTAATGCATAAACGTAGTTCCAAATGAAATCACCAAATTAATAGGGGAAAATCAAAATACTAAAAAATTCAATGTAATGGCATCGCTGAAAGCTATAAAATTGTCAATGTGTTAGTTTCCATCAGCTATTTCTTGCAGGGACAAAAAACAAATATCTTAAATTTATTTCAGGTGTATGCATATCGTTACATTAATATAAAAAGGCTTTAAGTAATTTTTTCTAGTTGAGTTTTTGGCATATTTTAATATATTAAGGCATTTTGTATTGATACTTGCAAAACACAACTTGATTTGAAAGAAGGAAATTACGGTGTTTCTACATTAAGTTACCAACATGTATTTTTTTATATCTATACTTGAAATAATAAACTCACCACAATTTATGCCAACTGAATATCATTAATCTCAAAAAGGCCTTACATATATCGTTGAAACCCACCACGACAATATTTCTTACACTGCCAAAATAAGCAGTTGGTCTCAGATTCATCATAAATACCGCATAATGGCCTCTAAATAAATCCAAAATTTGCTTTAATATCATCTTGTGCTCTTCACTTGATGAGTCGCGCAAACACTGTGAAACGTAAGAACTTTTCAGCCAACAGTCAAACCATACTTTTTTTTTGCGACGTGGCTCCAAAGGTTGCATCTTAGCCACTAGGTCATTGGGACTATTATAGCGATCCTGGTGAACGTAAATGATACTTAAAATCTATATATAGAAAAAAAATATTTCAAAACAAATACTCACCGTGGCTTGCAAATAATAAAAACAATTAAAATCTGTTTGTCGGGACAATTCTCGAAATATGAAATCAGCTTGATAATGGAAAAAAGAATGAAGCTTCAAGCAAATTATTTCGGCTTCAAAAAAACGCTGTAGCTCATCCTGTTTGGTGGTGTGGAAATGTTTGCGCAGAAATTTACTTAAACGAAAGGGTCTACAAAGATACAAGAAATTTTGGCTCGATTAGGGAAAGCAGACATAAAATTTAATTTTAATATCAATACTGGGAACAAGCTAACTTAAGTTGTTAAGAATTTATATGAAAAAAAATTTATAATAGAAAAGTTATACTGATGAAATGAAATAAGTAAAATTGTAGTTTCACAATTGTAAGCTTCGAAGCTAAAAATTACAAAATTCTGGTTGCCAGGCGGTGAAAATACAACGGCAGTTCCTTGGGTGCAACCATTTATTTGCAAGCCTGTGTTATCATTTTAAGCGACTGCCTTACCATGCTAACTGCCTAGCTGCTCAGTTGAGGCCATGATTCACTATCCTAACCAATCGTGCAATCTATTGGCAATAGTATAAGTGTTAAAAAGGGTGCAAAAGTACAATAGTGTGGTCACTTTGGTGCTACTTTTTAAAGCAGGACAGAATTCAGAAATCAGATTTATCTAACAATTTCCAGTGAATGAATCGCACGATTGTGTAGGAGAGTACATCATGGCCTTTATAACACGTAGGCCAAAAGAAATAATAATATGGAAATTTCTCTTATTTTTGCATATGGTGGCCGATGTAAAATCTGTGAAATAGACAGCTGTAGAATACATGGTGCAACACATTCCCCAAGAACGCGGAATGGCACTCAATGGAAAACTGCAAACTAATCATACTAATCACATGTAGAATTGAACAGAACCAAAAAGAAAGTTAGAATTAAGGCAGAATAAGTTTGTGTTTTACTTTCGGCACTTTCTTTTCGAGGAATTGGAAATATGAATATGTGGTTTGATTTGCTTTTATTTTTTCTTTTCGTTGCCTTCTGACAAACCTGTAGAAAACAGAAGTCAATGTCAAGTGACAGCTAAAATTGAGTATATATTGTTTTTCAAGGTGCTAAAATCTTTAAAAAAAATTGTTCTAATTCAGTAGTCATTGAGAAATAGAGCTCCTCGATGGATGAATTGGTAGAGAGTCCTACTAAGAGTCCCCGAAGTCACAGGTTCGATTATTGCCGAAGGCTTTGGGTGTTTCTGCTTCGCAGTTTTGTGTTGGTTAAAAAAAGTAAAAAATAAAACAACACTGGGTAAAGAAAAACTATTTTTCGTTAAAAACCCCCGGTTCCTTTCCAGGAAAACCTGATTGAAAATTATTTTTTATGGAAAAGAACGGCAGCTGAAAGTAAAAATAAATGAGACCTTCATTTTTTTTTAGCACAATGGGATCTTTCTAGGACCCAAGTGAGCCAGTCTCATGATCGGCAGCCCGTGTAACGTGTAACATTAATTTTTTTAATATAAACAAAAACTCATTTGCTACCAGAATAAAGTGCCAACCATGCTACAACTAATAAGGTAACATTTTCCGTACAATAAAAACAACTTCAATAAAAATAACATGAATTTTCTTTTTGTACAACTTCTGAAAGCTGTCAAAAAGAGGCCACTTTCAAATTCACAGAAGAAAGAAGAACAGAGCTTCAGAGCTGATTTGCTATCTCTTTTTGGTTGCATGTCATCTCTGTATTCTCTTGACAGTTCATCTGATGAGGCTAACTTATTAGTTGTATCATGGTACCAAGTAATTCCGGCCTAATGAACGACATCACCCATTCATAAATACTGCCTTACCTAATTATTACAAAGCCCACAATTTTATTCTCATCTATGGAACGTGTCGAATCACCACATCTTATTGTATAACATTTATAATCACTCTTTGGGTCATTGAAAATATTTTCCAGTATATCATTTATTGGTTTTGCATCACAACGATGGGATGCATATTCTTTGGAGGAAATACTTGCACAAGAAAATGCCGTCTTTAAGGTTAAGCCACTACCCACACTAGACTCTGTTGTATTGATGGGATAATTATATGGCCCCCCTTCAGCTTGACTGAAAACATTAATAATGTCAGCGGCATCTTTAAGCCGGGCCGCATATATACTTATTTCGCCAGCTACAGCACTACGATGAGCTATAAAATAATGCTCATCCACAAAGCAATTAGGGCGAAAAGAAATCGGCTGAAACATAGACGATCATTATTTTTCGTATTAGGAAAAAAATAAATAAATAAAAACACTCACAATGAAAAATTTCAATAGTTCCAAAATTGTGGGAATTGTGGGTTTTTCTGTGGAAATCGCTAGCAAACCATAATCTTTTTCTGGATATGCTGCAAATGCAGTCAATAGCAAGCGATATATCTCACGAGGATCTTGTGTGTTCATTAATCCCAAAAGTTCGATTTTAAAAGCATTTGCCATCCAAGGAACACCTGTTTGGCCTTCTGATATATTGCAGACCAAATTTAAGTTACGTTTCTGGACTTGAACATAATATGAACACGATTTCAACTCTGGAGTAATGAGCAAGAAATAATATATTTTATTTGTATGATTCTTGATGGGCTTAAGTATGAGTAAAATTTTATAGCAGCTGCGTTTGGGTAGCAACACCCTCTATGACGTGCTAAATTTCAAAATTTCGTTTGGCATTACCCCTTAAACTATTATTAAGAATATTTGGAAATATTATAATAATAGAAGTATTGGGAATATGTGATAATTAATGAAATTGTTTTTTTTGAGCAAAGATCATGTCTTCTTTTTTCTTGGTTTTTATTAGCAAAAAAAAAAAAAAAACATTTTGATAAGCCATGTGTTAAGTCCAACAACACAAAATAGCAAAACCAGAAGACTATTTCTCAAAAAAAAAAATATTTTTTCCAAAAAAAATCTAAAATACTTGTATTTATGTGTGACAGCGCATAGGGAAAGGTACTTAAGGGTAAACAATCAATTTTCACTTTTTTTCTTTTTTTTTTTGTGATATGGACAACAAACATGTGGGCTTTGAATGAGATAACGAAAGGAACAGTTTACGATGTATAGCTTTTTATAAAATTGCGGGAAATAGGAAATTTTATGATCAGGCTTTTCTTTGCAAATCACGTGATTTCGATGCTCAAGATAAGCATTACTTCAATAAGTTAAAATTTTATATTATTACTAAGATCTGGAATAACATTTCCACCGACTAAACTTTAGAAAAATCATAAAAAATTTTCTTAATGCAATTTATTTTTATAAATCACGTGATTTCAAGTATGCGGTTACGGCACGATGTGTACTCGTAGTTGATTAATGTACAAATAAAAGTTATAAATCATAGCAAAAGAAGTAATGATGCAATTGTATTTTGCATTTTTAAAACTTTAAAATACCCAGTTCAGGCCCCTTCCTAATGATCTTACGAACGATAACTTACTCTCACTCAATTCCTCCACACGTACTTGTACTGGCACACTTGAAATATCCTTTTGCTTTCCGCCAGAAAATTTCTTCAGGTTTTGAACAACACAACCATCAATGTTTTCAAATTGGCAGGACAAAAGGCTTTGTGTAAAACATTTAGTTAAAGAGAAATCAAGAAAAACCGGCAAATACTTGCAACCAACCTTAAGTTGCTGCAACTTGCAGAAGTGGTGACCTCGCTGGCGCATAAAAATATTTCTTGTACTGCCGATGCGTTAAAAAGATCTTTAAATGGACGTTTTTTGGTGCAGCTGTTTATAAGATATACAAATTTAATTAAATCCTGCTCCTTAGGAAATATTAACAAATAACACAATTGCTTACTTGACCAATAGATTGTATTCTCTAAAACTTTGGTTGGCATTAAATTTTATTAAATTGCCAAAAGGTTGAAGATCTAAGGTCTCCAATAAAGACAAAAGATCGATTTTATCGGTAAGCCATAGAAAGCCGGCTGCAACATTATTAATCTAAAATTCAGCAACAAAAAAATAGGTGCAGAGTAGAAATCTCGCCATTTTCAAGGTGTCACTCGACATTGCTCGCTCACTTCGATACATACAAAACAATTTCAAAACCTTGATACAATGTCGAGTAACATCTTGAAAACTACGGATTGTGCTAAATACCTCTGCTACAATAAGCAAGCTCTGAGTTTTCGCTAAAAGTTCTTCGGCTATATAATATTCTCCCCAACTCTGCTTCAAACGGGGATTATCTTGATCGATGATATCAACCACATCATCATTATCTTCAGGTCTGAAAATATTTGTTTGTACTATTAAAAATGGCAAGTGAAGTATAGTTAAATAATCTTATAAATATTCAAATATGAACTTAGTTATTTTTTTTGATTTAAGAGCCAATTGAAATTAATTAATTTAGGTCCAATAGACAGCTGAAAAAGACAGCAAATATTTTTAAAAAGGTTCATTTTTGGACCTAAATTAATCTTATAAATGTTTCAAACGATAATGCAGTGAAGTAGCTGTGCAGAAACACGTGTAACAATATGGTAGTGCAGTAACCAACTGTAAATACTGCTTAATAGTATGTTTCCTTTACAAGTTGAATCACTCGATTCGCTCTCTCAATTATGTTTATGAATCACACTGTTTACACGACTCGTCTATGTGCTTCGATTGGAATTTATTTTTAATAAGCCAACATATATTTTTCACCAACTTCGTGAAGCAAATTTTTCAAAATAGACAAAAGAAGTGAAGTGTTGCTGTAAAAAGCCGTCATTCATATGGAAATGTGTTTGGAGTTGGCATTGCAGGGCATTACATACAATCCAGAAACTTTAATTAAAATTTTTTTTACGTTTTTTATGTTCGTTTTTGTTTTTTTTTTACAATCGGGTGTGTTCTAGAGTTCGAGTTCACTTTAAAGTGGATTATTTTAGCATTTCTGCAATTCACATCTCCATGTTTTTATTCGTTTTCAATTCGACTAGCTCCAAGCATTTTTAGAAAAACTTTATTTTCCACTTAATCTTTTCTAAATAAAATAATTAAAAATTTTTTCAACAGCTGATAAAAAGCTGTTATTTCGAACAAAAACTACGAACAGAAACTTCGAATGTGCAAAAACATACTGGGGATTCAAAAAATTTTGCTAAATCAATCCAAGTCGAACCTAAAACACACGCGAATATATGATTTTGACAGATAGTGCAGATAAACTTGCGATATAAATTAGAGAAGACAGGAATTTTTCGTGCTTCGCATGTGGCTTCAATTTGAAGCTTTTTCGTTTGCTCTCAAATTTTTGTATGGCTTCGCTCCTGGTTAGGATGTTAAACACAAATAGAGAGCGAAGCGCATGTCATGGAAACATGGTATTATGCCATTATGAACTAGTCCTACTCAATCGTACGATCTATTGAAAATAACATGTGTGCCCAAAAAGTTTCATAGTGCATGTGTGTAAAAGACTTTTTGACAAATCTGTCCGAATTTCTAATCTTTTGAAAAATTTTTAAAAGCTATATTTTTCTTTTCCTAAACAAAAAAAAACTGAAGAAGATACGCATTGAGGTATCGAAATATTGAAGCATTAAAAAAAGTGACCTCAAGCTCGAATTATTAAGTTAAAATATTAAACAACAAAGGTCGAAAAATTGGCATCAGGAATTATATTTTTCCATGTGATTACAGCTGCCTTTTCGAAGTGGCTTACAAAAGTATAATTGATGCAATTTTTATAGAATTCTATCGATTGAATAGGATAGTGTATTAGGCTTGTGTCGAACTCGTTCCTTTGTTCGTTTTTGCCAAGAACCTATTATCGAGCCCATTTCAATAACGTGAGCTCGATCGTGGGTTTGTGGCAAAAACGAACAGGAGAGCGAGTTCGATACAAGTCGATAGTGTATCATGGCTTTTTATTGCAAGCAGGAGTTCATAATTGCCAGCTTGGTAAAATTGTAATGAACTGATTCTCTTTTGTTAATTTTGCCATAAGTCAGCGACCAAACCAATGTTTTTTGTCATGAATCAACGATCGAGCCCATGTATCTATATACAATGGGTTTGATCGTAGGTTTGTAGCAAAAACAAACCAAAGAACGAGTACAATACAAGTGTACAGCTTGGTTGCCACATACAAACTACGCAGCCTGCTAGACTATAGACTTGCATCGAACTCGTGCTTTTGTTCGTTTTTACCACGAACCTGCGATAAAACCCGTTGTATATAGATACATGGGCTCGATCGTTGATTCATGACAAAAATTAACAAAAGATCGAGTTCGACACAAGCCTGCTAGACTAGTATCAGACTTTTTATTTTGTTCTTATTTTGTTATCGTCATGAACCAACGATGAAATCCATGTTATTTAAATGGGTTCGATCATACGAGTATTATAGCTAGACTTGTGTCGAACTTGTTCTTTATTTCACTTTTGCCACAATCGAATGATCGAATCCATTGAAATAACATGGGTCTGGCTCACGACAAAAACGAACAAAAGAACGAGTCTCATACAAGTCTATAATTACAGCTATTAAACTTTTTTTTTAACATTTTCAGTTTATATTTCCCAACTTACAACGCTTTTCTATATCTTATGGCTGGCAAAATTTTATCACGCATTATTACATGCAGTTTCGGGGGAGTTGGATTTGTAATGACACTAAAACATTTGGGATAAAATATCAATGAAATGCCTTGCAAACATGAATAGTTTCTTATATCTGAAAACATTATTAATATTAATAGTTAATTAATTACTTTTTAAAACATAATACCTTTTAATTCGTAACGCCTGTAATCTGGACACTCCAAAACTAAAATATATTTCACTTGATTATCTCTATAGAAAATTTCCACCAAAAGTTGTTGCAGCATTTGAGGATTATAATCCATATGATAAACATATTTTCTTAGAATACATGTATTTGTGGGAGTTAAAGGCAAATTGCAGCAATAATGGAAATGTATGAAATCCAGCCATAAATCGCCCATTAAGGCCGGCATATTCGGAACATTCGAAACCTCTGCATAACCAATAATTATAAGCTTTGAGGGATTTAAGGGCACCAGTAAACGATATTTAACATTATCTCGAAAGAATAACTCTTTCTGGGTATCCTTACGGCGATGACGGCCAAAGTAATTGGTTTTTATGTTGTAGAAAAATTTGCTAATATTATTGTAATCGTCTGGAATGGCATTTAAAATTATGTGCTTTTTGACAATTGCCATTTTTCGTTTTAGAAATTAATATTTTGAAAATAAAAAAGTGGAACAATTTTTTTTTCTTTGATAAATAATAACAGTGAAGCATAAAAAAAATTATATAAGTTGGTTTTACTTTCTTATAAAAGGTTGCAAAGAAAAGTAAAATAGTTGCAAAACGAAGAAAAAAAAATGTTTACTGTGTTAAAGCTTTTGTGTGACCATTTCTGATTCTCATTTTGTTCACGGAAATTATGGAATAAGTAGTTTAGTTTCAAACATTATTTTAAGAATTTTTCAAGTCTACTGATATGTTGCTTAGCACCAACGAAATGTCGGGGGCATTTCGGCATTTTCTGAAAAAGACAGAAAATATTTGTAACGTCTATTTTTGGACCTGAATTAATATAAATACATACATCTATATACTGTGATTTTGAATCGCTAACTATCATTATAGATTGCTGGGTCACGCTCATATGCAGTTTTTATATAAGCTTTTGAAATTTCCTATGTGGCTTACAACAACATCGAATTTATACCCCCCCCCCCCCATTGGCTTAAAAAAAAACAAGACAACAAACAAAACTGCATAGCAAGCAGTCTACATTAGCCATTGAATGGTTTGTTCAACGAACAAATTTATGATCGCACATGAGTTAGCTAATGTAAACCGCTAATATTACTATTTTGTTCCTGTTAAGACAACGTTGCTTAAATATTTGTTAGCTCAACAATGTTCAGTCCTCAAACATCATTTTCACATTGGTAAATCTAGCAAGCATCTTTTAAACTTATTTGCTGAATTAGAGGCTTTTTCGACTCTCCTGCATGATTGAAATTGTCACTTAAGTTTTGGATTTTTAGTTGAAAATTAAAGTTTTGTAGGAATCAAGCGGTGCCATACGGTACTCCATTTTCTGAATGAGTCTCTTATGACTCAGTACTCTGCAGAAAAACCAGATAAAATCTTAGAAATATTTGCTCGATTACCTTTGATTCCGCATAGTGTATTTACAATTTTTAAATTAGTCGTTTTCTAAGCATCTGTTTAAGTAGTTTTGTAATCTGATTCATACGTTTTGAGTCTAATAAGCGAAAATAGTCCAATGGCTTGCTGGAATTGTAGTAAAAAACAGCACTTGAACATTTACAAATGTACTCCACTTACATACGGTGTCATGTTCATGAGCGAAAAAAATCGGCGGCTAGTGCAGACCGCATGTAAAAATTGTTTTGGTCGCCTTAGCAATCAATATTGTGATATCGAATTTTCGTTAGGTTTTGGCATGAGGAAAAGAATAATTTTCGAGGAGTTCGATTTTTATTTAATAATTTTTCTAATTATTTCTGTATTAAGTTTATCAGGCTCAAGTTCTTGCTATATTATTCTTGAGCCTGATAAACTTAATACATAAATAATTATATAAGAAAAAGTTCGAATAATAGAAATTAATTAATAATTTTTCTTTATTTTTTGGGGGGTTGTTTATATATTTGTTTGCTTTACGGGCACTCTGGGACCGTAGTAGGGCGCCTTAAAAATAAAATTTTCTCCCCAAATTTGGTATGACTAACTTGCTCCATGGTGCCCGTAGTGGAGTCAAATGGATGACTAGGAGCCAATAAATTTTTTCCCCCAGTATCTTTTTCGAACATAGACCCCGTACTACGTCTACATGGGTGGGCTCCAGACGTCTCGACAATCAATTTTTTCTTTGTGACAAGATGCCACAATATCGACAAACATTCGTCTATACAAATGGACGTTGACTAATGTATTTATTCGGTAAATGAAGGGTATTATTAAATGCTGCCATACATTTTAATAATAGCTTCTAGTTACCTTTCAATTCGATTTTACAAGCGCTGTATTTTTCGTCCTTTTTACGTTTAATTTTCCGTGTTGTTTTATTTGCAATTTTTTTTTCTGCTCTAGACACTATAAATAACGTGCATATATCTTAGGTTGTGAACTGTAAGAAAACAAGAAAATTCTGTATTAAGACAAATAAAAATAAACACACTACCACCCGCCTGGTAGTTCTTTGCGGCACAAAAAGTTGCCATAGAAAAAACTTACACTGCATTTACAAAGCTAAACTCAGCGGTAACTTTCGCACCATAAGAGAAGTATTGTTGAAAAAATTCGCTGTTGTATCTTCAGCCATTTGGAGGGTTTTTATGAGATTTAAATTTTTGCTAAACCAAACGATTCGAAAACAAAGCGGTAATAATTGGAAAAGCCAATCCGTAACAAAACACCCACATGTTGATTCTGGGGAACAGCTGAGATAATCGATTCTAATCTTTTTTTTTTTTTGCCTAGAAGAACTTTTATTTTGCTTCCAATATTCTAGTTAAATCAAATAAATTCTTTGAAAATTTAACAAAAAAAATTTTTTTCTGAACCAAAGACGTCCTTTTATAATAAAAAAAAAAAAAATATGAAGAATGTTCGTTAATAAACTACAAAATGGCTGCATGTTTGTTAAAAAAAAATTTACATTTTTCGTTTGTAACAATATTACAAATCGCAACTGGCTTCTACAGCCACTAATCACATTGGCCATTTTTATGTAAATTTAGTAGCCATAATTTTTTGGTTGCCCCATGGTTTTCTAAAGCAAAATATGTGGGATGTGAAATCAGAAATCTTGTTAGACTTACTTGATCTTGAACCTTCAAAATTCAATAAGTGGAAATTTCTGTTTTTTTTTGGGAGAAATGTTCGCTGATTTATTTCTACACATTAAAAACAGAGTATTAAAGTATTGAAATATATGTATATGTAAATCAACCAACTAATTTTACAACTAACTACTGGGTTTTCTTTTGAAACATATTCGTTCGTTGCGTAGTCAGTTTGCTTTAAGAGAAGATATAAAAAAATTAAAACAATTTTTCTTTAAAAAAAAGGAGGTAAAGATAAAATAAAAAATTTGCGGAAATTTAGTTAAAATTTTTTATAGCAATGTTTTATTATCTATAGTTTTTTTTTTTTCCTCTTTCTGAAGATGCTGTTTCTGTTAATGTCATGATGATAAATATCGCATGTGTGATGGAAAATATCGCATAAATACACACTTGTTTATTTATGCCTTCAAAAGAAGAAAAAAAAATGAGGGAAAAACTTGATAGAAATACAAATGTTCTTTTATAAATAAATTTATGCAATAATTCTGAGAATGAAAACATGTTTTGTTGGAAATGAAAATACACACAATTTGTTTACTTTTTTTTATAATAATAATAAAAAAGTTTTAAAGTGTTCTGGTACACTAAGAAAACAATTAAAATTACCATCAGCGGAATGCAGTGGAATTAAACATCAGTTTCGTTATAATATCTTATTCCTTCGAAACAAAAAAAAAAAAAACAAAATCAATGGATCTAAGTTTTTGGCTTTAAATAATCAACTTTATTGTGTTTGGCGTAGTTTAAAAACGACAGCTATCAGTGTTGCTGTCGAATTTAAAATCACTTTTAAATGCACTTTTGTCAATCAAATACGCCAACCACGATTGAAATCTGAAGGCATACTTGTTGTGGATTTGGAAAAGGGTTGTACGTTTTTTTTTAAATTATGGCACAATTTTCAAAAACTTTTGCTGAAAAAACGTCAAACGCAATATCACAATTGAAAAATGTTAAACCTGTCACTGTTTTGATTCCGAAATTTCCATTCCTATTAAATTCGGTGATCCAGATTACCACACATAACAAATAAATAAAAACTAAAAGCTACCCCATACAAGGGGTACCCAAGGGGTACTATGTATACCACTTGTACGGTAGTAAGGAACTCCGATGTGCGAGTCAGTCTCGTAATTGGCTCAATTGATTTATTTTTTGCGTATAAGTATATGTAGCACTAACCGACTACACTAAACGCTTTGAACAGTTTGTATGATCTTATTATCAGAGTTGCCGTTTTTGGTAGTTTCCTACCAAATTTGGTAGTTTTGAAATGAGTTGGTAGGTTGTGTAGTGAATTTGGTAGTTTTTTCAATTTCAGTTTTTCAATTTCAGTTAATTTGCATAAAGACAATCAATTTTTTTTTTTTAATTTTTTTGTTAATTTTTTTTTTACAAATTTTAATAAATTCTAGAAAATTAAAAAAAAAACAATTTATATCGTCTGTTAGAAATGATTATGCTTCTGGGTCTGCCAGTCATCAAGGCCAGCTCACTCGGATCCTTATTGCTCCCGTTGTGTTACAGAAATTAATAGTATCTGTTCAATATTCTATCATCATAAGGATTTAGTAACTGTGTTTACGCGTTTAATGTTTTCTTTAAATTTGGAGAACGTTTTTGACCATTAATTTCTTTTGTCTGTATCTTTTAATTTTTTCTTATTTTGAAAACAGCATTTTTTCCGTGTAGATTATTAACGAACCTATAAAAACGTCAACATTAAACGTTTTTAATTTCTATGTTTTTTGCTGCTGTACATTGAAAAGGAAAGTATGTAGAGTTAATTGTTCGTATTTGATAGAAAATCGTTTGACGACGTTAAAGCAGCTAGTGTCAAGAAAGCATATCGTGAGCATTATTGTCATAAAACTTAGGGAAAACGTCAATGATGACTATTCGCACAGCTTAACAGTGAACAAACACGTTTGATATGCCTTAATGTGGGCTGACTTGAGCGGATCATGTAGATCATGCACCCACAAAGTTAAAAGGTATCGGTTAAATACAGATTTAAGACTTTAATTAATTTTATATTTTTTACTGTAGAGTTTTTAGGAAAAAACACTAGTCCTTCTTGCGGTGGAACCCTGGGTTTGAAGTAATTTTTTTCCTGATGATCGTCGAGGTGGACATGAAACAGCTTATGTTATGTACCCCAGCCAGCAAGTCTTCAACTTTACTTTTCTTGTCTTCTTTAAAAATGTTGATCACTCTAATTTTATCATACAAAATTTTTCTCAAAATCACAAAAATTTATATTAAAAAATTGATGCAAGATCGGCCATTTCCATTGGAGATTGTTGTCAGTAAACGTAAGAACGAAACAATATAAAGAGTCCGCCATTTGACGTTTTTTTTCAACTAGTGCTTATTTCGTAAATAATAACACTTAGCTCATGACTGATTTGACAGATAATTAGTTTTATCCTTCCGCTTATTTTATAATTATAATTAATTTTATCCTTCGACTTATAGAAGATGCCGATTTTACAAAAAAAAAAAAAAAAATCACCTTTTCAGATGAAACACATTTTGATTTTGGCGGGTATGTAAACAAGTAAAATTGTTGCATTTCGGGCACAGAAAACCCGCACGCATACATTGAAAAGCCGACGCACCCCAAAACATATATCAACAAAACATTTGGTGCGGATTTCAGTCCAGAGGCATAATTGGGCCATTTTTCTTCGCAAATAAGCAAGGAGTGGCCGTTGCAGTTAATGGCGATCGTTATTGGGCCATGTTGAATGAATTTTTGTTTACAAAAATTGAAGGGGAGGATATTGGCAACATTTGGTTGAACAGGGCGGCGCTATGTGCCACACAGCCGCAACTAGACTCAATGTTTTGTGCCATTTTCAAAACCAAAGTTTTTTGGCGGACCCTTTATTCATATTTTTTTCCTATTTTGTGATACCATCTAATTAATCTGGTCTTAGATATCAGAGATCTGCAATAGAACGCTTTCAAAATAATAGTAGTTAATGAACCTTTTCAGCAACTAATGACAGATCAATGAAGAATGGCAACTAAACACAATGTACATACACCGTAAAAACTGATCTCGCAGTCATCTCATGCCTTGGCAACATACTAAGAGCGCATTATATACATATATCAACAAAGTTAATAGTGTAGGGTGTTAAAAGCTTACATTGAGCTACTGTTTCCTTTCTTGGAGACATTTTCTATTTCCCTTCTAGTATTTTACCTTAAAATGTAGACAATATTATCCTGTACGAGTGCTGGGTATATGAGTGCGAATGACTGTTTTAATGGTAAGACCAACCATTGAAAAAAAAAACACACACACAGACATACTATATGCCTTCTGTAACAGCAACATTAAGTGGTAGTTGAGACTATAAAAGCCATTAAAATGTGAAAAATTACAAACTTTATACATTTTTCTTAACTATATTTGTTTGCAAACTAAACCTTTATTGTGTATGTCTTCTTTTATTTATTTTCTGTGGGAGTATCTTATTCTTGTAGATTTCGCCAGCATTAATAACACCGGCTCCTAAGCCCTCGCTAAAGTCCTGGCTAACGCTTGTGCAATTTTTTTTAGGGCTACAGTTCTAGTAAACGGTGGAAATCCTTAAATGAAAACCATTGTTTTTCGAACACATTCATTTAAAAAGGATTTTTGAAGAAGAAATATTAAATGGTTGAGGGCTTAAAAGGTGTTTTTTTTCTTGGGCTCCTAATGGCCACACAGCAGTTGAGAGTCTGTTAGCATTTATATGTGTAAGCATGTGTTTCTATGGCTGCTTGTGCTGTCTTCATTGGCGATAATCATTTTGTTTTAGGGCAAAATGTGTGTGAGTTTGAATGCGAATTGTATCCTCAAGTTTTGTAGTGAAAACACGGCAAGTGCTGGTGTTAAAATTTTCAACACCTTGACGTAGTTTTTATTGCCCTCAATCCAATGTACACTGAGAATAATTTTGGAAAAGAAAATCTTTGAAGGAAAATATTGATCTTATAACATAATTTAACAAAACATAATTTACTAGAATGTTTGTTGCACTTTTGCTAGCGCTACAAAACAGAGTGTTTACAAACTTATGCCTGTTTCGTTTCTACAAAAACTTACGCTTTCATTTTTCACTTTTTTCCTCAAGTTTGTGCAACTAAGATGAAAAGAAAATGTCACTATAACCATAAATAATTAAAACAATTTGTTAAAACAATGCTCTTCAGTATTTGGGTTGCCATACAAAATTAAAAATGTTGGCCTTTGCTGTAGAAATAAAAACGGCATTAAACTGAACAGGCTTTTCATCACACCACATATTGTTACATAGAGCACAAACCTAAAAGCGTAGTAAGATCCCGGCTGTTACACAGTTTGAAAGCGTTTAAGTGCTACCAAGGGCCTGGTCACATTAACAAAATATTCACTATTGAACAACGTGACCACTACTCTCTTGTTGAGCTTTATTTTGGCCAAACACATGAAAACAAGCAAAAATAAAAAAAGAAATGCGGTCGGGGGACCCCCGTTAGGAACGAAGTTCCTTACGTTTTTTTACGTTTTTTTTCATCTTTGAATGTAATACAAGGTGAAATCTGTATGTTTTACTTTGTGTTGTTTTTAAAATTTTGAAATTTTATGATTCCTTAAATTTTTGAAATAAATTTAACGGATAATTTTCCTGGCCATACGTGTTTTGGCAGCTCAGCTATTTTCTGTATATCGTGTTGCTGTTAAACATGTTCAGTTTGGACTTACAAACGAACAACTTTTTTATATTAACTATAACATTCTGTAATCAAAATTAATGCTCGCTTAAGAAAGTGGTGCAATGTGCACTTATTACAATTATTCCGACTTTCTGAGGCGGCATTTCGGAGTCTTGTGAATAAATCTAAAGCCAAATTTGCACAATTGGACATTAAAACAGTCTACATGCATGCGTTGAGTGCGTCCAGAGGAAAATATCACAGCTGCACACGACAGTTAATGACCGTGAATTGACGTTTGAAAGCCGTTTGTAATAATTTACGCTTGCTTATTCGGTGTGGGGAACGTTTTGCGTAAGAATTTGGGTGCAAGAGATGGCGGGAGGACTCTGCCATTTCTTCTGGGTGCCTGTACCCTGGAGAAAATTAAGAATATGGCGAAAATTCCAAAAACTATTTTTTGTATTTGAGTGCCCCTGAGGAGGCGAGGTTGATGTGTTCTTATGAAATGTTGCAAAGCGAAAACCAATTGAGGTTGACCATAAATTTGTGCCACCTTAGGCGTGTTTCAAAGCTGGAATTATTTTTAAAAACATTATTTTTGTAAGGAAAAAAAATAAATTAATTCATTTCGGTCGTATGTTTTATGCCACTAAAACTGAGTCCGTGGCATAAATGGTACATTTTGTTAATTTGTTCAGATTTCTCTTCAACTTATGGGACAGTTGCGGTGCACTTTCCTCTAACTATATCTGCCTAAGATTTTCTACAGTTTAGTTTTTTGTTACGGGGAAACATTTTTGGGGGCAGCAAAGACACAATCCCGCATTCATAAAGAAAGATTAACCAGTAAGTAGTGGTTACGTTTTTTAGGGCAAAAACTGGAAATATGCCAGTACATATTTGATCATACCATAAGTTTGAAATAATAACTATTTTGTAGAATCACTGCATAAAAAATTGTATTTTCATTTGCTGTGTAGAGCTTTTAAAATAAAATAAAGCTGAATAAATGTCAACCAGAAAGTAGTGGTTACGTTTTTTAGGGAAAAAACTGGAAATATGCCAATACATATTTGACCATACCATAAGTTTGAAATAACAACAATTTTGTAGTATTACAGCATAAAAAATTTAATTCTCATTTAAGAATAAAATAAAGTTGAATAAATGTCAACCAAAAAATAGTGGTTACGTTTTTTAGGGAAAAAATTAGGAATATGCTAGTATATATCTGGCCATACCATTAGTTTGGAATAACAACTTCTTTGTAGTAGATATCACTGCATAAAAAGTTTAAATGTCAACCAGAAAGTAGTGGTTACATTTTTTAGGGCAAAAGCTGAAAATATTCCAGTACATATTTAATCATGCCATAAGTTTGAAATAACAACTATTAAAAAATTTAATTCTCTTTTAAGAATAAAATAAATCTGTGTAAATGTCAACCAGAAAGTAGTGGTCACGTTTTTTAGAGCAAAAATTAAGAATATGCCAGTATATATCTGACCATACCATTAGTTTAAAATAACAACTACTTTGTAGTATCACTGCATAAAAAGTTTAATTATCATTTGCTGTTGAGGATCTAGAACAAAATAAATCCGCATGAAAGCAGCCTACGAGCCACCAGGTAAAACGGTTCTGATTTAAACCCTGGTTAGTGGCAGTGGCCAAAGTGATTTCTCTTTTGAATAAAATTTGCTACACTGAAATTTTTTAAGTGTTTTAAATATAAAATATCACTTTACCTTTTAATCCATTTGTATGCATCTTAGCAATCAAACAAAATAACAACAATTCCAACAAACTTTTATCCCCGAAACCATTGCATTTTCCACACAAAAAAAAACCAGCATAATTCGTCTAAAAAAAAGTTTGCCATTTTTCTCTTACCTGCAATTGAACAAATAAAATTCATATAATTTCTTAATGCTCAAATGAAGATTTAACTTGAAAATCTAAAACCATTTTGCCACTGCACTTAAGGGACCAATTTAACCATCTTTGCGTGTGGGAGTTGCCAGTGAATATGAGCAACTTTTATAAAACGAAACTTTTGAAAACTAATCATAAATTATATGCTGCTTGGTGTTTGGACAGAGCTTAAAAGGGGCTCTTGTTCGTTTTGACAGAGTTTGTATGAAATGCCTGGCAAAGAGATTAGTTGGGACAAAGAAAAGTTATTCTTAGTATTTAAAATTTCGCCATAAATTTAAAGTGATTATTGTTACATGAAATTCAGATAAAACTGTTTTTAGGGTGATATAAAGTTATATACACAACTGTACAACTTTCATTAAGTATAATAGTTGAGGAAAGTGGCGAATTTGAAATGCAAAGTATTTGAAATGAAAAGTATTTTGAATGAAATGAACATGAACATGAAGTCATACATTTATTCCTCCGTTGTCATAGTGATTAGCGGAAATATTGCAAATCCTATTCATCTTAGTAAATCAAACTTTTATTGAAAGGAATCTGCTTATTTCAGTGGTGTCTCTACTTAAGCATTTTTAACACTTAACATCATCAAGTTATTGCTAAACCAAACTGCAAATATCGAAAGAAGTGCACAAATCAATTTATATGGCTTGGCATTAACCAATAATCATTTACCCCACTTTAAGCATCTTATACGGACTCAAATGCAAAACTGTAAACTGTATTTGTAAACAAATAGTTTTCTATCACTTCGCCAGATAATTGATAATCAAATAAACTGGTAAGATAAAAGAAGAAAAACCAGCAGGAATACAAAAATATTAAATCACAGTGATAAAGAAAATTACTCCATACGCATCTTAATGGGAAAAATCTTGGCAATACAATGTGCACACACAACAACCTTCAGCAGACAACCGCAGCAACAATTGAAAAAAGCAGCAGCAACACTTGACAATCTATCTGTCTAATGAAATCTAGAACATCTGTCTGTCAGTTCTGTGGGTCGGTCTGTGGATTGGTTTCAATAGAAAATAAAAAAGTTTTGGGAAAAAAATAAAATAAAATGTCATCATGGTAACAGATGTGTTTTGTAAATTTTTCATTCAAGTTTCAGTTCTTCTTGATTTTCGAAGGATTCCTTCTCGTTAAGAAAACGCCACAGCAGACAATGCACACACTTGCACGCAGATGAGTTTCCTGCAGATAAAATGAGTAGTATGTGGTGGAAAACATGCCAGTTGCTTTTGAATTCAGACAGTCAAATTTTAAATTGAGTTATCAACGAACACAATTAGTCCTTTTGTGTAGAGTTGCGTACTAGTTGAGTTACTAATATTCTTTGCTTGAGGGCAAAAAAAGTTGTTTTCTGCAGTTTTTACTTTCTAGTTTCGTTTTTATTTAGCTTGATTTCTCTATTTCAAAGATTTCTATGCTAAAGATTTTTGCGTTTTTGTTTTGCCTCATGCTGAAATTGGAACATATAATCTTCAGTCCTACAATCATCTTTGCCATCACAATACTTGAAAATGAAATGTCTAACACACACTTTGAGACCATTTTTTGAGACAAAAATAAATTTGGTGCCAGTCACTCGACATCTTTCGCTTACACAAACACGGAGCAAAACTACAGCAACGTTTTGAATTTTGTTATTCTTTAGCAAGTGAATAAGCGAGCGAGTGATGTAGAGGGATCGTGGGAATAGGAGTTAGCTTAAAAGCGGCTTTTGAAGCAGTTTTATACCAGTGATTTTCATTGGAAACCTGACGCTTTTTTGACGTAAAAATGATGATGCATCACTGAATGGTACTACAGAAGGTAAACGAATGTACGAAATTGTTTCTTTCTAACAATTATTTTAAATAAAAGCAAATCTCATTTGCCTCGTTTTTGTCTTGTTGCAACTAGTTCAGCCTTAAGTCTAAAGCGAATTCATACAAGGTGAACTGGGCAGGACAGGTGAGATTATGTTTTGCTTCTTGCATCAACTAACTTTCAGATCTAAAATTTTTTTCTACTTGGTTACTGCATTTTATTCTAAAGATTTTTGATGGTAGACACTTTTTGTAATAACTTTTTTTTTTGTTTTTATAGTGCTTAAAGCACAAGCATAACTTTTAAAGTGTTAAGTAGATATTCAGACTTTGAACATTGAAATCACTTTACACTAACAAAATGCACACACAAATGTTGTGCGGCGTATTATAGTGCATTTACCTGGTAACAAAGCAGATTCATTACCAGGGAGAAGCATTAGAATTTGCCGCACAACACACAAATTAACACATGCTTTTGTGATTTTTTTTTTGTCAAGGTCTGAATATTTGCTAAACACTTTAAGAGTTATGTTTGTGCTCTAAGCATTATGAAAATAAAAAAAATATGATCACAAAAATCGTCAGAATAAAATGTCACCAATTTTTTTTTTTGTAAACCAAGAGGAGAAAATTTTGAGATGTGAGAGCTATTTGATGCAAGAAGCAAAAAATAATCACGTGTGCTGCCAAGTTCACCTTGTATAAATTCGCCTTTGGCTGAACCCAAATACGATTGTACCAAAACGCCACTAGAAACGAATTTAGCAGCAGGGCTGTTGGTCTGCACACACATAAAGGCATTTGTGTTTGTGTGTTGTGTACATGATGGTTTTAGTTAAAAGCAGTTGGTTGGGTTTGATTGTCAAATGTTGTCAAGTTTATTGCCATTTTTTAAAACTGCTCTCCGGGAGCACTAGATGGATATGTGAAAATGCGATTTAGTGCGTTTTATTGAAATCAGCAACACAAAGGAATGAAATCAAATATACTTTGTATATCAGCACTAGGGACTTAAAAAATCCATTGAAAGTTCAAGTGCTAAGACCGAACTATAGCCTGATAAAACTATAACCAATTGTCAACAGCTACAACAGCTGTTTCTCAGAGTTGCCGTATAATATAACAATGCGGCAATTATTGCTACTAAATTGTTTTGCGCCAAGTTGCGACAATAAAATTTCACTAAAATGTAACAATAATGGGATTGCAGAGAATTTTATTTGAAGAAAGTTTTTATTGTGCTCAAATTCAGTCCAATGAAAATTGTGTAAAACTGGTGCATTGCGGCAATCGTGTGATCCCACCTTAATACCACGTGGTTACTTTTATTTTTAATCATGTCACATTTAAGTTAACATTTTGTCTCAACAGTTTATCACATTCCTTAACAGCTCTGGCTGGGAAGACAAAACTGAGCGAGTGCTAAGGGGAATTTCACTCTCGTCTCGTCACTAAATGATTTGATTCCTTTTGAAAGCATACGTGTGGCTCTGTGTGTGTGTGAAACTATTTTTTTTTTCTTGCCATCAATTTAGAAATAGAATTAGTGTAATAAATAAAATTGGATTGGTAGTGTTTTTGTTTTTAACACCGCACAGTAATAGTTATTGTCCTGATGCTTTTTATCCTGATAAAGTACAAACTTGTCTGCATATAAATAAATAACGATGGCTGTGTGTGTGCGCGCGTGTTTGTGTCAGTCTGAGAGTGTTTTTGGAAATGATTGAAATCATTTTAAATTTTTACTTCAATTCTAGACTAATTTGTGGTTTTAGTTAATTTTGCTTTTTCCTTTTTTCTCTTCTGTGGTGGCAATTCAATTCGATTTATGATTAGGACACAAATTCCACAACAATCCCCTGATTAGCTGTAGTGTTTCCATGAATATTTATTGAAACGCCTCAATTTCTATTTGAATATTATGCATATTTACATTCTAAATAAAATTTTTGTTTCCATTGCCCGTCTAAATGATGAGTTATATTTTTCTGTTTTTTTTTTTTGAAAATATTTCAAACTTCATTCAAATTGTATGCAAATATGTATATTGTGCGCAGATTTATTGGGAATTTTTGTAATTGTGATTTGTAGTTTGCTATTTATTTATGTGTTACAAAATGCCTCAATTTATGTTTAACTATAACAAATAGGTATGCAAGTAAACACGATGATATGATAATTAAATTTCTGTTATCATTTTATATTACAAAAGTAATAATTTTAAATGTTGTCAAGAAATGAATGCCGCTTGCAGCTGAGTTTAATAGATTTATGCATGTATTTCAGTTCATAGTTTCTGGTGATTAGAAATTATAGGGGTAAAGAAATTGAATTATATTATTTGAGGAAATCTTTAAAGCATTAAGTTTTAGTGACTGGGAGATTATTTAATGAAATACGAGTGTAATAAGGTTTTACAGAAATTACATTTTTTGAGATGTTTACAAACACGCCACTCCTAATGGCTGTAATATGGAACTAAGTCGTCAGCTATGGCTGTCAAATGATAACACGAGAGCAAAATTATAAGAAGGATAAAAGAGTAAAGCTGAAAGCAGATGTAGTTGTAGTTGTAGACTTATTGCCAGGCCCGCGATGTCACCCGACATCGCTCGCTGGCTTGTTTACATGCAAAACAATAACTAAAATTATAGTCTTGTTGTCGTTTTCCCCGTTTTTTGTGTAAGCGAATGATGTCGAGTGACAATGCGGGTCTGTCACTTAATGTATTTGTCAATTAAAACACATTGTTTTAAAACTCTTTTTAATTAAAAATTTAATAGAAAAATTAAAAGAGACATAAAAATTAACCACAGCAGACAACTACACAGCATTAAAATGACGATGGCATGAGAAAAATTATGTATGTGAAGCAACAGCATGAAAATTACAACAACAAACAAAAAATCTTTTCAAATGCCTAGTAAAGACAATTGTGCATCGCACGATTGATATTCTTGTGTGTATCATGAATATATGTACATATATTGGAAAAATATCACCTTCTGTTTAATACCATGTTCATACATGCGCCTTTATTGAGGTAATCGCAATAAAGTCCATTATTGAGCTCAATATTCCATACAAAAAGTCAATAAAGTTATTGCTCAATAAACTCTATATTGCTTTGAATATTGAGAAAAAGTTGGAACACAACACTGTAAAAGATGTGTTTAATAAGCAAAAGTATACAATGCGAAATGAATGAAGTGATAAATGTAAACAAAAGCAAACAAAACAAAATAATAAAAAATAAAAATAAATACAATAAAAAAAAAACATTGCAGCATTTCCAAATTTTTATTTCTCTTTCTTTTTATTATAGCCGCTTTGGAGTCATAACATGAACGCACTACTTCTACAAGTTCCATATTTTTATTGTACAACACTAAAATCTTTTTAATAAAAGGCAGTTTTTCTTCTTATTGGAAAATATTTTTCACTTTTTTTTCTCACTACCAAAACAAAAAGAACAACTTTTTTTCAGCTGTCAGATACTAATTGAGTTAGCTCAATATTTGTATGTATGAACGCAAAAAATATTATGTCAATAAACTGAATATTATCTCAATTAGAAATACATGTATGAACAAGGCATAAGTTTATTTTTTTGTTGAACCCACATTTTTATTCAACCCACATTTATTGTTTTTTTTTTGAGTATGTGTGTCCTTGTGTCTGTCAGTATATTTCAGTGTGTCCAGGTCAATGTATTTCTTTCCCCCAGAAAAAAATTTAAAACCCCTAAATGAAGTCGGATTCCCACAATCCGACTTCACAGAAGCGTGATTACAGAGTTTTTCTACAAAATCCCCCTAAAAAAGTTTTAGGGAACATGCTTTAGTTTGCGAATCACTATATATATTTTTCAGTGCATATGTTATGATTACAGGCGTATGTATATTTATTATAAGTTTTCGATTTATTTGTATTCACATATTTTGAGATCTAAGTACATATTCATAGGCAGATGAATATTGTTATCTGAATATGTAGAAAAAATTAAGTGTCTCCAAAAATATGGAGAGTTTCTAAGTCTTCTTCGCTCTTTACGTTATTTTCACATTTTCATAAAAAAAGTTTAAATTTTATCAAAGGTTCTTAGATATTTTAATTTTACCAATTCTTAAGAAAGGGAAAAAATTCAAAGAAATGCCTCATAAGGAAAAAAATTTAATCAACTCAACAAAAAAAGTACTTGAAATTACCAGTTGCAAAATGCTGTACATGAAGCTACCAGATGAAAATAAAATATTTCATTTAATTTTACTTTACTTTAAAAATCGTTAAAGTTTTCAAATTTATCAGTTGAAAAATCTTCTAACTCCTGCCATTTTACCGTTCAACCAAACACAGAAATCCCCTAAAAATACTCCAAAAATAATTTTTTCCCCCCTAAATTTTCTC
The DNA here is from genome assembly GCA_963662145.1 of Sturmia bella. Taxonomy (NCBI): domain Eukaryota; kingdom Metazoa; phylum Arthropoda; class Insecta; order Diptera; family Tachinidae; genus Sturmia; species Sturmia bella. The sequence continues at coordinate 19,299,532 of OY759172.1, read as the reverse complement.
TGAAATAATTTAACAAACCAAATTCACCCCTTAAAGAAAACAAACCCTAAATCTAGGGGGAAACCCCCCTAAATTGGCAACACTGGTATGTTTGTATACCAAATTCTATTGTTTCAGTCCTTAAGTGATGTGTTAACTTTTATAGTTTTTATTTGCATGTTAAATCTTTTATGTACAAAAGCAACAATGATGGCAACAGGACACCAAAAAAAAACATCACAATTTTGTAAACGACAAAATTCAATTTCAAGCAAAACACAACAAAAATCTACAAACAAGAGCCCAAAACATGCTCACATGCAAACACTATGAGCTAAGAAGCATATCCATATATAAATATATTTTGTTAAAACGAGGAGCACATGTGTATACGTACATATGTACTAGAGGTCAGCAATGAGTGTCAGTTACTATGTTTTTTTTTTTTGTAAAATACTACATTATTAGGTTTTATAAATGAGGTCAATTTATTCTCAATAAATATATTTTCTATTTATTGATAAATTTTCGATATTTCGATACGCCTTTGTGTATCTTCTTCAGGAAAACACAAACGATAGTTTATTCGGATAGCTTATTCGGATAGTTTCTTTAGGACAATAATTTTGAAAAATGTTTTTTTTTTAATAAACAACTAAAATTATATACATACATACATCTACATACTTATAACAAAAATACTTTCAGCTCAAGAAAATAATAATAATCAACGTCTTTATTTTAGCAGAAATTTCATTGTTTTTATTTTGTTGTTAAATGACAGACAAGTAATTTAGTTCAATTTAAGGTTTTTTTTTTTGTACTCAATGTGAAACTGAAAATTATCATAATTTGACATTAATAATATGACATCTGTCACATTGAGCATGAAAAAAAGTGAAGAAAATGCTATATAAACTCAATTTCAACTTGAATCACGAGTCAGTTTAATACAGTTCAGTTTAAAGGGAAAATGTATAGTTTGTATACAATATTCTTCGAGATCACTATAATAACAATAATTTTAACAATTGGAGAATCATTGAGATGTCGTACAGAAGATGGTGCTTCGGATGGCGAACTAAAGCGTGTGGCTCGTTCTTGTATGCGAAAATTTGGTGATATGGCTTTTGCCCAAAACACTCAGCAGCAGCAGCAGCAGTACCAATACCAATACCAGCAACAACAACCACAGTCTTCATATAATCAACAACATCCACAATCTCAAGGTGGTTACAGACAGAGAGGGAATAATAGAGGCTCTAATTATGAGGACAGTGAAGAGAATGATGATTATGAGTTTGGTGATGAGCAGTTTTATAATAATAATAATAATAACAGAAACTATAATCGCCAACATTATGGTAATAGTAACAACAACAACAACAATAACAGAAATGGTCATAATGCAAATAACAACAATAATAATAATGGGGGCCATAATGATGATCGTCAACGTCAACGCAATCGCTACAATAATAACAATCAAAACAGAACCCAAAATGAAAATAATAACAATTATTGGAATTATGCAAATCAAAGAACAACTAATAGAGAATATAATAGTAACAACAACAGTGGCAACAGAAATAAAAACAACAACAGCAATCAAAACAGTAATACCTCCACTGATGTGAATTGTATTGTTCACTGTTTCTTCACTGAAATGCATATGGTATGTTTTATGATTTTGCTCAGTTTTTAGTTTATTTAAAAATTTTGTTTTATCATCTGCTTTTTTTCCAGCTCAACAACGATGATTATCCCGATCACCACAAAATGTTATACATTTTAGCTAAAGACCTACGAGATAGAGAACTGCGCAATTTTTATACGGACACCATTCAAGAATGTTTTCGCTATTTGGAAAGTCAGCGGCGACGTGACAAGTGTCAATTTTCCCGGGACCTCATCACCTGCATGACGGAATATGCCAAAGGCAATTGTGATGATTGGAATGAATTTAATATGATGTTTAATTAGCTTTGGTAATTTAAAAGTTCTCAATAGTAGATTTTCCATTTGAGTCATCATGATTGTAATTAAAGTAATACGGCAAGTAGTAGTGAAAATCTGTTTTAAAAACGAATCGTTTTGGTAAAGAAAATGGGTCTAATAAACACGTACTTCTTTAATCTGATTTCTAAGAAAAAACTATATTCAGTGGGGGAGGGGCCAAGTATTCAATACTGTGAATACTGTTATGAAAAGCCATTTTCATAACTGCTATACATATATCAGTATATAAAAATCCCAAGTCAGGATGTTTGTTAACTACTGGATCGTTAAAACAGGGGCGGGCCTATGCGGGCTGAAAGTTACCTACCTCGAGTATAAAAAATTTTGTGCAGCTTATAACTTTCTTATATCTTGGCCGATTTTAAAGATTTTTACCTTTTTGGATTTGGCTTAGCAAGGTAAAGAAAAAATGTTATGAAACATGTTTTCATATCTCTTACAGTTTAAGAGATATTCGCCTTAGAATATTATTTTTTTTATTATTTTCGCCGCAACTTCTTTTGTTTTTTGCTTATAACTTTTTTGTTGAAATCCTAATTTTAATTTGTAGCCCACCGTTATATTCCTTATAAAATTTTAAGTGAGATAAGGTACCATTTTATTGAAATATCTTGATCCCATACGTCATAAAATAGGTCTTAATTCAAAACTTTGAAATTTTACCGAAAAATTTTAGTTTTTCACAAAAAAGTGGCTTCATTATTTTTGAATTCGTAAAAAAATTTTATTCCAGCTTTTATACGTAATTTTACACGTAGGGAAAGATTATGTCTTAAGAATGTGTAAAACTTTTATTTTGTTTAATGTAGACTAAGTACCCTACAGTAGGCAGTGGTCGAAAATCATCAATTTTTAAACAATTTTCGGATATGTGGGCGTGTGAAAAGTTTTGCCAAAAGTGAAATGAAATGTCGCTGCAGAAGCTCGAGACATCCTAGATATAATTAGTGTTGCCAGATTGAGATTATTAAAAGAAGTCAAGTTTTGGAAGGGACAATTTTGAATTGCTAAAAAAATGGATTTATGATTTACATTTCTTTCTAAAATTTACGTGCTTATTTCAAATTTTAGTATTTTAATACGCTTTGAAAAATTATGCATGTATCTTGTACCATCTTCCAGATATTTAAGTTTCACTTTGATTTTTATGTGCCTGTTGATTTTATAATTGTTGCCTGTTGCTCTTTGAAAGCGTTAGTGAGCATAAGAGTTTTTGAAATCGAGTTTGCAAATTTTGCTTGTGTAATAACATGGTCATTTATAAACCGAATTTAAAAATATTTGTATATTTTGAAATCGGTAATATTTTGCGAATATAATTTTTTTTTAAATCAATAGAACGGAAAAATTGTTTGTTTTATTATAATTGGATTGTTTGTGCATCGATTTTAGAAAGCGATACTGCTTTTCTAAATCATTTACCTTTTTTTCAATCAATTTTGAAAAAATAACGTGGTCGTTAATAAACTAGTTTTTAAAACTGTGCTTCTTGTCGCTTTTGTCAGTGGACAGGCCATTAACAATTTTTCCCAAATCTAATTCGAAATCATGTTCGAAAAAATTCGTCCGATTTTTAAAAGTGGTTTTGCTTCTTGAGAGAGTTAGTCAGTAAAATGAGAACATTTATTTTTGTTCTTGACTCAATATTGTACAAAACTATGCAAAAAGACCCACAGTAGCGCATGGTCGGGCCAGGACGTACATGCATTTAAGTCCTGATCGATTTGTATGGACAAACATTTGTCAATATTGTGGCATAAATTTTTTGATAGCTTATGTTAAAAGCCAAATTCCATTGCGTCATATCAAAAAAGTAAATTTCGAGGCATCAGGAAAAATGTTGAAAAAATTCTCATTTATATTTTATATACAAAGCTTTTTGAGTTCGATTTTACTTTGCCAGAATTGTGAAAAATTGTAGTGATAAACATTTTCATAGAATACAAGAAAAATAAAGTTGAAAACTTTACTGGTCGGCTTGCATACCCCATCCAATGCTGAATACCCCATCAGTGCTGATGGGCGTCGCGGTGGACCTGAAACAGTCATGGTATGTATCCCATCCAATGAGTCTTCAACTTCTGGCTACTGAGGTACTTAAGCTTTATCGAAAAAAAACTTTCTTAGACGGCACTTTTTATGGCGGTGGCAGAGTGTTAGTCAACCATGTAATGAAAATCTGTTTTGAAAACAATCAATCTGTTTCTTAAAAAAATTAATCGCAAATTGTTTAAATTTTTGCTCTAACGTTAAAAAAAAGTCTATTTATTAGAACGAGAACGTTTATAAGCTCTTAGTTCGTTCTAAGTGCTTATTTTTGTAATTCAAAATGTGTCTATTTTTTTAATTTCCTGTGCTGAAAGTTGTCAAAGTCAATGCAAGTTGTTCAATCGAATAATTTGCAGAAGATTACATAGACGTTTGTTGTTTTAAAATTTTATGTTTTTGTGCGGCATTTGCTTTAAAGAACAGATCTGATTGCAAATAATAAACTTCTTGTTTCTACTTGTTTTTTTTTAGAGAAATTAATAAATATTATTTGCTATCCGAATGCTAAATGTGAAAATCATTTAAAATGAATGGCAGACTAAAATCTATAATAATGATTTTATTATGCGATTCGGTTTTTCTTGTCAATTCCCCCCCATTCATGTTTCCATTCCAAAAATATTGTGCTCATTTTTCATTTGAATAAGTATCGTTATTTTTTGTTTTCTGTCTAAATCATTTGGTTTCCTTTTAGTCAGCGCCACCAAAAAAAAAAATCTTTAAATGAAAAGTAAAAATATTCTTAGGAAAAGAGGAAAGAAAAAAAATATCTAGATGAAATGCCAGGCAATGTTTTTATCAATGAATTATGACCGTATAAAAATGACGTTTGTTAAATCATCATTCTTTTTTCTTTCTTGTGGTTCTTGTTTTCTCTTTGGGTGGCTAAAGAAATAACATGGATTTTCTAGTCAAATTTGTTTTGAAAGTTTTCAGTTTTTTTTTCTATGAGCAGTAATACATTGATGAAAGTGTCGGGATAAGGAAAAAAAATTGCTTGTTTATTAAGTACCTTTAAGCTAAAAAGATAAAAATTTATTCGACAGAAATACTTATAGACATGTACATATACATATATTTGGTGTTTCCTTGTAATGTATTCAATGCAACTCCTGGTCTCCTAAAAATATGCTTTAATTTATTTTCTATTTTTATAAATTACAAGCAATTTCTGTTGCCATTGGGTGGCTGAAGAATGTTAAACGGATATAAGAAATGGAAAAATATATATTGGCATTGGCATCACCTAAAGCTGCTACACAGTGTGGGTTGGAAAATAGGAACATCATTACTTGGCAAGTTAATATTGAATTCAGCTTTAGGGCACTGTTTTGGCTATTTATAAAATTGTTGAGGATGATTTTGCTTAAAAGAAATTTTATTGTTTTTGCATTCCAAGCAGTCTACTGCTTGTAGATGGCTCATTCATGCCCCACAAAAGCGCCATCGAAGCGCTTCCAATTGGAGCATCTTTTAAAAAACTGTGTCATGGTAGACGGTATTATTTACTGGGTAAGTATGGACGAAATTATTTATAAGCTCTTTCAAGCAAATGGATGGCTTACATCAAATTACTTACTGCGGAGTCACACAAAAGATTGCCTGATTTGCCTAAATTTATTCCAATAATCAATGTGTTTTGAGAAAAAAATAGCCCTTCCTCGAGGTGCAAATACATACAGGTATTTATTATTTCTATGTTTCCTAGACTTATATTTTTCAATTAAATTAAAACAAAGGCATTAACTTTTAATATTTCGTTATTTTGACCCCTTTTTTCCCTTATATTTTATATATTTATTTGAGCTTAAGGTCTTTTGTAATTTGAGTATTTATTTTTGTCGATATTTCGCTATCCTTCCGATAGCTTCTTCAGGACAATAATAATTATTATTATTGTCCTGAAGAAGCTATCCGAAGGAGAGCGAAATATCGACAAAAATAAATACTCAAATTACAAAAGACCTTAAGCTCAAATAAATATATAAAATACAAAGGCATTAACATTATAGCAAAGTAGCTTTGATATTTCTCAAAGAAAAATTTATCATTAAATCACTTAGAAGTTATAAAGGTGTTCACAACTTCCTGCTTCAGAGATGGTAAGGAACGATAAAACAGTCCAGGCAATTCACACAAACAGAAAGATACCAAATACTCAACCCATTCAAGCAAATGGCTCATCCATTTTTTTTTTTTTTTGATAGAAAGGTGAAATGCTTTGGCATGATATTTAACTTAAAACTCAAAATGGAAAGATCGATTCCAAAACTAACACACTAACTAAGAACAGATAATATGGCTGATACGGAGAGAGCCCTAGCTGTCCATTCGCAGCAAACTGCTCATATACAACACAATTATAGCGTCAATCTGGAAGTAGACAGTTAAAATCTGGGGCACGGCACGTGCAACTAACTTAAAACCTATTCAATGAATCTAATGTGAAATATTTTGAACTATTGCCAACGCACAATGGTACATCAGAGATGGGGACATACATCTTGATTTGAAAATCTAAACAGTAAAAAAGTCATCTAAACTGTCAACAAACCATTCGTGACAACAATCTTAAACATGCAGCTCGTTTAATACAACATTACACCGTCACACAGCTGACGGTGCACGAAACCATGGCGCGCAGAAGACGTAAGCGATGAGTGCCATCCGAACAAATTGACCGCTACTAGAAGGGTCAAGATGTTGTGTAAAAAGATGACTTGTCTATGTATATATCATTTTTATTAATATACGACATACGTTATCTCAAGCACTTGCTTAAGATAATTAACACACCAACTAAACACATCCAATTACTTATTGTCACTTTGATGACAAGTGTAATGCAAAGCGATAATAAAAAAAAAAAAAAAAATAAATACGTAAAGAAGAGTAAATATGCATTTGCACATTCTGGTTGATTATTGTATTGTTACTTATTTTGACATAATTTCGGGAAGGAAGTATAGAAATAAATCGCCGAAATAAATAAAAACGATAATTACAACGCCAATGGGCGTTATAATTTTGTTTACGTTGTTTACTGCGGCATATAGACAGCTTGAATGAAAAGAGGAAACAATTTAATTTCAGGAGAATTAATTTGATTTCATAGTGAACTATATGATTTACAATTGTTAATAATTTTATGGTGATTAAGTGGGAAAGTTGATCAATAAAATTAAATATAGACATTCAGTAATGAACAGCTCAGGTGGCAGGGAGACTATGCACTGCTGCTTAAAAACAGTGTACAAGCAGTCATGTCCTGGGCTCGAAGCAAGTTTGGATGCTGATGAGCGACGCGGTGGTCGTGCAACAGCCATGGTATGTACCCCAGCCAGTAAGTCTTCAATTTTACTTTTATTGTCTTCGTTAAAAATATTTATCACTCCAATTTTATGACAATTGAACTCTAGTCCGATAAAAATACCAACAGTTCAACTATAAACCAAAAATTAATACGTAAACGGCAGCTTAAGGCCTAGTAGCCATAGATTAATCTTGTTAGCTTAGATCTAAGCATATATTTAAGTTAGCTTATAAATAAATAAAAATAAATAATACGTAAACGTACCTTAAAAATTACATTTTATTTGGGCACTTTTTTCATAAAACTCATTTTTCTAGGGCGTCATTTAATTTAGCAACATTTCCTGTTTTCTTCAAAAGCAAAAACTGAAATTCGCAGGTATGTTCAGTTTACTTCTTTCAGCAACTGCATAAAAATGCATTTGCAGTACTTACTTTTATAATGTTTAGACCGTTTTGTGCACTCAAATAAGCAAATGCAGTTAAACATTTGCAGCCAGTAACATTTACTGTTTAATTACCTTGAATTGTGGAAATAATTAATTTGCATTTTGCTTGATTCTATCTGATTTTCTTTAAACAAAGTATTAATATTGTTGGCTTGAACACAAATTAACATTCCACAGCAACACTAAAGCTTAACAGCAATGCACTATTATTTTTAAATTGGAACTAAATATAGGTTCTACTCCCATAAACAACACAGCCAGCCAGCTAGAGCGTTGTGTATGTGTGTGTGTGTGTGTGTATGCACATATCATCGGCAGCAGCATCATCCTGTGCTGTGTTTCTTTTCCTCTTTCTTTAAGTCTAGAGTATGACTGCACTTTTGCATATCCAAAACTAATTTGATTCTATGATTTTCTTACATGAAAAGCAAAGAAAGGAAAAAAAAGTAATAGAAAAACAATAAAACCTTTAAGAGAAACAATTGCTTCAATTCGTGTCTCACGTTTTATTATTTTGAAATGGTTATAAAAACGAAAACAAAGAAATACAATGAAAATGGTTACAGTAAATTTAAAATCGCACTTGTTTGCCACCTTTCCATAACTCTCATAGTTGGTGCTTGTTGTCGTTTTTTTTGCTCTTCGTTTGCCCCTGCTCCTAAGGAAGTTATTTGGCTGGGGCAACTATTTTCCATACACAACTGCAGAGAACTATGTAGATAGTATATATGTTTGCATATAAAAAAAAGAAACAGAAATTCACTTTGCTCTTCAAATAGTTTTCGAAACTCATGGCTAATGAAATATACTCGTTCAGTGCACATGAACATTTATTTACCACAACGATTATGCCCCAGGATAAGGTACTTCCCATTCCATTATTGTCCATATCGTTTGTGGTAAAACGCTTTTAGATCATTTGATATGATGAACATTTTATTTCAAAGCGAAATAAAGAAAAAGAAAACAAAAATTGTAGGCATCGCATACAACTACAATACGGTCACCAGGGAATTACCTACAAAACAGCACAAATATGTATCCTACATTGTGTTTCTTTTCCAATCGTTAGGTTTGTCACCAATTAAACGATATGGTGACTGGGTACTGAGCTGGCATGAGAGATATGTATGTTCAGTCCATACAGCTAAAAACAAAAATATATAGACGACTCGAAACTTTTTCAAATCTGTAAGCACGTCAAGCATATTATTCCCATCTAAACCAGCCATTTTGTATGGGAAAGGATGGTTTAGGTTGGCCTAAAGTGAAGTGTTATTCACATCTATACATATATCACACATTAAATCATAATGTGTGACATCATAAAATTTAACAAAAAGGTTTCTGTTTTGTCGTAAATAAATGAAATTTATAAAGACCATGGACATTTTGCTGGCATCACTGGATTTTTGTATTTACTGACACAATCAGCAAACTTCTTACTTCCTCTTCTCCATCACCTAGTTTGCCAGTTGCACTACAATGAAATGCATTTCTCCTAAAAACCAGTTTAAGGTAAAAAAAAGATCAGAGCAGTGAGTGTGTTCTGTTATTTATTTTATTTTACAATATTTTTACTCTATATTTAAGTCGATTTCGAACGCTACAACTTAACTTCAGCCTTTTTATACTTAATTTTAGCAGTTTCATGTCGAATTCGACAACTTGGCACCAGCCTTTTTATACTCAATTATTTTAGCAGTTTTATTATTCGACCACTACTTAACTTCCTCTCCATAACAAATTTTTCATGAAAAAAAACAACAGTGAAACAATTATTGAGATGTTTATCGGAAACAAAAAAAAAAGTTTGTTATTCGTTTCTCTTTCAAATTGTAATTTTTGCTCCTCTAAATAAATTTTGCGCTTGCAGCTGCAGTTTTTAAGCCATAAAAACGATCTTGCTGAAATTTCACAGTTAAAGAAAACTAAAAAGTAAGTTTCTTTTTCTTATTTATACTTTAAGTTCAGCACAATTCGGCTTTGTTTTTTATGAGTGCAAAAAACATATTTCTTCAAAGTTTGAATGTGACCATTTCTAATGGTTTCTTTTATTGTTACATACTTGTGGCAGTTACTTTACATGAAACAAGTTGTTGTACGTTTTGAAAAAAAAAAAAATTATCCTTAGGCTATACAGTTTTTCCTTTGTGAAAAAAGAAGAAGAATATGGAAAAAGTAAGGGATTGCCAATGTTAAATATGTATAGGCATATCGTAAACTCAATTAAAAAAGGATGTACCAAACAAGGAAATTCATTACTATTTTGCATATTATTCAGTTATACCGCTTTGTATTTTACATTACGATATATGTTAACTGCTAACTAAATAACAAAAATAACAATCCATTGGCCAATTTTAGCCATTATATTGTAATCCGCTAAGAAAAATTTTAATTTGAAAGCGATCGTTTTTAAAAATATTTGCGTTTTGGAAACCACAATATTTAATAAAAAGCACTTGTAATAAAAAATAATTAACGAAAACTATGTTTCACTAGAACAGTTGTTAAATTTTAGTTTTCAACAAAATCGATCGATTTCAAATTCGTTCGATTTCAAATTCGACTTATATCGCACAACCGTTTACTTGGCAGAGCCTTCATTGAAAATTAGATCACAAAATTATTTCAAACTGGTGATTTCCCCTTTCCGGCGTATCTAAAAATTTCTTAGAATCTCTGTATTTGTCTAAACACTTTAATTTGCTTGGATTGCATCATTTCAAATTCTAATTAAAACTAAATTTAGGTAAAAAAAACCACCTTATAATTTTACTATCACAGCGAAGAGCAAACAAAAGATAAAACTGTTGTGCGAAAATACTTGAAATGTTCAAGTTCTTTTGGTTTGTCTATATTTTTTATTTACGTACTTCTCTAATTTTAGAGTCTTGAATCATTTATCCGTTACTGGTTTGGCAATGTGATTGAATATTTAGAATTTCTTTGCTGCACTGAAAAGCATCCAAAGTGTTTTATAAATTTAATATATGGTTGAAATAAACACTGGCGTTCTGTATTTTTGTTGCCTTTTCAAAACACTTGATGCTTATCTATTTATTAGAACGTTATCAGAACGATTTCAAATCGAAACATGATATCTGACTCTCAAAGTAAATATTGATTTGTGCAAAAAATATATAAGCCCGGGAAAAAAGCAAGGGACTAATCATTATTGTACGAGACTTGGAAAAGTGCATTCATTTTTAAAGTAAATCAAAGAAAAAAACTAAAACTATGAAAACATTTGTGTCATTATTTGTTGCCGGATTGTTGAGTGTAAGTTGAAGTGGAAACATGTACTGATTGTGGGACTTTTGATATTGAAATTTCATTGAAATTTATATTTTTGAAGAGAGTAAAGACCAACAATAAAACAGTGCCACAAAAATTAAACTATTTTTTTAAATTATTTAGTGTGATGCGTAAGCCGACTTAAGTAGATTATTTTCTAGTTTTCAAAAATTGGTTTTGAATTTCCGAAATCGAAAGGTATTTCTTACATAGGATTTGAATTAAAAAAAAATTTGCAAAGAAAATTATATTGGCTTTTTAAAACATTTCAGTGCTTTAAATTCAGCAAATATTTTTTAGCAAAAAAATTCTGTTTAGTTACCACACCTTTTTTTTAATTTTATGCGAAACTTTAGAAACATGAGCCCCTGAGTTCAAAGACGGGTGCTGACGAGAAAGTGTGGCGGCTTCGAAACAACTAGTTGTCCACCCTGCTAAATGTCTCAGATGTTTTCTTTGTCTAATTTAATTAATATCCATTACAAAAATAACATAGAAAGAACTTGAGCCTGATAAACTTAATACAGAAATAAAAGCAATTTCATTCAAACAAATAAAAATTTTCGAGATCCGCTTACAAATAACGAAATAACAGAAGAAGAAATATGTATCTAACAGAAATACGCAAATTAATAAGATCTTCGCGTTATGAAATTAGTTAAAAATATTTAAATAATTGATTTAACTGTTTTTGAATAATATTTAAAACAACAGTACTGGTTCCTTCTTAAGGAACCATACATGTTGAGAATTCGACTGCAGTAGTAGACAAGTTCAATTGATTATTATAATTGACACCATAATAATAAAAATAAGTAATTTAATATAAATGTATTAAAAATAATAATAGCTAGGAAATAATAAGACTACTATAACTCGTTATCAACTGGAGTCGAATCACAACATCTGCCATTTTAGAAGTTGTCTGATAGAAACATATTAAACCATACGCATGCGTAATATAATTCTATACAGTTCATGAGGCGATTTATCAATCATACGTATTCAATTATTTTTTGTACTTTTAAAGGTTCCATAATCATAACTCTGTCAACACTTGTAGTGAATCATTGTGATTGTTTAGTAGTATTTTAACGATAGTAAACAGCTGTATTTTTTGGATTACATTTGGATTAAAATGATTTAAAGTTTTCAAAATGCTATTTTATTTTTCATAAGATAAGTAAAATAAATTAAGTTTCAAATATTGTCTCGATTTACTTGTTTACATTTATGGCACAAAGTACACATTACCTGTTAAATAAGCAACAAGTAATCTAAATGTAAACGTATTAATGGTCACTAAGGCACTAATAATGAGCAACAGCTGATTTCAGATGATGTTTTAGTTTAAAAATCACAAAGGAATAGCAGAGTAGCAAAATATCATTATAATTATTTTGACGCTACGATTATCGTAACAAAAGTTACAGAATCCAGGTGCTGGGGCGAAATTCTGGAGTTCGTGGTCGAGTGTTGTGTGTGTTGGTTGCTTATTTTGGTTTTTTGCTTTACATTGCTTTTACTATGGACTACATTCGATTACGAATACCGGAATTTATACCCTGGTCTATTTCGCATCTGTATGTACAATATGACTTTTAGCCCGGAATATGCTCAACAGCATTTTAATTGCCTCACCATCTTGGCAAAAAAAAAAAAACATCTAATATATTTTGATTTCTCTTTTCAGCTGTGCACAGCAGCCTCAGTTTCTCCCGAGGAGGCCAAGGCTGATGTTATCGCTCATGTAGAATCACAAATTTTCAGTCTTCTCTCTACACCTGGTGTGGCAAGAGCTGGTGGTGGCATCAAATGTTATGACAAATATTTGCCTTTAATAACGGCAGCCACTGAAAATTCTAAAAGTGATACTCAAGCGTGTATTTCCCGAGCCGCTTCGCGACGTGAAGATGAACTTAATAAAGTGAAAGCTGAACGCGAGAGTCTGGATACTAAAGTTCATAATGTAGAGGAAACTTTAACTGCTTGCCTGAATAAGACAGACGATTTGGACTATTTGAAATGTTTAAAGGAAAATGTAAGTTCAGTGAATGGCAGATTTGTTTTTTGCTTAAGAAAAAGTAAAATTTTAAATTATACAGTCCTGTTGTGCAAATCATGTGCCTTCTAAGCTCAAAATAATTCATACTTCAACAGGATCATGTTCTTTACTAGAAGTGAAGTCTGGCATAATTTGAAGCGGCTTTGGTCTAGAAAATTTAATAAATTTTTAAGCTGCTCAACTTTAGAAAAATCTCAAAAGATAAACATAGACGCAGTATTTTAATGCGATTTGTTTTTGGAAATCATGCGATTTCAAGCAAAGTGATTCACAGAACAGACCTGATAGTTACTTTATAATTACATAACCATTCGAATTTAAAGTATTTTGTTTTTCTTTATTCAACTTTTTTCCGATATTAAGCTCTTCTTCCGACAGCTTCTTCTGTGCAAAAATATTTGAATATTACTGCTATGAAGAGGATATTCGAAGAAGAGCAAAATATATGCCAATATTGAAGTAAAACAAGGGACTTAAAGACCACATGTATTTAAACACTACTAAAGAAAAAATAATGAATGATTTATGATTTTTTTAGTCACAAAATTTACAAAATGCTTTAAATGAAGTTGGCATAACTTCAGCTTCTTTGTCGGATAATTTGTCGCTGTCGTATAAGAGTATTGATACGGCTGAAGATTCCTGCATTAAGGCTGTTATTTCCAAATCGAAATCTGTTAGTGATGAACTACTGGCAGCTCTACAAAATTGTTTGATGAACGGTTTGGTTGACGGTTCCGAAGGAGGTTCAGAGGGTGGTTCAGAGGGTGGTTCAGAGGGTGGTTCAGAGGGTGGTTCAGATGGTGGTTCGGATGGCGGTTCCAATGGTGGTTCTGATGCAGGTTCAGAAGGAGGTTCCGAAAATGCAGCTGAAGGTGGTGCAGAGAATAATGCCGAAAGCGGTTCAGATAATGCTGCTGATTCTGGTGTGGAGCCTAACCCAAATAACCTGCCTGAGGAAGATCTAACGCCCTAATTTATTCAGAGTTTTAATAAAATCAAGTGATTATCGAAATCAAAAAAAAAAAAAAAAAAAAAAATCAAAAAATTAACACCCAAAACCATGTGTAAATTAATTAGTTTTTTTTCGATATTATTTCTCTTCGACTTTAAAAGAAAGTCCATTAAGCAATAAGTAATAAAAAACAATTTGATCATAATTTTTCTTTTTCCTGAGGACATCATTAAGCAAAAATTAAAGCTGTAATTCATCCTTGTAGTGTTGTGCAAACACTTTTATATGCTAAGCGACCCTGCTATTGCTCTTATCTTGTTTTCCTAATCACTGTATTCATTCTGATGTAATTCATGCGCTCAAATGCTTTTATAACTTAACAAAATTCGTTGTACTAAAGGGAAGTGTGATGAGCATTAGCTGTATCCTTTCAAGTGCATAAAGAAAGACAATTTACTGAAAACAAAATGCTTTGTGTCATTACCAGTATAATATTAAAAAATTTATATGCATTCAGCTAGTAAAAAAAAATTTAAGGCAGAGAAAAGCTTTAACGCCTTTTGGTATTGTTTTTTACTTTCGAAAATCTTTTCCTAATACTTTCTAAAATTAATTAAGAAATACATTCTGCTGTCTTGTTCCGAGTGCGTTATAAAAATAAATGAAGCATGTAAATGTCTTCACAACAATGTTGCATGTTATCATTTTGGAAAATTACTTTGATAAACTCAAGATAAACTTCAGATACCATGTAGTCATCACATACTACAGCACAAAATGTAGTAGATAACAGTTGCATAAAGGATTAATTTAAGAAAGTAATCTTAAATTGATGTCACGAGCAGTGTTCAAAAACGAGCAAAAACTTTTGAACAAATGTTGTTCAACATTGAGTTGTGAATTCTCAAAATGCCTAGATTTTCGTTAATGGTGCTTATGGCAGCAATATGGTGTTTTTATTGATTCGAAATGGCCTTTGCTCTGGTTCTACAAATTGGAAAATTTATAGTGATAAGACAATGAAACAAATAAAAATATACAATGTAATTGTTAATGACTGTATCGGGCATTTCAGTTCGATTTAACTTTCTTACTGCCTGTTCATCAATGTCGAAGTCGTGCGAATGTTCGCATTCTAAGCGAAAAAAATTGCTTTGAGTTCCTCTATGATGTGCTTTTATTCGAACGATGATTCGATCGACAAGTCGAAAAGACTTGGAAAGTGCGGGTAGCTCAGCAATTATAAATAGTGGCTCGCTTTTGGCAGTTTTCTTTTAACCTGTGTAACCATTAACAGTTATCAGTGAGTCTGAAGTTTCACAGCAGTGGTGTAACAGTGTGAAAGGTGTGAAAGGTGTTCTACCAAAGTGCTTTAACAGAGTTGAATAATTAATAAAGATTGAAATGAACTGGAAGGGCTATAAATCAAATAACTGAGTGTGTATTTCCATTTAAAATTAAAGAATTCGATAAAACTGTTTTTATTAAATTTTAAACAAGGATTTTTTGTAAACATATTGTTATCAAATTTACTCAGAATATTGCCATTTCCAGCCCTTAGATATCCAAAAAAAAATCGCAATAACAATATTATATATTGTAGTTATATATTGTAATTAATTAATATTGTAATTAAATAAGAAACAATTTTTTTTGTAATGCTGGAACAAATTTATTTAGTATTTCCTTTAAATCTACATAAACTCTATTTTCACAGTATCAATGTATATATGTATGTATATAGAATGCGTATGTATGTATTTAATTTTATTCTTATAATTATCTTTCGGATCTATCTCAATTTGTTTGCAAAGTGAAAAAATGAAAGTAAAAACAAAAAGTGACAGTCAAATCTTTGCAGCAAAGTTTTTCTGTCATTTCCATAATCTGGGATTTTTCCGTTTGACTGGGGCTTAAAATTTGTATCTCGTTTTCTTGTGATATT
Source organism: Sturmia bella (assembly GCA_963662145.1). Taxonomy (NCBI): domain Eukaryota; kingdom Metazoa; phylum Arthropoda; class Insecta; order Diptera; family Tachinidae; genus Sturmia; species Sturmia bella. The sequence goes on along the minus strand of OY759172.1, from coordinate 19,283,459 downwards.
TCATTCAAAAAGACGCTAATGATAAGCAAACAACTTAATGAGTGCCGCAAAACAATGGCAAAAATATTAACGAGCATCAGCCAGCAGCACAAATGAAACGAAAGAAAAGGAAAAGAAGAGAATATTATTTTGACATATAATTCTTAACTCACACACACACACAGGCACACGCACGCACACATATAAAATTATCATGTGCTTATCTGCCTCTTGAAGCCAACTAATGCAAACGTCATCATCAGCAGCTTTCACAACAACATTATTGTTATTAACACTGTCATTATTTTCTCGCAAACATGAGTGAGAGTGTTCAGAAAGTATTTGCTTAACAAAAATATAATGATAAACATATGTATACTAACAGGCATATGCTTCTTTCAAATTTTAAGGATGTCTGTTAGAAGAAAAATTTTTAATATTAAGCAGTTTCTTTGAAAAGCCTTTGGGCTGCTTAACAGAAAGTTTCTTATTCGATGTTGCTCTAAACCATGCACTGACATGCTTGAGCATGTCAAGCAAATACTTTCAATTGAAGTGCAAGAACAATAGTATGATATGTTCAAATGTAAGCATTAGAAAAGACAGAATTTGATAATTTAAACTAAATTATCTTCACACTTATATCTCACAGATCCACTTCTGAAAATATTACTGAGGAAGCTGTTATTCCAATACAAATTTTATTTTCCCTGCTTCGAATAAAAAAAATTATTCTTGGTGGTGTCTTTTCCAAGAGTTTTAAAATGAAATTTGCTTTAATAATGTAAATTAAGCATCACCAATGACCTTGAGTCTTAACTGCCTAAAAATCGAAGTTGTGAAAAAAATAAAATAAATACAGGTTTTTAAATTTTCTATAGAGGCTTTTAAGTTCCTTTTATTAAAACACCGCTATCTGGTTTTTTTTTTTTTTTTTTTTTTTTTTTAACAACACTAGCACGGCGGCTATACAGATGTTTCTGAGCTGCCACGCTCGTCGTCAGCTCCGGAGTGAACTCATCAAAGTTCACTCAATTCAATTTTTTTCTTTTTTTCTTTATCCATATTAACAAAATATTATTAAAGCATAATTGGCTTATTTCTTATCCATTGAATTTATTCTTTTTTTTAACTTTTTCAAAACAATTTCACTTAAATTTCAGTTATATAAGTCCACCTTGAAAAACTTCCCATATGTTTTTTTCCCAGTAGTAGTTCAAGATTATCATACTTTATATCAAAATTTCTTCGTTATCATAAATGAAATCTTTTAATTTGAAGCACTTACTTTTCGTTGCAAACTTTTTCAATTTAAACTAATAAAGAAAAAAAGGAAGATTGCTGCAGAGCATTATTAATAATCTGATGGTTTGGCTTTTAGGCAAAAAATACTTTTAAGAACCAACAAAACTTGAATAATTTTAGAGTAAAAATATTATAAAATATCTTAGAAAAAAACTATAATAGAAGAAAATCTTTTAAAATATTTCTTTTTCAACATTCAAAAGCTGCCTGCTTCTTCGGCTTTTGCCACAACCATTTTGCAGTTAAAATTTATGCAATAAGAGCTTTGAGAACTATTTACAGTGGTTTATGGGAGAAATATTTGTTTTCTTTTTTATTACAATAGCTGTATTCATAATGTTGTAGACTTAAAGTTGCATTTTTATAATGTTGGAAATATTTGCTATCAATCGAGTCTGACCACATTCGCTTTAGTTTGCAATAAATATTGCAATACCAGTGATGGTATTTTAGTGCGTTTCGATTAAATTTTTGGTGCTTTGTGCCACTTTCTTATTAGAAGATTCTTAGGACAGCCTCTTTTTTAAAAGAATATCATTTCCCAGGGCTTTTTTACTTATTGTATAGTTCTAAGGTTACTGCCACAACTAAAAAAATCCAAAAAACGTGACCACTACTTTTCTGTTCATCTTTATTTCGGACAAACACTTGCATACCAACGAAGAAAAATGCACTTACATGGACAGGACTGCAACAAAACATGGCAAGGAAAGAAAAAAACTGGGAAAACACAAGAAAACACTAAACTTCAGAAGTGCATATTTTTAGGTTATGTCTGCTCAACGAGCAAATACAAAGCAAATCAGTTACAAAACTTTCAGAACACCAAAACTTCAGAGTACAAATAAAACAATATTTAGCTCTATTTACTTGTTGTTTTAAATTTCCAAAAAACTTATCATTGAATTTAATTTACAAATCTTTTACTTTTTCATTCTTATACATTTGATTGGTGACCTCGTACGCTTTCCATCTTTCTCAGCCGTCTATATGCCGCCCACATTTCGTTAATGCTAAACAACTCATTTTGTTCATGAGAATCTTTAAATAAGTAGTTGGGTTTCAAACATATTTTCAGAAATTTTCGAGCCTACTGATGAGTTGATTAGCATCAACAATATGTCGGCGGCATATAGACGTCTGAAAAAGACAGAAAATATTTGTAAGGTCTATCTTTGGACCTGAATTAGTATAAATTAAATAATTATATTGTCAATTCAAATTTCGTTTCTTAGATTTTTCAAATGTTCTGCTGTGCCCAGCGACTGTAAACTTAATTAATTTCTATAACTCGAGCTTTTTCTTATATAATTATTTCTGTATTAAGTTTATCAGGCTCAAGTTCTTTCTATATAATTTAATTAATATCAATCACAACGATAATATAGAAAGAACTTGAGCCTGATAAACTTAATACAGAAATAATTATATAAAAAAAGTTCGAATAATTATATTGTCAATAAAAAACTAAGTAGTAGTATGTTTCAAACATATTTTCAGAAATTTTCGAGCCTACTGATGAGTTGATTAGCATCAACGGCATATAGACGGCTGAAAAAGACAGAAAATATGTGTAAGGTCTATTTTGGGATTTGAATTAGTATAAATTTAATAATTATATTGTCAATAAAAAACAATTCAGTTACAAATAAAGTCCTCAAACTCTTGTTATTGATCTGTTTTATTTCACCTTTCTTGCTGACATCCGGTGACAGAAACAAATTTGTACTAAGGCAGCTGCATAATAAGACATCATAAAAAGTTTTCTTTTCCTTAAATGTTTATCAAATACTTTTGCCACTTGAAAAACTGTGAAAGGCTCGATTTCATTTGTATTGCGATGTTTTAAGACAAAACGAACACGTTAAGTGCTTAAAACGGTCATAGATAAAGTTTTTAAAGCAAAAAAATCAGTGCCATTCCACTTTAGGACAGTGGGAGAAAAAAATGTATGGCAGAAAAAAAAGTGCTGCGATTTTCGAAATTAGGAAAATATGAAGAAACTTTTAGTTATTTTAGTGGGCCTTAGTTCCCTTTTTATTTTCTCAGAATTGAGAAAGATTTTTTGTGATAAGATTGTATTAAGCAACATTTCTATAGAAGAAGAGAAAAGTAAAGCTGAAGACTTAGTGGCTGGGGAACATAAAGTGGCTGTTTCCTGTTCACCACAATGATCAAAAAATTACAAAAAATCATCCATAAGAGACTGCTAAAAATGTCATTGCTTTGCTTAATGTTAGTTAAGTATATAAATAGAAAGTAAAATTGCGTGAGCTGTGGTTGACGAGTGGTTAAAGCGGCTGTGCCAAAATTGTGAAATTTGACACGTCCAAAGTTCATGGGGTGCTGATGAAGGGTATTTGCTGCCCAGAAACAGCCAGTTGTCCACCTAGCTATTAAATTTTACTTTTCTTTACTTAATTGATATTGATTTAAAAGTGACAAAACAAAGGGTTGAACTTGAGCCTGAAGAGGTAATTTAATATAAGTAAATGAAAAATTATCATAGTTCAATAGAATTAAAATTTCAGTAAAATGTTAAAAAATACTATTTGCCAGTTATCATTTTCTATTCCTTGTAACACATATTTTATAGCATTTAAAATTAATTTTTTTGCAACAATAAATAACTCTGCATACAAACAAAACACTTTAAAAGCTTACCTACTAAGAGTGTTTTTAAGCTTTCACCGTATATTTTTAAATTTATGCAGAGTTAAATTAAAAACTGCATCTTTTAAATGTGCATACATATATGCACTTATGCATATGCTAATAAATATGTGCTTAGAAATGTCCACATACAACCAGGTCTGTACGAAATACTACACTTCTAAATATTACACATTCATACTCATAAGCATATTATGTTAAGTCAAATTTATATGACAATTTAATATGATGATTGCACTTTTATGGAAAACTCCTTTTCACATTTTCATTCTCTATTTTAACAGTGTGTGCGCGCGCCACAAACGCATGCATGCAAATGATTCTAAAAACTCGAAGAATGAAAAATACGAATTTTTCTCCAAACCTTAATATATTGAAATGTTTGCAGAATATTTGAATGGAATATTTTTGTTTGCCGCTTTTTTTTTTTTTTTGTTCTTTGTTCTACGATTATTTTGTTTTATAGGCGTCATCATAATATTTGCTTTGCGCTTCCCATTTCAGTGGTGCTTTATTTTGCATATTTTCATCAGCTGCATGTTGGAAGTAAAAGAGTTGATTTTTAATAAGTCCATTTTTGTACGTCTATTTCTCTTTTAATAATTCGTTGGTATGTATTTTCGTGTTAGTGTTTGTGTTCTACTACGGGTACAGTTGGAAGGAAACGAAATGAAGAATTTATTAAATGGTATTTATGCAAATATTTATGTTAAAACATGGCAATATTAAGTCATGAAAGTCGCTTGCATGTATGAATAGTTGGTATTAAGGCATGCAGTTTGTTTGTGCTGCCAAAACAACAATTTCACTTAAACTGTTATATTTTTTTGATATTGTGTTATTTTTTAAACGTTCGCTTGCAGCTAAGTGACTGCGAACGAACAATGAAAACATTCAAGCGTAATAAATAAAAACAAAATAATAATGGTTGAAACCACAAGCCATTCTGTATGGGCAATAAAAACTGTATTTGAAATTGTTTTTGTTTCAAGAGATTGTGTTTGAAGTTGTGTGCTAAAATATCACTATAAGTGATAGAATTAGGCTTGTAAGCTCGGCCAAATTTGTTTAAAGTGCCATGGAGACGTTCGTGCAATGTCTCGTAGTGTGACAAAAACACAAAATCCTGCACATTTTAATTATACACTACGCTAATTTGCAGCAAAGTTTTGCAAACTTGAGCAAATACAAAAATTATTTTGATTTCTACTCAGTTCACAGCACAAACGCCGCCATACGCTACACAAATGCACTGCACAGTGCCAGACTTGAGCAGCAAACTTGTGTAATGTATGGTCGGCAAAGGAGTGCGAGCGATATCTAGTGGCATCGTGAGACTTGTAATATTCATTAAAAAAAAAAAAAACAAAAATTAAACTTTTTAGTGCACTCTCATGCCCAGAGTCTTATTAAATCTGGGACGCATACATGATCGAACGAATTTTGTTGCCTGGGCCTTGTGGTTGTTGTTCATTTTGTTTTTGTTTTATATTATTTCTACTCGATAGTTCATTCGACATCGAATGCCACGATTTGGCCCCTGTTTTAAAAAATTTATGAAAATAAAAACAAATCTAATGTTATGCTTTGATTTGACTAAGATATGATTGTAACAACCACCTAATAAACAACAAAACGTATTTGAAACTATTAAACATTTGTTGTGCACAAATTCATTAAATGATTTATTTATCATTTAAGAAAGACATGAGAGAAACAAAAAAATGTTATTAATATTTGCTTAAGACTCAAATATTTTTCTTTTGCTTCTGATTTAAATCCCATGCATGAATGGCGCCAAATAATGTTTAATTTCAATTGCAAAAAAAAAACATTAACTTATTTTCTTCAAAATAAAATTAATTTAATATTTTTTGCCAACAATTAATGTCAGACAATTTTTTGCAGCTCAAAAATAGTTTTAGATAATAAAAAATAAAAAAAAAAAAATTGTTGAAATTATCTTTGCATGTGTGGGCATTTTGTAAGATAAATATCTTTGAAAAATGTACGTTTGAATATTCGATAAATTTTTTTCCAGGGTTTTTCTTTTTCAACATCCAAACGCTTCAAGAGTCTGCAAGTTGTTTAAACAATAGGAAAACCCACCTTGGGCAGCATTTACCTGCATCCAACTGCAAATTTGATTAAAAGGCTGCCTTTAAGATGTGTTGATTTGCTATTATTTTCTTCAAGCAGCAAAAATTCGCAAGATGAAAAAAAGTGTTCACGCTGTTTGTTGGTTGAGGCTGCCACAATTATTAATTCTGTTGTTGGCGTTTTAAACAATTACCAGCTCGGGTAATTTCAGTAATTATTCAAGCACAATTGTTTGCCGAAATGTAGAAAATGTTAACATGTGTGTTAACATGTTGAAGATAGATAGAGCATATACAAATTTGTATATACATATGTATGTATATATGTTTTGCTAGTAATACCTGCTGTTTGAATTTAAGTTGCTGCATTTATACTTGATCTTGTTTCAATATTTGATTTCACAAAAATGATTAATTTTTTTTTTTCAACGAAATATACTTTACAATAACAGACACTGTGCGGCAAAAATAATATGCCGAATTTCAGACAACGACATGTGAGAGAGAAGCACAAACTATATGTACACATATGGCAAAAAATTATTGGGGTTTGGTTGTACATTTGACGCCTTTACGGGCAATAATGAACATCTATCACATTCGCTCAGACACCGCAACAATTAAAGTGAACAGCAAGCAATTTAAATATAGAGTTTTTTTTTGAATTGGTCATTACATTTGTACAAAAATTATACATCATTCTTTCTCTCATAACAACATGTTGTTAGGTTAATTTTATATTTCAGTTTTCTTCTGTGTGTTTTTGCAATTTTATGCAAACTTCAAATCAGTTTTCAGGATTCAGTACTGAGAGAGAAAAAGCAGAACCTTTTTACTGAGACTTTGCTGATCGTCCGTCCGTCCGTCACAGCGACCATTCTTCCACCTTTTAGTTTGAGAATTACCTGGAATTTTCAAACATTAAGAGATATAGATCTGAATTTTCACTGGATATGTAATTACAAGGCCGATACAACCAGGAACACTCTTCGTCTGCTAAGTGAAACTGGTTGAGCTTTTATCACGGTATTACGGAAACTTTGCTGTACGAGTCAGTCGTGTACTTGGCTGAATTTATTTGAATCGCTTAATTAATAAAATTTATCATCAATTGTTAAACTACTCTGACAACCCTCGCGTTAATGTATTTGAACAACAGCAGGTCTTGCAAAGTAGTTAAAGCGGATTTAATTTAACGATTTACACATTTTGTATTTGTTTTTCATCTGTATATTTAGCAATAAATCAATTTGCTTGAGAACTTCACACAAAATTCGATTGATTTTAAATTGCTAATGTTTTGAAAGGCAACATGAATGGCCTTAAGCAATTTTGCATTGGTTTCTGCTTTTTGCGCCATTTTGATCAGGTGTTTTCCTGGAAGGCTTAAAAATTGTTAAATTGGCATTTAAAGCTTTCACTCAAAAATAAAAGAATAAGAAAAAAATTAGAATTTTCTTTTTGGGCTCGAAATCAAAAATACAGAAAACAACAATAAGAAAGTTTTAAAATTAAAAAATTATTTTACTTATGCATAACCAAGCGAGAGTGCGATATAAAGTCATATCAATCGGCTGTGTCATGAAATTCGAGTTTATTGGAGTGGGCTTCGAAATCCAAAAAAATAAAACTAATTTGGTGTTATCAAATCCAATGGTTGGGGGGGGGGGGGGGGGTTTTAGGGTCTATTTGTAACATGTTGTTATGTGGACCATTTGGATCCTAGAAAGGTCCCGTTGTGATTTTATATATTATGTAAAGTGGTCTATTTTTCAGTGTCTATTTCACACTTGGATTTTAGTACACCACAAGTTATTGGATTCCAATAAGATCAGATGTTTTTACACCCATGATACACCTGTCAATTTTCAGGGTATAAAGGACTTTCTAAAAATAGATTAATACTTAACTTATACTGATCATAACAAGAATACGTTTTCCCTGCAAAACTGTGAAACAATTGTTTTTTTACTAAATAATGGAGAACTTATTTCAAAAGCATAGAAAAAAAGCCAATAGTATCACAGAAGCGTTTCCGTATAAATGCTTCAAAATAAACTAAAAGATTTGTTTTTAAATGACCAATAAACTGCCGCAATCAGTTATAACATTCAAATGCAACGTGCTGCAGTTGAAAGCAATGGCTTAAGTAGAAGAAAGAACCGAAGTACATACTTGTAACATGAATTGTGTTTTAACTGAAAACTGCTTTTCTTGAATACTTTTTTCGTTGCTGTTGTTGTGGCTGTTGTGACATATGACCATAAATAATGTTAGCAAATGCCTACCAGCTGTAGAACTGCTTTCAACAGAAAGAAAACAAGGCAGGAGAAAAAAGAGAGAACTTAGAAAAAGTGTGAAGTGGCAGGAAGCAACAAAAGACGAATGGAACACCCACTTGAAATGTTTCCCAGCCTTGCATGGCAACTTTGTTATGGGCCCTTTGGATGGCTGGCAACTACTCGCCTAAAGTTTTAACCAGTGCCAGAGAACAGACAGTTTCCTCAACCATACCCATTATTTTGAAAATTACAAAACCTTCACAGTTTCTATGAATGGTTGGCTGATAGAATTTGTAACTTTTTGTTTTTCCATGTTTATACATATGTACGTATCTTTTGTATGTTTCGTTGTTCATTTTGCAAGGTGTTAAAGTACAAGTTGGTTATTTGTTTTTCGTCTTTTTTTCTCTGTGTGGTTGCAGCTTAGAGAGAAAAATGTGTGTAGTAAATATAAACCTTAAGATGTGATTTGCTAGAACCCACGCATTTTGGATTGCAGATGATTTTTTCTTGCGCTGTTTTGCATACGAGTTTGGGTTAAGTGATGTAAAAAATGTTGCGATAAAACAAGTTGGCAACTGCCTTTGATATATAAGAGAAGGTTTGCCATTGAATTTTGCATATTACGAACTAACGCGAGATAATAATTTTTCTTAGAAACGTTGTTTCAACAGCTTATAGATGGACGGATATCGCTTAAGTGACTGTTCAATCCATGCGGCTCCAGATTAAATGTGTTGATACTTTATGGAGTCACATATGAGAATTATGGAAATTAGAAATTGAATTGCAATCCTTAATACTTTTTGTAAATGGTGTAATAAAAATGTGTTCAGTTCATAAAAACATCAAACATCACCTCGTTTTTATTGAGAAGGAAACAAGCAAGATGTAAGATCCTAGCTGGAAACAAAGCTGAGTTACAAAATCTATGTCCAATTTCATACAATACACATTAACCCTTAACATTATTAACTTTTAACTTTAACTCTGGAAAATTTGCATTTATGGACAAAATATACCCTCATCACTAAAACAAGTCTATACGCAACTACAAATCAGTGACAAAATGTTTGAAGCTTGATGATTCTCATAAATAAACTAAAGCAAAATTAACATTAACTAATGATCTTAAACCAAATTTAAATTATGTATGCAGCTATTGGTATCTTCCACTTGCGTTTAGTTCCCCTTTTTTCAGTTGAATAAAAATATTGTAGTTTTTTTTCTGTAGTCCGTTACAAAATATGCCATCGCTTTGCAAATTTGTCGTAATTTTTAAATGTTTATGCAACATGTGCAACAAACACAACAAGCACAACAAGTACATTGAAATCTTCACTCTGAAAAGAACGATGGAATACAGCATTGAAACACATACATCAAGGTGTAACACTTGTTAGCGAAACATTTTTCAAAAATTTCTTTAAAAAAAAGAAACAGCATATTTGTAAACGGTAGAAAAGACTAGAATATAAATGAGAGCCAGTATTTTGCTAGAAAGCAGAAGCACATCATATCAGAGCAAACATTTTTTTGAAAGACAAAAACAAAACAGCAAATTAGACGATGTTACAATATAGAAATAGTTGTACTTTTGAAGTGATTTAGTTTGGTTTGTAGGCCGACTTTAGTAGATCGCTCATAAACGTGACCACTACTTTCATATTGAGGATTATTTTGGGCGAATTCGTGCCGGCAAAAAACTAAAAATGACCATAAATTCATAAGGGAGGTAAAATAGGAAAAAAAACCCGAAAACAAACTTCACAAAATCATAATTAAAGGTTATGGTGACTCAACGAAATAACAGGTGGGTCCTAAAGAAATCAACCTATTGGAAGTAGCTCTTATTATTACTAGTCAAATCTGTTTTAAAATTTGTGAACTAAACAGCTGTAGAATACAAGTGAATAAGTCAAGCAGGGATACACTGCCCAAGAACGCAGAATAATCATGTCTATGACGAAATGGACGATCTTTCGACCCAAATCATAATGAGCAATGAGGCTCATTTCCACCTCAGCGGGCACGTAAACAAGTAAAGCAATCGCTTCTGGGACACCGAAAATCCATGAATAGCCATTATAATCGCTCAAAATGTCTGCATGGTGCTGGGCCATTTTTTTCCAGGACGCCGCTGGTCAAACGACAACGCGCAATGGGGCCATGTTAACCGAGATTTTTCACTAACGCTGGCTGGATATTTTTTAAGTGCACATACCCGTAATTTTATTTTGTATTATTTTATTATATACATACATACATACATTTTATTTATTCATTTTTATTTACATTAATTTTATTTGTTTAATTTTTATTAATTTATTTTTTTTTTCAAGCACACGTACATACATTAACCGAACCTTTCGTATATGAAAACGAGCATCCAATCACAAAAAAAGTGAAATTTTCAAAAGTTTTCATTTATAAAAAAACTCTATGGCAATGCATACACACACACACACTCACTTTTCATTGGTACATCTCTTGCTGAGGACAGTTAATATCAAGTTATAACCGCATAGTTTGTTGTACAAAAACAAATATATGAACATACTTAGGTATGCACATATTGTATTTTAATATAGGTATCACTGCAAAAGTTTTAAGAAAGGTATTTTTTCTTAAAACTTGTGAAACATTTAAAAACAAGCACTCTTTTATAGGTACATGTGCATATCAACATTCTTAGATGCCTTATGATTATGATACATTTTTCATTGATACATGTTTCAGGTGTTACCATTGAAACATGATCCACCGCCATTTTTTACAAACGCAACTTTCGCTTCATACAAATTTTTCACTTCAGCTTTAGTTATGGCTTCACTTTCTATTTTCTTGAGAAACTGCTATTAATTTCTTATAAAACTCTTGTTTCTCATTAATTTTGTATACATTCCAATTGATTTTCACTTAATTAGATATTTTAATTCTTATTTTTATTAACTATTAACACAATATTGACTGTTTTCCAATTTTCCAAAACAATTAACAAACTGAAGAAACTTAAAGCAATAAACCAACTACTGCTTCTAGTTCACCGTTAGTCGGCATTTACTCGTTGTTCTCAACTAGAGTGCATTTAGTAGTGAGGTCAAGGTTTTGTTATTGTTTTTGATGGGAGCACGTGTGTTTATGCATGCATGTGTGTATGTATGTATGTACTTTCATGTGGATTAATTGGGAATAAAAGAGTTTTTAAATTTATGCTTTAGGTTTTCGTTATTTTTATGAGCATTTAATTTAAGATTGAAGTGTTTGTTGTATTATTGTTTTGGATTATTTTTGCTCAAATTAAGCAGATTGTATTGCGGGTAGAGATTAATGAACAAGTGTAACATGTACACACGAACAAATTCATATGCATGTTAATACATACATACATACATATATATGTATGTATATAAAGTGTTGATAGGTAAAAATGATTGTATGCACGTAATTATGACTGGCTTCAAAATACATTTCAAAAAATACATTTCGTATGTATTTTTACCAATTTTAACAATTAAAAAATTTATTTGTCTGTTTCAGAAACAGTTGTGTATGACTCTTTTTGAAACATGAATTTTTAAGACGTTTTAGTAACTCCATCAGCTAGGTTTAAAGCGATATAAAAACTCTTTTTTAACTAATTTATCAAGCCTTATTTCAAACAGAATAACACTGTATTTTATCAAGTTCTAAAGAAAAAACTTAAATAATCCCTCGTAATGTTGGAAATAAAGACATATTCTTATTTTGCGAGAACTTGTAAATGTTATTTGAAACTCTTTATTTGAAATTCATTCAAAAATTTTTCGAATGAAATATATTGGTAACGTTAAAATTAATAAAACTATTTTTTAAAGTTTTAGATCTTTTATTTTTCTTTATTAATTTTTCGATATTTCGCTAACAATTTGTTAGCATCGTCAGGAATCTTTATATTGGTAACGTATATAGCACCGAATATAGCACTCCTACTTGTTTGTATGTAAAATCAGCTAGTAAAGCAGACCATATTAATCCTTACCCACGTTTTAGATTTGCTTTCGACGATTTCTTAATTAAAAAAAAACTGAGAAATATTATTTAATATACAGAGAGATAAAAAAGCGTCTGCATATTAATTGGATTTAGTGGATAAACTAAAAATTTTGCTATGCCTGTGTGTGGAATTGAATGGAATAGAAAGCAAAAGGTGGACAATACTCCTGCGTAATCAATATTTAAAAGCGCACAAAAGCAAACGCCCCCTCATACACACACACGAAAGCCACTAATCCAACAACAATGGCAAATAGACGGACACACAAGCGACACAAATTGCAATCACAAGCCTCAAATAATCACTGTAACACAAAAAACCAAGTGGGAAACTGAGCAAATGTTAAAAAGAACAAAAGAGATGACAAAAATGGGAAAACTAGCAAAAAGATTAAAATTTACAGCCATATTCAAATGTTGCCAGTATTTAAATCATTTGTTGGCTGCATGGCTGGCAGAACAGGAATCTGTAGCATGTTTAAATAATATGATACTTAATTCGAAAGGCTAAACTGTTGATCGTGCCATGTCAATTATGGCAACAATTTAAGAAACCCTTAACAAAGAGAAGAAAAGCAAAAAAAAAGCGAAAAAAAACTAGATAAGATACCACAAAACAATACTAACAAAACAAAACTTTGTACATTGGCTTATTGCAGGCTGCTGGCTGAGTGACTCCTTTGTGTGTTGCAAGTCTAACTTAACTTGTTTGATTACTAGAAGTGCTTGTCGTTTTTGCTTTCCTTTTTTGGCTCGTTAAACAAATCAGAGGCGCTAATAAAATTGTAAATAGGCGGCAAATCTTACAAGTAACTTGAAGGTTGGCAACAGCCTAAACTGCAATGTTGCAACATCCGTAACAAGAAAAGAATCAGCCAGCCAGCCAGCCAGTAAAGGCAGGCAGTTTGCTCTGGTCATGTAGCCAACAGCTAAATATTTAAACACCTACAGTTAAGGGACATTGTTTCACCGTGGATTTGTTAGACATTATATGTAAGTGGTCGGTTGCCAGCTGTGAAAGATGCAATAAATCGTTTACCCTTAAACAAATTATTTTGGACAACACAAAAATTTAATTTATTCGGCATAACTGATTTTTTTTTTAATTGCGTTACATTTAAACATGATTTGAGTGATTAATGATTTTCTAATAGAAAAAAAAAATAATATGAGAACTAATAACATTGATACAATTTTCGTTTCTACACATTTTTTGTTTTTTTTTTTGCTAAAATGCCACTTTTAAGTTTCTAGTGAAACCAAGATCAAAATAGGTGACACTTTATTTTGATCTTGGTTTCACTAGAACCATAAATAATTTAATTAAAAACTTATTAAAACAAAGCCTTTCAAAATTTTGGTTGCCGAATAAAAAGTTGCTGCCCTTTAGTGTAAAAATGAAAACGGCATTAAATACGTAAAAACAAAAAGATTTTTGGGCTTGCTGTGCAAATCTGGTGCTTTCAATTCACGTGATCTTGAAGCTCAATATAAGCTTTACTTGAGTAAGGTAAAGTTCCATATTATCAGTGGATTCTGGCATGACGTTTTAGACGACTTAACTTTAGCAAAAACTATAAAAGATCTGCTTAAACTCAGTTGTTCGATGCAATTTGTTTTTACGAATAACACAATTTCAAGTAAAGTGGTTTTCAGAACAGATCTGTTTATAAAAAAAAAAAAAATTGGCATTTAATAACATATATTTGCTTTTACGAACTAGTTTACTTGAATGCGGTTTTCAGAACAGACCTTATTATTAAAAAAATGCCGTTGAATAATGCATAATATAATTTTGTATTAATTAAATAAGCTAAAGAAAAGATCAAAGACAACCAGCTGTTTCGAAGCCGCCACACTTCCCGTCAGCACCCGTCCTTGAACTCAGAGGCGCATGTCACTCAGCCACCCAAGTTGTTATATATTTTCTGTCTTATTTTTTTTTTGTATATCAAACACACCCACTATTGTTTTTTTTTTCTATATTATAAGTATGTATATTATAAGTATGTATAAGCGTATGTACTATGTAAGAAAAAGTTCGAATAATAAACACATAATATAATAATATATTTCAAAGTTCAATACTTTTAATTTTTCCAAGGAGATAATATTATCAAGCCTCTCAATGTGTCAACTGCTTTAAGCAAAAGTTTATAATAATTAAAATGATCGCTTTGGGTATCATTGATGACCTGTCTCAATTTATATAGAGTTTTCTCAGAGACCTCAGCATATAAGTTGTTCTACATGGCGTGTTATCAAACAGATTTATAAGACTTTCCAAGCAGTTGCTTATAAAATACGGAAAATCAAATTTTAGGCCTGCATCGACGTGCAGCTGCATGTCTGCTATTGTATAAGTGTAGCCTCATGTCATTCTAATCGAAAAGAAATAATTGAATTCGATTTATACTAAGTTTTGTGAGAGACTGCATTATACGCTTTATACACTGAAAAGACTGTTTAATATACCTATTCGTACTTAAATCAAGCCCCAACAATGTCAGATGTATGGTAAGTAATGGTTTTCCCAAATGAAGTACGATAAGCTTATCTTAAGTACGGATTATTAAAATACTTATTTGAGCCATATTTAAAGAATTAATTTGAGGCACATTTAATTCCAATTTCAAGTCATATTTAATCCCGATCCATACCCAAAAACACTAAAAAAAACGCACTGTACTTGATTTGAGCAAATCCATACTTACCATACTTTCAACACTGATTGGGCTTGATTGTAGTACGGAAGATCTTAAATTTGTTTTGAGTGTGATTATGTGCATTTGATGCAAAAATTTTTTAGGCTATTTAATCCCAAATCTTTACATGAAATAATCCGCTCTGCTTCTTTAATTCAATAATAATTTATAAATTATATTTCCTCTCTGCACATTTGAGCCTGGAAACCAACTGCTGCCAGTCAAGCCAGTTAACCAATTCAGCTAATGTAGCAATCAAGAAAATGAAACAAAATTCTATGTTTATACAATCACAAGTAAGAAATTAATACTCATTTTAAACCCTAACAATATTGATTTTTTTTTTTTAAAAGGCCTACTCGGTTTGCTTTAAGCACAATTGTGAGCTATTCGTTCTCAAATTTTGAAGTACATTTCGAATTGAAACCAAGTAGAAAAAAAAAACTTAAAATTAGTATGGGGGTTTTCTTTCTGTGTAGCCAGAAAAACTGATACTATTAATTAAAGTTATTGGTATTGGCCTCTTTAATGATTTGTGTCAATTTAAATAGAGTTTGCGTAGCGCCCATACCATGTGACATGATGTAAATGACGTACTATCAACGAGATTATACGACTTTTTGTGCAGATGCTAAAAAATCAAATTGTAGGCATGCCGCTGCATGCCTGTAATTGTTTAAATGTGGTGTTAAGTACTTCTAATGAAAAATTCATAATAGTGAAACTTCTTGATTCTGGCATTCGGATTGACTTCTTGCGATTTATATAGAATTTTGTCAGAGTCTGGACTATAAAAATTATTACATCAAACGGCTTTTTATGACTTTATGGGCAGTTATTTAGATCGAGAAATTGGTAGAGTGGCCCACTAAGAATCTCCATTGTCTCAAGGTTGATCGCTGCCGAAGGCTCAGGGTGCTTACGCAGAAAAAGGTTCGCAGTTTTTCTTTGTTACAAAAAAAGACATGCATGGGCATGTCGAGGCTTGACTGAAATAAAATTATTTCACATAATTAAGCCAATCTTCAAATCTCTGCTTCAGCTTTTGCTTCTTATCTACTCCATCCTAGTACCCGGTCAAAGCACTGTGCCGCTTGCTGTATTTTCAGTACAAAAAACTCATCCCAGCACTGCTGTAAAATCAACACTGAGAAGTAATGTTCAACTGCGTGTAAAAATTGTTTAAATCTATAAAACAATTAAAATTTCCATTTTCAAAAGTGACAGCCTATACTATAATAGTCAAATGAAAGCTCTTAATATTTGACTGGAGGCGATTGAGGCGCTGTGCATTATAAGTTTTCGCTCATACACAATTCTGCAGCCGTCTGGTTTTAAATCAAAATGTTAAAAAGTTTGCTAGTTTAAGGCATTGAACATGAATTGGCGGCGGCGTCGGTGGCGGCTCTATTTGCCAGTCCATTCGCTGTTCGATTTGTTTTTTTTTTTTTCTTGTAGGACGGTTGTATTTCTTGCGGTAGACTGCTGTTACCCACCCACTTGTTAATTGTAGCATTTAAACACTTGCGTGCTGACCATTTACTTAATGCACGTTTTTGCTTTCAGCTTGACGGAAAATGTTTCTCTTTTTGGTAATTTTTCTTGTTTATTTCTAAATGAAAATACAGTTTTTGGTAAACGTGAGTTAAATTTTTTGCTGGTTGTGTTTTTAAAATTTGTTGGCGGGTGTTACGTGGTCTGTTTTTAATAGTTTAACAATGGGGGTGTCAATGTGCCAAAGTTTTCCTTTTTTTTTGTGTGTTTTAATATTGTTAATTTGGGTGTTTTTCGTTTTCAAAGAAAAACGAGATTTTAAGCCGCTTAATAAAATGCTGTGCGGTTCTCAAAGCAACAGTTTTTGTAACGATGAGATTCCACTCATGTACGCTGTTGGCAACCAGGCATGCAATTTCGTTGAACATTCCTGTAATTGATAAAAATTAGAGTAAATAAATGATTCAGCAGCTCTGTAATCATTGCAAGTATTTATGAAGTGAACATTTAGATCTTCTAAGGAAAAACATCACAATCTGAAGATCCTTGTGAGACACAAATGATGTCCTGCTGAAATAATAAGGCTCAAGTGGCGGTGCTAGATACTTATATTAAATTTGGTATAAACAAAGTTCAAACAAGGAGGCTGCTGAGAAAGAAGCATGGTGGATTTAAAACCGATTGCTGCTGCCCCGCTAAAATTTGGTTTTGTAATAAGCAGCTGCTCAGCATTGCTTGTAAAACATGGATGTTTCTGGAGCCTCACTAGGATTTAAGTCACAAAAATGTGCCAGTTATATGCTAGTATAAAAGCGTTAAGAGCTCCTTTTCGAAGACTAAATTCATTGATAATTTCAAATCGAATCTCCTGATGTTTAATAATTGTCATCAGCTTAACACCTTTCACTACAATTTCTTAAGAAATGTTCCTCGTAATTTTCCAAACAATAAAATTAAGGCTCACAAATGATAAGTGATATTGTAAAATTCCTAAAATTATACGTCACAGGAATTTATAAAATCCTCAAAAATATAGACAACCAGGTAGAAGGGTTTGGCAGCATAAATAAAAAAAAACATGTATACGTTACGTTATTCAATCAGCTGTTTGTGTGGCTGGGTATAGAAGCCGGCTTGACAACAAAGAAGAGAAATAGCAAAAAAAAAAAAAATAATAACCACAAAAACATGAAGTAATTCACGCTGATGCAACGAACTTTCCATTGCATGGATTAACAAAAAAAAAATCCTCAACTCTGACCTGTGTAATACAGGCAAGAGATAGAGGGAGAGAGATAGAGAGAGAGAGAGAGAGAGAGAGAGAGAGAGTGCAAAAGAGAGGCTTGCTAGTTCTCTGCGCTGTATATAAGCAATTGGTGCATATTCTAGCACCGTTCATTTCAAAAGTTGTATTAGAAGCCACATGATTTCGCTGTAAGACTATATAAAATACCAAATGGCTGTGCTGAAAGTAATAAACTGTGAAAAATTCTCTAAAGCAGACCTCCGTCTCTTTATAGAGAGTATTGAAGAAATAGCACGTTTGGAGCAACTAAAACAAATACGAGAAAATAAAAGAAATGCCATGTTTCTGCTCGAGACTATGCGCTTCCTGAATCAACCATTCTCGGCTTACCACATTCCAACCTTATCCACGGTAGACCAGCCACAGGAAGAAGAAGTAGCAGGAACTTTAGAACAAAAACTGCTACTCTGGAATCCAGCAGGCTTCCAGCAAAATCTAAGGAATGGCATCAGTTACTACTACAGCCTACCGCCAATAAACTGCTTGTTTAGCACAGAGTTGCAGAAAAATGTTAATGAGTTACTGAGAAATGCCAGCCAAAAGTTGAAAGAATGCCATGAAGAACGCGCTCACCACCATAGATCTAAGTTATCTCTTTTCACTTTGCTGCGTAAATATTGCAAGAAATTTATGGGCAAGAAAATAAATAGACTGGCAAAAAGCAATTCTTGCACCAGAATTTGTATGATTTAGGATGACTCACACTGTAAAAGTGATAGCTAAGCCATTTGTTGTAATCGATATTGTAACATTTATAGTAATATGTGATAAATCAATAAAATTGATATAAATTTATTTAAGACTCCTAAATAAGCAAAGTGTTTTTTATTCTCATGTGCTTAATGGTGGTTAAGTTAGTTATTTTGTATTACGTTTATTGGAATTAAGCTCGTTCAATATTGTTATTGTTGTGATTGATATTAAT
This sequence comes from Sturmia bella, assembly GCA_963662145.1. Taxonomy (NCBI): domain Eukaryota; kingdom Metazoa; phylum Arthropoda; class Insecta; order Diptera; family Tachinidae; genus Sturmia; species Sturmia bella. The sequence continues at coordinate 19,264,656 of OY759172.1, read as the reverse complement.
TAAGCAAAACATCAAGGGCCTTTAGCCGGGGGGATAATAAGCTGTTTCGAAGTCGCCACACTTCTCGTCAACAGCTATTCTTAAACTCATAGATTCATGTTTCTAAAACGACACTGAGTCATCCAAGTTGTTGTGATTTTTCTGTCTAAAAGTTGGAATAATAAAAAGGACTTAATTTGATTGTTAATGTTCTTAAGGGAAACAGTAAGGTGGCTCTTAATTTGTATGCACAATAATAGTAGATTAGTGTTATATCGAAATTATAAGTAAAGTAATTTAGATAAACTAGAATCTACTTAATTGATATTAAATAAAAAGTGACTAACCAAGGATTGAACTTGAGCCTGAAAAAGTGATTTAATATAAACTAGAATCTTTTATATAGTAAGACTTAGCCACCGAATGCATAAGCGAAAAGAAAATTAGAACGATGGGCCTCGGATAGTGGTCAATAGTTTGGCCAAGCGGCACAAGGTCCATGTAAAATTTCATAACTATTCCTGGATCGCTCAACTAAATTTTCCTCGGTAAAATTTTTTCCTCCTTGTTGGGAAGGTTCCCATACAAATATAATAGTTTAACAAAACTCCCGCCATTGCCGTAACTCATCTCACGGTGCCGCTAAAGAAGTTAAAACCATGACCGATCCTAATTAGTTTTTCCCCGTAAAGATGCCTTTGTAAAATACCGACGCTCTATCCCTTCTATTTGGGCTTGATTATAACCAGACTCACAGAGCGGCTGGACAAGGTTAAATGTAGAGCCGGCCTCTATTATTTTATTCTTTCTTATAATTTTTCCGGACATATCTCTAGTTTTTGGTCCTGAAGAGGGCTCTTTGCAACTTCAATAGCAACAGCTAATTGTCATGTGTGTGTACGAGAAATAGGAGACATCATTTTAAAGTCCTAATGACTCAATTAAATTTTTTGTCTGAATTAGTTACAAAATTGCGCGATATATGTATGTATGCAGGCGTGTATGTAACAACTATAAATGCCTCTATTGATTTGGTTCTGCTTATTTCTTTGATCTCTGATCCCAAGTAATTTAATGATTGTTAAATGACATCAGGGTCAACATTTTATCATAAATCATTTAATGTGGCGCTTAGAACAAGCCGCATTATTGTCTTTTGAAAATTCTAGGCCATAAATAATACATAGTAAAGTAGTTTCTTTTAAGATGTTAACATTTTTGCAATATCATACTAGTAAATTAAAAAGTAAAGGTCTTGCCAGAGCATTCGTACTCGTACTTTGAGGAAATTTGTTTTAAAATTATTATAAATTGTTATTAATACTCAAAAGAAGTTTGAAACTTGTTTATTTCTCCACGAATTTAGTGATATAAAATTAATAAAAATATACTTCATTGACTTAAAATAGATTTGAAATAAATTTTTTTTTAACTATTTTTTATACAACTTATTTCAAACACTTATTCGTATTGCATCTTTTTGTTTTAATATCCTCACATCAGCCCCTTTTAGAAAAATTTTATGGGTATCCTTGATATCAAATGAAATGAAAATTTTCTCAGTATAAAAATTTAAAAATATGTACATACATACATGTGTATATTTGTCTACTTTAAAATGAAACTTTCTACTAAACTGATTTCACTGACAAAACAACTGCCGCCAAATGCAATCTCATTAAACATTCCTTCCAACATATTGCAAACATTTTCTTCAACTGTTTCCAAAAAAAAACAAAAAAAAAAAACGAAGAATAAGTTATTCATTCGTATTCATGACGTCTTCAGCAGAATTAAAGAAAGTAGAGAGAGAGAGAGATAAAAAAACAAAGAAAACTTTAAGCAGCCTTTAAAAGTTCGAATACAAGACTTTACGCACTGATTTAGATGTTGTAATGTCGTCCGTCGTTAGGTTGGCTCTAAGACAATGTGCACTGCAAGTCAAGCCAATGGCCATAATTCTTGGCAACGAATAAATCTTAATCCTTTTCTGCACGAACACACATTTCAACTTCAGGGCTAAATAGAGATAATAAGTATGTATTGAGATATCAATAAAAAGGAAAGGAATTTAGTAACTAAGAGGTGCATACGTACAGAAGTAAGTGTGCTGTTCGGATAAGGAAAATATGCGAGGGTCCTATTTGGAGTGAATAAAAAATTTATTAAATTGGTAGTGCTAAGCTCCATGCCAGCACTACCAATTTAATAAATTTTTTTCCCTAGTAGAAAATGTTAGCTCATAAATAAATATTATTTTTGGAAGAGAGCAATACAGTTTTACCGTTGAAAATTTTCAAAAAGTCGCATAAAAAAGAATTAAACAAAAATAATTAACACAAAAAGGCGATTTCTAAGGAAATAAGGAAACACTAACCCGCAATTTTTGACTTGGATTTTAAATGCCATTTCAATTTAAATTTGATTTAAATACAAAATTGAGTCAAACAGTTGCTATTTAAATCAAACTTAAACGGCCTGTCGTGCACATTTAAAATTGATTTAAGTTTTTCGTACTGCCATATGATTTTGACAGTTTGGTTTGTTCTGCAAATTAAGAAAATTGCACATATTTTTGTTTGTTTCATAATTTGATTTTTTATTATTTCCAGAAGGTTATCAACTTCTGTGGCAGTGAAATTGGGAGTCCTTTTATCACTTTTGCTACTCATTTTAATAATTTTTACAAAACAATTTATTATTTTCTAAACTTTTCACAATTTCACTTGCTTCCAAATTTGTTTAAACAGCTGTTTTTTATTGAGTTATCGATAATTTTTTGACACTTACATTGCGCTGCCGTATTTTAATTACAATTAATTACCAAAAATAATTATAGACTGTAAAGCAGAAATCTATTTTAAATGCAACTTAAATTTTAAGGAAAATTTACTAATTTTGTATTTAAATCCCAAGTCAAAAATCGCGGTTAAGAAAACACATACATCAATATTTTTCTATTTTCAGTGACACATAAAAAAAAGCAAAGAAAAGTGTCAAGGCCCAACAAATTTCTTATAAAAATCAAAAAATAATTTACAAAACTCTTAACAAAAAAAGGGATAATAATAATATATACTGTTTAATTTATAAACGATTCTTAGCTGGGGCCAAATTGTCGCATACGTGATTGTACGAATTTTGTTGCCTGGGCCTTGTGGTTGTTGTTCATTTTGTTTTTGTTTTATATTATTTTTACTCGATAGTTCATTCGACATCGAATGCAACGATTTGGCCTAGATTTGGCTCTAGAAAACATTGACAAGCGGAAATTGTTGCTTTGGAAACATGCGCGCATGAACATGAGTTCAAGGATGGTTGCTGTTGACTAGTGCGATGGCTTCGAAACAGCTATTTGTCCACCTAGCTAAAGATCTGTGATGTTTTCTTTGTCTGGTTTATTTAATATCACTCACAAAAAATACTACAGAACGAACTTTAGCCTGATCAATGTAATACAAAATAATAATATAACAAAGATTTCGAATAATAAAACTATTTAACCCAATAGAAAATGTTTTTTTAAAAATAATTGTTATTTTTTTGTTTTTGACGTTTTTTCGATAAGATATTAAGCTGATTTGATGATGTTCCCCTAATTTGTAGGGTTTTGAGCTCATTTTAGCTGGCAACTATGCTCTCAATGTTAATCACTGGGGCGCACTTACGTTTTGAAGGATACTTCTCTCACAATCCTCGTTCCTCAATCTATTCAATTATATATTTTGAAACATGGTTTTAATCATGTTCAAGTATATGTGTATGCATCTGGGAAAAAGTTTTAATTTTTTGTCTAAAACACACACACACACACTCACACACAAAAACTAAGAGCAAGAAAGAGTGTCAGAGATAGAAAGAGAGTGTGTTTGGCATAAATGAACGTAAAATAGAACGGTAGCAAAGCAACAGCCAACAAAGTTAAATAATCCTTGAAAGAGTTGTAAGCCACATGTAAGCTGAATTATCAATATTTATTTATGGCTAAACAAAATTCTTTGCACTATTCCAAAACGACACAAACACATGCAGAAGCATATAACGGGTGGATACAGGAATTGAACTGGGTTCAAGTCGAGTGTTTAAATGTTTGAGTTGCGACACCAAAATCACAAACACAATATACATATATAAATTAATATCCTGGCTGGTACGTTTAGATATTTTGCATGACTGATACATATTCCTGGAAATCACAGCACTCATTTTATACTGAAAACTAAAAGATTTAAGGAAGTTGTGTTCTTTGCAAGCAACCCAGAAAAATAAACACTTAAATTGTTACATGGAGATAAAGGAAGTGAAAAGGGCAACACGCAAAGTGCTCAGGAAATTTAAGCATATCATTGTTTATTGGGTGAAATTAAGTTGCCAACGTTACCAGGAAACCAAGGCAAAAAGTTTAGCCCAAGAAATTGTTTATAAACACAAGTGGTTTTGAAAATGAGAATGTATTTAAAGAATTTTAAACCAGCGCTTAAAGGGAGTACGTAAAGATATGCACGGATATTCAATTCTTTTGTATTAAGATTAAAATTTAAAACCAAACAAAATGGGCAAAAAAGGTAAAGGTAATAAATTGGCCAAAATGTCGGAGGAGGAAAGGGCGCGATATCTGCAGCTACGGGCTGATATAGAAGAGGAGGCCCGACGACGTAAAATGCAGCTGATTTCTATGTTTATGAAGGTTGGTGCTAGTTTTTAATTTTTTTTTTCAAATATCCAACATATGTAGCTTAATTGATTTTTCTTGCCAGAATAAACTTAAGCGTGAGGAAGCTTTCTGTCGCCTGAATATGGCCAAAATTAATCAGGATTGGCGTTCGATTTTACGCCATGTCAAATGCCAAGAACTGCGTCAAGAAATTATTGAAATGGAAAAGTATTGTAAAACGATGATGGATCATAAAGATAAGGTGATACGGCGTTTACTCAACGAATTAGGAGTGGCTCATGGTCAGCACGACAACATGTCGCAGACTCACTTGGAAATGTTGCAACATTTTGCCAGTAAGTGGCCGCATTGATTTTACAGTTATAGTAGATATATCTATGACAATTACGATCTTTATTCATATTTAAGATATTCAACAACAACGTTTGGATTTCTTTCGTGATAATTATGAAAGTGAAAAACAGTCGATGTTACAAGAATTTCACGGTGACAGCGAGAAACTGAGAGGCATGATTCGCCAAGTAGAAGAGAATTTGGAATGTATTTACTATCAGTTGGATGAGAAAAATGAAACCGAAAAAATGAAAGCTCATGAAAAGTTTCTGAGTCAAGTGGATGATATTAAAGCGGAGGTAAGTTTAAAAGGATTCCTGACTAATCGCCTAAAACAAAAATATTGCAAAATAAACTATTTGTTAATTATTTTATCGGGCTTGAATTCGATTTTGTTTCATCAGAAATGGAATTTTTTTTTTATAAAATTGTGAAAATGTTTAATGTTTTTAAAGAAGATAAGAAAATTAAATCTAATAAAACTTCATGGGCTAGGGTATATACCACCGATTTAAATAGATATCCCAAAAGTGACTTTTCTAATGTGGCCATATGATTTGTGCAGGGCCAGTTAGATGTGAGCTGTACAAGAAATCGTGGCAACATGAGTGTATGAGACAAATTACCCTGCAAGAACACTACCAGCTTCTAGTCTATTAAGAGCAAAATGAAAAACCTAACCAAAGCTCTTGTGTACACGTAATTTCGTTTCTTTGTCTTTGAGATAGATATCTCTGCTTAGTTTTATAGGTAAATGATAACCAATATATTGGTTGGTTCTAACCGGTCAGACATAACGCAAACTAAAATTTTTTTTTTTATTTTAAATTAAGATCTTTATTAAAAAAGGCAAATAGTATAGTTCTGCAGCTAAAAAAAAAATCTAAACCAAAAATCAACGCACACAAGTCCAAAAAAACAGCGTAGAACTCTATCTCTCTATCTCTTTCGATCTCTCTCTCTCTGCTTTAGGGGATTATCGTCAAATATTTTTGAAAAAAAGTAGCTTCTTGTATATTATAAATTTCAGTGGCGCTTCTGAGCTCGATTCTTTCTGATCATCGATTCATTGGAATGCACTTCCAAGAGCCAGTCACCTTTATATCTCTATTTCCAAGCAGCCTATCTGTTATGCCAAACTTTCTTTTCATAATGCTCTTATTACTTAGTTGAAAGTTTACAATTTCTCAGAACAACTTGTTGTTTGCCTTCACTGCATGTGCCTAGCGTGAAATATTCAACTAGTTTTTAGGCATCTACAGGTCTATAGCTGGGTAGGCAGGAGCCCCAAGTATTCGCATCAGTCTTTCCGCGGAGAGCAGGTTAAGCCTTGGCGTTCTTACCTTCCTTGGTCTTCTGCTTTACAATTTATGAATTTGTACACAGCCTCGGAAAATCTTGGTAAACAGACCTTTAGCAAGAAGCTCTACTGAGCCCCGTACAACAAAGTTAAATTGGCGGTGCGGGGATCAGTGAGCTCAAAAGTTGGCTTTAGCGTATATTTGGGCTGGTTCCTGTTTGATGGACTATTTTAGCGAAACTGGACTAATTTGGTGGTCATTTTGACTGATAGCCCTTGAGGGGTCTACTTCCGCTGAAACCTAGTGATTGTGGTTCACATTAGTAGCGAAGAGGCAGCATTAATCATTGTGTTTTTTTGAGATGGTTGTGAGAGCTCAACTAACCTAAAAATCCCAGCATGTTTTAGCGAACTCTTGTCTTGCAGTAGTTGTCTCTCTTACAAAAACCATCAAAAATAAGCGGAGAGCTTTGGACAATTTCGTTTATGATAAAGTACCTTAAGCAGATATCGGTCTGCCATATATGGTATTATGACTTGGCAATTGTATGAGAGGAGACACTGGATAGTCCGCTCTATTCAGCAAGGATTTTACGTATACTCCTAAGATTGATTTATACAAGAACTAAGCTTTCCGTTTGAGTTTGATTAACTGGTTTGAAAAACTAGCTGATCTTCGTTAAGAATCTGCCATTAGTTATGTACACTGTAGCTGAGACTGACATAGATAAAACTTCAAGTTGATACTTAAAGACGCTGATTCGCTTTCGCGTAAAAATAGGGCAAAAGTCAAAACTCAAAAAAAAAATACCATTGCTTGAGTTGAAATAAGTAATCCGCTATTGAAATTCATACAAGAAAGATAAGGCGGGAATCGAAGGGTTCATGTCTCGGCTGACTCAACATCACACCTCGAGTTTTATTAAAATGTTTATACCACAGCATTCCTGTTTTTTTTAACTTTAATACTAATAATTTGCTCACCTTACCTTTATTTTACTTTAATTTAGTTTCTCAGTAAAATTTTAATTTACAATATCAAGTGTTCATTTTGATTTTCTCTTCCAGATGGAAATACGCATTGAAATAATTACCGAAAAAGGTGAGCAAAAACTGGAAAAGCTGTGGCAGGAATACCAGCAGGCCCTGGCCGGTTATGTGGCCCATACAGAAGGTTTCTATGCTGACTATATGGATCTAAAAGAACGTGATGAAGAATACGCGCAAAGAAATAGAGAATATTGTTATGAAATTGAAAAGGCCAGCCATCAGTTGGCCAGTTTAAAATTGCAATTGACTGATGCAGAGGAACAAGGTGAAGTAAAAGTCAAGCATTTGAAATTGATGAAAGAAAATCTGGCAAGAAAACTGAAAAAAATAAAACAACAAGTGGACAAAGAAATTCAAGAAAACAGGGAAAAATTCAAATTGGCCAGTGTGGAAAGTCATAAGATGGTAAAAGTAAGAAATTAAATCTAATTAATGTATAAATATTTATGTATGTAACTATAAATTTAAAATATGTTGTGCTAAGTTCTTTCAGAAACTGTGTGAGAGAGGCAATGGTATTCTACAGTTGGCTGCAATTTGTCGTAAATATGAGACTGAAAGAGAGAGGATTGCCCCATTCGGACTGCCTCCCATAACAAAAGTAATGTTTGAGAATGAAGAAGATCAGATGAAGCAGCGGTCGGAGGAAATGAATAAAGTAAGAAATCAATATATTATCTAAAGTTACGGTGACACTGGCCAGAATTTGTCTACTACTGCTACTTGAAACTTAAATTTCCATGGATCTTACTAAGCTTGTGATCAAACAAGTCTAATCAAAATATATATTTTCTTTGCTCTTTGAGTAAACATAACCTTAAAATACTCTATGGTAAAATTTTATATTTCTGTTAAATTTATTTTTCTGCTATATTATTTGCTGAATACAGCAGCTAAATCCTTGGGAATCTATTTGAAGTTTTAGTTCCTTGAATAATTTCGTTGGCCAAACATAAAGGTTAACAATAATTTAGTGGTCACTTTTTTTTTCTTTTTTTTTGAAAAATTAGGCAAATATTTGTGCATATATAAACGCAGCTTACGTTAAGTTAATAAAAAACACATTCCTTGTTACGTTTGCAAATACAAATTTGCTCGTTGGGCAAACATAACCTTAAGATGCACAATGGTGAAATTTTATATATTTCGTGATTTTTTTATGTATATGTTTCGGTGTTTGCTGGAAACAGCAGCTAAATCTATGTGAATTTATTTGAAGTTTTAATTTCTTGCAGTTTTATTTTCTTGACTTTTCTTGGCCAAATATAAGTCAATTATTTAGTGGTCACGTTTTTGTTTTTTTTTTTTTTTTTGTTGGGCAAACATAGGCGAAAACAACACTATATTGTTGTAATTTTCTGTTTATTGGAATATATTTTATATTCTCTCACCAATATCCAAAAGAATTAGAAATCAGACGCACTGATAAAGTGGAAAGTTGATCAACAAGATAAGATATAGACAGTCAGTAATGAAGAGCTCAGGTGATCGGATTGCTATGCGCTGGTGCTTAAAAAAGGCGTGGCCTGGTTTCGAAGCAAAATTTGGGAGCTGATGAGCCATTAAGTCTTCAACTTTATTTTTCTTGTCTTCAATTTTGTCACAAACATTTTTTTTCTCAATTTTGTGAAATTATAAATCGAACTACAAGGCCCGATAAAATTATTAACCATTTCGTGATATTTGTTGGTAGAAACACTTTATATTCTATCAACCAATTATGCGCGCTGATGTGTTTGTGCTGTGTATTTTGACAGTTTGCTTGAGCCAGAAGCAGTAATCAGTTGAGCTTGTAAGGCTACTAAACTACTGTAGAAACCTTACAAAGTTCTTGGAACTAAAAAAAGTCAGATATTTTGCCTTGAACCAAATGTTTCACAGCTAAAAGATCTTCCTTCTCAACGATGATCACTACAGTTTCACCACTAGAAATATTTCTCGATTTGGAGGAAGTGAAAGAATTTGTTTTCGCTTTATTCCTCAGACTGCGTGTAGACAAAAAAAAAACATAACGACAGTACCTATAAATTATGAAATTATTAGCAATGGTTTGTTCCCCTCTTTCCGCGGACCATTTGATTCCATTCGAAAACCACTGCTAAAGGGAAGAAACCCGGTTTGAGCTAAAATAATATTACCCTTATTCATAAAAAATATTTCGGGTTTATAAAGCTCTTATTTGACAAATTTGTATAGAAAATTTGTCAAATAAGAGTTTAATAAACCTTAAATATTTATTATGAATAAGACCCTATGAATCTATTATTTTTATTCTGCAGGCTGATTTTTGCAATTGGTTTTTAATGGAAGATTTCTGGAAGCGTGTAAATAATGCCAAAATTGATGCAACTTGTCTGGCACAACGCAAAAAATCTTTGGAAGAAGAAAACGCACGCCTAAGAGACGAACTGCAAGAGCGTTTAATTAATTTAAATATAAGCAATGGCGTCAACAGCCATGTCAATGATTATTTGGCAAAACGACCCAGTAGTGTGCGGGTACAACAAGTGGAACGTATCGATTTGGATGCCAACAGAAAACAGTGTCAAAGTGCAGATGTGGCAACACGAAATCGTATGCGTAGGCCATTTTCCTGCATAACAGAAGCCAATTTAACAAATGCGGTACGTTCAAAGTTGCTGGCAAAAGGAAAACAACAATTGGCCAAAATTGAGGTCATAAAACATTAATGAGTTTTGTGAAACGTTTGTATTCTATCTACAACAACAATAAGCCATAAAAATGAAAGTTATAATCAAAAGAGTATTAATTTTTAACTTGAGAAAATGAAGTTAAACAAAGATTAAAAAAAACTCATTTTATTTTTTAATGCCTTGAAATGTTTTCGTCAAAAATTTATTAAAAGTCAGAAATTCTTTAAGCCAATTTTTTTTTCTTATTTATTGTTGTGGCACCTCAGCAACATTTGTCACTTTAATGCGTTGTTTGGCTTTTGAGGCGAAAAAGAAAATCCAATATGTATCCCAAAAGCTTAGAAATGTAAAAATTTTATTTTTCCTGATGGTTTGTTTCACATTAATTTTTCTTTTTTGTTATTGTTATTGTAATTTTTGGTGTTATTTTTGTTATTTGTAGAATTCTTTTTGTGTTATAAAATTTATCACGGTGTAATGATTTGCCACCAGGCAGGCGGCCATCACACCACTCGTATGCCATTCATTTCTTTCTTCCCCAGGAAAATTGGGGTTTTCTGTGTCAAGTGTGTGTGTGGTTTCTTTTTTTTTGTTTTCTGCTTTTGTCATCTTTTATTTGTTGCCATAAATCAATCATCCGGTACATCAATGTATTTTCTTCAGTTTTTGATAATACCAGATGACAAATTTGAGGAACGCCAAAATAATGTTACGCTTTTCTTTGATGAGTGCAGAAAAATAAAAGAAAATTAATGTAAGAAAATGTTTTTATTCGTATATTTTATTTGCTTGCTTAAGAAGATTAAAAGAAAAAAATTGTGAAACTGAAATTCCTGTGAGAACATTGAGCAGTGGTATTGAGCTGTGGTATGATGTGGCAATAAATGTTGGCGCAGCAGTAAACTTCAACCGCATGTGCATGGCTTAAATACTGAGTTAAAATTATTGACAACATATTCAGCACATTAATTGGTGTGAAAGCAATCATCGATTTGTTTATGATGCCATTGCAATCATTGAATACATTTTATTTTTATTAATCTTCATGCTCCTGCCAGAATTAGTCGAACATTTTTCAAGGATGTCTGCTTTACAACACGTTTTTTGTATACTCTTCACAGCAAGTGCAAAGGCCACACATAAATTTGCCATTTCCTTTGGCGTTTTTCATAAAGTTATTAAAAGTTATTTAAAACTTAAAATGCCAGTAAAACAAAAACTGGTGAAAACTTTTCAAATTCACTATTATGTTAAAAAGTAAAATAGTTGTTTTTTTTGTTTAATTTGGAGCGGTACTCAGACAAGATTCCTTAGAGCAGAAGCCATTCTAAAAGCTATGAAACAGTGTGACCCACCCCACACTGCACTCGTCCCCTCTACTATCACCGATGAGTTTCTCCATCCTCTTCTGTGGATTGTCGAGTAACCCCGAAATAGACATTGATGCACCTGCCCAAAAAATTTGAGAGTTGTATTCCAACTCTTTTGTATGGTGCAGGTGGCTTAAATAGTAAGTAGATCGTATGGAGTTTATTTTATCTTGTACTTTTGCAAAGTGGAAAAACTGCTCACTCCAGCGAACAGCACCCCGAATTTTCAATTCAAGAACATGCCAATTCTTCAATATTTATTCCATCCATTCCAATCGACAGATGGAGCGGCATCCTCGGTCGTTTGTCTCTGTGTTAGTTAACAACATTGGGTTTGGCGTGCATTGAAAACAACCCTGTTTTTATGACCCCATTCGGAGATTATACATAGATCTTTACTGAGAGTAGCGTTCAGGTTCTGCTGTTTTGCATCAATCTCTGATTCGCTGGCCGAATGAATGTTCGTATTCATGTTGCTGTTATTTGCAAGGAAATGGAACAAAAGTAATAGACAGAACATCATTAAGAGATATAAGAAATAGAAGAGAAGGAAAAAGAACAGAACGTTGCGGTTGCGTTGAATTAATCTAGAAAATATTAAAAATCGAAAACATTATTTTTCTATATCGCTCAATTTACAGTGAAGATAGATTTCTTAGGAAACTTCTTCCCTGAACGAAATAAATCCTTAGTATAACGTATAGTCGAATTTTATGATTTAAGATTGTGAATTACTTTATTTGGTTTGGTTTGGATTTCGCTGCCTTGTTATGTTATGTTACACGAGCCGCCGGCCATGAAACCAGCCCACTGGGGTCCTAGAAAGGTACCGCTGTGATAGATTTTGCTTCCTCGCAACTGAGAGAAATTTTTTGTGCGAAAATTGTATTGATCAAAAATGTTTGAGGAAGATAAGAAAGTTAAAATTTAACACCCTAATTCATAAAAATTATTACAGGCTTATAAGACTGTTATATGACATTTTTGTATGGAAAATCTGTCAAATAAAAGCTTTATAAACCTATTATAATTTTTATGAATTAGACGGTAAGACTTTTTGTTGTTTCATGTTCACCACGACAATTAGCAGCACCCAAGTTCTACTTGTTTTTGAATAAGTCTACGCTGCTTAAGATTTAATTTTACTGTGGACTTACATTTTTTCCATTTGAGTCATTTTATTGTTAACCTTAATTTTTTCAAGCTGCTACTTTTAATTTTCTTTAGGGAATTCCAAATAAATTTAAATACTTTAATTTTATTTGATCACTTTTCAGATATTAAACACAAATTTATTTCGCCTACATAATTCCACAAATTATATGATTTTCTAGCCAGTGGTCATCTTGTCTTGTTACAAATAAAAAGTCGTTTTGTTTCAGTTTTCAAGCAACCAGCCTTGGATAAATTTTATATTTGTGTGCGTTAAATAAAAATAAAATAGAAAAGTAGAAGCTGCCACAATCGTTATAAAAAGAGCAATCCCTTGAAGAAGAAAAAAAAAAGTTTTTTTTTTCTGAGCTGGAATATGAAAATTTTCAAAATTTTATTGCCAACTTAAGCAAAATTTATTTTGTAAAGTGGGTGGTTTTCATTTCTTATTTTGGGTATTAGCAAATTTTTGCTTCCTTTTCGGTACCGATGATGGAGGCGGTGGCGGTGGTGGTGGTGATGGCGGGTGGAGCAAGACGTTACTGAAAGTCATAACTTTTCATTTAAAACCATAAAAAAGACAGTCTTCTTTCCTGGCATATTTTTTTGCAAGAGAATGGTTTGAATTGTGTGTGCTGGAAAAAAAAAACACAAAAGGTCTGTGCAGCAATCAGAAAACAAATAAAGACATCCACTTAAACACTGGCTTGAGATTTGAATAAAAATGAAATAAAATAAGAAATAAAATATATATGTAATTGTATTTTTTTTTTAATATTCGTACAAATAAGGCGAAACCACCACGAAACTATCTTCACAGTAATAAATATGTAAACAATATTAGAATAACAATAAATCTGAGTAATTTCTAACCGAAGAGCCAAGTTTTACTAACTTGTAACCACCCTGACAAGAGAAAATAAGTAATACTTAATTAAGGCACTTTTGGGACTAAGAAACTTAACGAACACGAGAACACAAAGTATATAGAGGTGAAGGACTTGAAAGACCAAGTCTTACTAGCTAGTATCTAGACTATTTTAGAGAGAATATTGATTCTTAAAGAAGTAATTTTTGAGAGCATGAAGCACGAAGGGGAGAGTGCAAAGTATATGGAGGTGAGAGGTGAACAAAACAGGATAGCAAATCACTATTCTAGAGAGAGTAGTTATTCTTAAAGAAGTAATTTTTGAGAGCATGAAATATGAAGGGGAGAGTGCAAAGTATGTAGAGGTGAGAGGGGGCCAAAACGGGATAGTAAATCACCATAAACTCTGCAGATTTTGCTTCTAGAACCTATCTACCTAAAGAAAAGATAATCTCTTTCTTACAGTTCTTTTTGTGAGGTATATTATACTGTATACCTAAGTCTTTGTATTAAACGTTCTACCACTTGATTGGGGCGATTTTCAGAAGTCACTTTTTCAACTCTGTGACAAGAGTATAAGCAGGCTGTTTTTTTACCACAGACTTTGTCTTCTTGGCAATTCAAATTATGACAGCCATAGTTGCAAGTAGACATTATCTTTCATATTGCTACACAAAGCCACCACTTATGCAACCAGTCTACTTGAGCACAAAAAATGCTCCCAATTTTGGACAGTTATGAAACTTTCAATTGCTGACAGATCACTCCACCAATTCATTCACTTGGAATCTTCACAGCTCTCTGACTCTGCAAAGCTTTCAAAATTTACTCCCTCGCTAATTTCTCCAACTTTGTTACGACTGCCATTCCAAAATCCAAAATAACTGCCATACAAATATAAGTCAGCTTACAAACAATTTACAGGAAGAAGTTTGCAATAAATCTTAAGCACAAAAATAAAATATAATTTTTGTTTGTTGCCACAGAGTCAAAGATAAAGATGTAACAACATCTGCATGGTCCAAGCCAGCAATCCAACCAACCAGCCGAACAGACAAGCACGCACACACACACACACATACATACACATGCAACCACCATCATCTAACTTAACCAAAATCCACTTACATACATGAATAGAGCAATGTCCAGTGTCTGGTCATGTTACGGACTTATGGAAAACTTTTACAGCTTATGAAAAATATTTTATGACTTCAAAAACAAATGTAAGTAAGAATGTAAAATGGAGAATTAAATTAAAATAATTTATTGGCAAACCAAATTGCGAGAAAAAATTAATGAAATTCTATTTTCAATTAACTGAGTTCGTTTGAGTTTATGAAACTTGTTCGTTTTCCAACTTCTGCTTCATTTGTTAATGACATAAATCGCATAAATGTTTTACTCAGCATTTTGCATTTTTTTATTTCTTTACATTTTCAACAACAGAAGTCATACTCGCTTACATGACAGATTTGTAAGCGAAGGGAAGAATCCCTAGAGTTTTAGAAAAAGTGTGAAAGAAAAGTGTCAGAATTAAATTAAGTTTAACCATCAACCTAAGTGAAATAAGCCACCAGGTTAACGAAAACACTGGAAAAACAGTAGAAATTTTATAATATTTATTTATTTTATTTTTATTTTTATTTATCAATATAGAAAATAAATTGACAATAAATAAATAAGAGAAAGAAAACATCGAAGACATTTAGCAGGGTGGCCAACGAGTTGTTTCGAAGCTGCCACACTTCTCGTCCGCACCCGTGCTTGAGCTCAGGGGCTCATGTTTCTAGAGCGACAACCATGCCACTCAGACACCCAATTTCTTGTAATATACAGCTGTCCAAATTTTTAATTATATCAAACACATACACAACTACTGTTTTATTTTGTATGTATCATTGCATATTTAACGGGTGAGAGTTTCTCGCCCCACAAAGGCAACCAAGTTGTATTACAATTTACTGTATAGTATACATATTTTCTTATATTGTTAATACAAAAATATAATTATACAAGAAAAATTACGAATAATAAAAAAAAAATTAATTAAAAAAAATTTAATTAAAAAAATTTTTTTTAAGGCCAGCCCTAGAAAACCATTCACAAGTATGGTTCCAACAAGATCGAGCCACAGCGCACACTGCAAGTAACACAATGGCTCTGTTACGGGACATCTGTGGTGAACGAATTATTAAGCCTACAAGTACGTTTAATTGGCCTCCGCGTTCACCGCATTTAACCGCTGCAGACTGTGTACTGTAAGGTTATTTGAAAGCAATATTCTACATTAATAAGCCAAGAACCAACCAGCAATTAAAAAGCAATATACGCTACGAAAAAAACAACATAACAGCTGGAGTTTTGTGAAAGTTTATGGAAAATGTGATGGAAAGCGCATGAATATGCAAAGCAGAAAACAGCCACCATTGGCGAGATATTATTTTTCATAACTAAACTTAAAATATTCTCCATTTATACATGGTATTAACGAAAAAATAATTTTATAATAATGTCCTAAATAAAAAAAGTTATAAGCAATTCAATCTCCTTAGTTAATTTTGGGCCACTCTGTACATATGTAGGTCCGAAACAAAGGAGAACAAAAAAGTAGGGGTCACGTTGCTTGTGTGTTAATACATAACAATGTGAGCATAACTTAGATGTATAAAATGTTTAAAAGTGTAAATGCTTAAAGGTACGTTCACATTTAAGGTTTTTTTTTGTTTTGTTAAATATTCCAAAAAAATAACTTGACCACACTTTCTGGATTACCCTTAGTTTTAGGTAAATAGATGGCCATGAACAACTAAAAATTCATATGAATACATCAACAAGCAACAACAAAAAGAAAAAAAAACGTAGAAGTATTACATTTCACAAACGAACAAAAACAAATTTCTGTTTGCTACTGCAACATTTTTGCAAGACCAGCCAGCAAACAGTAAATTTTATTTTTATTATTTGATCATACAAAACCTTAAAATACATTCTTGTGAAATTTAATGTTTTTGCATACTTTTGACGTTTGTTTTTTTTCTTGTTGGTGATGACAATAATATGCTTAACGCTCTTATCTAGGTTGCACTGTAAGAAAATTATATTTTAAACACTATTTATATACCATCACTTTTCATTGTCCACTGACACCATTTCCATGCACAGATTTTTTCCAGCTGTACTTCCCATTTTTTTAATACGTTTAAAAGCAAATGAATACAAAAAAATCAATTCTTACTTTAATTCACACATTTATACATGTCATACATATACATATATATATTTTTTCTAACCAAGTGACAAACAATATTTGGCTGCATGTGACATATTTCTACTGAACATTCGATTTTTTTCTTTGCACATTTCCGTCTCTATATTTCACATCTTGAGCAGAAAACTAGAATGCCTGACATGCCTGATAAGTGGTGCAAATAAGCATGGTTGCGATGCAGTGTCAGTGCTGGGGAAAACAGACGTCACAACGACTGACTCTTGCGATATAGAGGAATGGACGGACAAACGAGTTTAGCAAAGTCGTAAACACAACAAACGAAATCTTGACAACATCCTTAGCATTATAGACAAATGTCAAATGTTGTAGAAGTGCGTATGAATATGTCAAGATGGTGTTTCATCTTAATAGATTTTCCGTAAAATCTATGAGTGTAATTGAAAATGGGATAAGAGATTGATTGGGGGGTATTTTTTTTTTTTTTTTTTGAGAGAGAGAAAATGCAGTAAATATTTGAAGTCAGTTGGAAATTTATGTAAATTTTTAACAGTGAATTTTTTCCATGCACATGATATGACGGCAAAAACTATTCTTTGGCAAAAGTAGAAATAACAAATAGTTAAATATACTCTATTTTCTCGTTAATTTGCTCTACGCTATTTTCTCTTAACAAATACAATATATGTTTCTCTTATGAGAAAAATTCTCAACAAATAGTATATTCTTTACAACAAATCTTTAAAACAAATCAAATTTGAGTATATGGTGTAGTAAACAAAGCAAATATCACAGCAGCTAAACATTTTTGAAAACAAATTTAACAATGTTTACATAAATTAGGGGTATAATCGTTTATTTTGGGTTAAATTAAATATATATACATGATATAATGTAATAATTTCTTATTAAAAAAGAAATTTTTACCAATTTTAGGTGCAAAAAGAAACAAATTGCCACCAAAAGCAAATAAAATATACAGCCCAATCATGAATGATAATTCCGTGAGAGTGTTTTCTCTTTTCCCATTCCTCTTATTTTGTTGATAAATTCCTGAGGAAATTTTTTTTTACCCTTGCCTGTGTTAGCCACATCGAAGAGGAAAAATAGTCGGCGGAGGAAAAAATAGGTATTTTAAAAACATATGTTTTTTGTTTTTTCCTATAAAAAATTTTGATATTACCAACTTTTATTTTTTTGTTTCTCAGGTAATTTATGATTGGAGGAATTTTTTCTCGAGTAACGTATTTTCCTTAGGAATAAAATTCCTTGATAATATTCATGATTGGGCTGATAATTAATTTGTAGATATGTACATTTGTTGAAACGTTGATCCAAAATCATATATTTTAAATATTTTAAATACTTTAAAGACTTTTGGGAATAACAGCTACATTTTGTCTGCCTTTTTTTATTTAATGCAATTCGCAGCAAATACAAAAAATACCTTGCGCGTATATAGACAGAATGACATTTTCCATTGTGTCTTGTTTTCTTTGAATTTGCTTCTTTTTTTCATAATTTTTTTTTTTAACTTAAACTGGGTATATTTGGAAAAGCAAATGTATTGGAATTTAAATACAAATGATGCTAAGCCCTAGTAAAAACTATAGCGACAGCAGAGGTATTTGGGCAGTTACAAAGCGCAGCACAGTGCTTTGTTCTTATACAGAGAATCGCCACAATTCGAACCTGCTGTCTTGGTTTAAGTGGGGCTTTCAGAACCACATCAACAAGGGCGATGGAAGTAATATTATTCATCGAGAAAATCGTAATTTGTATAAAATATGAAGCTGATGGCTGAGTGGATCGGTCAGAGACACCAAGCACATCATCCGCAAATCTTTACAGCCATAGGCTAGTCTATATCGGAGTCTAGATAAGAGGCCAATTGCGAAACATTGATTCCTGACTTCAACTACTGCTTTGAACCAGGACTCTTTGAACCAGATCGCTATGGGGCTTCATTGTTGCATGGACAGATTAAGGGCGAGGGGAAAACAGGTCTTGATGTTTACCTAGAATATACCACAGAGCTGCTATTCCGCCTGCCGCATTGCTGTACAGTTTTGAAGGTGGAGGCTCGCGCAATTATGGAGCGTATTAGGGAGAAATGAGAAGACCAGAATCTGTGGATACTTACACGGACAGTTAAATGGCCATTAGAGCGATCTCAGCTGAGCGGAGATTGCCATAACTTGACGAATGTTGGTTTATAAGTGCTCAAGAGTTAAAAGTTTATCTGCATACAAACGGTCTTTCGCTTAGCCCCACAAAAAAGAGTCTAAAGGTGTCAAATCGCATGATCTTGGTGGTCGATTGATATCGCCACGACTAGAAATTACGCCGCCGGGAAATGTCTCTTGTAATAAAGTCATATTCGCTTAAGTTGTGTGGCATGTGACACTGTCTTGTTGAAATCATGAAAACCACTGAGAAGGAAAATTGGTTTAACAACTCAGTTTTACAGATGTCGAATTCCACTACTATACTTTTGAAACCACGAAATGGATAATCAGTTACATCTTTTCGAAGTGTTAATTTTACCCCAATCATTGCAATTTCCTTCATTCCTACCAAGCCTTCCACTCATGTCTTGTTTTTTAGTTGCTCTAAAAATTCCAGCAAGTCATATTAAGTTGCCATGTAATAGATTTATATGAAAGGATATTTTAATTGTGATACAACATTTGCACGTCTTGGGTCAGGGTCCTGCTGCAAATTAGTTTCGTACCAATGTTGATCGAATTTGGGGAGCTTTAGAGTTCTGGACTGCCAAATGTAGTGAAATAAATTGGTTTTTAAAAATAGCTGGGTCCTATAAGTGTTATATTTATATATCTTTTACCAGCCATTTTATTATCCTTCAAGCCCTTCATTCATGTCTTATTTCATAGCTGCTCTAAAAATTTCTGCCAGTCATTTTAATCTGCTAAATATTTTTAAATTGGAGCAACATAGAAGCAAAGCAAAGACTTCAGCAATTCTGATATCCAAATGAATTAGTAACAATATTTTTGCATTTACAAACACTGCCAAACAAAAAAAAAGTGCATGCAAAATATCCCCAACAAAAGATAAAACTGAATTGAAATAAATAAAATTGAATAACATACTACACATAAAATACTTGTAAATTAATTGAAATGTCCTTTGCAGCAATTAATCCACTTACTGGATTTAACTTGTCATACATCTTTCTTTTCACTCATGTCCTTTATCTACAAATCTTATGCCAAATATACTCGTTCGTTGTCCTGCAAATTGCAGTTGTGACTTGAAACAGAATTTACATACACGTTTCTTAAGGAGTTTCTTTTTAACATTAATTAAAGTATGTTTCTTAAGATTCAATTTTATTTTTCCTGGGAAAATTTTATCGTTCAATAAACATTATGACTTTTCAAACATTGCTCTTCTTCTACTTCTTCTTCTTCTTCGTCTTGTTGCAGAGATTCAGGTACAAACATACATCAACAGATATCAAGTGCTTGCAGAAGAATTTAAATCATGTCATATTGAAATAATTGAAAAAGAAAGATTGCAATATAATAAAAATGCATATTTGTAAAAAGAACAATTGAAGAAGAATAAATATGTTACAGGTGAGTCAAACTAAAGCAAAATAAAGTGTTCTACTTATAGTTTAATCGAACCAGCTTTCGCTTCATGATACAAGTATTGAAGAACAAATATTATGAAATCAATTCTACATGTAAAAGTGCATTTAAATAACAAATTTTTAATACTAAGCCAAAATGCAATCATAAAACCATAGACCGTATAAATATTTTATTATTGGTTTATAACTATATGTATGTATATGCGTCTGCTGGCAAATGAAATTTTGGATTTCATTTTTTTTTTCATTTTGTTTTTGGCAAACGAAAATAAATTCGATAAAACTTCAACCAATAATGACAATAAATTAGTTTATGTTTATACATTTGTATCAAATTAACAGTTATTTAATACCTTTACAAAGCACTTATTTAGCACACGTAATTAAAATTACGGAAATTGTGGCGCAAAATGCAGTGCATACATTTAGGAGCAATATGCTGGAATTTATTCGGCCGTTTATTTGCCTGTGTTGAACGTTTAAGTATTTGAATAAACTAGAAATTATTATTGAATTTTCAGAGCCAATAATGATGCTTGGCTAAATGAGGGCTGCTTAAGAACATGTTATGTAATAATCTATAAAAGTATGCTGCATATTTTAGATCTATAATAAACGCGGAAAATATGCAACACTTTTTGTGGCATCAGGTTAAATATGTAATTAATGTTAATATTTGTTATGCTTCTGGCCCAGAAGATATACCAGCTGAGGAACTGGGACTTCTGGCTAAGAGCCCTTGGGAGGAAATGCTCTCTGTGAATAACGACTACATATCCTTATTTTTTCCAAATGTTGTAGGAGACAGAAACTGGTTATGACTAGCAAAAGCACAGGAGTTGCTGCACAGTCGTTAGCTTACCGTCTTCTTTACTGGTTGGACAGTGCTGGCAAGCTACTTAAAAAACTACTGTATTGTAGATTAACATATTATTTTGAAATGACTGGAGGACTATCGGAAAAGTGGTATGGTTTCTACCCTGGAATATCGGCTTTTGGAGCAATTGAAGATATAGTCGGTAACCTTGAATATGCGCAGACCTATCACTATCATCCACGTCTGGCCTACACTACCACTATACATGGCAAACTACTTGAGAAGCTACTGCACAGTAGTTAGATTAGCAGCCACTGTTTACATGACAGCATGACATGATAAAGGGCCGTATTTTCTTCAAATTAACTAAAAACCAGGCAAGTAGATATACTGCATACAGTTTTAGTTTCCTTTCCAAAAGTGACTGATAATTTTTTAATCGGACACTATGCAATTTCAAGTCTATGTTTGCTACGTCTCCAAAGTTTTTTTTTTCATAATATATGTATGTATTTATAACAAGAAACAAAATGATACCTCAGCGGCAAATTAGCATTTAGAGGTTCGCTGGTAAAATTAATATCTTATTTTCAAACTAAAGGGTACCGCCATGCATTTGACACTGTCTAAATAACAATTTTTTGTTGTTTTTGGTAGTTTTGGCTTTACAAGCCAGACAACTAGATATGCTGTGTAAAATTCAAGGCTGTACATATTGAGGTTCAACAGTTACAACTAATTTTCAAACTAAAGATTGCCCCCATATTTTAGGAAACATTTAAATTTAAATTTTTTTGGTATTCTTTACAGAAGAGGCCAGTTAATTTCATTTCTTATAAGCAAATTAAATTTCTATCTCTTACAATTAAAAAGTAACAGCTAATTTTCAATTTCTTGTATGGAACCGCCCTTTACTTGTTAAGTTTTTGTTAGTGTAGGCATCTCATGCTGTGATAAAGCCTAAATAAATACCTGGCCTAAATAAATAAATACCTAAATAAATACCTGTGCTAATTTTAGCTTTCTACGTCTTGTGGTTCGAACGTTAGAGTCTAATGCTTGGAAGCACCCGTTAGTTTTCAACTTTTTGTTGTTCTCAGTATTTCTTGCTGTAACGGTCGTGTAACCTTATGTTAATATTTCAGCTTTATGATTCTTGCCGTTTGGGTGAATGGGCGTAGTAACGGACAAATGGATGAACACTGCAGTCTCAGCAATAGGATTCCACTTCTACTCTATAAACACTGAATCCTAAAACTGAACGCCCCCTCTGGTAGGCAATAAAAATCTTTCTTAAATCGAATCCTTGAAGTATGCTACATTTTTACCTTCCCTGCAACGCTTGAGAGATCTATTTGTTTCCCCTAATTTAAACCAATCACTGTCAGTATCTGTTTTTATCTAACTTAAATAAAACTATTTTACAAATTTCACAGTATATATTTGCCTTATAGAAATACAATTTCAATTAAATATTGCAAATTTTGTAAATTATATTATTTTATATTTGGCATATTTAGAAAGTGTGGTACATAGCAGCAGCAATAAAACCGAAAACCTCCTAAGCCCTAACAACGATGTGAACAGCGAAAACAGCAACACAACCAGAAAAATGTTAATAAATTGATAATCAAAAATTATTTGTTACTTACAACATTCATGCGGTTTTAGTTGGCATATATGAATATTTAATTGTATTTTATAATTTTTACACGTTTGCAAAATTTATTTGCATATTTTTTTTTTTTTTTGAAATGTGCAAAAATATCCACTTTATTTTAGTGGTTTTAAAGGCAATACAAACGTGTGTTAATTACAGTAATAAATCAAATTGAGAAATATAAAAAATTATGATAGTAATAATAATAATGTAATGTGTTGAGGGGTAATGCAGTACAGGTGTGTTCTACAAAACTATATTTAGAGCTCCCAGATTTGGGGTGGGCGCATTAGGGGGTGTAAATTCCATCTAAGCATCTGCCGTGATAGAACGTGAGGGATACAGGAATGAAGCAAAGGAACAACTCTTCTGTCATCATCTCCAAGCCCGCCATAACGAATCGAAGCTCAGGCACGCCGCGCACATAATTGCACAGCTGCCAGCTTACCGTGAAACTTAGGGGAGGAGTCAATGGCGTAAAATGGCCAGTAAAATGGGCCCGATTCAAACTTGAGTCGAACTAGGATGGAAACATCTTGGGTCCCGTACTTACAGTCACTCAGGTTAATTTTGTTGTTCTGGTATAACAAACATCTTTTTTTATTTTTGGTACCAGAGTATTAACTTCGGTTGAAGTGAACGTTTCTCCTTTCCTTTTTTAATTCTCTTACTCTCATAAAATTATTCTGTTTAATAATTTTTAACACCTTTTTGATGCAAATTTTTCGACCGTTGTTGTTTAGTATTTTAATTGTTCAAGCCTTAGGTCCCTTGTTTTTTTTTTTTTAAGTATTTATTAAATTCAATATTTCAATATCACAATGGATATCTTCTTCAGGAATGTTTTGGTGTTTTTAAAAAAAAAAATTTTTTTTTGTGATATCGAAATATTGAATTTAATTAATACTTTTCAAAAAAAACAAGGGACCTAAGGCTTGAACAATTACACCGGTATTCATAAAAAATAAAACACTGTTGAAACTCATTTTAGAAAAAATTTTTCATATACAATTTGTTCTAAAATGTACTTCAGCAACGTTTTATTTTTTATGAATACCGGTGTTAAAATACTAATTTTTAACTGTACAATAAATATATATACATGTCAATATAGATCGACTTTTTTATGCAATTGCATTTGTTACAATTTGACATACCTTAAGGCGTCTTTTTGCAAAAAGAGAGCTTAAGTTTTTGTTACCATATACAAATCAGCTATAACAGTTATAGCATGCCATTTCCGGCCATATTACAAGAAAAAAAAATTGTAGGAAATCATATTGCGGTCAAATTCAATCATAATATTGTCAAATATTATGAACTAAATTATTTATTCGCTATAAGAGCCAAATGAAATGCATTAATTCAGGTCCAAAAATTGGCCCTTTAAATGTTTTCTGTCCTTTTCAGCCGACTATATGCTGGCGACGTTTTATTGATGCTAATCAACTCATTAGTAGACTCAAAAAGTCTAAAAAGAATGTTTTACTTTTTGATACTTTCAAAAATACAAGTCGTGGCAGACAATGATCAGCCATTGTAAGGAAGTGCTACGGAAGGTAAAAGTGTTGCAAGGTGTAAAATGTTTGAACATTTCTGTTTCTCATTTAGTTCATGGGAATTTTTGAAAAAGTAGTTCGGTTTCTTTTTTATATGTATTTGTCAAATTCGACCAATATAGTGCAGCTTGCGATATAAAAATAATAAATTTAGATTGGGCAATAGTATCGTTGGTAATTACAAAAATATGGTTAGAATAGTATGCTAGAATGGGATAATATATAGGAAATGACAATTGTGATTTTGGATACGATTACAATATGGCTGAAAAGGGCAATAGTTAGACATGACAATACTATGATTGAATATAGCAATAACATGATTGGTGGCCACAATAACTTCATTACTGACAGTGGAATTAGTAACAATGTGCATGTTTTATTCAACAATTAATTTTGTTAGCCTGAAATCATATATTTCAACAAGAGTATGGTTATCTCCATAACCCATATTTTTTCTCTAATTGTGTGAATTATTGAGAAAAAAATTTTTGTAATGATCGTAAAGTGATAAATCAAAGTTGAAAATCAATTGGCTGTGGCTGTTTCACCTCCATCATGACGCCCAGCAGCACTCAAATTGCTGTGAGCATTAAAATGCCAATATGACACCTAAAACTCGCAACGTTGTCAAGGACCAAATAAGACAATGAATATCTTGTGATACTGGCCTTGGCTTAAGATTTGGGGAAAAACTACGGAAGCTCTAAACGTTTTGAACAAAAACCAAACAAACCCTTCAAGCGCTCTAAACGTCATAACGTATGTACATAAATTGTGTGTAAATGGAATTTACACACAATAATAATAAGACGAAATGTCTTATTATTACATACTTTATTTACAATAGATATACGATTTTTTTTTTTTTAGCTGGGACCAGTACTCAGGGGACGACCTCTATTTGTGCATGCGCATCGTACCGGAACTAGGAACCTGTAATAAAGCAATCATTTTGATTGATAAAAAAAAATAAGTTGCAAAACTTTCATTGTTAATTTTTGTTTTGTGTGAATTACAAAGTAGAACAATAAACTCTAGTGCTGACATGTTTTCATATAAACACAGTGTAGATATTTATGCACATCAAATGAATAAATTATATATCGTTAATTAATTGCATAGAAACCACAAATAAATGTCAGCAACAAACAATCATATCATGTGAAAATCATTAACCTTTCAAGCCACAAAACGCCCAGAAAGAAAGAACAAGAAATTATTACAAAACGGCTCCCTGTCGAAATCAATTTATCTGCTTAATTAAAATGTTTCAGTTACATTCAACACAACATGCAGGCCAACAATGTAGTTGTGTTGTATGTGGAAATGAACGCGAGTTAAAGGACATAAAATACTGTCGGTCATTGTTATCATGAACAATAAAACACAAGAAACATAAAACTCCAAATACTTCACAGTTTCATTAGTTATTCATAAATTTGCATACATTAAAAATGAACTGAAGTCTTATTCATGAAAATCGATTGCTGAATACTTATTTTATGTGAAATAAAATAAAAACCACCTGAATATAAGAATAAACATATTTGCGTGTGTGTGAAAAATTTACCAATAAATAAAATCATTATGACTGCAGTCAATTATTTGAGTAGAGTTGAGTAGCTGGCAATGCCAGGTTTGCCTTTTACATTTCAGGACTTGAGAACTGAAACAAATATTAGTCATCAAAAATCACTTAAGTGTTTTTCAAAATATTCCCCATGAAAATCTGGCAGGCGTTTGAGCCAATTGTCGAAGCAGTTTTGCCACTCTGATTGAGATATCTCCGTAATATGCCTGAATGCAGCAACCTCTTCTTTAGGTGTCGAAAAACGTTGACCTCTCAAAGTTCGTTTTTAACGTACGGGACTGACTAAAAAGAAGTCATTCGATGCCAAGTCAGAACTATAGTGAGGAGTACTCTTCAGATCAAAGTGTTGGGTGCTCAAAAATGCAGTAGCCGATGTGTGAGAGCTCGTATTGTCGTGGTGAAGAGAGATTTGCCTTTGGCAGATGGTTTAGCTGATTTCTTGGAGGACAGCTGGGAAGCAAATCCTTGTGTATCATTGAGAGTTGATTGTGCTGCGTTGTTCTAGTGGTACGGTTGCTACTTGCGCAGTTTTTCAAAAAAAAAAAAAAAAAAAATCGACCAGTGCTTTATGCGCGAATAACTTTTGTTGGATTTTTCTCATCTTGGAAGCACCCACACAGACGACTGCAGTTTACTTTCGAGATCAAAACGCGTAAATCCACAAATTATCTCCTGTCATCATGCCATAGACGTACCACGATTGTATTTTTTAAGCACCTTTTATCACCAATCGACACGAGACTCTTTTTGAGCGATTGACAAATTGTGTGGGATCCAGCGCGTACAAATTTTTTTGACAGTCAAATATTAACGAAATATTGAATATATGCTGGTCCCACTAATGCCTAAGGTTGTCTCAATCTCACAATAGGTGACATGACAACCTTGCCATATTGGTTTGCACACAGCCTTAATGATTTTCGCAACAACAACTGATTTTGGATGACCTGGATGAAGTGAACCATCGATGGAATTCGATAAGCACTGGTCCTTGAGGGAGATTTATCGCCAAAAACTGAAGTAAGTTCATCCACTGGCTGTTGCTGATTTAATCTACATCAAAAGTTATTAAAAATAATCGCACAAGAATGTCCACGATTTAATTTCGTTTTTGGGCCGAGCTGATTTTTTTTTAAGTTACTCAAAACAACACAAATATCGCTCGTATGTCAAAACGTTCTGAGTACCCATAACCTCAAAAATGTCCAGTTTTAGCAAAGAACTGCCAGTTGCCAGATTGCAGAACTATAGTTGCCAAATGCCGCAATAACGAAAGGCAACCCTCTCTTCTTTGGAGCTAGGAAATTATAGTGTTAAAAATATATGTTGCCTACACAGAAAAAATCAATCAGTTGCTTGAAAATATTTTTCTTTTCAACGAATATTTTTATTTTGTCTATTAAATTATTGTTTGAGGCTACAAAGTTGAATTTATATTTCAATAAATATGTCACAAAATATATAACTGAATTTACAATTTTCGCTGGAGGAGCTAAATTTAATAAAAATTCATTTGATTTTGTTCTGTGTGTAATGACTTTTTGCCTGTTGCATAGTGTAATTAAATTGAATAAAAAAAATATTTAAACTGTTTAAGAATTAAATAAAAAAATATTCTTTTATTAAATGGCTTTGTTTTAAGCTCTTAGGCATCATGGAATTAACGAATTTATCTCAGGCTTTTTTGCGCAAACAAAGTCCCTTAAAAATATTAAATTTATTCGATGGTCATTGTAAGATATTTGCTCATTTGCTTGCTTTAAGAATTTTTTCTCCAACCGGTCTAGTTACCAAGTTTCGGTTAAAATATAATTTGATTTTTGAGCAAGTAATGATGCAGTTGCATTTCATTTAAGAAAGAAATCAAGCAACGTGACTAAAAGACCACAAATTAATGTTCTTACGTACATCATATAACAATCACAATATTCTGTTAGAAATCTAAAGGGGATTTTTTCAAGTGCAAATAAATGTTCTATGATTTTAAATTAAATATAAATGTACAACAAATATTACATAAAATAATTTTCAATCATCAAGCTAACCAGATATAAGGATCCCTTGATGGGTTATTTGCTAATAAGGTCCTGCCTTCTCTTTTGCAGAAAACCTTTGGACTAATTGTAGTAACAGGAGTCAAAATGTAATAGCATATACATATGTATATTTCAAAGTCTATTAAAATTGCCTGTCTGTATTTTTACTCCCACCACAAACAGAAGCCGAATGAAAATTTTCGAACTTAATATGTGGTTGATTATAAAATAAATTTTCCTGTGGTTTATAGTAAATTGTCTTTAATGAGGAATAACAACAAAAATAATAGTAGCAACATATTACAACATCATGTTAAACAACTGAAAATTAACAATAATATAATTTGTTGTTAATATTATGGTATTTTGTTGTTATTATATTCCTTATTGTTGTTGTTGTTGTTGTTGTTTGGCAGCAATCGTAAATAAATGTTGTTAATAACACGAATAAAGACTGCATTTGTTTGGTTGTAAAACAAACTTCACGTTATTTGTTCACATATTTATCACTTGAAATATGGACAAGGGGTATGCAATAGATTGATTAAAAAAATATGTATATATAAAAAATGTGTAGTATGATAGAGGAACACTGAAAGAAAAAATTTCAGTAGGCAGGAAACTGCACACAAATAAATTTTTTTTTGTGTTTGATTTACGGAAGCTAAATGTTCAAAAGAATGCAGAATTTCAAACATGAGGTAACGAATGACAACATTTTGGACGGAAACGCGAAGGCTTAAGTTTGAAGTGACAGGTGAAATATTTTTACAACTGCTAAAACTCTAAAGCCAGGTAACGAAGGACATCATTTATCACCTGACATATAAAGCGAAAATGCAAGTATAGGGACTTATCTCTAAAACCTTCCATTTATTCATATCAGCTTTGAGAAAAGTTTTGTTAAATAAACTTACAAAAACGAAGATCCAAAACTGTGGTAACGAATTACAAAATTGTGGTAAATGTGAAACAGCCATCATACATATTTCAGCCACTAAGTTTTCAACTTTTCTTATCTTCTTTGAGAACGTTGATCACTCCAATTTTGTTACCACAAAATCTTTCTGACTTTGGAGGCAGTAAAGTCGAACGGAAGCCTGCAAAAACTATGCAATATTACAAAGCCTTTACTAGATTAGCTCTAGAATAGAACTTATAAATTTTTTCTGTCTTTTTCCGTCGTCTATATGCCGTCTACATTTCGTTGATGCTAATCAACTCATCAATAGAATCGATGAAACGATTAGCATCAAGGAATTGAAGGAGACCTTCAGACGACCTCTTTATTGCAATTAAGTTATAGCTATAAGAAAAAGAGTTTAATATTCTCTACCAAATCTCAGCAAATTATTGCTCAATAAGTAACTAACCCCCAATTTTTGACTTGGATTTTAAATGCCATTTCAATTTAAATTTGATTTAAATACAAAATTGAGTCAAACAGTTGCTATTTAAATCAAACTTAAACGGCCTGCCGTGCCCATTTAAAATCGATTTAAGTTTTTCGTACTGCCATGTCATTTTGACAGTTTGGTTTTGTTCTGCAAATTAAGAAAATTGCACATATTTTTTGTTTGTTTCATAACTTGATTTTTTATTATTTCCAGAAGGTAATCAACTTCTGAGGCACAGTGAAATTGGTAGTGCTTTTATCACTTTTGCTACTCATTTCAATAATTTTTAAAAAACAATTTATTATTTTCTAAATTTTTCACAATTTTACTTGCTTCCAAATTTGTGTAAACAGCTGTTTTTTATTGAGTTATCGATAATTTTTTGACACTTACATTGCGCTGCTCTACTTTTATTACAATTAATTACCAAAAATAATTTTGGACTGTAAAACAGAAAGCTATTTTAAAGCCAACTTAAATTTTAAGGAAAATTTACTGATTTTGTATTTAAATCCCAAGTCAAAAATCGGGGGTAAGTGTTTCACATATTGGGTAAAATGCAGCGCTGTAAAAAGTGAAGTTTTGTGTATCTTAGCATACTTTAGGGAGCAATATTTTTTTGGGACAGCAACTAAAGCGTTTACTAACCAAGTTTTTTTTTAATTTTTTTGTACTTATAGGCTCTTAAAAATTTTGATAGCTGAAGGCCAAGCAAGTTTTTTTTTTACATCTAGCAAATGTTTATTCAACCAGTTAAATTTTCTATGGAGGACAACTAAAGTGTCAATAAATCGAACTTTGACTAAATTAAAAATGTTTGTGTGAACAGTTTATTGCAAATTAATTCTTGTAAATTTATATTTCACGCCCCCTTCTCCCTTTGAATACATTACAATTAATGTTTTTTCAGTGTAACGCTTTGCCTGCTTAAAACTGCTCTCATTCGTATGCTGCACAATATTAATGGCACACAATTTCTTATCTCTTAATTTAGTGTTCAACAACGAGTATGTTTACGTGTTATTAAATACTCTTCTTAATGACTTTTTGTTATTCTATTAATTATTATTAATATACATGTTTAATAATACATAAATAAAGGTTTTCATTTATCTCCATAAAATATTTCATAATCAATAACACCCACCAAGCCCCTAAGGAAAAAGGGATACACATTAAAGCCTTAAGTTATGCCAAGTTAATAGGGAATAATTTTTCCTAAAGTAATCACTATTTTCACTGCAAACATTTTTACTTTTTAACTTTAGTTTGCAAAAAGTTTAAAAGCAGAAATAATACCAAAAAAAATCCTTTTAACTTTAAATTTTTTCCGCCATTTTCCCTTTTTATTTTCCATAAATGTGTAAACAGAAACGACATTTCTGCAAAACGTTTCTGCCATACCAAGTCGTTATTCCAATTTTTAGTTGCACTTGTTTGTAGTTTTTCATTAAATTTTTACATCTTCACTTTTTGCATTTTATTGATTTTCTCGTATTTCAGTTGCATCAATACATAATGTGAATTTTAATTAATTTTATGCTCCAGGGTGAAATATTCACATTTATTTTCATTTAACATCGAAATCATATTTTTGGTGTGTCAGAGAATTCCGAGTAGAAGTATGTGCATGTGTGCGTGTGTGCTTAAGAGTGCAAGTGAGTTTGTGCTTGTAACACCTTCACAATCTCAATAATGCAACATGTAACACTCATTCACATGAATTGCAAATAACCTTTTGCAGCAACAGAACACAACAATAAATGAGGCATAACTGAAGGCTGGTTCCGACAAACAATTCATTCGATACAAGTATTATGTCATTTTTGCCAGAACTATTAATGGCAACATGGTTTATTCGACATTTTGACAGGTGTCACTTTGGACTAAGGATGAAAATTTCTGTTTTTTTTAAATTCTTTCATTTTAAAAAGTACTCAAACACATAACTTTACTAATTATTTAACCGAGTTTAAGTTTAATTTTACTTTTTTAGAATTGAGACACTTTTTTTGTGGTAAAATTGTGGTGATCAATATTTAAACAAAAAAAGTAAAGTTGATGACTTATTGGCGGGAGGGCGGGGAGCATAACATGGGTGTTTCACATCCACCACGATGCTCATCAGCAATCTAACTGCTACGAAGTCAGGTCATGACTAACGGCATACTGTGTTTAAAGGGCAGTTCGGACCATTAAACAAGCATTGATACTTTCATTGCAGTCTAAATACATTTCTTGCGACTGTTAAAAAATTGTACGTAAATTATATTTTTAAATTAATTATTCAAGCTCTTGATCTCTGGTTTTTTATAAAAAATAATATTAAACAATTATTTATTTATTTTCAATATTTCGCCAACAATTTGTTGGCATCTTCAGGAAAATAATTATAAAATTCAAAAATTATATTTTGCATTTACACTGTCACGCTTTAAATAAAATGAAAAATAGCACATGCCCATGGTGAAACCTTCATCGACGTCACTTGAAAAATATTATATAGGCAGAAATCGTGCCGCCCACATTAATATTCAACAGCTAAAGTATTCGTTATGTTTAAGAGCACCAAAATATCTATAGCCAAATCCCATTATCTGTCAGATATAGCGTGACCGAAATATAATTCTATACGATTATGAACTTAATTATTTATTTGCTTTAAGAGCCAATTGAAATGTATTAATTTAGGTCCAAAAAGGAACTTTTTTAAAAAATGTTTGCTGAAAAATGACAGCTGAAAAAGACAGCAAACATTTTTTAAAAAGTTAAATTTTTGGACCTAAACTAACTTTATACGATTACTAGAGTCCAAATTTTGAGCCATTATATAAGGAAAAATAATACTATTGCCAAGGGCTTCTTGTTATCGGCGGCAAAACTATCGACTCAGTGAAGCTGTTTTGTGTGTGCTATTACAAAACGCAACTCTAGTCCAATCAAAAATATTATCGTTTTGAAAAATTTCAAAACACGAGAAAGTCGTATGGGATCTAAAATTTTTATTGTATTGTTTTTCATTTATACAACTCACTGTATGCACACTATCACCCTTGATTGTATTGTTACAAATTTTAGCTAGTCGTGGGTCATGGGTTAATGCAACACAAGTGGCTGAGTAGCACCGTTAGAAGCGACATCTGTGAAAGAGTAGGAAAACACAATTTAAATAAATACGGTTGTTCGCATTTAAATAAATGCGATTGTTGAAAAGGATCCCGAAAGGTACAGTCACATCTTAAGCTTTAGCACAATGGTTGTTGTCTTCGAACTTTCGAGATCAATATGTCCCTAGCGCATAAGTCATTAGTATAAGCATGGTAGATGGTTCTCGAACTCCGCAACTGCATATAAAGGCCGTGTTGCACTATCCTACTCAATCGTACGATTCATTCACTAAAAATTGCTAGCTAAATCTGATAGAATCTGTCGTACTTTAAAAAGTCGCATCAAAATAGCCACACTATTATACTTTTGGAAACAACTTCGAAAAGGCAACTCTGATCGCATAGAAAAAGACAGTTTTTGAAAATTTTTAAAAGATTAACAAATCGGACAGACTTGTCAGAAAGTCTTTCACACACATACACTTTTAGTCCAGACTATCACACTTTTTGGATACACATATCATTTTTAACAGATCGTAGGATTCAGCAGGATAGTGAATCATGGCCTTAAGCAGTGGAATAATGTTGGGATAGTCTAGTTTTAAGTGCGCCACCATCAACATTAAGCAGTGAGAATTTCGACATGAGTAGTATAACTGTGAAAACGTGTTTTAGCAGAGTGCTTTACCATAATTGAATAATTAATAAAGAGTGAATGGCAGTGAGAGTGCTGTAAATAAAATAGCTGAGTTTATTTTATTTCGTTTGCAATCAAGGAATTCGCAAAAACCGTTTTTATTACAGGGTAAAAACGTAACAATATTATTTGAATTGATGACAAGTATTAATACACAGTATAAAAGTCTGCATTGACCTTAAGCAGCAGCACTTTAGCCGTTCTACCGCCTGTCTATATTTTAGGCTAGTGATCAACTTAACTTTTTTTTTTCACTGTATTTTTCTATGATGGTAATATATTTTATATATGTTGCCACTAGAGTTCGAATAATCGGTGTAAACAATCAAAAATGTTGTTGTGTCCAGCAAGGGTATTTTTTTTATTTCTGTTTTAAGAACAAATATTTGAGAATGCCTGTATCATTGAACTTATAAAGTATTTTCATTTCTTTTATATTTTTCTTCTCGCACAAAATATTGAAAACTAAAGAATTTTCCTTCATGATATGAAACGTTTGCAATTCCATTGTTTACTATTTGCAGTTAATTAATTTATTACTTTTTTAATGCACTGCCTGGGCACACAATTTAACCAGGCAGATTTTTGATGACTTACAAACATACAGGAATACACAAGTCACATACATTTATGTAAATAAAGACGAAGAAAAAAACCTAAAGGTTAATTTGCAGCTTAACTGCTTGTTAAACAATTTAATAAGAAAATAAATTTTGCAATATTCTTTTTGCTTAATTTCTTTTCATCTGCTGATAAGTATATACATATAAACATATTTGGAATCAATGCAATAGGGAGTATAGTTTCTATCATTATCGTATTCTGGGTGTCTTTGGAGTCAAAGTGAATTGTAACATCACAATTTTGGATCCTTTAGTGGGATTTTTATACATTTTAAACTGCTAGGCTCTAAAAACTGAAAACATGCAATTGAAATTGGTCTAATTGGACAAGACCAGACTAACAGACGTTTTTTTTCCATGAAAAACATAAAACATTTTTGTATCTTGTTAAACATTTTTATATCTTGTTAAACAAACACACATTTTAATTTATTGCTTATAACTCAATTTATTTACATATATTATTAATTGTTATTTATATAAACCTAAACATATTTAAACATGCTAGATAACTTGCAACGCAAAAATCCTTTACTATAATCATAAGATTTTATATCTTGTTGTATTGGAAGTATTTAAATAAATAAATAAATAAATACAATTTTCAAAATAGCTTTTAAACTAAATCATTGCAAAAAAATATTTGTTTTGATTATTCAATTTCAATTTCAATTAATTAATGCAATATTTTCAGTGATAACCACAAGGTTTTAAGCAATTAAAAACCAGCTAAAAGGAGTCTTAGATGTGGGGTTTTTCGCTCCTCAGAAGCCATTGTTGGAAAAGGTAAATAATATGACTTCTGTATAGATTATGATGCGAATTATTGCATTAATATGGAAAATAAGTTTCTGTTGTTCATAAATTGCAGTGTTTTAGGGCGGAAAATGTGAACAGATTGTTGCATAATGTTTATTATTTACAAGTTACACCACTATTTACACACTCTTATCAACTTTAGCTTAAAAAAAATAATTTTCGCTCCAGCTGCCACTCCAGACTGAAGTTCGTAAAACAGCACACTTGCTACATTCTAGTTACAATTTAATTTCTACTCGTTACAAAATTAGAATGTGGCTGTCATATCAGTAGCTGTTTACTTAACAGACTTCTACACCTGACAAAATTTTGTTGAGCCAAACGTCAAAATCTGTGTGAAAAAATAAAAGAAACTGCTAAAAAAAAAATTACAAATATACAGGATGACAGTTTTGTCAGCTGTAGATGTTAAGTAAACAATTATAGTTACGTTAGCCTCTCCCTAATTTTATTAATTTATTTTTCTTTCAGCTTGATAACAAGCGTTGCCGTTCACTGGTACCTGGTACTAATATTGCTGAAATAGTAATTTGTGGTATTTTTCCTTTGCATGCGAATAAGGAATTGTGAAATGCTAATGGATATTTAATTTGATTGGCAATAGAGGGAAAATGAAAAGAAAAATATCCTGTACATGTTGGGCAAACACAACGTTTAGCTTAAATCTCATTCTTTCTGTGATTTTACGAGTTAATTTTGTGTAGCACAACAGCGTTATAAAAACGAATATTTCTGTTATTGCGGGTATAACAAGTGGAAAAATATTTGTATTCACAAAAGTTTACAATATGCCCTAAAAATTTTAAGCACCAGTCTGACCTCAAATCATATTTTATTTGTTACAAAATTTTTACAAAAGTTTATTTAAAGGAATTTATTAAAACAATAATATTTTCCAGCCAAAAGAAAAATCCATATATATATATGAACATTTATCTGCGTATATATATTATTGTATTTCTAACAAAGAGTCTTTTATGTGTACACCAAAATCAAAATAAAAATAAAAACAAAAATCACAAAGTCAAAGAGTCACTCCTCCCTTGAAGGAATACAAAATGTTTGATTAGAGTTCATAACTCAATGTCACGCATCATACACATTATCATTTAAAGTGAACCAACCAACAATAATCATAAAAAAATAGAAAAATAAATAAACTAACAAACTTCAAACGTTTTGCTCATGTACCATGACTTTTTACTCCCTTCTTCGACTGGTACATGATGTTCGAGAAAAGTACGAGGTACCAATAACTTTTAACCTTTTTGTGAACTTTAATATTGCTTGGGGCACAAATATTTGCAACAAACTTTTTACACCCTCTCGAAGTACATTTGTTGCAAATATTCATTCACATCTCCATAAGAGAGTGGTGAATAGGAGAGTGAGTGAAAGAGAGAGAGAGAAGGAGAGAGGGAGAGATTTTTTTTTTACATTTAACTTCTAATAAACTTCATAATTCCCATCTAACCATTTATTGGTGATGTGTTTAGAATGCATGAGTGAGTGAATGTTGCAAGTAAAAGGCAAAAACAACACAAATTGTGTAAGGCACAAGAACTTTTATGTACCGGCTTTTATATATGTATGTATGTATATGTGCATTAAGCGGGGTAAATTTTTATAGAAGAAAATTTTTCGATGGCTTTTGGCATGAAAAATATAAATTCCGGAATGACGTATAAGAAAAATATATAAAAAGGGAGTACATACAGATTTGTTTCGATTAAACAAGGTTGTTCTTAAGCCCTTTAGACAGCTCATTGAGCTTAATTTTAAATTACTCCTTTTTCAACTCTCTCTTCGAGGATGGTACATGGATGAAATTGGGATAAACTACTGAGAGATATAGAAAAAATAAAAACAACTACTAAATGTTGTTTTATCGGTGTAAGTTAGAAAATAAAACATATACTATACTTTAGAGATCATATTAGAAATCAATTAGGTAGTGGTGAGAGAATAACTATAAAATATATTCCAATCAACAGAATAGCAAAGTGATGAAAAATCGGAAGTTGATGAATAGAATTACATAAAGACAGTTAGTAATAGAGATTTGAGCGTGAGTGTTTTTTTGTTCACGAAAAACGAAAAGAACTCTCACGAGCAATCATGTTTGTAATAAAAACAAATATAAACGTAAAAAAACGCTCTAAATCTTAAAACATATAAAGGGTGTTTTTTTCGATGTGTAGAACTTTAAGTTGCAATAAAACAACGAAGGATTATTCGATTGACATGAATTTCATTAATCCGAGAGATAATCTTGTGGTATTACATTTTAAATATAACCGAAACGGCTGGCGCGGATGTATTCCAATCTGGTCGTCCAATTTTTGATGACTTTTTCCAACATTTGCGGCCGTATATTGTCAATAACACGACGAATGTTGTCTTCCAAATGTTCAAGCGTTTGTTGCTTATCCGCATAGACCAATGACATATTTAAATAACCACACAGAAAGTAGTCTAGCGGTATTAAATCACAAGATCCAAGATCTTTTTTTCACAGGTTCAAAACGTAAACAGGTTCAAAACGTAAATTTGGCTGCCACCAAACATGTCTTTCAATAAATCGATTGTGGCACGAGCTGTGTGACATGTTGTGCCGTCTTATTGAAACCACATCTCCTAGACATCATGGTTATTCAATCCAGGAATGAAAAAGTTAATAATCATGGCTATATACCGATCACTATTGACTGTTACATTCTGGTCATCATCGTTTTTGAAGAAGTACGGACAAATGGACCACCAGCCACCAGTTACATCCAGCTTTTCTGGATGTAACAGTGTTTCGACATACACTTGATCATTAGCTTCTCTCCAAATGCGACAGTTTTGTTTGTTGACACAGCCATTCAACCAGAAGTGCACTTCATCGCTAAACAAAATTCGCTTATGAAAATCGGGAACAACGGCAATCTCGTTTTCCACTAAAATTGCACTAGGTATTTGCAAGCGTTGTTCAGGCAATCGGGAGCCTCGGAAATGTTTTCTTTTCATATGTCGAGTCAATGTCACTCTATCGATTGCTAAGCCGACCCGCCCTAATGTGTATGTTTTTTTTCAATTTTTATGGGGTAATTTCTAAACATGTTTGCTGTCGCACATTTGTACTCACTTATGGACTTTTTCTTTGTTTGTGTTCAGACAATAAAAAGAAAAATCAAATGTTGTCAAAAATGTCAAATAAATGAATGCAAACAATAAAGAGGAGCACAGAACTTTTAAATACAGCCCCCTGCCCCCAATCTTTTCAAATATTGTACATGGTTTTTTTTAATAGATACTATACAATCAGTTTCTTTCAATATCAAAGTTTGTGTGTGTGTGTGAGTGCCTCTGCATAGGTTTCATTTAAGGGTTGCGTTGCATGATGTCTAACCAGGATACGCTCCGTTTTCAAATGTTTGCTTTTTGCCAAACGAAACATGGAAAACACAGAAATCATATAATTGTTAATGTTTGTTGTGCATTTTTTGCACGTTTTCTACATCATGACTTTTTGCCGGATTTGCTCGCTCTGCTCTGTTCTTGCTTTATATTTCAACTTTATTGT
Source organism: Sturmia bella (assembly GCA_963662145.1). NCBI lineage: Eukaryota > Metazoa > Arthropoda > Insecta > Diptera > Tachinidae > Sturmia > Sturmia bella. The sequence goes on along the minus strand of OY759172.1, from coordinate 19,226,547 downwards.
CACGTACTTTGACAGTTGCTTAATTTATGATTTTTTGATTGTTTTGTATCTTCGTTAAAGTTAAAATTCTTATTTGGGTTGGCAGGGCAGCAATCAGAAAAAAGCAAAAGCTTGGCAAGGGAATTATAACATTTAACGTTAAAAATTCTCATTTGCCCGGAAATAATATGATAAAATTTTGAAGAAAAAAATAACAATTCTAAGAAAATTCGTTTATAAAACGTAAGTGAGAAAATAATAAAAATTAGACGAAATATAATGAAGAAAAAACAAAATTACAGCTGCAGGCATTTTATAAGAAACTGGATATTAAAATAAGAAGGCTGGAAAAATTAAATTTCAAATTGTTAGCAGAAAATTTAAATGTGTTTTCGTATCATAGTTGTTAAATTTTGATTTCAATTACTAGTCAATAAAATAAAAAACATACATATGTATACAGTGTATCCCGTAACTTAACGTCGAAAACGATCAAGTGGTGACTGCTTCCAGAATAATTATAAAAAAAGTCTATGTTGCGTAGTTCGTAAGAAAATCTATTTTCATAAAAAGAACAATTTTTAGTAAAAAAAAAAACAACAACAAACTTACATTATTCTATATATCGATGTCCGTTCATGTACATATGTATATAAATTAAATTATTTATCTTAAATCAATAATGCAGGGTATTTCTTAAAACTTAATCAAATTTGCGTATTATTGTAAAATAGATTGCAAATAAAAAGAATTAAAAACAAAAAAAATGTTGCGTAGTTTAGAAGACATTGCCAAAGTCAGAAAATGTGAGATTTCCTTTGCGAATTCGGCAATTACAGAGCAAATTCTTAGACGTAGATAAACAAGGAAAAACATTTTTTAAATTCAACATTTGTGATCATCACAGGGTGATTATTGTTTCAATATGCCTCAATACCTCCACAACTACTCGACATAGATTGCTTTTTAAAAATTTTCTTCTGATAAGCAATTTATTGCGTTTTATTTGAATCCCAGTAAAGCCAAAGTTTCCAGAGTGTAACAGACAGATTTGCAAGAAAGGAAGTCTCTAAAAATAAAAAAATTAAATAAAAAATAGGAAACTACAAATACCTCCTACTTGTCCTGTTTATTCACAAAATTGTGTGTAACGATAATAAAATAAGCTTCAATTTATGCAAATCGATGGCTAAATGCTTAATAAAATTCCCATAAAACCAAAGTATTGTGCAATGTTTGAAAGACATTTATGCACATATGTATATACTTGCCAAATATATATGTATTTATTCCCTGCCACCAAGAATTCTCAAATTTCAATTTCACTAACTGATTTCAGCTGCTATTACACAAACCAAACGTATACAAATCGTTTAGGGAAAAACTCAAAGAAAGTGAAACAATATCTTGAATTGAAAATACACCGCCATTATTGGTTTAATTTCAATTTGTCTCAAATTCAATAACAAAAATACCATATGATCTTATAATTTGATTAAATATTATGTTTAAAGCATCTAAAGGATTTCAGTTTGGTTGGATGACACATTAACACATGAGCAAGGAGACACACACCAACACATGTAAGCAAGCACATGCATGCTCGCTCCCTTCTTCCATTCATATCACTAACAAGCAGTTTAAGTTGGCCACAAAATAGTTGAAAACAAATTGATTTGCCATAAAATAATTGTTGATTGTAACAGTTTGCTTAAATTTAAAATAAAATTGTACTAAATTGTTGTTATTTTTCTTCTTCTTGGATTAAGAAGATTAAAGAAGATACATACCACAGTCATGCACACATACACACACACACACATATTGTAATGAAATTTAGCAGACAGTCGTTTAAAATTATCAGCAAAAGTTCTTTTTGTATCTCTAGTTAAAATGGTTTTTTTTTTGGCATTTTAGTTACGTGTTTAACATATTAAATGTTGGAGAATATCAAAGAAAAGTAAAAAAAGTTGTTTCATGTTTTAAGAAAAATTATTTAGCCGTTCAAAGAACTTTTAATATTAATCAATAAGTAAATGAAGAAAATTAAATTTTACTTGTTTTTAGAGATCTATATCTAAGAAATTTATCGATTGAATTGCCAATTTCATAAGGGTATTGTATAATAAAAATAAGGTAAACAATTGTAGGAAAAATTTTCAATTTGTTTTTGGGTTTTCTAGTCTAAACTATATGCCAAACTTTTGGTGGCAATTTTCACAATTTTTATTATAAATTAAAGTAGATTTGATGCTTGAAACTAGATATTTGTAAAGTAAAAGAGAAAAAAAAACGAATTTTACTTGCCAACTTGTGAAATGACCCACCGTGCACTGGCATTTTGTAGTTTGACAATGTTTGGCAAATTACTAAGATTCTGGCAGAAAAATACTTCACAACCTACAAACTAGGAAACCTTAAAATTGCGTGTTTTCACAAAACAAATCATCAGGCAAACGACAATGACAACTTAAATAACCACATTTCATTAACAACTTGGAAAACTAAAAGAGGAATAGAATGAAAGAGATTGACGTTTGGAAAAAAATATTTTTGTTCATTTGAGTTAAATGAATAGAAGAAAAAAAAAACAACAACAAATTAACAACTTCAAGGAATTGAGAATTGTGTCAAAACTCAGTTGAAATGTTGTTTCAAATGGACAACTCAGCTTGAAGAGTTGTTGTAGTTTTGCTCGAAAAGTCATCGATTGTGGTTTGCAATTTTTTCTGCTTTCTGCTGTTGTTGTTGTTTGGATTGTGTGTCTAATTAATGTTTATACAAGAGGAAGAATATATTTTCTGTTGTTGATTTTTTAATCATAAAGTTAATGGTTGAATTGCATGTTTGTGATGAACACAACTGGCCTCAAAAACAAAAGTCTGTGTTGCCTCCTTTTTTTTTTGTTTTTGTTATTATTTCGGCTCGCTTCTCTTGAACTCGGAATGGAATAGAAAGAGACAAACAAAATTTTAGTTGTATTTTAAAATAATATTTTGGCATCGAAAATGATTTTTGTCAATGGGTTTTTAACTAAATGACTGACTGCTAATTGGCTCTTAAAGTGATTATGTTTAGAGACCAGGAAAGCGTGAGGGAGTGTCATTAAAAATCGTATTCCTCTAAGGAAAATTAGTGGGAAGGGCTCACAAATACTTGCTAATTAAAAGCTTGTTAAATAAAGGTTTGAATAAGTAAGGATTTCCTGAGAATCTATACGATTTTGTGTTCCATAAATAAACCTTGTGCTGCTACTTTTATCCATCATTACATTTGTAATTTTTATTTCCTCTTTTCAACAGCCAGAAAAGACCCTTTACAAAATTTTATTATCATTTCCTTAACTTTGATTTAATTTGTTTGCGGTTAGAATTTTATCACATCCCTTTTGTTGTCCAGTGTCAAATTTTATGACACCTACAACTTTTTCTGCTGCAAGTTTATTTCTTCCTTTTTGTGTTGATTACACAAAATTATGGTCAATTGCTGATTGTTTGTTTCTGTTGCATGTTTCCAGGCCGGATGATTTTTATGTATTATTCATGTTTTCCTCATTTTATTTTCGGTTTCTTATTTCGTTCTCTCAGTTTTTTTTTTTTTTTTTTATATTATAACTTTTATAGAGTCAAGTGTGCCAGTGACATGGAAATTGGTTTAGGCAAAACTTGTCATAAAAGTTGAGTTGTTTAGCCAACGCAACAAAAAAAAAAAAAAAAAAAAAGATTTTGTTTACAACAATTTGTAGTGATTGTCGTAACCAAATAAATAAAACTGTACAATTAAATATAAAAGTAACCACATAGAAAACAAAGTTCTTAAACATTAATTGTACAAAATATGTTTTTAATTACACACCTTGTGGTGAGAAGAAGGACAACTAGTGACTATGAGAATTAGAGTGGGTGGATTTGTTTGGACAAAGCACTATTGATGTTTTGACGAATTTTTCCATGAGGGAAAATAGTGTGCACTATGAGACATCAAATAAATAATTTTCAAGGCATTTGAAATTAAATTCTTTTAAATTTAAAAGAAATTTTTCGTTCGGCTTGAAAAAAAAAAAAATTTCTTTTAAATTTAAATTTACGAAAGGTCAACTGAAACACAATAATTTGTTATTAAATTCTTTTAATTTTGTACTGGAGCGTTCGTACGAGATCGGGGTGTTAGCAAAATAATATTGTTGACACCCGGTCATACCTTTCACTCCACCACCGGCACCTGCAGACTGTTTAGTGTAATGGGGAAAAATCAGGATTAAAGGACTTTATTGCTAATCAGTCCCAGAGTGCTCGTAATGCAGGCAAATGTATGAATACATTTGATTGCAATAATTTTTTTCTGCCACATTTTTTCCTTTGGTGGTATGACCAACTGTACATACCGAGCACACCACACCGCCCACACACCCCACCAACTTATTTGGCTCCCATAGAAGGTTATAAAAAAAATTTAATTTTGATTGACCTGAAAATATATGAAATGTCGTTTGCATATAGACAGCTAAAAAAGACAGCAAACATTTTTTAAAAAAGGTTCATTTCTCGACCTGAATTAATACATTTCAATTGGCTCTTAAAGCAAATAAATAATTAACTTCATATTTGAGTGACCTGAAAATTAATTTTTTGATATAAATAGTGGAATTTGTTTTCTCAGCCCAAAAGCTGTTGAAGAATCGATGGCACAATATCGACAAGTTTTTGTTCTTACAAATCGACGTGCTCTAATGAGTACGTACTTTTTCTTTTGAAAAAATATTAAAAACAATAATTTAACTGTAAAACTTTTGAAGCTAAAATATTCTTAAGTCACATTATAGAGCAGACACTACAAGTTGGCGCAAAAGTGATGAAACACTTGATCTAATTTATAACAAAATGCAACAAAAACCAGAGCATATGCCTAAAAAAACAAAAACGACTGGTCTAAAATAACTAATGTTCATTACAACATGAACTTAATTATTTATTTGCCTTAAGAGCCAATAAAAATGTATTATTTTATGTCTAAAAATAGACTTTATTCATGTTTTCTGTCTTTCTCAGCGGTCTACTCAGAGTCAACTCCTCAGTAGACTCGAAAAATCTTAAAGGAGTGTTTGAAACTGAAATAGTTGTTCCAAAATTCTCATGAGCAAAATGAGAATGAGAAATGTTCAAACAAATTTCTATTGCAGAACTAATTTTTTGACCATAAACGGCTTAGGTAGAAGTTATTAATATGAAGAGAGAGAGAGAGAGGCGGAAAAGACAGTGTCATGTCTCTATCGAACGTGACCTGCACTGAGGGACCTTCTTCAAAGCTGCGGGCACAGAAGGAACTTCAGTTGTCTCTCGACAATGTCAACGAAATCTTTGCATTCGTTTGTCCGTCATGGCTCGTGAGTCTATGTCATTCCGCGTTTCCCCCTCCCCTTGCAACACTCTTGTGAAATCCTACCATTTTAGACTTTTGCTTTAAAGGTTTTCCCTTATTTTGTTATATCCTTCTATTCAAATATTTTTCATATTCATCATAATAGGGATCGTCGTGAGATGGCCCCATGTAGACTGGGCATTTTTATATTTCACTTTCCTTGCATCGCCTTAACAACTGTAGTCAACTACTCAATACTCGACAGGGTTTGTATGGAAAAGGCATGTGCGTTCACGTTTTTGCATGCCCATGCACGCACAAAAAAAAGAGCAACATAAAAATACTTAGTTTAATTAGCTGTATATTTTATCGAATATTTCAAAAAGCTTCAAGGAAGCGTAAAGAAAATTAAAAAAATTGTTAGAAATTAAATTGGTTTATTTTTATATTATTTGATCTTTAGATTGTTAAATTAATTATTCAGGCTTTTGATCTTTGTTTTTTTTTATAAAAAAAATTTTTAAGCAATTATTTATTTATTTTCAACAATTTGCCAACAATTTCTTGGCATCTGCAGGAAAATAATTATAAAAACTAAAGTTAACTTCGTTTCCGACAGGGAAGCGTGTGCTTGTGTTGTGTGTATCACAGCCACACACACACACACACTCACACAGAATGTACAATGACAATATTGGAATTTATGTTATTGGGAATCGTGAGCATTTATAATTATATTAACACCAGTTTATCATGTATAGAACATGAAACATGGTGGACAGACAATGTTAGCAACAGTAAGTGGTCATAAATAAAGGATGTGCTGGAATAGTTATTAAGAAAAATTAACTGAGAGGAATATCTTGTTAAGAATACATACATATGTACATATATGAGTGTATAAGTATAATATTTTATTTTAGCGCTGCCTCTTCTCGCGGAAGTCGAACTACATATTGTAATAACTTCCTTTTTATTTGCCTAGCCTGTTTTTGAACTACATAAATACTACATTCACAACAGCGTATGCATGTACATATGTGGGTAAGTATTCGCTTATTAAACATGTATTATGGAAGGAGACAACATTTGTTTACCCAAATGTATTGTAAAATACAATTTTGCTGAATATTTTTTATGCAGCCAGGAAGCGCTTGATAAGAGAGTGTAAATTAAAATGTAGCAGAAAGAAACTGGAGTTTGGTGACACTATTTCACACAACATCTGAATTTTAAATGAACATGCAATACAGACACATAATTATAATAACAATGCACTTAAATTGCAGTGCATACAAGGTTAAAGCATAGAAATGCTTTCACACATGCTTATATTCGAATATATTTAAGGAACAGTGGATCAATTGCTATTGAAGACTTATAAAATTTATTCTGTGGTATTATACAGAAGTGGATTTCACTCACATCAGTACTTATCATTGTAGTGTTGCATCAGGGAAGCGCTCGACACTCTCCCCCTCCTCTTCTTCATTTCTGCAGCTCCTGCTAAAGTCTTGATGCGGAAATTTTAGTCTTTTCTTATACATTCTTCTTTGAGAGTATTCTGTTGCTGGCGCCATTATGATGCAAAACCCTTAGCATTGAAAATCCTGGCGGCCACAGGTTTTCTTGTAGTTATAGCCCGGCCAGGCAGGCCTCGATATTCGACAGGTTATATTATTTGAATATCTGCCTCACGCAGTTCTTAGCAGCTGTGATTCTTTCTAGTTACTTATAACTATCTAGCGGAGCACCAATGAATTATTTTAGGTCCTCCTGTGGTAAGTGGTTTTGTTATTTGAAAAAAATTTTGTTTCTGGGAAAAAAACCAATAAAAACAATGTGCAAGATAATAAGAATGGCTTCGTAGCAATTTGGGTGCAGATGAGCATCGTGCTGAACTTGTAGCAGCCAGTAAGTCTTCAAACTTTTTTTTCTTCTTTCAAAATAATGATCACTACAATATTATCACAAAAAAACAATCTTTCTCAGATCTGAAGAAGGAAAAATCAAATTTAAGTGCCATAATATAATAATCTATTTTCAATATTATTGTTCTGAAAGAGCTGTCCGGGGAAGAGCGAAATATCAGAATCTATATACTGAGAAAGATAAAAAATATGCATTATTAAAAACTTGTAGGTTAGGAAACTTTCTATGAAGTGATATTTGGTTTTCTTTGACCAATTTTTTTTGGTGTGTTTAATATAATTATTTTCTTGAGCTGAAGGTCTTTTTCACTACCACTACTTATGTTGAGAAAATATTATTTTAGGGGAATTATCTCCTAAGCTGTAAGAGATTTCAACATTTTTTAACTACATTTTTTCTTTTCCCTGTTAAGCAAAATATAAAAAGTTTAAAAATGTTTAAATTAAATGAAATAAAATACAAACGTTACAGGGTGCGGAATATTTGGCATAATCGAGGTAGATAACTTTCAGCTCTCACAACACTGTCCCTGTTTCATGAAACAAAAGCATGGCACTTAAAATTTTACTCTTTTAAATTAAAGTATTAAATAATACGAAAGCACCTGGATACGACTGGATCACTGCAAATGTTGTAAGCAAATTAACCCGAAAGAGTATAATATTTTTAACTTTCATCTTTAATTCAATTCTGAGACTAGACTACTTTCCATCACAGTGGAAATGCGCTGAAATTATTATGATTCCGAAACCAAATAAACCGAATAATGTACTTTCTTCTTATAGACCCATAAGCTTACTCACAACTTTCTCAAAAATATTTGAAAAAATATTTCTACGAAGGCTGCTACCATTATTAGAGAGAGAAAATATAGTCCCTAATCATCAGTTCGGATTTCGACATAACCATGGAACTCCAGAACAATGCCATCGAATTGTGAATTTTATAACCGACGCGTTTGAAAACAAGCGTTATTGCTCGGCTATATTTCTTGATATACAACAAGCATTTGATAGAGTTTGGCACCATGGCTTACTTTTTAAAATAAAGAAAGTTTTACCGGCTCCATACTATCTTTTTTTCAAAAATTATCTATCTGAAAGATATTTTTATGTTAAAAATAATGATGAAAGATCGGGATTATTTGAGGTTAAAGCGGGCATACCACAAGGAAGTGTACTGGGTCCAGTGCTATACACAATATTTACTGCAGACATTCCAACCATAAATGATGTTGTGATAGCAACATATGCAGATGATACTGCTATTGTTGCGTCCAGCGAGTCTCCGGCTGAAGCATCAACATATATTCAGGATCAGGTTAATCTACTGGAAAAATGGCTTAAGAAATGGAATATAAAAGTAAACTCTGAAAAATCAAAACACGTAACCTTCGCAATGCGAAGAGGAGACTGTAGAAGAGTAACTTTGTACGGGCAGCAAATACCGAAAGAAAATTCCGTTAAATACCTAGGAATGGTTTTAGATAGAAGATTGACTTGGAAGCCACATATAAAAAGCAAACAGACACAGTTAAAGCTCAAATTACGCAAGCTGTACTGGTTGATAGGACCAAAATCTGAGTTAAATCTTTGCAACAAACTAAGAATCTACAAAATAATTATTAAGCCAGTGTGGACATATGGCATTATGTTGTGGGGAACGGCAAGTAGATCGAATATCGCTATTCTGGAAAGGTTCCAGTCAAAAACTTTAAGGCTGATAACTGCGGCTCCATGGTTTATTTCAAACAAAAGCATAAGGAGGGACTTAAATATACCCCTGGTAACAGAAGAAATTAAACGGATGAGTGAGAAATATCTTCAAAGATTAGAAAGCCACATCAACCCTCTAGCAAATGTACTACTAGACGACAGCACCACAACCCGAAGACTGAAACGCACACACGTATTAGACATACCTGCAAGGTTATTTTAGTTGTAAATTTGTAATTATTATTATTATTAAATACTAATTTTATTATTTTGGATATGTGGCTCATTGGACCTGCATATCTCCTGTTAGTTACTGCTTATGAGTAATAAGAACTGCTTATTGTCTTAAAGTAGACAGATTGCAGATAAATAAAGACTTAAATAAAAAAAATTTCACAAAAATCTATTCAATAGCCTAGAAGTTGCCGACTTTTGCCGCTTTTTTTTTTTTTGAATCGACACCACTGTGTGGCATTTAAAAAAAATTGAAACTTAAAAAATTATTATAATTTTGAATTTGATAAAAATATTTGGGTTTGGCCAGCCAAAGCTTGTGGTAACTTTATGCCAAATATTGTTGAACTTCCGCAATTTATGTTGTTTTTTTTTTAAATTATTTTTTTGAAAAATACCAACATCCGTTTGCACAAAAAATAATATTTTATTCATGCGAAAAAAAAGGAAGAGAAAATCAGACACACTTATCTCCATTATGAGGGAAAGCTGTACAGATAAATGGTACTTTAGTAACGGAAATTAAATTGAAGACCAACACAAACGCACGCCTGAAAGAAGGATATTTCTATTAAATCACAAATAGAAAATACATGCGAATAAAAAACATGCGAGTATAAAAAGTGTGTAATTTAGGGCATACATATATCAAAGTAAGCCATCGTTGGTGAGTTGAATTTTCCTCTCCTTTTTATAATTGATCCATTAAATGGGCAGTAAATAAATGTTTTTTAATACGAACATGAATTTCAATAACAATAAAGCAAAACAGAAAGAACGTTATGAGAGATAGAGAGAGAGAGAGAGAGAGAGAGAGCGAGAGGGTGTGTGTGCGTGACTTTTTTGGAGTTGTGTATTGGGGAAAAGTAAATATTTTATGGCTACTTCTTTTTTTAATAACAAATTAAATATAATTTAAAAAATATTTTCACCACAACACTTTTTAAACAGTTTTGCAAAAATGAGAATGTGCGTTCGTATTTAAATTTAACCAGACAGTTTGTTAATGGTCTATTTATCAGACAGTCTGCATGAAAACGATACAAAAAATAAAAAATAAAAACAGAATGAAAAAAATGAATAATTTGTATATGTTAATGGAATTAAGAAAAGCATACAGGATTCAAATAAAAAATAGGTATGTACATAATAAGCAGTGTAGTTGCTTAATTCACTAGTTTGTAAAAATTACTTCGAGGGCTCTAGCAAACAAACGTATACCCATTTAAAAAATATTAGCAAACTGTGATTGAAATTCTTAAAAAATTATTTCTTTCAATTAATAATAATTATGTAATAATTAATATTTACACATCCAAAATTACATGTAATATAATTAGAAAAAGACTAAAATTTTTACTGGGACCCAGCTAGTTGTTTCGAAGTTGCTGTGTTTCTCACCAGCATCCATTAGAATTTTGCTAATAATTTCATCAGGCTTGAGTTCGATTTTACTACCTCATAATTAAGAAAGATTTTTTTCTTATCTTAGGTCTAAAAATAGAGCTTAATGTTTTCTGTCTTTTTCAGCCGTCTATATGCCGCCGATATTTCGTTGATGTTAATCAGTAAGGAAGTGCTAAGAAAAGTAAAGGTATTGCAAGACCTAAAATGTTTTCTGTATAAAAAGTTTGTTTGAACATTTCTGATTCTCATTTTGTGCATGAGAGTTTTGGAAGAAGTGGTTGGAGATGAGTTGAATTAATTGCTTTAATTTTGTATGTTTTCTTGGGATCAAGATTGAGATCGAGGACCCAAGTACACTGGTCTGGCTGCATATGAAACATATTTCTTCCCAGGGAGCATATTTCTTACGAGCTTGTTAGTGAGTTACATTACATTTCTACTTAGTTAGTTATAATATATTTCTAGCCTTGGTTCTGTGAGAGTTTTTATACACTTTAAAACGTGACCACTATTTTTTTTGTTTTTTTTTTTGACAAATTTATGGTTACAAACCTTTAGAAATGCAAATGAATACAGCAACAAACACCAAAGAAGACAAACTAAAAATAAAAACCTTAAAAACACAATATATAATAAGAATATATTTTAAGGTTATGTTTGCCCGACAATCAAATACAAACTTTGGCAATGACTAGTTATCGGATCTTAAAAAAGCTGTGTCTGGGCTTGCCAAGACACAAAATTAGCTCTGAATGTTTTATTAGCTCTTGGAGTAAACATAACCTTAAAATATGCTCATATGAAATCTAAGGTTTTTAGATTTTTTTTTTCTCCTGGTTTGGCTTTTGCTTGTTGTGTGTTGTTGTTTCGATGTGAGCATAAATTAATTTTAGCGCCTTACATGCCATTAGTTGCCTTAATTAGAGGTAAATGAAAAAAATAGTGGTCACGTCTCTATTGGGCAAAAATTGGCTAATGTTAGTTAATGTTAAAATTTTTAAAATAGTCTGAATCAATTGTTAATGTCAATGAATTTAATTAACATTTTCTTATTTTCCTATCTACAAAAATATTGGTTTTTCTTATTTGGTAAATTTTTTCAGAGATTTTGACTACAATAATATTTTGATTGTGGCAACGCAATTCATGGGTATATGCATACAAGCTTGAAATTCTTTTTGTTACTTCCACAACTTTGTAGAAGTAACAAGTATAAAATCAGTATCGAGGGAAGGACAGTTGATCAGACGCTGTTCCCAGCACTCTGTTAAAATAATGTTACTGAGGAAACCTCTCGACTTAGAAAATTTGTTCTTGAATTAATCTACTACATGGGAAGCTGACTATTTTGAAGAGTGTTTAAGGTTCTTTCCAGCGGAACTTTAAAAATCTTTAACTTGTTTATATTTTTAAAAATTGACAAAACCAAAGTTGTAACTGGTTTGTTTTCTTTTGATTGGTTTTTTTTTGCAAACTTATTGATTTTTACCTTATGCTGTTGGTAGGGCATCGTGTCTACACAGGGTACTTAAGTCTCTTTATAGCCAAACATTAAATATAATTTACTTGTTTATATTATTAAGTATTTAAAAACCAGAATTTTCACTGGCTTGTTTACGTTTGATTTGTTTTTTTTACAAACTTACCGATTTTTCTCGTGTGCCGTTAGTAGGGCATCATGCCTAAAAAAAAATAAACGAAAAGTTAATTATCCATCAATAAAATTTTATTTATTTTTCATGTCAGAACAAATAAAATTTTTTAAATGCTTGTAAACGAGCCTCTGGGTATTTTTTCTCAATAGACAATCATCCTTTAAAATGATGGAAAGCTAAACGATTGACTGTAACTGGACATTGTTATTGAAATTTCCTAAGGCTACAAATACATTTAAACAATAAAATATGCAGCAACAAATAACATAATCTTTAAAGGCATTTCATAAAACGCACACACACACACACACACACACACGCGAGTACAACCAATGTCAGTGAAACTCCAAATGACGATATTTAAAGTCCATCACACAATGAAAATGATAATCATTTTGTTATTTAAAATAAAACATTTCACTGCCATCAGAGAAATTATATGGTTAAATATTTACTTTAACCATGCCAAAGACAGACAGACAGAGAGGCAGGCAGGCAGTCAGACAGACAGACAGGCAGACCCACATAAGGATAGAGGATGTACTGAATGGTCCTTCCTCCTCTCGATTTAAATGGTTGCACGAACGAACTTCAAGCAACTGCTGGCTGGTTGGGTTCTTTTTTTGGTTTCATTTTAGCTTCAGCTGATTTCAAATGCAATTGAAAAGCCACATTATTTTACATTTTCAAATTAATATTTACACTCGCCTTATTTCTGAACGAAGGCATGTGCACATACATACGCACCAGCACGAAAGTTGCATTGAAATTTTTCAAACACACAGGTTGTGGCTGAGATTTTGTGTGCTGCTTTATCCTTGATCGTTATTTGTATGATTGTTTCGTGATTAAAACGCATTTATAAAAGTGAGTTCTTTGTGATAGTAAAAAGATTTTGTGTGCATTTGATTTTTGGGCGAGATGAATTTATTACAAGCAAGAATAATTAAGTCATAAATAGATGGCGAGTTTTTTTTTTTCAAGTAAAAAAAACATTGCCGCAAAGCATTTGCGAAAAGGAATAAATTAATTACTTTTGATTGGAAAAAGCAATTAAATGTAATGACCACACCGTTTTGTTTTTAAAAGTAGTTAATTAATTTGAAGAGCAAATGACTTTTAACAATAAGCTGTCGTTTGTTTTCAGCGGACTGAAAGTACAGTGGCTGAAAAACATTTAATTTTTAATATTGCACGAGAAGAAAAACTAAATACAGTAGCATAAACATTGCTACTCATGACCATAATATGGTTGGTGCTGACAACTGCCAGTTCGTTAGAAATGGCCTTTTAAGGATAAAAAGGACAACAATGAAGTCTTTTTACAGGAAACTATTTAGACTAACAACACTATTATCATTTCCTACCACACTATTGTGCCAGCCAAATATAACGGGTTATACATTTCGTCGTATCAAAAGTATAGGACTGAAATTCGGCATCTGTCAAACTAAATTGTTAAACCAATTTTTTTCTTCTCAGTTAAAATTCTGACATTGAGGAAAATGGATCGCTTAACTATCATACAAAGCAAAAAAAAATTATCAAAACATAGTACAAAAATCAAAACATCAAAGACATTTTGCAGGGTGGACAACTAGTTGTTTCGAAGCCGCCACACTTTCTCGTCAGAAAAAGTTCCAATAGTTAAATTAGTTAAAAAATAAATATGATGAAGGAATGTATTTTAAATGTGTTTTACTTACGTTTACGTTTGCAACCGCAAAATGAATAACCCGTTACTTTGGTCAATCCCAGCCAGAATTTTGTAATTTCCAGCCATACATTATTGGCTAAATTTTGCAAAAACCTGGTTTCTCACAACGATATAATGATTGAATTTGACAGCAATATGCTTACGCTAAATCTATTACAATAATATGGCGGGAAACGGCAATGTTATGGTTGTAAGTGAAAATGTTATCGTTGAAAATACCAGGCATGGCAATATTATGGTTGAATACAGCAATGGCATCAATCGATTAGAATATTTTTGGAATGCAAATAAATGTTTATACATACATCTATATGCCTCTTAAGCCCGTATGATACTTCATTATTCTTTCATTAATTGGTATAGAATTGATAGAAAGAAAGGCCAATTGCTAGAAAGAATCAAATACACAAAGCGTAAACAAAACTGACATCTTTTTTGTAACTCATGTATTCTTTTTATTTCAAGAAAGCGCCAGGAAATAAAAATGTTCCAAAAAAGAAGCATTAAATCGCAAAAATTGTCCATAAACCGCTGACACAGCAACATTCAAGTTTGAAGTGTCAAATTTAAGTAGAAAAATTTTTAATTTTTTTTGACATAATCTGATTTTTTATCGATAATTTAAACAAAAATGTTGACAGTCTTACGTATATCCTAATATAGTTAAACTCGTTGCAAATACTAAATTCCACTATTACATTATATTTGCACTGTTCTTCAAAACTTGAACAAAGCAAGAAAAGCCCGTAGTGTCATACGGGCTTTACACACACAATAAAAGCAGCTCTTTATATATTCCATAATTTATATTGCCGAATTCTTTAAAAACGGTTTTAATAACTGCGGTTTCAATAACCACTGTGTCACTGCGTAAAGACGCAGAATCACATACCTGGGGGTCGGGTTAGTGCTCCGAAAGGACCATCAAAGTAAAATCAAACCTACGGCTGTAGCAAGACTTGCTTAAAGTGAAAGTGTCGTTCTATGGGGCACAAGAGTGGCACAAAAGATATTTTTAGTTGCGGTATACAACCAACTGGCCACAAATTATAATAATAACAATAAATAAATCACAAATAATAAAAATAAATTTTTTTTGTAACTTACATTTCAAACAATAAGACAACAATTTAGCCCAACAGGCACCACCAACTGTGCAGCTTGTTTTCAATAATTAAATAAACTCTATATTTTTTTTTTTGCTTAAATTTAAAATATTTTGCAAATTTATGGCAAAAATACGAAATCCTCTCTGGCCTTTTGAAACATTAAAATCATGACTTACTTACATCAAGTACAAAAATAAGAAGAAACAGTCATTTTGGCTTCCAGTCATATTGTGGCGTTTTATTATTATTTGTTTTCTGATACTTTTTGTTTCATTATTATTTTCATATCTTTCCCCTAAAACATATTTTGCAAAACAATTTGTGCACCTCATTCAGCATTTTTTCTTTATCCAATACAGAAATTTTAATTTGAATAAAATTTGTTTTTGTCTGTGTTTCATTTTATTGTGAAATGTACCCAATGGTATTGTTATCTTAGTTTGTTTTTTTTTGTTTAATTTTTAATTTGGCTTGGCTTGCGTAAAATGTATGTAGAAATTTATTCTTTTTGATTTGTATAAAAATGAGAAATAAAATAAAATTTTTTTATTAAAAAAATGGTAAATAAAATATTAACTTTAAGTTTCATGCAAGTGAAGACAATTATTTGGAATATTTGTTTATTAAAGGAACATTTCATTTTAGCTTTTTGTCTTTATGGCAAAAGAGAAATAATGAAATCATTTCAAGCATTTGGGAAATTTAAGAAATTGTAAGAAAGAAAAAATAAAAATTAAAGTGAATATTCAGGCATTTGTACAAATGCATAGACAAATATCCAAATATCTAGGCATGATGCACATTTATAAAGATGGAAAGATAAAAAGAGGAGAAAAAGTTTAAAAAGATTAATTTTATGTTTTCGCCCAGATTTTTGAAGTTGTTCTTTTAATTTATTGTGCACTGCGTCGCCATTTGTGGTCCGAACCACAAAGGTTAGGTTTGTAATCATTTTGGGCTTAGACGCCAAATTCAAGTCCTCACTTTCTCATCCCTGACTTTCACAGGCCATAATAACAAGATTTTGCAAATGTAAAGAAAGTGCCTTTTTTCACAAAAATGTACAAAGTATATACATATATTTATTTTTGTTAATTATTTTATTAGGCTTTAATTCGAGTTGGGCAGAATTTTTTTTTTTTTTTTTTTTTTTTTTTTTTTTTTTAATAATTTCAGCCTGAGGCCCTCTCGTTTATAAAGTAAGTGTTCTTTTAATATTTTTCCAATATTTTAATATAGTTTTGTTATAGAATTATAGTGATCAACATATTTTTTAAACAAGACAAGAAAAGTGAAGTGGTAAACTTACTGGCTGGGGTACATACTATGGCTGTTTCACATCCACCACAACACTCATCAGCACCCAAATTGCTGCGATTCCACATTATAACTAATTGCATAATGTTTTTTAAAGCAGCAGCGCCTAATCATCCTACTATCTGAGCTATTCATTACTCTCTGTCTTTATTTAATTTATTGATCAACTTTCCATTTTATCACTGTGTTTTTCTGTTTGTTGTAATAAATTTTTTTTAGTCTCACACCAACATCCAATCAATTCTGAATTTCTTTATTTGGTTGTTGTTTGAGTATCGACGACGACAACGCTTTCAAGCTATGCACTGCGTCAAAAAATTTTTGAACCTTAATTTAATGTTGGCCAGAGAATACAAAACATATTCAAATCAACAGGATAATACGGTAAGATAATTGAAAGTTGACCAAATATAGACAGAATGAAGCAGAGCTTAAGCATAGGAATGGATAAGCACTGCTGCTTCAACACATTATGCAACTGGTTATGAGCTGAGTTCGAAGCAATTTGGAAGCGGATGGTCCTGGTGGTGGACGTTAAACAGCTATGGTATGTACCCCAGCCAATAAATCTTCAACTTTACTTTTTCTGTTGTACTTAAAAATGTTGATCACATTTTAAATGAATTTCTCCATTCTGAGAAAGTAACAACTAATAAATGCCTGATAAAGTAATTAAGCAAAGTAAATGACAACATTACACAATAAAATAAAATAAAATAAAATAAAATGTTTCGTAATAAATTTTTGTTATTCAAACTTTTTCTTTCATAATTTTTTTTGTATTATGGTTATCAGACTTAAGTTAATTCTGTCTTATTATTGTGATTGGTATTAGCTAAGCCAGACAAAGAAAACGTCAGATATCTTTCAGCTGGGGGACAACTGGCTGTTTCAAGGCCGCGACACTTCTCACCAGCAGCCGTTTTTGAGCTCAGAGAGTTATGTTTCTAAAGCGACTAAGCGGCTTGAGTCTTGTTTTCGGAGGATTAGCCTCTGAGATCAAGAAAGGGTGCTGACAAGTAGTAAGGCGACTTCGAAACAGTTGAATGCTTGCCAGCAAAAGGGTATTTGACGTTTTCTTTGTCTTGTAAAATTGATCTCAATCAGAAAATTAATATAAAATGAGTTAGTTAATACAAAGTAATTATAAAAATTAAATAGAGGAAAATTGTAGTTACAAAATTTAAGCGAAAAATTTTGGTATAACTACCATTAGCTTATTGCTTTACAAACAATAACAATACTAACATTTGCAATAAAAACAATTTTCCTTATTTTCTTAAAGCAAGAAAAAAATACGAATTTTCTGTCATCAACACGTGTTCAAAATAACTACAAAAGAACTACTTGAAGTAAAGAGAACAAAGGACGAATTAAAAAAAGGACATGCTAAATGAAAAAAAAAAAAAATGAAATTAAATTTTGCACATGCATACAGACGGATGTATGTACCTACGTATGTTTAAGAATTACAGACACTAAGAAAGCCCTTTTATAACGTTACGGTTCAAGGAGTTAAAGTAAAAACAACATCATTCTCAACAAAATATACAACAACGCCAAACAACACAATAATTTCGAACTTGGAAAGTCAAAGAAAAGAAAACAGCAGCAACTATTTGTTGTTTGAAATGAGCTTAAAGATGTACTTGTTTGTGTATGTCTATATCTAGGTATGTGTGTGTTTTGCCGGAAATACTCTAACACACAAACACACAAGCCCACTCACAACTGCTACGGAGCATAATTGAAAGGAATGCGTATTTCAAGTAGTTGTAGAAGTAAGCCAGGATATAAAAGCACTTAAGGACTTTTTCTTTTGTATACATGCAATTGTTTGTATTTATTATTATTTTTTTTCTCATATTTATTTTTCATGTTTCAACTGTGAGTTTCTAAAATCTTTTTGAAAAGACACACAAAAACAATGCCAGCCCGGCTTTAAGAAATTATATAAGAAATCTTAGAAATTCATAAAGCAATTTGATTTATTATTTTTTTTTTTTTAGTTAAACATTTTTTTTTTCATATCACAAATATTTATTTTATTTAATGGAATGTATATGAAAATAAAGTCAAGAAACATGAAGGATGAGAGCAAAGGAACTCCAAGTGACAGCAAAAAGTACTTTCAGAAAAAATTAAACTGTTGAATAAAGCAAAATTGTTTTAAGTCACATTTAAAGAATTACACCATTGTTCACAAAAAATATTTCAGGCTTAAAAGCCTCCTATTTGACATATTTGTATGGAAAATTAGTCAAATAAGAGTTTAGTAAATCTAAAATATTTAAATATTTATTATGAATAAGACCCTTTATGTGTTCTTGACTTTCGAAAATTTCAGGCCGAACATTTAACAAGTAGAATTATTTGCGAAGTTTATGATTTCTTTATATAAGGTGAGCTAAAAGAAATCACCCTGTTGGAAGTTTTTTTTTTTTTTTTTTAATAAAAATTGTGTTTCCTTCATTTTTTCAAATGGCGGTCAGTGATAAATCTGTTTTTACATTTGTGAACTAGATGGCTATTGAACACCAGGGAACAAGCCATGGAGCGATACACTCCCAAGAATGCGGAATAATCGTGTCTATGACGAAGTGGCCGATTTTGCGACCAAAGTCATAATGAGCGATGAGGCATCTTTTCACCTCAGCGGGTACGCGAACAAGCAAAACTATCGCTTCTGGGGCACCAAAAATCAACGAGGAGCCATTACACCCGTACAATTAGAAAAAACTAAGAAAACTAAAAAAGAATACAAAACAAAATGTTTCAGACAGAATGAAGGAAAAATGTTACTCCGAAAAGAAAATGGCATAAATTACGATAACAAATAAGCTGAAGCTCTGGCATCAAATATGTTATGTCATAGGCCGTAGAGGTTTGTAAATGAGGGAGAAGTAAAGTCACAGTCACACACACAATGTTGCTTCTATAGAAAGATTTTCCTTGAGATTTGAAAAATATATCCCTCAGTAGCTACAATCAAATAACCATCACTAGCCTGCAAAATACCTGAAGGTATTGTGCTATAAAAATGAATCTGATACGTTAGGTCTTGTCTACGAAAGAGTTGAGTGGTATCAAAACTTTTTGGCTACAAAATAAAGACTACAAAAAAACGGTTAGAAAACAGTTACATAGACTCCATGATATTCTGCTGCAACAACTTTTGGTATTTCAGAAATTCTTTCTATCTAATCACTTCCTCAGCACAAAAAGAAATGTGTAATTTACAAATGTTATCACTCATTTTACTGCATACTTAATTCAACCAGACTGGCTGTTTGCAATTTGTTGAAATTCTAACAAGGCTTAGAACAAAGTTGTTGTTAATGCATAAATGCATACCAAAGGCTTTCTCAGATATTTTAGATCGCCTTAATGAAAGCAACTTTGTAGTATGGCTTGGCTATCGTTTTGCCAGTAAAACACTTTATTTACAAAGAAAATTATGGCTTCATTTAACAGGTAAACAATTAAGAAATTTCACATGTTTGATAATTTATGGCCAGTAAATAAATTTTCCTCAAATTTTGTGTGGACCAAAGCAAAGATGCCGGCGGCTTGCTTCACCATCTACTGACTGACGGTGCATAGAAAACAATAAAAACATTTTAACGTCATCATAAACAGCGATGCAGCCCAATGAGAGAAAGATGAGAAATGTTAAGGTGTTCATCCATTTTATACAGACAAATCAAATAAAAGAAAAATATTAAAATGTTACTAAAAGCGTTTTAGTATTTTAAAGGCATTCGATGAGCATAATTTATAAGAAGACAAAAAAAACATACTTGACTTCTATATAACATTTTATTATGAAGCTTTTCTCACACACAAATATAAAGATATCTCTTATCAGTTATCAAATCAACTACTCAGCACCCTGCAGTTCTGCAGAGATACACAAACTCACGGATTTAGGGTGCAGTGTGGTGTGTCATTTTTCGGCAATAATTGTTTTGGAATGACTTTTTCTGTAAAAGGAATCAGTTTCTTATCCGATATGCAACACTTTTTAACAAAAATTTCATACAGAGTAGTTTTTTTCAGCTTCAACAAAACCTCTTAATTTTTTCATGCAACAACAAACAAAACATATCGTTAGTATGCCAGTAATTTGGTCTCATGAAAAAAAGGCATTTCTTCGGTCTTCAACTAATGAAAATACACAAAATCGCTGAGATTGAAAAAAATGCAAGATATAGACTTTCTTCATGTGACCCCAGCGACCAGCATTTATAGCTGTCACTTAAACTCGATTCAGATATGATTTCTTGTTGCATGTTGCCCATTATTTTCGCTCGATACCTCGCTCGATCAGAAACGCCTTAATTCGGCCAAAGTGTAAATTGCATATGATCATGACGTTTTAGCAAACTTCTCTCATAACTGCAGGGCTGCTGGGCCTCAGTGACTCTTTAAACATTTTATTGCTTTGCTTAAGTATCTCTCACTTGCATGTATCTGAAACCATTTAAAGTCATCATTATCAGCATCGTATTAAAAGCATTTATAATTATGCTGTTTTATGTTTAATTATGTTGCTTAAACTAACACTTAGCTGTAAATGCCTGCATGAAACGTTTCCCTGGTTTCATAATTTAAACTCATAAAAATCTAGATTTTATTGATCGTTAATTCAATATGTTTGCATATTTACTCTGCACGATTTCGCAATAAAAGGTGTAGATAATTTTAATACAATTAGTATGACGCTTTAAAGGATGCCTGCATAAAGATAAACTGGAAAGCTGCCGCTGAAGCGAAGACATACGAGTGTAAGTGACACAGTCATGTTAAACGAGTTGATTTTCTGGCAGCGAACTTCTTTTAATTGAATGCACCACAATTTAAAAAAAAAAACGTGTTATTAGCTCAATGTATTTGGCGATTGTTTTGACAAGTTTTTTTTTTTAACTACGGGAAATATACGGACAAGTCAACTTAAGTGGCATCTGTACAACTATAACGTTGGATAAATTTATCTAAAATAATTTTAGTGGGAAAATAAATTGATATGGACGTTGTTTTTTTTAAGTTCCAAGGGGTGCCTGTTGGCAGATTTATATTTTTAAACTTTCTTTCTTTATTTGGAGTTGACTTTATAGTTAAACAAGATATGATATCTAACAAGTTAGAGTATTAGAATCCGATTTTAATCTAATCCTAAATAAAAACTTAACTATTTATTTGCTTAAAAAGCCAATTAAAATGTATTAGGCCAGATCTTAAAATAGACCTTACAAATGTTTTCTGTTTCCGACATTTCATTGATGCTAATCAACTCATCAGTAGAATCGAAAAATTCTTAAAATAATGTTTGAAACTTAACTACTTATTCCATGATTCCCATGAACAAACTGAGAACCAGAAATGTTCAAACATACCTTTAACACAGTACAAATTTCTTTTTTCGTTTTGCAAAGAAAAGTAAAAGGGTAAGCACAAAAAAGGACATTAAATTTCCGTGGAACTTATTTGCAGGTTATGATTGCTCAGCGAGTACACAAAATATTTAGAAGCAAATTTGTAATTGTTTTTGCAAAGTTTTTCTATGCTAAAAAAATTGTTCCCTGTAAATTTGCAAGCTGTTCGTGTTCTAACCATAACCTACAAATATATTCCTGAGAAATTAGAAGCGGCAACACGTACTAAATACGACACTGTAGGACATAACGAATGAACGAAGACCATATGATATAAACTAGTTGATAAGTTAGTTCTTAAATATTCATACTATAGGCAAGAGCACCCATCAAGGCGCATCGAGCTTAGAATTTATAAGTTTTAAATAAATAATTAAAATACATAATTGATATTGTGTTGTTATTTAAACATACAAGAACTACATGTATAAGAAATTTAGTTGTTTGAATTCATGTACTTAGCCAGAACAAAGATCACCAAAGTAATAGTGGTCACGTTGCTTACCAATTAATTTTGTGTCTTTTAAAGTTTGGACGTTTTATACTAATTTTTCTTTTTGCTGTTCTTTTCTAATGCAGCCTGATAAATTTATAAGAAGTTTCAGTTGTTTGTATTCAGGTGCCTGGCCAAAACAAAGATCGAGAAAAAAATAGTGGTCACGTTGTGTACTAATTTGAACGTATCTTAAAACTTTTTGTTTCTGTGTTTGTGTTAAAAATTACTGAGGTAGTGAGTTACAATTATTTATATTTTTGTTTCACTAAATTTGTTGTGCAGTTCAACAAAATAACTTACTCAATTTAATCAATCCCTGAATAATTTTTACAATCAATTTAAAGCATAAAAATCCAAAGATGAAAATTCGATTACTTATCATTCCAATTAGGTTTGGATATTGAGAACAGAAGTATTAGGAAAAAAAATCAATCATTAATTAGCAATCAATTTTCATTTTCAGATCTTTCAAGTGCTGCTATGGAAAACAACATATAAATCCCTGTTAAGGAAAAGGAATAGTAAGAAAAATAGGTAGACACTACTCTATTCATTGGCAATGATGTAATAAAGTAGCATCCTTATGCATACGAGCACATACATGCACACACGTCCTTGCAGCAACTGCATTTGGTTGGAGCACAATAACTAGTTCAGCAGTCAAACCAGCAACCACAGTATGTCTGTGTGAATCGACAACAGCAACAACTACGCCAATAATGCCCCAACAAATTATTTTTA
Source organism: Sturmia bella (assembly GCA_963662145.1). Classification (NCBI taxonomy): domain Eukaryota; kingdom Metazoa; phylum Arthropoda; class Insecta; order Diptera; family Tachinidae; genus Sturmia; species Sturmia bella. The sequence continues at coordinate 19,203,452 of OY759172.1, read as the reverse complement.
ATCTAGGCAAAACACTACTGCATACGAAACCCAGAATTTTGTATAAAAAATTTATGACAATTTTAGCCGGAGGCCATGAAGTGCACTAAATAAATGGACGAACAAACAACTTTGCCGAGAAAAAGATGTAGATAAGGAAAAAAGAAGAATCTAAGATGCAAATTTTCAGCAGTTTGAGTAGTAAACGAGGATGACAAAGCTGGAGATGAACTCGTATTAAAAGTAAAGTGCATTAAGCAAGTACGTTCAAGTGAGTGAATGCGGGTAATACAATTAATATGTTAATTTGCTTTGAGTCATTTTGGTAAGAACGCTCTTTAAACTAGAACAAGTTGTCTTTACAGCTTAAATGTTTGCTTCTTAGACTAGAAACGGCTCTTGGTCAGGCTGAATGCTTAAGCTAAATCTATAAAAACAAAAATTTGCATAGATGTTTTATGGGTAATTACGAAGAGGCAGCAATTTGTTGCTGCCTCAAAACTAAAAGCAGACAAAAAAAAAAAAATACGGAAGAAGGCAAAATACTGGTGCACATATGGAACAGTGATTTCGTTGGACATTTAAAAGGTTATAAATAAAGCAGATAATACAATTTTAGGTCTATAAAGATCTCTTTACACACAGTTGAAACTTCCTAATAAAATCAATAAGATTTTCTTCTTGAAACGTTTTTAGGCTGTTGTGCCCCAGCAGTAGCAAACCCACATTTTTCTATAAATATTCCTTACTATTTTCATGTGGTAAATATTTTTAATTTTATCGATAACAAAAACATATAAAATCAAGTAGGAAACTTGTTATTAACATTTTTTGCTCAGAGTCCGGTACAAAAAAAATTCTTAGAGAAAAAAACTAAAAGATTCTATTAAATTTTCCTGCTAGATAAATTAACACGCAAAAAAAATTTATCTGTTTGTTTATTGGTCGTGTTGGTTCTTTAGTTTAGTTACTTTTTTTCTGCGGTATTTGAGTATTAATATGTATTGAAGTATTAATATCGATTAATAAATCAATCAAATTATAAAAAAATTTAATATTCAATGTTAATTAATTAATAACGGTTAAAGGGTGGGTGAAAAGGGGAAAACGGAGAGTGATTAAGCAAAAGGAGTGAGAAACTCTCTCACCACACAAACATAACCAAGTTGTATCATAACTTGCTGTATATATATTTTACCTATATCGTGTAATATAATAAAAATGTATGCAGAAAATATACAACAACTTGGGTGGCTGAGTGGCATGAGTGTTGCTTTAGAAACATGAGCTCCTGAGTTCAAGGACAGTTGCTGATGAGAAGTGTGGCGGCTTCAAAACAGCTAAATGTCTTTGATGTTTTCTCTTTCCTACAGAAATAATATCTTTCACAAAAAATAACATGGAAAGAACTTAAGACCGATAAACTCAATGTAAAATTATTTTTTTTTTTTTTGTTAATATCTGCTAATATCTTTTTACAGCTTTTTATTAGTTACATTAATTTTTTTCATTGGTTGGTGCAATTCCAACCAACCAATTGCTACCCAGAAACAGCCGGTTGTCCACCTAGCTATAAAAAATTTACTTTTCTTTACTTAATCGATATTGATTAAAAAGTGGCAAGCCCAGGGTTGAACTTGAGCCTGAAAAAGTAATTTAATATAAAATTGGTTTAATTTGTCTACAGATTTTTTTGTGTACAATAACTGGTTATTAAGTTTGTTTTTTTCTTATGTTTTCATTCCTTATTGTTTTTCTTTTCTGTTGTAATTTCTTTATTTTTCTCATCAAAGCTGAAAGAAATAACTATGCTTTTGTGTTTGAAAGAAAGTTTGAGCCGCTTCATTTTAAAATGCCATTTCTTTGACCCTTTTTCTTGAAAATACCCTTTTCTGCCACTTTTTATCATATTTTAAACGTAAAAAAGGCCACCACCATACGTGTGTATTTCATATAATTTCATTTATTTACAACCGCCCATAAAGAGATCATATTTTGTTGCTTTTTTTTCAAAATAAATAACAACAACGGCAGCCCTAAGAAAAACAGTTAAAAATAAAAAACCGCAAATTCCTCTCAGTAGTGTACTAGATTTCAATAAAGCAAGAGTGTTATGGATAATTAAATGTTCTTGTTGTTGTATTTAATAAAATTATTTTCTTGAGCTGAAGGTCTTTTTTTATTATAAGTGTATATATTTTTTTTATTTATTCGAATATTCATTTTGTTCAAGGCTCTCTGTCTGCCCTTCTCTGCTTCAGCTCTGGAGTGCCTACAAAAACTCATTCGTAGCATTAACGATAAGAAAAAAATTTCTCCCCCGAAAAACCAGTGTGCAATTAAACTTGACTATTTATAAATTTTATAAATTATTCTCAACTCCTGCTATTAAATAATTTTAAATTATTAATTGTGATTTAGCTGGCAGTGCCTGGAAATTACTATTATGTATGTAATTCATTTTTTTTTTTTTGCTATAAATTATAAAATGATTTACTGCAAACAATTTGTCAATTTTGAGGCAATCATTTATTGTCTCAAAGTTTAGGCGACATTTTTAAAAGAAGAAAAAAAAAAAAACAACGTGCAACAAATTGTTTAAGCAGAGGCCACCAGTGTGGACCGCATTAGACAACAATAATTTATCTTTGAAGAAAATAATAAATAAGATACAAATTAAAATGCACAAATTTTTCAACTCTTTTAACAGCTTCACAAAACTAAAAAAAAAATTAAAACAAAAAGACAAATGTTTAACATTAAATTCGCGTATTGATTTGCAAACAAGTTAAAGCAAAGCGTTGGGAATAAAAAACCAAATAATTAAAAGTAAATAGTTTAGCTTGAATTTTAGAGAGGCCAACAGTAATTTGAATATTTTACAGCCTCTTTTGCATGTGAATGTCTCGAAGTTGGCTTAAAACAGCCCACCTTTAAATCAATTTTATTTGTTTCAAATAAATTGAACGACTTCATGGCACCAAATTTGCGCGTGGCATTAAATTTTTACGTCGAAATCCAAAAAAAAAAAAAAAATTTAATTTTTCGCAAGTTGTAGGTTTTTTTCTAGTTTTTTGTTTCGGTTATAGACACTGACAGACTGGACGCGATTGCTTTTTTTTTTTGCACTGAGCAAAAAGACAAAATAATGATCTGGAAAATAGTATGCAGCGCAAACTGTTGAGCGGAGGCCTGAACTTGTTTTTATTTAGATTTTTAGCCAACGGGCATAAATATTGGTGGTTGGGTTTGGGTGGGATTTTTGCTTTTTTTTATCATTTGCCCAACTCGTAAAGATTTTTACAAGTCTATTGGAGTGCACATACGAGTACATATGTGCAGCTTTTTAATATGTTACGTTTTTTTGCTGGTAGCTTTAGTTTCATTATTTCTATTTATATTTAATTTGAATAACTTGGGGAGCTTTGGGAAGCCAAAAAAAAACCTACATGTGATATTTTTTTCAAGCAAGCCATATTTTATTAGCTACTTTGAAGTTACAGGTAGTGAGAGCTTGTAATAGGCATTCACATTTGCCATATGAGAATATTTTATTAAAAATTAAAGCAAAAACCGTGTTAGAAATTGAGGTTTAAGTTTTTCACATTAAGAGAGCTCAGGGACCGAATTCCGGCATTCTTGATCGAATGCTGTGATTTTGTTGCTTATTTTATTTTTCCTGAATTTTGGAATAAATAGTTGAGTTTCAAATACTCTTTTAAGATTATTTGAGTCTACTGATGAGTTGATTAGCATTAACAAAATGCCGGCGGCATACGGACGGCTGAAAAAGGCAGAAAACATTGAGATCTATTTTTAGACCTAAAGTAATACATTTTTGCTTTACATTGCATTGACTTCGATCACGAACGCTGGAATTTGGATTAAAGTTAGTTCATCAATGCTTTGTTCACAGAGAGGGAACTAATTGCCACTTGGCGCACAGTTTGTGACTTGTCACTGATTTAGAAAAGTAAAAAGTGTGATTTTTTGCATTTAAAAACCATGAAGATAAAATAGATTTAAGAAGAAGCTAAAGAGAGAGAGAGAGAGAGAGACATAACTTATTTTAAAATACGTGTCATTCTTTTGTTTTTTAGTCATTTTCTTATAAAATTTAATAAAACATATTCTGTTGACTTATTTGGCAAAAAGCCATGTGCAAAAATAACGCACTAATACATCAAAGTCATATGTACATTAGGGTTTTTCAATTTTAGGAAAAACTTTTATATTTCTTGGCCTACCTGCAAGTCATAGACCATGCAGGGACAGCATCTGATAAGATCTTACAATACAGGGTTTTTCAATAAGAGCGCTACAAAAGTTTTCTTTAAATTAAATAAAAACGATTTTGGATATGAATGAAATTCTTTATTCCTGAAATTGCCCGTTTGATGCCATTAGGTATGGAACTCGATTTTTTTGCATTGCCACCATGGGCACGCTGGCAGAAGTCCAGACGCTGAACCCGATTTTCGACGGTTTTCAGGCATAAATTGGCCAATACTGCTGGAATTTGGCCGCTACTGCTGCCTCACAGGAAGTAGTCTAACGACGTCAAATCGCACGACCGTGGCGGCCAATCGACTGTATCCTTTCGTGGGACAACACATTCTCCACACTTCACAATATTTTTTACATCAATAAATTTGAAAAATGACACCTGTCAGCAGCAACAATATTTCTATCAATATGCTTACGATAGTATTAGTAAAAATTTTTGTCGATATTAGTTTAAGTCATGCATTTTTTGTAGGGTTGTGTTTTCATTACTCCTTTTTTTATTTGCCTTCTTTTTAGCACAAAATACTCTTCACCGATTATATGGACATCAAGTAATTGGTTTTCGTTCAAATACTGATAAAAGGCGACCAAACTAACAACTGCGGCCGAATTATGGCAGTAGTGAACGAACCAATTATCGTGTTAAGGTAGAGCATTAAACCTTCCCTATTCGCTCATAACTTCACTCGATCAAAAATTCATTTGATCACGAATTCCTTCGATCTCCACTTCCATAGTTCGGCTGCTGATTTTAGTGAACATCGAGTATCTTTAAAGATTTTACGGAATTAAAAATTCTATGAAATATTGTCATACTTATTCTAGTGTAACGATTGTTGTAACAAAAAAAAAAAAAAAAAAAAAATCTGCAGAGTCCAGCTGCTGCTGCTCTCAAAAAACCACCCTTTACAAATCTATGACATAAACTTAATAATATGAGGCTTAGACCAAATTTGTTCATTTGCCAGATTCCAGCATTTCCTGTCATATTTTTTCTTCTTATTTTTTCACTATCAATCAATGTTAATGTTGAAAATTTTCTGCTGCATCCCATCCACCCTCTTAATTCTTGCTCTGTTTTGTTCAGCATTCACTGCTTTTATTAATTCAATTAGTTCTCTTTTGACAATCCATCAACAAAAAACATTTCCCTTATTAAATTATATAATTTCGTTTCACCAGAGCACCAAACTAATCAAAATAAATGAGAAAACCCCCTGAAAATGAAATTATAATTTCTTAAATGTACCACCAAAAAAAAAAAAGAAAGAAATATAAACAAAATAATCATTATTAAATGTTTTCGATTTCACTCCACTGTCAACAAGACGTTTATGCAAATTCTTTGTTGTTGTTATTATTATTATTTTTAACAAGTGCGGGCGTTGATATTTGGCCGGGTGGATTTTCGTTTTTCTAATTTTAGATTAAGGAAAAGCTTAAAATTGTGGTTGGTGTTTTTGTTACAACAAAAATAGAAAAAAAAAGAACTGTATTTAGCAGATGTCTGTGGACCCAGCAGTGCCGAGGGAAGTATTTATTGGACATATGGCACATATTTTTTTGGTTCTTCGTAGTTGTTTTATGAAGAGTTGTGATTTTTGTGAAGCTTTTTATAAAGTCAAGAATATGGCAAGGAAAGAAAGTGCCTTAGAATCAGCATGACAGCTGAGAAAATTAAAAAAAGGTCACCATTTACGAACCATTAGTTTAAGGTCAGAAAAAATTTTAAATTCATGAAAAATATTTTTATACATACATGTATGTATATGAATGTATTAAGTTCCTTGTTACTTTTGCTTGCAATCTTTAATATTTGTTTCTTCGCAATAGTTTTTCCAAACACTCCGGCCCAGAATGTCATCTCTACGCAGTGTCTCCCGGACAAAGAAAAATTAAATCGGTTGTCTTTTTTTGAGGATCTTTTTTCCTCATGCCAAAAACTTTCGCAAAATCGATGGCAACGTATTATTCATTTTTATTTAACAAACACAAAACTGCGAAGCTTTTGGCTCGTCTGCAGAAACATCCAAAGCCTTCGGCAGGAATCGAACCTGCGATCTGGGGGACTCTTAGCAGGACACTCTAACAATTCATCCATCGAGACGCTCAAATCAACGCGGCCTATTAAACACGAGTAAATAATCGATACTTTCCTTTCGATATGAAGTACTTTTAGTATCGATTTTTTATTAATATTGTTGCAGCAATGCTTCGGAATGCTGATTTTTGTGTGCGTTTCTAGCATGTTAAAGCAAACATACTCGTATCGCAGGCTTGATAAAGAAAACGTTGTCAGTTTCTTGTGCAAGTCATTTCCAAATACTTGATCCTGGATAAAATTCAGGAATTCGGTGAAAAATATATATACCCAAAAGGAATTTAATGAACATATTTTTTTATATGAACATAATTTTATTCAAAGTTACAACACGTCTGTTTCAATTTCAGTCAACGACATCTTTGCCTTTGGTGTGACTTTACAGGCAGGCAAATAAATTCTGTGTTGATTATGTTGGTTGGTTGGTTGTTTTCTTTTTTTTTTTTTACTTAATAAATTAATTTAAGTTTGAGTGAATATTCGCTTGGGTATCAGTGTTTTTGCTGCGGCGTATTTATGAGTACATTGGTCTTTTTCGTAAATAAATATGCATTTATTTATGCATATCCACACGTTCGCACAGACGGACTTGTTGTATGTTAATACTTTTGTGCACTTATGCATGCATTATCAATCATAATTATGACATTGTAACTGTGTCAATAAAGACATTTTCTTTATGTCTCAAACGTTAACGTGGTGGGAGTTAAATAAAAAAAAAAAATATTAATTTAGCAATCTGGGCTTGTTTTAATCATTTATGGGAGATAAAATCAAAAGTATTAAGAAATTATAATGGATCTGTGAAAAGTTGATGCAAGACAAAGTAATGTTTTTTCAGAAGAAGTTTTCAAAGTCCAATACATGTTTCCAAAATAAAAAAATATGAAATGAAATGAGGTCGGGGGACCCCTGTTAGGAACGAAGTTCCTTACGTTTTTTCTTCATCTTCGAATGTAATACAAGGTAAAATCTTTATCTTTTATTTTGTGTTGTTTTTGAAATTTTTAAATTTTATATGCTTCTTAAAATTTTTGGAACGTTTTATTTTTTACTTTTAACACTTGCAGTATTTTTTTTTTTTTTTGTCAATTTGCTACAAAACGAAGAAAATTTTTCAATATTGCTGGTTTTTGTTGCGACATACTTTACTTTAGCCACATCTATCAACTGATAGTGTCCGTTTTCACAACTATTTAATATTTATTAGTGTCTCCGCTGTTGTCAGCGGAATGGACAGTCACATATATTCGGTGGGGTGTTGATTACTTACAGCACCAAAAGAGGGTTCTACTCATTATTTACTGACTTGAAGTTTCACAAGGGCTGTATCGCACTAGCGTTGGCACTATACCTTAGTCGGGGCTTTGCAGGTGATAATAGAAACAATCGGCCGAAAATTGGATTCCCAAAGACCACTGGGGGAACAGTTAGCCCGAAGGACACTGCGGGAACAGTCAGTCGGAAGATTGCTGTGGGAATAGCCGATCCAAAGACCGGTGGGGAACATTCATTTTTCGAAAGCTGTCAAGGAAACACCCAGCTCGAAGACGACCAAGGAAACAGTCAACCGAGTTTGATAGGTAGTATCTTTTGGAAGAACGTACAAGAACCTGATCGAACTGGCCTTGTGTTTCACAAGAGCCACGTCATACAAGGGTTAGCAAGAGTCACTGGGTCCTACGGTAGTCAGAGCTCTGGAGGAGTATTTGAAACCCGCTGGAGTAACCGTCGGCATTAAAACCGCTGGGGGAACAATCAGACTGGAGACTGGAGCTGTTCGGGAGAACAGCCATCCCGAAAATTCCAGACGAAGCTTCTGGCTAGTATTGATTAGGAAAAATACCAAAAGAACTGGTCCAACACGAGTGTTCTTATCGTAAATATCCATAAACACTCACACTGTGCTATGGGCGTCGAATAACTTAATTTTGCTTAAATTGGTTACCAAGACTTGCCAAAACTACTCTTGAATTCCTTCTTTTTACCAATCACTTGCTGATATAATCTTCAACATCCAGGTTGATGAGTGCAGCTTGAATTGCAGAAGTAATTATGTCATCGAAAGCACCTTCTATGTCTAAATGGGCTGCCATTATAATGCTAATGTTTTAATTGAAGCAATCTCTCTATAAATTTTACAACCTCGTGCAAAGCTTTGAGGCAGGTGTGTTAACTGCTGACTAGTCGCAATCTGATTTCTACATGTTGGCTTGCGAGCCAATAATTGAGACGAAATCATTTTTAAAATCTGGGAAATGGGGTCTGCTAACAAAGTTCCCTAAACGATAACAATTAAAATATGTACTTCAAACTATAACAATTGATTGAATATTGTTTCGCATACTGGCTGACATGCAAATGAAGTTTTGTAAAATTTGTCAACCTTAAAATACGTCTTCTTTATAAACAACAAACTTATTTACTCTATTTAACTCGCCTCTCAATTCAACTCTCTGCTCTTGTAATTGAGCTTAAGTGATGTAAAAATTCTAGCAGTTTTTTTTAAAGGAGTTGTAAGTAAATAAATTCGCCGTAGTTTTTTTCACAACAAACATGAGCATTCAAGCTGGAGAGGACGAAAGCGCAAATGAGAGTTTTCAGAGAGTTGAAGCGTTTTAATGGAGGCAACGACGCAACACCTGCAAAACATGATGTATTGGCAAGAGACTCACAGCCAAACGAAACAGGCCAAAACTCCTTTTAAATACAACTTCATTTGTCAGTACCACTTTTGATGCGCTACAACATGGATGGATGGTTGAGTTGAGTTGAGTGGCAGCGAAAAATGTTTTGCTAAATGTGTTGGTTGTAGAGATGATGGCTGTTTTTGGCGTTGGCTGACTGGCTGCTTCATGGATTATTACTTCTTATGGACTGTGCTGTGCTCAGCCAAACATGGAGGTGTTTTGTTGTTCTTCTGCTTCTTTATAAATAAAGATATTTAGATATTTTTTCGAGATAACAATGACGCGTGCTTGTGGGTTGGGATGATCTTAAAGCTAATTCCAATGCCAATACCAAGTGGTAGAAGAGTATTTTCTTAGCACTGATTTGAACAGGCGTTAAGTGGGCATATGTTTGGTGGGTACTGACTGGTATAATGATGAGGCTGATTTGAAAGGTTGCGGATGCGATTCTTTACTGGCATCTTAAATACATGTGTGTTTATGTTTGTTGGTGATATTTTTGTGCTGTTTTCCGGGCTCCGCTAATTAACCAGTTACATGCTTTTTTGCTTTATTTTTCAATTTCCCCCCATTATTTTTCTGCTGTTTTGTTGCCTTAATTTTTCATGCAAAACATAATCTTTTGTTTTTTTTATGTTTTAATATTCCTCCCCATTTATTTTATCTTAAAGTTGTTTAATTAATCATTTTGACCTTTCTATTTCATTGAACATTTACTTAAATTAACAAATACACTCACACATATATGTAGACACACACACTTACATACATGTATATGAACATTTAATATAAATGTGTGTTAATGTGTTTGCGTTTATGTTGCCTGCCTTCTCGAAAAAAATGTATCTAATTCAATGAAGGGTTAAAAGTAACGGGGGTTGTTTGCTTGATTGCTTTGCGATGTGCGACTGCTGATAGCGCCAACTGTTAAACACAACTCTTTACCATGAAATTTATTTATGTTATTTAAAAAAAAGCTAACTTGGCGTTTTTTCTATGGCATCCTAATTGTATGCTTTGGAAAGCTAAATTTGGTTGACAACTAAAAGTTTGCTTTGTTTTTTAGTGTTATTGTAATAGAGCTGTGTGTCAAGTTAAGCAATATTCATAGAGATATTTAAATGATTTATTGCGGATCTTGATTTTATTATTAAATTGTGAAATAGTTATTTAGCAAAAGAAATTCTGGCACAAGGAAAAAAACAGTTTCTCTAGATGTTTCTAAGAATAAGCTTAGAAACAAGATGAATATTAAAGTATATAAAATACACTTTTCCCTCCAAGAAACAAGATTGTCATTTCCGAGTGTACACTATGATTGAGTCTTCACCATCGTCAACATAGTTGTCTATATACCTGTTGCCTGAATGAAAATTGTAATAAAATTTAAGTATTTCTAATTAATTTAAAGTAATTCCAGCCATATTTGCGCTCAATATCTCCAAGCTTTGAATTTGCATTTCGAAGTATTGTTTATTTGCTGAAAGTTATAAGCGGATATCTAGGAGGTAGAGAACTTTCATGTGGGATAACAATAGGGGTCTTTTTTAATAAAAATGCTATGAAATATCATATAGAAATGCCAGAGGACGCCTTTTTGGTTAAATACCTGCGGATGATATGGCGGTAATTATCACCGCCATGCATATTGCTGAGGTGAAAAGAAAATTGAGACAGATGGTTATTAGGACATAAGCGTCATATGTCCATGGACATGCATGAACAAAGCGGGACCTATCTAGGACCCAGGTGAGCCGGTCTCAGGACCGGCGGCCCGCGTAACATAACATGGACATGCATGTGAAAGTTTACAGTCTGATCATGAGAACAAAGAATTTTGTTTGCTACCTTAGGATAAGGCTAGACTTTAAGCTATCTTTATTGGAGTAGGTATATTGTTCTGCGAGCAAGACATCCAATATACCAGGGTTCTAAGCCAGCTGCTGGCGAAAGCAGTTGATCAATTGTCGAACAAATGTAGACTTTTGATGGCGCCAAGTATTAGTGTGCTTCTCTATGAAAAAACAACCTGGTTAGAGAAAATCAGAGCAAGGAACAGAGCACATGTTTTGTTAGCGGTACAAAGGGCTCTAGTATGATTTACACTTCCAGCACAGTGTCGAAAAATGCGCTACTGGTCACAGCAGATATGATTCCCATATACCTGCAAATGCTCACAAGAAGGAAAACAAGGTTGGCGAGGCAAGAAAACAGCACAAAATCCAATCGAGAGAGAGAGCAACAGATTAGTCAGAATACATTGTAAAGCTGGCAGGTCAGATGGAATATCTGTACTACAGGAAGACGGTGAAAATAATTGCGGGACCAATAACAGTGGAGAATATCGAAGATGCATTAGCAGAAATTTCTTTAATTTCTGCCAATGCATCTTCGATCTTTGTGATAATAACCAGATATTGCGAATTTCTAGATGCAGCATTACAAAATGGCAAGTAGCAACCAAGACAAAGGCCAAAATAAGGATATGGGCTCTCCACGCACATATGGAAAAAGGCGGAAAACATTATGTACTGAAAGAGTGGACTTTTTAGATGGACGCTGACAATTCCGACTTATCGCAATACTTGACAGCTCAAAAAATAAAATAAAAATCAATATTATTCTCCTTTGTAGTCATTCACAGCATAACAGCGTAGTTTTAAAATCACGCAACCTATAAAAACAAAGTGTGGATAAAATATTGTGGAAATATTTATATCGGTCTATTTAAAAGCTCTTTAAAGTTTTGAGAACTAAAATGCAGTCAGACTTCTTTGGCAATTTGCAAGTACTTGTGGTATTAAATAAATTTGGTGGGTATAAAAAAATATACTTTTACACCCAAATAGAATATTGACTCAAAACAAAAAAAAAAAAAAACATTTGAACAGGTACAACGTTTTTCAAAAACCGCCATTTTGGCCACATTTAAGCACAACAAGCAATCGAGTTACAATAACAATAACTTAACTTTTAATGTTTCAATGTTGTTTCATATTTTAGGATGGTATAATTTGAGTATTTCAATACAATATAGGAATTATAAACTGACTTAAAAAAACATAGCGACTTTAATCAAGGAAACCGTTTTACCACTCGATGAAATAAACAGAACGGGCTTAAAACGGGGTGGGTTTTGCTTTTACCAATATGCTACTTAAAGATATTAAAATAAGTTTTATATATTTTTCAAAGAATTGGCGAATTAAAGAAGAAATTTATGTATGCCCTTGTTTTAATGTTGAGAGTGGTCCTAAAAGTATGCTAACATATTGGTGGTAGTACACTTCAAGACATAACAAATTTTTTTGGGTTTTTTAAGTATATATGTACATCAATTTCGTGATGTACATATGTACAAGTTTAAAATGTGGAAAATTGGTTTTTCCTGAAATCAATTATATAGTACAGAACAATTGTACGGGTATTAAGCGAAATAAAGAAAAACGCCTAAGGTATGTTTCTTTTTCAGCTTATAAGTCCCTTATTTAGAATTTGCTATAAAATGTAGTTGCTAGCGGTGCACCAAACTGTTCATTTATAAAATTTTTCATAGAAGCAAAGTGATGCATGGTATACATTTCAGTAGAAAAATATTGATTTGCCGGAAAAAATCTAAATTTATGAAACATTTTTTATGGAGCTGACAAAAGCAAATATTTTTTATTTTTTTTGCTTAATTAAGTAAGTAAATCATAAAGGGGACAAAAAAGACTTTACCTTAGTAGTTATTTTCGCCATAAGTTTAATTTTATGCGACAACTCTAACTCCAAGCGTTAAGTCGCAACAAAAAAGACTTTTATTTCATAACCATTTGCTATTTTCAAAAGGCTCCAGTGCAAAAACGTTACATAGACCATTTAATGTTATGCAAATATGTTTAGCAACTTTTTTTTTGCTGCTTTTTATATCAATGTTTAGCAAAATCTTAAAAATCAGAAACTCTAAAATAATTTATTTTGAAAAAGTGACCCCAAGTTTGAGACATCATTTTCTTTAAGAAATCTAACGCCAAGCAACATTTAGTAAGCTTCGTTTGCTCTTAGTGAAATTTATTTTATCGGCATTTTTATTTCTGTAGCTTGGAAAATTTAAATAATTTCACTTAAGCTCAAAAACCATCATATTTAACTGAAACACATTTGTTTAAGTGCTCCAATCAAAAACCATAGGAAAATAAAGCATTAAGATTCGTGCCATTGCATTCCTTTGCTATATTTTCCAATATTACCATCTAATTTGTAAGTTTGCTTTAGTTTTTCAAATCATTAGAAATTCATAAATCAATTTATATTGACATTTGTCTAAGTCATGTTTTGCCAATATGAATGTGGAGCGAAAGTTTTTGGCAGAGCGCTGTGGCTAATTAATAAATGGACGAGTGTGCAGTTGAAGTTTGTTTCTTGAAGAAGATAAATTGTTTATATAATTAAATAGTTTGTTTTTTTTTCCTCAAAACCAGCAGTGAAATAAATTAGTTTTCTATAATAAGAGCATACTTTCAGGCAGCAACAATATTATGCTTAAATTTTGCTTTGCAAATGAATGGCAAAAGAGTTAAAATAAGTAAATATCTTTCAAGAAACATATGATAACCTAAAAATAGTATTTAGTGAATTAAATTAATCCAAAGCGAAGAATATGGCAATGGTTTGATAAATGAAAATTCAATTTTAATATAAAAAAAATTATAATTTCTAATTTAAGGCACACAATTGACTCAAATCAATAATATTTGTTATTAAATAACATTGTTTTGAAAACGGATTATAATAATATAAGCTTTTCACTTTATTAGTTTATGATGAAGAAGTGAAATTACTTTTTGATTACTTCCAATTACTTCGGATTACTTTAGGTACTTTATCCATTATCAAAAGTAGTTTCGTTTGCTTTTACACACTTTGCAATCGTAATCAATTACTTAGCAATAAGTTCCTAGAAGTGTGTGTATATGAGTATTATTACTCGATTTAAAAAGTAATGTAATTGATTACTAGCTTTAATCAAAACCTCTGAAATATCTTATCAGCTGCCCTTCATATACTCTCATGTTGCAACAACCCATCAATTTCAACCAACCTCCAAAATTCTGTTCAAATACTGGATTTCAATCTATTTAAAAAAAAAAAAACATATTCCAAATTATATTCTAAAGGAATGGTGAAAACGAAATATTTATATTTATGAAAAGGACGAAGGCCACAGCAGCCAGCTCCTGACAAGTGTATATGTTAATAAAAATAAAAATAAATAAATAATAATAATAAATAAATAATATCAGCTGTTACGCAAATAATAATGACTACTGGAAATAAGAAATAGGAATAAATTTATCTTTATTTTATTTGATCTTTATGTTGTTAAATTAATTATTCAGCTCTTGATCTTTTTTTTTTTTGAATTTTATAATTATTTTTCTGAAGATGCCAACACATTGTTGGCGAAATATTGAAAATAAATAAATAATTGTTTAAAATTATTTTTTTTAAAAAACCAAAGATCAAGCAAGAGCTTGAATAATTTATTTAACAATACTAATAAATTTTAAAATATTCTTGATGCTAATTTTTTGACGTTTGTTGTTTAATATTTCAACTTAAAAATATTCCTGTAGAAGATACTAATTGAGGTATCGAAATATGAAATTTAATAAGCATTTAAAACAAAAAACGAGTGACTTCAAGCACAAGCTATTAAGTTAAAATGATCAATTTTAAAGATATAAAAGATATATTTATAGATATATTTTATTTGTTTGTTTTTGTTTTTCATATAAATTTTGGTTTTGCGTTGTGAATTACAGTGGTCGCTTGTTGCGGTTCTCAAAGCGATCGCGAGTTTGTAAGAGAGTAAAGAAAAAGCTCTCGATCAGATCGAGAACTGTAATAAGCAGAATTATTGAAAACTACGTATTGTAAGGGCCACAGCAATGGGTGGCCGGATCAGGTGTGGAAGTACGCCGTACGCGAGCAAGTGAACTGTCAATTAAAAATAATGTAAGATGAAAACAAAATTAGCAACAAGCACACAGTAAACGTGTATGCCGGTATTCGACCTCAACTGGTGTAAATAAAAATATATAATTTCCTAAAAATTTCACGCTTTTTTAATTATTATTAGTTTTTTTTTCTTTTGCAAAAATTTTCTACAAATTATCGCCTTTTTCAAATCATTATCAATCATCTACCATTTTCATATGTTGTGGTTGTTGGGGGGTTTTATTTTATGTCAGTGTCGGTATCGCTGTTGGCTGGCATTGTTGCCCGTTTCTATTTTTCTTCGAATTTTTTTTCTGTGGTTTTCAGCTAATTTGGCAAATCGTTAACAACATCGAAACTATGAAAAAGGCAATTTAACAGTAGCTGCAATTTTCAAATACCTAACCGACATTTTCTAATACTCATATTCATACCAAAGATATTTGTCTATGCCACTTTAACTCTGTCCGTCTGTTCAAATGTCTGCATCTTGGTAGTGGTGTTGTTGTTATTGTGTTTGTTGGCAAACTTAATATGGTCACGACAATGTTTATAACGATCGCAGTCATTTTAGTGCAGTCATCATCATTATTATCAACTTTATTTTTTCTCTTTCGTTATTTTTCTGTTTGTTATAAAAATGTTAGAAAAATATGAACTAAATTGTTTATTTGCTTTAAGAGCCAATTGAAATGTATTAATTCAGGTCCAAAAATGAACCTTTTCAAAAATATTTGTTGTATTTTTCAGCTGTCTAGATGCCGACATTTCGTTGGTGCTAATCAACTCATCAGTAGACTTGAAAAATTCTTAAAAGTTTGTTTGAAACTTTACTACTTATTCCACAATTCTCATGAACAAAATGAGAATCAGAAATATTCAAACAAACCTTTAATACAACAAACATTTCTATTTTCGTCTTGCAACTCTTTTACTCTTCTTTGCAACCTTCTATACAACGAGTCACCATCGGTTACTACGATTTGTATTTTTGAAAGTATCAAAAAGTAAAAGTTTTTGAATATTCAAATAT
Source organism: Sturmia bella (assembly GCA_963662145.1). Lineage (NCBI taxonomy): Eukaryota > Metazoa > Arthropoda > Insecta > Diptera > Tachinidae > Sturmia > Sturmia bella. The sequence continues at coordinate 19,187,380 of OY759172.1, read as the reverse complement.
GAACTAAATTGTTTATTTGCTTTAAGAGCCAATTGAAATGTATTAATTCAGGTCCAAAAATGAACCTTTTCAAAAATATTTGTTGTATTTTTCAGCTGTCTAGATGCCGACATTTCGTTGGTGCTAATCAACTCATCAGTAGACTTGAAAAATTCTTAAAAGTTTGTTTGAAACTTTACTACTTATTCCACAATTCTCATGAACAAAATGAGAATCAGAAATATTCAAACAAACCTTTAATACAACAAACATTTCTATTTTCGTCTTGCAACTCTTTTACTCTTCTTTGCAACCTTCTATACAACGAGTCACCATCGGTTACTACGATTTGTATTTTTGAAAACTTTTACTTTTTGATACTTTCAAAAATACAAATCGTAGTAACCGATGGTGACTCGTTGTATAGAAGGTTGCAAAGAAGAGTAAAAGAGTTGCAAGACGAAAATAGAAATGTTTGTTGTATTAAAGGTTTGTTTGAATATTTCTGATTCTCATTTTGTTCATGAGAATTGTGGAATAAGTAGTAAAGTTTCAAACAAACTTTTAAGAATTTTTCAAGTCTACTGATGAGTTGATTAGCACCAACGAAATGTCGGCATCTAGACAGCTGAAAAATACAACAAATATTTTTGAAAAGGTTCATTTTTGGACCTGAATTAATACATTTCAATTGGCTCTTAAAGCAAATAAACAATTTAGTTCATATTTGAATATTCAAAAACTTTTACTTTTTGATACTTTCAAAAATACAAATCGTAGTAACCGATGGTGACTCGTTGTATAGAAGGTTGCAAAGAAGAGTAAAAGAGTTGCAAGACGAAAATAGAAATGTTTGTTGTATTAAAGGTTTGTTTGAATATTTCTGATTCTCATTTTGTTCATGAGAATTGTGGAATAAGTAGTAAAGTTTCAAACAAACTTTTAAGAATTTTTCAAGTCTACTGATGAGTTGATTAGCACCAACGAAATGTCGGCATCTAGACAGCTGAAAAATACAACAAATATTTTTGAAAAGGTTCATTTTTGGACCTGAATTAATAATGTTAGAAAAATCTAACAGCTCAAATTGTGCTGGTGCTGGTACTGGTGATGACGATGATGATGATAATGATGATGAGTCACATTAAGAAGATGTCCACACTAAAAGGCATACCTGGTGGAACTCGTATCTTGGGTTACGAAAATAAATGTTGGTTTTAACACCCAAACAAGTAATTGCAAGAGCTGGCTGCTTGGTGGCTTGAATGTTCATTAAAAGCTATTTCTAAGACCAGTTGGCTGTTTTATGCCTTTAACTTTTGGTCTGGTCATCTGTTGTTGTTATAGACATGACTTCAAATAATGCAAACAATATAAAATTGTTTGGTTAAAAGCAAAGAAATAAAAAGCAGAAAAAAAAGAATTCAACTCAGCCAACACACTCTACAGCGGTTCAAAACTCAACAAGCCGGCAAATGCTGTTTTCAAACTTCTTTCTTGTTGCAGCACCACCACAATTTTGTATGGCAACAAGGAATAAAATCAGGCCCAGACGGCTGTTATAATGTTAAAAAAGCAAAAAAAAAAAAGACAAAAACAAACGGAAAAACTTTTGATTTTTTGTGTCGATATGCGCAACCATCTCATGCATTTTATACCACCAAAGTGGTTGGGGAATCTCCTGATAGTTATTATTATTATTACTTGTATTATTATTTTAAAAAATATTTCTTTTTATTTAATTTTTTTCTTTCTTTACTTCAATGTTGTATTGCCATCATGCTGTGTGTGCAATTGTTTGTTTGTTTGTCTGTCTGTCTTGGCGAGTCGTGAGTTGTTTATTAAAACAGCAAAAAATGAGGAGTTTTGTGTGTGTATTTGATTCTTTTTTAGTTTTCGCTGACTTCAGCATAAAAACTTAAAATAATAATTTTGTTTAAATATTTATGGAAATTGTTGTATTTAGCATAACAAAACTAAAAAAAAATTATGAAAAGAAAAATCATTAATAATGTGAAATTTTTCGTAATATAAATCGAATGTTTGCAACTGTTGAAAAAATGCAGCATACTTCAGGGCTTGTCAGACAGCTCTTCATTTTTGCTGCTTCTCTATGAAAGGTAAACGTAAAATTACAGAAAATTAACAAGTTCAAAGTTGGCAACAGGATGCCATAAATGTATATACGTACATATTTTTAATATAATTTTTTACTTTTAACAAAATTGAGATAAAAATATTGCATACTTTTGGCAGCAAATAATAATACTGAGATATATAATAAGAGTAAGTTTTAATTAAAACGAAATGTGAAACTCTCAAAACTCATGAAAGATGCTTTGTTAAATATCCAAAAAAATAAATTAGAAGAGAATTGAAGAATATTGAATTTAGTAATTAGAAAAATCGTTGGCTGAGAATTAAAGCAAAAACACAAAAAAAACCAAGCGAAATTTTAATCTTAGAAAACAAATATTAAAATTTTATATTTGTTTTAAATTTTTGCATGTGATGGAAAGCAGAGGCTCGGTGTCGTTCAACTGCCCATAAAATATTTTTGTTTTAGCTAAACACCTTAATTCGTATGCTTAAGGTCTTATGATTTATTATGAAGAAAACATATTATGGCTAAAATTTTCAATCATGCTTTTTGTAACTATGAAGCTTACTTTAGCCTTATGATTAAGCGCCTAAAAGTATTGCACCAAAATAAGTAAACATAACTTTTTCAAATTGCTTCTGCTGTCGTCAAGATTGGCAAAATCATGAAAAAGATTTTTACTGCCTTCAGTAAATATCGAAGGTTCTAGTCTGGTTTAACGAGAAATTTGTCGCAGTCACTGGAGCAGGTAAGCAAAAATATTTATATTTTCTGCCTGTTCCCCAATGTCGAAAAAAAACATAATCGATCGAAATGTAGTCGCTTGATTTCGTATTTCGGCAGCTTGCGTTCGCATGGGCTTACGCATTAAGTTTTTGATATTTATTTCAGACATACCAGATCGGTAAATTAAAGTTTTGGTTGATTTTTTATTGAAGTGTTGACAGAAACTATTCAATTGTTTTTGTTTAAATACAATCTTTCTTCAAGCTGGTCAGCTGTAGCTGACAAACCAAAGCAAATACTTGAAAAAATATGGACAAAATAAACAAGCAAACATTTTGAAATTGCGGAAATAGTTTTGGTAGTGTTTTAAAATTTAGAGAAATTTTTTTTTTATAAAATTCAATAAGCAAATTATGGGCTTATTCCAAAATGGTCTTGACTCTTGGTAATCTGTGTTTGGCCCAAGATTTACTTTTTTCTATAAAGAAGTGCTTCAGCATTTGTTACTTAAAGTTTCCTCAAATAAATATGGACCACTGTCGAAAAAGGGGTTTCGATCCTCAATATCCTTTTCTTGTTGCCAGATCCACATTTTGTGTAAGATATATAGTCGATACTGATTTCGAATATGGCAACGCTACTTCAAGGACTCCCAGTCTGACAAGAGGACAGCGCTTAGTTGACGTTTATATTCGTACTGACCCAGAATACGCTTCACGGGATCGAAAGCTAAACTTGCAGAAATGGCAAATGGAAAATCATATGTGTCCTGAATATTTGTTGTTTATTATTGTTTGTATTTTATTACTATTATGAGGGTTGCCTTTTGTGTATCGCATTTAGAGAACAACTTTATTGTTCGCATAAATCCACGACTATGCACCTGTCGCAATGTCACAGATGTGCTTCGAAGTAATGCGATCGGATTTTTTGAGCATTTCATTCGACCAATCGAAGCGAGTCTTTTTTTTTTGTTTTTTTGAGCGATTGTTTACGCAATATTGAATGTGTGCTGCTACCACTAATGCCTAAGGTCGCCTTAATGCTATAATAGGTCACCTTACGACCTTGGTTTTCAGAACAACAGCTGATTTTGGACGATCTTCGCGATATTCGTCTTGGAGAGAACTACAACCACGATTTAGTTCACCATACCCACGTTGAACACTGGTCCTTGATGGAGCCTAATGGCCATAAATTTAATTAAGTTCATCCATGCACTGTTGTCCATTTGTTCGAAAGTTGTAAAAAATAATTGCACGAAAATGTTAACAATTTAAATTCATTTTTAGACTTAGATGAAAACTTTAAGTTAATGTACAGAATAGAATAAGAAACATTCTAAGTACTGATAACCCGAAAAACGTACAACTTTACGATATAGCTCTGAGTTCCCTAATTGCAAAACACCAAGGTAATCAAATTTCCAAACATAAAAAGCCTCCCTTGTATCATTTATGGCCAATTGTGCACCTTCACCAAGAAGATATTTTGTGCATCCCTTGTCCATCTTATAGACCAAGATGTCATTACGGCCGTAGGTCTAATGTTAACGGGGCCCCATTTGATCCAACAAACCAGCTCGCAGGTATATAGTTCTGCGTCTATCCGCAGCGAGACAAAGCATATAATCAGCTATTTCTTTCTCTAGGAAGCAAAGGCTGCAGGAGTCACTGCTTTCCAGTTTTTGTGCTGATAGTTTAGCTTACAATGTCCAGTGAGTAGCCCTGCATACAGCGTAATATTCTTTCTGCCGAAGTTTACAAGGGGATCGGACTTCACTCTACCAGAATCAATTAGCCTTTTTGCCTGCCGCATGTCCTTTCGAGCTCTCTAGTAGTCAGGCATGCCACCTCTGTTTTTAGGGTTCCGTACTTATCCGCTGCAGCAACAATTACTAAAAACAACAAATACACATAAAATTCCAGAACCTCCCTGCTTTTGCAGTTGCCCAAAAACCAAAATAAGTTTTATATGCAAGACTTTAGTGACTGCAACGCTTACTTTATGTGATTAACCAACAAACTCTGCACTTTGTGGCAGAAATCATTTTTGTATTGAACTGTGAACCGCCCAACTAATTTAAAATAAATAAATATCTCTTAACAAACCGATTGAAAGGTAAACATGACTTTATAAGAAGATGTTTGTTTGCTTTATTGTGCAAGCACAACATTTCTCACAGATATAATAAATGAATGTTAAATATTTTATTTTACACAAATAAATTGATATTTATTAAGACGGAAAGAAACTGAGGACAGACAAAAGAAAAATATCAACTATCTTTGCAACAAATTACCATGTCCTTTTGCCATACATCTAGCAAAAATTTATTTACCAGCACAAACGTAATTTATTAAAGCAGTATTTTCAGATTTATGCAAAGAATTAATAACTTATTTATAGAAACATACGTACAGACATACTTGACTCATGCACAAAATGTCACTCATGTGTGTTTAGGCTTTCTCAGGCAGCTTGTGGCCATTGTTGAATGCTTAACAAATACTGCAATGTATGCAGTTATTAAAAATATTCATTTAAATTTGTAATTATTTTTGTTTTTTTTTTCTCTTGCCCGCTCTCTCTCTTTCATTTGCAATACGAATATCTCTTCGGCAGTGTGTTAAATTACAAATTGTTAAACATGAATTTATGACAAGTAGTTTTTAGTTTAAGCAACTAAAGATTTTGCTGTTTAAGTAATTATTTAATAAATTATTTTGCACATGACTGAACTGGTGCGAATAAGCGAAATCAGAACAGCTTGAAAATGTTAAATAAAATAAACAGTTGTGTATGTTAAGCTAAATTAATTTGTCTTAAGATTTGCCAGCAGATTTTTAGAAAAGGAAAAAAAAATAAATCAAGCTGCTTAGTTTTATTAAATTAAATTTAAAATTCAGAAATGGTTTATAGACTTGTGGCGTGTTAATTACATGTTGCATTTTTGGTGGCTTTAACATTCATAAATAATCTTATTTAAATTTTTATAAAATTTTTTTATTTTTATGCTCTTACGGTTTCTTAAGTGTCGCAATTTTTCTTTGCAGACTTTTCGTTCACCATGAATTTAACATGTTTTGACTTGGACTTCAGCTTAAAGCTGACAAAATTTATTAAATAATATTTATTTTTTCTTTAATTAATTAAAGCAAAAATACTCAGAGTGTCAAGTGTTGTTTACGATATAAGTGGCTTTAACAAGCAGATGAGCATGCACAGGCATGCACCATATTACACTGAATGAATTGTCAAGCATAGTTAAATTAAATTAATTAAATTAAATTAAATTATTTGAAATTATTTTAAATTATTTTAAATTAAATTAAATTGAATTAAATTAAATTAAATGAAATTGAATTAAATTAAATTAAATTAAATTAAATTAAATTAAATTAAACTAAATTAAATTAAATTCAATTAAATTGAATTAAATTAAATTAAATTAAATTAAATTAAATTAAATTAAATTAAATTAAATTAAAATAAATTAAATTAAATTAAATTAAATTAAATTAAATTAAATTAAATCAAATTAAATAAAACTAAATTAAATTAAATTAAACTAGATTAAATTAAATTGAATTGAATTAAATTAATTAAATTAATTATTATTTCGTTAATATTATCATATAACTGCAATGAATTTTATATGTGAATAAATTGTATTAAAAATTAAAAATTAATTTTTATAATTTCGTTAAAAAAAATATCATTTGACTTATGCAAAATTGTCATCACTGAATTCAAATCACCCGAATTAGGCTTACCCACTGAATGCTTTGTTTGTAGAAAAAAAAGGTTTAAAATTGAAGCACAGTGTAATTTGACTAGTTTTTTAATAACAAAATATTTACCGTCTAATTCATAAAAATTATAACAGGTTTATAAAGCTCTTACTTGACAGATTTTCCATACAAATATGTCAAATAGCAGTCTTATAAGTCTGTTATAATTTTTATGAATTAGGGGGTTAGCTATTAGGGTCGAATAATTTGACGCTCTATAAAACAAATCTTGTTTTCCTTCAATTTTAACATATATGTATGTAACTTATATTTAACATATATTTATATAGATATTCAACCTTTTGAATATTAATTTTTCCCTAACATAAGATCCCCTTTTTATCAATAAAAAATAAACCATAACTAAGAAAAATCTCTCTCTTCTTATCAATGGGTTTCTTGAAGGAAATAACTTAAAGGCTTGTTAGATAATGATTAGCTATACAGTTTATCTAAAAAAAAATCAACTATCCTAATGGAGCTAGTCAACTCCTTAATACCAACTTTAAATTGTTTTTTTAAGCTGCCCCAAAAAGTATGCTTTAAAATGTTGAAAATAGAAATTAAATTATTTTATAATCCATCAATTTGATTCAATTCAAAACAGATTTTAAGAAACAAAAAACAAGTTCAAAACAATTTCAATTTACACCTAAAACTTATCAACTTCAAAAGAAAACACAGGCAAACAAATTGCTATCATTCAATTTACCAAGAGAAGAAAGCACACACACACACACATAAAATCGCACGCGCCCGTGCATACACACACACCCACACAAAAACTTATAAGCCCCTACACAACAGCACATGTTCGAACATACTACAGCATATGCCCTGAAACATACACAACTTGTATTTCAACTTCCTTTGAAAGGAGGATGCAGTCGAATTTCTCTTTTATTTTTGCTTTCGTTCGCCTTAAAAGATATTATGGTTATATATTTTTTTCTTTTTACCCACAAATTGAAAAACAAAGAAATGAATGAAGAAAAATCATTTCTTACTTGGTGTAAACTGAGAGCACACACATACAAACAGATTCTCTATCCCCAAGGATCTCCAAAGGAACTCCAGCAACTGCAAGCAGGAAAAACTATTTGGTGTGTCTGTCTGGTTAACTTAGACGAAACAGATAAACCAAATTGTTACGTTTTAGCTTGAAATATTCTGGAGTCTTAGACGTTCTGCTGCTGTTGAAGCACAAAATTATTACGAACATTTTTATTTTGTATTCTCTCATCTCAAACAATAAAAATGATTTTCTTTAAGATGGCAGGAAAATATTTAAAAAATAAGATAAAATCCAGCATGTAAATATGAATGTGAGTTGTTTCAAGAGTTTAAGGGAAAATTATGTTGTTGATGTTTATAAAAATGGTGATAGTTTAAAGGTTATTGTGGCAGCTTGAGGTTGCTGCTGTTGTTGTTTTTGTTGCTGTTGCTTATGCTGGCTGCATTCGCTTCAGCATTCATGTGTTCAATATGTTTGCATATTTCTATTTTTTTTTATGAGCTCATATTTTAAGTACTCATAATATACAATGTTAACAGAACAGAAACATGGGATTGTTACATGTGTGTGAACACACTCACACGCACACTCACACCAACTTGGAAGATGCATTCGCATGGAACTTGTTTTAGCTGCATAGAAATCCATGCACGTCTAAGACCTGAAGACTTTGATACTTGTACGCATAAGGGTTTTTTGTAGATAATTAAATTCTTTGTTGAGTTTAGCACTTTTTGAATTACACATAAGAAAATAAATTAATAAATAAAAAAAATTTTTTAAAAATATTATTTTAGGTATTATATACATTAGCTAATTTTCATTATGGGAACAATTCTCCTATAACTATTTTGTGTTAGGCTTTTCGGGCTGAAGCTCATGATGTGTCATCATTGTGACTGATATCAAATACCATTAGCTGGGGCACATGTAGCTGATATTTATTAAAGAAGCCAAAAGCCATAAGGCAAAATAACCTTACACAAATACAAGACTGATCCATTTCACTCACTAGGAAATGAGCCTTACTTATTTAAAATTTCATACAAAACAGCTGAGCATATTTTGAATGTTGTATGTGATACAGGGTTCATTTCAGGGGGATACTTTTCAAGTTTTATATAAATTTTGTTGAACGAAAAGTTGAAGGTCGAAGGCGAAAAGTTTGAAACCATTCTTATTAGTAATACAAATACAAGTAATAACTACAAATCAATTCCATGTTGGTGAAACGATACAAAACATATTCCAATTAGCGGAAAAATACAGTGATAAAATGGAAAATTTATCAAGAAGTTTATATATAGACAATCAGTAATGAAGAACTCTGATGGTACGATAGCTATGCACTGTGCCTTAAAAACAGATGCAAATAAACATGGCCTGACATCGAAGCATATTTGTGGGCTGATGACCGACATGCTGGTGGTGAAACAGACATGGTATGCACCCCAGCCAGTAAGTCTTCAACTTTAATTTTCTTGACTTCTTTAAAAATATCTATCATTCCCGTTTTGTCACACCAAAAAAACTCTTTCTCAATTTGACGGATGTAAACATCGAACTCCAGCCCGATAAACTAACAACTATGTTCAACTAATATTATTATAACGAGTTATCCATTTCATGGTTTCAAAAGTATAACACTGGAATTCGACATCTGTCAACCTAAGTTGTTGCACCAATTTTTTTCTGCTCAGTTAAAAGTCTGACATTGGCGAAAATGGATCGCTTGACAATTACACAAGGCATAAAAATTATCAAAACATACTACAAAATTCTGGTGATTCTGGCACAGCCACCACATATCGTGCTTTACGAGGAGATTATGGTCTACGGTAACTACGCAAGCAGTTGGAAAAATTAAGAAGAAATTTGAAGAGAAATATTGTAAGACCTGTACATCATCGTTTCGCTCGTTCCGCTGAAAATCTCGCTGCTGTAAGTGAAAGTGTTGCCGCTGTCCCGAATGTGTCGATTGCTCGTCGTTCTCAGGAATAAGAACTGCTTTACCGCCCATTATGGCGTAATTGGAATTTACATCTACACTTACATCCATATAAAGTTCAGCTGACCATTCACAACCTCGTAGATACGTGGAATGCGTGCTTGCAGAACAGGCGGTGGAGGGCGATTTTTCGAACAAAATTTTCTTCAGCGATGAAGCACATTTCTCACTCGCTGAGTAGGTTAATAAACAAAATTCTCGTATTTGGGGTTCTGAGAATCCGCAAGTAATTGAAGAGAGGCCATTACAGCCAGAAAAAGCCACATTTTGGCGCACTCTTTGATCCGAAGGTGTGATTGAACCTTACTTACTTACGACGATGGAACGACCGTCAGCGTCAATTGGGAGCCTTATGGTTTTTCTTGCCTGCTATTGAAGAAGACGACTTGGAGAATATGTGGTTTCAACTGGACGGTGTCACATGCCACACAACTCGACACTCCAAGTCCTTGTGTTGCTTATATAAAAATTTGTTGCTAATTTCTACAGTCTCTTGTATGGGAATACCATTTTGTTTCTAACTTTTTGTATTTTTTAGAACTTGGTATTTCAGCAGTCCGGTAGCTACAAATATTGTGAAAATTTCGTTCCCCTAGTTTTTTTTGCCATTGGCCAGAATGGGCACTGGGCGAACGGAGGGACGAACAGAAAAGTCTTAGCGATATCGTTCCTTTTTCACTCTAGAGGTATGGAATAAAAAGTTTTTTCTCACAATGGATAAAAAAAATCGAACAATTAATTCTTATAAGTTATCACAAGACATGTAAGAGACAGCAGCTCCTTTAAAAATCGTATATTTTAGATAAAGCAAAACAACCTGTCTGTAGAATCGCAAGCACTGGTAATTTTTGCATTGGGGCGAACATAATGCTTTAAAAATATTTTGTCAAGTTTTTTTTTTTTTTTTTTTTTTGTTAAACAAGTATTTGTTCTAAAAAACCTATTTTGTTTGTTGTAGCATAGTGCTATTATAAAACAAAAGTGCTCTCAAGCTTAAGGTATCAATACACCAATTAATTATATTGATTAGTTTTTGTTCAGTTACTGTGAATGGTTCCTCTGGAGATTTAAAAAATTCATTTTGATACCGTAAGGAAAACTCATTTCCCTTCACCGATTGCTCTAGTGCCTACATCACAGACTCAATGCTTTTGGAAGCTGCACAATTTAAAATAAATGTGCCAAATTATTCTGTTAGCACAAGCATTTAAGTTTAACAGCAACTTTAAAAAATATTTTCAAGTAGGGCATTTTAAATTCGTATTGCTTTCATTTTCCCTCATTTTGCATTTATGTTAATATTTTATTTTACCCTGTTATTAATGTCAGCACTAGTAGAGTTCTTAATTTTTTTTCTTTTCTTTTTCTTTTCCTTTTTGTTCATTTTGAATTTTGTTTTCTATTTATTTTTGTATTTAATTTACATGATAAAGCGTATAATTTACCAGATATAATATAATAAAATGCATTTAATGAAATTTCTATTTATAAGATTTACATGGCAGGCCAGACAGACGATGCGAGACAGCCGGCATAAAAAAATAAGACAATGCAAGGCATACATATTTGTTAAATAAGTGCTGAAGGTACATATAATAAACTATTTTGAAGAAAAAAATCTGTTTTTGTAACAAAATTTACATTTTTTTAAATTTAAATTTAAAGATAATAAAAAATAATCGCAACTGAGTTGCAAACATTTTATTCAGGTGAATGAATGTTAAAGAAAAAATTCAAAGCTCAAAACAAGACTACATCTAAAATGGGAAAGTCATCGTAAAAAAACTTTTCTAAGCTTTTATCTATAAGGCAGCAATGTTTTCCTTTTTTTTTTTTGTAACTCAAATGGCTGAACTTTTAGGTGCTCAACTTTCTTGTATTTTTCATATTAATTCTTCTTTCTGCTGTTATCTTTTTGACCAATGAAACTGGGAAACAAACAAAACAGAAAAAAAAAATACAAAAAAGAAAAACTGTCTAAAACTCACACAAAACGTATTAATTTGTCAATTTCAAATACACAAAGGAGCAAAACGGACCAAGTCATTTAAATCTTAAGAAAATCTGCCAAAATCTATATATCAAATAAAGAAAACAAAAACTTTGTGAAGACTCAATGGGCTTATCTGCCGCTACTCCACCTCTCAATAACAAAAGCAAAGCCACAATAGACAGAGCAAAACAAAATAAAACGCTGACCATTAAAATAATGCTCCCCCGGTGGCCAAGTTGTAAAAACTTACCTAAACAATAAGTGACCATCTTGGCTGTTGTCTTTGATAAAGAAGTGGGTGGACGTGTAAGTGGCAGTGAAGCACTGTTGTGCGGGTATTTACCTAAAAATATAAAGAAAATAAGTTAAATGTTAGAATAGTATTGGACATTGTTGCTTTAACAAGCCGAAAACTATTAGTGATTAGTGATGGAAATATAATTTTTGGCTAAAATTTATTGCGATAAGGTAATTCGAAACGTGCAAATTTTTCTTGTCATTGCCTTAAGTCGAGAACTAAAATAATTAAATTGGCGCCACAACAATTTGAGTAAAATAAAGGTTTCAGCTTTGATTTGTAGTTTTAGCTAAGTTATTTGAGTTTGAAATAAGTTTTATAACTGAAATTTTAATTCAATTTAACTCGCAAACTTTTCCCTTCCATTTGCCATTTCATGACCTAAAATCATCAATGTCCTCAATAATCTGCTAACCCACAAAAATATGTACTGCTATTTCAACAAAAACACTTTAAACATCTAAACATTCTACTTAAAACTTGAAGATATTATGAAATTATGTTTATTCCCTCATGTGGCTGGCTGCAGCCACTTTCTCTTACTATCCTCTAAATATCCGGTCATAATTTATATTGTAAATAATTTTCAACACTATTGACTTCAAATGGCAGGAATAAAAAAAAAGAACTAAAACGAAAGTACTTATGCACTTAAAGAAAGAGAACACAAAATTGTCTAATAAGTGGTTTGAATAAAATTTCTGAAAAATTTTCCACTCCATAAAAAAAATGAGATTTCTGGCTGGCTGTGCGCCCCACTGCCATTAAACATGTTTGGCCAAATATGATGGCTTGACACAATTATGCCAACTCCGCCCCCCATTTGACATTTTCCTGCCACCGCATATAAAAAGTTGAAATGAAAAATTTCTAACATGTGTTTAAATAAGAAGAAGAAGAAGAAGGAGAAAAAAGAGTACTGGCAAAAAATATTTGATGTGGTTGGTGGCTCAATAACAAATCTTTTTATGGCCCCAATAAAATAAAGCGGACAAAAAAAAGTAAATGTCATGTCATTGCAGGCACGTGACTCAAGAAAAAAAAAAAACAACAACAACAAAAACAGCAAGTGGAAAAGACAACATATCTTGTATAGTTTTTCCCCGAATTTCAATTGGGTTTGGCTAAAGCTGTGAAGCCAAAAACAAAACAAAAAAATCAATAATTTAACTAAGGCTTAATAACAAGATGACCTTCCAGTCAATGAACGTGATGGAACAGCTGAAAACCAACACAGCACCACACAATTAACAGATCCGTCTTGACAAAAAAGTTTCGATAATGAATTGATGAATTATGCAAAAATGAAAACTTGAGCTGATAATTGCATATTCTGAAGAACATGTCATGCATGGGACGAAATGTTATGTGGTAAACGAAAACGAGATATGGCAAATTTGTACACTGGAGTGATTCTTATATATACAAAATGTGAAATCGCGCTGTAACTCCTTCAAAAATGCTCACCATGGCAAAATCGTACATTACAAGTGAAATTGATGTATCTTTAAAAATAGATATGCAACAATTTTGAATAAAAATAATACAAATGAAAAACTTTAATAACTAAATTGTATTTCCAAATTTATTGAAACTGCTAATGCCGTTGCAGAAAGGATTTTTTCAATAATAACAGATGTTCGAACCGAAAAGCGAAACCAAATGAGCCACACAAGTTTAAGTTCAGTTTGTGTACTAAGATCATTTCTGCAATACAGTGGAAAAGACTGCATAAATTTCGAATGTACTGATAGTCATTTTAGAAAATTGAATTCAAAAGAACTTTATTAATTTTAAAATATCCTATTGTTTGTGTGCCTGTCTTAAATGTATTATTTATATTTTTAACAAACACAAAACTGGGAAGCTTTTGGGCTTGTCTGCAGAAACACCCACAGACTTGGGCAGGAATCGAACCTGCAGCCTCGGGGACTCTTAGTAGGCCACTCTACCAATTCATCCATGGAGGCGCTCAAAGATACTATAAATAATAATTTTAAAAGTACATTGTTCTTATACTTTTATTAAACAAAAGTTCTCATGTTCAAATTAGTTGAATGGAATTACATGTGTATATTAATTTTAAAATAATGTGTTTTGTACCTGAATTGAATTTATGCTTTAAAATTTTATTCGCAAAGAACTATTCATATTAACTTTTAAAAAACTTTGTTGTTTGAGTGAAATTTAATTAAAAAAAACATATGTATGTATCATTTTTTTTTAGTTTTTTTTCTTATTTTGTTACCAAAGCTTTAATAAACATATATATTTTTATACTCTTCACAAAAATGTGTAAATGTATATATAAGTTTGTGATTCCGTGTATAACGCATTGATATAACCATCTAAGACCCCATAAAGTATATATATTCTGGATCAGAATCAATAGAGATTACGATTAAGCGATTTCCTTCTGTAGTCGTTGAAATACCGTTTCTGGAAAAACGGTTTGAGATAGAAATTTCGCTTAAATGTGTTAAATCCCGGTAGTGGGTCTGTTATTGAAACTCAGTAACATCGGTTCACGGATAGTCGAGATATGTCCGGGTTTTGAGGGGCATTTTTGGCCATTTTTTGGTCAGATTTTTTAAAAAAAATTTTTTCCTAAAAAGTTAGCCATATCATTTTTAATGCCCATTACATCCTAAAAATTGAAGAATTTTTGAATTCGGCTCATATATACCCGAGATATAGCGTCTCCCCATTCTTCAAGATATCCCTCGCTAAACAACTTTTGGCACCAAAAATTATTCAGATTGGTATATATCTCTTTGTGAAGGGTATTAAGATTCGGCCCAGCCGAATATGGTACTCTTACTTGTTTTATAACTAATGGTTTTCTTCTATTTTAATGAAAAAAATGCGTGGGGAAAATTTGTTCAACTTGTAGGGAAAAATCGATTTTTTTTTAAGCATGTTTAGGTATTTTTTCGAGAAATCTACTGGCAGCACTGCTACCAGAACTCTTCTTAAGTGTCTGCCTATATTTTATGTATTGATCGACTTTCAATATTATTACTGTGTTTTACTGTTCAGTAGAATATATTTTCTAATCCACCACCAACAGCCAATTGATTTTCAAATGATTTTTGTGTAAATGTTGCAGTGATTTTAACACTTTCAAACTTAGTACCAGATCCAGCGATTTTCAAGCATTAGTTTAAGCATTACGAGCGAACTATATGACTTACAATTGTTAATTACTTTATCAGGCTTTAGTTGGATTTTACTTCCTTAGAATTGAGAAAAACTTTTGTAGTGACCCACAATTCAGTTACACATTTTGACAAAGTCTTTATAATTGTTTGCATAATATAATTTTAGAAATGGTTGATTCAAGTAATTACAAAAATAAATAGATTTTTAGAGTATAACAAAAGTCTGGTTAGATAAACTCCTTTTTGTTTTACCCAAATACCAATTTACAATGCCATGCAGTCGGTTTTGCAGATTTATGACAACATTTTCCATCCGGCTGCTTTTCATAATTTATTTTACCTCAATGGCCACCAAATGAAAAAAGAAAACAAAATTGTCTAGAATTGTTTTACAGGTTATTTTAAACAATTATCTGATGAATTAATTGCATGTGTGTAATGAATAATTTGTTAGAAAACATTTGAATGGGTGTGTTTTTGTAGTCAAATATTAAATGGGCTGTGGCAACAAAATCTGAGGTGAAACAAAACGAAAAAGAAAAACTCCACAAAACCTGGATGTGAATGTCATGTTTAAAATCAAAAAAAACCAGCAAAAAATACACGCACATACATAAATGTGTCATCTTTGAAAAATCGCCTAAGGAAGTCATACACAACAAACGTTTTACAAGCAGATTTTTGCATAAAACAACATTCAAGTGATTTGTACGACTACGTGTGATATGCTGCCGTGTGATTTTCGTTGTAAGTGGATGTGTGAATTTTTGTTGGAAGGCTGGTTGCCTGGCCTGACAGAAAGATGGTTTGGCTTGAATTTTTGCGGTACACTAAGAAAATTTTCAGGGTTTATTTTTTTTTTTTTTTTGAGAACAAACGTGAAGAAAACGTTAAAGAAAGCACAAATTTTCCCAACTATATATCAAAAATTTTTTTCTAGAGTTATTTCAGTTCAACAATAAACTTCTTTTGTGTATTGAAATGGCAAAAAAATCACCTTCCCTAACCCTCGCTCAAATAAGAGACCGCTAAAAGTCGCCAAACTCAACTAAGCGAGTTTTAGCGACGACTGAACTTGTACTTGAACTGTATGAATGAAACCTTGGCTAAAATATGAATTTTTTGTTCAAGTAAAAACTAGTCGTCGTCACTACGAATGGCTTAGTTGAGCTTAGAAATTCTTAGCGATAGCCGTTTTTTTTAATCGAATCACAGAATAGGTCCACAGTTATGTCCAAAAGAGCAATGCAAGTTCATATTCGAGTATGGTTCAATTTAAATTCGAACTAGTAAATCATTAAGCCAGTGCATCTTTCATCGTTAAGCAGTGAAAAACATCAGCACATTTTTTTGCAAAGTTTCCGAATTACTACCAGGTGGGCCAAAAGAAATCACTCCATTGGAAGTTGCTCTTATTTTTGCAAATGAAGGCCAATGTCAAATTTGTTTTTACATTTTTCAACCAAACAACTCAACAAGCCATTGAACGATACACTCCCCAAGAACGCGGAATAATCGTGTTTATTTTTTTGCGTAACAATTTGTTTGTGGGGATGGCGCAGCGCGAATTCCGTGGACGGTACCAAGATCGTCCGGCAATAACTGCGTAAATAATGCGCCATTGGGCCACTAAGCTTGCAGAGCATGGTGCTACAGGAGATCTTGCCAAGAGTGGCCGGCCCTGGAGTGTCCGTTCTGCCGAGAATATCGCCGCTGTTGCAGATGCTGCCGAGCTGTAGCCAGAAACATCGACCAGATGACGTGACTCGCTATTAGCCATCAAGCGGTTGTCCCTCAGGCGAATTTTGGTGGAAGTACTGCTCATGTTCGCGTAAAAAGTCCAGACCATGCATCAACTGCTGCCTATTGAACGCTTAAAGTGTGTAATCTACGCCCAAGCCTTCCTCAGTCTCGAAAACAAAGTGGACGATTTTTAGACCAAAATCAGAATGATCGGTGAGGCTGCTTTTCGCCTCAGCGGGTACGTGAGCAAGTAAAACTATCATTTCTGGGGCACTGAAAACACACGAAAGATGCACGAGGTGCCATTACATCCGCGCAAAGTGACTGCATGGAGCGCTGTTCACACTAGAGAGGAGTCATCGGGCAGCTGATCAAACGACAGCAGTAGATGGTGCACGCTAAAGGGCCATGTTAATCGAGTTTTTTTTTGTGCTGCAACTGAAGGATTTAGATGTGGAACACATGTGACTCCAACAGGACAGTACAGCGGCACACACTGCGCGAGCCACAACCGATATTCTGAAGGCGATGTTCCCGGGTCGCTTTATCTTTCGTTTTGGCGATTCGCACTGGCCCACAAGATCTCTCGATTTAACTGTTTCAGACTTTTTTTTTGTGTTTTTTTTTTTTTAAATCCGTGTTTACGTGCACAAGCCTAATACCCTGGAAGCCCTCAAGGTCAGCTTTCGACACGAGTGCGAGATTCTCACGGCCAAAGTTCTAACCGAAGGCTGCATAGCAATCAATTGTGAGGGCGTCCATTTCTCCGATATCATCTTCTCGACTTGACCAATGCTAATAAACATAGTCATAACACCGAAGCGAGGGTTTTTCACTGCTGGATGACTTAATCAATTTAATCTTAATTTAAATGTGCTGTAAGTATTTACTAGTTGAAAATGAACTGGCACTGGATTTTTGTACCTAAGAGTGTTATCATTTAAATTCTTTTTTCTAAGTGCATTCAAAATCTAATGTATCTTCTGTACCGTCGCTCACTCATTCACTCATTCAGTCACTCATTTAGCCAGTCATTCGTTTATGTTGGGATGTGTATAATGAACGTGGCATAAGTGTCCGTATCTTTGACAGCAGTGGCGCCAATATCTAATGATGTGTATTGTATAGGAAATAAAAAGCACTCACATGTGCATTTACATAAACACACACACTCTCTAATGCAGCCATGTACGATGGCGTGTCTCTGATCGAAACATAAATATACAACAATATTTTTACATATTCTAAAATTAAGTACTACTTACACAATTTTTTTTTTAATGATTTCAATTTTAAATATTATGAAAAATAACATTATACAACTGCTAATAATTTTATTGGGCCTTCTGGTTCAACTTTTACTTCCTCAAATTTGACAAAAAAAAAGTTTTTGTGATACAACTGGAGTGTTCAACCTTTTTTGAAGATGGAAAGAAAAGTAAAGTTAAAGACGTACTGGCTGCGGTATATACCATGACTGTTTCGCGACCACCACGTTGCTCGTCAGCAACCAAATTTTGCTGCGGTTCCAGCCAATGGCTGTCTTACCATCTGAGCTCTTCATTACTCACGGTCTGTATTTAATCTTATTGATCAACTTTCCATTTTATCACTCTGTTTTTCGGTTCATTTGTAAAAATTTTTATATTGTGTAGAGGAAACCTCTACATGCATAGATACGTGCATAGATACTGGCAACACTAAATATGAGGTCTGATCAAATATAACCTTTATTTTCAATTTCTTCAAAAATTATTTTCTTTATTCATCAATAACTATCTTGTGCAGTTCAAAGTACTCCCCCTCAGGTATAATGCACTTATGCTAGCGTTTTTTTCCAATCCTTCCGTAACACGTCTGAAAAGCGCTTTTTGGTATCGCCAACAGCTCCTGTTTCGATTTTTCTTTTTTGTCTCCTCAATCGTAGCAAAACGCTTTCCGTTCAGGGGTGTCTTCAGTTTTGGGGAGGAGCGGAAAAAATGATCGGAGGCCAAGTCCGGTGAATATGGTGGTTGAGGCATGACAAGGGTTTTGTTTTTGGCCAAAAACTAACGCACAAGCATCGTTGTGTGAGCTGGTGCGTTATCATGGTGCAAAATCCATGATTGTTTTCTGTGCATTGCTGACGAATTACTTCACGTAAAACGGCGCATTGCTTTCAGGTAGTATTCCTTATCGACCCTGTGGCAGAAATTCATGACGCAGTCGAAGAAAACAGTGAGCAAAACTTTCACATTTGAGCGAAATTGACATGATTTTTTCGGTCCTGGCTCTTTTGGAAGCTTCCATTGGGATGATTAAGCTTTGGTTTCCATGTCATAGCCATACAAGTACACCCATGATCCATCACCAGTTATGGACCTTTTGAGAAAATCTGGATCGTCATTGAAGATGTTCAATAGAAGATGTTCATACAGAAATAACATTTATTAATATGTGTGTTTGTGAGTGTGCTGTTCTATTTATTTAGTAAGTGTATGGAAATCGCAATTTTTGTCAATTTAGTTATCTCAGTAAATCGTTGAGAAAATTATGCACCGCTTTCCATGAAATAAAGCTCATTTGATTCAAAATATATTAAGCTAAATGCTTTAAGACCATTATTGTGACTTTAGTTTCATTATTTTTTTTTAATGAGGTTTTAAATAAGATTTTTTTTTATATAAAATTGTTATTTTTTTTCAAAACTGCAACGATATCTCTGAAACTACTCGTTCAAATTAAAAACAATGTAGGCACGGATTAAAGATAATTTTGTGGACGAATTTCATTTTTTTTTTTAACTGAATATGAAGAACAGTTTTCAAGTTATTGAAATATTTGTACTGGAAGCGCCTTAATTTTAGACATAATGGCATATCTCAAAATGTCGAGCTGATGGAGAAAAATGGAGTTTAGATTTAAAATCAGCAACCTCAAGTTAGTAAAAATAAAATTGCTATAGAATTCCAAACAACACTCAAAAAGTTCAATTTTGTTTCCTTGTATTATTTTTCTATAGGGTTTGTCAAATCTAGTTCTTCATTAAACGAAGTTTTGTTGTCCTAATGTTAAAAAACTGAATTTTATGTTCAGCTTCTGTCATTTTTTTTATTTTAATTTTTTGGCTAAAAGTTTTATCTAGTTAAGAATATCCTTAACACTTTAATACTCTTATCGACAAGCAGTTCGTGTAGTTTTTATGACTTAACTTGTGTTTACATTATTGACTTGCTGCTGTCATTTGTAAAAGTTCAAGTAATTACAGCAGCAAATTTTGTTTTTGCTTCTTTTTCTTTGGTTTATAATGACTTTAACCAACTTATTTAAGACAGTCAGTAAACATGAAACCGTCATCTGCACTCTGCAAGGACATTTGATTCAACTTGAACTTTGTTACACTTCATTTGTTAATAATCACTTTCTTGAGTTGAAGCTGAGCCAGAGCACAGAGAAGAGAAAAAAATTTCTGCCCTGATAACAACAAAAGTGTCTACACTTGCTTAAGATTTGTTTGTCCAATGTATTTCTTTCTTGTGCAGTTTCTTCATTGTGATTGAATGGTAATTATGTATGTTTTCTTAATGCTTGACTTGGTCCAGTTTTTTTTTTTTTTTTTTTTTTTTTTTTGGTTTTCTTGTGGTTGTCCCTGAATCAAACTTAAATTGTGTCCTGCCTTTTTAAGATATACAGTTCGTTTACCATTACTGCATTTATTCACTCTCACTTGCTGAGTCACTTAGTTTATTACTTTGTCATCATCATTATTTTATATATAGTTTTTTGTTTGATTATCAGTTGTGTCATGTGGTTGATTCTTTTTGTTTTTTTTTTAAATTGTTTCCTCCTTTTTGTTAGTTTGTTTGTTGTCTTGCCATAAGGTTTTGAAGTTAAATGGCCAGCAACCCTTAAATTAACCATATCACGTAGCAACTTACCAGCCAGTAGTAAGTAGTCACGGGACAAGCAGCGTGTGCGGATGGCTGATGGCAAAAACATTGTTAATCGATGTTAGAAGTAATTTATTGACAGGCCATAACAAATGCCAGCAACAACAACAGCTTGACGCTGCTGCTTCACTTAAACTTGCTTTTATGCGAAAATGTTGTCGAAAAGTTTAAAAATATTTTGTAATTTTCAATGACAGTAAGCCATTTTGTTGTTGATTTAAGCGGAAATACAAAGTCATCTGAAAGACAAATTGTCTTCAGGAATTAAATAAATTTTGTCATGGTTAAAAAAAAATCCAATTTTTTCCAAGGAGTACAAAGGCGTTAATTAAATGGGTATAAAGAGGCACTGGAAAAGCATGTCGAAGCTTTGTTGTTTTAGGGAAGCAAAAGGAAACAAAATTACCCATAAAACATTGTCAGCGCAGACAAATGAAAAACAAGTAGAAACGACTTCAATCTAAAATGCTGTAAGCTATTGTCGCACCGGTATAATATATTAGACTTGAGAACATACATTGAGTTCTTACCCCCGATTTTTTACTTGGGATTTAAGTACAAAATTAATAAATTTTCCTTCAAATTTAAGTTGGATTTAAAATAGCTTTCTGTTTTACAGTCTAAAATTATTTTTGGCAATTAATTGTAATAAAAGTACGGCAGCACAATGTAAGTGTCAAAAAATTATCGATAACTCAATAAAAAACAGCTGTTTAAAGAAATTTGGAAGCAAGTGAAATTGTGCAAAGTTTAGAAAATAATAAATTGTTTTTTAAAAATTATTAAAATGAGTAGCAAAAGTGATAAAAGGACCGCCAATTTCACTGCCACAGAAGTTGATTACTTTCTGGAAATAATAAAAAATCAAATTATGAAACAAACAAAAAAACATGTGCAATTTTCTTAAGTTGCAAAACAAAAGCAAACTGTCAAAATCATATGGCAGTGCGAAAAACTTAAATCGATTTTAAATGGGCACGGCAGGCCGTTTAAGTTTGATTTAAATAGCAACTGTTTGACTCAATTTTGTATTTAAATCAAATTTAAATTGAAATGGCATTTAAAATCCAAGTCAAAAATTGGGGGTAAATGTCGTGGCCGGCATACGACATCCCCGCACCCGGGCTTTAAGCCGTATACAGCATCAGAGTTGCTGTGTAAATAATAAAAATATTTAAAATAATGAACATCATGTTCATTATGGTAAAAGCCTTGAAGTTTAACATTTTCAATTATAATTTCACTTGTATCCATTTTCTCAGTTTTTTTAATTTTATCTTATTATAGTTGAACAGCTGATGATGGGGTGACCATGTTAAAAAAATTGGTTGCTAAAAAATTTAGCATTACCAAAAAAAAAAAAAAATTAAACACACATAATCTAATATGTTGGTTTTTTATTTTAAATGTAAAAAATGACAAAGCTTAGCACTTAAAATAAAAACTATTAAAGTAAAAATTAACACTTGAACTGTAAAACTGTTTTGTTCGTCCGTCCGCCGTCGTAAGAAATAGAAATAAATCTATTTCAAGTTCGCAGCGTACAACGAATTTCGACCGACGCTGTGACTGTGTGCATTTTCATAATCATCAATGTAATTTATTTTTGACGGCAAATATTTGCGACGAAAAATTCGTCGTTCGTGCTAGTTGTGTTCCTAGCATTATGCGTACGTAAACATTCAAGTCTGCTTTGTACTAAAATCAAGTAGAAAAAATTTAGAGATTTTTCTTTCCGTGTAGATCTTCATTCGGAATATTTTGAAAATCAATAAAGTGATTTTCGATTATTAATACTTGTTTTTGAACTCTATTCCCGAAATATAAAACGCCAGCCTCGTCGCAAGGTTGTAGTATTTTGTTAGCAAAGTATTAAAAATTAAATTTCATAAATAACTCGAATGAGGAAATTGGGTTTTTGCTGTATGTAAAAATTTAAAATTTTTCTTCCACATAATTTTTAGTTTCCTGTTAACAAATTAGTAATTTTAGGCCATTAATTTCCAAAAAAAAAATGTATAAGATTCATTTAATGATCCTTTTTTCTGGCTAAACTGGCTAAATCATGCAAAGCTCTTGAGGAATATTCGTGTTAATGCATGTGTTTGGAAAGAAAAAAATTATATACGTATACTTTTTGTTTGTTTCTTTTTCAGACCATCTCTATTTTCTAGTAGCCTAAAGGAGTAAGTTGGGTCAACTCCCACTTTTCTGTGGCAGCCTAAAATCAGAGAAGAATTTATTTTTCCATTAAAAGCCAGAACTTTAACCTCTTCAACGAAGTGCCTTTACGGTGCTGTTCTTCTTTCTGTTTTTTTTATTTTTTTTTCTTGCTTGTTTTCAACACACAAATGCAAGTCTCAGTTAAGATGTTCACTTATAACTGGCCAAAAAAAAAAAATTTACTAATAATAAAATCTCTACCTTTAAGTTTGCATTTTGCAATTTTAGAGTTCTTGTTTTGTGGCCGTTTTATGGTTGTTTTAGTTCTTTATGTTGTTGTTGTTTTTTTTTTAAGTTTTACTCGCTGAAATTCTAACAAAAATCTTCAACATCTGCCGCAGCTTATAATGGCTGTTAAGGGGGCATATGCTTTAAAAAATTAAAATTTGGCGAACACAAAATACAGTATTTTACTCCCAAATTATTTTTTATGCAAAACCATGCATTGAACAATTTTCTTTATTATCGTTATACACATTTTAATCATAATGCACAAACATTTTAACACCTTAAGGTGCAATTTTAGTCTTTAATACATTTGATTTCGATTTAATTGCAGTTTTTGAGGTTTTGCTGTGGCTTTTAATGGTTGTATTTTAAAATTTTGCCATAAAATTGTTTACCATAAGCTTTTTCTTCGTTTTTTGTTTTTTTTGGTTTCATCTATGTTTTTGATTACTGGTTTCTTGCAAACAAAATTATGCCAAAAACACTTTACCATTGATTTTGATATTAAATAATACAGTGTGATAGAAAAAAGGACAAGTTTGGAATGACCAACTGTGGGCTATAGGCAGACTTTGACAGATCATTTTACAGTTTTGACAACTTCGATTACAATTTTAAAATCAAGAATTATTGCAGAAATAAAAATGTATGCAAAACTGCAAATATTCGTCAACATTTGAAAATTAGCAAAAGGGAGTTGAAGACTCTTAAGGAAAGTTGTGAGTGCTTGCAGAAAACACAGCAAATGTTTTCTTATGACCCTGTGCAAACTTCAGCTCTCTATCCCTTATGGCTTAAGAGTCATAGCTAATTGTACTTTACATTGCAGGGCGACACCTCGTAGTTTTCGATTTGTTGTTGTTTTTAGGATTTCCTGTTTTAGTATCTAGTATCATCCTGTGAAATTTTCATCTCTTTACCTTTTACCGTTTCGGAGAATGGACGCTGTGACGGACGGATGGACGGGCGGACTGACAGACGTAGAAATCTCGGTAATAGGGTTCCGTTTCACTCTGATGAGTACGGAACCCTAAAAACAAGTGTAAAACATCTGTGGCGGAATTATGGCATTCCTGGTCGAATGTTTTGTGTTTGCTTTACATTGTTTTTACTATCGAGCTCGTTCAATCACGAATGCCGGAGTTCGGGCCCAGGGCCGCCAGTCATTGTATAAAACCAAGCAAAAGAAGGCTGTGTTGCAGTTTTTCGCTATATATTAGTTATAGTGTCTATTAAAATAAGCAAAAAATTTAATTTTGTGTGTCATAGTGTAAAGATATACTTGATACTCCATGTGAAAGGAGTAAGTGTAGGGGAATTGGTTTTTCGACAATCACTCTTGCATTATTATTCTCTCAAATGCGGCATTTCTGCTTATTGACGAATCCTTGGAGGTGAAAGTGATGAGGCCAAATAAAACCAATAAAATTTTTTTATTTTTTGCCTACCCTTTGATACCTGAAAAATACTATGTTTGTCACAACAAAAACTTGTTCAAAGGTTTACCATAAACTAGTTGTAAATATTTTATTTTTAAAATGAATTTAGGCATATTTCAATTTTCATGGATGATGGCAACAAAATGATCAAATTGTAACAAAAATTATTTACGGTATTTTAAAAAAAAATATCTTGTTTGTCACAACCTAGCGCCTAGTTATGAATAATATAAAATTGTTATCGCAATCATATTGTAATATGTTCCAGCACTTGTTATGAGGGATGTAAAAACTGAAATCTCAGAGTTCAGTTATTAAATGTCTCAAGCATTTCTGCTTTTATTTTTATAACATCTGCTCTAACTAAACAACTTAAATTTGTAAACTTAGAGCATCTGCTTTTAATATTTGATCTTTATGAATTTTATACTCCATTATTTTCGTATAAAAATGTAAATCGATTGTAGTTGGTATAGATTTTCTTTTTGGTTTCTTTTCTATTTGGCTCAAAAAATTGCCATTAAACTAACGAGTCTAATAAATTCAAGTTGCAATTTTATATGCTTCAACTCTTTTCCTTTTGCCCCAATCAACTTTAGCTCTGCTAACTTGGCTAAAACTGACTACATCAACTCAACTCCTTTAAATGGCAATAATAATGCTGGTAATAAGAAATACCAAATAAAAAATAAAAAAATCCATTATCAAGGGACTTAACAATATGACAGTTTGCATGAATGTTCGTACGTACGTTCGCTGGCTCATCTCTGCTGCCTGCTGGATGTAAATAGTTGCACATGAAACTGGTGCAGTATTCGTTCGTTCGTTCTGCTTTGCTGTGTAGTCGTATGTGCAGCATGTGTTGCCAACATTTTGAGTGCTCTTTTTCAAGTGAAATGTATAACATTTTAACCTACAAACTATAGCCAAATAATATAAAATAGTTTTTATTAGCAATGGAGTATTAAGGAAATTTTCGTTTAAATTTTTATTGTTACTTTATGAAATTTATTTTCTATATTTGGTTTCCTTTGTGAGATTATTTCATTTAAATTTATTTAAGATTTTTGTTAAATTATAATGTGCACATAAATTTCGGTTATGATGAGTTTTCTTTTTTCCTCTATTTTGGCTTTATTAAAAACTAAAATGCTCTGAAAGATGGAAATATATTAACGTTTTGTGGAAAATAACAGGTAAAAAAAACCAGTTGAAGAATAGAGGACTATTATTGGAAATTATGGGTATTCAACATGGAGGGTAAAATAAAAAGGTATCTTTATAAAAAGTGTTAAGTATAGTTGTACAAATATTTGCCCAATTCACAAGCTGGTCGTATTGTTGTTAAGGCGTATTTGGAGAGGCAATTTCAAACACAATTTTTTAAATTCAAATAAATAAATTCAAACCATTTATGTTTTTCTTTAAGAATTGTGTTTGAAATTTTCTCTCACGATACAACTTAACGACGATTCGAACAGCTTGTGAATTGAGCAATTAGTTTGTGATGGCAATTGTAATTTCCACAATTTTACATTTTCCATACCATAAAATATATACATATGTATATATCGGACAAGTATCGATAGAAATCTCTAGTAAGCGACGTTTGGCTGTCCGTCCACCAGCAGACTGTTGAAAAACTATTTAGCTCAAAAAATTCGCTTAACGCGAAATTACTTACATATGGCGTATTGTGCTTGCTATTTAAATTCAGTGAAACGAATTTTCACACGAATAGCATAGATATATAAAATACCGGATTTGAGGGATAAGAAATGGCCATATTTGATTATTCTTCAATTCTTTCAATTCAATTCAATTTTGTTATTAATAATTTTATTGGGCTTTCTAGTTAAATTTTTTACTTCCTCAAAATTTAGCAAGATTTTTTGTGATAAAATTGTAGTGATCAACGATTTTAAAGAAGACACAAGAATAGTAAAGTTGAAGACTTACTGGCTGGGATACATAACATGGCTGTTGCACGACCACCACGTCGCTCATCAGCATCCAAATTTCATACGAACCCAGGCCATGACTAATTGTAAATAGATTACACTTAATTTGCATGTCTTGCCAACGCACTTAAGCCAGCATAGGCTTGTTATGAGCTCCGGGGATTTCACCATGAACAGTTTTTCCCATGGGTCTATATTAACTACGTGTCATTCACAAAGATTCCTCTAGATTTCGTTGATGCTAATCAACTTTATCAGTAGACTCGAAAAATTTGAAATAAAAATACAATATGTGATAAGCTAGAGTTTAAATACGCAATTTTTTTTGCGAATTAAACTGTCACAGTACATTTTAAAATAGCATGTTTCTCTTGGAATGTGGTTGATGCCACCATATTTTTCTTTTACATGTGTAAAGTTGGAATTAGGTTGCATATCAAAGGGCTTAACAGTTGCTAATGGATAAAAGGCTTTTCTTAAAATTTTTTTGCCAGTGCGAATATCCTTAATAATTTAAATTTTTTTTTTTTTTTTTTTGTCAAACCCACACATTATTTATGTACACACTATTATTAAAAGTATTTTAAAGTTTAACACACTTGTAATTTGAATAATTTTTCTATGTGGCTTAACGCTGTCGTATGTGACATCCTACACACAGGTACTCATGCGGTCTACGTACGGGTCTGTTTAGTTTTGCAGTTCCAGCCCCAGCTACAGCCACGACATCATCATCAGCATCCACATCGTCAAGTGAAATCCTACTTAAACTATAATTTGTCTTGTTGCTGATATGAAACTAAGATGGGATCTATTTAGGAGTGTTTGCCTGTCTGTTTGTGTGTGTGTGTGTGTGTGTGTGTGTGTGTAAGTGTTGCCGATGTAATTTATAGTAGACGACGCACCTTTCAAAAAACAAAAAAAAATACATACACATGTTTAATGATTTTAAGGCAACCAAATTTTCGCAACAAACAGTCTCAAGCAGTCGGAAATTAGCTAAATGAACAGGTAAAATTAAGATTGCAGCAAGATTCAACTACACATACTGGTGAGTGAGTATCTCTTTATATATCTAAGCAAAGCCATTTGTCAGCAAAGTAAAAGTTTAGACTTATAAATCACATGTGTGTACGCCGACAACCCACCCTTTGAAAAAAAAAAATAATCCCAAAGACAAAGTGTCAATCAACATTTTTCCAAATGTCAGTCTCAGCTTGTTTATGGCAAAATATGTAGTACATATGAGTGTTTCTCTTGATATGAACTTAAAATAACATAAATTCCCATTAACATAATCCTGTTACAAATATTAATTGACTACACATATTTCTGTACCTAAAAAAAGGCATTCAACCACCTTCTATTATTGTTGCCTTGTCATTACTTTTTCTACTATTTCTTGTTTGTATTTCCAACAAACTTAAAAGGCTCAAGCAAGTGGCACTCGTTTGATTTTTTTTCTTGACATGTGATGTTGTTTACAGAAATTAAGTCGTTCTGTTCTTTTTTTCCGTATGCTTTTTACCTTATTTGCTTTCAATTTTAAGCCCAAATAAATATTGGCACGCGTTTTGACACTTGTCCAATAACATGTGGAAAGGAGCGAACACGAAACAACTGCTTGACAAATAACAATCACAAAAATGCATTTTATTTGCTCAGACATGGCGTTATTGGAAAACGAAACGAAAAGCCAATTATTTTCAAAAGTTAAGATAATGTAAACTATAGAAAAAAAAGAAATGTGAAGGCTGGCGTATATAACTATGTAAGCAAAAACATCAAAGAATTAAATTAGTACTTTAGTACTAAGATGGATTTCAAATACGGATTTATTTAAATCTTGGCAACAGAAACTACATGGGAATGTTCAAATTAATGATACTGCAGTCATAGCGGCAGCCTGTTCAAATCAACTGGGTCTAATGCCCGTATGACACTACATTTTTCTTGCATTGTTTAAATTTTGGAGAACAGTGCAAATACATATAATGTAATAGTAGAATTTAGTACGTGCAAAGAGTGCAGCTATATTAAGATAAATGCAAAAGTGTCAACATTTTCGTTGAAGTTATCGATAAAAAAAAATCAGATTATGTCAGAAAAAATGTAAAATTTTTCAACTTGACATTTCAAATTGACATTTCAAACTTGAATGTTGCTGTGTCAGCGGCTTATGGACAATTTTTGTGATTTAACGCTTCTTTTTTGAAACATTTTCATTTCCTAGCGCTTTCTTGTAAAAAAAAAATAATACAACACTCAGAACAAAGATGTCAGTTTTGCTTACGTTTTGTATATTTGGTTCTTTCTAGCAATTGCTGTTTCTTTCTATCAATTCTATACCAATTAATGAAAGAAAAATGAAGTATCATACGTGCTTTAGAGGGAGAGAGATGTGTGTATGTGTGTGTGGATGGATGTGACAAGAAATACTGGCAATATATTTAAATGAATATTAATTGTAATGAATGGCAACACTAGAAGTTTTATACCCTCAATGAGTGGTACGGGATCGGTGAGCACTAAAAATAAAATATTAGCAAGAAAATAAGTCATTGAGCTGGTCATAATTTTGACCTGTATATGGGCACTCAGGCATCCATATTGGGGTGCTTTGAATACGAAATTTTCCCCTCATCACACTAACTTGCGTCACGGTGTCCACGGTGTCCACAGAGGAGCCAACTAAATGAACTATATTTTTTTTGAACGCCCCAATGCCATACCACGCCTTCTTAAAGGGGCTTTCATACAAAAATACTATAAAAAAAAACAAAAATCGAACGCCTCGAGAATGATGTTTTTGATACGTTGTAGTGGAAATTTTTCTTTCATATGCCCAAATCTGTCGAAAAATTGTTGGCACCATTCAAATCGACCGACCGTGCTCTGCTGCAAGTAGATTAAGATCGATATTGTATCATTGACTTTTCAATAGATTTTGGCACGAGATTTAGCCAGAGATTACGAAATCGAGTGAATTTTGTTAGTTGTAGATTAGGACTTAAATAGCTTAATTTTTGCTAATAATTTAGCAAAACCAAACCGTTGAAGTTATGGCAAATACCTTTAAATAAAAATTGCCATTATTTTTTAAGAATTTAACATTTGACCGTGAAGTGAGATAACAAAGAAACACACACACACACTCACTTCTAAAAAATGCTCACACAAGGCATATGGTCTAGAGTCTAGACTGCTGGTGATGAATGAGACCAACAGCCATTGATGACATATCCCTACCAAAATAACAACAACAACAACAAAAACACAAACATAAATGACACAAGAAAAAGCTGGACATGTTCATCAGCAGCGAAAGTTCCAGTAGCAAAAAGTTAACGACACACTCAAACTAATGATGATTACACATACACATGATAAAGAGCCAGACTTGTGTGAAGACTGCAAAATAAGATGACATTTGCTGATAGCAGTCGTAAAGTCTTATTAAGTTTTCTTTTGTGTTTTTGTTTTGTTAAAAAGGTATTTTAACTTCATGTTTGATGGCATATCAAGGGACTAAATTCTTTCTCATAAAATCACTCATTTGTTTGTTTTTTTCTCTGTTTTTTTTTAGCAAACCACCAGCAGAAATGTTGATGTGATGAAAAGAGGAGGAAGTCCATAAAATTATATCATATTTTCAATCTTTCACAGGGCAAACAAATCATAAAATTTTTTAAAGCAAACTTTTAATTATGCTGAATATTGTTTACATTTCTAAGAAATTTTTTTCTTACTCTCTTTCGCTCATCTCTTTGTATATTTATGTATTTTGGTGTCATTAATCTTTAAGAATTTGTGCTTAAAAATGTTTTGATAGTTTTGGTTAAAAAATTTTGCAAAAAGCAAAAAGAAAAAAACATACTTGCGAAAACATGGCTAAGAATAAAATCTGCTTACAAACTGCTAAAGACCAAATTAATCATCGTAAGAGTTTGCTTGTTCGCTTATTTTGCATTGACTCACATTGGGAAGTTAAAAGCAATGAATTTTGAAAATGTAATGAAAACGAATTTTAGTGCGCTCTACGTTTCCTCTCAAGCAGAGGTGATTTTGAGAGAAAACTGGAGACTGAGGCAGTGTTTTTTTTAATTGCAACCGGTACTCAGACACCAAAAGCTTCAAATGCTTTACTTTGTACTAAAATTAAGGAAAATGGTTATAGGGAGGAGAAAAGAGTAGATAGTGCTTGGGTGCATATGATTTGAACTTTGCCGTACTTGTAAGTGGCCGGAAGTATGTTTGCAGGCAGTTTGTTGCAATGACGAATAGTAGGGCTGAAAAACGAATTCTCTCTGTAATGTGTTGTATTTTTTCGAAGCAAACACAAAACTGCAAAGCTTTTGGCTTGTCTGCAGAAACACCCAAAGGCTTCGGCAGGAATCGAACCTGCTACCTCGGGGACTTTTAGTAGGACACTCTACCAATTCAACTCATTTCGCAAACAACTACAAATAGATGATCACGGGACGATGTACGTGTATTACGTAGAAATATACGGGTTTCGGCAACAAGATCCCTAATTTCGTGCCAACATAATATGAGCTGGTCCTATTATTCGCCATGCCTAGTGTAGGGCATCAAATTCGAGCAAACAAGGCGCTTTTATTGAAGTTTAAAACTAAAACTGATTTTAAACTTTTTGTTTTCTTTCATTCTTTTAGACTTTCAACCGTGTGCTTGGTTTTTTAACCTCTTTTGTTGTTGTTGTTGTTGTTGTTGCTGCAACTTAATGTTAAAGACCACAAGCTTTTATGGCAATAAGGAAAATGGCAGGAAAAAAAAGTTGGTATTTAAAGTTGGCGGCATCTTTTTGGCAAACAACAAAGTGCGGAAGTTAAGAAATCTTATAAAAATGCTCCCGTTTTCGTGTGTAAATTGAACAAAGTGTGTGCAGAGCGGCATTTGGCAAACTGGGTCAAAAGTATTAGAGGAAAAAATTAAAAAAAAAAGAAAATATTTGGCGTTGCGCAAAAACCAAGTTTCGGCTTTGATTACAGTTTTTCGATTAAGAGTTTTTGAAAAAAATATACTTCAAAGCAAGAAAAGTTTGTTTTTTCTTTAAATAGTTAAAACTAGTTTTCCTTATTTTGTTATTATTCCAAAAATTTTATTTTTATATTTTGGCGTTTCAGTATTAACATTATGATTCTTTTTTTCGTTTAAATATAATGTAAAGCCACCAAATACTTTTATTTGCAATCATTGACAGCTGTAAGTTGTCGCCTTTATCATGACAGAAGACAAGCCATCATTATTGTTGCCATCATCATCTTACCCAGTCCGGGAAGAATGAACTCGGTGCAAGAAAAGAAATCATCATAATACTATTCAATAAGAATAGCAAAAAATATATATAAAAGCAAAACTGCATGAATATCAGCAACAACATCAGGGATTACAACAAAATATAAATAAGACAACAAAGTTATAGAACAAGCGCAACAACAACTTGTTTAACGACAGCTAAACACAATCAACTAAAAGACACAGTGGGCGAGTGACAATTTAATTACATAAAAAAATATATAAATAAATAAATGAAAATAATCGAAAAACAATTAAAAATCCTTGAAGTTGGCAACATTATCTCAAAGCGACGAGAACAGGACTACAGCAACTAAAACCTGAATACATACATAAATTTTATTACAGGAAATGGAAATAAACAAATAAATAAATAAATTAGTAAATAAATTAGTAAATAAATAAGCAAATAAATAAATAAATAAATAAATAAATAAATAAATAAATAAATAAATAAATAAATAAATAAATAAATAAATAAATAAATAAATAAATAAATAAATAAATAAATAAATAAGTAAATAAATAAATAAATAAATTAATTAATTAATAAATAAACAAATAAATAAATAAAAAAATAAATAAATGAGTGAATAAATAAATAAATAAGTAAATAAATAAATAAATAAATAAATGAGTAAATAAATAAATAAATAAATAATACAAAATAACTAAATAAATAAATAAATAAATAAATAAATAAATAAATAAATAAATAAATAAGTAAAAAAATAAATAAATAAATAAATAAATAAATGAGTAAATAAATAAATAAATAAATAAACAAATAAATAAATAAATAAATAAATAAATAAATAATACAAAATAAATAAATAAATAATAATAATTTTTCGAGGGGTCCGACTTGCAGTTTTATTTTGTATAACAGCTGTCCTAAGGGAAACGTCGTACATGGTCACTGTATCAGAAAAAAATATATTGGGGACATTTGACTTCTCTACGGGCACACTAGGGCAAGCTGATGTGACGGGGGGGCTAGAGGAGTGCCTAATTCTGGAGGTGCCCAAATACGTGCCCCTCGAACCAATCAGCCCCACGGAACCCGCAGAGGAAGCAAGTGTATTATTAACCCTCAATATTTTTTTCCCAATATTTTTTCCAAATACTCCGACCCATGAACACGCCTCTCTAGAGGGGTGGTCATTGGTCACACAAAAAAAATTCAAATCCGATATCTCTTTTTTTGGAACTTTTTTTTCTAACGCCATAGGCTATCGAAAAATCGGTGGCGCAATATCGATTGCTACATCGACCTACTCTTTAGCATCCAAATGGTTTCCCATTGATTCTTGAGTTTATTGCTATTATAGCACAAATGATAATAAACCTTCCCTGCCGATCTCAAGTATTTTGAAGCATTATTTTACTTTGTAGTCAAGCGTTCATAATTTGCAATTGTTTGATTACTTATTGGGCCTTAGTTCTTTTTGTCTGCAAAAAATTCAGAAAATTGTTTTTTTGTGGTAAAATTGTACTGATCAACAGTACAGTTGCCAAGAAGACAAGGAAAGTAATTTTGCAGACTTACACCATTATTCACAAAAAATATTTCAGGTTTGTAAGGCTCTTATTTGACATATTTGTATGGAGAATTTGTCAAATAAGAGTTTAATAAAACTAAAATATTTATTATGAATAAGACCCTTATTGGCTTTAGAACATTTTCTTCTTATGTTACATCTCATATTTAAAAAGTTTTCAGCCCACTATGCAAAGTATAAACCACTGATACCTAATTTTTAGCAACAACGTTGTGTGAGTAAAGTGGCAGGTAGGACTAAAATTTTCTAGTCTAATATTCATATTACATTTTAAATTTTCTCAGTCCACTGTGCGATGCAAAAACAATTGACAATACATTTTTAGTGACAACTTTAAGAAATTGTTAACATACGACAAAAACAAAGTTTCATATTTAAAATACAGCTGTACACTAAACAATGACAACAGCAACAACAATAGTACCAAATGCCGTTGTGCACTTTACATAAATGTTGTTGTTGTCTGTCTGTCCGCCTGCCTGTCTTTCAGTGTGTTTTGTTGCAAGTTGAAAGCTTTTTATTCGCACGGGATTAAGATAAGGTTTAGATAAAGCATTGATGAAGACAAAAGAATTTCAAAAATAATAAGTTTTTCTCTTAATATTAAAAAGACGAAAACAAAAAACCGTTTAATCAGAAAATGAAATGAAAGTGTAAATGGTATTCGCCATACATACATACATATGTATGCACAAGTATGCATATTAAAGTGGGTAAGAGAAAAAATTTTCTTCAAAGAAACATATCATTTAAATACGGCTTCAATGAAGAAGGTTAATGAAATTTCTCACTTGATTTTGAACCAAGAAATCAAAAAATTTAACTCTAAAAAATAACATATGTATATAATCGAATAAAAATTATTCGATTATCCAAAGGCTTAACATACTTTACAAAAAGTGCAGTGCTTAGACAAATGCAAAGAAATCGATTTTGAATTAACAATTTTTGTATATACCAATTCAATAGCATATTATATAAAATTAATCAAATAACCGATTATTTTGTTTTCTGAAATAACCAATTTTGTTTTGCTTTAATATATTTATTGGCATCATTTTTCGTTTCTTTGCTTAGGTGGCACATAAATTTTAGTCTTAAAATAGTAAAATTTGTTATGCCGATTAATCAATACTTTTTTTTATTCGATTAATCATTCAGTGGTAAAGTATTCACTAAAGTATGAAAGTTTTCTGTAGATTTACAAATTCAAATGCATGCAAGTTGAATTTATTCATGTTCGTTCATTTAAGTTTGAGGTTTTTGTGCTCCTTATTCAAGAAGTATTTTGTTTGATAAAGTTTATTAGAGTATTTTTATTCGATTAATTTTTATTCGAATAATTTTTAGCTTTATTACCTCAAAAAATATTAATTTTTTGTTAAGATTTGTAAGTAAAAAATGTATGTAGTATAAATTTGGTGTTTATCTTATTAAAAATATATTTGGTTGCCTAATAATCGTTTGATTTTTATCAATTCTGAAACTAAAATTTTTTCTTTACCATTTGATTTAGTAAAATTTTTAATTTTATTATTAACATTTCCAGAACAAGTTTCAGTCGACTGTTCAATATTTTTTTTTCTTCGCTAAGTGTTCATTTAATTTTTTTAAGGCTAGGAAAATAATATAAATCAATTTTATTTTTATTGTATTTTATATAATAAAACATAATAAATAAATTGGGAAGGTTTTTCTTAGTAAAATAAACATTACTTTTAGACTTTGCGTTTTTGTCATTCTTGTTTCGTATTATAAAATAAAGCGATTGAAAATTAGTATTCCCTTGGTTTCTTGTGAGGAATTCCAGGACTTAAAAAGTAACAATATAAAAAGAATTATGACGTTGGCATCAATTGTCTGGTTTCAAGAAATTTTCTTTTATTTAACTTCTTAGTGCCGTCTGCTCCCCGGCCACTGATAATTTTTTCCTACTCCACAACAAACTTAACAAATAATTTCAACTTTGCTTCATTTGTTTCTTAATCGATTAAAATGACAAGTTTAACCAAATGTTTAATTTGCATACAAAAGCATTTATGCATAGTGCTGCTGTTGTGTTTTTTTTTTCTTTCTTTTTCCTCTTTTCAATAATGTTATTCTACTGTTTGCCTACTTTTCCATTAAACCGAAAACCAAAATGAACTTCTTCTGAACCGCACAAAATATTATTTCAATCGAAATGTGGTATGGCTGTGTGAGAGATCTCAGGCAGCAGTGTGTAAGTGCATTCAAATTTATTCGAATGCATATCGATTGTGTACGATTCAATGGATTTTGTTGTTGGTGGTGGTGGAGATGTTGTTGCCGTTAATGCACTTGGTTTATTAAAATCATGCAGGTTTTCTTCTTCTACGCCGTGTTGCATGTTCGTTCACACAATACTACTCGTACTGCCAGGCATTAAGATGCGGTGCGGCTTAGTTCACTTGAATTTTAGTTCTTCAATGCGACAGTGTAGTCAGCAAAAAACCGAAAGAGACACAACAAACAGCCAAACCAAGCAAAAGCCAGTTAGCCAAAAGATGCGGAGCATTAATGCAGACATTTTGTACATAAATTTTTGCTAATAATTCAGTTTTATCGTGTGTTGTTTAAAGTCGAAAGCTTTGAAATCATCATTTAACGACACTTCGATTCAGAAATGGCATACACGTCATCATCACCATCATCAGTTCTTACATGGGGACTACAACCTCATCTGCTTCGTTTTTTTTTTTTGTTCATTTTGAGTAGAAGACACAAGCAACAGGAAAAAAATATTGGTGAAGAAAAAAAAGGCAGCCGGAGAGTGACTAAACTACGCGATTATTGTAACATTTGCATGTGGTTGCCGTGTTTAAATGAACAAATGCATCAATTTCGTACTGCATCACCAAGACAGTGTCATTATTATGGAAATAGTATTGTTTCAAATGGAAAATTCTGATGCAAATGTATAAGAAAAAGGTTGGAAATTCTAAAACTAAACACTTGAAGAATTCACAAATAGAGAGGAAATAGCTGATGTACATGCTTTAGTTTTTATCTTAAGTACCAAAAAAAAAAAAAAAAAAAAAAATCTGGGGAGTTTTTTTTCATACCTTTAATATAAAATTAGAAAATAATGATATATGCCTAAAACAAAAGATTGGATTTTTGCCTAAATATATGCAGCACTTTCTACCTCTCTCTCTCTCTCTTCTGTTTCGAGGAAGTATATCGATGCTTTCTACTCAATTAGAGGGCAATTTGTTTTAATTGTTCAATTGAAAGGTTGTATTTTTAGCCTTAATTACGTATATTTGAATGGAGTTTAAGACGTTTTATTAAAAATTTGCAAAACATAACGTTTAATACAGTTTAAAAATTATTTATTTATTTATTGAAAGTATTTTACAAAGATAAATTTATAAAATACTTATAAAAATTATAAGAAATACAAGAAGAAAATCTTTCTAAAGCTTTTAAAATTTATAATAGGTGCAGCTTTATTTTTTTTTTGGCTTGTTGTTTATTGAAGTGGCGGCCAGGCAACTACATATCCAGCAGGTTCCTATCCTTTAAAATTTGACAAATAATGACCATTGATTTATTTCAGCCTTTTTTTGCTTTTTAGAAAAAGCACCAACATATTTTGTATAAACAATTCAAATGCTTACAAGCAAGCAAGTATTTATATTTTGTATGACCATCAATGCAAATGTGAACAAATATGTATCAAACATCTCTTAAGGACTTTCGTGTATTGAACATGGCACACGTAGTGTCTTGGGTATTAAAAATAATACTAAGATATACTACTTCTTTTCTTTAAATGTATATGCATAAACAGCTTACCAACAGAAGAGCTTGAAGTTGTTAGTTATATGCACAAAACAGCTGGTTGTCCCCCAGCTAATAATTGTTTCTAATTTACGTTTCTTCTATTCTCTGAATTGACATCAAAATTAGTTACGAAAAATGTTTCTGCATACAAATTCACCGATCTATGTAATAAATTTACAATACAAAGAGCGACCAAGAACATTTAAATAAATAAAATATTATTTTTAACGATATCAAAATGTACTACACAAAGTTCAAAAGAAATAAATCGAAGATCACATGCAAACGTGAATACTTTTTACAGTTGTCCACAACAAACTACAAATTCAAATTGGCTGATAAAGTCAACATATGACTAGTATACGTGTCCCATTATAGGAAAAAAAAAAGCAAAACCAGGTTATTTATGTCGTGGTTTCAAAGGTATAGCAATGGAATACGACATCTGTTAAACTAAGTTGTTCAACCAATTTTTCTTCTTCTCTGTTAAAAGTCTGACATTGACGAAAATGGATCACACAAGGCATAAAAATCAAAACATTCTATAAGAATGGTGATTCTGCCACAGCCACCACATATCGTGCTTTAAGAGGAGATTATGGTCTACATAATCGTCCAACTACGCCAGCAATTGGCAAAATTTGCAGAGACTGGAGCGGTTGCAAATATTGTAAGGCCTTTGCATCATTGTTTCCCTCGTTCCGCTGAAAATATCGCTGCTGTAAGTGAAAGTGTTGCCGAAGACTCGAATGTGTCGATTCTTCGTCGTTCTCAGGAATCAGGGCTGTCTTACGGCTTAATATGGCGTATTTTGCATTTAGATCTACACCTTCAACCATATAAAGTCCAGCTCACACAACAACTGAAGCCAGCTGACCGACCTCGTAGATAAGTGGAATGCCTGCCTGAACAACAGGCGGTGGATGGCGAGTGTTCGAACAAAATTTTCTTCAGCCATGAAGCACATTTCTTACTCGCTGAGTAGGTTAATACACAAAATTGTCGTATTTGGGGTTCTGAGAATCCTCAGGTAATTAACGACAGGCCATTACATCTAGAAAAAGTCACTGTAGGGTGCGTTGAAAAGACTATATTTGTTTATATGTATAACAAATTGAAATAAACTCAAAATTACTCACTTAGCTTAGCATTTTAGAGCCAAGTGCTTGGTCTTTATGAAATCTTTTCTACACTACTGGCCAATCCCTTAATTTGTGTTATTTTCTTACTTTAAATATTCTCAAAAGCACATAAGACTGTTTCCCAAAACACATTTAAATTTTGTAACATTTATTTATTTAGTCAACATTTAAATTCTTTTTATGCGTATTTATGTGCATAATAAAATTTCACTTAACTTTGTTTCATATTATTCTAATTTTTACTTTTTGTTGGTCTGCTTAACATTATTTTTTTTTTTTTGCTCCTGTTGCAAATAGAACTTAGTTAAATCGAGTTAAGTACATAATTTTGTTGTTGTGCCAGTGGTAAAACTTTCACAAGCCGCTTAAATTCATAAAGATAAACTTTATTATTTCATTTAAGATTAAAACGGTAACTAAATACGAATCGGAGTTGGAGATTGTTTTGAATTGTAAGGATTTTGATAATAAAACACTACTAAAGAAACATATAATTTTAGTGAAATCATGGCAAGAGAGAATAAATAACGTGTGGGAGTTTGGTTGTTAAAGTGTATGGCTTTAGGTATTATGAATAAAAGCGACACAGAAGGAAATTTAATACTGAGGGTGAAATAATAAGAGTGGTCCTTAAATTTGAAAAATTCTAAGTTGTAGCTTAGTTTTTTCCCATAGTAAAAAAGTGGAAAATCCAAGGCTCACATATTTAAGGAAAATGTGAAAAATTCACAAAATGTGCTATAACTGCTGTGGAGTCAGCTCTAGAGGCATGAAATGTGAGATCAACCTCCATTCATTTCATGTTCCAAATATGTTCTTAAACCTACCCAACTTTAATCTCTATGCATAAGGGGAACTGTTATACTAAAGTAATATTAATTAATTTCTATTATTCAAACTTTTTCTAATATAATTATTTATGTATTAAGCTTATCAGGCTCTTAAGTTCTTTCTATATTATCTTTGTGATTGATATTAATTAAATTAGACAGAGAAAACATCAAAGACATTTAGCCGGGCGGACAACTAGTTGTCCGTCAGCACCCGCCTTTGAACTCAGTCGCAGTGCAAAGGGCCATCCTGGACCAACCTGGTAATACTACAATAATACTATGGCAGTCAATAAATTTTCAATTCAGTTTTCTGGTCTACCTTAAAAAATTTTTAACACTGCGATTTTATTACAAAGGAAGTCTTTCTTAATTCTGAGGAAGTAAACTTAAGCCCGAAAAAAAGTAATTAGCGATTGTAAATCGTAAGTTTTTCATTTTTAAAGCATGCTTGATCATGCATAGTTGCCAGATTACGCAAACATTCGCTCAACGAAATTGTTGTATTCAACTAATAAAACAATTCAAAAGCTTTGGACAATAACATCTAAATAAAAGGGAGTGCTTCATTTATTACTGAATGCATATTGTCTTTATTGTCTTAGAAAAATCTATATTTTTCCCCAAATATTTTTCTTCGCATCTTATGAATTACTTGTCATTTTTAATAAAAAAATTTAGCTTCAAGTTATTTGTTTTTCTTAATTTTTCTAAAACACTATAAACCATAAAATATCGACAAAATAAATGCTTATTTACAATAACAAACCATTTTTTTTTTCTATTTAAGTTTTCTGAAGTTTACGTTTTCCGTTGTGTATTACCCCAGCTAATTTTGATTAATAGTGTTTAGCACATTTTGACAATTGTGCCTGTCATGCAAAGAAAAGAATACATTCATAAATGCACGAAACTTTAACATACAAACAATAGCCCCGAAATTATTAAAGAGAAAAAAAATTGTTGAAGTAAAAACTGCTTAAATTTGTGGTATTTTTGGTTTCTTATACTTTGACAGGGGTGTTGCTCATTTAACAAAAAATTTGTTACATTGAGTCAAATAAAATTAATAATCGTAGTGATATTTATAATTGTGGCACAATATTGAAGTTTTTCAATTGTGGGAATTTTAATGAAAAATAAACAGCTGCTTCTAATTTTAGCTTTTGCATTTTTTCTGATTTATTACAAAATTTTTTTGTTTTCAAATGAACCCCTCCCTTTGTTAAGCTTTTTAAACTTTAATTAATAATTATGCCAGCAAAATCATATGAGCTGCAGTTTCTTGCAATAGATAGAAATATTTTAATTTCTTTTAATTATTTTACACGTCTTGTTAAGAAATTTTTGTAGAAAACTGGGGCCACATTACAGCATTCGTGATCGAACGAACAAAATAAGCAACAAACACACTGCTTTCGATGGCCAATTCATTCGACCCCGTGTGCTGTAATTTGGCCAATGCTGTAAACGAACACATTAATGGTCTTATTGATTTATATTTCTCATCTACTCGTGAAGGGATTTCTGTAGTAAATCAAAGCCATTTGTTTTGAAGCTTTCGGCAGGAATGGAACCTACGATTTCGGAGACTCTGGGTAGAGCACTCTACAAATTCATAATTCCAGTCGCACAAAAAAACAAAAAAAAATATTTGACTTTTTCAAGCTCTAATTTGAAGCCTTTTAATGCAATATTTGTCGAATAAACTTTTAATATGGATAAAATATTGTTTGTGGCCTTTAAGCATTAATATGGACTTTATACTCGAACTATAAGACTTTACTTGGTCTGGTCAAAGTTGAGAAAGAGTTTTTGTGATAAAAGTGGAATGATCAAAATTTTAAAAGAATACAAGAAAAGTCAAGTTTATGACTTACTGGCTGATCAGCACTCAAATTGTTTCGAATCCAGG
The DNA here is from genome assembly GCA_963662145.1 of Sturmia bella. Lineage (NCBI taxonomy): Eukaryota > Metazoa > Arthropoda > Insecta > Diptera > Tachinidae > Sturmia > Sturmia bella. The sequence goes on along the minus strand of OY759172.1, from coordinate 19,146,207 downwards.
TCGTAATTAATTACCATAGTGTCTTTAACCGGCAGCGCCTAGCGATTCTACTACCCTTCATTCATTACCGACTGTCTGTATTTAATCTTATTGTTCATTTATTTTATATTTGATCTGACACCATGTAAAAGTCTAATATTAGAAACTAAAACAGCTTTATAATATATTTAAGAATTAATATAATTTGTTAAGTAAATTAACAATTAAATTACCAGTTGTCTTCCTTAGAGCTGAAAAAGACTTTTTTTTTTGTGGTAAAATCATTATAAGCAACTTTCTATTATTAATTTATAAATGCTTTAAAAGTTTAAACCATCAAAAGAAGGTATTTTATGTCTTTGCAACATGTTTAACAACATTTCTTTGTATACAAAAACTTAAGCACAGACCAAAGATCGCTTTAAAGTTTAAACCTCAAATTACAAAATACAATAAACAATATTTTAACCTGCCACCGGCATTTAATGTTCGCTCTTTTTTTTTTTTTGGTTTTGCTTTGCCGATTATTACCTCTTGATCAGCTCTTTATTAACGTAACCGAACGAACGTGTTTGAGTTCAGACATTTTTATGTGGGTCCCCTAATCTCAAATCAAACATAAAATCTCCGCTTACTTATTTTGAACAGCCGCTGAAAAGACAGCGAAATTAAGAAGCAAAGAAAAATTTGAGTTTTTTGAAAACGAGTAGCAATAATTTTAGTTAAATACTTTTTAAATTGTTGGCGCCAAATGTTTTTCGCAAGTGTCTTGTTCGTTTGAAAGAGTTCATGTGAAACTGAATATGAATTAATATGGATTTAAGGCAGGTTTAAGCATGAAGGATATGTGTATGTGTGTGTGTGTGCATTTGCTGCGAAAATAAGTTAATGGCCATTTGAAATAGTACTTAAGAAAACTAACAGGTTGTTATTTAATCCTAAAGTTAATATGAATATCAATATGTATGTAGAGAAAACGTGTGAAAGAAATAAGTGAAAAAATACGGTAGAGGGTAATTTAAGTTGTATGTCAACTAAGCCAATAGCATTGTCCGTCAAGATTGAGTGTCCATCACTGCAAATAATTAGGCTGAATTAAAATGAGTGGAGTCTGATGCTAATTTGAAAACTGATCAGTATTGCGATGGGACAGGAAGCGGTTAGTTGTCCCCCAGCCAATAAGACCTCAAAATTTGCTTTACTTATCATACTAAAAAAAAAACATTTTATTTGTTTCATTCATTTATTAAAAATCAGTTTTCATATAAATATTAATGAGAACTGGCTCTATTTGGAAATATTCATCACAACCATTAGCCACAATTTATTTGACTTGAATTTATGTTTGATTCCTAAAATACAGCTAATTATCGTAGTCTTTTGTATGGGAGCACCCTTTAGTGTGCCATTTTGCTATGATTTTTAATATTTGTTGTTGTGGCGGCCGAGTAGCCACATCTCCTTTGAAAATTTAAGCTCTCCACCTCTTATTCTGTTAAAGAATGGGCGTTTTGATAGATGTACGGACAGCGAAGTTTCTACGATCGCGGAACCCTTATTAGCTGCTCTGTGTGAACATAAACCTTGAAAAACAATTGCCAGCAAATTCCTCAACAGACAGTTGTGAATCAAACAAAGTTAAACTTTGAATTTATTTTCATTTCATTATGTCAAATATTTACTGCCATTGTGAAATGCCGTTTCACACATTTCTTGCGAGTGACTGCAAATTAATATCACGTTTATGTCTGTATAAAAAAAAACAATTTATTTTAATATACTTGTCAAGAGCAGGCAATTATGAAGACAAAACTCAGATGTTTTTAAAATATCAAATATGAAAATTAATTAAAATTTTGTATGACGTTGTGTTTGTTGTCTTCTCGGCTCAGTAATTAATCACTTGATATGCATACCAGTATTTTACAGGTATAAATATTTAACAGCTGTAATCGTGGCAACATAATGCTAGACTGAGGGAAAAAAAAGAAACAATTAAAATAGTCTATGCATTTACTTTTGCATACCAACAACATTCATGTGTCTGCTCAAATTTGATTGACAATTTACGATTTGTCTGTTAAAAGTTCAATTGTCTCTGCTTTCAAGTCAATTAACGTGTGATTCATGCCTTCATCTGTACAATGTGCCAGGCCATAACGTTTGGATTTTTAGTTTTGTGTTGAATTTTTTAGAAAAGGGTATAAAATTTGTAACCGATAACAATTAAAACAAATGAAGACTGCGCTTCAAATGTAACTGATAATAAACAAAAACATTTTAAATGCAGTTGTGTTCCCTTCTAAAGGGTCATGTTCGGCGAAAAGCGATCATTGAGGTGTAGAAGTGTTCTTTTTTTTTAAATATTTCTTAAATCGAATGTACGTGAATGCAACAGGAAGTCACAAAATTTGTTGTCACGCATTGTAAAAAAAATTGTGAAGGTAGCTCTTTACTTTTCACACAATCAATGCTTCACAAGCAACTTATTTGTGGAAATTGCTTTTACTTTTAAAGGTTGCGTTTCAATTGTGTTTAACGTTGGCTCTTAAAATACAACGATAAAAGATACGCTCAAAGAAACACAGACTAGTTTAAAGAAGAATCTCTTAAGAATACCTTTATTGAACAGTACTTTTTACCAAAAAACAATCTTTCAAAGTACTATGTGGTTAAAAAAAAGGTGCCTTGTACTAAAACAGCAATTTGATAAAAGGTCTTTTGAACATGATTAACCTGTAAAGAAACAACCCAATAAAAAATGTGCTTTAAAAAAATACCTTCTAACAGACAATCTCTTCTAAAAGCACCTTTTAAAAAAAATTACCTTTTAAAAAGTCCCTATTAAAAAAAGTACTTCACAAAGAAGTACCCTACAACAAAGTGACTTTTGTATCTTTGAAAAAAAAAATGCTTTTTTAAAAAAATTAAAAAGAAGTTTTGTAATAAAATAAATTTTTGAAAAAGTATGCTTTATAAAACATATGCCTCCAAAAAATAAGTAACCTTTGAAAAAAGTACTCTAATAAAATTTTTTTTTTGAAAGAGTATCTTTAAAAAATTTACCCATTTTTAAAAGTACCTCTTAAAAACGCATCTTTAAAAAAACTGCAATTTACGAAAAATGTCTCTAGAGAAAGTACGCTTACAAAAAACCCCATTCCGAAAAATTCGTTTACGAAAGATGCTTTTTAGAAAAGTACAATTTAGATAAGAACATATTGACAAATTTTTCTGGCAAAAAGTAACGCACCAGCAAAAATTGCTTTAAAAACAATTAGCTTTGTAAAAATCACTATTGAGGAAAGTACTTGTAGAAAAGTCCTTAAAAATAGAAAACAAAAATGCACTCTTTCAAAAATTTAGTTTTTTTCAAAAAGGCCATTAAAACATGTATTAAAAAGACACCCCCATCTTTTGGCACTTCTAATGAATATTACTTCGTTTTATTTTAGGTCTAGAAATAGACATTATCAATGTTTTCTGTCTTTTTCAGCCGTCTATATGCCGCCCAACATTTCGTTAATGCTAATCAACTTATCAGTAGACTCTAAAAATTGAAACATTAATGAGGTCTATTTTTAGACTTAAATTAATAACATTACATTTCAAGGGGCTCTTAAGGCAACTGTAGAAAAAACTCCTTTGTGAATGTTGAAAAACTTTTACTTTTTGATACTTTCAAAAATACAAATCGTAAAAAATAAAAATGGTTATTCGTTGTATAGAAGTTGTTCAGAAAAGTAAAAGTATTGCAAGATGAAAACATATTTTCTGTATAATAGGTTTATAATTCATTCTCATTTAGTTAATTGGAATTTTGGAATAATTAGTTGAGTTTCAAACATAACTACTTTTAAGATTTTTCTCATCTGCTGATGAGTTGATTAGCATCAACGAAATAATGGCGACATGTAGACGACTGAAAGAGGAAGAAAACATTAATGAATTCTATTTTCAGACCTAAACTAATACATTTCAATCTGATTTAACATTCCAAATTTTTAATTTTAAAATTTAACTAATTACGTTCAGTTTTTCATCATTTCGTTTTTTTTTTTTGTTAGAGGTACCTTTACTTTTAAAGAAATTATCTTTTTTTTTTTTTGGGACAACACCGTTTAAACACAACGTTTGACATTTAATAAACCTGAGTTTCAAAAAGAAATTCTTTTAGGAATTGTAATTATTTATTATTAAATTTCTTCTGACAATATATCAATGTAATGGCAAAATAACCTCGTGTCTTATGCGTTTGAGATTCATACCAAAATTAATCTAATTAAATTTTTAAATATCATAAATCTTATAAATTGTTACGACCCAACCCATTAAATGAACTTTTGCTGAACTGCGTGACAAGGAGCAGCAGCAACCGACAAACAAACGTCTTTACAACTGATTCATTCAACTCTTTTATCTAACACTTTCCTTAATGGCATTGTTATTTTAAGTGACCACTTAAAACGAAAAGAAAATAAAAGTTATTTTCTTCTTTTTTTCTCTCAATTGGATGTATGATAACACACAGGTAATGCCAGATAAATACGTTAATTTGTGTTTTCAAATTGTAGAAAAATAATGGAAATACTCTTTTCAAATGGCCATACAAATAAAAGCAGAAAGTAAATTTGTTTAAAGAGATAAAGTAATTAGTTTGGTTGATGGCAATGACACCAGTGCATGGGGCTCGAGAGGAGCAGTAAGACGGAAACTGCAAGCAGATATTTAAAACAAATGTTTGTTACACAAATTACACACACACACACACACACACACATATGTTGTGATGGTCGCTGCCGTTGAAATAGAAAAGTGTGCGACTCTTCCATCAGTCGGTGGTTTTTGTGTGTTTTATAGCACTTTTTTTTGCCACTCACTACTCGGTCAATGTTAATTTGTTTATCAAAACACACAAAAAAGAAAAAATAAATAAATTAGAAAAAAAACTGTGTAGAACACTTTAAGATATTATAATGCACTTTAGGTTGTACGGTTTCGTTGCCTGGTTGCCAGTTTGATTAGTGTGTGTTTGGTGAGTTGGCTACTTGGCTGGCGGTTTTATTGTTTAGTTGGCCATCATTATCATCACTTTGCATCATCACATTTAATGCAGAACCGAATGAACAAACACAGGCTTACTGAAACACACGCACACACACACACACACACACACACAGAAAGCCAGGCAAGAACGTGCCCTGTCGGACATTGAGTAGTCGACTACTAAAATAATTAACTTTACATGGACTAGCTTTTATGGACTAGTTTCAAATTAGCTACAATACAATCGATTTGTAATTCACTTTTTGTGTACTGGCTATAAGCTAGCTAAAACGTAGTGCAGAGTTAACCCAAAATTCAAATAATAACATACACACATACAAGGTAAATAACTCTTTAATTAAATTGCTTATTGTCGCATTCGTTTTAAATGTTGCGTTGGCTGAGTGAGTATGTTGGCTGCTCACCAGTCTTGAGGCTTAGTGGTTCGATTCCCACCAGAGGCTAACAAAAAAAAAAAAAAAGAAAGTAGGATGAAATTTAATTTAATAAAATAAAATATTACCACCGAAAAATGTAAAATCAGCCTTGATTTGTACAGTTTTTCCTATGGGTACTGACTCTTAAGTAGCTAACCTTAAGTTGGTTGAAAAGTAATGCAACGTAGGACAATTGACTACTTCCTAGGACATCACCATGTTCAAATAGTCAGTTGTTTGCATTGAGAAGTAATCCAGGCCTCAACCAGTGCCTGTTGTGTAATCGTTAGCTTAAAGTTAGCCTGGTTTCCTACAGGGTGCTTACTTCTACTGTATTGACTAAACACAACGTTTGACATGCAATTTTCAACACACGTCTGTCTAAATATCCATCGCCGCACATTCACACACACACACACGCACACACACATCGCTCAGTCAGTCCAGCAGACGGAGTTAGAGAGACCACTTCGACAGACGTCACACATTTAGTTGTTAAAATAATTCATTACCGTTTTTTCTACTGCTGTTTATTTTGTAAAATTATTTGAGTTTATTTTTGTAATTTATTTGATTTGAGGGTTTTTAGTTTGTCTGTATTTTTATACAAAAGTATCTAAGGAACATATTTAACAAAAAAAAAAAAAGAGTGCAACATGAAAATATAATCTACAAAATGTTGGTTTAACAGCAAACAGTGGAGAAAAAGGCAAAAAAAAAAAAGAAATACATTTTGAAACACACAAGTTTTAGAAAATATATAGTGAAGAATACTTTGGAACAGAATTTTACTATAAGGAAAATATATAAAAATATTTAGTTGTAGAAAAAGTAAAGCCAAGGCTTTTGAAGAAATTACATGAAAAAAAGTACAGTTTGAAAAACTCACATGCCAAAACAGACTTTTGCACTTAAAGTCAAATTTTTCTCATCTTTAGTAGACTTTAGACGGCTCACTTTTATTTAGCAGTGACTTAAAATTGTGCAAAGCACACTTTTTCGGTGTATATGGTTATGGTCTGTCTATATAGTTATGGTGGCTTTTAAAAATAGATTTTTTAAAAAGGCATGCTCAGAAAAGTACCTTTGAAAAGAGTAGAGTAAAAAAACATGTTTGAAAACGAACCTTCAAAAACAATACAGAAAATCAGAACTCCTTAAAAAGGTGCCTGAGAAAAAGGACCTTTTTACATAACTATCATTTATAATATATATGTATGTTCTTAAGAAATACCCTTTCATATTAACACCCATATTCATAAAAGGTTTATTACACGTTTATTTGACAAATATTCCGTAGAAAGACGTCAAATAAGAGCTTAATAAACTTACAATAATTATTATGAATATGGCCTTAAAAATATTTAAAAAAATACGTTTTTAATAATTAAAATATCTTTGTGAAATTCGTAGTACTTTAAGATAAAGTAACTTTGAAAAACTATTATAGACTTTTCGGAATGAGAATCACAAGAAAAACTTGCATAAGTTTTATAGAACTAGGAAAAAAAATCAAATCTTGTTTGCATTTGAAAAATGTTGTTGTTTCAAACAAATGCTGCAATCCACTGTTTTGTTATCGAGCATTTTATGCAAGACCAGACATATACTTTTTTTTCCTTTTAAATTGAGTTCATTATTTAACTTTGGAATAAATAATTTTGTTAAGTTTTCTTGTTTTTTTTTTGTTTTTTTTTTTGTTTTGTTTGCCCCATATCAACATGAACGGGTGAACACACATGCTGGTGGTACTGGACGAAAGTGTGTGAGTGTGATTTTCACTATGGTATTTCACTTTTCATTTTTCCGACACATTTCTTTTATTTGTAAAGTGTTTGTGTGTGTGTGTGTGCTTAGGAAACTAACAATAAGTATAAACAAATACAAGTGTTTATTTAGCAGTTTGTTACCTAAAAAGTTGACACTACATGCACACACACACACGGCCGTGCAAGTAAAAAAAATAGGAAACTTTTCGTTATAGATTTGTACTTGTATGCATGTATGTAAACATGTGGCTGTGACACACAAATTGGCCTCCATCATGTTTAACAACAATGTGTGTGTGTGTGTGTGTGTGTTTGTGTATGATGCTGTGTTGCTGTGTAAGTTGATTGCCGAATGCAAGAACAAAATCAAAATGAAACCATGAATCATTTCTCAATGTCTCTCAGCACTTGCACTTCGTCGTCAGCAACAGCAACAACATCATAATCATCGTCATCATCTAAGAACTGCGTTATTGTTTCATTGAGTGCAGATGTTGCTGGTTTTATTTGAGAGAGTGTTTTGCTTTGTTTGTGTATGATGGGTCCATGTTGATTTAAGGTGTGATTTGATGACTTCTTCAAATGCAATTCAACATTTTCATATGAAATATTTGTTGTTACTTTTTTTTTCTTCTCTGAGTTAAGAGTTAAAAGACCAAACTAATGTGTTTGATGCTGCTGGTTACAGAGAATGATGAGAGAGTATAAATGTAGGTGGCTTCTTAATATGCTACTTTTTTGCTGCATTTAGTTTGTATTTCATTTGTTTACCTCAAAGCCGGTTGCATTTTTTTTATTTTTGGGTAATTTTTGTTTCATTTGTATGATGAAAAAAAAAAAAATAAATAAATAACATAGGCTTGGTTCAAATACAAACTGATAAAATTTTATAATATTTACAGCCATGTTCATGTGTTTTAGTACAATATGAATTTTTACTTCTAAGTTTTCAATTTCTATTTCAATTTTCTATGACTAAGTGGTATGATTGTTGCTTCAGAAATATGAGATTCTAAGTTCAGGGATGGGTACAGACGAGAAGTTTTCAATTTCTATTTGTTGCCAGGATTCTAATTAGAATTTAAAAAAAATGTATTTTTGAAGAAACTCATACAACAACTAGCATGACTGAGTGGTATGATTGTTGCTTCAGAAATACGAGCCTCTGAGTTCAGGGATGGGTAGTGACGAGCAGTGTGGCGGCCCGGAAACAGCTATTGTCGGCCAGCTAAAGATTTTTGATGATTTCTTTATCTTGATTAATATGTATTAGCCACAAAAATACTGCATATGCAAAATAATTATACAAATTTGGCACATCACGTGGAATAAAAACATATCGCATTATGAAAAAACATGTGAAGATGTTACAAAGTCTGATTCTCCCCGGTTTGATTTTAGCTTATATCAGTTTGTACCTAGCGACAACAGATGATATCATAAGCCACAGAATTAAGGGCTGTGCCAAAACCCTACGTAGTGTGATAAAAAACCAGGTGCTCTAATAAAACATATTGTTGCTTCAATAATTGGCCCCAGCGTTCCCTAACGACAAACTCTAATAGCATTGAATGACATGCTTATACATATGTATAATTATTATTTCCCAAAACGACATTCGTTTACTTATTTGTATGTATGTATGTAATTAAAATATCAGGTGTTTTCTGTCAAAACGAAAACACACACTTGAAAAACATTTATTTATTTATTTACCTTAAATTGAAAACTTATCTTTTTACTTCAACATTTTAATGCAAATATGTACCGTACATGAGTTATTTACTATTTGTTTAGTGTAGTGTTGTGCTTAATGATGAAGTTATTCTTAGTGTGTTTGAGGGCTTTTTGTGGCGGCAGGTCTTTTTAGTTGTTCGTAATCATGTTTTAGTCATTTTTCATTCCCATGATCTCGACAAAGTTGACAACAATGATGATAAAAATGATGAGTAACTAAATCTTTTTTTAATGCTTAACTAAAACACACCTTTTTATGTACAAGACACATATTTATTTTTCAAAGATTGGCTGTGGGTGTTTTAATGTACACGAGCATTATTAAAGCTGCTAATTTCTTAAATCAACATCCAGGCAACAAACATGTTTACAGAAGTTTGAGTTTTGAAGGAGAGAAAAAATAATTAATAAACATTAGGTAGAAAAAAACTTGTTATTTTTTAAAGTTATAAATTCACTTGAGTTTTTAATTCTACGAAACAGCTAGTTCTGCACTCTGCTAAATGTCTTTGATATTTTCTTTGTCTTATTCAATTAAAATCAAGCACAAAAAAAATAAAGCAGGAATTTAAGCCCCATGGGCTTAAAACAAAATCATTATATAAGAAATTAATACAAATTATTAAATATGAATTTCCTTAAATATGAAAAGTAATAATTTACTACCTGGACTTAAGATGACAATATGAATATTCATTTGAATTGACTTGAGTGGATACTGATCCATATTTTGCTGTATAGTTTTCAATTTTTAATATATTTAACAAAACAAATTGTCAACGAAACTAGTTTCAAGAGTGGTTTCAAAACCCGATTTTAATCATTTAATGAAAGTATTTCTTTGCACCTTTGACAAACTAAATTTATTATATAAAGAAACTAAGCCCACCAGAAAAAAACTCCAGCTGGGAGGAATTTTTTTTCTTTGACTCATTTCTTTTAAAGAAAATTCAAAAACTTCTGGTGTTAAATAAAAAGAAAAGATCATATTTTTGTTTATAAAAAAAAACAAAAGCACTTGAGCCAACAAATTGAGTCACTAATTTTTAAAAACATAATAATGACATAATCGTTTAAAAAGTAACTTAATTTTTTTTTAATACAAGAAAAAGTACCAAAGATATTTAGTGACCATTTGTTTTTTTAAGTAATTACAGAGCAATAAAAAAACACCACTACGAATAAAAAGTGGTCGCTCGATTAACCCAAACAAAAAATATGTTTAACAATCAATCGAAAAATATGTTAATTTTATTGAAAACATTTTCAATGGTGTTAAATGCAAATTTATATATTTTTCTATTAGAGGAGGTATGGTCCCATGACAAATAATGGAGGCAATTTGTAACACTTTTTGTCTGTGGTAGAAGCGAAAGCAAAGCATGCATTGTATTGGATGTATGACATCTGTTGGGTATGCATTTAGTTCGAATTGACAGCTAACGACACAAATGCGAGGGGCTTTGTTATTGCAGCAAAAAAAACAAAAGAGAAAAAAATAAAAAAGATGGGAAACAATGAAATAATTTTACAGAAAATTTTACAATACTTTTGTATTGATAACAAAAATTTTTCGATAGAATATAAAGAAATAATACAATTGTTTTTAGAAAACAAATCAACTACAAACAATTTTCAAAAAGAAAATCTATCGAAAACAAAATTTTGTTTATAGGAAATTTATTGCATAGCAAAGATGTCCTTAGAAAATTTTCGAAAACAAAAATATATATTCTTGGCAACTTATCTATCAGTGGCATATATTATCAGTGAACTTATATAAATCATATACTTCGACTATAAAGTTAAATTTTAATTACAGTTTTCTTTTGGAAAATTTCTACATTGACAGAGAATTTGTATATGAAAGATTTGTTGGTGATAAAAAAGAAATAAATTTCCTGGAAATTCATTGGTAAAAATATTCTCGATAATTAATATTTGACAGTAAAAATATGCCAAGTTAAAGCGATCAACAAATGAACAGGAGGACAGGGAAGAATTCGTTGGTTTTTCCCTCAATAGCTGATATGTCAACAGCTGTTATGAACTGCGCAAGACAATTGGCCGAGTGAGATCTCCTCTAGAATATTGGGGCTCACGTGGCCCACTGCTAACGGACTTAGTATTAACGCTAATAAATCCAAATACCTGGTTATTCAAAAGCAATCCACAAATAATTTCATACCGAATATTTATTTTAGTAACAATTGCTTGGAAAGCGTAGATACAGCAAAAAATCTTTGTATCTTTCTTAATAAAAATTCTTTCTGAGTCAAGCCACATTAATTATGCTTGTGGTCGCAGGTATGGCCAACACACTATTTTACAACCATCAGAATTAGAATGCTACGGGCCAAAACTTAAATTATACCTATTCTACGGTATGTATGTGAACTACTTAATAGTTATGACACCACTAGCCAAAAAAAAATAAAAAATTAGATCAGTATATAAAAGCATTATTCGATATGTATATGGCTTGGTAAGATTTGTTTCTATGTACATCAACATTCGCAATAAAATTATACGGCATTCAGTTTGATGACAATTTATAAACAAGGGTTCTTGTACACTTGCATAAGATTATATGATATTATATGAAATAAAGAAATAAATAAGTAAATAAATACAGTTGAACTTCCATAACTCGAACTTCTCTAACTCGAACTAATTTTGTTGGCAGTAGCGTTAAAAGAACAAATCACATACAATTTTTCTTCCGTAACTCGAACTGCCATAAGTCCAAGTTCTCCATAACTCGAACAAAAAACATACACATGAACTCTATAACTCGAAGAATTTTGCTTGTTAAATTGGTTGTTTGTTTTTGTGTTAATTTTGGTTTGTTTGTTTTACCCTCTTTGTTTGCTTGAGCTGGTTTGTATACTTTACATGCTATTTTTGCTCAATCACATATTTCAGAATATTTTACTTAACTGTAAGTTTATGTATATGAGTACATATGCTTGTTCTTTTATATTCTTAAAGATGTAGTTTTCCATTAGAGGCCATTTTAAATAAAAATACATGATACAAAAACCTTTTATTCTATTTTGACAAAAAATTCTGTAACTCGAAGTTTCCGTAAGTCGAAGTTTTTTTTTGGGATAATGGTGTTTCGAGTTATGGAAGTTCGACTGTAAATAAAAAAAAAAAATAAATAAATAAAAATAAAATTTTAGGAAACCAATTGAATTGAAGTCGAAAATCTATTAATAGCAATAATTTTCTACAGAAATTTGATAACCAAAAATTTTTTATTCATAATAGAACAACCACAACATTAGTATGAGTGACAGTTGTTATTCAATTCTAAATAAATTGATTGAATATAATGAAATTAACAATTAATCAAATTTTGCTCTTGGAGGTAGGGGCTCTGTGATTAAATGCTTACTGGCTGTTCTTCTAAATGCGATCGAAATTTTCTTTTCGCGCATTTGTATTAGAAACAAAAAAAGACAATAAAAAAAATATTGTTGCAAAAGAAAACAAGCAGTTAGACCCCACTGTGTTTAACATACATATACATACATTGATAAGCCTGCTGTTAAGTCAAATACTTTTCAAAACAATAAACAGCTGTTTTTTTATTATCAATTACATTGAAATGTTATGGCTTTTGGGGCAGCTGTTACTTTTTAAGCGAATTCAAAAGTATCTACAGCATAACAAAATTCTAGCAGTTTGTATTTCTCAGATAATTTCGCTCTTGTTTAGCAGTCAAAACAATTGATAACCTCTCTGTTATGAATTCTCTATTTGTGATTTCAACAACGAACTGAACTCACTCACATTAACACTCACGCACTTTTCTTGTTGTTAAATGCAACTCTCTCGCTCTCTATGAAATCGTATGTCATGGCTGAAGTTGTTTGTATACCATGTTTTATGTATTGTGTTTTCGTTTTCTTTTTGGAAAAACAAATTTAGAGGCAATGCACCCTAAAAATAAACTGTGTTGTACTCAGTGTACAATGGAGGCGAATTCATTTCGTAAATTGTGTTTTTAAAGTGTGTGTGCGTGTGTGCATGGGTGTTTCACACACAATTTCCATGGATAAGATGAATTCGCTGTTGAACATTAAATGTTGAACATTTAATGGTTGAAAGGTACTCTTTAGTTCTATTGCGATATTGTCCGGGTACGGTTGCTAAAAGCGGTTGTTAGAGATTGGATGCGACGGCGTTGCACAAACGACGGCCAAAAAACGGTATTTGTTTGTTTGTTTTCTTTGAAAAAAAAAAGAAGAGCAGCATGTTTTCTTTGGAGATGCAAGTAATCAAAGAATGAAGAAACTCATGTAGTGTGAAACATTTTGTTGGAAAAATTTAAAACAACAAAATTTATTAAAATAAATTTTACTTACAATAGCAATAAAATTCTTTAGGCTTCAAATGAGACCCACCCCAGTAGACATGTTAATGGCACTTTTTTTTCAAAGCCGATAAATGTGTATAGTGCGGTAGACTCAAAACTGTGTTTTTCTAATAGAAACCAAAGAAAAGAAAATTCCTGTATCTACACATACATGTGTATGTCAAAAGAATATCTCGCGTTTCCAACGATTTTATTTGTTAAAACAAACGAAGATCTAAGACACATACACAGAAGCCTGGAAAATTTAAACACACAATATACATACATAACTTGAGAAACAAACAATCTTGCACTTGATATTTGTTTTCCAAAAAAAAACGTCCCTAAAAATAACTTATCTACTCAAATGGCATGTGGAAATTAAGCCATAAGAAAAACTACTAAAATTGCATCACTGGAGCCAAAAATTACATTTCAAATTCACAAGAAGTGCGGGTTTTTCCTTCCCTAAAACATTCAAAACAACATTAGTGTGTCGTTTTCCAAAAGTGGGCAATTTTCTCAAATCACATACAAAACGAAAAATAATAATAATTCTTCTCTTTAATGAAAAAGTAAAATTTATGATGAAAAAAGAAAGCGACAAGCAAATAATCGAAAATAAAAATTAATGTATAGGAAAATTTTAATTGGAGTGAATTTCTAAAAGAAAATTATAATTGGTGGAAAGAAGAATAAAAATAAAAGAATGATGAAATTGATCATAAAAAGAAAAATTAATGAATCTTAAGAAGTCAAAATAGAATGAAATAAAAGCAATTTTTTGGAAAAAATTCTAAACATAGATACAAAAAAAGAGAAAAAAAATATATTAAAAAGTGCATAGAAAAAAAAAAGAAATGTTTTGAAAATTGCGAATAATTCTAAATAGTGTTGTAACAACAATAAAATCAAAAATTGTTTATTATTACAAAATAAAGCAGGTGCTTGAGAAAAGAAAACTAGTAAGAAATTTCCTGGATATAGTAAACGATGGATTTCGAAAAACGAGGATAAAGCAAGCAAAAAGGTTTGTTAAAAAAAATATAATAAATTTTTTTTACAATTTCGCCAGCAAGAAAAATTTATAAAATTTTTTTCACCGAAACGAGAGCAACATTTTATGTATTTGTTATATGCCACATATGTATATAGAAAATCGGTTTTTATATATTTCAAACATGAATTTTGGTCTTAATTTTATCATTCCCTACTCAAGGCCAGAATTAATATGAAAAACAATAACAAATTTGAAAATCTTTTTCAAAATTAATGTTGGTTTGCTTACAAACATAATATTTAAACTTCATTTATAAGCGTTTCCTTTTTTGCGCCGTGGAGAATTTGAAATTTTATATACAAAAGAACAACAAATTTTTGGAAAAAATTTCAAATTTGTTATTGTTTTTCATATAAATTGTGTTACTGCCTTGTGAATTAAAAAATTATGGCCCTTTTTTAATTAAAATTGATATTAACAAATTTTCTTTTAATTTCAAATTTCTTATTCTTTTTTGTATAAATTCTTGTATTGCGTTGTGAATTACAAAATTATGGCCTTAATTTAATTTGTTATGAAAGCCAACTACAAGTGATTGGCTTAGGTCTCAGAATACCTCTCGAACTGTTTTCTGTCTAGCTTTGTAAGCCATCTTTAGTCATCAAGAGTTTGTTAAAACCACTCAACTGGTCAGTAGAGTCGAAAAGCTTTGAAAAATGTTTCAAACTTTGGTAGTGAACTCATGAAGACAAGCAAATTTTCCGCATTTCTCTGCATTTTACTTTTGATAACAACTGTCCTACATTGGATCAGCGCTGCGTACTGTGATTTGTATTTTTGAATTGGTTCTTAAAGCAAAATTTAAGCTCAGGTTTTAAAAAACTGGGTTTTCTTCTGCAAGAAAATCATGCTGCAATATCGGCTCCCTTGTAAAATCAACAAATAGCTGAGCTGTTCGTACTGGTATATCAAAACCAATGATTTTTAAGTGCTCAAAAATTAAATTTTTTAATAAAATTTTTTCATAAAATTTAATAAAAATTTTTTTTTTCAAAAATTTTTTGCTTTCAAGTTTCACAGTAAAATTATTGCCAAATTATTGGAAAATTAAAAAAAATTATAAATTTTACAATTATCAGCAACAGGGCTGGGCCGTATTTGAAATACGTATTTAAAATACAAGTACGTATTTTGTATTTGTAATTTGAATACCTGTCATGCTTGTATTTTGTATTTTAAATACTAAACTCTTAAGTATTTTGTATTTTTTTTTTATTTTAAATACTTGTGCTTTTAAAAACCTTTTTCTAAATACATTTTTAAATTATGCTAGGAAAACTGCGCTAAAAATTATTTAATTCATAAATCAACTAAGAAACGCTAAATTTTGCTGCTGTTTTATTTCCGAAAAACATCAATACCACGATTTAATTACCAAACGGAAAATACCTGTGTAAAGTAAATGCAACTGAATGCATGCACACTGAGAAAGTCGCCAAGCTGTCAGAAAGTTAAATAATGAAAAAATAATATACAAGGAAAACAGAGTTTGACATTTTAGTCTAAAGCAAGAAGAGAAAAAATTATCAATCAGATGATGATTTGGATGGACTTTATATACCCGTATAGTCTTTGGTCAAACATCTTTTTATTGTCACTTATTTCGTAATTCAATTATTTCGCTTTCAATAAAATATCGCTTTCTAATAAGAAATCATTGAGTTATTGTCGCTAGCTGATTTTACTCATTCACCATCAGGCAAACTGATACCACATTTGAAAAGCTGGCGTTTATGAAAGGAAATAAAAACTTTTTTGATTCAAAGAATTTTGTATTTTAAATATTTATTTTTGTTACACTGTATTTTGTATTTCTAATACTTGCTTTTGGAATGCAGTATTTTGTATTTTAAATACTTGTAACAAAAAGTAATTGTATTTTAAATACATCAGAGCATGTATTTTGCCCAGAATTGATCACCAAATTAATAACATAAATTACTCAGAATTGTAAAAAAAAATTAACTTCAAGAGCCAATGGAAATGTATTATTTTAGGTAAAATATATTTTTAGCGTTTTCTGTTTTTCAGCCGTCTTTATGCCACCGACATATCATTGATGCTAATCAACTCATCAGTAGACTCGAAAAATTTTAACAGAATGTTTGAAAACCATTTACTTATTCCAAAACTCTCCGGGAACAAAATGAGAATCATAAATGTTCAAACAAACATTTAGACAAACCAGAAGACATTTTTTCGTCCTGCAACTTCTTTACTTTTCTTCACAACTATCCTACAACGAGTTATCATCGGTTTCTACAATTTGTATTCTTGAACGTATCAAGAAGTAAAAACTTTTCAATATCCAAAAATGCAGTTCATTATTTATTTGCTATAAGAGCCAATTGATATTGATTAGAAGCAAAGAAATGTCGGCGGCATATAGACGGCTGAAAAAGACAGCAAACATTAACAAGGTCTATTTTTAGTAAAAATTTTCTCGTAAAAGTTGTAATTTGACAACTATTGCATACCGTAGAACTGCATAGAAAACCCGCCGAGATGCACAACTTGTTTTTACTGTATTTTCTAAAATATTTCTTGTGTACAAAGTGGCTTTAAAAATACTTTTCACTTGAACGTATTTGACAAGTTTATGCATGAAGTGCTTTTAAAAAATATACATCACTTCATCTTTCTCAATTTTAAAAGTAAAAGTAATTTTACGTTATATCTTTTTAGTTACAAACATTTTCACTAAAAGTATAAATATCAAGACATATTAAGGGGCACACTCTCTCAAAATTAAGAAAAGCTTTAGGTGTTAATTAATTAAAATTTTCCATAAAAATGTTTTTTAGTAAATATTTTAAAAACATATTGATTTTATTTTGTTTTTTTTTTTTAATAAAACGTTTGAGTTGCAGTTTTACATCATGTAAAACATAATTTTCTGAAGAGATCTACATAAATATTTGCTTTTAAGAAAACCAATTGTTTGTTCTTCAATACTTTATGATGGTGTATCAATAGTATTATATAAATATTAAAAGATAAATGGAAACCGAATGCACTTGAAAAATGCTGCTCTGTAGAAAACAGAACCTGAAATAAAAGAATATGAAACACAGGGTCCGCCATCTAACGTTTTTCTTTTCAACTAGTCCTTATTTCGTGACTGGTAATACTTAGCTCATATCTGATTTCATAGATAATTAGTTTTATCCAGTGTGTATACGCTTTGCTAAGTCGGCCTGCGATTGACTGGCAGAACGTGCCGATTTTGCCAAAAAAATCATTTTTTCAAATGAAGCTGATTTTGATCTTGGCGGGTATGTAAACAAGCAAAATTGTCGAATTTGGGGCACAGAAAACCCGCACGCATACAATGAAAAGCCGACGCACCCAAAATGAGTCACTCTTTGGTGCGAATCGGTCCAGAGGCATAATTGGGCAGTTTTTCTTCGAAAATGAGCAAGGAGTGGCCGTTACAGCCATGGACGATCGTTATCGAGCCACGTTGAACGAATTTGTTTAGAAAAATTGAAGAGGAGGTTATTGGCAACAGTTGGTTTCAACAGAACGGCGCTACGTGCCACACAGAAAATATTCAGTAGTTTTTTTTATAGCATTTAAAAAAAAACTTATTTTGCGGACCCGTTATATAAAGTTGATTTTTAAAAATGTTGTATAAAATTTTGACATACATAAGTTATTCAATTACATTACAAGCCTGAGTGCATTTCTATCCCAGCATCCTGAAGTAATGAGAAAAATGTAGTTTTCTGTTTTATGAAACTTTTATCAAACATCTACAATAGAATAAAAAAAAAACACTCTCTATGAAATATCAATATGTTACACTTTTCTATTTTCTCTATTTTTTCTTTTTTGTGCATTACAAAGCCTTTAGTGTATTTGTTTCATCTTTTAATAAAGTAGTAACAACTCTAGTTGTGTATGTATGCGTGTATGTGTGAATGAGCATGTCTATTTTTAATTAATTACAATTTGTTAATTAAAATTCTTGAAATTTGGTTTATTTTCATTTTATTTGCTCTAAAGCTTGTTGCCCATCAGCCAAATATAAAAATTTCCCTTTGAAAATGCAGCAGTTGTATGATTTTTTTTATTATTTGTATGAGTATTTACGTGTTTGTTTATTTTCTTTTGTAAACAGATACAGGCACAGAATATGTAAAATGTAACACACACACACACACACACACACACACACACACACACACACACACACACACACACCGACACATCATTTCCCCTTTGAAATGTGAGTTTGTTTTAAGGGTGATTTTATTTTTATTATTATTTTTTTTTTGTTTTTGTTGTTCAGCTTGTTACTGAATATTTTGCCAGCTTTTTGTTGTTGGTGTTGTTTTTGTTTCTTCTCTTTGCTCAGTAATCATGTAAAAGCTAGAAAATTACTTTTAATTTAGCAAACACTTTTCTGTTTAACACACACACTCCAACACTTGCATTCGCTCACATGCATGGATTTTCATTTGGTCTCGTGTTTGCACGAGATGTTGTTGCTTGCGTTTGCGTGTGTGCGCGGCTGTGTGTGCTTCACATGCCCAGACACATTAAGGCAATGAAAATTAATGGCATTTTATATGCGTTTTGCGAAAATTATATGCACATTATTCGTATGTAATTTTTGTGTTCGCATATGGGTTGGTTGGTTGCTCGCCAACCTTTTTTGCCGGCTGGTGATAGTCAAGCCCCGGTCGACAAAAAAAAGAATTGGTAATTTATTAATTAGTGTTACAGAATATTAAAGGGATTTGTGCAATATTAATTAAAAGCCAGTTATTTGGAGGATAATTTTGAAAATTTGTTATTAAATCATAAAAGAGAAGAAAGAAAAACTATCAAACGCCATAAAGATTGCAGTTTTGCACAAAAGTTCCCAATAGATAAATGACAAGCAAAGAAAACTAATCACTGAAATATTTCAAAGATCAAACAATCATAATAGTTTTGGGGTTGTTAATTTTTTTTTGAAGAATTATGACCATTATACCTCCCGATAAATAATATGGTTTTTTGTAGATCTTGAGAACGGTTGAAGTTGCAAAATCTGACACTAGTATAAATAAGTTTCATGGTTAATGGATAGTAACGGAAAAGTGGGCGTGGTACTTCCTAAGTAAATATAATTGTTTTTTACAAATATTTTAAAACAGTAAAAGTAGAAATTTTTAAATTTAACTTGCAAGAATTGTGAGTGCTAATTAATCATTTATTAAAAGAAAATAGGCGGTGTGGTGTAAGTGATCCTGGTACCTGCCCTACAAAATAAACTTTGGTTTTTATATACCATTTAAGTTAAAAACGTTCAAGGCTTAGTGAAGCACACCTGGGACCGGCCAATATTTAGCATAGAAAATTTCATTAGAAAAAAATCCAATCACATTTCTTATTTCTAATATTTCTTTCTCATTAAATTACAGCCGCCTAATTTCATTAATTTCATATGCAAAACATGACTTCAAGTACGTCAAGTAGCAGCGATAGAATCTTAAAAAAAACAAATTTTAAAACCTTTGAACGCACAATTATAATGAAAAAACTTTTAATGCACGACAGGTTCTTAGTTATACACATACATTTATACATACATAAATAGGTATACACTTTTGTATAGGCAAATAAATTGTTTAACAACAATGATTGGTTTTTTGTTATTAATAATTCCAGACGAGCTCTGAAACAACAATCATGTCAGCATGTATTAAAACTCTACATTTAGCACCCCATTCCCAGTCGTGGTTTAAAATTTTTTTTTATTTTTTATTTTTTTATTTTATTCAAGTGCTTTTTTTCTTTTATGGTAAAAAGTACAAGTCAAATGGAAAATTTGTATAATAATGCGAATGATTGGTAATAAATTTTTCGTCAAAACACAACAATTTGTTCGCTTTCAAGAAGTCTAAAATTTAAATCCATAAAATGAGAGAGTGGAGCGATTATGGTTGGAAAGAAGCACAACAACCGGCTAAAGTGATTGAAAGTTTGCAACAAAATTTGAAAATTATTTTTCAGTTCTTTTTTTCTGCTTCTTTGTTTTGCTTACCAATTTAGTTTTTCTACGAAACCAGACAGAAAATTATAAAAATTGTGTTGTTGAAGGCAATAAAAGAAGAAATACAAAATAAAACAAAAAGAACTTGGTTATTGTTAGCAAGCTAAAAGGATATAAAAGGAGCAGTAACTTTGTTTTTTGCCTACACTGGAACACAGCCGCACACACACACACACTCTACTGTATTCACATAGATATATATAGCCCAATTGCTTACCTACTCGTAGAACACAACAGCCCCGCACAGCCAAAAAGATGGAACATTGAAAAACTTGCTTTTTTTTTTTGTTTTTGGTTGGGAGTCATCGTCTTTGTGAAACATAAAATTCCAATTTGTGTTTATTAAACTCGAGCGCTATCAACTCACGTACTACATACAAGGACACTTACATTTATAAATGCTTATTTTTACACAGCACAAGGATACCTACCACCACTACTACTGCTAGTACTTTATCGAACAGTTGAAACAACATCATAGACAAAAACAAAAACAGAAACAAACAAAAAAAAACTACCCCAGAAAGCAGTACATTTTTTTGTGTCGCATACAGGATGATATTTTTGAGAAAGAAAAAACTCCATAACAAGGTTAGCCTGGCATATATCCTGTTTTTGTGTCGAAATACGGGAATACAAGTAACAAACACAGACGTAAAACACACGTTTGTTGTAACCCAACAAACAAAAGTAACGGAAAAATCTACCAAAATTTCCGCCAAAAGGCAAAGGTCACATATGAGAAAATATTTGACCATCTTTGCAAAAACAAACCTGGCCACCACTCTCAATATTCGCTAACAAAAAAAAAAAATGTGACCACTACTTTCTTATTATTCTTTATATTGCCTAGATACTACAACACACAAAAACCTAAGCGATAAACGTTAAATACCACAAAATCATTAAATTTCCTACAGAGTATATTTTAAGGTTATGTCTGCTCAACAAGCAAATGAGAAAGTTTTCCGCAAATATTTATTTAGTCATAGAAAAATTTTTCAAGAGTAAAGACAAATTCGCTTGATGAATGTTGTATGTGCTCACTGAGCAAACATAACCTTAAATTATGCTCTTGTGAAATTTTGTCTTCTTACGATGATTTTCTATTTGGCTTATCAGGTTTAAAGTAATTATTATTTAGTAATGCAATTGCAATAATTTAAACAAGACCAAGACGCAGCTCATACAAAACGGTAGCTGGGGAACAACTAATTGTTTGAATGCAGTTGCACTATCTGGTACCCAGCTAAAGGTTTTAGAGGTTTCTTGTCTTATTAAATTAATAACAACCCACACAATTATGTAGAGTGAACTTAGTGCTGAACAGAGTAGCACAAAATAATTTAAAAAAAATAAATAAATTTCAAGTTATAGAAATTAATCTTAATATTTAATTATTTTGACCCTTTTTTCTTATATTTTATATATTTATTTGAGCTTAAGGTCTTTTAATAAGAGAATTGGAGTATTTGAGTATTTTTGTCAATATTTCGCTCTCCATCTTGAAGAAGCTATCCGAAGGAGAGCGAAGTATTGATAAAACTACTCAAATTCTCTAATAAAAAGACCTTAAGCTCAAATAAATATATAAAATATAAGAAATTAATCTTAAATTGAATTGAAAATTATTAATAGTATTTTATATAACCTGTATTAGAAGCAATTTGGATGCTTATGATTGTCGTGGTGTTGTATCCTCCACCCAATAAGTCTTCAACTTTCTACTACTTTCTTTGTAGTCCTCAAAAATGTTGTTCACTACAACTTCACCACAAACAATTCTTTCTTATGCTGGATGTGAAGCGGGCATGGTATGTAACCCAGCCCATAAGTGTTCAACTAGACTCTTCCGAATTTTTAGGGTTCCGTAATTGCAGATTTAAAACGGAAGACTATTAGTGAGACTTCTACGTCCGTCTGTACGTCACTCTCTCCATTTTCTGAAACGGTAAGAGCTAGAGAGCTGAAATTTTCACAGCACATGTGGACCTCCGGCCGCTACACTAACAATTACTAAAAACAAACAAAACATCTAACTACCAAAGAAGCTTTCCATGCAAGAAACTGTGAAAATTAGGTAAAATTAGCTATAACTTTTGAACTATAACAGCTAGAAAGCTGACAATGTCACAAAACATGTGGTAACACAGGCTATACAGCAGCAGATACCCAAAACAGCAAAAAGTTAAAAGCTAAAGGGGGCCCTCATACAAGAACCTATAAAAATTAGCAAATATAGAACTTCGCGGGAGAACAACTTTTTAATACGTATGAAAAAGTTTCAAAAAATATGACTTAGGATGCTTACAACTGTTTATGAATTCAAGATTTTATGTTGTGTGCAAAAACTTTCCTCTGATTGCACTGTTTTCCCAATATTTTCATGTTCATCCCAGTAAATTCCACAATTTCATTGTTGATTTATTAACAAAGCCTCCGGCAGGCTTTTACTTCAGTTCTGAAAGTACCACGACCACCTCTACAAACCTATAAAATTCCTATCTTTCAAAGTCTGGCTCCTTATTCTACAGTTTCCCCAACATTTTTTATAACTACAAAATAATAGAAGCAAAATTTTTTAATGCTCACGTTGTTCCATCTCAAGTCAGCCAGTTTGATTTATTCAACTATTTTTGTGATTTTCGCTCTATCAGATTTTACCTTAACATATTACTTAGTTTAGTTAAGATTTAGTTACTTTTTAAGTCTTTTAGTTTTAAAATGATACATTCTATTTATTTATTTTTCTTGTTCATCACATACTTGTGTTTACTGGGTTACATGAATATTCGTGTGCATGTATTTAATAGCGTCTACCCGGGTATTTATAGACGACCATAGAATGCATTTACAGCACAATTTTTGGAAATGTTTTTATATTGAATTGGCGTTAGAAATTTGAAAGAAAAATGCAATCCTCCCTTAGAACCAAAAACAAAACAAAAAACAAAAAAAATCTATTGCCTTAAAAAAGAAAAAAAAAACTGAAACCCGCCTTCATTAATGAAAACTATCCTTTCAATTCCAACTTGATTGACTCACCACACACTTTAAAGGAAATATAGCAACTTCCGTAAATTTTATGTTCCGTCTGCAGTCCTTTTTGATTTGTATTCACAATGTCAATGTCGTGTTAACTGCATTTGGCCGTGCGTGCGCTTTTCTAATGTCTATTATTATTTCAAATTATGACAACAATATGTTATGACTGTCATTAATTTTCCAACAACATTCTATTAATGTTCTTTAGAGCCACCACCATTGGCTGTTGTTTTTTTTTTCTAATATTTTGTTGTAATTTTTTAGCACCTTTTTTTTGACTGCCAGCAAAATGTGGTTTCTGTTAAGTTGGATGGTTTTATTTTTTTTTTATTTTAATGTTTCTAACATAAAAATAGCATTGTAATCCTTGATTTTATTTTATATTATTTGATTTTTTTTCGTTTATTTGTATGAGTTCTTTGTTCATTTATTTTCTGCGGAGCTCCTAATTTCGTTAATGCGTTATTTTAAAAGAACTCACATTTGGCGTAAAATATTTTTATTTCGGGATTTACTAATGATCAGTAAATAAAGCATGAAGTGGAAAATTCTACGTATTAATTTTTGTAAAAGGCAGCAGTCTTTTTTTTTTTGAAGGCGGCAGCAAAGACGCATTGCATACCAAATGAAAGCAAGCACTGAAAAACGTTGAGGTGGCAGATTTTGTGAAATTGATTTTTAAAAGGAATTTTTATGAATAGATTAAATTTTTTTTAATTAAATAATTGCCTTAACGAGAAAAACTTTTTATAACTTGGGTTTTAAAAAGATTAATTTTAATGAAAGATGAATATAAAAAAAGGGTAACTCTAACAGTTGCCTTTTTTAAAAATTTTGTTAAAGAAGTTTATTACTTTCGGTCTAAAAAATAGACCTTAATGCTTTCTGTCTGTTTTTGCCGCCGTCTATATGCCGCCGACATTTCGTTTCTGCTAAACAACTCATCGGTAGACTTGAAAAATCTAAAAAGGAATATTTGAAGCCCAACTACTTATTCCTAAATTCTTATGAACAAAATGAGAATTAGAAATAAATTTTTTATACAGAAAGTAATAAATTTCAATTGGCTCTTATAGCGCATAAATAATTAAGTTCATTGTTGAATATTAAAAAAATTTTTCAAAAAGCCAAAAGTCATGTGAAGAAGTTAATTTCACCAAAATATATATATTTTTTTAACATATACATATTTTATTAAAAAAAAAAAAAAAAACTTTGAAAAATAGTTTTTAAAAAAATGTTTTCAAAACAGGTATTTTCGAGAGGAGAACTTTCAAATTAGCACCATTTTAAAAACACCTAAAAAAATACATTTTAACAAGTAGGATTTACAAAAAAACAAAAAAACCTTAAAAAAGGCTTGAAAATTAAAAAAAAAACGGTTTATATAAGTAACTACATTTAAGAAAACCATAACCATTGCAAAGTTTTTTTTAATCACCTTTTGACCGAATACATTTTTAAAATAATAAGCCTTTGACAAAAGTACATTTGAAGGAAAAAAAAGCTTTATAAACAAAGAACATTTAAAAAACGAACCATTTCAAAAAAATTATTTTAAAACACATTTTATAAAAACACGCTATAAAGAAAATATCTAAGGAAGGGTTAAATTTTAGAGGCCGGCGAACTGAGTTTTTGCATTATTAATTTTTCCCAATACACATAATTTCAAATGGACTGTAATCTTCTCTTATTTATGGTAAATGATTTCATTAAAAACAAACTGTTTGTTATCCATTTGATAACATATAAAATGTGGAAACATTTGTCACCAAGAAAGTATCGCATTTCTTTAATGTTCATCAAAATCATGTGCTGTTTTTATCTACAAGATAATAAATCCCTTTTTTTAAATTTAATAGGAAATTTATTTGGTTTGTGTGAAATGTGGGAGAAAAAGAAATTTGAGATTTTGATGAGGCATTAAATAAACTTCAATGTGGAAATGCCATGTTTTACTAAGGAAAATAAAAACTAAAACAAGAAGAAGAAAAAAAAAACATACGACAGCTGCCGTTTCGTTACACTTGTCTTACTAATTAAATATTTAAAAATATCTAATAAACATAAATATTCTAAATAAACACTGGAAATGTTTTTATTTACACAGTGGCTTTTAAAATTCCATTTGTGCCATCTATACAGGTATATTTTTTATGGAAAGTAAAATTGGTTTCATATTCATACGTTGTTGAGAAAATTGTTTAGGCTTTATCTTTCCGGTCTACCTGTTAAAGTAAAGCAGCCTAAGGACAGCCGATTTTGAGGGTGTAGTTTTTGGTTTTTATTTTTGTTAATGGAACATTAGAGCAGCTGGTGGTGGAATAAATTCTCCAAAAAAATTCAAAAAATTTACATTAGAGCAACATTTTGCTGAAAAAAT
This sequence comes from Sturmia bella, assembly GCA_963662145.1. Classification (NCBI taxonomy): domain Eukaryota; kingdom Metazoa; phylum Arthropoda; class Insecta; order Diptera; family Tachinidae; genus Sturmia; species Sturmia bella. The sequence continues at coordinate 19,120,339 of OY759172.1, read as the reverse complement.
GTGAAAATAATTACTTGCATTTTAATACGATTATGTAAATATTCATTTGATATGTTGCCAGAGGATTCTTAAGACACGAAATGCATTTTTCGAAAAATTCTTTTGAATCCATAGAGGGGGAGAGAAGTGTGAAAGAAGCATGTTTTGGGAATAAAATAAAAGCCAGCTTATTTTATTTTAGTTTTTTTTTAAGTTCTTCTTTTTTAGAGGTACTTTTTTTTTTAAAGGTACTTTTTGTAAACAAGGTGCTTGTTCTTTAAAAGGTTCTTTAATAAAACAGTTATTTTTTTAAAGGTATTTTAATAAAAAATTTCCTTTTTAAAAGGTTATTTGTCTTAAAAGATTCTTATCATATTATTTTTTACCGTACCTTATTCTCATTCAGTTTTTCTGCTCTTATTTACTTTTTAAAACGTACCGAAGATCATTTTCTAATGATCTTCTTGAAAAAGTATTTTGCACTTTATTTTAATAGGGCCTTTTTTTATTTTTTTGTAAAATATACTTTTTTTTAATAAATTTAAATAAGTTTTTTTTAAATAAATTTTATTTAGTGCTAATTTGTTTAAGGAACTTTTCATGAGCAATATTTTATTTTAAATATTTTTCAGGAATAATTTAATTTTATGGTCGAACATTAAAAACTGAACAAAATTATTTATTTGCTAGAAAAGCTAAATAAAGTAAATTATTGTAGGTCTAAATATAAACCTCATTAATGTTTTTAGTCTTTTTCAGCTGTCCATATACTGCAGAGTTGATTAGCATCAACGAAAGGCAGAAGGCTGAAAAAGATAGAAAATAATAATGAGGTTTATTTTTAGGTCCACAATAATAAATTTTTAGTCAACCTTTATGATTTACCGCTGCTATTTAATCTATTGGGCTTGCGTTCGATTTTACTTCCTGATAATTATGAAAGATATTTTTTTTTTTTTTTGTGAAAAACTGGAATGATCAAACATTTTTAAAGAAGACAAACACCGGTATTCATAAAAAACAAAACGTTGCTCAAATACATTTTAGAAAAAATTTTTTAGGAAAAATTTGTTGTAAAATGGGTTTCAACAATAAAACATTTTTATGAATTCCGGTGAAAGACTTTCATTATTTTTAAAGTTTCATAATTATTTGATAACAAAATAAAAAAACAGTTTACAATTTCGAAAATTTTTCTTTGAGTAGAATATCATTGAAAAGTAATAATTTTAAAAGGTGTTTGTTTTTCAATTACTTTTAACAGCTACATTTTTACCTGTCCATTCAAAAGGGTTCTTTCTTAAAATATTAATTTCTTAAGACCTTAAATTTTATGCTTTGCTTAAAGAATACAAATATGGACACTTAGAATTGACACTGTAACCCCTCTCAATAGAAACCATCTCACCAAACTAGACTTCAAGTTTAAAATATAATTTTTTCTCTAAGGCAAAGTGTTGGCGTTGGTTCTTTTTTACAAATCGCTCAAGATTTGTTTGCTGTCACTTTAAGCAACTTGTAGTAACCCAAATAGCTTTTAGTCATTATCTCTTGCCCTGTAGTGGTAAATTGCTGTAAGCAACTAAATTGTCTATTACCAAGATTTGTAAAAATATTACAATTGTGAAAAAAAACAACAAATATAACGCAGCTTATAAAGTTTATGGAAACCATGAACATGTTGAGGAATAAATAATTTTTGTTCTGTTTTTGATTTTCTGATCGATTTTCTGTAGTTTGTAATAATAATTCCAATGTTGTAAATATTAAAATGGAAATAATGAAGGTGTGTCGCTTAAAACAATATCATTATGATTATTAATGTGAATGACATAAAATATTTCGAGGTCTATTAATTTTATTGCTTAAGTAAAAAAAAAAAAAATATAAATATAAATAATTTTAGGCAGAAAATCCATTCGTACACAATTATAAAAATAAACAAATTATCAAAAAGGTGAATACGAACTTATAAATAAATAAGTATCACGGATACTGCTATGGACAAGGGGAGGGCAAGAAATTGCATTGTCATCATGTTTGTTTCTTTGTGTAGCTGTAAATTTATAAGCCATTTAAGCATTTCCTACACATGGCACTTCGAATTAAATGGCGAGATGTATTTCCAACACCCACTAAATATGTACAATAAATCTTTATTCTTTTGAAAACAGCCATAAATTTATTGAGATACAAACATTTATATGAACATAAATATATTGCAATAATTTTAAGGGGAATTTTAAATTATGTTGAGCCAAACGCAAGCAATTTGTTGTTTCAGATACCAAGAATCTGTTAACGAAGTCAGAGACAGAGGCGGCAACTCACAAATACCAAGAATGAACATCTGGAGAGTGTTCTAAAATTGGAATTTTCTACACCTTAAAGCGAATTGCTATCGTAATGCCGTAAACGGGACAACGATGCTAACGTTGAGACGTATTATTAATAATCTGTTGTGTGAAAAGTACTCAATTGCATTGCGTATACGTATGCTTTAATATGTTTTTACATGACAAATTATTAGCACACGCATGTACCGATTCCACCTGAAATTATTTCGCCTTTGCGTAAGTTATTTTATATAACGGGTTATCCATTTTGCGGTTTCAAAAGTACAAAATATTTTTTCCCATAATACTTTTTTTTATTATAAACTTTGAACGCTGACATTATGTGTGAAACACTACATTATTTAAAAGACCACCACGCGAAGTGTTGCAAGCATTGATTTTTTTGAGGTCATTTTAGACCACTTTTTGACACATATTAGGCACTATCTCTGCCATAACATGGCGCATGTTAGTTTTTAAGTGCTCAAGAGTTAAAGGTTTATCTCCATAAACACGGTCTTTCCGTAGCCCCCCCAAAAAAAAAAGTCTGATGGTGTCAAATCGCTTGATCTTGGTGGCCAGTTGATATCGTCACGACGAGAAATTCCGCGGCCAGGAAATATTTCTTACAGTAAGGCCATATTCACTCGAGTTTTGTGGCCCGTGGCACCGTCTTGTTGAAACCACATATTCTCCAAGTCGTATTCTTCAGTAGCAGGCAAAAAAAAGTCGGTTATCATATGACCATAACGAATTGACGGTGACTGAGAAAGATGTTTAGTCATTGGTTTTATTATGGCTAATAAAAGCAATCATCAATTTTAAGTTTATAGTCGGACTATATGATTTATAATTGTATATAATTTTATCGGGCTATCTAGTTTGATTTTTCTTAATCCGAATTGAGACAGACTTTTTTGTGATAAAATTGGAGTGATCAACATTTTTTTTAGAAGGAGACAAGAAAAGTAAAGTTGAAGTCTTAATGGCTGGGGTACATACCAAGGCTGCTGCATGACCACCATGTCGCCCATCAGCTCCCAAATCGCTTCCAAACCATAAAGCTCAAATTAATACTTTTACAATTGTTATTTATTACTGTGGGTGTAAAATTATTATTATTACAAGTGAAACAAAAAAATATCGTCGTTTCGATGAAGAAAGTTCTTAAGAATTCTATTTATTTATTTATAAAAAAATAGATATTCTTTTTTAGATTTTTATTTCTTTTTTACCGATTTTCTGCGGTAAAAAGTTTTATATGCCCAACAATTTTTTCTTTATTATTAATTTTATGAAAATAAAAGCCACAACTCACACATGATAAAGAAAATACAGTATTTTTGTTTTTGCTTGTCAAAATTAATTTGCAGCTTCAATATAGTCATTCTTCCATGCTGCTGTAGCATTTTTGTTTATTTTGGTTTGGTTTTTCTCTTATTTTTTTTTTTATTAATAATTTTTAATGGTTTTTTGTTGTTTTCTGGGAGCAGCTTGTTTGTATGTGTATCAATTTAAATTCTGCTTTATCATTGAAACTCATAAATCATTTTGTTGTCGGTTTTTTAAAAATTATTTCACTTCAATGTGAATTTGTGGCATACATATACGAGAGTACATAGTTTTGGCAAAGGCATTTTAATTTGAATACGTATAAGATATTTATTCTTAAGCTGTTGTATGTGAAATGAAATTTGTTTCCTTTATTTATCTGTGAAAAGTCATAAGAGCTTTTAAGTCTTGAGTCGAAATCAAAAGATTAATTAGTAAATGTTGTGTGAATGTAAGTGCTTAAGTTTTATTTTGTGGCGGCTTAATTCTTAACTTTTGGCCAGAGCGTGACCTAGAATAATTGTTAGGAATATTGTTACTGTTATTGTAATTCTTTTTTGAGGTTTTAAGTAGGGTTTAACTAAGCGGTTTCTCTTAATATGGCAAGACCACACAGCGGTGTAAGTTAGCAAAGGTCGTGAATGCTTGTGACCATGTTTTGAATTATAATTTGTAGCAATTTTGTTTTCAAATATATTTAACTCAAGAGTGGTATGAAGTTTATGGCTTAGAATGGTTCAGGGATATTTAGAGAATGAAATAAGGAATGAAATGCACTTTCACTTGGTGAAACACATCTAATTTCCTCCCAAGTTTTCTTATGTTCTTATTTCACCATATTTCAAAAAGCAAAAAGAAATTGCCAGGGTGTCCGCTGTCAATTTCCTTTGGAAAAGTTCAAGAATATTTCTACATGGTATGTTTTTTAAAATATCTTGATTTATGAAAGCAAATTGATTTCATTATAACGATACTTTGGAATTTTTCTTTTATTTCCTTTGTTTTCTTTAAGCCTTTTATTATTGTGCATTCTATTGTAAGCTCAACGAAATAAATCTCTTTTTTTCTTTTTGTCAACATACAAATTTATGTTAATAATTTAGCCATAAAATATGTTGTCTTTTTCCTACTTACAACAACACACAACAGCCTTAAATTAAACTCTCCAAAATTGACATTGACAAATGTCCAAGCCAATAAAAACACCCGACCAACACTTTCAAATGTCTTCAAGAATGAGTGTTTGAAAATTAACACTTTGAACGAGCAGCCAGACAGATACCAGCAAAGAAACACAGTTGATTTCCAGGGAATTTGTTAAAAAAAAAATCTGAGAAAAAAAAATTCAAAAACGTCTAAGAATCACTTTATATGCTTATAAATGAGAATTAAATGTGATTTTATGGGCATGTGTCTGATATCTGTTCAATAGGTTGGTGCTAAAACAGAAAAAACTTTATTATAATATAATTACAAAAATTGATCACGTTGTTTGGAAAAAAATTTAAGCTTTTAAAACATGATTCTAATGATTAATATTTATTTTTATACGATTTTGACTTTTTTGGTAATAATTTCTAGGAATTTGTTAAAGCTCATTGCATTTAAAAAGTCACAATTTCGAACTCAACGGAAGTCCTCAGGTTCAGTTGAAAAACAAAAGTTAATAAAAATAAAACTGAAAATTATGCTTTGACCAAAGAAATAAAAGTAATCAGGTGACATGCTGTGTAAAATTGTTTTGTAACTCCTGAATATATCAGAGATAAAGTAACAGCCAATACACACGGTCCAAGTAGACAACTAGTTGCTTTGAGGGACATAATGTGTCTACCCCAAAGCCAAAGAACCTCTGGATTCGTATCCCAACTGAATCCATCATTAAACATATAAAAAACTATATATTTTCAATATCACAAATTCAAGTGCATCTTTCGCTTTACAGAACTTAATTTATTTTCTATTTTATTTTAGATAAAATATTCGGAAAAATGCCCAAAAAAAGTTGCCAAAACTGGAGGAAAAAGGAAAAAAAATTCATTTTCTTATCGGTCGTAATATTTTATTAAAAATTTTTATATAGAGTGCTACAACAAAAGCGCTTAATGTAAGTTGTTCATAACATTCATTTAATTAAAATATGAACTTAATTATTTATTTGCTTTAAGAGCGAACTGAAATGTATTAATTCAGGCGCAAAAATAGTTTTACCTGGATTCGTATCCCAACTGAATCCATCATTAAACATATAAAAAACTATATATTTTCAATATCACACATTCAAGTGCATCTTTCGCTTTACAGAACTTAATTTATTTTCTATTTTATTTTAGATAAAATATTCGGAAAAATGCCCAAAAAAAGTTGCCAAAACTGGAGGAAAAAGGAAAAAAAATTTAATTTCTTATCGGTCGTAATATTTTATTAAAAATTTTTATATAGAGTGCTACAACAAAAGCGCTTAATGTAAATTGTTCATAACATTCATTTAATTAAAATATGAACTTAATTATTTATTTGCTTTAAGAGCGAACTGAAATGTATTAATTCAGGTGCAAAAATAGTTTTAAACATTCTTTTAAGAATTTTTCGAATCTATAAACTTAAACTAATAGTATTTGACTGGAGCAATTTCTTACTAAAAATATTTCGCTTCACTTCTACGCATCCCATTTAATTCGAATTTTATAGTTGCCTACATTTTCAATCCACTTTAATGTGGTTTTCGTTATTATTATAACGAAACTGAAATTACTGTGACCTGCTTTTAGGCGGGAGGCTCTATTTGAATTTTATTGAAAATTTAGATAAGTTTAAGTACTTTTTTTTATTGCAAGCTGTGCAGGACGAAAACAAGTTATCTTGGGTGGAAAAAAGAGTCATCTATAGCCACTTAAAAAAATATATTCATCAAAAACAAAAAAAAAAAGAAATGGTAAAACAGGAAAAGAGAAAAAGAGGAGGAAAACAGCGATAAGAAAATATATTTATTATCAAAGTATTATTGTGCAAATGGCATAAACTGGTTTTTAAACGTTTTTCTTGCTCCTCCTTAAAGTGTCACCCAGCTTTGAAAAAAGAAAAAAAAACAAAATTTTTGGTGGTTAAGGTTGATTGTTGTTTGCCACCATGATGGCAAAATTTCTATTTACTTTTTTTTTGCAGTTTTTGTTTAAAATTAAGTTCATGAAACTTATTAAATTAGCATATGAATCATTTAATCATTTAAGATAATTTGCATACAAATTGGTCACTTTGAGTTTAATTAAACACAATTGAAGCGTAAGAAAACAAAATGCAAAAAGCGCAAAAACACAAAACACACACATAAAAATACGCTGTTACAACACAGCCATACATACACAAACTCATACTTTGTTACATTTACAAACATATTAACCACAATTACACAAAATAGTTAGCGAGTATTTGAAACGCAATTATGCAAATATTGAATATTATGGCTCATTTCCTTTTTTGAAGGTTTTTCGAAAACAGCTTTGTTATTGTTGTTGTGTTTAATAAGTTAAATTCAACGTTTGTCGGATCAAGAGGTTTAATTTTAAGTAATTTTAAAGAAACAACATTTTATCAAACAAGTCGTAGACCGGCAGGCGAAAATTTATTTTATCATGCAGCACAGTGTCATGCTTGATATGAAATTTATAAATTTTTTGTATCAGTTGTGGCATTTAATTTAATATTTGAAGCTAGAACTAGGTGCTGCAGAATATGGAGCTTCTACTTTTCTTTGACGACAATTGACGACAGTTTAAAAATGCATTTCACACACTTTCTGGTTTTTTCCATCAAATATGTCTACAAACGGCAAAAATTGTGAGCAAATTTTAGCAAAGCTGGATCTGCAGGAAATGTTAAAACTCTTGTAAATGCTCAAGCAGCTAGTTCGTTGTGTTTGCTCGCAATAGCGTGGCAGAGGAGCCGCCCATGTCAGCCTCGAGCCTATCAAATGCACATATCACGAACAGCGCTCAAGCGGGTTTTTAATACAGATTTGAAATTACATGCTTAAAAGGTTCACGGGACTATAGAGCTGAGGCTTTAGTACTATTTTAAGCGTTGCCCCGGAAAATAAATTTTAAACTTGCCAAATTGTCAGGCAATAATGATTCACCAAGGTTAAACATATTTCCGGGTATTTTTGGATTCCCTTCGTTTTAATTTCTCGAGCAGATCTGCTACGAAGATAAACAGCTTTCTTCTAAAATGTTCTTTAGAATCCCCAAAAAACATTGCATATCCTCGTTCTGTTAAACTAATTTTTGGTCTACAACTATATAAGAATTGATCAAGTAGTAAAAGAAAAACATTTGCCAAGTAAGCGCAATAAATATTTATAAAATTGCAAACTTATATATAACATTTGAAAAATTTTGTATATTAGAATCACAAATACTTATTTGTGTGTTGGTAATTTCACTCATTTACTACTAACCAGACAGAAAACATATTCCGTTCCTTGTTTCTAGAATGAAAATAGTAACAACGGCAGTCCTAATTAAAATAAACAAAGATAAAAAGCATACATTTTGTCACAGTTTTTGACTATATTTGAAGAAAGCAGCAACGCTATGAATATTTTCACATTTTTCTTGTTGTACTTGTTTATTATGTACATGACAAGGCCCTCTATCTACCGCTCTCTGCCTCATAAAGGAAATAATGCACTTCCAGACAGTCAACAAAACAATAATTCTATAGCGCAAACAATTCCAGGGCCGTATTATCTCACGTCTCGATGATGGTTTTGGACAACATTGAAATTTATTCTTTGGATTTTTTTTTTTAAGTAAACTCGTATGTCAGTCAATACTATCAGAATGATTTATTATTTAAAGTATAAAATAGTTCGGCACATCAGTAACATTTAATCACAATTAAAATTTATTAGAGTCATTGAAAATATGAACAATCGGGGCTTTGGCCGATGTTCTTTTTAAGCGTAATCATTAGAGATTCCTCTATCATCTAAAAATCAATTTGCATGAAATCACAAGATTTCTAAAAACATATAGCTTCAAAATTCTGACATTGTAAAGACTTATTTTATGATTTTTCTAAAGTAAAGTCGGTCAAAAAATTGTTCCAGGCATCACTAGCAACATAGTTTTTTGCCTTATTGAAGTAACGCTTATTTTGAGGTGCGATAAAGGCTGATTTGAAAGCAGGTGATTGGTTGAAAAGGGCCGATAGTGAAAAATAAGAAAAGAAATATCTGTGCACGTTTGCTTTCACAGTTTTAAATAATTATATTGGGCTGGAGTTAAATTTTTATTTTTGAAAAATTGAGAAAGATTTTTCTTTGTGATAAAACAGGAGTGATCAACACTTTTAAAGGAGACAAAAGAAAGTACGCTTGAAGACTTATAGGCTGGAGTGAATACCATGGCAGTTTTACGACCACCCAGTTGCTTATCAGCACCCAAATTGCTTCGAATCCAGGCTCTAACTAATACTACATATTTTATACTGTTTTTAAGCAGCAGCTCACTTGAACTGAACTACCGCACCTGAGCACTTTAGGTTAATCTTAATCTTTTTCTAATGATTGGAGTGTTTTTTATATACCCTCTCCATTACCTAAATGATTTCCAACTGGTTTTTGTGTTTGTTGTTATTGCATCAGTGATAACAACGGCTTCAAGGTTTTCGACGGACCCAGCAATTTTTAAGCATTAATTTTAACTTTATACTCGCACTATATGATTTAAAATTGTTCTTGAGGTCGATTCTTACTGCCTCAAAATTGAAAGAAAGTTTGTTTGTAATAAAACTCGAGTTATCAACGTTTCTCAATTTCAAAGAAGTAAAACTCGAACTCAATCCTGATAAGATTATTGACAATTTTAAATCATATAGTGCAACTATAAAGAAAAAACTATCACTATGCTTTGATTGCGTATATTTGACATAAAAAAAACCAAAAAATAAATATAAAAAATCCTTGGGACATAGATGCTGATGGGAAGCGTGGCGCCTACGAAACAGCTATTGTTCCCTCAGATAAAGTCATAATTTTATGTTTTGCTATTTATTATTGATTGTTAATTTTAATTACTGATTATTAAAGTCAATTATGGCCGTTATTTGAACTAAAGCCTGCCTACAAACACTTAGAAATTTGTAATCGTGCATTTTGTTTGGATAATTTTTTAGTACAGAGAGTAGGGAGTAATGGTTTGTTCACTGCAATAAGCAAATACATATTGAGTTTTTCGTTTAGTTTTGTAATAAAAAATTTATTAGAAAAACATTTTATATGTATATGATTTAGATTGTTATAATTTTGATTTCCGGCAACGAAGAAACGTGAGCGGGTTTTCACTCAGGGAAAACAAAATTATTCGCACCCAATCACGATTTATTTTAATGTGATTGAAAACAAAAGCAAAGAACAACCATGAAATGTGTTACATATTTACTGAGTTCATAAAAAGCCATAAAAATATTAATAAAAAAACACAATTAATTAGTTATATTACATTAGTGCTTTTTTTTAACAGTTCCGGTCATCATAATAATAACACCGATTTTAATGAATTTTGTTTATTTCTTAAAAGTTAACAGAACACTGATCTCCATTCAGGCTGCTAAAATTTTAAAAATGGCTTTCTCTGTTCCCGGCACAAAATCAAAATATTACTCAAAGTTTCATAAAAATTTTTTATAAATTCTCCCCAAAACCTTGATTTTGAAAATTTGCCAGAAGCTTTACAAATATCTTCGGCTTTACTGTAACATTTTTTTTATTACTAACATTTTGTTGTGTTAAGCATAAAAGAAAGAAAAAAAATGATTAATTTCATTACGTTTGTTGGTTGTACATCAAACACACTACTACCTACCGCAGCCTGGAATTTCAATGAAATGTGTGTATTTTGTTTTACACGAGTTAAGTTTTACGAGCAGCCATTTCAAGTTAACAATGTTACGCCTTTTTGCTGGGTCATAGAAACGCGCGGCGGCTGCCATGGCCAATAAAATGTGAAATGTAGTAGACTCACAAGACCATCATGATGATGTTACTTTAACAACAGTTCAACCTCATGACGATGATGATGATGAAAGTGACCAGCTCAATTTACTCTTTTTCCCCAGTTTATGTTCATATGTCCAAACGTGCTGTCGTAATTACATGTCTTCTTTTCAACTACAAATCTTGAAAACTAAAAAATTGTCATAAAATTTTTCTTGCTTTTTTCATTTATTTATACTTCATTACATGTGCCATAAAAGTGAACGAGAATAGTAATCAAATTCTGCTAATGAATCACGTTTTATAACCGAGTGGAAACTATTTCGAAACGGGGAGTATTAAACGTATTCGTATGTTTAAAGTTATTTCATTGAAAGTTTTTATTAAAAGGGCTCTTAAGAAATACATATAAAAAGACATTCAAAAAAATTAAAGTGTTTTATTTGAAAATTTCCATACACAAATTTTTTAATTTGGATATGAAATAGATATTAATTTTTTTTTTTAATACAAAGCTTAAACATTAATATATTGAATTTTGTAACAAAGTGTTTTATTTAATACTAATGGAAATGTTTTAAGGCCAATAAAAATTGATTGCTCTTGTTCAACATTTCTAAGGATAACATATAAACAAAGCAATAATATTTAAAACGCAACACTGTATTGACATATTAAAGCAGGAGGGATCAAAATTAATTACAATATATCGGTTTTACTTCTTCAAAATTGCCATAAGTTTTCTGTGCTAAACTTATAGTATTGAGCATTTTGAAAGCGGACAAGAAACCAAAATTTTAAAACTAACTCGCTGGGAAAGCAATTTGGTTGCTGATGAGCGACGTGGTGAAACTGAAACAGCCATTGTTTGTATCCCAGCCCATACAACTTCAACTTTATTTATTTTGGCTTCCTCGAAAATGTTAAAAATTACAATTTTATTACAAACAAACCTTTCTCAATTCTGTGGAAGTAAACCCCAGATAAACTTAATAAAGTAGTTAAAACGTTTTCTCGAAACTAATGCAAAATCAATTTGAAGCAAAATCGTTGATAATTAATTTGTACTAAACTAAATTGAAAAATTAGTAAAACATTTTAATTTTTGTTTGCATGAATTTGTTAATGAACTGATATCACTTGCCTGATTAAGTGACTAAATGATGGCGAATTTAATGAAGTATTATAAGAATTTTAGTTTATCCTTTTAGTAAATTACTAACTGATCTAAAATAGGAACTAGTATAAGGAAACATATCAAAATTTAAGCAGTAAAAGTGGTTTAGAAAACACGTATGTGTTTTGGGTGCTTTTAAACGATTTTGTTTCACATTAATGCTTTCAAATCACATACGGCTTGAATTCATTCGATTTTGAAACTTTTAAATTCACACGTACTTTGTGTGTCATGTGATTTTGAAATGTTATAATTTCAAAATCGATAGTGATTCAAAATTGTATTAAATAAAATGTGGTTTCCATAACGGCAATTTTATATGATGTGATTTGAATAACACATGTTGAATGTTTTAAAAAACAAATAGGGTTTCAAAGAAGATGATTTTATATCACTTGATTTTATTTCCACATTAGTTTCGAAATTAAGTGAACTGATATCGTGGAGAATGATATAAGCAAACGATAATAAGAATTATGTGATTTTGAAATTATATATTTTTTTTATTTAACCAAGGTTCTATTAACGATTTATCGATAACAAAAATCTGCTCATAAAAAAAATTGCTCATTAATGGCAAAATCTTTAAAAGCAAATTGATCCATAACAAACATTTATCCAAACAATTTTTTAAACAAAAATTTCCCAAAACATATTCATCACTACTAAAAAATTTCTAAAAAAAACTTTATAATTAACAAAAATTTTCTAGCCCATTCTTAGTGAAAGCAAAAATTATTGTAAATAAATCAACGATAACAATAAATTTCTGCAATAACTTTAGATAATTCTTTGATAAAAAATTTGAAGATAACAAACAGTTTCCGTAAAAAAAAATATCAAATATTAAGAAATTTTATCGATAACAAAAAAAATTTTTAATGTAAATTTTATGATAACAAATATTTTCTATAAAAAAAATTTATGGTTGAAAAGCGAAATTTAGAAAAATTCATTTTACAGGCTGGTTTCGATGTGTTATATCTGTATTACACACGAAGCTGATGTAAGAGGACATTTTAAATTGCCAACAATGTTAAACTATAGTGACTCTGCTTTATTAGGAAAACCAAACCCACTTCTTCAATATAAGCTTTGACAGATCCTGTTTACTCAACTATAGGCATGATAATAAGAATTATGTGATTTTGAAATTATATATTTTTTTTTGTAACTAATTTTTAACTAACATTTTTCTTAAGTTCATTTTTAAATTTAGAATCAGTTAATAATAAAAATAAAAGGGCATTAATATTATGTCAATCTAAAATCATGTGAGCCTTAAGAGATAAAATTCTATGTTTTAGAAATTCCATGTGAGTTGAAATGAAACGATTTTTTTTAACGTTGTACTTTCAAATTATGTCGATATATATCACAGATGAAAACGAACTCAAAACTAAATCACCTAAGGATTGCGATTAAAAAAGCAACTATGTATTTAATTTTTAAATAATGTGATACCAAAATCACATATAATTGTTTTAAAATAGCTTGTGATTTGAAATCATTAGATAAAAGAGGCACGATTTTGAAATAAAATAGTTTTAAAACCATGTGATCTCGAAATCTTGTGATTTTAAAATCTTGTGGTTTGAAATCACATGGAGTTTTAAGCCAATGAGCCAAGTTAAGTTAACTTATTCCATAACTCCCATGAACAATATGAGAATCAGAAATGAGAATCAAACAAACCTTTAACACATTAAACATTTTTTCTTTGTTTTGCAACTATTTTACTTTTCTTTGCAACCTTCTAAACAACGATTCTCATTTTGTTCATGGGAATTATGGAATAAGTAGTAAAGTTTCAAACATTCTCTTAAGAGTTTTTCAAGGATACTGATGAGTTGATTAGCAACAACGAAATGTCGGCGGCATATAGACAGCTGAAAAACACAGTAAACATTTGACAGGTCTATTTTTGGACCTGAATTAATCATATGATACTTTAGATGAGATAATTTTATACTCTGTGATGAATAAAGCTAGTAACAGCAATGTAAATTAATATCTTTACTTAAATTTAATATTATTTTTAGATCACACACAATTTGCATTATTTCACTTCAAAATCACTTGAAATTTGAGATCGCTGAAGCGAATTAAAATTTAAATGGAATGGGAAATCATTATGTCTTTAAGTCACGTGGCATACAAAATCTTATGATTTAGAAATCACTTGTGATTTTCATTCAGGCTGCGCTCAAAATGTTGGAATATATTGATATCAACGAGTGTTTTTAAAAAAGATAATTTAACTTAACTTTAAAACTTCAAAATTTTTGATTTACGAATGTCTTGCCAGTTTTCCTAATCGTTCTGATAGATTGCAATAACGTTTTTGCTGTCTTTATCTATAGCTATCTATATGTAGATGGCAAATTCTTGGTGGCAAGTAACTAGGTGGTCAGTAGAAGGTTTAAAAAATTTGAAAAAACTTTTAAAACACTCACTTCATTTTGAAGAAAATACTGAGCCCCTTTGTCTTTTAAGAATTTAAATTTGGTGAAAGTCTTTAAAAAATTATTAGCCACCCACTATTAAAGGTAAACAGTGACACTTAAATATGACTGACAGCAGGCAAGAGACATTAATTTTAAATCAATTGTACCAACTAAACACTTTTTGGGATGAAACAGCTGAACGACGTCGTTCAACAATTTCTAAGAAAAAAACATAAAAGAAGAAGTTTATATTATAAAAATAAATTAAAAGTATAAAATACCTTTTTGCTAGCTTAAAATTAAAAGACACATTAATTTTATTTTAATGTTAAAATGGTTGTGTGACTTCAAGAAGAAAAAAAAAAATCATTACAATTTCTAAGCATAAATTTTCGAGACGAGACGCAATCAAATTAAAAACAAAATCTATTTACATACATATTTGCATATATTTCCTGGTTTGCAGGAACCCCTTAAAACTTGACTAAACTTTAACAAAATAAAGCCTATTTTCAGGTGTCTTTTACCTCTCCTTGCAAAAATTCAGTCGCATAGAAAAAAGTTATGCTTTAACACTCTTTAGCGCAAAGATTGTATATTCTTAGCATTTTCATTACATTAAAGTGAAGCAAAGTCCCTTTCTTTCATCCTTAAAACACCCTGTATTGTTGCTGCTATATGAAAGAAAAAATGTCAATTTCGATAATAACTTTCACCTTGCTGTCTATATGCTGCTGACGTTCTACAAAAAAAAGAAAGGAAAATGAAAAGAAACTGTTGTGCTGTGCAAGAAAGGCAGGCAAAGACAAGCCAACCTAAAAATATGCTACAATTTTTCTTCTTGAAGGCAAAATATCCATAAAATCAACATTATTTCAAGAAATGCTCAAATGTGTTTGAGAGCGTGTGCGTGTGTGTGTGTGTGCAAAAAGGATACAAATAACTGTCTACGTGTAACGACAGTGGGAGCCAAATAAAAAACTCATTTAAACTTTTGCGCCCCAAACCCAACTCCCCCACCTTTCAAGAAGCATTAACAGAATGTGGTAAAAAGTCATTATTCCTTTTGCCTTTTTTCCCTTTTCTGCCCTTCCTTAGGTATTTATTCCCTTTTGCAGCATATTTTTCCATTTATATATTAACTAAACATACACACGTACATAAGTATGTATAGAAATGTGTGTGTGTTTTATTTGAAGTATGTATACAGAATCAGGTAATTTTATTATGGCTTAAAAATGCTGAAACACCCAAACAACCCCTGAAATGGAAAGGAAAACGAAGCTGTTTGCCGGCGAGGAGAATATATTATTTGCAACAATCATTCCTTGAAAATATTTTTACTTTGCCAAAAAATGTTGTTCCTTCATTTTATTTTTATTTTTTACTTGATATTCCTCATATGGCTGGGTTAAAACAATCAGTTTTAGCTTCTTTTTCTTACGCTTTTTTGCAACTCACTACTACTACAACTATAATTTCATGTGTATTAACCAAATCCCATGAATCATTTAGCAAAGAAAAGAAAGAGCTCCTTATACCAAAAAAATATAGTTGAGAACTAAAGTTTTACCATTTATCTTAAGCAAACAACACAGTAGTTGTGAGAATCATTATAAATGATTAATGTTTTGTTTTATTTGCTTTACTTTTCGTTTCAGCAATAAAAATATACAAACTCTTCGTATATTGCTCAACAAGCCGAAAAGTATGCTATATATTTGTTCAATCACTAAAGCAACCAAATGTAGGCTATTTATTATGTTTTATTTAATGTGTGGCAGAGGAAATAAAATATAATTGGCATTATTAAAATAAATTAAAAAGAAACAAACGATTTTTGGTTTGTTTTTTTGATAAAAAAAAAAGTTATGGAGTAACCTAAAGATAATTGAAATAGACTTAATGATCGAAAAATTGGAAATATATCAAGGGCTTATATTCAAAAAGTGCTGTCTGCACACAAACAATTTTGCTGAAAAGCAAAGTCTTCGGTGTAGTTGTGTAACTGAGAAAGTAAAAGTCAAAATATAGTATATAATATTATTTAATAGAGATATTTAAGTTTAGAAAGTTCAGTTATAGTTGCTTGAATTACATACATTTTTATGTTTGTCGCCTCATTTAATAAAATTTTGTGTGCGATAAACGAAACTTCTTTAAAGAATATTTACTTCTTTAATTGAATTTTACACAAATAAATGGGCCCTTCTTTATTCTATTTTTTAATTCAGTGTTTAATGCCAGATATTAAAATTAAAAATAAGAAACTGGGTAGTAATAGGACCTAATTTTTTGATATCTAGAAGCATTTCCCCAGACCATTTGCTTGAGACCAAATCTAAACAGCGCCTAACGTTCCTACCAAAACAAATAGTGAGACAGTCGAATTATGAAAATTTATGGCACCTTTTGACCACACAAAACCACACTAACTATTGAAAATTTCGGAGTACCATAAAACAAGGTCAACAAAGCTAGTACACTGAGCAACGAGGTTCAGTACCCGTGCAATCACATCAATATTGTTCAGTTCAGCTCGTTTGTTTTTTTTTTTTTTTTTGCTACAAATGGTGTAGGATTGATGTTTTATTAGAATGTTGGCCATGTGGAGGCTGCGATAATGAAAGAAACGTAGTGGAATTTTTTCCCTAATGCCAAATTCTTTTCCCAAAAGCAATGGAAAAATAGCTGACACAATATCGATTGTTAAAATGACCCTTCATAATGCAAATATTCACTTTTTTATAAGACAAATTTATTGACGAATTCGTTTTCTAAAAATTGGGGGACAACAAATATTTTATGCAAATAATCGACTTAATAATTGTTTTAAAAAATTGTATTTAATTCTCCAGCAAAATTTGTCAGTAATGAAAAGTTCCTACGTGAAATAATTGATAATAAGAATTTTGGTTATAAAAATTTATTGATACAAAAATCTTCTAAGCAAAATGTAATGAAAAACTCTGTATAAATAAAAACTTTTTACAAATATAACAATAATTTTCTACGATAACAACAATATATAGCGTATAAAACTTGTCTGTAGAAAACTTTACGATGACAACCAATTTCTACAAAACTATTTACAGATAGCAGAAAATTTCTAGTAAATCTTTATCGATAGCAAACCATAGAAAATTGTAAGATTTTTTAAAAAATGTATCGATAACGAAAATTTTTATACAGAAAAAGTTTTGACTACAAATATTTTACAAATTCAATGATTAAAATAATAAGATAGTAAAAACAAATTTTAATATATCGATAACAATTTTATGGATAACAAACATTGCCAACATTTATGTAACTTTATCGATATTGAAAACATGCTGCAAAAATTTTCTATGAACGATTTATCGATAAAAAAATTTTGCTATTAGTAACAAATGTTTTCATTAATAGCAAAATCTTTAAAAGCAAATTAACCCATGACAAACATTTATTACAAACAATTTTATGTGCAAACAAAAATTTCCCTCACTACTAAAAATTTTCTAAAAAAAAGTTTATAATTAACAAAAAAATTTTCTAGACCACTTAGTGAAAGCAAAAATTATTGTAAATAATTCAACGCTAACAATAAATTTCTGCAATAACTTTAGATAATTGTTTGATAAAAAATTTGAAGATAACAAACATTTCGTGCAACAAAAAAAAATTATCGAATATAAAGAAATTTTATCGATAGCAAAAAAAATTTTTTTAATATAAAGTTTTTGATAACAAATATTTTCTATAAAAAAAATTTATGGTTGAAAAGCGAAATTTAGAAAAATGTACAGGCTGGTTTCTATGTGTTATATCTTTATTAGACATGAAGCTGATGTAAGAGCACATTTTAAATTGCCAACAATGTTAATCTATTAGAAAAACTAAACCCTTTTTTTTCAAAGGCAGCGTTAGCAGATCCTGTTTACTCAAGTATAGGCATGTAACAGTCTTGTTTTTGCTTTCTGAAACATAGGACTAATTATCTCCCATGCAATCATTTGCAGGGTTCAAACCTGTAACTTCGATTTTCTGGTCCAAATGCGACCTACAAATTATTGCAATTTTTTATTTGATACTATTTGCTAAAATTGACTCCTAAGAGAATTAGAAAAGTTCAATAATTTGAATAATCAATTAATTTTCCATATTTAACTTTTTCTGGTATCATTATTTTATTATTACATTTATCAAGCTCAAATTCGTCTCATAATATTATTCTTGTGATTGATATTAACTAAACAAGACAAAAAAAACATCAAAGACGGGTGCTGAGCAGAAGTGCGGTGGCTTCGAAACAACTAGCTGTCTGCCTTCCGAAAGGCCATTGACGCCTTTTTTGTCTTGTTTAGTTAATATCTATCACCAAAATAATACAGAATGAACTTGAGTCTGTTGAACAATCTATATTTTTTTAGTAAATGTTTTTGAAATTATTTAAGTTAAACTTTTCATTTACGTCTATATGAACCAAGAGACTTAGTTTTTGTTATATTTTATTTTCTTCCATTCTTTTCTTTTCGCCATGTATGGCGAAACATTTTCTGCTTGATTTAAAAATATTGTCTGTAAATAAATGTTTTATTTTCATCTTACATTTTATAAACTCAGCAAAAGAGATTTTCTACTACTTACAAATGTATTGATTTTTGCTAAAGATAAAAAAAAAATAATTATTGAGAGCAAATAAATAGCAGCACAAAAATATAAGAACGTTAATAACGGATTATCCATTTTGTGGTTTCAAAAGTAAATGTAAATAAAACACATATAAAATATTTTTTTTTCGTGATATTTCTGTTTTATTATAAAGTTTGAACGTTGACATTATGTGTGAAACAGTACATCATTTAAATGACCAGCACGTGAAGTGTTGCAAGCATTGATTTTTGACCATTTTCTGACACATATTGGTCGGTATCTCAGCTATAACTTGGGGAATGTTGGTGCTCACTAGTTAAAGGTTTTTTGAGAGTCAGAATATGACAATTTCTGATGTCGATTCAGACATTTGTATAGACCACTCAATCAATTGAGACCTGGCTTTTATCAGCAATTTACCAAGACCTTCAGACTGTTGATTGGGAAAAATCAAAAATTGTGCTAAATTTTTGCGAGTCATTTAACATCACCGTTTGCCAGAAAAGGGTGTACAGCATTTTATGTAAATTTTTTTTTTTGTTTACTTCCCTGTGCTGCATTCAATACCAGACTCTATGGAAATGCAAAAATTAAAACAAGAAACAAAACACAAATAATCTGCTGTTTAATCTTTATTATTCCTCATATTCCAAAACAACATGAAAGGGAAATGAGTTTGAAAGAATACATACATATGTATATACATATGTAAATATGAGAAGAATAAGAAAAAAAAATACAAGTTTTTTTTGTAATAAAAAAATTTTTTATATTCTGTCTAGTGGTTTTAAGACTTGTAGAATTTATTTAAGAATTTATGGCTGCTACATATTGCATATTTTGTATTTACAACAGCTTTTCATGTCATTTCCACTACAAAACACATGTGCCATTAGTAATCTGCTATAGATTTAACAAAATATTTTTTTAGAATATAAAAAATAAAATAAAAAAATAAAACAGAAACTCTTAAGCAGCAAAATTCAAATTCTAGAAAACAATTAATTTAAGGCTTCATTAAATTTAGACCAGCTTAAGAAATTCAAAAAAACGAATTATATGAAAAAATAAATTTCAAAAAACTTGACCATAAGGTGAGAGATTTCTGCTTTCTTTTGCTTTAGCTTGTGCCCTGCTGGAACTCTTTCTTGAAATGGAATTTTCTTTTTGTTATGCTCCAAAAAAATTATAATAATAATAAAAGGAAACTGTTTGTGGCGTGTGTGAATGAGTTTGTTGATTATTTTTACAAGTGTCCTTATTGTGCAAGAACCTGATATGCTTGGAGGAGGAAAAAATAAACAATTCTTTTTGGAATTTCTAAAGAAATATCTTCCAGATTATGAAACACATGTGCCAAGTGAAATAATAAACATATGAATCATAAAATGATGATATTAAAGGCCTTAACGACGAACAGCGCAATTATAAGGAAAGAAGTCGGTCCCCAAAGACGGCACACGGAATCACTAATAAAAAAAACTAATGCACAAATTATTAATTCTCACCAATTAAAGTCTTAATAAAGTATTCCATTTTGGTATTAAAAATTAAATTTTTCTTAATAAAGAAGGTAAGTTATCAGAAGAAAATATATTACATTAAAGAAAATATATAACATATGTAGCTGGGGGACCGCTAACAATGCGGGCGAAAATTATTTTATATTCAACTGGAATATACTGGGCACGATGTTGCATTTGAATGATTCATACGTGCTCTTTCCGAAAGCTAATGTGAATTAATTCTTTCTTTTAATTCATCTCTCTGAAGGTTGAGAACACAATTCGGCATGAAGGAAAATTAATATGTCTCACGCGTACCAGGGCTTTGTTTTTCAAAACTTATAGAAGCTGCATTACAATCACATTCATTACAAAACGTCAAAAACAACAGGCAAGGTAAAAAAAAAATTGAAAATTATATAAATATTTTTAAAATTGAGACTAAACATAAAATAATTTTTAATAAATAAAATTAAAAATAGGGAAATAAGGTTGAAAATAATTTAAAAAAATAAAAAGGAAGTAAACAGAAATGTGAAAGGCAGCACGTTACATTTAATTCATTCACTTCAAACAAACAATGCCAAAAATATTCACTGATAAAACTGCCAATGTGTTTAAAATTAGAAAAATTACAAAAAAATTTGAGGATTTAAAAAAATGACAAAAATTTGTGAACGAAAAAAATCGCCAAAAATTTTAAAATTTGAAAAATCGTCAAATGTTGAACATGCAAAAAACCACTAATAGTTAGTTGTCTAAGCCATTACAAGTTGTTTAAAGAGTAATGATTTTTATGTGTAGGTCACATTTTTATTATTATACGATATAAGTTATCTTAAGTATTGATTTTAAGATAATTAACACCTCAATAAGTACATCCAGTTACTTGTTGTCACTTTGCTGACAGGTGTAATAAAAATGGGTTTAAAAATCGAAACAAATTGCATATTCAAGTGAATGGAAAATCAAGTTAAACTAAAATTCCGGCAAACATGAAGCAGCTGCGATATATTTTCTTTAATAAGTCATCACTAACAATTTAATCACAAACGATTTTTTCTCATTTTGAAGGAACTAAAGCCAAACTTAAAAGCCCAATCAACAGCAAGCAGTTATTAATTTTAAAAACTATATGTTAACTTTATAAACGAACTTTACGATGAAGAATTTTTAGCTACTGTACTGGGTTTTTGTTAAATTTTTCTTTCCCGGAGATTTTATTTGTGGTGAAAGATTTTTTGTGTGGTAAAGTTGTACTGATTAAGATTTTTAAAGCAGTTAAGAAAAGTAAAGAGGAAGACTTATTGGTAGGGGAGCATACCAATGCTGTTCCACATCCATTGCGCTAAACATCAGTGCCCAAATATTTTCGAACCCAAGTCACAACTGTTTGCCGCAGCGCCTAACCATCTGGCTATCGAAGCTCGCCATTACTGACAGGCTATATTTAATCCTAGTGATGAACTATAACTCAATTCTGTGGAAGTAAAATTCGAACTATAGAACGATAAAACACATAACAATTGTAAAACCGAATATGATAAAATCACCAGCGAAATACATGCATACAATTATGTTATGTTATGTGAAACCGGCCCCCTTGGGTGCTAGAAAGGTCCCGTTGTGATCAATGCATAAAATTAAGATTATATGGAATATTTTTATGTGTTTTGTTTTCTCTGTGTGAGCTTTTATGTCCCGTACATCACAGCAATGAGAATCTCTTTAAGCCGAAATATCGATGAAATTTTTGTGAAACGCTCTGAAATATATGTGACCGGTGTAACAATTTCATGTGAAGAAAATTAAAACAAAAACGCTAGCGATAACAAGGAATGCGTAAAAAAAATACTGTCAATTACAGTGGACCTAAAATATGTCTGTTACTTTAAACGTACGAGTATGAGCACAGCTGTAATTAAAAGCGTTTCGCCACGTACATTTGGCTCCTAAAGCATTTTTGTTTTTAGCTTCAATAAATTTGTTACCATTTTTGTATTTTGTTCGCTTTTTGGTGAGGGGGTTTTTGTCTTTCTAACCCCATATCGAGAGAAGCGCCTGGGCTTAGAAAAAATTCAGTCACGTTTTAAATGTTTATTTTGTGTTTATATTTTTTTATTTGTCTTCTACGGCGTCAAGTCATAAAATTTATTAAACTTTTGTTTTTTTTTTTTGACTATGTACATTCTGCAATACTTTATGTATTTTATTGTTAATGTTTTGCAATACTAAAATGAGAAGAAAAACAAACTAAACTGAAATAAAATTCGAATGAATATTGTAGTGTTCAGACACCCTCTCAAATAAAAGAAAAAACAAGAATAAGGAAATCAAATACAATAAAACGTCATAAAACATACAAAAGTCTAAAGTCGTTTATATTGTTTTAGAGTTTTTTGATGTTTCGAGGATTTTTGTTTATTTGCAAATGCTGGCAAAAAAAAAAATTGTCACGTTCTTAAACATTTTAAAACACATCATGTAACAAATTTTTATGTATGTCATTTAATTTGGCTTGAGTACCAACAGGCAAATGAAAGCAAATCTTTTCGCTTTTTGCTGAAGTGTGACATCACATTTAAATGATACAACAAGCAGCATTTCCTATGGCAGCCTATAACAAAAATTTTGAGGCTTATCCGGCAAGATAATGTAACAGACAAAAAATTGATTTTATAAAAACAGGTTTCTTACTTATTTTTTTTTTCTTTGAGTGCTTAAACGAAAACTTAAATTCTGTCTGAAACCGGCATTTTGCCTACAAAATTTATATTTCCGCAAATTCATATTTCATGATTTCATATAATAAACAGGTCTGTTCTAAAAAATCACAATATTTGAACTGACGTGATTTCTGGAAAACGGATTATATTATATAATTTGGTTTCTACATACATATGTAGCATACATACTCTTTATTTAAATTTTAAACTGATTGTTGTTGAATTCGTACTGATTGTTGCAATGGCTGAGCAGGTATGGAAGCTGCTTTCAAGTCGAGATGCTGCATATTCGCATCTCGGAAGAGGCTTTGCAGTACAACAATTAAATTAGCGACTTGAGAAAAAAGGTAATTCAGTTAGAAAACTATAATTAAATAAATCGACCAACTGAGAAAAAATAAAAAAAAAATTTAACCAGCTGATTACGCATGAATTATTTGACAGTCGGAATAAAGGAAAAATCATTATTTTTACCGATTGGGTTCCGTAGATTTTCTAACATTTAAATTCAAATGAAATAATAAGTAAATTTAAATGCAAAATAAATAGGGCGGTTTTTAAATGAAGTTTCATTTATTTTGAAGAGTGTTTTCAGTTTATTTTACTGACAAAGTTTTCTGAGTGTAGAAAAAAATTCGAATAATAAAAATTAATCAATCTAAATGATAATACTCAAACTCAAACCTTGGTTGGTCATTTTTTTTTTTATCAATATCACTTAAGTAAAGAAAAGTAAAATTTTATAGTTAAGTGGACAGTCGGCTGTTTTTGGACACTCTATGAATTTTGGAAGTGTTAAATTTCATAATTTTAACACTGCCGCTCAAAACACACTTTGTTTATTTTTGCTTGTTTTATCGCTTGCGGGAGGGTTGGCATAGTTTTTCGCTGCGTTATCAGCGAGCGAAATTGCAGTGAAAAATTACAAAGTCCTTAAGATAAACTAATGTAATAAAATCTATATCTCTTTTATTTAGGTTATTTTTGCGGTTGGGGGTTGTTACGAAAAGCAAAAAAAATGTTCGTATCACAAATAAACATACGAAATTATTTACGAGTGTTAGTACAAAGTGAAAAACATGTAAATGTAACAAAATGTTCATTTACAATTGCCACTCACTTGGTATTTGATGTTGTATTTCATTTTGTTTCAATTTATTTGCTTAGAACATTTTTTATTTATTTATATAAATAAATATAAAAAAAAATATCTTTTACATTTTAAATTCAAAATTTTTATTTTAACAATCGCGTGCGGATTTTACAATGCTTTTTGTTCCACACTTTTAAGTGAGACTAATGATGTTTGCTTTATTTAAACAACAAATTGTTTGTTGTTCTTCTAACGAATGATAGAATATGTCCAGAATTGTATTACTATATTACAATGTTTTCCACTAAATTGATTTATCCGTTTATTTGAGTTTAAGCACTTGCAATGAAAATATTCAAAGTTAAAATCATTGACACATCTTCGCTTTAGTGTTATTGGTTCAATTACGTTGCTTTATTAATTCAGATAAGAAATAAAGTCTGCTTTTGCTACTCTCATATGAAAACTATCAGTTGTAGGGTACCATAAAAAATTGTCGCGAAATGAAAATTTGCATAGAAAGCCAAAAAAAAAAAAAAAAAAAAAAGCGCAAGGTCTCTAGTGCTGCTGTCAAGCTTGCGGCTCTTTTAAGTGCGCTATTTATTGAAACAAATTTCATTTAATTGCACTAAGAGAACTCAATTATAAAAGTATTGCAGAGTTGAATCTTGCTTAAGTGTTTTAGCAGCCATAAGTTCTTGAAAAGTGAGTAGGGCGATATAATTGTACATTTTATCTACACTGGGGCTGAATCGCGGAATTACGTAATTTTTCTGCTTAATCAAACATCCACAAATACTGCCCATTTTCATTTCTTCAGCCACCCTCTGTCCTATTTTATCAGTTCCAGTAAGTAGGGGTTATCCTGGTCCCAGTCTAAAAAAAAACAATCGTGATTGATTAATTGTGTCCTGCTGCCGGCTTGTTGCTTGTATTGTTTTTGTTTCTGTATTAAGTTTTATCAGGCTCAAGTTCTTTCTATATTATCTTTGTGATTGATATTAATTAAATTGGACAAAGAAAACATCAAAGACATTTAGCAGGGTGGACAACTAGTTGTTTCGAAGCCGCCACACTTTCTCGTCAGCACCCATCTTTGAACTCAGGGGCTCATGTTTCTAAAGCTAAAAACTAGTTGTCCACCCTGCTAAATGTCTTTGATGTTTTCTTTGTCCAATTTAATTAATATCAACCACAAAGATAATATAGAACGAACTTGAGCCTGATAAAACTTTATAGCTGGTACCAAACGGTACTAAAATAAATAGGAGTCGCGTTGCTTTCAAAAAAAATTTGGTTACATAAGTATAGACATATACAAACATGAAAGAGCTTGATGTATTTGTTATTATTAGGGAAACGTATTTTTGAAATAGACTTTAACTTTTGGTTAGAAAAGATATGTAGTAAAATATCAAAAATGCTTTTAAGTTTTTTTTTTCGAGTCCAACGGCGATCATAAAGGCATCAATGGAATGTGTCGGCAGCCTATAATAGAGTGCGCTTTGAGGTGTAAAATAATATTTAGCGGCTTCTCCATTTTGGTAAAAATAAAACACATATAAAATATATTTTTTTCATGATATTTCTTTTTTATTATAAAGTTTGGACATAGACATTATGAGTAAAACACTACATCATTTAAATGACCAGTATGGGAGGTGTTGCCAGCTTTGATTTTTTTGAGGATATTTTCGACTACTTTTTGACACATATTGGGGGTGTGTCAGCCATAACTTGACAAATGTTGGTTTTTAAATGCTCAAGTGTTAAAAGAGTATCTGCTTAAACACGGCCTTTCGCATAGCCCCACAAAAACAAATCTAATGGAGTCAAATCGCATGATCTGGGTGGCCAGTTGATATCGCCACGACGTGAAATTACCTGGGAAGGAAATGTTTCATACAATAAAGCTCTATTCGCTGGAGTTGTGGGGCATGAGGCACCGTCTTGTTAAAACCACATATTCTCCAAGTCGTATTCTTCAATAGCAAGCATACAAAAAAGTCGGTTATCATATGACCATAACGCTGCGAATTGACGGTGCCAGTCGTTTAATCGTCGTTTTCGAAGAAGTCAGGTCCAATCACAACTTCCCACTAAAGGGTGCCCCAAACAGTGACGTTTTCTGGATGTGATGGCTTCTCTTCAATTACTTGTGGATTCTCAGAGCCCCAAATACAACAATTTTCTTTATTAACATACCCACCGTGTGAGAAATGTGCTTCATCCCTGAAGAAAGTTTTGTTCGAAAAATCGCCGTCCACTGCCTGTTGTTCCAGCACACATTCCACGTATCTACGAGGTTGTGAATGGTCGGTCAGCTGGCTTCAGTTGTTGTGTGAGCTGGACTTTATATGGACGTAGGTGTAGATCTGATTGCCGGAAGACAGTCCTCATTGCTGAGAACGACGAAGAATCGACACATTCGGGTGTGCGGCAACACTTTCACTTACAGCAGCGATATTTTCAGCGGAACGAGCGAAACGATGATGCACAGGTCTCACAATATTTGTAACCACTACAGTCTCTTCAAAGTTCTTCACAATTTTGCCAAGTGGCTGAGTAGTTATAGCATTATGTAAACCATAATCTCCACTCAAAGCACGATATGTGACTGTAGCAGAATCATAATTTTTGTAGCATGTGTGATAGTTAAGCGATCCACCATTTTCGGCAATGTCAGACTTTCAACTGAGAAGAAAAAAAATTGTTTAACAATTTAGGTTGATAGATGTCGAATTCCAGTGCCACGTAATGAATAAATTGTTATATTATTTTGTAATCATTGTACAAAGATTATAAATGCTCCCCTGAATTTACCACTCAAAAAGCATTTAGTAAAAAAGGCTAGTGTTACACTGTATCCTTAAAACTATTAGCCAGCTAAACCTAATACTGACATGCAAATTATTATTGGAGCACCCTGTGGCGCCGTAACTCTTCAAATCTATTTTATTATGTTTAAATCGTTTTCCCCAACTTGTGGCTCTTTCGCCTCCATAAATACTTGAAATTTTTATATCCATTTATTTTTGCAGTTTTATAACATTTAATGTCCTTATTTTACTATCATTATAGCTGTTAAATAGCCATATATTTAACACTTCTTCTTCCTCTTCTCCTTTTGGCTGCTGTTTAAAATACATCTTTTATCTCCAATTAATTGAGGTTTAATATGTATAATGCAAAAGCCTGGCAAAATAAAAACCACTCTCATAAAATGTATTAAAAATACCATAAATGAACTTTTTTTCCTTCAAGTCATCACAATTATTATCACTTCTCGTCAATAAACAAGGACGGACGATTTGCCGTTTCTTCTTTTTTACGCGGTTTCTTCTTTAATTTGCCAGGTCATAAAATTATTCCTGAGCGTTTAAGGCGAAAGAAACATTGATGTGTGTTATTCGCAAATTAAATTATCGCCCATAAAGATCAATGAAGCTTAAATAAGAGAATTTTTTTCGATTTGTTTGCTTTTTCTTTTGTCTTATAGTTTCAGATTAAAAGAAACTAAAAGGAATATAAATCAATTAAGCAAATGAGAAGATGCCAACAAACTCTTGTCTTATTTGTTGAGCATCTTATTTCATTTAAGTTTTTTTTTTCTTGTAAGTTTTTGTCTGTCATTTTCAGGGTGTTTTCAATCTAATGATTGATTGTTGTATTTCTTTTTTTTTCAAGTGACTTTTTAGTGGAATTTTAGTTTATCATTTGGACGTACTTTATTTCCGTCAATTAAATATGTATGTCCAAAGTGATTAGTATGTTGCCATTTAAGAAAATAATTTTATAAACTGGTATTTGCCAGATAAAGATATATAAGTGCATAGATGTGAATATTTGTGATTTTCGATTTATGTCGAAAAAGAAAACAATAATAAATTTTTTTACGATTTTCGAAAAGAAAAAACCCAAGGTATACAGCATAACTTAAGGCTCATTACACCGTGGATAATGGAAATTAATAAAGCCTGCCTTATCTCTTCATATCTTCCAGAAGAATGGACTAGCAGTG
The DNA here is from genome assembly GCA_963662145.1 of Sturmia bella. Classification (NCBI taxonomy): domain Eukaryota; kingdom Metazoa; phylum Arthropoda; class Insecta; order Diptera; family Tachinidae; genus Sturmia; species Sturmia bella. The sequence goes on along the minus strand of OY759172.1, from coordinate 19,092,091 downwards.
ATGTCATCCTCATCGCCAAGGGAAGAAGAACGTTTCAAGCAAATACAAGGGACCACAGGCTGATCAGTTTTACATATTTTCAGCTCAAGATAATGGAAAGGATGGTATATAACTACATTTATAACTAAGATTCATAATTGGCAGCCATCATCTATCGCCAGCTCAGCACCCGTACACCAAGGTTGAATTAGTGGAGACGGTTTTGCACTCCTTCAACTTTACTTTTCCTGGCTCCTTTAAAAACATCGATCACTACAATTTTCGTTACAAGAAAAGCTCTTTCTCAATTCTGAGGAAGAGAAAATCGAACTAAGGCCCGGTAAAAAAATTAACAATTGTTATTTATAGGGATGTATTTTACAAAATATCGAGAACAATTCATCATCAACATATGCCCAAATATTAACATGGAATTATTGACTACTTAATTTGGTTTCTATTATTTGAGGTCGACATCGAAATTGGTATTAATGATTGTCATTATTGTTGGTGAGCACCTACAGCAAGTGGGAATGTAGGACTGTTATGTTGGTGGCTTAATATTAGCGGGAATCGCCTCAGGACTCTACTCTTCTAAAAGCGAGACGCGACAAGCGAAAAAAAAGTTTTTTTTTTGATTTTTGGCATCTTGTAACCCATTTCACCTCGATAAGGAGTCATTTGCCTCAATTTCATATCACTGAGATTTTAAATTCAAGCCCTACAAAATTTTGAATACCAGCTTTCTAGTAAAGTGAAATTCAACATATCCAGCCCTGATGTCTATATATATTAGATTTTGGTCTGCTAACAATCTCTTGTCAAAACTCTCGATGACTAAATATTCAATTTGATTTTAATTTTATCTCAAATACAATTATAAAGGAATAAATGCAAAATGTTTGGCACTTTGGCTTTGTCTTAAGAATAAATTTAATATACTCCTTTTTTTAATTTTAATGAAGCAATTTTCGTTTTATTTCTTATTAAGAATCTAAATTGCTGAAATTTAATTTTAAGTAAATAATAAAAATTCTATTTCTTGTTTTAATAAAAGGAGTATGCATAAAAATAGCTATTTCACAAAATTAAACTGCTCATCTTAAGACCAAACAAACTGTCTGAAACTTCCCCAATAATTTTGAAGCTTCATTATTATGAGGGTGCTAATTAATATTGAGACGCCTTCTTTATACAAATTTTTGTTTTTAGCATTAAAGCAAACACTTGCTGCATCTGTTACATTTTTAATAACACGCACACACAGGCAGGCACTCAAACACATTAAATAAAATGAAGCCTTAACTGGCTGAAATCCAAAATTGAAGCAAAGAAAATTAGTTTGAGTTGGGAAGATTAAAATTACTTGATTTTTGACTGTCAATGTTGTCTATACAAAGTAACATTGAAAAAAATATGTGTGTATATATATTCAATTTTAACCCAAAAATAATATAAAAAAAAAATAAAATTTACTGTGAGACATTAAAAGACAAAAGACACATGCTGCACCAATAGAAAGATAAATAAGACAACAAGAGTATCAAGGCAACAGCGTCATCTACATTTTCGGTTGAGGCAGCATCTAAAATAAACAATGACAATGCGTTAAACTAAAGTGAAAAATAATATTAACGACAATCGGCAGACAGGGGGACGGACGGACGGACTGACGGATGAACAGCCTGCAACACAAAAACGCAGATGTATAATCACATGCATATAAAATATATAAAACAACATAAAACACCGTCAGAACAGACAGGCTGACAAACACTGAGCGAAGTGAACACCCATAGTAAACAAATGCTGGATGTTTGTTCGTACAGCCAATGCAAAATAATACAAACTGTAAAGAAGATAATTTTTTTCATCACCAACCACCTCAACCCACACTTTTTTCTCTAATACTTTTGCCTCTAATACTTTCTTTCTTCTCTCTCTCTCTCTCTCTCACTCTTCTTATTCCCTTGTTTTTCCTTACTTTCTTACATTAAAATCGCATAATCCCTACAACAGTTTAAATTCAGTTTAAAAACTACTTTTTCTTTTCCATTCCATATATTTTTTGTGTGTCGTTTTCGTTTTTAATTTCTAATGTGTGTGGCAGAAGAGACAGAGACTGTAATTTTGTCATTAGAAGTTGTGGCAATTTAACGCACAAACGAATGAATGAATCCATTTGCTTTGATGTGCGTCAGGCAGAATTTTGGAACACATGTCTTTACTTTTTATGAGCTTATGGTTACACTTCCTACAGATTTTCTTCGTTTTATTATTTCTTTTCATATTTTCTATATTTTTTTTCGTCAGTTCTTGAGAGTTGCTAAGATGTCAAACCAAGTAATGCCAATGGAAACGGAAATTACATCCGCGTTAAGGCTCAAGGATATTGATAAAATGCTCGATAATTTAAGTCTTCTAAAGTAATAAGCACACTCCAGCACACACTCATATACACCAATTCGTTACACAAATCTAATTCACTAACTCAACATCATGAAGGAAAATATTGGTAAATTCTGAAAGCTTTTAAAACAAAATTTCAAAAACAGTCTTTAAAGACATTTTATAATAAAATTAGTTTCATTCTCCAGTTAAAGCAAAGTTAAGTGCTGCCCTCACTAAGATGACATCATACATTACAGTCCAGATGTAGCAAAAAAGAACTAAGTAAAAAACACTTCAAAATTAAGACTTGATTCTCGAAAATTAGAGGTTTTATTTTACAAACAAAATGCATATTAAAATAATTTCAATATTCTTCATTACAAAATCAGTTTTTAACAATTTTCAAATCACTTTTTCTGTTCCAAGGTTTGGCATAAAAGTGCGATTTTGAAATCACAAGTGGAAATTTTAACTCACACGTTCGATTTTGAAATCATTGTGGCTTTGAAATTATATGTTGTTCTGAAACTAGAACTTTAAGATCAAATTTTATTTTAAAGCAACTTGTGATTTTGAAATCGTATAATTTGAAAATGCCAAGTAATTTTGAGAAAAAAATTTATTTTGGAATTACATGCCGTCTTAAGCCACATACATGATTTGGGAACATTTATTTTGATTTGCAAACAAACCATCATTTCTAAAACCACCAACAATATTAAGAACAAAACAGTGATTTTGACTGAAAAATGTGCTTTTGAAATCACATATAGAATTTCCCACCAATAGGTATTGCTTAGAAGTCAGTAGCACATTATTTTGAAAGCACATTTGATGTGAGAATCACATGTGATTCTGAAATCACATAATGAAATCACATGTGATTTTGGAATGGCACAATTTTGTATTTACAAAACTTTATGAGAATACAAGTTATATTGATATCGCATGTGTTTCTAAAGCCTCATGATGTTGTAAAAATCACATGTGATACTCAAATCATTTTTTTTTCATTTTGAAATCACATGTCTTTAAAATTGCATGTTATCTTGAAATCATGTAAGCTAGAAAAACTTATTAATTTTGAGCTGCTTTGAAGAAAGAAACCTAGAAACCACAAGTACGATTCTAAAAGTACAATTATGTTTTACATCAACAAGTGCATTTTTGCACTCACATGTTTCGAAATTGCATGTTATTTTGAAATGCTGCATGACTTTTAGGAAAAGAGAACTGCAGATTTAAAGAAGCAAAAGCTTTTTAAAGCTTAAACTCACAAGCATAATTTAAAAACATAAGTGGAATTTTTAGCCCCAAGTCTATTTTCGAAATCAGAGGTAATTACAACTTCACATTTAGTAATTGTAAGTGAAGCTTTTAAACCACAAATTTCTTATAAGTTTACATACTCAAATCTTTTGAAATTTTAAATCACAAGTATGATTTGAAAACATATATTGAACTTTTAATCACAAGTGTATTTTAGAAATCACAAGTAATTCCAGTGGCACATTTAGTTTCTGTAAGTGCAGTTTTTAAATCACAATTATTATTTTCAAATTATTATTTTCAAATTATTATTTTCAAATCGTATGCAATTTTCAATGTGTTTTAAAAATACAAGTCATTTTGAAATGACTTGCTTAGTTTTTAAATTAAAATTATGAACTGCAAAACCGAGTTTTAACTAAAAATTATTATTCTAAAACCACTAGTGCAGCTTCAGTTCCGAGAGATCAGGTTCGATTCCTATCAAAGGCTGTGGCAGCTAAGCGCAACGCTGAACAATTTCGTATTGGCTTAAAAAAATAAAACTTTTAAGTGATATGGTGTTAAGAGTGCTTTTGAAAACGCAAATGTGATTTTTAAATTATAATCTTATTAGCGGTGATTAATTTAGAGTTTCAAATCAAATATAATTTTCATTTCAATTAATAAAAAATGTTTAGGAAGCACAAAAAAACAGGTTTTCACTCGAAATATTCTTCAACTAATTCCGGCTTTTGATGGGAAAAAAGTTCTTGAAAAAAGTTTTTTTTCCATTCTCTGTTGAAAACTTAAAATTAAATTCATTATCAAAAGCAGATTAAACTTTTTTCGGTGCTTGGGGAACTTGAAAAAGAAAACATGAATTACGACACAAAATGTTGCAATTTGTCTTCAACTTTGTTTTGTGTTGCCTTCGGAAGATTCGGTTAAAGAGTTGTATTGTTGATGAAAGATATTGCCATTGTGAGGCCTAGAGGGAAAATTTAGCAGTGAAACAAGCAAACTAACTGCTAAATTACTTTGAATATTAAAAAGTCTGCTTACAAACATTTAACATCATCTATAACTCCAACGATGGCGTGTCAGTTTGTTCGAATGTTTGCTTGACAATTGAAATCTATATCAGGATTTGAAAGCCTGTGTGCTGCTGAATACTACATATACATGGTGTCAAGTGAGCGTGCACTCGTTTATAATTGTGTTTGTGTGTGCTTCAATGTTTCCTGTTTTTGCTGCGTTGGCGTTTAGTTTTCCCCGGTACGTTTTTTTTTTCTGTGAGCTTTGGTATGACTTTTCCTCCTGCATGATGCAGAGTAGTAATCTGGTGTGTGATATTAAAAATAATGTAACAGTTTGAGCGACATCAGCAACTGTTGTGTTTGTCATATAAAATAATGTTTCAGAGCACTTTTAAATATAGTGAAAACTCGTACTAATAAAATTATTACAAAAATATTAGGGGCATTCACTGGTATTAAAAAAGGAAAAAGTTATATAAATGTTAAGCACAAGCTATCAAAAAATTATTTGTTTTGTAAATAAAAATAGTTAAATACTTTATAGTCTCTAATAATGATTCTGCTTTTGTTTTGAATACCCTTAATGCACATGCTCATGACTTTGTTTTGTACTGCCTGTTTTGCCTACGCATCTTAAATGTTATAAAGTTTTAAGCACTTTTTAGCTGCAAGAGCTAAACATTCAGCTAAGTTTTTGTTTCTTTTGTTGTGTTGCCTGCTTTTAATGGCCCTAAAAGAATGAGAGAAAGGAAGACTTCACATGACAAGAGCAAGAAAAAAGGGTTCACATGCGGCTGAAGCTGCTGTTGAAGCCATGTGCTGTGCGTATGTGTTAATGCAAACAATTTAATAATGTTTCAAACGTTTTAGTAGAGAATTTAGGGATTTGCTAAGTAGATATTGTTGGAAAAACGATACTTTTTTTTTTTTTTGGTGAAACAAAGTATTTTATTTCTTCAAGGGGTTTATAAGAATAATGTTTATCTGCCACTTATTTGTAGCAAGTATACAAGTTGTAGGAGTAGAAGAGGTAAACTGTTAAATTAGTGTTGGGTGTAATAAATATTTTGTTGAAATATAATTAAAATGTCAAAAAGCTAAGTATTGTTGTGAAATTAAAAAAAAAAAAAAAAAAAAATTAATGAGAAAAGTACAAAAGAGATATGCAAGTAAGGAAAAACTAATGGGGAATCTTTTAAATTTAATAACTTGTTTCTTCCTTAGTATTTAAGAGGAAGCGTAAGAAAAAACCTTAAAAGGTGGCTTTTAAATTCTTATATTATTGATTTTCTGCTAACATTATGTTTAATGGTACAGAATGATAGAGAGATAAAAAAATATATTTTCAGTGATGAAACTAAAAGCTAATTGAGAAATTATTAACGAAATGTCGGCGGCATATGGAAGGCTGAAAAAGACAGAAAACATCTATGACCTGCATTACTGCAGGTCTATTTTTGGACCTGAATTAATAAATTTCAAGTGGCTCTTAAGGCAAATAAATAATTAAGTTCATTTTTGAAAAATTAAAAATTTTTTATTTTGGAAAATTCATAAAAATTATCCCCGAAGTACCGAAGATCGAGTAACGAATGTAAACTTCGTCTTAGGAGTTGGACGCACAGTGGGAAATTTTGTTGCTCAATGAATTCTCAGACGGATGCCATTTTTCCGTGGATAGAGTAGAAAATTAATAAATAGCAAACAATTAGTATATTCTATTTTATCTAATTTTGAGTATTTAAATACTAATTTTATACTAGTATCGCTGTTTTAAGTGGAGGAGCAAAGCCTTGCTGACTGCTGGAGAGCCCTCAAAGGGCAAGCGGCAGGCAAAAAGGGTGTTGGAACATTTAGAAATAAGGTAGTGAAATATATGACAACGATGGCAATTAAAATGCCAACGAGCATGGGGCTGATTGTCTATTTTGAAAGATGTTTGTCATACCAGAAAACTTTTGCATTAAAGTACTTTGTTGCCTTTGTTTAATTGTAAGTTCTTCTAGCTCACTTGAGTGAGCCAGAGAACTTTAATTCCTGAGCGGTGCATTGTGATGTTTTTTAATCTGCAGAGTGTACCGTAACTTAACGTCCAAACGAACACTGGTGATAGCTCAGTGGTGATAGTGGTGACTGCTCCCAGAAAAATTATAAAAAAGAAATCTATGTCGCGTATTTGAGAAGGTATTGCCATGTTTAAAGAAATACCCTGCTAAGATCTCTTCATTCCTGTGATCGCATACATATGTTGAATTAAAAAATTTTTCTTCAATAATATCGCTGGTTATCCTTCTTTTATCTACGTTTCAGAACTCGGACTGCTATTGCCGAACTTGCAAAGACATTCCCACATTTGACGACTTTTCGTATTCAAAGTTAGAGCAACAATCAACTTTTAAGTTTCACCAAAATTTGGGGCAATTTGTCCCAAATTCAAAAATGTAAAACATATTTCAACAAAGTGCGTAAACAAGTTTTTGCACAAAACCATAAATTTTTTTTTTCAACTAAAATTTTGCGAGCTAAAAATTTTTTTTTTAAAAATGTAAAATATTTTTCATCAAACTGCAAAAAAAGGGTTTTTGCACAAAACCAGAAATTTTAAAAAAAAATTTTACTAGTTAAAAAAAATATTTTTTGATTTTTTTTTCAATATGCTCATACCTCCTAAGCTACCCGGCATAGGCTTTTTTGTAATTTTTCTGGGAGCAATCACTTCTTGACCTATCACCATTTTCGTTTGGACGTTAAGTTACGGGACAGCCTGTATACTTAATTTTTTTTTTTTTTTTTTGTTGGTCTATTAAACTACTCAGTAATGCAACTAGAGCTCAACCCCTTAACGATTAATACGAATTAAAGTTAGAAGACTAAAATTTTTTTAATGGTATTATATATTACTATTGTCATAAAAAAATAGTCTTGTGCTGTATACAATTTTAATAATTTATTTTCATTTTAAAATCTTTGCAGGATTTATCTTTCCCTAAAAAGAAAAACTCCAGCATCACATTTTGACTGATCATTTCAAACACAAAAGGTAAGTACTGGAAACTTTGATTTCAATCAGAACGTACTTAATATTGTTTAAAACAAAAGAGAAGTTTTTAAAATGAACTAAAACAAAATATTAATAGCAAAGTAAGGTGAGCCAAATACTCACTTCGTGTATACATATAAAAGCAATATATCATAAATTGGTTGTTACGGCCATCACATGTATTGTAGTGCAGCAACATAAAGTGCTCTCTAATGGCAGCCATTTGCACCGCTATCAGTGTAACAACGAACAACAGAAACTGTCTTTTAAATATCAAATAATGATAGATTACAGCGAACGCCCTTTTTACTACCAACGCTCCTCAAAAGCGATAAAAGATACCTTTACACTTCAAACAAAAAAAACAAAAAAAAAAAAAAAAAAAAAAAACAAGTACAATAAGACTCAAAAAACTTCAACTATCATACCCTTTTGTTGTAAACTTTAAACAGCTAAACCATTAATTCCAACGAAAACAAAAATCAAAGTAAAAAACCTTTGTCAAGTAAATATTTTATTGATTTACGAAACAAACAAAAGTAAAAATATTATAATAAATTTTGTTCAAATATTGTCAGTTGAAGTTTAACAAAAAAAAAAATTCTGATTTATTCATAAATACCAAACGCACTCTGAAAAGGAAATAGTTTTTGTTTTTGTTCTTTTTCGTCATTTAAACCCATAAAAATATCATGGCATTAAATAAACGAGTTAATTTCTATGAAAGAGATAAGAATTTTATAACAATATTTATACGCTTTATTTTCCAAGCAAAGTTTCAAGAGGGATTTATTACGAGTTATTTGGTTGATGGTGAAGAAACAGCAGAAAAAAAAATCGTTTTCAATTCCCCATGGAAAGGAAATAAGACAATAATGAATTATGATTTTTTTTTTTGAACTGATATCAATATTAAAAGCCATTGAAGAGGTTTCTATTGTTCCATGTTTTTAAGAGATTTTTATTTAAGATTGGCTGACTGGTGGAGTGGCGTATTTGTGCCAGAAGTTCTGGTGCCCGTAATTGCATGTATGTGTGTGTGTGTGTGTGTTTGTTTGAAAGCCCGGCGCCCATTAATCATTTGTTAATCATAATGACAGAGATAATGTATTTAATTAAACAGTGGTGACACTGCCAGAGCACCTTAACAAAAATTGAAAAAAAAAATATTGAAGAGCTTTAACTTTGAAAACACTTAAGCTTAACAATAGAAAAAGTAGCTTTTAAATAAATCTTAGGTATTTAGTCAGCTCTGACAAATAGCTGGGTTTGTTAATAAGCCCTCTTTACGAGGGTAGCCTTTTATGTGACCGGACTTGGCAACCCTAGCGTTGCAATCTGGTAACTGACAGCTCTCTCGTAAAGTTGAACATTTTTGAGGTGGGCCGGCCTAAAGAATTCACTCTATTGGAAGTTGCTTTTATTTTTCTGTTTTTACATTTGTGAACTAGACAGTTGTAAAATACAAGTGAATAAGCCATGGAGCCAGTATTGGGCAAAATACATACTGTGATGTATTTAAAATACAAAATACGTGAAAGTTGTGTACTTAGGGTCTTATTCATAATAAATATTTTAGGTTTATTAAACTCTTATTTGACAAATTTTCCATACAAATATGTCAAATAAGAGCCTTATAAGCCTGAAATTTTTTTTTTTGTGAATAAGGCTGTTAAAATAAAAAATACAAATACTTTTTTTTCCATGTATTTAAAATACAAAATACTGCATTCCAAAAGCAAGTATTTGAAATACAAAATACAGAGTAACAAAAATATGTATTTAAAATACAAAATACTTTTAATCAAAAAAGTTTTTATTTTCTTTCATAAACACCAGTTTTTCAAAAGTGATATCAGACAAACAATCTCTTGATGGCGAATGATTTCTTATTAGAAAGCGATATTTTATTTAAAGACATATAACTATATACATATAGTCTATCCAAGTCAACATTTGATTGATTAAATGTCAAACGCTGTTTTTCTTTGTATTTTATTTTTTCATTATTTAACTTTCTGACAGCTTGGCGACTTTCTCAATGTATGTGCACTCAGTTGCGTTTTCTTTACACAAGTACTTTGGTAATTAAATTGTGGTATTGCAATTTTTTGGAAATGAGACAGTAGCAAAATTTTCGATTTTAGTTGATCTATGAATTGAATAATTTTTAGCGCATATTTTTTAACATAAATTTAAACAGCCCAATCATGAATGATAATTCCGTGAGAGTTTTCTCTATTTTCCCATTCCTCTTATTATGTTGATAAATTCCTTAGGAAATTTTTGTTTAACCTTCCCTGTTTTAGCCACATCGAAGGGGCAAAATACTCGGCTGAGGCAAAAATAGGTATTTTAAAAACAACTTTTATTTTTTTGTTTCTCAGGTAATTTATAATTGAAGGAAGTTTTTCTCGAGAAACGTATTTTCCTTAGGAATAAAATTCCTTGAGAATATTCATGATGGGGCTGAAAATGTATTTTGGGAGAACAAGTATTTGAAATACAAAATACCCAAGCGCTTAGTATTTAAAATACAAATACATTCATGAGATGTATTTAAAATACAAATACAAAATACGTATTTGTATTTTAAATACGTATTTCAAATACATGTATTTCAAATACTGCCCAGCGCTGCATGGAGCGATATACCTGCCAAAAATGCGGAATAATTGTGTATGACAAAGTGAACGATTTTTTTATCATACTCATAAGGAGCCAATAAGGGCTCTTTTGCACCTCAGCGGGTACTTGAAGAAGCCCTATTGCCGTTTCTGGGGCACCGAAAGTGATGCACAACAAGCTATTACACCCGCTCAAAGTGACTTTAGGGAGCGCTGTTAACTCTGGAATAGTCATGGGACCATTTTTGTTCGGGGGCTATAGGGCCATGTTAACCGAGCTTTTTCTGAAGCCAGCTATTGTAGAATATTATTAATCATTTATACCCATTTTGTTTGGTAATAGATAAGTCTTATTAAAAAAAATGTATGTTTAAACAGGTCACATAGCGTTGCATAAAAATATATAACACACTGCAGTTCAAACATGTGTACGAGTACATACAAAAAGAAACAAATAGTATCACTATAAATTTTTTTTTCAAAGACACAAATAAATCACTTTGCGGCGAAATGTACCGCTTTTTATTGCACAAGAAATGAAAACAAAGTGCAGACAAATAAATTTTATTAACTTTATGATTTGTCTAAATATTCAATTAACAAAATAAATATTTGTTTAAAAGAAATGAAAAAAATAAAGCGATATAAAATTTCAAGCAATTAAAACGAGTTCTCAAATATTTATTAAATTGTCCACGTTTGTCAGTAACGAATATGAAAAAAAGAATTATTAAAACCACTTCACACCTCATTTACAATTTAACTAATAACGCCTGCCTGCTGTTCGTTGGTTCGCAAATGATTTCAAGTCACTCACTCGTTGGCTTCTCTTTCATATTTCAGTTTTTCATACGGCTGCAACATGAGTTTAATTTATTTTTATATGATTGTTTAAATGTTGCAAATTTGTTTTTATATGCGGGGAACGAGTATCTTTCAGCTCCCTCTGTCTGATGAAATAAAAAAAATATGTACATACGTATATAAAATGAAATTTGTTTAGCTTTCGACACCAATATGTTTGTAGTTTATTGTTTTATTGTCTGCCACACTCTGTGGCATGTTATTCATCTTAAAGTATTTAATTTTAATTGCAAAATCACGTTTAGTGTTGCATTGCATTTCTGATGACTTTGTTCCTGCTGCTGCTGCTGCTGTTGTTGTTGTTGTTGCTGGCTTGATCTTTTTTTAAGTTTCTTTTCATCTCTATGCTGCTGCTGCTGCTGTTGCTTTTCTGCTTTTGTTGGCCATTTTTCTGTCTCAAGTCACGAGTATGGCAAATCATATGGAACAAGTTAAAGAATTATGCCCCTTAAACATGAACGCTGGCTGGCTGGCTGTGTAGATGTTTCAAGGTTACCATACATGGTTTTCTATCGTTTCGATGTGCAGCAATTATCAACAGCAAAATGCCTTTAAACTAGTTTTCAGGGGCAAATTATTGGGTGTAGGGAAAAGCTTTGGGGACAAAAAATAAAGAAACATAATCTAAACATTTTAAGCTTAAAACAATTTTTCAGAGAAAAAGTTTATTCTAAAAGCAACCTTTTTGAAAAAAAAATCTGTATTTAAAAAAGATCCTGATCTGAAACTCCTGACAAACATCCCTTTAGCAAGTGACTTCTAAAAATTTATATTTTTAACCCAAGGCAAATTGAGAAAGAATCTTTATTCCTGAGTAGTTTCCAAAAAAAAAAAAAAACATTTTTAAAATTACATCTCTTTAAAAGAAAATTTATAAAATCTAAATTTCTTAATAGTATATTTTATGGAAATGGAAACGTATTCCGCTTTGTAATTTTCTGATTGCTAATTTGGCCAAAGAGAATAATACTTGAGGAATAAAATTTTAAAACAAATTTCCAGCAAAATCATCCTTTCAGCACTTAAGCTTTAATCAATTTGTTCAGCTGAACATGTAATAGGGGTTTATAAGCCTTTGTGTTTATAAACGCTTTTTTTTTGTTTCAACACATTTTGCAACTTTAATAATTTTCATCACAAAATGGCCTCTTATATCTATTTCTGAAACTAAAACATGTATGATTTTCTAAATCAATGTTACACACGGTCGAGCACAAGGACACAGCAAAGAAGAAAGAAAAAAGAAAACAAAGGAAAATATAAATTTCAAACCATAAAAGCCAACAAATGGAAAAAGGATATCAAAAGGACCTTTGTAAACAGAAATGTTGAACAACAATGAATTTATTTATTTGAACAATATAACAACATTAATGTAACATTAAAAAGGTTACGAAAACATTAAAAAAAACACTATTTTTTTTAATGCTGATGCAAAATAAATTTGTTAAATAAAACAAATTGTAAATTACATTTCAAATTCATGAAGCAGAATTGGAAAGCCGAAACAAACACAGCATAAAAGCACAAAAACAACAGAAATAATTTTAAATAAATTTGATTTCCATTGAAACAACTTTGAAATGGCAACAACTGACACAAAATCCAGACAAATTAGTGTTTACTTTTGGCAAGTATTAGATAAATAAATTTGACAGACAGATTTTGGCAAATAAAAATAAATAAATAAAGAGAATAAAAGAAATAAAAAATAAGAATTGTAATACACAGCATGAACTAATATTATATATTAAAACAAAATGTTTATGAGATTTTATTTTTTTTTCTTTCTTAAGCCTTAAGCTTTTAACGAAATCATCATACCACGATCAAACACTTTCGGTTGAAGAGCCCCAGCTTTGCAGACAACTCATCCCCACAGCTTTTTGACAGCATCAGATTAAAAACCAGATTTAAATTGTGCAAAAAAAAAAATAACAGCGAAATAAAGATTACGATCAGTACTCTGGGGAAGCCGCTTAAACAGAAATATGCAACTGATAAGACTGTGAATACTTTTAAAGTTCTCTGAACAAAGAAACAGAAATTCGCTTTTGCAGTTCAAAGTAAGAAAATAAAAACCCATATAACAGATGATAATAAGCAACGCCTTTGCTTTTTTTCTTGTTTTTGTTTTGGAGTCGCAGTTTAAGTTTTGCCTTTAAGGTTGGCATCATTTCAAGTAATAAAAACACGATCATACAGCGGCTAAAAAGAATGAAAAATATATGCGCAGTGTTTGTGGCAATTTTTAAAGTGCTCTATCTGTAATTGTACAATTGTATGGGGGGTTGTTAAAAATAAATGGCATGATTTTAGGGTTTCACACACAAAGAGTGAAGACGGAACCCTTTTTATTACTCAGACTTCGCTGTCCATCCATCCATCCGTCCGTCCGTCCGTCACAGGCGGTATTCTCTTAAATAAAATGAGCTAGCGCCCTGATATGTGTTTATCCAACAGCCACGACAGCAAATGGCAGAAACAACACAAAGCTACAAACTAAAGGCGGCTCGCATATAAGCAACTGTAAAAATTAGTTCAATTCAGCTTTTTGTATCTTAAGAGATAGAGAACTTGAAATTCGCACAGTATATGTGGTCACACAGGCTCTACAACAGCAATTACAAAAACAAAACAAAAAGCGAAAAATTAAAGGGAGCCTTCATACAAGAAACAAAAATGCAGGGACCGAAAATAACTATTATTTTTGAATTTTTGTTTAAAAAAAGCAACCTCAAGGAAATGTCGGAGAATGAAACCAATGAATGAAAGTCTTGGACCAAATTGTCAGAAAAAGCGATGCTTTTTAAAAATCTGATTTTTATATTTTCAGGCAAAAATAACAGTTATTTTTTTTATATTAATTTTTTTGAGCAAAAATAAAAGTTATTTTTTAAGTTTTATTTTTTCTAGCAAAAATAACAGTTATTTTTGAATTTTATTATTTTGAGCATAAACAAAAGTTATTTTTGACTTTTATTTTTTCGAGGAGAAATAAAAGTTATTTTTGTGTTTTCAACCCCTTTGACAAAGAAATTTTAATGGTAATTATGACTGCAAAACTCAGCTCCATTCATTTTTGAGCATATGCAAATCACTGAAAAAATTATCTTTGTTTGAAAAAGTGTTTTAATAAATATAATGAATTTATCACAAAATAACTTTTATTTCTGCTTAAAAAAAATTAAAGTCAAACAAACAACTTTTAATTTTGCATGAAAAACTAAAAGTCAAAAATAACTGTCATTTTTTTCCGAAAAAATAAAAGTAAAAAATAACTGTTATTTATGCTCAAAAAAATAAAAGTAAAAAAATAAGTGTTATTTTTGCTCAAAAAAATAAAAGTAAAAAAAATAACTTTTATTTTTGCTTGAAAAAATTAAAGTCAAAAATAACTTTTATTTTTTGACTTTTACGATAAAAGTTATAACAGTTACGGTCCCTGCAAAAATGAGCTATACATTTAAAACTGGAGGAGACAGAGGCTTAAACAGTGCAAACAGTGTTGTATATAGCGATGCGAAACTTGTCGCAAATTATACATTTTTATTTAAAATGCCGTAAGCAATTTTTTGCTCACCGTAACCACAGTTTTTGTTACAATTTGATAATTTTGTTGTGTTCATTCATGAATATTTAAAATATGGTTACACTGATTTGAAAAAAAAAATCTATAGCTTGAATAACACCATGAATAACATCATTATCGGGCCATGTTGGACGAATTTTTGTTCACAAAAATTGAAGAGAAGGATATTGTTACCAATTTGGTTTCAACAGGACGGGCGCTACGTGCCACACAGCCGAAGCTACACTCGATGTTTTGCTCCGTTTTCAAAAATAAATTATTTAGCGGACCCTTTATAAAAAACTATTTTAAAATTTGTTATTCTGGATTTTGTACTTCGAGATTTTAATATTCGGAATTTTGTAATTCAGAACTTTTTAATTCTGGATTTTGTAATTCGCGACATCCTAATTCAGGGTGTTGTAATTTAGTTATCCGAGAGTTCGTAATTCGAGATTATATTAAAAGGACTTTGTAATGCGGGATTTTGTATGTCAAAATTTTATAATTCAAGATTTTGTTGTTCGTGACCTTGTTATTGCGGACTATAATTCAGGATTTAGTAGAGCATAATTGTCAGCCTTAGTATCATGGTGCCACAGTGTCCTGCCAGACAGCTGTATGTGAAGCCATTATTGGTCATAGCCTGCAGGAGAAAATCCTGTAGCTCGGTTGAAACGTGATCGTCAAGAACAACTGCTACCTACCCATTGAAAACCTTATGAAGTGAAATTAAAAAAGTTACAATTTTGTGTGTTTACAACGGTTTCTGATTTCGCGATGTTATGTTCTTAGAAAAAACTTTCCTCCGGCAGTGCTCTTTAAACAATATTTTTATTTCTTCTTAGTTCATTTCACAACTATATTATCGAACAATTAACAATATATAAAAGTCCGACAGACTTTTGTTGTAGTGCTAGGAGGCCTACGCCCAGCTCAACAATCCTACAAAACTAATTTCTTTCAAAGCCTGGCTGCTTATGCTAAAGTTTTCCTTTTCGTGAGAACTCCAGATTTTGCAATATTGGACTTAACCTGGGATTTCGTGGCCAAAGATCTTATAATACATGATTTTGTGTTGCAGGAATGTTGAATTCAAGGACTGCAAGCCCTTTCAGCTGGATTTATTTTCAATTCTATTTTTTTCGCGGACATAGTGGGGCTTTTCTTTTTTAAAATTTAACTCTACCCTCTATATGCAATTTGTTAAATATTTAAACAAGCCTGCTGTGGTATGTATTTCATTTCCACAAAATATCTGCCTGTTACAAAAACTTTTTGCCGAAAAAAGAAAACAACACACATATTATTCTGCTTTTGTCATTTCAACAGCCATTAAGTACTTGTGGCATATTTAAATAAATATCTCTTGCTTTAGTTAAGACCTTTTCTAAGTTTGTGTCGTCTGTTGCTTCCACTTAAAACGAAAATAATATTTTTGTTGATTCTTTGCCAAAAAATGTTTATTTAATAAAAACCAAAAAGAGGAAAAAAATATGTATAATAAAAGCGAAATAATCTAAAATGAAACTCACACAGAATTTCCATTATTATATGGTTTTATTGCCATCTACATCATGTTGCAAGATAAAGCTAATTTCTTTTATTTACTTAGTAGCCAGGGAAGTAAAGAGTGCCTCAAAATACCAGCGAAAGAGTTTTGAAAATGTCACTATTTTTTGTTTTTCTTGTCATCTCCACCAAATTCTTGAGAAAAACAAGCCAGCTGAAACAAGATGTTAAAAGACTTCACTTACAGCTGTGTGTAGCAAAAACTTTTGCTAAATATTCTGTATTCTGGCAGAGTCAACGAGGCCTGTGGGAAGCAAAGAGTTGCACAAGAGGCAGTTAAGGCAAATGTGTTTGGGTGTTTAACTTAATGTCTGGATTTGTTTTGCTTTTGCTTTTTTTTGCGCACAAAATTTCGGTTGACCCACGTTTAAATAAATGCAGAAAAAAAATTACACAGGCTACACTTCATTATTTATATTGGAAAATTATAGAGTTGCGCACATTTACCACTTACAACAAACAGCAACAAAAAGGAAAAAAGCATTTGCAGTAACAACAACAACAACATCAAAAAGAATAATGTAAGACAACAAGATTGTGGCATGTTTAAGGCCGCAACATCTTAACCGCAACTTGAAAACATTAAATAACAAAGAACAAACAGGAGAAAATGGCAAAATTTTTCAGAAATTTATTTACGTATATAGTATATGATAACGAAAAAAAGTAGAGCCAATTACAGCATCAACAAACAGTAGGGGTATTCAAGGCCAGATAAAGCTCACTACTTTCACTACGCTGTCTGTTTGCATGGGAGTGTTAAGAGAAGTAATGAAAATGCAGAGCGCAAGGTTTCACTCAAAATTTTGCTCAAGGTTTCACTAACAAATTTGCTCAATCGTACGTGACGTGACACTTGCATAATTATGAAATAAAACAGATGTCACAAAAATAATTGATGTAAATGTTTCACGCACAGACTTTTGCAAAAATAAAATAAAAATATTGCTGATTTGGCACACTTTTGCACAAAGAAAAAAGTAAAATAAACTCATGCCATACGTGACACAAAATATATTATAATAGTAAAATGAATTTAATGGGCTAATCAAAATGTTCAAAATTTATAAAGGCTTAACTTCAATTTTGCTTCCTCGAAACTGAGAAAGATTCTCTTGAAATAAAATTTAATTCATCAATTCATTCTTAAATAAGACAACAAAACTAAGCTGAAAACTTATTGGCTGGGGTACATACCATGGCTGCTTACTTTTCTAGTCTTCCTAGAAAATGTTGATCAATCCAATTTGATCACAAAAATATTTTTCTCCAACTTCAAGAAGAAAAATTGAAATCAAAACAAATAAAATTATTATAAATTAAAAATTATTAGACACATTAGACCAAAAATAACGTGACCACTACTCCCTTCCTGACCTCAGATTTGGGCAAGTTCTTGAATGCAAACAACTGTGTACATTCATATAAATACAACAGCAAACAATAATAAAAATAGTAAATACGAAAAGGTGCAAGAATATTGAATTTTTCTTTAAGAAATATTTCTGAGCCCACTGTAATTTTTTATATGAAACCACTCTAAATTTGAAACAAGTAAAATTTGGTTATTATATGTATATAAATTCTCAATCAATGAAATAATATAAAGAAAACAAGAATTGTGAATATAAATAAATATTTACCAATTTTTGAGAGAAAAAAAAACGTGACCACTACATTTTTGTTGCGTCTTCTTTTGAGAACAAACCTGTAATTGAAGGAAAAAAAACATACATATTAACAACTGCGAAACAGCAAATGACAAAGAAAATAAAAAAATGAGAAAAAACTTAAAAATATCAGAAATAACAAGATTTTAAGGTTATAATTGCTTAATATGCACATACAAAATTCCCATCGAACAATTACTTGATTTATATTTTATTTTTATTTTATTTATTTATTTGATTTCAATACAAAGAAAGCCTCATGGCCAATAATACATGTATTGTTAGTGAAATGTCTATGTAAATTAATTTGACTAATTCTAAAATTAAAACCTAATAGTTAGTTAGAATTCATTTAACAAAACCTCTGCATGAACAAGTACAAATTTCTTAATAATTTTGAGTCTAAATTTTATATTTGCTCAATGAGCAAACATAACCTCAAAATAAACTCTCACCAAATTCGTTGCGTTCCGTTCCGTTTCGTTCATTTTTCTGTTTTATCTTTCCGTTCTTATATCTATGAAAATGTATATGCATTTTTAGTTGTTTAGATGTATGTTTTTGCCAAAAATTAAGACCATAAAGAAGGCTGTGGTTACGTTAGTTGTGGGTTAGTATTTTCCAATGCCATCTTAAGCTTTTAGTTTACTTAGCAAAATTATCTGATGCCAGATATTGCATGAACATATTTTCCTTGATATTTTAGAGACATCAATATGTTAAAGGCATTATTTTTTTAACTTTCTGAAGATGCTTGTATTGGCGCAAAGGAAAGTCAACCCAGTAGTAGTGGTCACGTTTTTTAGCCAAACGGGTTGCTCATGTCTGGTCATGTGTACGATAATATGTACTTTTAAAGATAAAATTTATTTTTTTGTTTTTTATATATTTTTGTTTTTTATATATAAATTTTTAGTGTGTTATTGACTCCAGCTGGATTTGGCCCAGCTCTTTTTTATTTATCATTAAAAAAGGGGGTAAAATGAAATAAAAGTTATTTTATTTATCTTAAAAAAGAGTTAGGCCACATCAATAGTCAATAAAATTTGTATTTTTTCCATTTTCTTTTTATTTATTACAATATCAATTTTTACACTTCGACATATTGTCGAATATTGAGAAAATTTAAGATGCTCTGCTAAGGGGAATGCCCTTATTGCTGTATGATTTTAAATTTTCTTTTTCTCAAAACCTTCAAGATTTTGTTCTGTATTTTTACTTTGAAATTAAGAACATTGTTTTAATTTACCAACAACATCTTGCAATATACTTGAATTTTAAGCAGGCACACTCTTACATCAATATGCAGTCTTCTCGAAAATTGCACCAAAAGTGTTGCTGGTTGCCTGCCTGCCCTGCGCTTTTGCTTTCTTTACTTCTTTTTTTTTTTGCCATACAAAACCAAACAAAAAAATTTAAGAGTTCGATAAAAAAAATTTAAAGTTTTTAAACAGTCATTAAACACATTTTAAAACAGGGCGCAACGCCTTCATCAGTTCGCCTGCAACAGCGGACACATCTTTAGGAATATTTTCGTGATTTCTCTCAGTGTTGTTTTGCTTTTGTGCTTCTTTTGCAAATGTTTACACAATAAATATAAAAAATTTTTTTTTTGTTTTAATTTTACGATATAATTAAATATTTTTTATTAGTTAAAAGTATTCTGTGCTTCGTTTTGAGTGGCTGCTCTTTTTTTTAGGAAAATACTTGTTTGAATCTGTGGGCTTTATGCTTGATTTCCCTGACACGGTGTAGTGCAAGTTGTAGTGGTTAATTGGCTTGAAATTGTTGGAAGCCTTTTAATTATTCAAAGAAAAAAGGAAGAGTTTTGTTGATTTTTTACACAACTTGCTTTAGTTAAATAGATGGTAGAAGGTTTGGGGGAAATAATAATAAAAAAAAAAAAAATCTAAAAATATTTTGAATTGATCTACATTTTGTCTCTTATAAACTCCTAAGGCCCTTATCCTTGAGAAATATGTTAGTTCTCATATGGCTACTGGCCTACAAAGATAATGAAGGCAACAAAGGAGTCTATCCCCTGTCTGTCTACGCCAAGACAAAAGTTATATAGTAATATCATGTTTCTACAAAATGCCCTTCGCTTTCTATTTATTCGTAACACCATAATCAGAAGCGAAGCAACCTGCTTTGCCATACAAAATTTTGAGAGCGCCTGAAGTGGCTTCATATTGAAGCTACATGGGAAGCATCAAAAATTCCTGTCTTCTCTAGTGTATATTGTTAGTTTTTCTGCACTAACTGTCAGAATCTTATATGCTAAACAAAGAAAAACCAGCGTTAAGTGTCACATAAAAATAAATGTTAAGTTCTGGGGCATATTTAAGGCCCCGCAATGCCAACTTCGAAGATATTTAAAATTAAATGTGGTTTTTCCCGACCACAATTTTCCTTATGTCCTTATTGCAAATTATTTTTAACACAGGTCAAATCGAAGGACATAGATGAGTCCTGTAAACAGTGCGGTTCATAGATATGATTGAGAGAGCGAAGCGTAAACATACTATAAGGTCTTTTATAGATTCTGAACCATTCTATTTGGTCAACCATAGTCTTACGAACAATATTTCATGTCAACGCGAGGAGCAAGCCCTGCATGAGGCAGGCAAAAATGCGGAAGAGTAAAGACCGATCGACAAAGGGTTGCAAAATAGATCATCTATGGTCGCAGTGCAAAGGGCCCTCCTGGACCAATCTAGTAATAATACAATACAATACAAAGACCGATCGCAATGTAAGCTTCAGCAAAAAGGAGATCAGACTATTTACAGGGCTAATGAGGCTGCACTGTTAACTAAGCTGGTAAGCAGCGCTTTCTGCAAGATCTGCATTGAGGAGAAGGAAACCGCGGAATACATCCTTTGCGAATGTAGCGCTGCGAAGAGACACAGAGCCATATACCTGGGCACTATTGAACTCCAAGGACCTTAGTAAAACTGCTGCTGTAGCAAGAATTGCTAATAGTTTAGATCGCGGTCTATTGGGCACAACGGCTAAGCAAAAATAGTTTTGGTCCAGGTGCACAACTGGTCCCAAACGATAATATTAAAATAATTGAACTGCCCCTTTCCCTGGAATCTAGACGACTTACAATAGTAAATTTTTTGCTTTCGAGTTGGACAAATGCTGCTTTTGATCACCATCAGCTTGAACTGAAATGCCAGCTACAGCAGAGCATTAAAATCATTCTGCCTACAAAGAAAAATGCATTGTAAAATTAACGTGAAAAATGTTAATGAAAAATCAGATTAATGTTGTTTTCGTTGTCACACTAAGTTGTGCATTTATTTTGAACTTTTTCGGTAAAATGGCAGTTTTAAGATCTTAGTGACACAAAGATGAAAGGAAAGTATCATCATAACTATAAATAATTGAAAAATTATTTAATTGATATTGATAGAAAAGTGATCAACCAAAGGTTGAACTTGAGCTTGAAAAAGTAATTTAATATAATGTTAAAAAAAATCAAAAAAACAATGCTGTTCAGAATTTTGGTTGCCATATAAAATTAAAAATGTTGCCATTTGCCGAAGAAATGGAAAAATATTGACTAAATTTAAAGTTAACTCTTTAATAAATTTGCTTTTTGTTTTATTAAATATTTTGCTTTATTATATTATATTACTGGGAGTAGCGAGGTTGCGGTTCGAGTCCCATTAGAGGCAAAATAAATACTTCACTACACAAAAATAATAATCTAAACGAATTATCTTATTAGAGGTTATTTAAGAAAAAAAAGATCAAAACTTTAATTTTAGTCGTCATCTTTATTTTTAACTGTATTAACATCTTCAACCAATAGGAATTAAAGTTGTTTTTATGGCAAAACAAATTGTTTTTAATTTGGCATAAATTAATGCAAAAGTCTTGTGAAGCAAAATCTTCAGTGAAACTAAACTTGTCGTTTTATGTTTTTGTCATCACTTTGTTCTATGTTTGATTTTTTATATAGCATATAATGCATATTTTAGCATATTTTAGTATATTCCGTTTAGTTTTGTTTCTATCACGTTTTGCCAAATTTTTTTCTTTTGTTACTTTTAAAGCACAATCCGAACGAAATGACTGAAAAGCTTCGCAGGATGTAATAAATCAAATTTATCTGAAAAATTGATTTATTAATTCGTCTGCCTTAAAACTAAAAGCAATTCATTTTAAAGTAATTTTGAAAATATGAAACAAAAAACAGCAAAAATTTTCAATTATTTGTACATGATTTTAAAACGCATGTATATTTCCTTTCTTTTCATATTTAATGACACCAGCCCATTATTTATGATTTTATATTCAAATTTATTGATATTCAACCACAATTATGATTATTTTATGCAAATTATTTTAATGGTGTACTGATTTTTACCTGCTCACATTTGCTGCGTGTCTTTTGTTTTATTTTTTCAATAAATATAAAACACATTTTTCCGCTTATTGAGTGGCCAATTTCCTGCAAACAATACGAATGGATGTTTTTGCAGGCAAAAAAATGTAAAACGTGCGTGCAAATGCACAACGATTTTACATTCACCAGCACAAAAATTAACTCAAGAAATAGTGAAAGAAAAAACTTAAGAAAAATCCACCTACATTCGATTTAATAGTGCCCCAGCTGTTGGCTTAAAATTGCAAGTTTTAAAGCAAAAATTTACAAAAGGAACTCTTTTTTTTTACAATATTTTGTTGAATTTTATTTGAGCACTACAACAAAAAAATATTTATGCCTCAGCTTTTCCATATGCAGTAAATTTCTTGTTTGTTATTCTGTATTGAGTTGATTTTTTTTTTTTTAGTTTAACATTTCTTTATTTATATGCTTTCTTAATCTTAATTTTTCTGTTCTCTTGCTTTTCCCAATTGTGCGTATTTCCTTGTAATTTTCTTGTTACAACAAATGCCGGATGCCTTAAACTGGCTGGAGACAAGACACCTTTTTAGTTTAGTGGCCATATGCACTCATTCGTATTGCAAATAAGATAGAGAGGTGGCACAGCAAATAACAGTGGGATAAAACAAAGTAGATCACAAAAAAATCAATTCAAGTATTTTGGAACTTGTTAGGAAAAAAATGACTAAAGAACTTAAAAGATCTGAATCTTAAACATTTCCTTAAGAGATATAAAAAAAAGAACCAAAAGACGTGCAGGTTGATAGCAGCTTGCACTGCGATCCAGCCTTCAGCGCTTGTTGGTGAGCGTGACAGTTTAGGTACATATCTGTAGCTTCATGTGACAAATTTACTACCTTTCTTATAGGTTGGAATTTTCAAGTTTCCCTTTCTCTGCACATTACAGATTCTGCAGGAACCACTTTCAGTTTTTTGAGACGGTATATATATTCTGATATACCTTCTGCCGAGGTTCATAATACGGTCGGACTTCACGCTTTCCGTATCTATTGGCCTTTTTGCATGCCTCGTGCCCTTAAGGGAGGATGTCAAATGATCAGCTACTTTTAAGAAAGTTGTCTGCAAGATGTGTGCCGCGACTGCTCTCAACTGGCCACAAACGTAACAACTTCAAAGAATTGTTTGGAGTTGTTTAACCACAATCTAAATGAGTTTTTGCGGCTTATGGCAACTGTGGATGAAACATGGACTCATTAACGTGATCCAAAGATCGAGTAGCAGTCTAAGCATTGGTTTGCTGCTTCGAAGAAGGTCAAGGTGAGCTTGTCGGCCAATAAGGTGAAGGCAAATGTTTTTTGGGATGCACGTGGTGTAATCCACCATGATTGCCCTCAAAACGGTGAATATTATGCTAACATATTGGGCCAATTTAATGAGGATTGAAAAAGAAAACGACTCCGCATGGGCAAGAAAACTATCATATTTAATCAAGACAATGCGCTGGTGCACATATGTGCAGTCTATTAATGGCAAAACTCTATGAATTTGGCTACGAATTGGTACTTCATCCACCATATTCTTCGGACTTAGTCCCTAGTGACTACTTTCTATTTCCAAACCTAAAGATGGAAGAAAATTTAGTTCCAGTAGTGAAATCATTCACCAAACAAATATCCATTTGAAGGAGCTCGAAGGCTTGATGTGGGAGATTGAGCTCCAGTGATAAAAATTATTGAATAAGAAGATGCCCATCGAATAATCCTTTTTTTTTTGGAAGGAATCTTAAACTAAAGAAACCTTGGACTAAGTGTATT
Organism: Sturmia bella; assembly: GCA_963662145.1. Lineage (NCBI taxonomy): Eukaryota > Metazoa > Arthropoda > Insecta > Diptera > Tachinidae > Sturmia > Sturmia bella. The sequence goes on along the minus strand of OY759172.1, from coordinate 19,067,912 downwards.
GACTAAAAGGGAGATTATGTTAAAAAATAAATTTTTGTTTGACTAACGAAAACCATATAAAATAAATTGAAAAATGTTTTTAAGTTATTCAGAAATATTTACACTAAACAAAGAAAATTTAAAAAGAGAAGTTTAAGAAAAATAACTTTTAATGTAAATATTGCAAACGAAAAAAAGTTAATAAGTGTTTGAAGTATTAGTAAACAAATTTTAAATGGAAAATTGTTTTTTTTTTTTCAATAAGTTCAATACTAATTGCTTAGATAATGAATACACTAAAAATATCAGTCTTATGGGACAGCAGTTAGGGTTTAAACACAGTCTGTGAATATAAAAACAGATTGCAGTATGATGAACCAATAGGCTGCCAGACTCACAGTAGATTGACGGCAGAAGAGAAAATCATGATATGTAGCTGGGGAACCACTAACTCGTTCGTAGCTGTCACACTCATCAGCAACCATTTGGCTCATAGGCATACTGTTTTCTGATTATATCCAATAGGCTGCCAGACGCACAGTAGATTGGCGGAAAAAAATCATAATATACAGCTGGGGCACAACTAGGATTATTTAAACTGCCACACTTCTCTTCAGCAACCATTTTACCCATACGTTTATGCCTTTTTGTTTATATCTAATCATATTTTTTTCTTTCGAATGGCTTTTTTCCATCTAGAAAGTAAGCAGTTTTATAGTTTTATTACCTAATATACAGTTTTGCTGTTATTCAATAATTTAATTTTCCATTGTTTTTGCTTCTCTTTTTCTCTTACAGCTGCCACGCACTGGGATTCATATAAAACTCTATAGAAATTATAATTGTTGCTGAAAAATTTAAGCACGTAACACACTTAAGTTGTTTGCCTCAACGTGACAATATTTGGCAACAACATTTTCAGCACAACTGAGACTGGCAAGATTTTTCATAAACAACTAAATTTTTATATCATATGTATATATAAAACATAAATAATAACAACTAAATAACACATAGAGCAACATTACTTTTGTAACAAATAAATTACCAGGAAACAAACAAAAGAAAATACGATGAAAATTTCGCAAAACTGAATGTGGCAAAAATACAAGCATTCGAAGAAATGTGTGCAAATGAAATGAGCACTGCAAACAAATAAGAATAAAATATACAGAGCAAAGTGATAAATTGCCTTGAACGTAACAAGACGCTCATAAAAACTTCAACTTTAAACATTTTATGGTGAATGTCCTTTTTGGTAGGTTTCCTGCAACACTTAACAACTCCCAAGAAGGGCAGGGAGGGAAAAATACCAGGGAAGACAGACTGAGAGAGGAAGAGAGGAGTGTGCAAGAAGAGGATCTGTGCTACTAAAGTGCTACTAACTTAACAATTTCAACTTCCTTTTTGTTTCTTTTGTATACAAGACAGAAAATAAAAAAAAAACGTCAGACAGGGCAAAAAATATTTATAACAAAACTACCAGTACGTGGTGTCGCCGAAGCACTTGAAAAACGTGTTCATGTCGGAGAATTCCTTTTTGCCATTTCTGGCTTAGGAAAAAAGAAAAGCACGTTGTTGTTGTTGTTATTATTGTTGTCTTGGTTGGTGTTAAGGATCAAGTGCAAGGTTATATTACATTTTCAAATACCAAGCATTGTACTTGACACTCAATATTATAGTTTCCTTGGCTGCAAGAAATATTCCAGCAACAATACATAAAAAAAGGAAAAAAAAGCCAGAGGAAAACCCAATACAGAAAATGTAAAATAAGCAATAAAAAAAATAGTTCTTTGCTTTATAAAATACTAACAAGAAAAAAGATAATAATAAAAGCAAATAAATATAAAAAAAAACTTTTATATAGAAAAAATGAAAGACATGAAAATCGTATAAAAAATTTACACCCGCCTAAAAGTATGCAGTCGCTCAACTGTTCAAATTACTGCCTCTAAACATACCATAAAAAATTTATCAGAGAAATTTGTCGATTTATTCCTTTTTTTGTGTTTTTGCAAAGCAACAAAAATAAAACTCCAACGATTTTGACATTTTATATTTGAATTCTTAACATGTTATAAATATGACATCCCTTAAAAGCAGTTCTTGCATTAAGAGCTGCTCAACACGAACTCATCATTGCGAAAATTTCCACACAACCACACACCAAATGCTACGGAATTTGGCTAAAATCCTTTCAAATAGAATGTTACGTATTAGTGCTGACGAAGGAGTAATTTTATTTTTATATCTCACTTTGGTGATAACGATACTGGCACCAGGGGTACAAGGTAAGTGAAAACTAAAATTAATCTTAAAAGTTTAAGCCTTTTTTTAAGTTTGAGTCTAGGAAATGTAAAGTCATAATACTAAAAGCATGATAATGTCTCTGACCCATGATAATGTCTCTGATAATGTCTCTGACAATAAGGAAGGCGAGCCTGGAGGTACGTGCTGAGTTATTCGTGGCATATGTAAATGAATTTACCGTTGTGTTTAAGGAAATAAGTAGCCTCCCCCTCCCAAAAAAAAAGACCAGACTATTGAATTATTATTATTCCAAATTTTTTATTGCTTGCTTGAGCGTTTTGTTGACGTTAATTTTTACTGATTTAGTTTTCAAAACGACTTTTAGCTGGGGGACGACTAGCTGCTTTCCTATTCCGCTTACGTCAATCAGTCCCCAACACTTTTTTTTAACTTCTGTTATGATTTTTAATAAAGCTATTGCAAAGAAAACAGTATTAAACACTTTCAGCTGGGGGACAACTAGCCGTTTCGGTATTTCGCTTACGTCGATCAGTCTGATTATTTTGAAAATTTCTGCTGTGATTTTTAGTCCAAATGCAGAAAAGAACAGTATTAAATATTTTTTTTTAGCTGGGTAACAACTAGTTGCTTAAATTTTTCGCTAATGTCAATCATTCGCAAACTAATTTTTTAAATTTCTGCTGCTTTTTAATACAAACACAAAAAAACAGTATTAAACACTTTCGACTGGGGGACATCTGGTGTTTTCGAAACTACTGCACTCCTTATTGGCAACCACATTTTTATCCAGGGACAATATTCGTACAAAAAAACATAAGCTTAAACGCAGGTGGCTTCGAAACAGCTAGTTGTCCCCCAGCTACAGACATTTTTCTTGATCAAAATAAAAAAAAATACTATTAAAAATATTTCTACTAAACCATTTTAAACCATGCCATTTTAAACATTAGGTCTCCAGTAACCATATTATTATCTAATTTAGCAATACTTTTGTCATGACGAGTCATACTATTTAAAAATAGAATTTGGCAAGTATATTTTTATTGAATACAATCACCGTATTCTTATTGCCCACATTGCTATTGAAAAGAAATATTTGGTGCAATTATATTATGATCAAGTTCAATCATAACGTTCTTATACTCACATACGACAGCGTTTCACATCAATTCCATTGCTGTAGAATTTAGTCATAATATTGTCCTTGACAGCTTTACAATTTTAAGTAAAGGAATGCCACTTATTTTACTTTCCAGTCGATTTTTTTTAATATATAAACGTTAAGAATTTATCGAGTTGGTTTTTACTTTCTTAAAATTACTAAAGTTTTTTTTGTGAGCGGACCATGGTAATCAAAATTTTGAAAGAAGCCAAGAAAGCTGAATTTGAGGATTTATTATCTTGGGGACACTACCCTACGATCATCAGTCTTCAGTTTGAGTTTTGCCAAATATATTATTGCTACAGTCAATCATAATATTGTTATGTCCTGGCATATTATTTTCGACTTGGCCCAGAACTACGAAAAGAATACCATTAACCGAAAATTCCCCTTTGAAATCAAAAATTTCTGCTTGTCTTCAAGCGATGATATTCTTTTAAAATTTCACTCTACCTATTGCACACATATTTATCAATTTAAATTGATTTATCTTACGAAAAATTGTCATTAAATATTTCCTTGCACTAAAAGCCAAAACTAAATTGCCTGAAATTAAATAAAAGTTTTTCATTCGTTTTCAAAATTATTTCCATTTTTTCAGGCACACATTTCAGAGTAAAAAAAAATATATTCTAAACAATCTTTCTAGCATTGAATCTACTTAAGAACTTGTTTAACATTAGTTAGTTGTTTATTTCATAAATGTACTTACATCAATTGGATGGAATATACACAAAAAAGTTCTGAAAAACTTTTTTATGAACACAATACAACAACAACAAGAGAGGAGAAGCACAAAAATAAACTTTAAAAAACTCTTGTTCTATGTTCTATGAATTTTATCTGTTGCAAACTGCATACAAATAATAAAATAATAGTTTGTGGCAACAACTGAAAAAAGTGCAGAATTTTGTGAGCATAAAAATTGAGTGCACACACGCTTCTGCTTATGGATATTTATTTGTTTTTAAGGCAAAAACTAAAACCATTAACTTGTAGAGCTTTAAACAACAGTGAAGTGTAAAGAATGAACCAAAAAAAAAAATGTTTTGAAGGTCTACATTTTTATGCTGCTAAAGCCCCTGAGTAAAATTTATTCTGGGTAAAAGTATTAAAAATTTTATAATAAATTTATTTATTTATTTTTTTGTGCACAACTTGTATATGGAACTTGTACAATGAAAAAAAAAAAGAAAAGTTGTTAAAAGTAGTTTTTAACAAGGATAAAAAATGCCTTGTTAAATAAAATATGATGTAGACTAAGAAATTTTAAGCACATTACAGAGAGAGAGAGAGAGAGAGAGAGAGAGAGAGCGAGAGAGAGAGAGCGATAGAGAGAGAAAGCATTGAAATAAAAGGGGAGACCTTGAGCAATTGATGTAAGACAATGGAAATAACACAGTGTAACAAGAAAAATATATGGGATGTTGGAATGACCTAAAGCAGAGATAAAAGTCGAGTTAAGTCAGTAATTCTGAGAATTTCACAAATTTGAAAGTTTTTTTTTGCAGGTCTGCAGTTTTATTTTTTTCTTATTGTTGAAGTAGTAAATTTTTTCAAGCTCATCAACAATTATTTGTCATTACCTGAATCGCAATTAAGTTCAGTTTATATTTTTTTTTGTGATTTTGATATTAATGAAACAATATCAAGAAATCCGCAAAGGCCTTTAGCTGGGGGACATCTAACTTTTTCTAAGACGCCACGCTTCTTTTTTCTCAAATTATGTGGCTGAGTGGCTGGAGTGTCGCTACAGAAGCATGAGCCTTGTAATTCAAAGTCGAATGACTTTGTTGGGTTAAAATTAATCATGGAATTATTTCCTCCAATGATTTTTTCCTTCTCTGCAAATCTATTCAGGCTAATTTACTTCACATGTGTAGTAGAAATTGAGCCAAAATCTGTATGGAAAAATAATTCATGAGAAAATGTGTGAAAGTTTTTTTCTGAACTAGAAAAGTTAGAATATTAAATTTTTCGTGAAATTTCGTGAAACATCGGGAACTGCCTCAAATCGGTAATCACGCACTATCATGAGCGAAATTTTATTTTTAAATTACATTCACGCACTCACACGTGATTTTTCTAAAATTTGATCACGACCCAGCGTGATTTAGGCGTGAATCACATGAATTCTAAACAATCACAAAAAAATTCAAAAGTCTCAGATTACCCAAGTCGGTGAACAATAACCGGACTTTTTTTGGCCGATTGTCATTATGTACTTTGGACGATTGGAACTTGGGCGATTATTCGTACAGCCAAAATAAATGAATATGAATTATATTTCGTATGATCAATTTTTTTTTATTTCTTTGAATCACAATTTCCCTGAAATGCTTTGGCGTATAAATACACTAATTATAATTTGAAATGTGGTGCTTTTGAATTTGTTTTCGTTGGCTCGATGACATACTTCATACAAATGGGCATAGCAAATTTAGATGATGTTTCACACTTACTCACTTTGTATTATTAAACTATAATAATGGGGGAGCATGGCCCGCCTTAAATTTTTTTTGTTTAATATGTAATAAAAAATATGTATGAAATAAGTAGAAAAAATAATATTTCCTCAAATTAAAACGGAAAACATATTAAACCCAAAAATCTAATTAACAAACATGCTCAATTTAAAAGCAAAAAAAAAACCAGCCTTTGACTCACACAAGTATTTGTAAATATATACTCGTTTAAGAATTTCTATTGCTGCTAGTATGTTTAAGGGTAGTAATTTTAATTATGATAGGTTGTAGAATATGTATTTGAACTTTATGCCTGTATGAATAAGTAGTTTAAATGTGCCAGAGTGTTCGTACGTTCGTTCGTTCACTTCATGGTTTCGTTTGAACAACTCACATAACAATTTAGTGTTGGAGTATTTAATGTTTTGCTCTGCCATGTATCATAGTTATAAAAAGTCATTAATTTCAAACAAATTTTTTTCTTTTTAGTAAGCCATTTCTTCTCTGTACAAGCAGTCATGTACATATATGTTGAACACACAATTCCTAGAAAAAACATTTTTCTTCTTAAGCAAAAAAATAATAATAATAATAATCATTTTTTTCGGTCCTTTTTAAGTACATTTTTTTTTTTTTTTTTTTTTCAACAAATTGAGTTCATATATTTTGTGTGTTGGTATGAAATACTTTTAACCATAAAATATTGTGTTTGAGTGTCTGCAAAACTTTTATTGCTTTAGAGCAATAATTCATAATATGGAAAAAATTAATTTTTCAAGCAAAAACTGTGCAGAAATTATAACAATAAACTTAAGTCAACATCATAAATGTGTTTTTATTTATAAGATAATTTTCAAATTAAATTTATGCAGCAATAAAAACTAAATTAAAGGTGAAGACTGACAAGTAGTTTGCTAATAAATTTTAGATATTATTATTTTGTAATAAATTGTTGGTTTTATGGTGGCAAACTTGAGGTCACTTCCCGGATGTCTTATTTCTATATTTCGATATTCCCTTGAACATATTCATTCTTCAGAAAAATTAAAAAAAAAATTAAGTTTAAATCTTAAACTTGAACTTGATTAATGAGCCAATCAGACGTAGCGCATCGAGCAATTTTTTTCGACTATGTAAAGCAAGCGTTCTTATAGAAAATGACGGGCTTGGACAGAAATGTAACGAGCTTATTTAAAATGGTTTTTAAAAGCTCATTATATATATAAATTCAATTATTCTAAACAACAATGAAATTTAAACAGAGTAAATCTTAGAATTAAATTAAAAAAATTTAAAAAAAAAATTGTCGCATTATGTCATTTTATGGTGTGATGTGACAAAAAAAATGTTTTTAAATTAAATCTTTGCACTCACTAGTGGCTGAAAAAAGTCTGACTTATGATTAGATTTAGGTTTTAGAAACTAACCAAAAAAATGTCACATCATGCAACTTTATGCCGTGATGTGACAAACAAGTATTTCTTTAAATTAAATCTTCGCATTCACTAGTGGCTGAAAAAAAGTCTGACTTATGATTAGAATTACGTTTTAGAAACAAACCAACAAAAAAAATGTCACATTATGCCACCTTATGCCATGATGTGACAAAAAAAATTTCTTTAAATTAAATATTCGCATTCACTAAATCCTGAAAAAAAGTCTGATTAAGTTTTAAAAATTAAGGAAAAAAAAAAATTGTCACATCATGTCAATTTATGCTGTAATGTGACAAAAGAAATTTTACTTAAAGGAAATCTTCACGTGCACCAGTGGCTAAAAAAAATTCGCCTTATGATTGAAACAAAATTTTAAGAACTAGCCAAAAAAAAATTTTTTTCACATCACGCCATTATGGGAAGAAAGTATGATGCGACTAAAAAATTTTCTTTAAAGGAAATCCTGACCTTTCCATTTTGAGCACTATATAGTAAAAGATAAGAACAGGTGTCACATCACACATCTGACCATTTGCAACTTAAAACAGGGATAATACTCAGAAAAACTACTTTGGCAGTTGATTTGGAAGCCGTCAGCGTACAGGCAATTTGTGAGATGACATAATGTGACAAATTGTTTTTAATGTAACAAAATTTTGTTTTTTGAAAAAACGAACGACGTTCCTTAACGCGGCTTGCTGGTAGTGCAAATTGGTAGAAATCGTCACAAAAGCGTGTGAGCTGTTTATATGTATTGGTGTATCTGTCGACAAACAATTGTCGACAAACAATTGGCGACTCTAGTTCAGTAATAAACAAAACTATAATACTTGCAACTCTTCCCTTTGACGACATTTTTAAAATGAACTTTCACATTCCTTTGAAATTGAGCAAGAAACTTTCATGAAAGTCACAGATTTCATTGAAAGTTCTATTTACAATACGTATACAAAAATTTAATGAAAGTACTTTCCCGTCTAAATGCCGGGTAAAGTTCATTAAAATACTAAATTGGAACTGTATCTCTTCCAGTTCTAATTTTAAATTAGCATTTGAAGATAACCATTTCCTTAAACTAGTTAAATTTTTGTCAACTATTTTTTTTCTACATTTTCCTTAAAACCCCTTTTCTTGTGCTCTTTTATACAACGAACGATACAAATCTTAAGTGACCCCAATTGTTGGTATCTTTTGTAAATGGAGGAATAAAGAAATAGAAAAATATTAAGGGACCAGCAGAACATGCACTTTTTTCACTTAAAATGTCTCATTAACATAAAAATCTTTATGTCACATAATTCACCAAAAAAGACAAAAAAAAACACACACACATACACTTTTAAAAGATACACAGAAGAAAGAAATAGAAAACTTTAAGTGGATACGGTCACCAAGTGCAGCTGAAATACGAACTTTACCAGATACAATTTTGTGGTGTGTGTGTGTGTGTGTGTGTGTTTTTTTAAATCGTTCTAGACATCTTAAGAATTGTATGTTAGATTATTTGTTTACAGAAAGCAAACAAAAATTTTATCAGTTTGATTTTATTTTTTTATTGCTTTCTTTTTTCAAGCAGAGTTTTTTCTTTCGTTTGTATGCAAAAGTTTGGTTTTTGTCTAAATGGGGAGTGTGTTCTTTGTTTTTTGTCAAATCTAAACAAATGTTTTGAAATGTTATTAAAACTGTCAGCAAGTAAATATTTATGGATTCTATAAATGCGTTTCTTGGAGTTTTATTTTTTTTTTTTTTTGTTTTTTTTTTGTCAAAATTCGTTTTTATACAGTAAGAGGCATTGGACAGAAATAAAAAAAAAAACTTTGTCTGTAGATGTTTGTTGGTCACTTACAGATAACATATGTTAACAACATATTGTTGAAGAACATAAATATTTTGTCATGATCTTAGAAGTTGTTTTTTCTATAATTGTTTTCAACAATGTTGCAACTTTTGTTAAATGAGTAATTTGAAGAGTGTCTCAAGTAAATTATTTATTTGGTACTTAAACTCTTCTTTTTGTGTTATCAGAGCTTAAACTTTCAGCTAACGAACTTCTATTCATTCAAGAAATTTTTTTCAGATTTAATGTTTATAGTTTTTTAAAGGTCGTTTAATGGTTTTCAAGTACTTAAAAATACTTTGTTTTCAAAATGAAATGGTTTTTTTCTATTTTCAAATGATGGGAATTTTTTTTTGTGCGTTCTTTTATTAAAAGCATGTGGCCATTAATTATCAAAGATGAGCTGATTTTTTTTTTTTTTTTTTTTTGATAAATAAGCAAAATATATATTTTATTGCTTAATAAGTTTTCGAAGTTTCACAAGTCATACATAATGATAAAACTTAAACAAAGACCTATTCAATGACTTCAAATCATGCGTATAAAAAATATTGTTAATAATTTTTATCGGGTTTGAATTTCTCACAATTAAGAAAGAATTTCTTATGATAAAAGTGAAGTGAAAAAAAATATATGTACCCTTTTGGTCAAGGCTTGATGTAAATGGTTAATAAAATTGTTTAAGTTGAAAGTGTTATCACATAAATTTTAACAATTCCAGCTCTCTATGTTTTAGCTCCCAAAAGTTTTCTGTATGTATTTTGTTTTTTAAATTGAAAATATTTTTTATATGAGCGTTTTCGCTTCAAAATAATTGTATTAAATAAATATTGCCTTAATAAAGTGCTGCCTTCGGTCTCAGTAATTGAAAGTATACATTTTATGCAGACAATAATATTCTTAAAAAAAAAATTTATCTAATTTTAAGACCATTTTTTTTTATAGGATTTTAAAGGTTTTATTTCTTATTTACTTAAAATAAGTTTTTCATTTTTTTTGTTCATTCCATTTGTGATTCTCTTAAGAATTGTGGCAAGTCAAAGCAATTTGATCCAACACATTGGCACAATTTAGCACGCACAAATTGCTGCTGCAAAGTGCAGTCAACCACCACAAGTATTTTAACATCTACAGCCTAAAGAAAACCTCCCCAATGAAGAAAAATAGAAAGAAAAAATAAAACTCTATAATAGAATAGAAAAAAAAACGAATATTCCGCAGGCCAGGCCTCCAGGGAGCTGTACTTATTTTTCTAGTTTGCTTAGGAGCTTCCTTTTAGCCACAAAAAAAAGAGGAAAGAAATTCGAATGGAACTACAGCACCTTGACGCTAATCCAATTACCAATCCTGCGTGATTTTGCTGTTTTTAGAGTACAAACAAAAATTACAGGAACTTACAGCCGAAAATGTGATATTTCTTTTCCTTTTCCTCGCAGCAATATTTTCATTTCTTCTTGACAACTCCGGTTGACTGTTTGTAAAGGTTACAACTTTTTGATGTCTGTCTGTCTGTCTGTCTGCCTTTGGTACAAGGTGTTGCAAGGGAAAAACGTTTTGCGTTTTCTTGGTTTTTGAAAGAAAAAGCTTTAAAATTAATTCAACTAAACATCCTTCTTTTACATAAATATCATTGAGAGCATTTGCTAAAAACAAGCACTTAAAGAAATATACTTGTTTTTTACTTTTTCCCTGTAAGAAACTGAAAAGATACAAAATACAAAATTGATAACAAGTTTTTAAGTGACCCCTGGCTGGAAAATATTGCAGAAACCAAAAAAAGAAACGTTCAAAATTCACTTTGATGGTGTAGATTATATACTTAAAAATTTATGTTCTTATTTATTTTGTAAAGTAGGGATAATACACAAATGAAAAAAAGAAGAAAGAAAAAGAGGAAAAATCGACACAGAGCCAGAGTTAGACGTGCTTATGGTCTACTATTTTACATTGTAAATATTAAATGTCAAACATTATTTGCTCAAGTTTTTGTTGCTTTTCTTCTATTTACTTCTTTCTTTTTAGAAGCAAAAAAAGTTTAGTGACTAAAAGAAGGAAATTGAAAAATAGAAATAGTTCTTGTTAAGTTTTATTTTAAGCAGAAGTGAGAAATTGTGTTTAGTCCTCGCAGCTTTAAAATAAAATTTATGTGTAATAAAATTTATAATATAAGTAAAAAATGTTTACGTGTTTATTTATCGAAAGATTGACAACAATAGGAAATATCTATACAAATTTTACAATTTAATTTGTAGTGAAAACTTGATTGATTAACAAAAGTGGTTAGCAACAAAGTTTAATTCAAGTGTTCTCTCATACTGTGTTTAAGGATTTACTGTCTCATAATTTAAATCGAATAATATAGAGGCTATGGCCCACCTGCAAATGTGACCACTACTCTCCTGTTGACCATTGTTTTGACTAAGTATTTAGATAAAAAAAAATAAAAAATCATGCAAGCTTATCACAGCAATGTATTTCGTTCGAGAATTATTTTAATACCGAAAAAGCTTCTTCCAAAGATTACAGTCGTTCTATTTTTGTCAAAAATTTTCAAGTCTCTGTCACGATACAAAAATATAAGAGAACTTTTAAAGTGACTTTAGTTTATTCTTTCCATTAACAATATGTTTGTGTGTGGACTTGCGCAACACTACACCACATTTGATTTAAAAATAGCGAAACTAAATTATGTCGGAATAAAATAAATCGCTCAAAGTTTGTAGGAGGTAAGACGTATTTTGCTTAATTAAATATTTTTTGGCAAAGTTTCGCATAAATTCTGTGACATGCCTGCAAGATAGAAATTAAAAAAAATAAAGAAATAAAGGGGAAAAATATAAAAACAAACGTAAAACATAAAGCATAAAAATTCGCAAGACCATATTTCAAGGTTATGTTTGCTCAACGAGCAATACAGCATTTGTGCCCAAAAGATTAGTGAAAGCTCAACTACAAATTTGGGTCTCACTTACTTTTAAACTAGTAAATATTTATATCAATACTTGAACCATATTAAATAAAAAATATTAGGATTAAGCCGCAGTAATCAAACCGTGCCAAATGTCAGCTGTTTGGCATTTGTGCAACGTTGCCAAGTTTCTGTTTCTTAAAAAAATCAAGAGTAAAAAGCGCACTTATATAAAAGAGTCAATAAGTCTCGTATATATCCCCAAAAAAAGTAAAGTAATAAATTTTAAGTAGTATTATTAAATTTACTTTAGGAAGTTTGTGTAATTTCATTCCAGTTTGAGAAAACTTGCAACCTTTTCTACCAACAACTCCCGCGTATTTTTTATGATCTGCTAGTTCTGGTGCCTACTAAAGCTGACTGGCTTGATAGTTTATGCGACAACGAAGCCTCTGCTTCGCCGCTAGAATTAGAATAATGACTTTAAGTAAAGCAATTTAATAAAATCGTCAATTCTAAGCATCAACTGATTATGCCCGCAAATTACTAGTGGGTGCACCATGTGGAAGCGTATATTTTTGCTCCTCATGTCATTCAATTGAAGCGAAAATAAGCTGAAATGATTTTCAAAAGCTTGTAGTATTTTCATTTGAGCACACAAAAAGAAAATATTTCCCACCAATGATGGGTATTATTGATTCAATAGATTAGTTGGTTAAGTTACACAAATAATTATTGGATTAGTGACGATTAAATTAATGAAATTTATACCTCATTTCTAGATTACTTTATTGTAATTGTGAATAAATACTTAGGAGGCGCTTTTGTTTAGAGTTATGAAACAAATTTTTTTCATGCGAAAAAATTCATTTAAAAATACTGGCACTAGAGCAGTTAAGGGTTAAAGCCGTATGAAGCATTATTTTTTTTTTTGAGTAATTTTTACTCAATCAATTATTCGCGTTAAGTTTGAAAGACAAAGAATTGAGAAATATAAATATAATTGTATAAATATGCATGTTGAATTTATTTAAAAAGAAAACTTCATTAAATAAATAACAAGCCCATAAACTTGAAGCTCCAAAAATAAAATTCTACAGTGGTACACTATTTCTCCTACGGATTGAAAAGCCCTTAATAAAACAACACATTTTTCTGTGCACTTTTCAACTATTTCAGCCAATAATATCCAGACAAAAACTTCAATCAGACACATATTGTTTAATTACTATTTAATTGACATTTGTTAATTGCCATCGTCTATAATAAAAGAAAAAAATTAACAACGATAACGAATAAACTCCAAACCGCATTAATTTAATTAAATTGTTATTATGTTTTTTTTCTGCACATATGGCTGAACGAATGGCGCTTGTTATGCCCTTTTTAACATGAATTTAAAATTTTTTCTTGCCTTTATTTTTTTTTTTTTTTTTTTTGGTAAATAACTGATTGTAATACTTGCAGATCAAATTACTTTAGTCATTATCCGACAGACAGACAGACAGACGCACCATCGCCATTGTACGAGTATAATGCAAATTTAATAGCAATCAAAACCAAACTTGCAACCAATCTGTGTACAAGTACCTACTAAATTGTCATTATTGACAGCTGTCAAAACATTTAACAAAATATCAACGAGTTTGTTTGTATGTAAATTTCTGTGTGAAGAAAACAATACTCACAGAAATTAAATGATTTAAAGTGACACAAACACAAATAATTACAACTGCAGAAAAAAAACATCCTCATGATTGTAATTTTTGTTGATAATTTTGCCATGAAATATGTTGGAGGTTGATGTCGCTGCTGTTTTGACGACGTTAAAGATGATGATGATGATGATGACTGCACAAATAATAATAAAAATTTATGAATTAATGCAGAAAGCAAATTCCAACCGCTTGTGGTTTATTTGATTTTTTTCGTTTTGATTTCAAGTAAACAGATGTTGAATAAAATGATTTTAAAATCATATAGAGTAGAAACAAAGGGCTGCTCCAAAATCTAGCAGTCATAAAGTCACTCCAATTAGGCCTGTGTGCTCTCTAGTTTAGTAATAGATTACATAAGTGTCTAAGCTGCTAATTCTAATTCAAATCAGGCAGTCTGGGATCACCTTTCAGAAATTATAGATCTCAAAAAAGTATGTCTAAACAAAAAAAAAACCGATTTTAGAAAGCATATCTTCAACAGGTATCTATTAAAAAATTAATTTTAAAAAAGTACCCAGTAGAGGAGGTATATGAAATAGAGTCCTGATAAAAAAAGTCCTTCAAACCAACCTTTCGAAATAGTGTCTCTTCGAAGAAAGAGGGATTATAGTGGGTCTTGTTGTCAGGTTGTTTCTTCCAAAAATCCTTATGTAACTTCCTAATCGTCTCAGTAATCGATGATTGATTTTGATAATAAAGTTAAAACATGTTGGTTTAACAAAGGTTTTTTTCATAATAAATTTGCTACTTTTTACCGACACCCTGTATTTATAAAAGCGTGCTTTACTCGTTAAAGGCAAGTTTTAATAATTATGCTTCTGTAAAATAATTCAAAGATCGAATTTTTTTGAATATATAAAATTTTAAATAAGTAAATTTTTTTTTTTTTAAATAAGTAAATTTAATTTGAAAGTTACCTTTTGACCTTCTGAATGAAGTAAATATTGCAATTGTAGTGACAGAATCGTTTGGCAGTAACGAATTACAGAACAGTGATAATTAAATGGGTAATTATTTAGATTTTTAGTTATGAAAATCTTCCAATATAAATTTTCAAATATACTTATGTTTTTTTAAATTGCTTTTCTAATTTGAAAGTAGTGCATTTCTGATTTAATCACTTCTCGAAAAATAAAATTTTTATATGACTTTAATAAAAACATACACTACTCTAATAATTTAGCAACTTCAGACTGCACGTAGAGTTTTTCTTAAGTTTATAAATGTTTATTTTATTATTGTTGCTTGTTTCTTTGTTTGTTTTTATGCCACAACAAACATTACAAAATCTACAATAATACGCCTGGTTGTGGAGCGAGAAAGAGAGAGAGAGAGAGAGAGAGAGTTAAAAAGAGCATTACACAATCGACATGGTCATCATTTGTTGCAGGAACTTGAGTTGCTTTTTGTTTATTTTATTTAAGTTTTGTAACTTTTTAACATTTGCCAGTTTGATATACATATGTATGTATATATTCACGGCTAGAAATGCTGCTACACTCAACTCTTTTGGGGCTTAAGCAACGTCTGGCCTGCATTGTCATGGTAGACAGTAAAACGGCGACTACACCGGCATCAGTCTATTTTATAGACTTTTTTTTTTCTTTTTTGGTCATTGTAAGAGTACGATTTTTTTTTAAATTTATACGAGCAACGTGCGCACATCATGACCAGTAAATCATTTTTTATATTTTTATAATGCAATCTTTATAAAGTTGAGTATGTGTGTGTGTTTTTTTCCTTTTGTATAAATGCCTTCTAAATGTATGAGTAGATGTTTTTACTTTTATTTTTTGTTTGTGTGTTTTTTTTCATAAAGTATTTTTTAGTTTTCTTATTTAATATTTTTTCTCTGGCCCATTGCTTTAGCTTGGCTTTATTACCTCCCCTCTGGTGTATTCATTGCAAAGGCTTCAGACTGCCAGCCATTAAATGCGCCTGTCGTTGCTGCCACAGAGTCACAACAAACAAACCAACAGTAGCCGTGTCTCGTTCATAATGTTTGATGTAAGACAAGATAACCATTTATGAGGAGTTAACCCGCTTTTTCATCACACAACTCGTGTTCGCTTTTTTGCGGTCTTTTTTTTTAATATTCTCATTTAGTTTCTGTTGAGTTTTAAGTAAAATGTAATTTAATGTAGATATTGGCTATTTAAATACGTTGATATGATTATAAGTTATAATTTATGAAATGTGTAATGTAATTGGTCAAGGTTGGAGGATGGCAAGCGCAAAATAAATGAGATTTAAGTGTATGGTAAAGGAAAACTGATGGAATGAATGATGAAGCCAAAAGTAGGCAATGAAATATTAAGGAAAATAGGCAGCTAAAAGTAGGCTGTCGTTAGTAAATAGTTTAAAACAATAACTGTCTGTTTTCCGATCTCTACATATTGTGCACTAAATCGCTATGATTTAGAAAGCTTTTTAAGACTTCCGAAAAAAGTTCCTTTAATAAATTTTATAGCTATTGCATTTAGAAATTGTTATAGAGCAGAGAAGTATTATGTTTTAAGCTCTCTGTTCGTTTAGAAATTAAGCTTAGTGGGAATACTAAATCCAAGATTTTCCTGCATCGGAAAAATCGTGCAAAAAATATTGCTGCTGTTTGCGATATATATGTACATATACATGTATATTTTATTTTTCTTAAGTTCTAATAAAAGAAATGTTCCAAAAAATATTTTTAAAGGAGCTTAAAGCATTTTATTAAAATCCTTATTAAGAAATATGTGTTTAATTTAAGGTAAAACTGTTGCAAGCACTATATTTCACCGCACCATTGCCTTTGCTCTGCATAGAATTTATTCCAAATCACCCCTTATTACATTAATCTTAATAAAGGATATATTTTTTATTAAATTATTTTGCAACACATCACTTTCATTTAATGGATAATTTGTTTAATATAATCAGTTCCTTTGTATTTGCACACAACATTCTGCACGAAAGCAAGTGCATTAATGCAACAAACACAAAGAATGACACAAAACTCTCAGCAGAGTTAATGCTACTCGAGAAGATATTGTATCCGATAAAGTGAGTGTGTGGGAGAGATAGAGAGAGAGAGAGGGAAAGCAAGCAAAAACAAACAAGAGAAAAAAATTTAATGTTGAATAACATATTTTCTCCTTGACTTGCACTTGACTTATAGTCAACTATCATCAATTTAACACTTGCCACAAAACCATATACCACTACTTACCCCTTCCTCTGGTTGGTTGCTTTCTTGTTGCACTACCAACTATCACTTGACTAAACTTGCTACACAAGTGTTAGTGATACTTTTAATATATGTAACAACAAGTTATTGGATATTTTTAGTAGTTATAAATTTTTTATTTTTGTAAAATAAAATTATGTTGCCAGCAAAGTAATATTAGAGCACTAGTGGTGGGTGGGCGGTTGAGTGTTTGGTAGTTGCAAGCCTGTCAAAGTGTGCAAGTGTTTAAAGTGTGGTAAGTGTTATACTAGCCTTTATATTTTAAACAATATATGTATGTATATAATATGCATTTAACACAAACACACTTGCAACTTGAGCAAGTTTAAAATGAAAATTTCTTTTAAGTAGAAAATTTATGGTTAAATTTGGCAAAATAAATACAGTTTAGAGATACTCTTACACTCTGGCATATTAAAGTTTAAGTGACAAACTCGTACTACAAACATAACAATGCATGCGCATAAACTTTATACATATGTTTTAATAAATATTTATGCTGCCATATGAAACTTATTTGTGCATATTGTTGGAAAATTTATTGAGACATCATATACTTTATATGACTTTTGTACTTTCAACTTTCAACTACATCTTGCCACAGCTACTTTGTGTAGTTTTTTCTTTTATGACAAGCGTCAATAATATTGTTGTGCTCATAATCTTTCTCATTGACAACAATTTGAGAGTTGTAAAAAAATTACAAAGTCATCTGGGAATTTTGTTGTCATCTTTATGGTTGACGTTTCAAGTGGGGGGGGGGGGGTGGGGGTGGGAACATTGTCAATGGTTATTGCATTAAGCTCGTAGTGCATTTTTGCATGTTTTTTCGTACAATCACAAAACCGTATGGCGCCAAGTGTAAATTTACAAAATTGAAGAAGAGTTTTTATAGTTTTTCTTTAAAGAGGTCATTACAACAATTGTACCCAAATTTAAGTATAACAGCAAAATTCTGACAGACAACCTCAGTTTTAATATACAGTACATACATATTATAGAGGAGATATTTCCGAGGAGACATGATTGATAGATTTGATAAACTTACACAAAATAATAAGGTCTAGATTTCAATTGGCTCTTATGGCAAATAAAATGATAAGTTCATTTTTGAATATTAAAAAAACTTTTTTACTTTGTTACGTTCAAGAATACAAATCGTAGACTCGTTGTATGGAAGTTGTGCAGAAAAGTAGAAGAGTTGCGGAATACGGAAAACTGTTTTCGGTATTAGAGCTTTCTTTGAACATTCCCGATTCCCCGGTCGTTCATGGCAATTGTGGAATACGTAGTTAAATTTCAAATATATTTTTAAGTTTTTTTTTCGAGTCTCTTGATGAGTTGATCAGCATCAGACAACTGCAACAAGTATGATCGAGCCAAAATATTTACTAAAGTTGAATTTAAGGCACAACTCAAACAAGCATTATAGGAATTTTAAGCTTGTTTGCTTTTTGTGCTCTTCTTTTGCAACATTTTACTCGAACTGATTTGCATAGAACCAAGATGTCTTTTTTTGTACACAATTTGCTTTTTGCAAAATTATTTTGTGCATATGATTTGATCGTAATTAAATCAAAAACAACCGAGCCACTTATATGCACATAAGCGGTTAGCAAAAAAATATGACAACTTGAAATAAATTCTGGGCACTGTTGCATTTTAATTTTTAAAGAAGTTCACAATTAAATAATATACGGATAGACTATTTTAAATATAGTTTGATAGCGCCAAGACAAGAAAACACCGAGTAGAGAAGTACTTTTACATGTGAATAAACCACTTGCTTCACTAACAACATGTGTTAGCATTGATACAAAATGAGACACATGCCCTTAGCGGCACGGTTGTAATATTCATGTTGGCATAAAACATTAAGTGCGTAGAACTGATTGCTTGAAACGAGCCAATGTGTAAACAAGTGTTTTTTGCATTGTTTACCCAAAACTGTATTGTAAGTAACAATGTTTTCTATGAAATAAAGATTTAAACTCATTTTGAAATCATATCTCTAAGCCCTTCTCTGCTTGCTTTATGTTACAAGTAGAACTTTTAGTTTTTTGTCGGTATTCCCGGAATATTAAAGCCTATTTTAATTGGTATGATTTCACGTTCTCCTCAAAAACAGCTAATACAAAGGCATAACCCTGGCTTATTCCAATGAAAGTTTAGCAGTAAATTTTTTTTGCTACGCGACTCTTGTTTTCAATATACAGTATGATATAAATCAATCAAATGATTGGAGTGCTGAAGGCCTAAGCTGTCATTACCTCAAAATGTTAGCTTTTAATTTTAATTATAAGGCTAATAGACTAATAAATATATAAATAAATAAAAAAATGATTGGAAAGTCCCATCAGCAATACCCCAGAGTGGCAGGGGTTTTGCCTCAAGCTTTAAGGCCTTAAAAAAGTGGCCACTGAAGTAAAAGTTGATGGGAAAGAACGCCAGCAATCTCCCAAAACTGCAGATTTGTTACCCACCAAAACGCTGTTTGAGCTTCTGCAAATATTGCAAACTTAAGTTTCTATTGAAACCACGTTACATTTTGAAATCATAGAAGTTTTTCTATTAATTGATATTAAAAAAAGAAAAAACGAATATCTTAAACTCATCTGCCATATTAAATGCAAATTTATTTCCACCCACTGAACACCAGCATGTGCATTTAAAAGGAAAATTTTTGGAAAATTTTCCTCTTCCAACTAAATTATACCACAGTGAAGCACTTCATGGCGAAGACAGACATCTAAAAAAAAGGAACTCAACAAGAGCTGAGAAACTTTGCTCGTTATTAAAATAATTTATATGCCTGTAAGTGAAAAAGAAAATCAAGACATTTTCGAAATAATGTGAGAATGCAAAAAAAAACTGAATTTTTGGGAGAAAAAACAAATCAATATGTTAAAAATTAAAAACCCACATTACGAAAGCTGCCACAGCATTATATTCAAACCACTATTTGGCACACAACACTGTATGGGGAAAATTTGACAGTTGAATACTAAAAATGATGCCAAACAACCCAATTTACTTCTGGTATTTGAGTGTTCGAGCGAATGAGTGTAGAACATTTGCGATTGCTGGCAGGCTTTGATTTCGTTTGTTAGTCTTGAGAGTTTATATTTGTGTTTTTATTAACTTGCAAATCTCTATGCTGTTTTAAAACTTTTACTAGTTCTAAATATTTTCCTTTTTATCATCATCATCCTTTCTGCATATAAACTTAAGTGCATTAGTATTTTATGGCATTTATTTAATTTTTTCTGTTCGCCACATTTTACTTTCTTAAAACTGCTGTTGCTTGGCACATTTGTGCTTGTTTCTGGCTGAGCCTGAAATCAAAATGGGTGTTGGAGGGAGAATGTGTAATGAGGTTGGAGAGTGGTAGTAGTAGTAGTAGAGTAGTAGTTGCCTGAGAGATAAGGATACGGATGTGTCTGCACTTGCTTAAGCAGCCGTTGTCACACACACATATACATACACACACAGGAAGTAGACAAGCAAACAGAGAAAAACTTGTAGGAAAATACTGCAGTATTATTACAATTTATGCTGCATATGAATTGTTCGGGCTTAGTTGTGTGTGTGTGTGTAGAGTTTTATTAACCATAATAATTTATTGTTGCCTTTAATACGCTTTATTGGATGTAATAATCACATACTGTTTCGTTTTTTCTTGCCATTTTTCAGCAGTAAATTAAGTCATAAAACTTTTGTTTACCTAAAAAATATTCAAAAAAAAAAAAAAAAAAAAAAACAAAGCACAAATTTTATTTTTAATTTTATAATTAAATGAAATAGAGCAAGCCAGGATTTTATAAGATAAGTGTGTTTCAAGTTTCATAGGAAATACTTCATATATCACATGCTTGACGTCAACAATTGCTAGAGACCTACTTAGACCTCACCTGGGTTTGAAAATCGTTTAAGGTCCTCATTCGCTACTAATTGATTTTTGCCAAGCTAAAAGTAAAATGGCAATGCTTGTGAAGAATATATATTAATAAAAGTAGATATTACAAATTAGGAATACATCTAGGGGACAACAGTTTCAAAGCATATATACAGTAAAAAAATCCACTATGGGCTACTTTATATGAAGTTTTGCTCATAGACTTTTAAAACCAATTTAATTGATCCCAGAAGAGTCGATCTTAGAATGTACGAATACAAAAGAGCCTTAAGAACTTCTTGCGTGCTTTTACCAGTACTGTAGTCAACATTCCAGCAACAACAAGAATTTCTTTGGCTAAAAAGAAAGTGAAACTTTTGCTGAATATCATAAATCTTCTAGATTTTTCCTTTTAATAGTTTTCTGTCATTTTCGGTCGCCTGTATGCCGCCCAGAAAACAATTAATAAGTTCTATTTATATTTAAAATAATAAATTTTACTTATGAATGTCTTGTAGCAAAAAGCACTTTTCTATTTCATATTCCTTGGAGTTTTCTGTTCACACACCATACAATTAACACTTTTACTATCACGGTTTTTATAGTAACTGCTCACTTACACTGTTTAAACAAACTACTGCTTTTTACGACTTCATCTGGGAGTTGAGCAGTAGTTTTTCTGCCTGACACTCAACAAAAAAGCATTTTTATTTAAAAAAAAAAGGAAAAACTCAGTTTATAGCGCTTAAATAAATACAAATATAGAATAGTAAGGAAAAAAAGGGTGATGAAAGGCCAGAAATGAAAACAACAACTTGTTCAACTTAAAAAGCGGTAGCAGTAAAACTACTGAATACAATATATTTCAATTTTTTAGATCTATTATCAAAAAAAATTGTAAAGAAATTTTAATGCCCTAAAATTTATGATTAAATGCATCTTGATGATGATGATGATGACGACGACGGCAACTAAAAAAGGTTAGTGACATTATGGATTCAATAATATAAAAGAAACGAGATAACAAACCTTTAAATTTGTGAAAACAAAAAATTATTAAATTTTTAAAGTTTTTGTGAGAGGAAAAAAAGCTGTGGTTTTTGAATTTTTCTTTTTGAACATCATAATCAAATGACAGAAACCATGAAAAAAATGTGCCTTTTCATGCAGCCAGTTGAAGCTGCCTGCATCAAATATTGAAAATTAATAAAAATCATGATTTACGATGTGTCAATTTCAGCTGGTGCTGGCTCTGGTTGGAGCTGAATTGTTGTTCGGTGTCTTCTTTTCTGTTTGGGGGCTACCGACTATTTTGCCAGTGCCACTCAATTCAGCTCCCTGCTGTGTTCTGTTGGTTTGATGGTTTATTTGCGAGCAAAAAAAAAAAAAAAAAATATATACATATACATTTATACATATTTACAATTTTTTAACATGGGTTAAAAGTTGTGTGGTCCACCACAATTTGTTCATAGTTTTTTTCCGCCTGTTTACAATTTTTCATTTTTTTTTAATGTTACAAACAAAGTTGTAATGGAAAATGACACAACCTTTATATTGCCATACAAATGATGCGGAGATAGACAAAATTGCAAAAAAGGAAAAAAAAATTCAAAAATATCAAAGCTGTTTATCAGTTGAAAAACAATTGATGTAAAGCAAGTGTACTTAAGTGTAGAAAAAAGTAAATAAATTTGGAATTTAATTGGTTTAAAGTGTTATTGATTTTAAGGTTTTGTAAATAAATGAAAAGCATGCTCGAGCATGATTTGCATCAGAAATGTATTAAAGAATGAAAATCGCTGGTTACTATAACACACAAAAAACTAAAAATATTATAAAAAATTAATCAATAGTAATAAAATATTTGATTAGTATTTATTTAATAGTCCATCTTTACAATTTTCAACTGTTCATTAGATATTTTTATGGGCTTAAGTTGGATTTCAATTTCTCGAACTTAACAAAGGCTTTTGGTGGCAAAAAAAATTTAGTAATCCAAATTTTTAAGCACAAAATTTTAACAGCAGACATAAATACTTCTTGACTAAGAAGCAAGCCCTGCCTGTTTTAAAAGTTGACTACAAAGATTATCAGTTGTCATTGAAATATCCATCCATTTTTCTTCAGCTTCAATCTTAATTTTTTGCCTTCTTTAAAAATGATCACTAAAATTTTATTACACATAATTTATCTTAATTTAATCAAACTAATTTAGCAATTTAGCTTATTAACGCTGTGTAGTTCACAATAAAAAATTACTTTTGTTATTAAAGAATTAACTGACTTAAAAGACTCTTTAGAATGGTAGTTATGTTTTCTGAAGAATATCTATTTTACACTTTTCATTGCAATGTGAGTGTCAAGATTTGAGTGAGAATAAGATCGAATGGAAATTGTCAAGTAATTAAAAATTATAAATCGGAAAGTTTAATTATAAGTTTAAATTAATGTTGACAAATCGCTGAGCTCGGCGGAAACACTGGAGGCATTGACATCATTGATTTGTAAACAGTTGGTGTAGCTTCAAGTTTAATAGAAAATATTGCATACATCATATGTTTGAAGTCAGTAATTGCTAGTCAATTATCTGGACCATATACATAGGGGTTGGAAAATACTTTAAGGTTTCTTTTCAAACACAAAGTATGTCACTACTGACGAAACTATTCGGCAAACCAAAATCAAATAACTCTGGCTTGGAATCCAGGACACAAAGGGTATAGTGCTAAAAACGAGGGCGAAGATTGGGAATTTTATTGGACTCACTTCATATTTCGGACTAAATAAAACTTTTTATTAAAGAGGCTTTTTTTAAAGACGGTCTGGGGAACATTCAAAAAAGTGTCAAAGGTTTAATGCTAGTATAGAAATGTCGTTAAGATGACATCTTAACATGAAGAACATAAGGGGAGAAGAGCGAAACATTAGATCTTTATATATGTCAGTGCCCCGCCTTCTCACAAATACAATCCCGATAACTTGGAATCGGCACCTTACCAGACATAGCCCTGTTACTGGGCATATGCTGGAACAAACTAAGGCATTACATTACATTGCATTACATTACATTACATAACATAACATTACATTACATTACAATTACATGACATTACATTATATTGCATTACATTACATTACATTACATAACATTACCTTATATTACATTACATTACATTACATTACATTACATTACCTTATATTACATTACATTACATTACATTACAATTACATTACATTACAACAAAAAATAAAAAATAAAAAATAAATTCGAAATCAAATGGATTTTGGTGAGGGAACATAAAATTTATGCCAATCAACAAATAACTACAGTGACAAAATTGAAAAGTGATCAATAATTTAAATATAGACAGCCAGTTATGAAAAGCTCCGGTAGTAGTATGGCTAAGGGCTGCTGTTTATAATTGAAATTAGTTTTGACCTGGACTCGACGCAATTTGTGTGCTGATGGTAGTCGTATTGGAAGTGCAACAGCCATGGTATACACCCCAGTCTTCTTTAAAGAAAAATTGATATCTACAATTTAATCACAAAAAATCTTTCTCAATTCTAAGAAAGTCAAATCAAACTAAAGCCGAATAAAGTAATTAGCAATCGGAAGGAGATGTCATAACATGTGTAAATAGATCAAGAAAAAAGAGCGATGCACCCTTTTGAATTGAAAATGTTACATTAATTGTGGAAAGGAGCAGGACATATAAGAGAAAAATTATACTGGATACACAATTTTTTACATCAAATAAAATAACGCCAAATAGATTGACTTTCATATATGTATGTATGTATAACTCTTATCATTGTTTAATAAAAAAATATTTTTCTTTGAATCTAACTTTTCAAGGTTTCCTTCGACTGCTTTATAAAAAATCTTAAAGATAATTTTTTTATTAAAAGCCCTCATCCTTTTTCTCCCCAATTTTCGAGTATGCCAACTAATCTCTGAATTTTTTTTTCTCTCTTTTACTGTTTTAAATTAGAAATGTCTGCCCTTAGAAAATGTTAACAAACACCCTCTTTGATACAAAAAAAAAATACACCCAAAAATTTGCAAATGCTGCATGAAGCAAATTCATTTTTTTTTCTTTTAAGAAGGAAGAAGAACGAGTGTTTTGACGATTAACGAAAAAAATTTTTATTTCTATGTGAATGTCCCAAAAAAACCACACATACGAAACCAATACATGTGCAATAATGCCTATTGTAGCATCCCAGCAAACATTTTTGAGCGTAGATATATCTACTATGATTGCTGTTAATTAAATAAGACAAAGAAAACTTCAAAGACGCTTAGCAGGGTGTACAAGTAGTTGCTTCGAAGCCGTCACACTTCCCGTCAGCACTCGTCCTCGAACTCAGGGGCATGTGTGTTCAAGGACGGGTGCTGAGGAGAAGTGCAGCGGCTTCAAAACAGCTAGTTGTAGACCCAGAAAAAGGTTTTTGATGTTTTCTTTGTCTTATTTGACTAATATGAATGACAAAAATAATATAAAAAAAGATCTTGAGCCCGTTTATCTTTAATACAAAAGTATAAGTTTAATATTTGGTTTTTTTCGATCCCTTTCTTATATTTTATATAATTATTTTCTTGAGCTGAAGGTCTTTTTTATTATAAAAGTATGAATGTTTTTGTATATTCTGGTCGATAGTTCGCTCTCCTACGATTTGCTTCTTCAGTACAATAATTATGAAAAATGTTTTGATTGGGTTTTTTCAACAACAGACGGAAATAATAAGAATAAAAATCTTTCAAGTCTACTGATGAGTTGATTGGCATCAACGAAATGTCGGCGAAAAACACAGAAAAGGAAAACACAGAAAAGATTTGTAACATCTATTTTGTGGACCTGAATTAATATATTTTAAAAATATTTTAAATAAAGAAACCCATATTTAAAACTCTGTTTTCGATCGTAAATCTTGTAAATCTTGTTCAAAGTCCCGATTTTTCTTTACTCTTTTTGTAGAGCACATTTTTGTGATTATCATATAGAAGTCACTTAGGCGATACACTCAGAAGGAAAAGTATTAAAAGCATCCAGATTTGTTTTAAATTTCCTCGCAAGGATTTGTTTTTTATGCTATCAAATATACGTGTAGTTAACGACACTCTCCAAAGTCATTTTTATGTTTTTTTTCTACTTTATTGTGACTATACCCATGAAGTAACTATGACGATTCTATTACACGAAGAAAGTATCTCAAACATCTAATGTTTTTGGGGGCTTAGTAAGCTTGGAGTCCCTTGTTATGTACACTTTAGTGTTTAATTACTGATTTTGTGTGAGTTGAATTTCGACATAAGGGTAGAATTTATGTGAAGGCATTAAAGCTTCAACAAAAGTTTGAAAAATGTATTCTGCCTTGTGCTGATGTTTGCGGTGGTGGGTGGTTTCAAAAGCTTAACCATAAACAAAAAAGAAATTAATATAATAAAAAATAAAGATATTTGTGGCACATCATTAGTAGAAATCAAAAATTCATCTGTTTTTTCTATTTTTGGGAGGTTGTATGCTGTGGGTTGTTAAGGCATATATTATCAGGGGGAGTAGCATTAAGTGGATGTCGGTACGAACGAGCTAAAAGGGGAGACAACTACAAGCTGACTTGGCTTGCTTTGACTTTCATTGCAGATTAAGCATTATCTAGAGTTCTATGTTTTGGCACGAAACAAGTATTGTAATTATTAGAAGGGTGAATTTTCATACATACATATGCATATATTATTATAAATATATACAGCTAAATATCCTTTTTCATGTGGAAGCAGTACATGAAATTTCATATTAGCTTGTTTAGAATGAAAGGTAGATATTAAAAAAAAAAGTGATCTAACAAAAGTGCACTAGAACAAGTTTTGTGGTTTAAAAACGTAGAAACGTTTCTTTTTCTGCAAAAACAGAGTTCTATTAAATAAATTTGTATATTCGTTTTTTTTTTATTTCAATAAAGTGTAATTGACATCAGTTTGCTTACTGTTCTAAATTTTTTTTTCTCGTCACTTGTTTTCTTATGTCTGTCATTTTCAATCAAATTTGCATTTTAATTTTTAATATCCTGTTTTTGGCGACACCATAATTTTTCTCTTTTTCCTTAAAATTTCATGTTATAAATTTTTTTCATGGAATTTTTTTTTTCCAATTGAAGTGTAAAATTTTAATCTTTAGATTAATTTTGCCACAACTTTCATGCAGCGGCGTTTGACATGTGGAAAAAAACTTGTTTTCGAAGATTTTCTCTGTTCAAAATTTCAAATAAATTGTCAACATCAATTCTTACGACGAACGTGTAGAGAATGTGTTTTAGTTATTTTGGTTGGCCGCTTGAGATGTCTGTTTTGTCCGCATAATCTTTATTTAAATTAATTTAAAACTGTTGGCAAATTTATTAATCAATTTACTGGAAGAAGAAAACTGAGACTGAGGAGGCTCCATGGACAGTAACACAAAAAATAAAAGAAGAAAAGAAAATCAAACTTTTAGTTTATGAAAGCTGGGATTAAATTAGAAACTAGCAGGTGCAAAAATATATTAGGAAGTAAAATTTTCGTTTAAAAATTCATGTGATTTCAAATAATGTGATTTTAAGAGCTCATACGCTTTCTTAGCAATTTTTGGTTTGCGGTTGTTAATAATTTTATTAGACTTTCTAGTACGATTTTTACTACCTGAGAAATATTCTTGTATGATAAAATTGGAGTGATTAATATTTTTAAAGAAGACAAGAAAACTTAAATTGAAAACTTAGTGGCTGGGGTACATACATACCATGGCTGTTTCACGACCACCACGTCGCTCATCAGCACCCAAATTTGCTTCGAACAAAAATGAATGTGTTTTTTATATTTCAAAAGCAAATACTCTTATGAAATCTCATAGTAAAGATTGGAAAACTTTGGAGCCGTTACATTTGAGATTTAGGAATTCCTTCAACAACAACGTACCTACACATTTATATAAATGTATTTGAAAAATACGTTTCATTTGAAAAAAAAGAAATAAATTACGTATGCGGCTCATAAAAACCAATCACTATATTTTTTTTTTGGAAATTTCTTTCATCCCACTGTTTTATTAATGGCTTGCTAGACACATATTTACATACATTTATGTGACAAACGGAGATGGCAGAAACTCAACTTGTTTGCATGTCATTTTACCATTAATCTTAGAAAAGACACACTCACTATGCACAAAGCAAAGCTGCTGAATGACAACAACAGCATTTTCTTAACAACTTTTCTTCAAAACTCTTCACAGGCTGCGGGCAGGCAATAAAAATCAAACAAAAACCCAAGATAATAATTAAAATCTAGAATTAGAAAAAGAAAATACATAAATATTGGGAATGTCTGGTTAAATTGGACACGGTGTATGGTGATAGTGATGCACAGTAGCGCTGGCAGATATTTGTAAAGAAAAACTAATTTTATCTAATACAACAGAGAGCTGTTAAAGCAGCTTCTTTTAATCTGTCTCATTTTTTTAAACTAAAATTGAGGCTAGAAGTGTTCAAACTGGAAATTTTAAAATGAAATTTCTTATTCTCCCACTGCTTCTCATTATCAAATGTTTGTCATTTGTTTGGAGTCACCATCTAAAGACAAATCGGTTTAAATTTGAAATGCATTTGAATGCCGTTCCGTGAGCAGCTAGAGTCGCTTTAGTGTTCATGTTTGAGCCCATAAATCTCATGTGAGGCCTCTTATCAAAAGACTGGCAATCGCCAGGGTAATGTCATGTTGTTTAACGCCTGTAATCTATTATGCTGACAATTTTTGAAAGTGTTTTCGTTTGTTATATCTTTTGTTTTTTTTGTTTTGTTTTTTATGACTGACTAGTTTGTGTGTCACACAAAACACTTTAAGCCTCAAAACACTTTTACAAGGTGGGCCAAGTGGCCAAACAACCCTATTGGAAGTTGCTCTTATTTTTACAGTATCAAATCTATTTTTGCGTTTGTGAACTAGACAGCTGTAGCATACAAGTGAACAAGCCATGGAGCGATACACTCTCCAAGAATGCTGAATAATCGCGTTTGTGACGAAGTGGACGATTTTTAACCTAAAATCATAATGAGCGATGAGGCTCATTTCCACCTCAGCTACAGGGTACGTGAACAAGCAAAACTATCGCTTCCGGGGCATCGAAAATCCACGAGTGATGCACGTAGAGACAGTACACCCTCACAAAGTGATTGAATGATGCTCTATTCACGCCGGAGGAGTCATCGAGGTATTTTTTTTTTCCAAGAACGCCGCTGGTCAAACGACAACTCACTATAGGGCCATGCTAAGCGAGTTATTTCTGCCGCAATTGAACGAATTAGGTCTGGAGGATATATGGTTCGAACAGGATGGAGCAGCGGCACTTACAACGCGCGCTACAACTGATATTTTGAAGTTAAACAACATGGGATGACTTCTTTTGACCCACCTGTTGCTTGGCGATATCAACTAAATTTTAGAAGAGCAGAGTAACGACTTAATGGCATCAAAGTTTTATATTTTTTTTGGAAGTGTTTTTAAGAAAAAAAAAAATTTTTATAAAAATATTTTTTTAAGGTCTACTACTGATAAAACGAACTTTATTCTGTATTCACTTTTCTCTAAACATTTCTATTTTTTCAAGAGGTTAATTTTTTCATAAGTTGATTTTTTTTCAGAGCAGCCGTTCCAAAAAGTACATTTTTAGATGTTACTCAAAAAAATGTCTCCTTAAATATTCATGTCACAAAAACAGCAACACTTATCTTAAAAAAAAAAAACATTTAAAATTTTTGTATTTTTAAAAGGTTTCTTTTTTTATGAGATATTTTTTTTAGAAAAAAAAACAATTTTTTTGTAAATTATTATTTACATAATTTTTGCAACTATTTTCAATGGGTTTTAAAATACTCTTTTTATATAGAACGTTTTTAAAGGCACTTTTTTCAAAACGGATTTTTTTTTAAATGTACATATATCGTTGACATTATGACTCTCAAAACATACTTTCGTATTTTCTTAGAAATTACGTCTTTTACTTTATAAGGGACGTACTTTCTCATTGATCGCTTTTACTTTATTTAGTTTCTTAAGGGGAATTTTTCGACAAGGTATTTTTTTTTTTTTGAAATTGTTATTTTTGAAAAAATACTTTTTAAGAAAAAAATTTCTTAGAAGTCAATCTGCTAAAAGCAACTTTTTTACAGGATACTTTTTTTGGAGACTTAATATCTTTTGATCCAACAGCATTTTTTTTTAATTTTTTTTAAAGCCTTTTCTTAAAAATTAAATTTGTTTTAGAAGATACTTTTGTTAAAAGTTACTTTTTAAGGTACATACATTCCCCTTGATCACTTTTTCAATATTTAGTTTTTTAAGGGGAATTTTTCAACAAGGTACTTTTTTTTTTAAATTGTTCTTTTTGAAAAAATACTTTGTAAGAAAAAATTTTCTTAAAATTTTTTTTTGTAATTTTATTTCATTTGCTATCTATTTAAAATTAAAATAATAAGCAAAATTTTCTCAAAGAATTTGTAAAAAAAAAAAAATTAACATTGGGGTTAAATTCCATTAAATTTAACAAAAAAAAGTCTAAACAATTTTAGAAAAGTTCAACATTGTATATATGTAATTAAAATAATAAAAACTTTTTATTTATACGGGAGATCTAGTATATGCAGACTTTTTATTTGTTTTACTTCATCGGTGTCCTCTAAAAGTGTTATTGCTAAAACGTTTTGATGGTCACTCAGTCTTTTCAAATAATTTGTGCTGTATGTCTTTATTTCATCTCTTATGTATGGTATATTGAGATCGTTGTGAATTGTGGTATTTCGTACATACCATAGATCATCTATTATAAGCCTAAGGACTTTGGACTGATATTTTTGTATAATATCGATATTGGAGTAGGAAACAGTTCCCCATAATTGTATTCCACAGGTCCATATGGGTTTTAACACAACTTTATATAGAAGTAATTTGTTGAAGAAGCCAGTTAATCTATTAAAAAGATTTTTTTAAACGACTTTTTCTAAGTAAATTTTTGAAAGGTGCCTGTATTTAACTGAAAGGTATTTTATTGAATAAGTTTTGTAAAAGATATTTTTTAAAAGTTCTTAAAAAAAATTAAAATACTTTTTAAAGGGTAATTTCTAGAAAGCTGATATCCCCAAAAATATCAGTTTTTAAAACGAACTCAGTAAACCAATACTTTACCAAAATGTCCCTTTTTACAATATACTTTTCTAAAAAGTACCTTTCCTAAAGTTAATTTTCTTAAAAGGTATTTTTTATAACATGTATTATTTTAAAAACACTTTATTGAAAGTTTTTTCCAAGTATACTTTTAGATGATGCCTTTTTATTTTCACCAAATATCCTGTCTTTTGAACTCGTTTATCTTTTCTTTTTTTTTTTTTTGTCCTCCTCAAGTTAAATAATGGAACAACAAACAATTTGGCAGACCTAAATCTGCTGTTTTAGCATTTTTTCAAGTATCCCTTGTATGACAACTAAAACAAATGAGTGACTTTGAAAGCATAAATGGAAAAACTAACTCATGAATTCATTGTTAGAATCACCTGTTTTCCACTTGAAAATGGGTTGAAAAAAAAGAACAAAACAGAAACGTTTGTTGTATGAGGTGACCCACATTATCCTTTCATAACTACTCGTAGTTTTTCATTCATACCTACATATGTACATGATAATTTGCATTCCAAGCAACCAACATATGCTTACGTTTTGAAAATCTAAACTGGCATTAACAAACTGCCACTCAGCCAGCCAGGCAGTCAGTCAGTCAGTTTGGCTTCATTTGTGAACGTTTTTTCTATTCATTTGCCACTTTACATAAATGTGTGCCATTTGTATTAACAAGACCTTAAATGAATTGTTAGTTTTTATATGCATGGTTTCCTTTTCCTTTGCAACTGCTGGAAATGAAAAGCGTGTGCCAGTTTTACATAAACCTGGCATATAATACAAATTGTCCTTAGACTCAAAAAACTATTGTGCTATTGTTAAATAAATTTGTTGCATACATTTTAAATAATTAATTGTCTAATGTTCACATTTGATGAACAAGAGAAAAAAGTAAAGTTATTATACAATATACATCACCAGCTTCATACAAATTCCTCTGGCTTAACAAGACACCTTGAATTTGACTTTATCATAATTTTAAGCCGCACAAAAAGGCCCGGCCCACTCCAGCTAGTTCTACAATATTTCATGTATGTATGTATATGTAACACATGCTTGGTGATTTTTTCTCTTATTTATTAATTGTAGGTCCTTTATTATATGCTGAACATGCCTTTTCTCACTTTTTGTATGTCGGCTCATGTGCTCAACACACCTGCTGCCCTAAACAGGTCAGGTCATTAGAGAGGATTAATGAATGGCCCATTAAATTAAAATTATGTTTATCTTAATTTTTGTACAAGAAATCAGATAAATGGGTTGGCGAAGGGGGGGTATATGTGTATTATTTCTCCTATTTTACATTTTAATAATTTTTAATGCTAATTTATTTAAATTAATTTTGCTTATTTTTCCCATTTCCTTGCAGGTACGTGTGTGTTAATTGTTATTAATTGATGTGGCAAGGTTAATATGGTAATGGTCATGCAAATTGTTTAATGCCCAGTTTTATACGGGAAGAAAAAAGGTAACATTATAACGAATACATTTAAGCCGAAAGACAGGGAAAAAATAGATTAATACAACGAGAAAAGAGTTTCGTAAAACCAAACGAATTGTTAATGAAACGAACTAGTGTGAAGATACTCAATTAATTCTTTAGAAGCCTTTCAAATAGAAATTTGAGCATTTTGTAAGGCAAATTGCCAGGTAAATTGTATTAAAGACACAAACCATATTATAGACACATTCAAATAAAGCCCATTACCACATGGAGCTGTGATGGGGCAAATTATGTCGCTTGTTTTTTTAACTGACTTTAAATATAATTATTAGAAACAAAAATTTAAATATTGGACATGCCTACCGCCCACATAGTCAAAAAATTTTAATATCAATACATTCTAAATAAGTGCCGGTGGGCCAAAAGAATTCATGTTTGGCTTTCAGAACATCGGCTGTGGCTCGCGCAATGTGTGCCATTGCTTCGTCTTGTTGGAGACCCACATCCTGCAGACCTAATTCGTTTAATTGCTTCACCATAAACTCAATTAACATGGCCCCATAACGCATTGTCGTTTGACTAGCGGCATCCTCGAAAAAAAATGTCAAATCTTTTGACACCGCCTGAGATTGATTTAAGTACCAATGAGTTGAATGGTTTTTTTTTTTTCAGTGTAGAAACAGTAGAAATTAAAAATGAAGCAGAAAGAAGTCAATAAGCATTTTTTTTTCGTTATTTTAAGAGTCCATCAAATTTGACAAATTGTTACAGTTTCATTGAGAAAATGCATTTTTCAAACGAATTTCAAATAATGATGACAATTTTGTGATATTATTTTTTATAACAAATGTAATGGACTGTTAATTATTATTTTTTCAAAATTTCATTTTCCATTCCGTAAACAGAAATTTGCTTGTTTAGCTTTCTGAAACACTCAGACATCATTTTTGTGGCGTTAGCGCTACCTGATGGATGTTTAATGCACAATTTGCCTTAATGCAATGTACTGATAGTAATTTTTTTGTTCAATATTTCCTTCTTCTATTCCGTAAACAGAAAGCTAAACAAGCAGCTTTCTGAAACAATAATACATCATTTTTGTAGTATTAGCGCCACTTGATGGACAATATTTTCTGTAGGTGTTATTGTAGCTTATTTGCGTGCTGACTAATGCGATGAGTCAGAGAAAAGTTGCGTTGTCCCCCAGCTAATAAAATTCCAAACTTGCATTTCCCGTCTTCTTTACCTTTGAATATGCTTTAGTTTTAGCTAGCAAAATCTTGCTTAATTTACCTTTTTTAATATTAACAATTTTTTTCTTGCTTAATTGATTTTTTTTAATATTAAAATTTTTTTTCAAATTTGAAATAAAACAATTTTAGCGGCACAATTTACTTTATCTACACAATTTTCTGTCTGCTTTTCTTTTTCTGAGCAAATGGTAGCAAATTTGAGTGCTGATGAGCGCTCCCTTAGCTACTCAGACTTCAAATTTACTTTTAATAGCTTGCTTTAATTTTAGCTTGAAAAATTTTGCATTTTTAAATTTGATTTTTTTTTCTTCGGATGTGAAATAATTCATTTTTAGTTGACAAATAAATTTTCTTTTATCAAACTCATCAAAGGCATATTTTATTTTTTATATGCAGCTCAGTTCTCAAAAAGAATATTTATTAAACATTTTTGAAATTTTATTACCTGAGTAGAGGGGATGGATGGTCCGCTTGTTTGTGATGTTTATGTGTTTGCTTAACTTTCTGATAAAACACCTGCAATGATACAAAAAAAAATAGAAGAAAAATTCGTTTAATTAACATTTCAAATAAAGTAGCTTAGAAAGAAGACACGCTGGGAAAATACAAATAAAAAAAGACAAATTGCTTTTATAGATTAAATATTAAGAACAAACAAGTTTCTTTACACAATGTTTTATTATTATTATTTTTTTCTTTTTCAAACACAAGCTTTTGTTATGGAAAAAAAAAGAAATATTAATATAATAAATTAGAGTAAAATAAAATAACCCGCACACGGGAATGTATAAAAGTTTAACCACAGGATACTTTTGGTCAGAAGGGGCATGAAAATAAAATCCCTTTAAAAAACATAAAGAACTCCATGTGTATTTTTTTTATACATTTATGTATTTGTTGACTTCTAAAACACACCCACAATTTCAATTCATATTTTTCTTTTCTCCAGTTTGAATATTTTTCACAAATGAAAGATGACAGTCTGTGGTATTAAAAATATTTACCTTGCCTTTTATTAGGATGACAAGTACATATGTATGTATGCCAGTTCTAAAGCAAACAGAGTCGCAAATGGTCACTTACATTCGCATGTGTAAGTGTATATGTATGACAGCTTAAGATAATATGTCATCCTAATAAAATAAAGTGTAAATATTATTTGAGCATATTTTTGTTTTTGTTGCTTTCAAATTTATTGTTCTATGTGCTTCAATGACAGCGGCTAAAGAAGTTTGGAAAACACCAACTGCTTATGAGATGGTGGGGAGAGACAGAAAGCCAATGAAGTGCCTGAAAATTGTGACAGACCACTGGACAGACAGATTAAAGTGTTTTTATTTGTTGGCTGCTTTGTCCTAAAGGCAAAGTATAAATATTTGAAAGTAGAAGTTTATTTTATTTCTTTTTTTTTAGGGAATTTTATAATTTCATATTATTTCGGATTAATGTCAAAACATTGTACAATATATTTGTTGAAGACAACAAATATTACAGAGTGTGTCTGTCTTCATACATGTGACTTAAAGAGTATGAGAGGCTTTGAGCTAAGAAGAAAAAATAAACAAACAAACAAACAAACAACTTTTGTGTTATTTAACTTGTCAAGAGGCTGAAATTGGATTAAGAACAGAAAAAGACAAGCTGTTGAAAAAATAACAGGCTCTTGAACTTGTAACTTGTATAAATTTAATATTTATAAGAAACAAAAAAAACAAAAAAAACACAAAAAGTGTGAGTTTATTTATATACGTAACTTAATTCCACTCAAGTGAAATAACACTGTAACAAGTTTGTGTTTTTTTTTCTTTCTTCTGCGAAAATTAATATTCAGCAAGATACGTATTACATCAATCACGGAAGATTTGAATGGTAATAACAGAAGGGGCAAGCTACTACGAAAGTAAAGAAAAAATATTATTAGCAGTAAAACCAAAAACAAGCTCTAAGCCCCGTGCATCAGCTGACAAAAGTCCAGTAATAGCTGCTAAAATATGACCTAAAAATTAAAAAAATATGCTCTGTGGTAAGCGATGATGCACAGGCCAGTCCATTCTCTTCAAATTTCTTTACAATTTTGCCAATTGCTGGCGTAGTTGGATTATTATGTAAACCGTAAACTCCTCTTAAAATACGATATGTGGCTGTGGCAGAATCACCAGTATTTTGCAGTATATTTTGATAATTTTTATGCGTTGTGTGATAGTTAAGCGATCCCCTTTCGTCAATGTTAGACTTTTAGCAAAGAGGAAAAAATCGGTTTAACATTTTAATTTGACAGATGTCGAATTCCAGCTCCATACTTTTGACACCCCGAAATGGAGAGCTTGTTATTAGAGCTCTCATAAGTTTTGTTTTTTTTTGTCATATTGATGGAAATGTGCCATTAAAACTTTTGCTTTTCTTCCATAGTGTTTCTGATTTTCACTAAATCACTTGAAAAAATATTTTTTCTTCTTAAATATTTATTCATTTTGTTATTTGTTTGTTTCATCTTGAACAAGTTTTATTCGTTTCACCCCACAAAAAAAAAATATATTGGGGGTCATTTCATTCACTTCAATTATTGTTTGCCCTGATAATTTCAACATTTTCAGTGTGCTGAATTCCATGCTGCTATGGGCGGGCGGGCGGGTGGTTGGTTGGTTGATTGGGTGTTGCAATCTTAAAATATTTATAAATGTTTCTGCACGAATTTCATTAACTATTCAAGAGTGCTTTAAAAGAGCAATGAAGCTTGAAGTAACCGTATTGCAACTTAATGAGTTTTATTTGTAATGTGAAAAAATAAGGGCGCCAGAAGGGGTGGTGTGGTATGGTGATTGGTTGTGCAGAGGGGTAAGTTAAATGAACAAAAAAAAAAAAATAATAAGAATTATTGAAATAAGATCATGAACAGTGAAAGTTTTAAGTGGGGCCAAAAGTTTGTTAAGAAATTTGGCAACAGAACGAATGAATGAATAATTCCATTAAAGTAAATTGCACGGCATTAAAATATGGGAGAAAGTTGTAAAGCAAAAATATTATTGTGGCCTAATGCCTGTTTTTTTTTTTGGCATTTTAGAGTACCTCTTTTATTTGGTACTAATTTTAGACAGCCTGGTGGTGTCTGTGTGTTAATTATAACGCCAAAAAATATATGAATCATTTTTCCTGTGCGTGTCTGCTAATTTGCCAAACAAACCACTTCATAGCGTTTTTTCTCTATTGGCAAATACATTTTATTATTTTTTTATTTTTTAACAAGCCTACACAAGATTTTGCCTGAACTCGCCTGCATAATACAAAACGCACTTGTAGCAAATTATAAAATCTAAATATAATCTCTAGAAGAAAAAAACTACAAAAAGGCACAAGCAACGCATTTGAGTTCAGGATTTTGCATGAAATTAATTTAAAGACATGATGTTTTGCAACTGCATGAATTTAAGGAAAGAAATTTATGACTCTCTAGCATCGTTAAATAAATTTTTAAAAAACACTGATACTTTAGAAAAGTGGCTAGAAAACACTTGCCGCTAAAAGCGTGTCAAAATGGCAACAGCATGAGTAAGAAACTTGGAAAATATTCAGTTAAATATTATAAACTTTGATGGAATTAGTAAATGATGGCTAAAAATAAGAATACATACCCGTCATGTACAAGGGAATTAATTAAATAAAAAATCTAAATGGCAGGAAGTTTTTTAGAATTTAGAACAGAAAATAATAGAAAATTGAAAATCCAAAATAAAACCTCCGGAATTGTAATTTGTGAGAAATTGTGATGTGTCAAATTTCCCCAGAAATTTTTCCATACACTGTGT
Organism: Sturmia bella; assembly: GCA_963662145.1. Classification (NCBI taxonomy): domain Eukaryota; kingdom Metazoa; phylum Arthropoda; class Insecta; order Diptera; family Tachinidae; genus Sturmia; species Sturmia bella. The sequence goes on along the minus strand of OY759172.1, from coordinate 19,030,305 downwards.
AATACACAGTGTTTAATACAAAAAACATTTAAGAGCACTTGAAAGGTTGCTTAAATTCGAATTATAGAACTGTTGACTGACTATACACAAGTTTTTGATAGTGAGAAACAGCCAAGGAAATTAAAGTCAAATTAGTTATTTTTTATTAATAAATTTAAGAGCTTCCTAATCTTATCACTCAGTGAAATTTCAAAAAAAAAAGAGACATCAATATTTCAGCACAATTAATGAAACAAAGAATTTTCAGTGATTGAAAATATGTATAAAAAGCACTCTGGATTTATTTGTAAGGAAAATAAAGATATTGTTATTTGAAATTTATTTTCTTAGATTTTTCAAATGTTCTGCTGTGCCCAGCGATAATTAATTTCTATTATTCGAACTTTTTCTTATATAATTATTTCTGTATTAAGTTTATTATAACTTGAGCCTTATAAACTTAATACAGAAATAATTATATAAGAAAATAAAGATAAATAGAAAATTAAAATATTACAAGAATGACAGTGAAAAACAAAGAAAACTGAGAAAATATTATGAAATTTAAGGGGAATGAATGAAAAAGCAAAAGCTAAAATGATTTAATGCATTAAAGCAGAAGAAGAGTAACACTTTTGACAAAAATCAATTTGTTGAGGAACAATTAATGAAATTTCTTTTTATAAATTACCGCTTATCTGCATGAGTGTTTTTGTTTGGCTGAACGCTTAAGATTTACTTAATTGTCTACCCCTATAAAACAGCACAGACTTTCAAAGAATATGGTTTATTTGGTTCATGCATTTTAATGCACAACTTACACCAGTTACTTATTTTACTTTCCTTTACTATTCACTTCCATACTTAACAACTCAAAAGTGAAGTAAACACCAGCTTTAAATGATTTTTAATATGCAACAATATTACAAAGTCATTTTAACCCTTCTGTTGCATAATGACTTAAGTTTTGGCATTAATAAAGGGGAAAAACTGTCATTAACTGTGTGCAGTCGTCGTAAAGTGCAGGTAATCATAAACCCTTATTTAACGCCTTCTAATGCAACCATACACATACATGCACGCACACACTCACACCTTGTGGGGTCATGCAATCAAATTATAACAAACAGTTCAAAGGACTGCAACATGTGAACACAAATAAATTGTCATTTAAAGTAACAAGCCCTGCAACTGAAAACAGATGTGTGGCAACATTAAAGCATTGAGTCATTATGTTGCATGCACAAAGTGCATAATTATAACATAATCAATATGAGACGGCCAAAAAATGCTAATTAAAAAACAGCGTTTGTAGCAAAAAGCCTACCTGCAGTACCTGGTGTGTGGCAAACGCGGCAGCAAAATGTAGTACGTAGCAGCAGGAGTCAATAGTGCCTGCCTGCTTGACTGTGTGTGCAAAGCGGTAAAATTACAAAGTCATTACAAAACGTTGCAGACATGTCTGTACAAACAAAATAAACGTTTAATGTTTTTTTTTTTGTATTTTGAAACTACAACATCAATGTTGTAATTCAACACAATTTGGTTTCTTTTAACCAACTGTGAAATGACACTGGCGTCATTCAAGTCATAGGAAATCATTTTAAGCTCATTGACAATCGTGCATGTGTATGACTGACTGAAAGTGCAGTGCCTTGTGGCAACTTTTGCTAAAGAGGACCCACCTCAGGCAGCCCGGCAGGCTGGCATGCAGGCAGTCAGGTCTCATGCTCCTGTAATGAATTGGAAAATGTACAAAGTCAACCTTATGCACTTGGCTTTTAAGTAAATGTTTTGAATAACAATTCGCATTATTTGGTGAAATTTTTCTTTTGTTTTGAAACCCACCAGAAGTTAACAATTTAACTAGATACTAATGAAGTATTTACAAAATATTTATTTTTATTGTTTGTAAAATTAATGGCAACGTAAACGCAAAGTATCACATGTCGTTTGCCTTCCGCAAAACATTTAGTTTTAAGTTTTACAAAATAAACATTTTTTTTTGTTACAGAGCAAAAAATAATTTAAAAAAATGAAGAAAATAAACACTAGATGAATAAAAAGTGACCAATATTTTCTTATTCAGCCATTTCCTGCAGTTTTTTAGGTGCTTTCACATTAAACAAGTATTTGCCCAAACAAACTTCTAGTGGTCACGATTTTTGGCGTTTATTTTCGGTAATTTCTTGCAGCTAAACAATACAAAAACTATTTTGTTCTGAATTAATTTGTTGTATTAAATTATTATTAAATTATAATTCACATTATTTAGTGATATTTTTCTTTTGGTTTTGTTGGTAAAAGTCAAGGCAACGCAAGTGCTAAGTATCACATGTCGTTTGCCTTCCGCAAAACATTTACTTTTAAGCTCTATAAAATAAAAATATTTTATATCAAATTACCGAGCAAAAGAAAAACGAATTAAAATTAAGTTAAGCTGTCAGCAGCTAAACGTTGGGCGAAAAGGATGTGACCACTAGCTTTTATTTTGTGCAATTTTTCTGCAGTTTTTTAAACATTTTTTATATCAAATTATAAAGCAAAAAAAAAAAAAAATTAATAAAAATGAAGAAAATAAACATTGGATGAATAAAACGTGACCACTATTTTTTTCTTCAGATCTTTATTTTGAGCTGTGTTTACATTAAATTTTGCATTTGGCCAAAAAATCGTGACCACTAACTTTTTGTTGGCTTTTATATTCAATAAGTTCTTACAAATAAACCATACAAAAACCATTTTGTTCTTAATTAATGTTTTGCGAAAGTCTCCCCAAACTAAAGTTAATTAAAACTTGTTCAAATGTTTCGTATCAGGAGCTTATCTTTCCAATCAGAAGAAAGATTGGGCACATTAGCTTCTCTTTGTTTCCAAAAAGCAACAACTACAATTTATTTATTGCTAAGGGGAGCGTAAAAATTAAAGCCGTTGACATCACTGGGACATTAGCAACAAAGTCAAAAATAAATTAAAAATCAATTAGATGTTGGTGACAAAATATGAAATATATTGCAATCAACAGAAAAATACAGTAATAAACTGGGAAGTTGATCAAAAAGATTAAATAACGGAAGATAGTATTGAAGAGCTCAAGTAGCTATACGGCTAATGACGTGGGTTCGCAGCAATGCGCCTGCTGATGAGCGACGTGGTGGTCATGAAACAGCCATGGTATTCACCCCAACCTGTAAGTCTTCAACTTTGCTTTTCTTAACTTATCATTCTACTTACGCTTAATAAAAGATTTAAATCTGCTACTTTTAAGCACCCCAACTCATTCACTGATGGGTTATTTTCACTAAAAGTAAAATAATTGAGAAACTATGTTGTTCATTGTATCCTGTATACAAAAGAAACATCGCTATTTGAAGCAGTCCCGTGAAAAATTTAAGCAAACTGATTTCTTAAAACATCAATTCACGCCTTTAACCGATACATCCATCGTAATTGGGCAGTTTTAATACTTTATAAATCGAAAAACTTTCTTATACTTTTTAGATCCAGGTCCAATACCCACAAATCTTTTATTGAAATAGGCAGCCTTTTCCTTTTCCCTCCGTTCCTTTACCACAGCCCAATAAGTTTTCAACTTTATTTTTTTTTTTTTTTGGTCTTCTTTGAAACTGTTGCTCTCTAGGATTTTATCACAAAAAAGGTTTTTTTCAATCCTAAGACAGTAAAATGGAACTACAGCTTGATGAAATAATTAACAAAAATAAATTCATTTAAATTTGTTACTTTTATTCAGCAATGAAATCTCATCAAATAAATTTGAATATTATTCAAATTGTGCTTGTTTTTTTTCGCTTTTCTACCTTTTCAACAGAAACAGAAACAGCAGCAGCAATAATTTATAAAATATTTACCATTCAGTCATAATCACGTCTTACTGCGGCATATTTTACAAATTGTCTACGTTTTTCATGCACCAGGACTTAACACACAGCCACAGCAAACGAGACATTTATTTATTTGAAATCAATCTGTAGCTGGTATTTTTCTGGTACATCTTGAAATGCAAATTTTCCACAACCCTACACTTGGCTCTATTTTAAGTCACTGAAGTGCACATAAATTTCATGCTTGATTTTGCTTGTTTTTTTTTTTTATTTTTGTGTATGAGACTTGGAACATCATCAGGGGGCACGCAGCATATGTGATTGCCACAAGCATGCATCTACTGCTGCTCTTCGTTGTGATGCAATCAATTTAAAATTTGTGTTTCTTGTTTGCTCTTTGCAGAGGGGAAAATCGTGTATGACCAATAATAATTTTGCAGTCATCAATGAATATGCTGGCAGAGATTATGCTATTTTTTTTTTTCGTTACATTTCAGTGCCTCCATTTATGACGAGAAAGGATTTTGCGTGAGTGTTGCTGATATTTCAGCTAACACCTGCCTTATCCTGCAGGCTTTAAAAATACCGAAGCAAATGGTTGTAAAGAAACAATTAAAATGTGAATTTCAAATTGAAACCAACAAGAGCAGGAAAAGTTTTTCTTCCAAAGCGCTTCAGTTTTCTTGCATTTATTCAACTTTTTATAAGAAATTCAGTGAAAAATTTTTTAGAATATCACTATTTATTACTCTAGTAAGGTTCCGCTTTCGAACCATGTCAGTGCTACTGAGATGTAGTTTTTTCTTATTTCGGAGCAGTAGTAAAATGGAAATACCACACAGATGAAAGATAGAATAGCGTGACACATCCCGCTCTGCGACGATGCTCCAGTGAGTCAATAGAGTTGGATACTCTACTGTCGCGGATAAAATTCTTTGCCCTTTCGTGCTCAAATAGACTTTGAGGCATCGGCCCGAACACGATTATAGTCCAAGTTATAGTGCATTTTCGGCCGGTTGTAGGTGGTATAACTAGCGAGAAGATCGGTTGGAGTGAAGTCTGTCTTGCACCATTTCAATAAAAACATTTCTATTCGTTAGTATTTTTACTCTGTGTGTTTTTTGAGCTGCCATTTACAAAATTTTCGCTTAAACGTTCACGAGTGAATTTTGCCAGGCGACGAACTCCGGCATTCATGATCGAATATTCTAGACATTCCAGGCAATGTAAAACAATCATTAAATAGGCAACAAACACACAGCATGCAATCACGATTTCATTCGGCGATGATTATCAGAATTTGGCTGCAGTTTGCCAGACTTACAATTTCTCTTATTTGTGCTGCACTTCATTTCGCTGTTAGCACTGCAGTCGCTCACTTCTAACCAAAATTTACTGTATTATCTTTTCTAATTTTGTTCCTAAAAGTTTGCCATATTGAAAAAATGTCTTTCTGGAAAATTTTTTTACTGTTCGGTATAGAACTCTTTACTCTAAATTTTTTTTGGATTTTTTATTGCTTCGCAAGATTAACGTTATTATTATCTTGTTATTCGAATTTCCATCTAACGAAATCTTCAGTTGACTTTAAACAATTTTAAGAATTTCCCAATACCTCTTTGAAATAATTTATTTCAATCATTAATTTCTTTTTTATCGCTTACTGATAAAAACCAATAAAAACACCATTAGAAACTAATGAAATATTATTAAAAATGAAAACAAAAAACTCATTTGAATTGTACCTATTCGTACGTATTCCATAGTCAAAATAACTTCTTCAAAGACAAGCTCAAGCATGTTGCTGCAAGCCAACAGTGGGGACGAATGGTGGTCAGTAGTCATAAAATAATTTTTATTGTAAAAAAAAAAGAAATGTAGGGGAAAAAATTGATAATTTAAAGAAATAAAATAATGATTTTAATAAGAAAGCGCAGCAATAAAAAAAGGCATAAAAATCAAATTGAAAGAGTCTATTAAAGTGACAATGAGTGTTGAGAGAAAAAAAAAAAGATTTTTTCCATAGATATTCTTATGGCTGCTTGTTTAAAAGAAAATAAAAATATTTAATGTAGTCATTATCAGCACTATTGAAACAAAGATTTATTTCAGGATGATAGTTCTTTTTTTTTTTTTTTGTACAAATTTTATTATATATTTTTAAGTACTTATGTGGTTAAGAATTTAATTTTGTAAAATGAAAACGAGAAATGAAATAAGTTAAAACTGAAATACTTTAATAACCCTCAATAACAAATTTCCTAACCTTAAGATTCCAGCAACATATTAAAACAAAAATCTTCAAGCATATTCATAATAAACACTTATTTCTCTTTTCTTTATTGAGACTAGAATTTTACTTGCTCCTGATTACCGTAATGAACCACCATGTGAGAACTTATTTTGTGGCAACATACTTTTCAACATACACAACTCAATTATTAATGAACGACTTCATTATTAACACTTGGTTTTAGTTTAATTTCAGTCTTGTGTGCTGCACCACTGAAACAGAAAAAAAGGCGCATAAAACTTCTTATAAAATTGCAGAGAATTTCCACAAATTACTTCTGATTATTATTTGCGTTGTTCAAATAATGTGCAGTAATTTTTTTTTATTTGCTCTGTTTCTAGTGAAATTGTGGCAAATTAAGTAAATTGTACTGTTCAAGAAACTTCAAATTTTGTCTAAACTAGCAACATGTGCAGAAGAGAGCATATTTTTTTTTTTGGCAATTCATGCGGTAATTTGAATTGTTTGCATGCAGTAGCAAAATGAAAGTTAAAAAAAAGAAAAGGTTTAAGTACATAAAAAAGAAGTTTGTTGGAGAATTAATTTTTTTCTAATACTTTAAGGGAGAAAGAGAGAGAGAGAGAGAGGGGGAGAGAAAATTGCATTTGACAATATCGTAAGTTAACACCTTATGATATTTTCAAACGAACTTCCCTCTATTTTGCAAGCGCAGCTTTTCCGGGATAATGGGGGAGAACCAGTTAAACAATCAGTGTTAAGCAAATTTACTATAAAGAAAATCTTCCGAAAAAAATCGACTAGAGTTAAAACTCTGGTTAAACTAAACTTTTCTGTAATTTTATTGCACTTTAAACTTGACAATAGCAAATCAATGAAATTTGACAACGTTGCAAAAAGTGTCCAGCAGCTGATGTTTTGCATTACTGGATGACTCAATTTTAAACACTAACCCCTTAATTCATAAAAATTATTATAGGCTTATAAAACTGTTATTTGACATATTTGTATGGAAAATCTGTCAAATAACAGTCTTATAAACCTGTTATAATTTTTATGAGTTAGACGGTAAGCGTCTTATTCATAATAAATATTTTACTTTTATTAAACTCTTATTTGACAGATTTTCCATACAAATATCTCAAATAACAGTCTTATAAGCCTGTTATAATTTTTATGAATTAACGGGTAAATGTTCCTCGTTTGAGTGTGGTTTAACTACTCATTGATTTAATGGTTTACTAGCTTAAATATAAATTAAATTAAAAATAGACCTTACAAATGTTTGCTGTCTTTTTCAGCCGTCTATATGCTGCCGACATTTTTAGCATTTGATGCTAATCAACTCATTAGTTGACTCGAAAAAATCTAGTCATTTAAGTTGAATGAATTGAAAAAGTATTTTTATGAAATTAGAAGAAAATTGCTGGGAATGCAGACGTTAGAGGACTATAGAACTTGTTGTTTGCCTATTTTCAACGTATGATCTAATAATATTGATGGCCAAAACTAAAAAAAATAAATTATGTAAATTTCTATAGCCCTTCTCGAGACTTGAGAATCAATTGTTTGTCCGCAGAAAGAACTATGCAATTTAACCAGGTATTAAACTGTGGTGATCTGTAAGAATTCAATTGTTTAAATGAATAAGAGTGAAACTTATGTAAAGTTTTGCTACCGAGAACATTTTCTTGGGGCAGCGACAATTCAAACTTTGCGTAATAAGCTGCACTCTAATGTGCATACATACAGCAAACATGAGTACTTAAATGTGCAGCAACAAAAATTGGTACTATGAACTTTAATTTGCACATTCAGTTGTACATAAATTGATGCCGCTTGCAAACAACACTTTAACCGGCATTACAACCAGCCAACCAGCATTGTTTTCATCCCAAAATAATGGTTATGTGTTGTAAGAGTTTTTTTCTTTGTATTTTCTAATTTCCGAGAAATAGAAGAAAAACGGTTTGGTAGTTGGAAAATTATGGAAAATTACTTTTCTTTTATTGTGTCTGTTTTTTTTTTGTTATTTTCTTTTTTTTATACACATTATTTCTTTGTTGCTGGAGGTATTAAGTTGTGTATAATTTGCAATATTTCTTTCAACACTTACTAATACATGGCAACAACGTTTTCTATTAAGTGTTGGTGTGAGCTTTTGTGTATTCATTTGCCTTGAAGTGATTGCTTTTCATTGTAACTTTTATTTCAAAGATTTTATTTCCTTTTTTCATTTTTATTTCTCAGGATTGTTTCTTGGTATTTGTTGAGGGAGGAGGAGGAGAAGTAGCACATTTCAACATACATAGAGATTATTGTTCTGACTCGAAGTGATTAGGAAATAATTAAGGGGTTAGAAGGAATTAAATGTATTAAGAGACTTGGCAATTTTCATGTGTGTACATTATCGGGACATAATAATCTCTGGGTAGTCACTAATCTTCAATATTAGTAGGTTGGACTTAGTGAAAGTTTGCTGTGATATGTCAATTAATTCAAACACGAAATATGAGAAAAATTTGGTTTTCCAAACAAATTTTTTTTCACAATTATCGGTTTCAAGTTCTTTCTATATTATTTTTTTTCATGATTGATATTAATTAAATAAGTCAAAGAAAATATCAAAGGCAATTAGCACTGTGAACAACTAGCTGTTTCGAAGGCGCCACGCTTCTCGTCAGCACCCGTCCTTGAACTCTAGGGTTCATAGTTTTAAAGCGACACTCATGCCGTTCAGTCATCCAAGTTTTGTTTTTGCTTTTTAGGAATGTTTGCCAGTTAACGCAGCAAATATGCACCTTTTCTTTTTTCGAAATAATTATTTTTGTAAGTATTAATTCAGGTCCAAAAATGAACCTTTTCAAAAAGCAAATAAATAATTAAGTTCATATTTGAATATTTTTGTAAGTGTTTGTCAGTAAAACGGGGCGAACAATATTTTTTCGAAATTAATTTTTTTTCGATCGATTTTGTCGAAAAAAATGTTTTTCGTTTAATTTGGTCGCTCATTTAGAAATCGATGTTTTAAAAAAAAATATCTCTTTTTTTAAAGATTTTTTTTCGAAATTAATTTTTTTTTTCGATATCGAAAAAAAAATATTCTTTTAATAATTCGCCAATTTATAAACCGATTTACCAAAATCGTTTCACGTTGTGAAAAGGTTTCTCAATAAATTATGCTCATGAAATTTTTTCGAACTTAAATTGCCAGCCCATATGATTTCAAAAACGAAAAATTTGCTTTGCCAATCAGAAACACGAATTCGAGTTCTTTTACGAGAAAGCACAAGAGGTGCGTTTTTCTACAAGAAAACACAAAAATAATAAATCATGATTTTTCCAAGAATTCAAGGCAAAAAAAAATTATGCTGATTTAGTGCAGCACTACATATCAGAAATATTGTATATGATATCTAAGTTTTGGTGTTTGGCATCTATGATCACCTCGTGAGAACTAAGTCCCTTAAATTAAACAGTATGTTTTTAAATCAGGTCAAAACCCCTATGAACCAAGTTTATTTCAGTAAAATGTTATACATCATGTTCAGCCATTGCTAAGAAATCATACCTTTTGAAGCCCTGCTCACAATCGCAGCACATACATATATGTAAGTATTTGTGTTGATGGCTTTGTACTGCTTTGCAATTCCATAGTAATTATCTCTGCACATTCTTCTCACTGTGCTCCCTTTTTTGTTTTTAATTTTTCTTCATACTGATTTCTAACAACGAAAAAAAAAAGCAAAGTGTTGAAAGTGTTGTTTTTTTCATTTTTTGCAAAGATTTCATACCAACATAAATGAAATAAACCCTTAGGGAACATTTCCAAAGTTTTTCCTTTGTTATAATTTAAAAATTAGAAAAAAAAAAAAGAAATCAAAAACAAAAGAGTAGAAAAAAATGTTTGCAACTAGAAGGAAAATTATTATTTTGCTTCCATTTTGTTCTGTATGTGAAAGAGTGTGTGTGTGTATGTGTGTGTGAGTGGCAAGAAAGAAAAATTACTCAAATTAAAAGATCTGTTATTAATTTTCTTGGCATGAGTATTTGTAAGCTGAAGCAATTTTTACAAGCAAAAAAATATTTAGGTAAACTTCTTAATTGAAATCCTTTGCAAATAGAACACATACAAATCAGTCAAATCAGGATTAAGGAAGGAAGTTTGAAAGATTAACAAAAGAAAGCAGGTCAAACAAATTTAAAATTTTATGTTAAATTTTGTTTTATATAAAATCATTAATAATGAATTGACGACAAAAGCAAAAATTTTTCTATATAAAAACCTCATTTTCTTCAGAAATAATCAGTACAGATTTTTTTAAGATCAAATGCCTGTTTTTTAATACGGATTGTTCAAGCACAGAATATTAGTTTTGAATTGATTTAAGCCATATTTAATCCAGATTTCGGATTTAACCTACTTTTGATATTGATTGAGATTGATTTAAGTACTGAAGGATGTTTCTGAAGCCGATTTAATCCCGAATTCGTACATCGAACTATGTGCTCTACTTCCTTAATTCAATAATAACTTATAAATTATGTAGTCTTATCAAGTAGACTGAATCTAGAATGAACCTAGAATCTAACTACTGCCTGTGCAGCCACTGTACCAACTCAATACTTGCACAAGCACGCACAAGTGCTGGTTGCACATATGCCCGAAAATTTCGTACTCATTTTAAGCCATAACAGGATTGATTCTCCTTAATACCTGTCCGCCTTTTTTTTCAGTATAACTGCGTGTCATGAGTAATAAAATTTTCAAGTACATTTTTTACTAAAATCAAGTAAGAAAAACAGAAATTTAGAACGATTTTTTTCTTTCTGTGTATCGTTAATTCAAACATATACAATAATTAAGGCAACTGTGTAATATAGTTTAGGCAACCACATACTTTCGTTGCCTACAACCGTTCTACCACAGCTATACAAACAACAATAGTATGTTGCTCTTCGAATATTGTCATCTCCACTAGATATTTTTCAGCGTGTAATAATAAGTAGTGAATGTAGGGCCACTTTACCATTCTATTTCTTGCACTCATATTGATTTTTCTTCCGTTGCATTTTAACTACCCACTCCAAATGCCCCATTTAGAAACATTGTAATAATGTTTCGAATATGTTTTTCACATACCAACATGTTTTTGGTGAGAAATGTTGTCCACCTTCAACAAAATTCAAAAGCCATAAAAATTCTTCTGGAAATTTGTTACATCTTAGATGAGTTTTATTTACCATGATGATGGATATTTAGAGGAAAAATATCTATAAATTTTGTTTAAAACATAAAACTGACTAATGTTAACGCTTTGTTGAGAATGATCGCGTTTTTTTGGCGGGAAATTCAAAAATAAGAGAAACATTAACCTTAATAAGAAACAAGGCAATTTTTTTCTAGTGCCGTACAACATTTACAGATTATTTGTCCACGAAGTCATGTGCTAGCGAGAACAACCAAAACGGCCGCCACAACTGATCATAATAAAACTGTCAATTTTGTCTGAAAATTAATGATGGACTGGTGATAAATTTTAGTGTGTTTTTTCTCTTAAAGTTTAATGCTTCAGTGGATTAGAAAAATATTAAAATGTTGTTTTTTCAAACAAAACAAAAAATAATTTATAGACTAAACATTTTGGAAATATGTTTTTTTTATAATTTAACTTAAATTTCTTGTGTCAAAATTTATAACTTTTAAATGCACTAATGCAGTGTTGTTAATTAAGGCTTTTTTGCGGCAGTTGTTTTACTAAAATTAGTTTATGCAGTGTTTTTAACATTTTTTTGTTTTCATCATTTATGCCGTATGCAAAGTATTGTAATTTTCTATAATTTAGTTTCCTGTTCAGACATGTTACTAAAAATATTTTACAAATTGCAGCAGCAACAGCAGCAGCAGCAGTAGAAAATACATTCAATGTTTCACTGGCTGCCTTTGACAGTGACAATCACAAGCATGAACAAAAAAGACAACAAAAATTTATGTTCATGCTCCGGGAAAACGAAAACAAAAATACAAGCAATATAATTATCATATTTATACTTTTAATTGTACAATTTGTTTAAATTTATAAATAAACACACCTAGTTAAAGGAGAAAAAAAGCGTAAAAGTCATGTAGTTGCTTTTTTCTTTTTTGCATCTCGTTCAAAGAATTTAAATGAATAATAAACAGCAGAGCAAAGAACGACTTGTCAAACACCCTGCATTTTATTATAGAAATGTTGGAATATTATTTTCGGTGTAAAAATAGATCTTATCAATGTTGCCGTCTATATGCCACCGACATTTAGCGGATGCTAATCAACTCATCAGTAGGCTCGAAAAATCTTGAGGAAATGCTTGAAAATCTACAATTTATTCAAAAATTTCCATGAATAAAATGAGAATTAAAGATGTTCAAACAAACCTTTAATAAAGAAATATCGGCAGCTTGTAGAGGGCGGAAAAAGACTGAAAACATTAATAGGGTCTATTTTTAGAACCAAACTAATACATTTTAATTGGCTCTTAAAGCAAGTAGATAATTAACTTAAATTTTGGAATAGTTAAATTTTGAGTAAAAAATTATTTAAGAATCAGAACCAAAAGAAAGATTATGAAAAACCAAATTCAGAGAAATTTTCATCTGTCAGAAATTTCTTCTTCTTTGTATAGAGTATACAAGCCTGTCGACATGCTGGAAAAGTAAAAGCATTTCTATAATCAAATAGCCCACCTGCTTCATGTCGAAAAATTACTGGTCTGCTTTGGGTCCAGAAAGAATAAGTAAGCTTTTGGATGTTCCTGGATCCCTATAAAGATCATTTTCATGAGTCATCATTTACCACTGTTTAATATAAAATCTCGGTAAATGAGCAATTTCAGCTTCAAAAGACTTCTGCAGACATTGTTAAGATGATGGCGAGGAGGAGGATACTGTAGAACTTTTTCTGTTACCTTTTTCTGGTGGACCTTAATTCAAATTATTTGCACACAAGAAGCTTTGGTTAACTCTTGGCCGCATCAGCGAGTCAGTACTTATCTCCATGGTTGTCTTTCAAATAACCTCTGTTACTATTATCAAAATGTCGATTCGTATCAAAAATTATCTAAGCTCGCTCACAAAGCAAGTTGAATTACAAAAGAGTTTAGGCTACGTTCGGTCACATTTGGACGTGTAAGCGAGCCAGCACCTATCCATTTTTACCACTCAAAATCCTATTTCCTTTCAACGATTTTAAATCCATGGCAAGTTTTGATCTCCCTCCCTTATTAGAGTAAAGTAAATCCCACTCAGAAACAATTAAATTAGTTACTTTACAATTAACTTTAGTGAAACTAAGCTAATGTTAGTTTTGCCAAACAAACTGGCAGGGGGAGTTTTTCTTTTCTCTCAAGTTTTTCCCATTTCTCTGCTAATTTACACATTTAATATGCGTTTGTGTGGACTGTAATTACCATGTTGGCAATGTTTCTTTTTTTTTTATTAAAAACAACACAAAAAGAAAATAAAAAAAAATAAATACAATGTATAATAAAATAAGAAACTTTTTTATATGCTAATTTAAAATTTTATACAAAAGCAAACATGAAATGACAGAAAAACTTCAACAAACGACAACATGAACAACATTTAAATACAGTATAACACACAGACACAAACAAGCGCACACAAACAACCTCATACAAACGCATAGTTCTAAGGACGGACACATTTGGACAGACGGCACAACAAACAGATGCCTGTTTAGAAGGACTTAGAAATAGACGAGTTAGTCAAGTTAGTTTAACTAACCAACCAGCCGCACAGTCATTCAGTCACAGAGACATGCCAAGACAAAAAAAAAAAAAAAAAAAAAAGAGGCAAACAAAGTTAACAACATTTTTAACGTTTAAATTGTTCGTCTGTTCAACAAGCAACCAAACATTTAAAAATACAACTGCAGCTACAACAACAAATAACATAGAAAGGTAACATCAACTGCAATGTCTTAACTTGCGTTTAACAACCATTATTGTCGTCCTCAACGTCATCATCATCGTCATCAACATTATCATCGCTGGCCGTCTTAAGCGCTTGTCACACCAACCATAAATATTGAGTAGACAATAAACCAAATGACAACCATCATCAATCCCGAAAGGTGTATTTGGCTTTGAAGAGACAGTAAATAATTTTAAAGCATGAAGGGAGTGGTAAAAATGATTACTGAAATATGGAAAATATTTCAAAATGCAGTAAGAGTAAAAGACAGCTCTGTAAGGATTTTCTAAAATACATTTTGGGAAAGAAATTTCAACGTACCACATGTTAGTGTTTATGTCTAGAGGATATATATATATATAAATAAATTGATTAAGGGATTAAAAAAAAATTCTTTAAAAATACTGTACTTAAAAAAAGTACTTGTCTTGTCGCGAATATAAAAAGACCTTTAAAAAACAACGCATGCTGTAAGATTGCCGAGATAAAAATATTACTTTATTGCACTTGATTTAAAATTGTACATCCTCAGAATTCAGAAAGTTTTTTTTGTGGTCAAATTGTCAAGAAAAGTAAAATTGGAGACTTATTGGCTGGGTCATGTAACATAACTGCCCGTCATTACGATTATTAGCTCTGAAATCGTTTCGAACGTAGGTCATACCTTTTTTCTTTGACAAACACAGAACTGTGAAGCCTTTTGCTAGTCTGCAGAAACACCCACAGCCTTTGGCAGGAATCGAACTTGCGACCTCTTGGAGACTGTTAATAGAGCATTATACCAATTCATCAATCGAGGCGCTCAAATTGCATATTGTTCTTATTATTAAAAATAAAAGACACTTTTAAAATATTTTTCCAAAAAAAGCTTTAAGGAAAGAAGCTTTCGAAAAACTACCATTTAAGGAAAACTCCTTTTTGAATAGTTAATTAAAAAAAAATACCTCTTTGGGATTGTGCCTTTCAAGAAAGTATGTTTTATAAAAGAACTTTAAAAAAAAGTACCATTAGAAAATTTATATTAAAAATAACCTTTTGAAAAAATAGATTTTGAAACAAATAGCGTTCGAAAATGAACCGTTTGATAAAAGTCCTGTAAAAAAAACTATCTTTCTTGCAAAGTAACCATTTGAGAAAGTTGTCTCTTAAGCAAGCGTTTTGAATAGTGCTCGTTGAAACAAGTATCTTTTGCAAAACGTATACTTTGAAAAATTATTAAAAACAACTCTTTAAAAGTAACACTAAAAAATTTAATTTTAAAAAGTACCAAATATGAACTTAATTATTTATTTGCTTTAAGAGCCAATTGAAATGTATTAATTCAGGTCCAAAAATATAGACCTTTTTGGACGACGAAATGTCGTCGGCATATAGACAGCTGAAAAAGACAGAAAACATTTGAAAAAGGTCTATATTTTTTGACCTGAATTTAAAAAGGACCTTTAAAGGCAAATATCTTCCTATTCAATAACTTTAAAAAAACTTCCTTTTGATAAAAAAGTACCTTTTTAAAAGTACCATTTTAAAAGTATCTTTCAAAATAAGTATTTTCTAAGAAAAATATACATTAAAAAAGTATCTGTAAAAAAAACTACTCTTCAAAAAAGTACTTTTCAAAAGCATACTAACCTAAAAAAGTACCTTTAAAAAATTACTTTTTAAAAAAATGTGTATTAAAAAAGCACCTGTTCATAAAATCGCCCTTTTAAAAAACCTTTTAAAAAATTCACTTTGAACAAAAAACTTTAGAAAAAGTACTTTTTACAAAAAATATGTAAAAAATGTACCTTTAAAGAAAAGTATGTCTAAAAAAGTACCTTAAAAAAGTACATCAAAAATTAAATTTAACAAAATAGCTTTTAAAAAATTTATTCTGAAGCGAAGCACATACTTTTTAGTAAAAAGTATGTTTTAGAAAAAAATTTTAAGACAACCTTCTGAAAAAGTACCTTGGGAAAAACTATCTATTAACAATAGTAGTTTAAAAAGTACTTGTTAAAAAGAGCACTTTTTGAGAAAAATAACTTTTGAACTTTTTGAAGCTTTTAAAAAAAATTAATTTTTAAAAGAAAACCCTTCTTAAAGAGTTCCTTCTAAAACAAAACATTTAAAAAGTGCACTTCAAAAAAATACAGTTTAAATAGTAGCATTCAAAGAATGCCTTTTTAAAAGGTAACTTGTAAGAAAAGTACCTTTAGACGTGAGTTGTCTCAGAGTCAAGTCAGGTTCTAAAAGCTGCCGACTGGGAAATTATTCTAATGGGGGTTTTATGGGTATAGCTGCGTTACCTGAGGTTGAAGACGGGTAGTAATCAACATGGCCCTACGGACCAAGTAGTGCTCGTCTGTCAAAATATATTGCTGTTATATGAAAAAGTGATGGACAAAGGCAGAGAAAATATTCGACACTTTTTGCCTTATTACTGCAGATTCTGCAGCAATCACAAGCCTGATGAAGTCATCCCAAGGTTAATCAACTTACTTGGGGGGAACGCCTCAAAACCTCCAACAGTTTCAATAGAGCCACATTAACTCCAACGTTCTATAGGTAGCGGTAATGGCCAATATGTCCTGCACAGCTCATATCTTCTTTTTTTTAAGTTTTGTTTTGCAGTCATTTTAAGCCGAAAGACCCCCTGTGCTAACCGCTTGCTAACTGCAAGAAGTTGCTAGGTCAACCACTACAACATTTTCGAGCACTGCTTTGTATTGCGGAAAGCTCAGAATATCTAGTTTAGAATCTCCAGGACGAACTTTAGAGTTAAGCTCGAAATTTTCCGCCTGTCCAGACATGACTTTAATTTAACTTAAATAAATTCTTTTCATTTAATTTATCAATTTTCAAATTGAATTTTAATATAGTATACTATTTCGAGGATAATAACTTAATACAAACTCGTTTGAATATTTTTAGTAGAAATATGAATCTTTAAATATGTATCTTCATTTTACATTTCAAAAAGTTCTGAACAGCAGCAAATTACAGCTCTTAAACGAAATTGTAACCACAAAATCTGTAATAAAACGTTTTCGTTGAAAACACTATTTCCATGCGACGCTAATTTCCTTTTGTTTGTTCCATTAATGCAACAATTTTTTGGTATCCTGTTTAACATTTTTAATGATCAATTTGTACCGGATGATATTTCTATTAAGTTGAAGAAGGAAACATATCGCAAGATGATGTGACACATTATTTACCAAAGACAAATACCAAGCGGCATGAATGAGCGTACATGATAACAAAAAAAAAAAAAAAACAAAAGTTCTTTCGCAAGCAAGCAGCATAAATGTGGCATTATAATGATGATGATGATGATGAGAGTGACTAACTGGCTGGATAGCGGGTTGCTTGGCTGGATGGTTGGTTGGTTGTCTGTTTGGTTTATTTGAAAATGGTTGGCTGTTAGTTGAGGTGGCTTATTATCATATGGAAAATCATGTTTAAAATTGCATAAATTCAATAGAAAAGTATGAAAGTGTATGTTAGAACGTGCTTGTGTCAACTCTTCTAATGATGACATTCAAGTCGTGGCTGTTGTCATGACAACAATCGACACATCTAAAGCTGCAAATGCAGAATCTGGTGTGGTGTTGTGGACGATGAGGATGGCGATGGTGGCAGTACTAGTGTAGTTTCTAATAATTTGCTTAACATGCTTATCAATTATTATTATTATTTTCATATTTTTCAGTTTACTGCAAATGCTGCAGTTGAGAATTTTAGCGGGTATGCTGTTTAGAGCTTTTCGCCTGAGCTTGCAAGCGAGTGTACTGAACCACAGTTTAAACAAAATTTTTTTCTTACAAATACTAAAACAAATTTTTGGCGTAAGACTTCCTTAGGTGGTGTATTGGTATTTCAAACTATTTTTACTTAACTTTAAGGTTATGGGCTGCTGTGAAAATATTTATTTCTTATAATTCATCGTTAAGAGTTTCACTCAAAGAGAAATTTCGTTCGGAACGGGAAATTTTTATTTAAATTCAATTAATAAATGTAAGTTAAAGATTAACACCGGTATTCATAATATTTAAAATGTTGTTGAAATACATTTTAGAATAAATTTTAAATGAAAAAAAAATTTCTAAAACATATTTAAACTACATTTTATTTCTTATGAATACCGGTATAAAAAATTAAACTTTTAACTGTTGAGACCAATTTTTGAAGAGGTCATAATATCATTAGTTACAACATATTTCACCAATAATATTAATTCTTTTAGAAGTTCAAATCTACGTAATTCTAATTGGTAGAACAAACTTCTCAGAATAGATGTCATCCTTTTTTTTTTTTTTTTTTTTTTTTGTTAATCTCTAAAACCACTTATGACAATGTGTTCTCTCCATAGGAATTTATTATGCAGCTCAAATTCATAATCTTAAAAATTAAAAATATCTACTTAAATCATGGATTCTGGTTGTAGTTTGTGCTTCAAAGCGAATACCCTGTGTGCATATAAAATCAACATAAAATCCATACAAAGTATATTATACCCGTGCACATAACTAAATGTAAGTAAACGACCGACGACGACTGTGTGCATCTATTATCGTTGTCACAAAAACGTGATTTTCATTTTTAATGAGCTTAAATATTTGCATATTATTTGGGTTATGATGTGCATAAAATCTCTGCCATTAATACGAGAATCTATAACAAAAATATTTATTAAACATTTTACAGAGTACTTTTAGCTAATACTTTGGCAGTTTTTATTCAATTAAAAATGTACTGCAGTGTTCTGTGTCCATATTTTGCAACATTATTAAAACTAATTTAATTTAATTGATCATAATCTTGTTGCGAAAATTTTTTTGTAAAAAGATTTTGTTTTTTTTTTTTTGTTTTCCTTAAAACCATTAGCATCTAATACAATTTTTTTTTGTCATCTAGAGATTTTGAAACAACAAAATATAATTGATTTAAACGTTTTTTTTTCTTGCAGCTCAATATCAATCACCGCGTATAATTGAACATCCAACGGATTTGGTGGTGAAGAAAAATGAACCTGCCACATTGAATTGCAAAGTTGAGGGTAAACCAGAGCCAACAATTGAATGGTTTAAGGTAAGTGTAGTGGCTTAAAACTTTTATCGTGTTACAAAAAGTTTTTCTAAAACAGAAAACAGCAGTCGTGATAAGAAGAAAGAATATTTTGAAGAACAAAGTATATAAATCTAGTTTTGAAAAGAACAGAAAATGTAAGTAAGGATATAGTGCTGTTTTTTAAACACGTGCTAGTGACAATGGAAATGCCACTAAAAGTGGCTAAATAAAATTTCGCCAGGCCAAGTGGCAAATGAGGTTTCATTTTTTTCTAAGAGTTAAAAAATATGTTAGATTTTCCCATATTGCTTTAAAAAACAAAACCCTAAAGATTTGTGATTGATAAGGCAAGTCGATGAGTACAAAACACTTATTTAATTTATTTGGAATCACGTCCAACTTATAAAATGTATATTTGTAATTAATGCAATAGGAAAGCAAAGCGAAATTAATATTAAAGCTGGAGGACATCTCATTAGCAGGCACACCTGTTTTGATAAACATTAAGAGTATAAAATTAAGAGAGTTCAGGGGCTAAGAGAAATTGCTAAAGGTATTCTTGTAAAAGAAAAAAAACGTGACCACTACTTTTGTTTAGGCCACTATTTTGGACAATTTGAATTCACTTAACAGATTAAAATGTTCATAAGCTCAGATGGATGCAACTATGAAACAAAAGCATGAGAAAAACGTGAAAGCATAAGATTTCGCAATATTATATTTTGAGGTTATGTTTGCTCAATGAGCAAATAAAACACTTAAATCAAGTTTACATATGTTGTTGTAAAGTTTTAGTGAATTCAAATAATTTTTCGCTGCAAATGTTGTATTTGTTCGCTGAACAAATGGGAATATCCTTAAAATATAGTATTGTAAAATTTTATAGTTTTACATTTTTGCCCGTGTTTTCTTTTCATTGATATTAGCGTTTCCATGCAAATGAATGTAAATGATATTTTAATTGCTTATATACAGGTATTTGCCCAAAATATAGCATAACAAGAAAGTAGTGGTCACGTTTGTAAAATCAGAAAAGGAAAATTAAAATTTGTCCCTTTTTATTTTTTTATTTGCAAATAAGATGTAAGTTTTTGTAGGCAACTAAAAATGTCGTCACGTTATATTTTTAATTTATTTTTTCAACAACAACATCAATTAATTTTGAATATTTTATTATTTCTTTTCTTACGATTTCTCAGGATGGCGAACCGGTAAACACAAATGACAAAAAGACGCATCGTGTTTTATTCAAAGACGGTGCTTTATTCTTCTATCGCACCATGCAAAGTAAAAAGGAGCAAGACAGCGGTGTCTATTGGTGTGTGGCCAAAAATCATGTCGGCAAAGCTGTTAGCAGGCATGCCACACTGCAAATTGCGGGTAAGTAGGAAAATAAACATTAAAGTTGCACTAAAATAATTAAAGAAATAAACAAACCGAGAAGAAGGCAACAACAACAACAAAGCACAATAAAACAAAAACCTCCAAAGTCTTTAGCACATTAACAAGTGTTGGCAAAAAATTAACACTTATTAAAAGGAGAAAAAAATGGTCTTAAAAAGTCAACATCTATTTGCAGACAATTTTGCGCTCTGGCATGGGCATTTCTCTCGTTCTTTTTTTTACGATTTTCGCTTTTGTCGTGCGGGAACATGTGGCCATAAATCTTTTATTAAAAATGTTTTTTGTTAATAAAACATCAATAGACATTTTTCAAACGGTTGGAAAAAAAAAATGCTGCATACTTGTTTCGTATTCTCTCGCATCATGTTTCTGCCACATTCTAAAAATCTTAAGTGCTTCATTTAGAATACTACATTTATTTAGCACGGTTTATTTTCCCTTCTAGATTTATTAACTCATTGACATCAAGTTTTGTTCAAATTAAAACGAAGGCAGGAAATTTTTGTCTCAGAACTTAATTTGCATGTGTGGGGAGTTTGTTTGTCTCCTCGCTGTGACATTGACAAACTTTTACATGGTTTTGCTTTTCCAGCGAATTCTAAATAATAGACTATTTAAGTGTAAGAAAAGATAAGGAAGTAGCTGGGTAATTTATTACTGTGCTGCTCAGTTTTTATGGCCGTGTAATAAATACAGAAGAGATTATAAAACTAAGACATAATTTTTAGAAAGCGGAGGAAAATGTGGCAAATGACATTAGAGGTGCAATGAAGTTCTTTAAAGAGGGAGATTGTCTGGAATATGATCACATGATTCCGCCAAATATTTACACTGTTATAAAAAACCTACGTGAATATAACTAATTTTTACATTAATAACCAGACTTTGTCATTGTATTTGTTCCAGCGTAAGGCTACGGAAATTTATTCATTATTGTTTGTTGGTGCTACGAAATGTTCTAGAGTTTGCAGCAAAACAAAAAAAAAAAAAAGCGTTTCTTACAGCTGTGTGTATGAGGAAAGAAAAGGTATACAGTGCATATTATGTCCATCCCTTTGTAACAAACTTTCTATCAGTTAATTTGGGAGATTTTTAAAAATCACCTTTTCTCTTCATTTAGTCTTCTTAACAATTAGCACAGGCATAACCAGATATCCCAAAAGTGACGTGATGTAAAGCAGCCTGATCATGTATGTAGGGGCAGCCAGAAATAAGCAGTACAGGATATCATGGCAACGTGAATGTATGAGAGCAACTACCGTACATACAAATAGAGAATGAAAAAATATTGTTGTAATGTGTTCGGGAAAATATTGGTTTTGTTGTGATTTTTATCGAAATTGTAGAAAACATGAATGAAAAGCTTTGAAAAATAAGTTTTAAACCTACTCCTTGCACTGCTAGTAATGTACTCAACGCAAACAAAATATTCAATGCATTAACTCAGCTCCAAAAATAGACCTAAGAAATATTTTCAGTCTTTTTCAGCATTCTATATGCCATCGACATTTAGTTGATGCTAATCAACTTATCAGTTTTTGAAAAAACCCAATCAAACAATTTTTCAATATTATAATCCTGAAGAAGCTAACCGAAGGAGAGCGAAATGTAGACAAGAATATTCGTATAACTAAAAAAAAGGAAATATACACTTACAATAAAAAAGAGCTTCAGTTCAAGAAAATAATTGTATTAAAAAACAAACATTTAAAATGTAACTAGGTATGTGACTGGTTTCGATAGATTGAAGAGCTCAATCGTCCTGCCTATTTCCCGTGATATATAATGTCATATGATTAAAAGGAAAACTTCTCAGTGAATTTTTTTTAATGCAAATGGCTGAGATTTAAATAAAGAATAGGTAAAGTTTGGTTGAGTAAAAATAATAAAACTTACAATTTGTATTCTCATGTTGTGTTGAATTTCCAATAACATATAATTTTCACTTCACTTTTTCTTAAATTTTATTAAGCATTTTTTATTTCATACTTTCATTTGGAAAACTATATTACTTTATAATTTAAAATATATGCTATCATCGAAAAAAAAAAAAACAAAAAATCCTGCCAAATAATAATAAGCAAGGAAAAGAGCAATAAATGTTCAGGATTGTAGTAGAATAATAGTTGTGAGTTTTAAATTATTTTGTTCATTAGAAAATATTTAAAACATTTTTAAAGCAAACATAAACAAAGAATGGAAGAAAAAAGAAGTATATTTATAGTGATAATTAGTAAATTAATTAATAAAAGTTTAGCAATAAAAATCATTTTCGTATGTTGCGCTATAAATTTATGTTTGTAGTAGGCTTTCAGTACAATAATACTTGCGAATCTTCGCTTTGACGACATTTTTAAAATGAACTTTCACGTTCCTTTAAAATTGAGCAAGAAATGTTCATGAAAGTCACAGATTTCATTAATATTTTTATTCATAATAGGTATAAAAAAAAATTTAATGAAAGTACTTTCCCCTCTAAGTGCAGTGTGAAGCTGGCTGGAAAGCTTTTGACATGCACATAGCTTGGTTTTGATTTATTTAGTATTATTTTACTACATACATTATATTTATTTTATTCACTCTTATTTACATTACTTTTATTTGTTTAATGTTATTTATTTTTGCATTCTTTTCAACTACACATATGTACATGTATTGAACCTTTTGCACAGGAAAACGTTCATACAAACATACAAAAAAATAAACATTAAAATTGTGTAAACATTTTATTTAAAATACAACCTTTTTATGGATATACATATTTACACATTTTAAATTTCCCAGCTTTTACTGAGGACAGTTAAACAATATCAAGCAACAACCAAATAGTTATGTATATATGTACATACAAAAATATATATGAACATATGTATGTGCACATTGTACATATTTTAATAAAATACTCAAAAAAAAATACCTTTCTTAAAACTTAAAAAAACAAAATTTTAAAACAAACACTCAAACTTATAAGAATCTTTTTCAGGTACATGTGTATATCAACATTTTTTCATTGATACATGTTTACATTTTTTTTCAATTTAATTACAAATATTGTCCTGAAGATGCTAACAAATTGTTAGCGAAATATTGAATAATATTGTTAATAAATTTTATAAAAAAAACAAAACGATCTGAAGCTGCAAAAATTAGTCTTCCCAAAGATTAAGAAGATCAAAAATCACTTATAAATTCAATAAGATTTCTCGGGTAATAGCAGCAAAAATATTTATATAAGAAAACATATTTTCATAGATAAATATTTCAAATTGTGATTTTTAAAAATCAAATATTAATGAACTTTAAAAGTCGAAATAATTAGAACAAAATATACTTAAATAAACTAATTTTTTTATTACCAGAAAATAATTTTTTCCCCTCACAAATAAAATTCACTAAAACTCAATGATCATTATCTATTAATATAATATCAAGTGCTGGTATTAATAATGCAGTTTGTGACCGCTGGAAGTGTTGGAAGCTTCAAAAAAAGCCTTCCTTATTTTTTTTTGTAAATACAGACGATTGTTGGCTCGTTTGGTTGATGGTCGACGGCCAGCAGAGGCAGCAATATACATAAATTCTCTATTTTAAGTGCTTTCAACTGAATTATGAGAGCATATGTTTTTTTTTTGTTTTGTTTTGTGTTTTGTATAGAAACATCTTGTTCTGATGTCTCAATGTTGCATTGCAGTTTGTTGTTGTTTTCTCTTGTCTTTTTTCTTGATTTATGAAAAAAAACAATATATGTATGTATTTATTGAATTACCATTTGTAGTTCTAAAAGCGTGAACATTTAATGGGGTTATGGCTGTTACGATTCAAATTTATTTTTGTTGTAGTTTCGCTTTTTTTTGTTCTTGTAGTTCTTCATCAGCGATTGATAAGACTACGGGCGGTCTTTTTTTTTTTTTTTTTTTGATAACACTCTAAAAAAGTTGTAAGTTTTTAAGTTGATTTGGTTCTCAATATGATTCGTTTTTTTTTTTTTTTGAATTTTGTATAAACCAAGTACTTTATTTATCACTTTATTAACTTCAAATATTAAAAAGAAAAAATGTTTTAATATTTTTTTTTTATATGTAGATTACATGAAAAATATGACTTGAAAATGTTTACTACGGGGCGTGTTTCAGAAAATTAATTTATTATTTCCTTTGCTTTGAAAATTCAAGTTAAATAAATAGTGCAGGAAATTAGAAAACAAGAATTTTTAGCTTCTAAAGTCATACTTTTATTTACTTCAAACACTTAAACAATATTAATTTTGTGTTTTTAAAAGTTTCGCAGCAAGAAAATATTCTGCTTGATGCATTTAACAATTTTGCAGACAACAAATTACGACAAAAACTGTTTTTTTTTTTTTGAACAGTTGCAAAATGTTTGGCCATAAATTTTACACAGCAAAATAGAATGCAATAAAAGTATTTGAAACTTCTTTGGAAGTTAAACTATTGTCTAGAGCAGAACAATTGAATTTTATTTCAAATTTATGGCAGCACGGAGTGTCAATATAAATTATAAAAAAAAAATTCTTAAGGTAAGAAAATAAAAAACAGAGGACAAAATAAAAATTGAGGAAAAAAAACTATTCCAAATAAAAAAAAAAAAAAACAACGTAAAAGAGTCAAGCCTTTACACAATATCGCTGGTATTTATAAAAAATAAAATGTTGAAACACATTTTAGCAGAAATTTTTCTTATAATTTCTTGACTCTGGCCGCCATTTGCCAAAAAAAAGCAACTTCTAATCGGACGATTTCTTTTGGCCCACCTTGTATATTTTTTTATGCGTTTGCAATTAACGCTTTATTGTTTTTTTGTTCCTATCATATTCCGGTCCCTGTCATCTGCAAAAAAAACCTGCTAATTTCATTTAAACCTCTTTTGCGTAAATTTTTGAAATATTAAATTATACTGCTTATTAAAATTCCTAATGAGTTTTCTATTTGAGGTAAAGTATATAATTACGTAATTTTGTAAAACAAAAAATAAAAGTCACGTATGATGAAAATAGCCAATTAATTTTATAAGAATTAAATCAATTAAGGAGTAAATTATATGGACAACAAGGAAAGTTAATTTAAGGTAAAGAACAGAAGAGAGAGGGAGAGACGCGATTTAAAGCAACAACTGAAATATTTATACACATTTTTAGGTTAAAAACTATATATTTAAAAGAAATGATATTTAATCTAAAAGAAGCAAATTTTGGCGAAGCAGACAATACTAAGGATTTAGCTATTGGCAAAATTTGGAAATCCGTGATAACAAAAGTTTGTTTTAACCCGCAAATGCTTTTAGCTCACAACTTGTTAGTAACTGTTAAATAAGAAAAAGAAAACGAAAAATATTGCTAACATGCTAATCATTTTTACACCAGTCTTTCATGCTATCGTCTGCCAGCAAATCAAACTGTCTCTATCGTCTTGTTGGCTGTCCATCAATTGGCACCCTGAAGTTCAATTTCAATTTAAAATATTCATGCCGCCTTCTAAATGCTCTTCAGAGCTCCATTTTTTTTTCGTTGTCTGTTTTCTAATGTGGGTATTTGGATTATTTCCATCATCATGATTGATTTGACGAACAAATAACAAATGCAAACAAGATGACAGAAAACATCTCCCGTTTAGAAGTGAAAAAATACAGACTGTAGAACAAAAAAAAAAAAATATATATATACATACATATATATGGAACTGAAAAGCAAACAATTCCAAGTGTGAAGAACAATCGATATGTATTCATCATGCTGACCGAGGCAGGAAGAGGCGTTATGGCTGAATGAATTTATTTATTTAAATTAATTTAAGCTAATTTTTTCCCCTCTTATTTGCTGCTCTTGTCAAGTTAGTTCCACAAAAGTTGATGACTTTGGTTTCACTTAATCTTTAGAGAGCATATTTGATGCTTAAGTTTCGAATTTATTAAGACAAAAAGTATTCTTAGAGGAAAGGCATATTGAGCACTTAAGACTGGAATTTAAATGTAAGACATTTAATATTAATTAATAATTTAATTATTTTTATTACACGAACTTCTGCTTATATAATTATTTTGTATTGAGTTCTCAAGTTATTTCATGTTATTGTTTTGTGAGTGATATTAATTAAATAAAACAAAGCAAAAAGCAACGATATTTAGCAGGGTGGAAATGAAGCTGTTTCAAAGCCGCCACACTTCCCGTCAGCATCCGTGCTTGAACTCAGGGGCTTATGTTTCTGAAGCAACACTCAATTGTGAATCGTCATTTCGGTGAATAATGACAGTGTATAGTTGAAATGATCAACTAACGGCTTTGGCTTTAATATGAAATTGATTATAATTTTATAGTAAATATATTGCCTACTTTTAGGAGAATTTTATTTTCTACAACTGTTGCATACTTTTTTTAAAGGAAGAAAAAGAGAGAGAAAAGAAAATAAATAAAATGGCCTTGTTTCTGGCCTTATTTTACTAATCAGGGTGGCGTGCTGTAGACAATTTCATGGGCATCATTTCATATGATGTTTGGTTGCTTCAATTTCATTTAGAGTCCGATTTAATTAATGGACTGACTTATGGCAGAAATAAGAGAAACCTGATGATCACATCCCCAACAGCAAAACAAGGAAACACCTTGATGGCACTGGTTTTCGGTCCAAATTTTTTAAAATGAGCCACTGTGTAGCCGATTGTTTTTTAAGAAGCCACAAATAATGCTGATCTCCGGCTTCAATATGATTCAGGACGCCTAAATCATTTAAAGGCCTCCAAAAATATTAAGTAAAACGTCTTAATATTTTAATTTAGGTCCAAAAATCAAACTTTTTAAAAAACATTTGCTGTTTTTTTCTTCTTAAAGGTTCATTTTTGGACCTAAATTAATACTTTTCAATTGGCTCTTAAAGCAAATAAATAATAAGTTCATATTTCTTTTAATATCTCTATAGTTATTGATCTGTTATTTCTGTCTTAAAGTACACATTTTGGTTGTTCTCTCGTCTTGGGAAGTTTCCAAATAATTGCAATACGCCTTCGTTTCATAAACAACTGTTGGCACACAAATTATTTTGGTACAACTTTCAGGTGTCTATTTGATTTCTCTTAAATTAAAAAATAAATGAAATCCAATTTAAAAATATATGTTTTTCTTTCATTACAGTTTTGCGTGATGATTTTCGCGCCCAGCCCAAGGACACACGTGTGGCAAAAGGTGAAACAGCTTTGTTGGAATGTGGGCCACCAAAAGGCATACCCGAGCCAACGCTCATTTGGATGAAGGTGAGTTATTTGATTTGAAGAAAAGTATTTTGCCCTACAAACAACAAAACATTACAAAAGAGACAAGTAAAATTCTTCTTTAAAAAAAAGCATTATAATATCTTTTATTTCACAAAAATATTTTCATTTTTTGCAAATTCATAACCCAACATAAAATAAAATTCCCACATGTATCTCATGTTCATCTCTTGCAATCAAAAATCTATAGGGATATTTATTTTCCATCTAATAATCAAATGCCATGGCTGAGGCTGCTGCTGCTCCGTCGTTTTTGGTTGGCAGTGAAAGCAAAAATAAATAAAATCACTTGGACTGAGAGAGTGAAATATTGTAAACACCATACATTTAAATGTAAATGCAGCATAAATTTGATTTAATAGATTGCATTTCTTTTTCCATTCTTATTTTATATATTTTTGCAAAATATTTTTTTTGTAGATACAAGAGCAGCATGAGAAACATAAACAACAAAGAAATGAAAAAAAAAGAACAGACAAACTATTCATCTCATGCGCTGCCAGGTGTAACGCTGGAAAAATATTGTGAAAAGAAAACATTAGAAAAAGAAAAATATTTTCAAATGGAAATGTCATGCAAAATTTATTTGTTGACGCGAAAAAAATAAAAGCAAAAACACATACATATTTAGAGAAAGAAAGACTGTTTGCTTAAACGCATAAAAAAAGGAATTTTAAAATAAATTTTTGAGAGGAATTTATTGTTTTGAAGGGAACTTCAAAAGTAAATAATCCTAAAAATTGTGCCTTGAAAAAAGTAAAACTGGAAATAATAGCATCTTTTAAAGCAAGTCTTTTAGTAAAACACCTAAAAAAAGTAAAATAAACTAAAAAAGTGCCTTTTAAAATAAGGAACTGTAGAAATATAGCACTTTTTTACAAATATACCTTTAAAAAAAGAACATCTGAAAGAAGGTGAGAATATTTGATAGAAGAAGAGATAATTTTACAAGTAGGATCAGTTGGAAAAAGTATTTTTTAAAGGACCTTGTCAAAAAGGACATTTTCTCAAAAAAGGACATTATACAAAAATCTATTTTTTTTAATAACAATATATATATTTTATAACTATATATATTTTTATTAAAAAAAATACCATAAAAAAGTACATTTTTAAAAAAACTACTCTTTAAAAAAATACCTTATTACAACTAAGTGTTCTTCAAAAAGAACACTTTTTGAAAAAGTACCTTTTTGAAAAAGTACCTCTTGAAAAAAGTAATTTTTTGACAAAAAGTTCTTTTTTGTAATAAAGTCCCTTTTTCGAAAAAGTATTTTATGAACATAAAGTACTGGTAAAAAAAGTAACTTCCAAAAAAAATATAAATTTTTAAAAAATTTCTTTTGAAAAAACTACATTTTGAAAAAGTAAATTTTCAAATAATTAAGTTTAAATTTTTTTTATATCAAATTTTCGACCTTCTGTTTAAATATTAATGATGACTTTTTGAGCTTGAGGTTATTGTTTTCAGTTTTATTATATTTGTCGTAATTCTCAATAGTTCGGTACCCCTTTGTGTACTTTTGTCAGGAAACGAAGGTACACAATGGGATACCGCAATATTGAAAATTACGCCAAATAAAATAAAGCTGTAAACAGCGACCTTAAGCTCAATAAATCCTTATTAAAATGACGTTTCAAAAACTAGCGTTCTATTAAATACTTTTTTCAAAAAAAAGAACTAGTTCAAAAAGGACGTTTAAAAAAAAATGTTTAATAGGAAGAAATATACCATTGAAAAGAAAAAGTACCTTTTTAAAAAAAGGACATTTAAAAAAAGACGCTATTGAAATAAAATCTTCCTTAAAAAACGGGCCTAGTCAAAAAATATCGGTTTTTAAAAATTACCTTATGAAAAAAGTACTTTTTTGAAAAAAGTATTTGGGAAAATCACTTTGCATAAAAATGCTTTTAAAACAGCTACCATTTTACAAACCGTACCATTTAAGAAAGGTGCCTTTTAAAAAAGTCCTTTTTAAAAAAAGTATCTTTTAAAAGAAGTAGTTTTTGATAAAAATACCATTTCATAAAATTATTTCTTAAGAAAAATACAATTCAATAGGAATAAATTTGAAGAAAATTAATTTTTATGAAAATTGCCTTCCAAGAGAAGTACTTTTAAGAAAACTACTTTTCAAGAAAAGTACCTTACAAAACAAGTGCTTTGTAAGACAAGTATTATGTAAAAAAAAAGTTTTTTTTTACAAAAAGTACTTAAAAAAATACTTTTTAAAAAGTACTTGTTAAAAAAATTTCCTTAAAAATATTTTTAATAAAAGTTTCTTTAAAAAAGTCTATCAAAAAAGTTCCATTTCAAAAATTTTTTCGAGACCACTGTGATCTCTATTAATCTAAAAAAACAGTACATTTATAAAAAAAATTTTGAAAAAAGTATTTTTAAAAAAGTACTTAGAAAAGTACCTTTAAAAAAGTACTTTGAGAAAAGTACTTTAAAAAAGTGTTTTTAAAAATTACTTTTAATAATTACTTTTAAAAAATTACTTTAAAAAAGTACTTTTAAGAAAGTACTTTAAAAAAATACCTTTAAAAAGTACTTTAAAAAAAGTAATTTAAAAAGTGCCTGTTAAAAATATTTTCTAAAAAAACATTTTTGAAAAAATGTTCCTTGTTAAAAAATACTACGAGGCCATCCTACTGTGATCCCTATTTTTGTTTATAATAATAAAAAACTGTGGAAAAATTTTTATCTGCTGTAAATTGATTTTCTTTTTCTCTGTCAAGAGAAAAATTCCCAACTGTGCTTTCTCTTCTGTAATTTGTATTCACATCTTTGTTGAGCAATTTACTTAATTTTTTTCTGGTTTCATTTCTTTTTTACATCTGCAGGATGGCGTACCTTTGGATGACTTTAAAACGAAGTCTTACGGCGGCACCCAATCACGTATACGAATTGTTGACGGTGGTAATTTATTGATCAGCAACGTCGAACCAATTGACGAGGGCAATTACAAGTGTATTGCACAAAATATTGTCAGCACTCGCGAGTCCAGTTATGCTAAATTAATTGTACAAGGTAAGTGGCGAAATGCACACACACATACATAAAATCTACAAACTTGCAAGGTAGCGATTCTGAAATGGAACACTACTGAGTCTGATGTTTGTGAAAGAGTTGCGAAAATTCTTAGAACTTGAAACATGTTGACTAAATGAGCAGTTGGAAATAATTTTATTGCCAAAAAAAGTTATATTTTTCTCGAAAATTAATGCGGAATGTTTTGTATCAATTCAGGAACCCAGAATATTTTAAATTATTACTTTTTAAAATTTTTTTCATGGATGCAAAATAATTTAAATAAAAATATAATAAAAGGGCATAAAAATTGATTGCTGTTACTTTATATATAAGGACAATTTTTCCTTTTACTTTTGCTGCGCTTTTGCTAACGAAACATTCATAAAAACAAAACGCTTTTAAGCGGTTGGCTGCCTTTAAGAAAAATGCTTTGCAAATCTTATGGCAACAGCAGCAAAATCAAATCTAGACCACAAATGGTGGCACATTTACATAAGAAAAACTCAACAGAGAGAGAGAGAGAGAGAGAAACTGCAAAAAAAAAGAACTAAAGCCAAGAATAAAGAAGACGACAGCTCAGCAGGATTTCGCACGATTTTTTTTAAACATCAAGCAGCGGAAAAATTAAAAAAGAAATTTTACAAATGCAAATACTTAAACAAACGACAGGAGAGAAAAAAAGTATATTTTTCACGATTTGTTAAATTCAAAGAAGAAAAGAAAAAGTTAAATGACAAATGAAATAAAATGTTGAAATTAGATTAAAAACTTTATTTAAATTTTGCTCTATTTAGACATTGACCTGATACAAAATTCTTTATGAACAGCAGAATCCATTAAAAATTCATACGAAAAATTATAATTTACATTAGAAAGAGGAACATCTTTAAGAGCGACTAAAAGAGTAACTTCTTCAAAGGCTACATTGAAAGAACATACATATGTTTTAAGAAAAGGGAAATCTTTACAAAAATGGTGGGCGAGTCCTTCAGAATTATAGGGGTTTTTAAAAAGTGCTTTTTTAAAGAGTATCTTTAAAGAAAGGACATTTAATCAAAATAATTGAGAAAAAACCACTAATAATACTAAATAGAATCCTTTCGAAAACTTCCCGGAAAAGCTTTGAAAAATTAAAAAAAGTACCTCGTTAAAATAGTATATTTTTAAAAAGTTGTTTTAAAAAAAAACCATTGGGAAAAAAGTACTTTTTAAAAAAGTACTCTTAATAGAAACTTCTAAAAATACTACCTTTTGAAAACATTAAGCAGCCATAACTAGAGACATCAAAAAACAATGTTTTAAGCAATTTTAAGTCAATGCGGAATAACAGTGAGTTTCTAGTCTACAAAAAATTTTTAAGAGTGTAACATTTAGAACATAAAGAAGTGCATCAATTTTTAATAAATAAATCTTTCTATCGAAGATTTCAAAACAACAATAGCCAAAAAGCACAAACGACACTTTAATAGTAAATTGTGTAAATGCGTACATATGTACGTATGTAAATATACGTATGTATATTAGTTTTCTTTTTATGAACTATATATTTACTTATATATGTAAATTTTACAATTACGAAAATTCTTTCGATTAGACTCAACTTTTCACAATATAAAATGTAAACAGACAAACAACACAAACGTCACACAGTGGGGGATTTTGCAAAAAAATTGGAAATAATTCTGCCGTTTCTAAACGGATGGCTCGATTGCAATGAAATTTCAGACAGGCATAAAAGAGGTGTATTCAAGCTTAAGTTTTGAGATTGGACTATATAGCGTTTAAGTGGGCGTGTCCACGCGCCCCCAAAGTGGGCCACCTGGGGTATGTGAAAAATTAAAAACGATCTAATTTTTTCATTTCAAATTCTTTTGCAAATATTTTTTATTTTTAAATTCTTCTAGTCAAGGCCTACAAAAAATGTCGCGACAGGTATATATTATCTCTTAAAGTTTTCGAGATATTAAAGTTTTAAAAATTAAATTTTCGTGTTTTTATCAACCCTGGTCCAGTATTTTCACATTTTTGAGCTCAAATCCTAACCGATTTTTCAAAAATAAGTTTTATTAGCTTGCCAGTATTTTTTTCAATACTATAAAAAAAATTTGAGCAAAAAATCTTTTATAAAGAAAAAGTTATATTCAACACAATTTAAAAATTCAAAAAAAGTCAGTTTTTAGCATATTTTTAGGGCAAAAAGTAACTTTATTGTTTTTTATTTCTGGAAGAACTTTCCAAAGTAAAGTATATGTTGCTTATATTTTTTTAAAAGCTTATTGTTAAGAAAATATTTTAAAGAAAAAAAAATTTGAAAATTATGTCCTGTTGCGTAAGGGTAGCATCCTAAAATTAACCCATTTGTTTAGACAAAACCGACTTTAGCCCAAAATTTCTAAAATCGCACGCCTCTAACCTAAATATTTTTACTTGTTTTTTATAGTTATAAGTATTTTTTAGTTTTATGCAAATGGAATTTGTCGCCCCAGGATATTTGCTGGAATGACAGCAAAAAAACTAAAAAATCCCATTTTTGGGAATTTTTGAAAGTTTTTTGGGAATTTCGGGATTGGTATTATTTTTTCCCTACATTTTGCAAATAATTTTTATTTCTTTTATAAATTCCTATATTTTTGCAAAATTTTGTAAAAAAATATAAATAAATGAAAATTTTATAGGCATTTCAAAAAATTTTATTTCTCAAAAACTTTTATTGAAGGACGTTTTTTTCTGTATTTTTGCAAAAATTGTTTTAAAAAGTTTTAAATTTCTAAAAAATTTAATAATATATAAACTAGAGGTAATTACCTAACTAATGATATATAATATGAAACCCCCTTTCATTTTAAGTGTATGAAATTAATGGGCTACAACTAACCTATTTGCAATGAAAATTTCCAAAAATTAGTACTGATTCAGCGTTTGGGAATACAAGGGGTGAGGCACTGTTTATTTTACGCAGTATTTTCTATTACGCAGTAGCCTTATTACGTTAGTATAATCTTTGAATATTTGTTTTATTGCTTTACCTGGTTTGCTTTAATAGGTAGTATTACCTGCAACTAATACGAAGGGTACATTTCTTTTTATCCCTATTTATTTATTATTAAAGGCTAGACATTTCAGCTAAACATACCTGAATTTATGGTAATTAAGGGCTGATGTATTCAATTGTTATTGTTTTTCAAAAACGTTTAAGTAATAATAATATCATGTTTGCATTTTCGAAAATTGAAGTACAACTGACACAATAGTCTGAACAGCCACTAAGTAATTAGAGTGTTAATACCACCTTCGCGTGTTTCCTTTATTGATCTACCTGTTTCGCTTTAATACGCAGTACTACCTGAACTTATGCTTATATTTAGTGATCATATGTAAATATTTTGTATACCTGAATACAATTTCGATGGTTATTATACATGTATGTGTAGGCGGGGAAACTAAAAACAAAGTCAACCTTTAGAGATAAATTAATCTTTAAAAATAGTTAGCGAGACAGTTGGCGCATGGTATAAAATATCTCGCAATTAATAGTTGGCATCATTAAAAAGTTGACGATCATGGCCATCACACTAAAACACATCGATTTATATTCAGTTTTATACAAAAGTGCAAACTTACAGCAACAGAAAAAAGTCAAATTTCTACTTGATTATATTGAAGAAACATATACAACTAAAGTAGACAAAAAGGATATTTGCAAAATTGAGAATTTTGTTAAGGCATTCGAAAAAAAATGGAAAGCTGTCAATAGCTCTAATGCAAAATTTAGAACAAAATTTTCTGATTGGTTGGAGGTATCTATACAATTCCCAATTTCCTTATCTACTCCTGGCGCTAAATGTAAGGAATATGAAGACTTAGGCCCGAAGTCAAAGCAAGCACGCTTAACAACAAATCTTACAACCATGTCTACCGAAGAAGTTACAGACACATTTAATGCGATGCTAAAAAAGAAAGATCAACCCATGGATGCTGTGAAAATTGCAAATGTTCTTCCGAATGCATCACCTAAAAGGCTTAATCGTATTGTTAAGAGCATTCCAACACCATCGTTTAATTCAGCTTTCACAGAAGAAGAAGCCATTGCTCTTATGTTGCAGCTTCAACTTAGTCGTGATAAATATATAATATTGAGAAAAGCATTGAAAGAAAAAGGAGTTGAGGTTTTGCCATCATATGATGCTCTGCAAGAAAGGAAGAAGAGCATTATACCCACTGGTATTACAGTTTCTGACCGAAAAGTTACTGTTGGAATCTCATCTCTTCTAGAAAACACAGCATCAAGGATAGTTTCAACACTTACTGCAGAGCAGCTAAATAAAATTAACCACAGCGAAGTGAAACTAATATGTAAATGGGGATGTGATGGATCGTCGTTACTTTCAGAATACAAGCAGCCCACTGAAGGTCACTTATTATCTGATTACAAAGGCGTACTTATGGCATCAATGGTTCCATTACGGCTTCGAAAATATGCTGACAAGGACTCTCCATCAACTAGTTTCGAAGAAGACATTTGGATAAATTCAACTCCTGGATCTAAATCATTTTGTAGACCAATTACTTTCGAGTATACTAAGGAGACAAAGATTGCAACTCAAGAACTTGTACATCATATTGAATCGGAAATTAAATTAATGCAGCCCATTTTGATCGAAATAGAGGACTACTCTTTCAATGTATCGTTTGATATGAGATTAACGATGATTGATGGTAAAGTTAGCAATGCTTTAACAAAAACGTCATCTACTTGGAGTTGTTCTTTATGTGGA
This sequence comes from Sturmia bella, assembly GCA_963662145.1. Lineage (NCBI taxonomy): Eukaryota > Metazoa > Arthropoda > Insecta > Diptera > Tachinidae > Sturmia > Sturmia bella. Next base: position 18,994,712 of record OY759172.1, on the reverse strand, counting down.
AAAACGAAAAGTCAATTCTCAAATATGTCATCAACTACAAAGGTTAATGAAGACGTTCTTAAATATGGAATATCTCCTCTACATGCTCGCATACGTTTTCTGGAACATTTTCTACATATAGCTTATGATTTGAAATACAGAAGTAGCCTTGAAAATGTAAATAAATCAGTAATTAAAAACGACGAGCTAAAGATAATGAGAGCTAACGAAAAGCAAAGAATTCAGGAGGAGTTTAAGCAACATACCGGATTAAATATTGATAAGCCACTAGTGGGATATGGGAGTACAAATGATGGAAACACGGCTAGACGATTTTTTAGCAATTTTGAAATAACCTCACAGATTACCGGAATTAATATGGAATTATTGCAAAAAGTTAATATAATTTTAACAGCAATAAACAGTAAACATAAAATAAATGCAGATAAGTTCGGCGAGTACTGTGCAGGCGTTTCGAGACTGCTTCTTAACTTATACCCCTGGAAAGATTTCTCACCAACAGTACACAAGGTTTTGTGTCATGGAAAAATAATAATGGAACATCATATACTACCACTCGGAGAGCTCACAGAAGAACCTCAAGAGTCTAGAAACCGTGATTTTAAACATATCCATCAATTTAGCTCCAGAAAGTGCTCCAGACAATCTCAAAATCAGGACATATTTCAGAACCTTATTTTGTCCTCAGATCCCGTCTTATCACTTATGAGAAGGAGATGGATCTGCTACAGAAATTTGACATTTGATTGCAGTAATGAATTCAAAGATTTGATGTATCTGCTAGATCTAGAAGAATTTGATACGGATTATTTTGTAAAGTTAACGTAATTGTATATTTGATTGATTGATTGACTTTCGTATTCCCAAACGCTGAATCAGTACTAATTTTTGGAAATTTTCATTGCAAATAGGTTAGTTGTAGCCCATTAATTTCATACCCTTAAAATGAAAGGGGGTTTCATATTATATATCATTAGTTAGGTAATTACCTCTAGTTTATATATTATTAAATTTTTTAGAAATTTAAAACTTTTTAAAACAATTTTTGCAAAAATACAGAAAAAAACGTCCTTCAATAAAAGTTTTTGAGAAATAAAATTTTTTGAAATGCCTATAAAATTTTCATTTATTTATATTTTTTTACAAAATTTTGCAAAAATATAGGAATTTATAAAAGAAATAAAAATTATTTGCAAAATGTAGGGAAAAAATAATACCAATCCCGAAATTCCCAAAAAACTTTCAAAAATTCCCAAAAATGGGATTTTTTAGTTTTTTTGCTGTCATTCCAGCAAATATCCTGGGGCGACAAATTCCATTTGCATAAAACTAAAAAATACTTATAACTATAAAAAACAAGTAAAAATATTTAGGTTAGAGGCGTGCGATTTTAGAAATTTTGGGCTAAAGTCGGTTTTGTCTAAACAAATGGGTTAATTTTAGGATGCTACCCTTACGCAACAGGACATAATTTTCAAATTTTTTTTTCTTTAAAATATTTTCTTAACAATAAGCTTTTAAAAAAATATAAGCAACATATACTTTACTTTGGAAAGTTCTTCCAGAAATAAAAAACAATAAAGTTACTTTTTGCCCTAAAAATATGCTAAAAACTGACTTTTTTTGAATTTTTAAATTGTGTTGAATATAACTTTTTCTTTATAAAAGATTTTTTGCTCAAATTTTTTTTATAGTATTGAAAAAAATACTGGCAAGCTAATAAAACTTATTTTTGAAAAATCGGTTAGGATTTGAGCTCAAAAATGTGAAAATACTGGACCAGGGTTGATAAAAACACGAAAATTTAATTTTTAAAACTTTAATATCTCGAAAACTTTAAGAGATAATATATACCTGTCGCGACATTTTTTGTAGGCCTTGACTAGAAGAATTTAAAAATAAAAAATATTTGCAAAAGAATTTGAAATGAAAAAATTAGATCGTTTTTAATTTTTCACATACCCCAGGTGGCCCACTTTGGGGGCGCGTGGACACGCCCACTTAAACGCTATATAGTCCAATCTCAAAACTTAAGCTTGAATACACCTCTTTTATGCCTGTCTGAAATTTCATTGCAATCGAGCCATCCGTTTAGAAACGGCAGAATTATTTCCAATTTTTTTGCAAAATCCCCCACTGTGCGTCATTTTAAAAACAGCTGATTTAAAAAGACGTTAAAATGAACATTTTAGCTTGAAATTCATTTATGAATACAGTTTTATCGAAAATTTCCTAAAATGTGTTTTAAATGCTGTTTAACTTTTTTATGAATACAGCCGTAAAAATCTAGGAATGTTTTAAAAAAATTCATTCCAACAGTCATACTAAAATCACTGTTCGCATTTCTGCATTTTTATTTACAAACCAACTTAAAAATATTTTTCTTTTTATAATAAAAAATCCAACAGCCAAGTTTTGATATGGAGCACCCCACTGTTAGCCACAGTTTTCATACACACATAAACACCAATTACCGCAGAGAAAATATAAACTAAAAAAAAAACTCCTGCTAAATATGTGTGCGATACGAAAAGCTGAAAGTTTGGCGCCATCGGGGAATATCAAATAAATAAACAAAACTAAAAAATATATGAAAATTATTTATTTGTTAAAAGACAAAAAAAAAAATAATAATAATATATTTTTTTCTTTTAATATTGAACCAAAAAAAAAAAAAGAAAACAAATTTTTGATCACAAGTAGTTCATAGAAAAGACCATGAAAACGCCATGGATGTGGATGGAGTTGGTGCAAACATTTCACTCTAACACACACATTTACATCTGCCCAATAGACAGAAAATAAAACTAACTAATTGGGTATTTATTTAAATAAATAAATGAAATAAATGCAAAGGAAAAAACCAGGCCAATGAAATCCATGATTTACACATTTTTTTCATGCAGGGAATTTAAATACAATATAAAATGAAAACTCTTTCGTTTTCTCCCCTCCTTCACATTCATGCACATGATGAAAGAAAACTGATAAAAAAAATCCAATAAATTCAAAAACTAAAATTGCTTAGAATGTGTTTGTCCAGTATTTAATTAATTGTTTGCAAAATGTTGGAAGAGAAATTTGCAAAAAAAGGAAAAAAAAATTGCAAAAATTTCCCATTCAAATGAGAAAAATTCTCCTTCTTTTTAAAAGGAAAACTTTTGTTACCAAACAATGGTCAGAAAAACTTGGAAAAGTCATTAGAGTTTTGGCAACACCACCACACAGTTCAAAAGTAAAACAGTTGAAGAAATGCAGAAGAAAAAACTGCTTCAAACTTTCAGCCATCAGGTCTGTCTGCTCGTCTTCTGTCTTTCTCTAATTTGAAAAGGTGAAATGGGGGGAGCTTCACTCTACTGCAGCCAGCAGTCTTTGGCTTTATTAACATTTCAAGTGTCATTTCTTACTTTAAACAATTCCATTTTACTTTATTTAACTTTTTGCTGGTACTTGTTTGTGCCTTCCTAATGAGGGTTTAAGTACTTTAAGTTGGCAAAAACAAAACCAAAAAAAAAAAAAAAAGATGAAAAAAACGAACGGACATGCAATAAAATGAAACTTTATTAATTTCTTAAAACTTTAATTGCTCCTATATTTTGTTTTAGTTGTACATACTTTATGTAATGGTCGTTGTATTTGTATTATATTTCTAGTTAAACCGTACTTTATGAAGGAGCCCCAGGACTTAACCATGTTGTCCGGTCAAACGGCCACTTTTCATTGTTCGGTGGGTGGCGATCCACCACCCAAGATATTGTGGAAGAAGGAAGAGGGCAATATACCAGTATCCCGAGCACGCATACAACACGATGACAAGAGTTTGGAAATTACAAACATTGTGCCTGGGGATGAGGGCACTTATGTGTGTGAGGCTCATAATAATGTGGGACAAATAAGCGCCAGAGCCTCGCTGACCGTGCATGGTGAGTTTTCTAGAGCGTTGTGTATTTATTGGTTCATAAGTATGGCATACAAAAACTAAGTTTGATTATAAATTGTTATACTCCTATTGTGGCACGCGACCGAAAGCTCTTTAATAGATTTTATTAATTGTACTGAAGAGTTTTATTAAGACAACATTGATATCAGCAGTTTTTTTTAACATTTTAAGTAGTCGTATGAATATTTATTAAGCCTTAAATATAACATATGGTAATTCGCATGTCATCGTACGTGACACTTATAGAGTAGAAGAGTTTTCGCTGTATTGAAATTAAATTCAATTTTTCACTTAGAACATTCACTTAACTTTTTATTCAGAGCTTGCTTTATTTAAAAAAATAAGCTAGTTTGATATACCGAGCAATATAATGTATATGTCATACGTGACATTCTTATTATCACCATTTTCCGGCCAATTGTGCACTTCAAGTAAAAATATCTTTTGTGCAGTCCTTATTTCCCACAGGCCGAGACCTACACTATTAGCAAATCTCGTCACAGCTGTAGGTTTGATTTTGCTAGGTCCCTGGAAATCAACCCAGCGCTCCAGTATGTGGTTCCGTCTCTCTTTGTAGTGGAATATTTACCAGGATCACTGCTTGTCAATTTCAGTTTTTTTATTTTATTTTTTTTTTATTTTTCTTTTAAAACTTTTTGTAAACTATATATTTTTCCTCGAGCAATAAGCATAATATTTTCTTTATATCATGCGAGATACAAAACAAAGATATATATTCATAAATTGCTAAGAACAAGAAGATTTTTCACTTTATTAATACCAAGGTTTTTATTTACTGCAATTACATAAATTTTTTTAAGCAATATGTAAAAAACACTACTTTTATGACATACGTGACACAAAACATGAACTAGTGTGGTGCTCTTGCAAGTGTAAGAGAAAACGTAAACAATCGCAGAATAAGCTGTTTCGTTCTAATTTCTTTTGGTAGCTTAAAAGCAGTATAAAATGTTTATGTCATACGTGACATAAAACGAAAATCATTTTGATAAACTTTTAGGTGTAAACAAAAAACTACATTTTCTTATTTTATTGTAGTTAACTGTTGTGAGTTAAATATATTTTCTCTAGTAATAAGCAACATAATATCTTCATGTCATACGTGACACCAAATTAATTTCGATAAGCTTCCAGAATCCAAAACAAGGTTTTCCTTATCATAATTTCTTTTCAAAAAAAAAAAAAGATTTGGCTGCAACCACAAGAAAAATTGTATTATTGTACCATACGTGACCTAAAACAAAGGTAGTTTTTATAAGCTTATAATAATATGAGAATATATTACTAGACCGCAAGAAAGTTTTTTATTTATGATTTTTATAAAAAATAATACGCTTGCAGTAAGTACCAAAATATACTCATGCCATATGTGACATTAAACGAAATTAATTTTGACGAACTTGCAACAATTTCGAAGACATCAGTAAGCCAAAATTAGGTTTTTCTGCTTATAGACTAACCGTCTAATTCATAAAAATTATAACAGGTTTATAAAGCTCTTATTTGACAGATTTTCCATACAAATATGTCAAATAACAGTCTTATAAGCCTGTTATAATTTTTATGAATTAGGGTGTTAATATTTTCCTCGAACAATAAGCTAAACAATATTGCCATACCATATGTGACATTAAAAAAAATTTAAATTATATAAGCTTTTAAAAATACGAGAAAATGTTTCTAGACCAAAAGCAAGATTTTAATTTATTCTTTTTTATGTAAAATAATATGCTTGTGTCGTATGTGACATAATACGAGAAATATTCTGATATACTTCCAAGAAGAAAAAAAACTTACTAAACGAAAAGCAATCTTTCTTATTTTGATTTCTTTTATTAAGCTTAATGTTGTCTTCCCAATACGTAAAATAATAAATGTAGGTATGACACATGCGACACACAACGTTAGGCAAATTGATGCTCTTGAAAATATGCGAAAAAATCTAACCAGCTTGAGAACAAGTTTTATTTATGGTTTTAATTAATTTAGTAGCTCAAAAGCCGAAAAATATATATATGGCATACGTGACATAAAATTTAGGACATTCCAAAAAACTTGCAGCAATAGAAGAAAATATTACCAATAAAATAGCAAACTTCTATATCATAATTTCTTTTATTTTAATATTTTGCTGTGGAAATAGACCAAATAATATTTCTATAACGTGCGTGTCATAAGAGGAGAATAATGTTTGTAAGCTTATTAGATTAAAAAACAACCTACTAAGCGAAAAGCCAGTTTTTTATTTAGTTTCTTTGTAAACTAAATACTTTTTCTTTACCAGTAAACGAAATAAGACGCTTGTGTCGTACGTGACACAAAACGAAATCAGTTTTGAGGCAAAACGTCAAGAAAAATTTAATTTTTTGAGCTGATGGCCAGGGTGGCCAATGCTCACAAGTACTTAGTTGCAGAATTTATTCTGTGGATTAAATAAAATAATAATAATTTTAATTTTTGATATGGAATTTTTAAAAAAATTTATTATTACCTTAAGGTTGAAATGCTACCTTTAATATTTGACATGATTATTAAAAGACAAAACTATTAAAATTTTCGACATCGGTCCTATATAACAGCGATGTAGTAATACACGATTGCGCAGGAAGTTGGCCTGAATGTCAACTGAACAAATTTTGTGGCACCAAAAAGTGATGCTGTAGTAAAGTAAATTTATCTTAAGCCCAAAATTAAAAAAAAAATTCTGATATCAACCCATTTATATTCCATATGCAAACAAAACCGATTTCTCAACAGGTTTGGCCTGTATGAAAACTTAAATAAGTTTCCAATCTTTATCTGTTATCGTTCAGAATTTACAGCTAAATTGGACAATTTGTTGTATGGGAACTCCCTTTAGTATTTTACCTTTTCCTTTTCTGCGAAAAGGAGGTGTCAGTAAAAGGGCTCCCGTTTCACTTTAGGAGTACGGAACCCTAAAAAAAATTATATGCATTGATGAGATACTTCATTATTTATCTAAATGTTTTACGTCTTAAATCTTGCATCAACACAACCATATTGTATACGTTTTTATTTTATTTCTTAATTACTTTCAATAGCATGCATTATTTCTATTTTTGCTTTAATATCAAAACAAAATATTTAAATTTCTGTTTACAGCTCCCCCCACTTTTGTTGTCAAGCCACAAGATAGAAAAATCGGGCTGAATGGTGTTGCACAATTTCCCTGCGTTGCTGATGGCAATCCCCCACCATCGGTGTTTTGGACAAAAGAAGGCTCAAGTACTTTGATGTTTCCCAACAACTCGTATGGTCATTTACATGTCACGGTCGAGGGAACATTGCAAATTAATGGTGTACAAAAAGATGATGCCGGATACTATGTGTGTTCAGCCTTCAGTGTGGTTGATTCAACAACAATACGAGCATTTTTGCAGGTAAATTTGTCTTGCATTTGAATATGGCCCAAGCACACATACTGGCAGGTATACATGTAAACATACATACATATATGTGAGCTTAATTGTCATTTAAGTTTAAATGTGTGTGTGTGTGTGCGTTTAAATTGTTTTAATTGTTGCTCTTGCTGCAGACATTATTAAAATTTTGTGCTTAAAAAACATCAATTGTTGTTATAGGTTACTTCTGTTGATGACACCCCACCACCCATCATACAAATTGGTCCTTCGAATCAGACCTTGCCCAAAGGCAGCGTTGCCATGTTACCTTGTCGTGCCTCTGGCCATCCCACACCACGTGTCAAATGGTACAGAGATGGCACCACATTACAAAATGGAAATCGTTATACAATTGTGCAAGGCGGCTCATTGAGAATCGATGGTGAGTGGGCTCAGCATTATTTTTTTTGTTTTGTCATGAACACAGTCATATTTAATATTAAAAAATTTTTTTGTTTCAATGTTGTTTTTATTTTAATTGTACTTCTTTTTTTAGATTTACAATTTGGTGATTCTGGCCTGTATACCTGTACGGCTTCCTCGGAAAGTGGCGAAACTTCATGGTCTGCCACTTTAACGGTAAGTGTTTTTTGTTTTTAACAATTTCTGTTGCTGTTGTTTTTTCTCGTTGGCTGGCATACTAATTCTGTTTAAGTTTTGTTGGGAATTTAATTACTCATAAATCCTTTTGGTTTTATGCGTTTTTAACTGCTTGTGTTTCTTTTCTGGTTTTTTTTTGTCTTGCTTTTGTCAAACATAATACAACTAATTAAAGTCAAATGCATAAAGTTATGTTTATAATTTCTGGAGAAATCGTGTGTTGGTTTTACGGTGCCAGCAAACAGAAAACGTAATGAATTTTTTTTTTAATTAAAAAGAGAGCTTAATGATTCACCGTGAAATTAGTGCAAAGGTTTTTATTTCAGAAAATAAAAATTCTATAAAAAGATGCATTTTTATAAAGTTTAAACTGCATGTAATGAAACGCAACTGAAATAATAAACAACGTAACAAAAATTTGCTAACGTGACGCAATGAAAACACTAGTTTGCGAAAGAAAATATGTTTGCGAAAGAAAATACGAAACACGTGCTGACGGTACGTTGGAACTATTCAAAACGAAATATGGGCTACATTGCAAGAGCGGAGCGTGCTATACGCGTAGCGCACTTCGTTGCATTTACAGCGGTTTTCACAAGAGTAGAATCAATGCAAGTGTACAGGTTTCCCGGCGGAAGGGTATACTACTTTGTTTTTACCATTTTGGTAAACATTTTGTCTTGCCAACTCATACTTAGCAGTCTTCAAGTAAAGACGTGAAAGATTTGGCATGGAAAAATATTCGGTAAACAAACATGTTTTAATCCTTAAAATATTTTTATCAGAATCCATCATCGATTACAGCGGCGATAAGACAGTTACGTAATATTTTCGGGAGAAAAATTTGCCAACAGGATGCGCTATTTAGCATGTAGTGCAAGATTTCGAAAAGAGAGGGTTAGTAGCTATGGCAGCCAATGCCAAATGTATTTTTACATTTGTAAACTAGACAGCTGTCGAATACAAGTGAACAAGACAGGCAGCGCTATACTCCCCAAGAATGCGGAATAATCGTGTCTAAGAACAAGTTGAGGATTTTTCATCGCTCAAAAAATGAGCGATGAGGCTCATCTCCACCCCAGTGGGTGCGTAATTAAGCAAAACTATCGCTTCTGGGGCATGGAAAGTTCACGAGAGTTAAGGTCAGGCAAATCAACAACCCTCTTAGTTAAACGCTGATAAAGATATCTTAGCGATAAAAGAAACAAACATGCTTATACATGACGGGAACAAGAAACATCATATCAATGAAAGTATGGTTTGAAACATTCACGATAACAAAAGGGTCAAGCAATAAAATCATGGTAACAAATATAAATACAAAGCAACTAAACTAAGATAAAATTAGCTGTAAGAACATCCATAAGGATAACTTAGACCTAAATAAATATTGAAAAAATTAAACTACTAGTAATAAAACGCTCAACTGAAGATAAGATACAAACATCAATAAAATTAAAGTGTTTTGTAATATTGTAAAAGATAAAATGGTCACTAAACATTAGAACTGAATATTCTTTGTATTGTAAAAACAAAAGTACATTTTTAGTATTTAAGACTCAAATTTAAAAATGAATAAGGCAGTTAAAAATAAGTTATAGAGACGCATAGACGTCGAGATATTTTTAATTCAAAAAATTGTAATTCCGAAGAATAATAAAAAAGAAAAAAAGTAAACGCATACGCGTTGAAAAAAATATTTTTTTATTCACTAAGAGCTAGGAATTATTAATTGGCGATCCTGCCAGGAGGATAATTCAATTTATTCTCCAAGTGAGCGGGCCAACGAAACCCTTGTCGCAGCAAGGACACGAAGTTCAAAACTAAAAACAACTAAGTAAACCTTCATAGAAGTATAGTGCAAAAAAATTGCTTGTAATAGCAAATGTACATTTTTAAAAAAAATTCAAAACGCGGAACAACATTCGACTTAAACAGAAAATTAGAAGAAACTACTGAAGAAACCCCAATATCAACAATGGCACAAAATTTTGAAGTAAACTTACTGGTACAACAAATGGCAGCCCTACAAGCCACCATTGAGAACATGCGAACTGAACATCAAAGGCAAGTCCAGAATTTGGAAGAACAAATTAGGCAAGTACAACACGTAGAAATCATCCCAGAAAACCAAAGGGTTACAATAGAACCTAGAATCACAAATGAAAACCAGGTGAAACTAGACGTTTTTAAATCGTTACCCGTCTTTGATGGTAACATAAACAGCTACAGGATATGGAGAGAAGACGCAACGCGAATGATGGAGACCATATCCAATCTCAGCAACCAACCAATTTACGCCCAGGCACTGCAGATCGTAAAGACAAAAATACAGGGAAGCGCAGCACAGTTACTAGCCAACCACGGCACAATATTTAATTTCTACGCCATCCGTGACAGACTCGACAAAGCATACGCAGATACTCGACCACTATATGTTCTCCAAGATGAAATGAAGAGCTGCAGTCAAGGACGGAAAACTTTATCAGAGTTCTATGATGAAATAAATAAACGTTTAAATCTAATCATTTCAAAAATTTCAATGTCCGGTCACATGGAAGCCGTAACCAGAGCCATGACATCTCAAGCAGAAGAAGATTCAGTTCGAGTCTTCATAGCCGGAGTAAATAACACATTCATTCAGTCGACCCTATACGGAAATGCACCTCATGATCTGGAGCATGCATACACTATAGCAAGGACAATAGAACACGACAACCGTCATCAAAATTTAAGGTTGGCTCATGAAGGAAAATTCAACAGACCATTTAACAACGAACAGCGTCATCAGCATCAGCAAAGGCATCAATTACAACCAAGGACGGAATTTAGACCAAGGCAGCCTTTCAACAGTTTTCAGTCAAGACCAATGGAAAGAAATCAACAATATCAATCACCAAGATATAACAACCACCAACCGCGACCGGAACCAATGGACATCAGTTCTGGAAATACGATTCATCGTCAACAAACACGCTTCAACCCTTTCAATCCCCAACCATGGAAAAGAGAAAGAGAGCCAAGCGGAAATTACCAAACCAACAAACAAATGAGGAACAACAACATCATCACTAAAGACGATGACAACAGCAGCACTATAGTAGAAACAGGTACTGTTAATAAGTTAGTAGTTAAGCATTTAAACTAATAAACGGGTTGCCCCATATACAAATGAATGACGGTGAAAAAACATATAATGTATTATTAGATACGGGAGCGACCCATAATTATATAAAAAAATCCTTAAAGTTCAATGAAATTGAAAAAATAAAACCTATGGAGGTTATCTCAATGCATGGAACTTCAATAATAAATACTAAACAAAGTATTAAATTCCTTGGCGAGGATATAGATTTTTTTGAGCTAGATGATATAATAGGATCTGATTTAATATTAGGATTGCAAGGAATAATTACACTAAAAGCCATAATAGATATACGAGATATGACATTCACAGTGAATAAGAGAGAAGAAAGTAGCAGTATAAACTATACAATAGGTAATGACATGTATAGGGACAAAATTAACATATTGATGAGGGAAAACAATGGTATAGGACCGTTACCTTTCACTACAACAATAGAAGCTACAATAAGAACAAAAACAGACGAACCCATTTGGACGAAGCAGTATCCATATCCCATAGCGGATAACGACTTCGTAAATAGGGAAATAGAAAGACTTATAAAGGACGGAATCATCCAAAGAAGTAATAGTCCCTACAATTCTCCAATATGGACTGTTCCGAAAAAAGGCGTAGATGAGGACGGACGACCTAAGAAAAGAATGGTCATAGACTACCAGAAATTAAACTCACATACAATCACTGACAGATATATCATTCCTGACGTAAACATGACAATACAGAATTTAGGGAAAGCGAAATATTTTACGACTTTAGATTTAGAATCAGGATTCCATCAAGTTAGAATAAGAGAGGAAGATAGAGAAAAAACTGCTTTTTGTGTAAACGGTGGAAAATACGAATTCATACGTATGCCATTCGGTTTGAAAAACGCTCCATCCATATTCCAAAGGTGTGTCGACGACATCCTAAGAGAATACATTGGAAAATTTGCATATGTGTACATAGACGACGTTTTGATCTACTCCTCATCACCAGAAGAGCATATGAAACACATAGAGATCATTTTCAATGCATTAAATAAAGCAACACTAAAAGTATCCGAAGAAAAATCAAAATTCTTCCAAACAGAAGTTGAATATTTAGGTCACATAATTAAATATAACAAAATCGCCACTAACCCAGAAAAAGTAGAGGCAATCGAAAAATATCCGCTCCCCCAAACACTAAAAGATTTAAGAGGATTCCTGGGTATGACAGGATACTACAGGAAATTTGTACAAGGATATGCTGGCATAGCCAAGCCCTTAACAATTCATTTACGAGGCGACAACGGACAAATAGGGAAAAACAAAAGTGCTAAAACAAAAATAGAATTAGATGAAGCCGCTATACAGGCATTCAAAAAATTAAAAAGTTGTCTAAAAGAACAGGTTGAACTCTTCCAACCAAATTATAATAAACCATTCGAGCTGACCACAGACGCATCCAACATAGCTATTGGAGCAGTGCTCAGCCAAATGAAAAAACCAATATTCTTTCTTAGTAGAACACTTAGTAAAACGGAGGAAAATTACTCCACCAATGAAAAAGAATTACTAGCCATCATTTGGGCATTACAAAAACTAAGGAATTATATTTATGGAACAACAGACCTTACCATTTATACCGACCACCAGTCCCTAACACACGCCATTTCTGAAAAAAATCCCAACCCAAAACTAAAACGCTGGAAAGCTATTATTGAAGACTTTGGAGCAAAACTGGTATACAAACCAGGGCACCAAAATGTAGTAGCTGACGCTTTGTCAAGACAATGTATTAATACATCTTCAATTGATACAGCTCATTCAGCCGAAAGCTCTTACACAGAAATTATTAAACAGGTAAAACAACCTTTAAATGCATATGCCGTCCAAATTGAACTCGTTCCAAATAAAAGAATCAACGAAACACGAACCCGGACAATATTTTCAAATAGAATAAGGCACACAATCAACTTTACAAATGAACAAAATCTGATCACAGAGTTGAAAAAGATATTACATCCAAACAAAACGACTGCTATACACACCACCCGAGAAAATATCTATGCACTCGGCCCTATTATAAAAAACACTTTCAACACTACAAACTTTGTGTATACACCAACAAAATTAATCGACGTTCGTGAAGAAGAAAAACAAACCGAAATAGTAAAGAAAATACATAATAGAGCACATAGAGGTTACAAGAATAACATTCAAGAGATACTTGAAAAGCATTACTGGCCTGAAATAAAACAACAATGTAAGGCATTTAACAAAAGGTGTACACCTTGCCTATACGGTAAATATGAAAGGAACCCCACGAGAGAACCAGTAGGAGAATCTGACATACCAACAGAACCAGGAAAATACATACATATGGACATTTACTTTAATGATAAAAAAACATTTCTAGTCGCCATCGATAAATTCTCAAAATATATTACCCTCAGAGAAATAGATTCAAGAGAACGTATGTCTGAGAAAATGGAAGAAGTCATCACAAATAATTATCCGAACTGCACACGATTAATGACAGATAACGAAAAATGTTTAAATACGCCAGCAGTAAAAATGATGTGTGAAAAATATGCAATAAGAAAAATAGAAACTCCAGTCTATAGATCAACTTCTAACGGACAAGTCGAACGCGCTCACAGCACAATCTCCGAGTTAGCTAGAATATTTAAAATACAAAATGAAACAACAATAACCGAAGAAATATATAAAACAATAAGGGAATTAAATAACACCATACACACAGTTACAGGACAAAAACCAGTTGACATTTTGTTTAACAAGATTAATTATAATAAAAAAGACATATATGAGAAATTAAAAAGTGCATCTGAAAAAACTCTCGAAAGATTGAATCAAGGTACAAAACACCGAACATTTTCACCAAACGAACAAATATTAGTTAAGATCAAAGGAGTAAGAAAAAAGAAAGACGCCAGATACATTAAATACATTGTGAAGGAAGACCGTGAGGACACTGTCTTAACTACAAGGGGGAAGATTGTACATAAGGACAACATTAAAAATTATACCATTAATCATAATGATCATATACCTGATATTACTCGCAGTGGTCACATCAGAAATCAAGGGAGACACAGAAATTAAAAACTTAAATGGACAAAAATACGTTCTAACCAGAACTGATGATGTCCTGATATACGACGAATATTCATTCCTCTTCCACGTGACTAATCTGACAAAAATACTCACACCATACAGGCAAATTGCCTATTGTAATAAAGAATACGTTAGGGTCACCAATTGTGAAAATTACCTAGGAAGATACATTTGTCGGAGAAACAACGAAACAGACGCATGTATAATTCCACTCCTTGAGGATAAAAGCAGTAAATGCACAGTCATACAGGAATACAATGACAAACTTTTGAAAATCGACGAAGGCTTCATATTGCTAGACGGAAACCACACAATAGAGAACAAATCAATGACAGGAACATATTTAGTTACATATACGGTCCAAGTTAATATTGACGGAATTCTGTACAGGAACATTCATGATAGACTAATAGAAGCCATACATAACAAACACCATGAAAATTTTGAAATAGAAAAAATTTTAGAATCAGATAGAGAAAACGCATTTAATAATATAGATTCAATTAGAAAATTCGTTATCCCATATGAAGAACATCCTATCAGATCAACTTTTTATTAATTTTTTATGATAATCACAGTTGTAGGCATAATTGTACTCGGAATGAAATTGTTTAAATATATTGTAATCTATAAACAAAAGAAACAAGCGGAATTGTACTACGCATATTATAATACAGTTTTAGAGGGAGTTAGAAAAGATCGGGACGATCTTGCTTAACCCGGGGGAGAGTTAAGGTCAGGCAAATCAACAACCCTCTTAGTTAAACGCTGATAAAGATATCTTAGCGATAAAAGAAACAAACATGCTTATACATGACGGGAACAAGAAACATCATATCAATGAAAGTATGGTTTGAAACATTCACGATAACAAAAGGGTCAAGCAATAAAATCATGGTAACAAATATAAATACAAAGCAACTAAACTAAGATAAAATTAGCTGTAAGAACATCCATAAGGATAACTTAGACCTAAATAAATATTGAAAAAATTAAACTACTAGTAATAAAACGCTCAACTGAAGATAAGATACAAACATCAATAAAATTAAAGTGTTTTGTAATATTGTAAAAGATAAAATGGTCACTAAACATTAGAACTGAATATTCTTTGTATTGTAAAAACAAAAGTACATTTTTAGTATTTAAGACTCAAATTTAAAAATGAATAAGGCAGTTAAAAATAAGTTATAGAGACGCATAGACGTCGAGATATTTTTAATTCAAAAAATTGTAATTCCGAAGAATAATAAAAAAGAAAAAAAGTAAACGCATACGCGTTGAAAAAAATATTTTTTTATTCACTAAGAGCTAGGAATTATTAATTCGAGTGATGCACAGGGAGCCATTACACCGGCTCCAAGTGACTGCATGGTGCGCTGTTCACGCTGGTTCACAGCGTAACTTTTTTTAAATTAAAATTAATTTATAAAAAATTATGAAATATAAACGATTGCCGATACATAGCCAGCCTAAAATATGATCGATGTACATATAACCCTCAGTATCGGTTGACCGGTCTTCTCAAAAATAATCTTGTGTATGTCAATTAATTCTTTGCGTGTAAATTTCTGTTAAAATTAAAAAAAAATTGCTTACATATGGTTCGAAAATACTTCAATTAAATTTTCTGCATGGCAAAAAATATCTATGATATTATTTATGTAAAGAAAAAAGATTCCTTTAAAAACCATTTATCATGCGTAAATTTATGTTGGTTTCCTATTTTCCCTGTTTTTATGCCTCCTCATCAGCATAACGAAATTTCGTTTGAAAAATAATTTATTTGATTTTATTTAAATGTTAATTACAATTCAAATGGCAGTCGATGTACATACATATACACGCACAAAAATGTATACGTACCAATAGAGAGAGAGAGAGAGGGAGAGAGAGAGATACATGTAAGCGAACTGCAACTGCATGCATGTGCTTGTTCAAACATGATGTTGTTTACACTGCACGTAAAGCTACTGAAATCAACAAATTTTTATATCAAAATGTCATTACAATTCATTATTATCATTTGATATTTATTTTTTATACATACATACATATTTTATTTTTTTTTTTACATTTGGACATTAAAACAAGAAAGCAACAAGAAGAAAAAAAATGTTATCGATGGATAAAAAATTGTTTAAATTACCCACAAAAACAGTTGCTGTCAATATTTGAGACTGACTGCATGCCTGCTTGCCTGACTACTTTCCTGCCTGGCTGCATTTATGCACCATGCACACCAGAGTATGCAAATGAAGTGCAGCATAACAAAGAATGGAAAAAAAAGTGAACAGTCATTTATTTATTTTTAACAAAGTTGCTCTACTTCTTGCAGCAGTTTTTTTTTTATTTGTTTGTTTTGGTTTTTGCATCAAAATTTATTTATTTTATGCAGTTTTTGCTCTGCTCGAACTTGTGGCTTTCGGCCAGGATTGGTTACAATCATGACCACAACAATAGTAACAAATTGACTTTTTATAGCAACTCACAAAAAAGAAGCAGAAAAATGTTGCACAATTAAATACACCATCATAAATATGTGCACGGCATGTATGTAAACGTAAGTAAAAAAATGTTGCCCATTAAAGCCAAGTAAACAATGTCGAGTAATCAACAGTTAGACGAGTTTCCTTGCGAAATAATGTGAAACTAAGAGAGTGTGTAACTAAGATAGTTTAATGGAATATTTAACAAACAGGTGGAAAAACCCATTTGAGAATAATTGCGAAGTACGTATATTACTTTGACGGGGTCATTGATTGCCCTGCTTACGTGGTAAGTTAACTTCGCTACGTCATATGCTACGTTAAAAATTTGATAAATAGGACTTAAGGTTAATTATTTCATATGTTGTTTGTTGTATTTTTATTTATCTGTTCAATTGGTAAGGGTAAGCAATTAGTTTTCTCGCTGATAGAAATATCAAAGGAAAATAATCATGTATGTATGTAGTTTCTTTTCTTATGCAATAAATAGCTACGTAGAAAAAATACTTAAAATGGCATTTCGGCTCCAAACTTATGACGTAAAGTAACTAATATATTATATGCATTAGACAAAACGACGTAGCATAGATTTGTTATTTTGTTATCTAATAAAATTGTTCACTTGGCTTAACGTTACGAAGCCAAAAAGTGCACTTGCCTGCATTAAAGTCACCAGCTTAAAGCAGCAAATATGGTACGTTTTGGCTCTGGTTTCCTCATTTTCCTTTTACTTTATTGACGTCAAGGCATCAATCATACATTTTTTTGTTGTTGTTCAATGTTAAGTTTTCGTTTTTGCCTTCCCCTCTGGAGACTTTTGCGCAAATAATTAATTGTGCAGCCTCAAGGCCATCACATGTTTGGTTTGAAAACTTTGAAAATATAAATAGAAAATATATCAGATATTTAAGGGAAAGCTATGGGCAGAATTGTCATCAATTTTGGCAAGCAAATGTTTGTAATTGAAAGTCATTGGAGAATACACAGAAAATGTTGACACTCTGTACCTTTGAGTTTTTATAATTTTTTTTTTACTTGAGGAAAGTAATTTTTTATTTATAAGAACTTGAATTTTTAGGAAAAATTATAATTTTTTTAAGCCCTGTCTTTGAATTTCGCTGCGTATTTTTTGTATATTCTGCTCTCGAGGAATATAGACGTAAATACATAAAATATGCAAATATGAACTTAATTATTTATTTGCTTTAAGAGCCAATTGAAATGTATTAATTCAGGTCCAAAAATGAACCTTTTTCAAAAGGTTCATTTTTCGTCGGCATATAGACAGCTGAAAAATACAGCAAACATTTTTGAAAAAGGTTAATTTTTGGACCTAAATTAATACATAAAATATGTCTAAGTAATTTTTTTTATTCATTTCTTTTATCGTTTTTATGTAATTATCTTCTATATTATTTTATTTTTACATTTGGTTTCTTTGAGTTTGTATTGCAAAGTTAGCAAAATAATTAATTCAGGTCCAAAAATGAACCTTTTCAAAAATATTTGTTGTATTTTTCAGCTGTCTAGATGCCGACATTTCATTTTTGGACCTGAATTAATACATTTCAATTGGCTCTTAACGCAAATAAACAATTTAGTTCATGTTAGCAAAATAATTACAAAAAGAGGTACAACAAGCAATTCAAATAGATGTAGTGTTGTATTACGACATTGAGTCAGCTTATTATTTTTGCAGGAATTTAGCATGCATTTAAATAAAATTTTACTCATGGCAATTTTAGTTATGCGCAAAAAAAAAAAATTAACTTTCATGTTCGGCTCATCTGGGATTCGAACTTGGACCTCCTGGCTACATAGTTGGCGCTGTATAATAATGAGTTATATAAAAAAAGAATGTGCTATAAAATACAAGCAATGTAAAGCAAAAGATGGTAGATATATAAATATAGTTACAATGTAATGCAGGCACTATATAAAAATGGTAAGTGAAGTTTTCACTGGTATGCAACAAACATTAGTTACTAGTGATAGTTAGTTCTTTTAAATAATTTATAAAAAGGTATGCTACTTTATGTAAAATATGCATTTATAGTTTCCGATTTTGCTAATACTTTTGTCAAAATTCATTATCATTCCAGTGCCTGTTTTTCACATATACTAGGAGATATCAGGATCCATACACAACCCGATATTTTACATTTATATAGAAAACCTTATAATTACACGTAAAGTAGAAATAAGATTCGGCATAGTGGAGTAAAGCACTCTAACTTTTTATTTATAGATAAGCTCAAAAAAGTTTAAGTCTTGAAAATCTTAAATTTTTATTTATTTTACTTTTCAAATAAGTTTAAACTTTATGTTTTTCAATTATGATCCTTTGTTTACAGTATCAGCTCAAGCAAGCCTCTTAATTATTGAAGAATTTTTTTTTTTTTAACTCGAGGCTAAGCGCTTGCTTTGTACTATCTTCGAAGGACCATAATCAGGTTTGGGCTGAACCAACATTTTCATTTTAAGTTTTCCCCATTTTATTAAAAAGTTGCTACTTATTATTTATACCGTTTAAAATTAACATATTAATGACCATTAACTAAATTTAAATAACCTGACAAGGCAAAACTGTCAATCACAATTAATCTACCTGCAAGCATATCATTCGCATGCATACATTTGAAAGGACAGCGAACACATTACAACAACATCCTTGTTTGTAAAATGTATGTTTTATATTTTCATGCTTGTGCCAGCCAGTATTGAAATTTCTTCTTTTTCTTTTTTTTTGCCATCCATTCAAACGAAATTTTGTTTAATTTTCTGGTTGGTATTTCAGTCAACAAGAAATGAAAATAAGAATGTCATTAATTGACTTTAAACTTATTTCTTGATTTTTTTTTGCTTTTCTCTCTCCAATATTAACGTTGTGGCTGATGTTGTTGCTGTACAAACACCAGGTGGAAAAGAGCAGTTCATCAATATTACATCGTTCAGCAGATCCCAGCACATATCCCGCACCACCCGGCACCCCCAAAGCAGTCAATGTTACACAAAATTCCATTTCATTGAGATGGTCGAGAAGTCAAGAGAAGCCACAGGCAACAAGTCCAATTATTGGGTAAGTTTATTTGCAGTTCGTTTTTTCTTACTTTTCTTTTTTGAAATTCAGTTTGAGAGCAGTATTTAGTAAAATTTGCTTATAAAAGCCAAAATAAAGTTGGTTTAATAAAAGAACATTTTTTAGCTTTTTTTTGCTATTTGCTGCAGCAGTAGAAAATATTTGTTAGGAGTTTCATTCTATTTTCAAACTAATGATCGAAAAAATAATATATTTACCTGCATATGCTTCAATAGTTAAACAAAAAAATATATATTTATGTTATCTTAATAAATGAAAAACAAGAGATAACAAGTGAAATGCAAGAACTAGAAGAAAAACTTTGTTTCAAAACAAAGAAAAAAAAGTAGTGGAACATTTGCGGTTTTTCTACAAATTGCTAAAAACAACTGAAATTTTATATTTTAAAAATAATTTCTTGCTTTTCATATTTTACATAAAAATACAAAAACTAATTATGCATATTACTCTAATTGATAAAATATAAACCTTGTATAAGAACTAGTTGTCTCATGTCTTTGAAATTTTGTTTTTGTTTTCTGAACAACTACTCAACTGCGAGCGATTTACCTGTATCAGGGTCAGTCGATTTCTCAATCGATATTTTGCCATTGATTTTTCGATGGCTTTTGTTATGGGGAAGGAAAGATGACACTTTCCTTAGACTTAACAAAAATATCATTTTCGAAACGTCTACCATTTAATTTTTTTTTATTTTGTATAGATGACCCCTAAGGAGGCGTAATACGGGCTAATGGGGGTTGACTCTTCTACTTGCCCGTATTAGGGCGTCTCGAAATTCCAAAAAAAAAAAAAAAATTGTAAATGAGTATCATATTTTTTTTATTAATATATAAATTACCTTAAGTATTGATTTAAAAAAATTAATACCCCCATCCAATTTCTTATTGCCACTTTGCTGACAGGTGTAAAAAAATGGCTTCAAAAAATTGCTACAGGATGACCGTATCTATGGAGATCAACCCGATCTAATCAGTAAACCAACTCTAACTAGCAAAAAATATTAGGGTCCTATATATATAATATTTGATCTTTAGATTGTTAAATTAATTATTCAAGCTTTTGATCTTTGGATTTTTTACAAAAAATAATTTTCAGCAATTATTTATTTATTTTCAATATTTCGCGAACAATTTGTTGGCATCTTCAAGAAAATAATTATAAAATTCAAAAAGCAAAAACAAAGATCAAAAGCTTGAATTATTAATTTAACAATATTAGTGCCCTTTCATCAAATGACACCACTTATAAAACCGATGTGGTGTTAATTTGCGCTTTTACCTAATGGTGGTTCAATTCAAGGTGGCGCTAATAATTTGGTTGGCAACTGTTGTGCTCTATTTTATGTCCAATCATAAATATGAAAAAGTCCACATAAGCGATAAGAAGCAGGGATTTGTTTTAATTATGATAGGAACCATAGTCACTACAGTTTAACCGAGAAGAACTTTTCAATCAATAATCAGCTGATCGCCATGTCACGGATTAACTCACGTTGTAGATTTTAGGAGATTCTTTGATAAGAACATAAGGAGATCAAATTAGTTTATTTCCTCTCACTAGTACTTACTCAAACTATCAAGAAGAGTTTAAAGTCAAAAGGTTATCATACCTTTTTTCCATATTGATCTTAAAAAAATTTCCGTAACTTTGTCCGACAACAGCATGAATATTTCTGCAAAAAATCTGCCTCAAAACCAATCAAGTTAATGGCACTGTTCTTGTAGGCGAAGCAGTACAGCGAGCACTCACTAAACTAAAGTTAAAGATATATTGTTGAATATTACTTTAGAAATAATGTGACCACTACTGTTGTGTTAATTTTAGTTTTGGACAAAAGCACAGACACCAACAACTAAAAATGATCATACAAAAAGGGTCCGCCCAATAACTTTTTTTTTTTTGAAAACGGCGCAAAACATCGAGTGTAGCTTTGGCTGTTTGGCACGTAGTACCGTCCTGTTAAAACCAAATGTTGCCAATCTATCAGTAGAAAGCCGAACTAAGGCCCAATAAAACAATTAATATTATCAAATTATCAAAAAGTTCGAGAAAAGTTAAACTAATATTTAAAGGTTATGTGCGCTCAAGGAGCAAATACTATGTTTACAGTGTAGTGGTTCTTGGAAAACTTTGCAAAATCACACAAAACTTTGCAAAATCACATAAAAGTTTGCTCTACGTTTTGTAGTTGCTCGTTCAACAAACATAACCTCAAAATATACTCTAGGGAAATTCAACGTTTTCAACTATTTTTCATATATTTCTTATCCTTGTTGTTTGCTGTTGCATGTTTTTATATGGATATGCATTTTTAGTTATTTTAAAACAAGCATTTGCTCAAAATTCAGCTCATCTAGAAAAAAGTGGTCCCGTGTTTTTGGGCAAATAATTATTCATATATATGTGTCCATGCCTTAAGCATAAATTCAAATTTGCAAATCTGCAATATATATTCTGAAATCTTGCCTCTGGAATAAAATTTATCGCTGATCTAGTTCCTTGCAGATTTAAATTTCTTATTTAAGATTTTTTTTTCTTACTTTAAGCCAAAAAGCAAGCTGAAAACTACAAGTGGTCAGAAAGGCCCCAGCAACCAGCAAAGCAACTATTGTTTTCGTACATTGTGTTTTTGTTTTCGTTGTTGCCTTCTATTGATTGACCGTTTAATATGGCTGTTGTGGTCGAAAAACATTTTTGGCTGTTTTGCTTGTTTTAGTTGCCATGTTTGTAGCTGCCACAACGCCGATACCAGTTTTTCTTTGCTTTCTTCTTTTGATTTTGGCGTGGCCGTTTACAAAATGTTTTCTTTTATTGTTTTCAATACACAATTAGATGTTTGTTATTCTTGTTGTTGTTGTTGTTGTTTTATATCAGCCCACTGAGATTGTTGGTCAGGATAGTAAATGTATGTTCTTTTTGTAAGATTTCGTTGAAGGCATTGAGTAAAACAGTTTGAAATTCTGTAGCCAAAAATTAGCAGCTGGGCTTAATACTGCGTTTGTGCTTCAAATATTTACAACGAACCACTAGTGACCAAAAGCCTCAAATGCAAAGGAAATATCATGGAAACTTTAAAAGAGCAGGCTTGCATTAAAAGGGTTTAAGTGCTTTGCTAAAGCGAATTCGAATTTAGAAAATTACTTCTGCCTTAAAATTATTTCGGCATATTTCGTTTTCAACACAAATCATGACGTAATACATACATATAAAGTCAATTAATGAAAAGTTTTCGAGCCCTAATGCAGCAAATGTTGTTAGATAAGCTAAACTAAATATGGCCTACTTAACGCATAACAAAAACAATACTAAATTTTATAAATTAAATGTTGTGAACGTTGTTTGCAAAATTAGTAAGAAAATGTGTTACGTAACGTAACATATGACGCAAGCTTCGACAAACAGTTTGCCAAAAAATTTGATAATTTAATACAGAGAACGATAGTTTTTAAGCTAGACTGAAAATGCCTTACGTAACGTAACACATGACGTAAGCTTTTGCTAAGCAGTAGCACTAGAAAATTTTTTTAAAGAGAAAACATTAAACGATATTTGCCAATGGAGACTGAAAATTTATTGCGTAGCACAACACATGACGTAAACACTATTTAAAACACATATATTAAATAAAGCAAAAACTATTTTTGCGTAACGTACCAACTGACGTAAGTTTTAAATAAGCCTTCCGAGCTCAAATAGAAAATTTTAGCGAAACTAAAAACAAAGATGAGATACCTTTCTTTAATCCAAAAATTGTTACGTAACGTAGCAGATGATGCAAGTTTTTAAAGCTGAAATAAAAAAATTAAACGAAATCCAGAGTGAAGAATAGTGCTAGCTTTTTATTAAAAAGAATGTTAACGTAACGTAACATATGAAGTAAGCTTCAAATTAGATTTAAAATGTTCACTTAATAAGTTTAATAAAACTAAAAATCGATATCAGAGACGTATGTTTAATGGAGAATTTGTTGCGTGAATGAAAAGTGAAGATTAGTGCTAGGTTTTTGTTTAGCAAATTGCTTACGCAACGTAACAGACAATATCGGTTCAAGAATAACGCTTGATGTTGTTCAGAAGATTGTTAACGTAAGAAGATTGTTAACGTAAAGATTAGGTAAGCTTTAAAAACTTAAAAGTAAGTTTTAAAAGCTTGAATAATATTTTGTAGCAAAATCCAAAATCAAGAATAGTAATATAAATTTTTGAGAATTTGTTACGTAGCGTAACCGATGACGTAAGCTCTAAATAAGATTTATGGGGTTTCATCAAAAACTTCGAACATAACCGAGAGTCGAGAATATCAACCAGTATTTACCTGAAAAATTTCTTACGTAACGTAATAGATAACTTAAGCTTTAAAATCTTTATGAAAAAAAAATTTAAATTTAAATTTATGAGCATTGAGTGGTTATTGCTACATTGAACTGGTATTTTATTACGTGTATATACAAATGACGTAAGCCATAAGTACTTGCTTCTCCGTTTATTTCATGATTATAATTTTCTTATAAATAAATAAATCTTTGAATATTAGAAAACACTGTTTTAAATTTTTCATTATTGTTTTGGGTGCTTGTATTTTTATTACTTTTTAGCCAAAAAACAATAGACTAAGTTGCAAGTTCTGTTTATGTGGCCTGCCACATGGTTAGTGCAGGTCATTAAAGCAGCCAAAAAAATGTCTATTAGGTTTAGTGTTTGTGCACCATTGTCTGCACTGTATGCTTAGTCCAAAGCCATATTTTTAGGAGGAAGGCAACATTGGCATTAGGCATAAACAAAAAATGAAGAAAAAAAAAACCCAAAATAAAAAAGCGTATGGCATGTTATGGTTGCATTTTATTTTGCTATCTACATTTTTGGGTGTTGTAGGCCAGTGGCACCTTTTTCTCAATAGACAATTTCCTAGTTTAACTATTTTCATTGAAATTTTTCTACCACTCTTTTTATTTCTCTTGCAGATTTTTAACACAAGATTAACGGCCAAATTAGCATAATAAATGGAAGGAAAAAAATTTTAAATATTTGGTTATTTTCTTACGCTAAAGACCACTCACTCGCTCTATTGTTTAGGCACTTCTGAATATGAAAGTTTAAATTTTAGGGCAAAACAGCCATTTTTTTTTGGGAAGGCTTTGTTAAACATTTTGGGTAATTTTTGCCATTTTTAGAAATGAAATATGAGCAGGAGTTTTATTTTAGGTTTCTGGAATTTAATTTATAACTGATTTACATAATTTGGCTAATTATTTTTATTTTTCCTGTTTCTCCTCAAACCAAAACAGTTACACTGTGGAATATTTTAGCTCTGATTTGCAAACTGGTTGGGTTATAGCCGCCCATCGTGTGCCCGATCAACAAATAACGGTAAGTACCACATAGAAATTTTAAGTATTTGAGATGAATAAAAAGTAAAAAAAAAAAGTTTTAAGCCCCAAAGTGTTTGAAAACTGCCACCTTTTTTTTGTTTTTATGTTGAGCTTTCAATATGTGTCATTCATTTTATAAGCAAAAACTTTTGCTGTAAAAACATTATTAATATGTAAATTTCTATCACTTTTGTCAGGACCAAAGTAACCGAAAAAAAAAACTGTTACAAAAAATCAAACTTTATATTGGATGTTTTTAGCAGCATTAAGCCACAAATAAAAAACACCCTTTTTTTTAAAAAAACACACACACACACAAAAGTTGTGTGAATATTTAGCAGTTATTGTTAAAGTTTTTAAATGAAATTTTGCTGGCAAGAGCCAAACCAAAAAAAAAAATAAAAAATCCCTAAAGTTATCATGAAAACAAAAACCAGTAACGTGTTAAATAAATACAGCTTTAAAAATACATATGTTGTTTTTTTTTCTACTTTTTTCAGATATCCGGCTTAAAACCTGCCACCTCATATGTGTTTCTGGTGCGCGCTGAAAACTCTCATGGCCTCTCGGTGCCTTCGGGTCTATCGAGTGTTATAAAAACTTTGGGCTCTGAATTGGGCACTGTGCCACCCAGCGAAATATCTGAAGCTCGAGAAGTATTGAGTGGCAAGGTAAGTGCAAAGGACTACCAATATTTATATTTATTTATGTCTTATTTCCAAGCCCCAACCATTTGCCAACCTGTGACATCACAAGGAGTACAATTTATTTAAAAATTCCTCAACTATATTTATGATAGTTGTTGTATAAAAAGTGCTTTTGGTGCTTCTATAATCGTCTGCTTGAAAAGCAAAAACAAAAAAATAATAAAAAAAGAATTCAGCGATTTGGAAAACTGTATGCAGTAGAGCAGAAAACAAACACACACACACACATACCAAAAGGTAGCAGAAAAAAAGGTCACATGTTAGTGCATACAGTTAATGGCAAAAATAAAAAGTCAGTATGGAAAAAAATGCCAAGTCAGAAAAATGATTTTTTCGCAACACTGAAAAGCATAAATAAACTTTTTATTGTCAATTTAGAGGCCTAAAATAATATTTAGAATAAATTAAATAAAAATGGTCAATTATTTTACAGGGCTCGAGTTCGATTTTTAATTCCTTAGAATTTTATATTTTTCCGCTAAAATTGTAGCGATCAACATCTCTAAGGCGGACGTGAAAATTATTATTTTGGATCTAAAAACAGACCTTATTAATGTTTTCTGTAATTTTCAGCCCTCTATGCTGCCGACATTTCGTTGATGTTAATCAACTCATCAGTAGACCCAAAAGAAATGCATTTCAATTGGCTCTTAAGGCAACTAAATAATTAAGCTAATTTTTGAAAAACAAGAAAAGTACAGCTGAACGCTGATTTGCTGGGGTACTAAATGGCTGCTTCACGTTCACCACGATAATCATCAGCACCCAAGTGGCTGCGAGTTCAGGTCATAACTAATAACATACTGTATTTAAGCAGCAGCGCTTTTCCCTGCCACTAACTGTCATTATTTAATCTTATTGATTAGCTCAGATCCTAAATGGTTTAGTTTTGCCTTTGACCTGAGCCAGCTCAATGACAGGATGAAAGTCTTCCAATCTGTTTAACTGACACTGCGACACATCCACCAATCCATGCTCCAACTAATTTATTCTCTTGTTAGAAACAGGTGGACATCGACAGGGGAAGTATGCGACACTCTCATCCACCTCTTTATCTCAGCAGCTTCTGCAGAACTCATGATACGAAATATTTAATCTTCTGGCTTATATTCCCATGTGACAGTGTAATGTTGGAACTGCCACTACAGTCTGTAAGCTTTTTCGAGGAATATCCAGCAGAGCTAAGGTTTTCTTGTAGTTATAGCTGGGCCACGTGAGCCTCGATATTCGGTAGGTGATCTCGTCTGGTCAAAGGACAGGCGACAAAGTTATTAACTATTTGTAGAACAGCTCGTTTCAAATGTATGAAAAATGTTGTGCGAATTATTTTAAGGACCTATGAGCCACCCGTATATCCTTTTTTTGCCAGTTATAAATTTTCACTTGGAATGTATTTACAACTGATTCAAATCGACTGTTTTAAATCGTGCCTACAATTTTCAATTTTTGTTGGGAAGGTTCTGCTAGCCGTCCTTATATCCTTATTTCGAACAATTTATTTTTCGTGTAAATTCTGTCAAAGTTAATTACTATTTAAAGAATTGCTTGTTTTAATTCCATAGAAAATTTTGTATAAGTTGGCGCAAGGACCCGTATATCCTTTTTTTGCAATTATAAATTTTAAACTCAAACTTTTTACATTTGCTTAGTGTTTGTGGAATAACTTTTAAAATTGTGTACACAATTTTTCATCTTTTGCGGGCAGAAATTGCTAGCGATTAAGATATCCTCTTTGCGAATTTATTTTATTTCTTGTAAAAATTTTATCAAAGCTGATAACTGTTTGTATAATCGCTTGTTTTAATTGTTTGTAAAGTATTGTACGAATTGGTGCCAAGACTTAAGAGCTACCCATATATCCTTTTTTTTTGCAATTATAAATTTTATGTAGGAATTTTTTTGTAACCGCCCTAATATTTGAAGAATACATTTTTTAAGCTATGTACACAATTTTCAGCCTTTTACAGCAAGAATTTGCTAGCCGTTCACTTATCCTTTTTTCGAAATTTTTTTTTTTTTTTTGTGTAAATTCTATTAAGGTTGATAACTCTTTGCAAAATTGCTTGTTTTAATTATTAGGAAAATCTTGTGCGAATTAGTGCAAGCGCCTATCAGCCACCCATATATCCTTCTTTTGTTGAAATTTTAAATTCTAAATCAGAATGATTATACAAACGCTTACGATTCGTGGAGTCACTTTTTCAAACTGTGTACAAACTTTTAAATTTTTTGCTGGAAGGATCTGCTAGCCGTCCATATATCCTTTTTTCGAAAAATCACTTTTGGTGTAAATTCTATTAAATTTCATTTAAATTATCATTATCAGCTTTGTAAAAATATTTACTTTATGCATTAAAATGAGCTATTCATTTTAATGAATAAAGTGAGAGTGCATGCTGCTGCATGATTTCAGGTTGTAGGAACCAACGAAATTTCGAGAAAATTGCCAGTTTTATCATTATGTTCGTTCTTCCATTTTTGCCACCAGCTGTTATCTTAGATGTTTGCTGTATGCTGTAATAAAAACTAAAATATGTGCATATGTATAGTTTTATAGCACTTTTATTTATTTTCTAACAATTTATTTAACCTGCATGGTTAAAATAGAGCAGTTTCTTTTGTCACGGTATGACATTTTGTTATTGTTATTGTTGCGCTTGTTTTCAAATTATATGCGAGTATTTGCAAAATTTGTTACTATTTGGCTGGTTTTGTAAATTGCTTGGTCTTTGATAAAAAAAAATCAAGTTTTATTTGATTTTTAAATCCAGGGGTCGAATAACGGCATTCGTGATTGAATAAACTGTAAAGCAAAAATAATGTAAGACAAAGTAAACAAACAGCATATTGGAAACCTGAGGAATTTTATTCGATAAGGAATGCCTTAATGAGGAACAAAGTAGTTTTGATTTCAACTCGATGGGCGACTTACGGCCACAGGTGCGCTTCCTACCAAAGTCAGCCATGAAAGAAGCTGGCTGGCTTTGTGTTCGTTTGTTTCTTTTTAATAATAAAACGTTTCAAGCAACCTGGAAAATCAATCACATACTAGAATTTGAAAATATTTTAGAGCCAGGCTGTAAGCCTTACTTATTAAACTCTTGTATAAAATTGATTAAATTTTTAATGAAAATTTTATGCTGTGAAAAACTTTAAGGTTGAATTTTTCTCTTGCACATACCTTTCTTGTTAAGTTGATAACATTTTTTGTTCGATTTTACTTGTCCTTTTTTTTTAAATGCAATGCATTATTTCCAATTAAATAGTTTCCTGGTACCATTCAAACATTTTTGCTATTTCATGCTACCAAACATTTCTTTGCTCTGAAATTTTTCTTTTTCATATACATTTTTCCAATATCATGCACCTGAGTCAATACTGCCATAAATTGAGGAGTTGAAAAAAGGACATGTGTGCTTTTCACACAGCACCTAACAAAAGGAACCAACAGTAGTGGTGTTAATAAAACATTTTTCTGTTAAACGAAAGAAGAAAAAATTTTTACAAATGTGCACCAGGGCACCAATTGACCCAATTTTTCGTTTTGTGTTCTCTTTTTTTCTTTGTTCAAATATGCAATTGCACAAAGCAAAAAAAAGTTACTAAAATGTAAAAAAGAGCAATGGAACAATTTAATGCGTTACCAGGAGCTAAACCCACAAAAAAAAAAAATAGAAAAAGACTTATAAAATTTAAGTGATTTATATGCCGAGGGAAAAAAAGGAGAGCACAAAAATGTTGCTTGAATAAGAATTTATACCAAGGAAATAATTCATAGAAGCAATTAAAATGTAATAGAGAACATAAATGGTTTATTAGCCGAAGAAATAGGAACATATAAAACATATTTATTTCTATAAGAAAAAAAAAATGCATTTAATTTGCGGTTCCGTTTGTGCCTTTCTATTATCTATTTTCAGGAGCAGCTTTTATGTTGTAATGTTAGTTTTTTTTTAATTGGATTTCTTTTTCATTTCCTTCCCAGCGTACGATTAATAATATTTGTTAAGAAATTTGAAAGAAACTTGTTAGAAATTCGCAAAGTTATTTGCGATTGGTCTATTTTTCAATAAATGTTACAGATTATTACCCCAAAGGATTATTTAAACGTCAGTGGGCACTTTATAAAAAAAAAAATTTTTTAACCTGAAAAAGGGTTTCGTACAGACTTATTCAGTGTCCTTTAAAAATTCTTTTTATTGCTATCCAGACAAATATTAATAAAAAATATAAAAAAAAAGGAAATTTAATGCAAAAGAACATAACTCGGAAAAATGCCTGGAATTCAATTTCATGTCAGTGATATAAAAAAGAGGATTTTATATTCTATTACAAAGGATATATTTAGTTCTTATATGGGCAGTGATGTAATCTTCTTTTCAAAAGTGCTTTGTCATCTAACAACTATTTAATTAAAAAGTATGCAACGTTTTATTTTTAATACCTAAGAGCCGATGCCAGAACACTTTACATGTTTTTTTGCATAAATATATAAATAACTGTGCTCAATAAGGATACTTTAAATAATCGAATAATGTCTTCAATAACAAGCAATATTTCACAAATACCAATCTAAATTCCTTTCCTAAATTCCAATTTTCATAGCAGTGGTATGAAAAATGATTTCAAAACTAATGCGTATTTTGGGAACTATTTTTTGTGTAGCTAGAATTGTTTTATGCTTTATAAAGCAAGATTTGTGTCTCTTTTTAAGCAGAAAGCATTCAAATTGTGGCATTGGATTGTGTTTGAAATTTGGTATCGAGCAGCAAAATGTTGCGGATCTCATATCCTTTATTTCTTTTCTGAAATTTTTTGAGCAGTTCTATTCAAAACACTTTTAAACTCAGTAACTATTTGTATAATTGCTTTTTTAAGCTGTGAACTAAATTTTCCTTGAATTACTGCAAGGACCAAGCCCGCTATATATGTATACTTTTTTCCAAAAACAAAAAAAAAAATGAAAATTATGTGAACCTTTCAGCATAACTCTTTTGGAATTGGTAGTTATATATAGAATAACTTTTTTCATTCACTACCAAAATTGCTGTTTATGTGTGGCAAGGATATTCAGGCCTCTTCTATATCCTTTTTTTCAAAAAAATAATTTTCCACATAATTTTAAGCAGAGTACACTGAACGTACTGCCAGCAATTGCAAACGATACATCACAGCGAGCAGTATAAGGATATTTTAGTCTACCATGCATCATTTATATAAAAAAAAGTTTTATTTTATATATTTATTTACTTGAGCTAAAGATCTTTAGCTCAAGAAAATAAATATATGAAATATAAAAACAGAGCTCGAAAAAAATCAAATAATAAAAATAAGTTTTAGTAAGAATATCAGCATATTCCCGTATGCTTTATATCCTTCGCTTTTAAGTGCAATTTTACCTAAATTACCTTAAAATCTAATTACAATTTGCAGAGTATCTTTCTTAGGCTTCGTGCAAAATTTTACCCAAATAAGCCTGAGGACTTGCTAGCCCATCATATATCCTTTTTTTTCAAGTGTTTTGACTTTGACAAAATTGTTTGTAATTTTGTAAAATGTACTAACTTAGGTCCAAAAAATAACCTTTTCAAAAATTAATACATATCAATTGCCTCTTAAAGCAAATAAATAATTAGGTTCATATTTGAATTTTGTAAAATAATTATGTTAGTATCTACGTAGAAGCTTGTAGCCATCCTTATGCCCTTCATTTTAAAGCTGAAATTTTATGTCAGGTTGGGTTGTTTGAAATTGAACTTTTGAATTTGATAGCAATTTGTAAAATTATTTTCTGAAGCAGTATGCTAAAATTTACCTCAATAGGCTTAAGAATGTGCCATAGTGCCATATATCCTCTTTTCTGATTTCAAAGATAATAACTAATAACTGACACGAAATGAAATATTTTACTGAAATTACTTATAGAATTTTTTTTTTCGTTAGTGGATGTGAATTATATAAGATATATTTCCCACCAATAGATCTATAGAATTATACTATTCTTGTCTCCTTTACAAATGTTGGTTACCACAAAAAAAAAGTTTCATTATTCTGAGAAAGTAAAATCGACCTAAAACCCGATGAAATGATTAATAATTGTAAACTACAAAAGTTCGACTATTATATTATATGAAAGTTTCATTTCTATTGTGTTGAAAACATTGTTTTTAGCTACGTCCAGCCAACGATTTAAATTTTTATGAAAATATACTTGGCATATGGCATGGTATTCCTTTATGTTACAACAAATATTAAGCTAATATATGACCTTACAAATCTTAA
The DNA here is from genome assembly GCA_963662145.1 of Sturmia bella. Taxonomy (NCBI): domain Eukaryota; kingdom Metazoa; phylum Arthropoda; class Insecta; order Diptera; family Tachinidae; genus Sturmia; species Sturmia bella. The sequence goes on along the minus strand of OY759172.1, from coordinate 18,962,531 downwards.
TCAAAAAGAGTGTCTTTTTACGCCCAAAACTTCCTTGGGGTGCCACTGTTTGAACGTTTATTGATGTCACGCCTTATAAACTGTTAATGAAAATTTGCATAACAGTGCCCCAGGAAAAGTCCTTAGGAAAAAATTGATTTTATTGCAAAAAAAAAAAAATTTTCTATTTTGAACCACTTTAATAAAATTCAACAAACTCTTTTTTTAAAAAATCTTTGTTAAAAAGCGAGTCTGAGGAAAGTGAAAGACGCTTATACTTTGCTTTGTATTGCAGGAAAAACGTGCTTTAAATTTCAAATAAAATAGCCCCTTTTCATAGAAAGTGGGCAAGAAATAACACACTTGATTTAAGAGACAAATGAAATTGAAGGCATTTGCAGGGAAAACAAAGTGAATACATTTTTTCTAACTCCTTTTCGTTTCGAAAAGGGTGGGTGCCAAATTTCAATACCAATCATTGTTCGTGCAACAAAAAGCACACAAATAAATGTTAACATATAAACATACATACATACCAACTTTTTGTTTGTAAGACGCATTAAAACGAGAATAAGAAGCGAAATGCCAAGACAAACTGAAAGAGAAAACAAAAATAAAACTGGCTAAAAAAAATCCATTCCGAAAGAAAAAACATATAACGAAATAAAATCTTTATTTATGTGTTAAATTTACAAATTTCTTAAGCATACACTAGGGCGTTTAAGCAGACACACAAGTGAACATAGTTCCATATTTGTATGTATGAGAGCATTAAAGTGTGCGTGTGTGTTTGTGTAAGTGAAGTTATTTGAAAGAAAAGTGTAATAAGGTGTTGTTATGCTTATTTATTTTAATATTGCTCGATTTATAAAATTATTCACACAATAAATTTTCGTTTTTCTTTTAGCTTCGTTTCTTTTTTTAAGATTCTGTAGCATACTTTTTGGTGTGGGCAATTCTTTTATTTCACTTTCTTACCAAAAAAAAAAAAAAAAAACACTGAAAATGAAAGGGAAAATTTATAACTAAAGAGTGTTGCTGATATATGATCATCAATTATAATAATGCTGCATAAAGTAAAAAGAAGTTTTATAGTTTAGCATAAAATTTGCAGGGTTAAAAAATAAGCTTTACAGAACAAAAGCAAGTTAAGTTCATAAGACCATTTTGTTCCTAAAATGTTACAGGTGGGAATCTTGAATTGAAAAGTTTCTGCATATTTTTACATACTGCCGATTAAAGCAACTTTTTTGGTGTTCTCTGTATTCGTCATATATCCTTTTTTCTTTTAAATATTAACACTGTAAGTTTATTTGCTTTTAGTAAAACATAGATTTCTTAACTATAATGAAAAATTTACTTTGATTAGTAAGATAATGTTTGCAACAATTTCGTAAGTCCTCTATTTTCATACATATATATATATATAAATTTCAATAGGAGTTTTGACTCCCAAAACTTAACTATTTGTAGCACCTTCATCGCAAGAGTTATGCATAGTATTATTCTGTTTACTGCAAGAATTTGCTAGCTCGTCATATATCCATGTTTTGTTACATGTAACCTTATGAGAAGTTTTAATAAAAAGCTATTGTTCTTAGATATTCAGATAACTTTACTTTGATGTATTTGCGAATAATTATAATAACCCATATATAAATATGTACATTTTATAAGCATTCTTATTCGAAACGCTTTTAAAGCTAGAAGCAATTTGTGGGCTTGCGACGCTTAGTTGTGTGGGGAAAATTTATTTAAATTGCTGCACCAATTTGATAGTCCACCGTATATATTTTTTTTTAAAACTTCACATCGAGCTTAGTTTCTATTAAAAATGATTTCCCTTAATTATGAATGCAGAAAATTATATTTGGACACCTTTAAGAATAATATAAACAATTTTTTTTATTTTGAAATACAAATTTTCGAAGCGCTTTTGTTTTGGAGATGCTTTTCAAGGTAATAACTATTTGTAGAATCGCTACTGTAAAAAGTATGCAAAGTCTCAGATTGTTTACTAACGGTATTTGTAAGCCCACCATATATCCTTTTTTTAATTTATTATATATCGTTTTTTTTTTGTGAGCAAGAAATTCCGCTCTATAATAATATTTTTGCTTGTTGCACATCCTTTGTTTTTAAAATTTGGGCTTAAAATTTATTCAAAACGCTTTTAAAATTGGTGACAAGTTGCCTTATCCTTATCCTGAGCGGTGGACAAAATTTTGTTTTATTTACCGCAAGGACTGCCTAACTCGCCATATATCCTTTTTTTAAATTCATAAATATTTTGCTTGCTTGTTATTAAAAAGCTTTGTCCCTAGTTGTGCAGATGTTTTAATTTACGGAAAACTATAAAGATGTTTTCAACTATTGTACATACATACATATGTATGCATATGTATATCATTTTTTGTAAAATTTTAGTCTAAACGCAGTTTTATTGGAAATCTTTAATGATAACTATTTATAGAAATATGATGTTTAGCTGTATTCAAAATAAGTTTTCCATTTAATGCAAGGACTTACCAGCTTGCCATATATCCTTTCTTCTGAAAATTTCATATCATGTTTAGATTTTATTGAAAAGCATTGCCCTGAATTACTGCTGCGTAACTTCTTCTTGTGTGAAAATTATAACAATGTTTTCAACTATAGTATACACATACATACATATATCCTTTGCTATCAAATTTAATTTTATGGGCATTTTTATTTGAAACCTTTTATGAGCTGCTAACTATTTGTAGAAATATGATATTAAGTTGTAAGCGAAATTGTTTTTAATTTGGTGAAAGGACTTGCCAGCTCGTCATATATCCTTTTTTTTTAAATTTCATATTATTCTTAATATTTTACTAAAAAGCGTTGGTTTTAGTTGAGCAGCCAATTTTACTGTGATAAAATAATGTATAAGGCTATTTTCAACTATGCATCCTTTATTTTCAAACTTAAATTTAAACTGCAGTTTTATTCGAAATAGTTTTTGAGCTGGTAACGGCTTGCAGAAAGGTGTTGCTTACTTGCTAGCAAAATTATTTTTTATTTGGTACAAGGACCTGCCATCTTCCTATATATCCTTTTGTTGCAAAACAAAAATTTTTCTAGTTTTCAATTATATGCCTTGTCCTGAAGTATGCAGCTAAATGCGCTTTGATAAATATAAGAACATGTAGTTAACATGTACATATTATGCAAGTGTGTATATCCTGTTTACAAATACACATTTTGCGTGCATTTTTAATCGAAATGCTTTGAAAACTGGAAACTATTTGGGGATGCATGGTGTTGAGCTATGTGCCGAAATTTACCTCATTTGCAGCTAGAATATGCTAGCACGCCATATATTCTTTTTTTCAAGTTTTTTTTTGTAGTTTTGTTCAGTTAATATGAAAGCTATTGCCTTGAATTATATGCAAAATTTGTAAAGATTGCTGTAAGTAAATATTTCGACCACTTCCAAATCCTAATGAGCTCTAGCAAAACAGTAGAAATAAATTCTTGGTTTCTATACTCTGGCAAATTTTTAAAGTGCTAGTTTCTTAGGAATTTCATTTGACCTTAAGCTTTGTTTTTTTTTTTTTATACAAATTTTATTGATGCCTTAAACTTTAAAGTATGGCAGTGCTAATTTCCATTTCTGTGAAATGTGCTTTGTCTTCCTGCTGCTTGATAAATCCCATTGCAAACCAAGCACTCAAACGAGTACTTTTCTTACGTTTGCAATCATTAAATTTCTTACCGCCTTCCCTTTCACAAGAATTGATGCAAGAAAATTAAAAAAAACAAAAAATCATACTCTCCTGGCTGTCTGTTGTGTTGTTGATAAAAGCAAAAAAGAAAAGGAAACTAAGGGTTGCTTGCTAACTTACAAACATGAGTATGTCTCTCTGGCTGACTGTCTGACTGTCAGATTTTCAGCCTTTGTGAAAAAAAATTTTTAAACAGCAACACTTGAATTGTTGAGCCGAATACAAAATAATAACGAGCTGTCTGAACAGGGAACCAAGTTGCAAAAAATTACAAACAAAAAAAAAAAAAAAACGTAACGTTACGAAAAGCGAAATATTAAAACTGAAAACAGGAGGAGCAAAAATTCAGAAAAAATTATTGAAAACATGAACGGAAAACAAAAAACACTTCACAAGACATAAACAAGACTCTTGACTTGCATTTACAAGCAAATATTTCCTTTATTTATTTCCCTTATTTTTCGTACAACGTTTCAGTAAAAACAACGAAATATGGCAGAAAAGAAAAGGATTTTTTAACTGAAGATGGGGGCAGCATTGAACAGGAGTTTATGATGGAAGTTTAATATTTCAAAATACAAAAATACATATATAGGGAAAAATTAGGTAGTAAATTGATTTTTAAAAAATTTGTTAACGTATTTCAGGGAAAACAAAATGGCAGACAAAGCTTAGTTGCATTTCATGCCAGGAAGCCTGTTGCTTATAAAGCCATTTTCTTACGTTTATTTATTTCTGAAAATAAAATTCCGCTTTGCCAAAACTTTGACTTTTTTAATTGTTTTCCTGAAAAGTCTGTATCTCAATTTCATACATAACATTTTCGATCAATAACTTGTTTAGAACAACATTGCCCTTGAGTACAATTTCCTAATTCCCCATGCCTTCAAAAAATATCAACAGACATCAACATGAATAGAAGAAGAAAAAATACGTCAAAAGAATATAAAACATATTTGTTTTTTATTTTTATTGCACAGAGCCAATGTTGATAGACAGCCAGACGGAGGGGACATTGCAAGATTAAAAGGCCAAAAGATTGTAACGAAGGAAAGCAAAAAATAAAACCAGCAACAATATTCTACGTCTAAACTGTTCCGTTAAACATCATCAGGTTCATTATTATTCTCTCAAGAATACATGCAAGGAAATTGTGTCTAATGAAAAACAACTGAATGTGAGACTCAAAGAGAAAGAACAGCAAAATTTTGCCATTTTCCAAACGAAATTAAAACTGACAACAAAATTTAAATTCTCCTATTACTGTAACAATGGTGAAAAGAAAGTTGCTCCTCATGCCAGAACACACACACACACAGATATTCTAAAACAACTTGTTTTGTAAAAAATAAATAAAAAAGAAACCTCTCCTTAACACGCACTTCCCAGACAAGATGTATAAACTTCTATGGCATTCGTTAGTTAAGAAAATACTATCAAAGTTTCATATTTCGTCACGAAATTTATGCAGTTGTTACTATAATTGATTTAGCTGTTTGCTGCTGCAAACTACACAAACGAAAACATGTTTTTTATATTGACAAACATCAGTCAAATATTCCATCTCGTAGAAAGCAAGAGATGGCAGCATGCGTTTTCAATACAACACCAAAATTTATTTAGTTGCAAAACGTGTCAGCTAATTTGGAAAGAAAAACCAATCCTTTAAATTGTGTTATGGCACTTTACAAAAATTATATTGCGAACATTTCGTTTTAAAACAATACTTTGCATATGGTTTATATTTCTTAAAAACTTTTTAGGGAGCTGTTTTAATTGCATGGCATGAAATATGGCAGGTATGGGGAATGGCTACTGGCTTCATGATTTCCCATGGCCTTGCACGCATTTAACTCATCAAAGACACTTCACTAGGAACAAAAATACAAGTTTGTGCATCCTAATGGGTGATCTAGAAACACAACAGCTGTTATAGTTTTGCAAACTGTTGAGCTGTCTAGTCTACAGTTCTGTTAAAAGTTTTGAAAAATTCCCTTTTCAATTGAGTTAACTAAGATACTTCAAATTATTTGCCTTAAATCGTGCCGATGTTTATACCTTAAGCTCTTGAAGAAAAAAAAGCGGTGCCGATATAGGGTGTCTTGGCTAGCTTGGTGGCCAAAACCTTGGTCAAGTCCTAAGCGGCTGCGTGTCCTGGGGGAACTGCTACAAATCTTCACCAAAGGGTGAGTGGGCAGTAGAGCTATCTGAGTGCCAGGAAGACAATGCGGGCTCATTCTGACTGATTATAGGTCGAGGTTCGAAACGTACTCACTGTTGCTACCTTAAATCGGATAGCAGAGAATGTTGATAATCCCTGATTATACTGCCTTCAAGCATGTGTTAAATGATACAAACTGGCAAACTGAGATAACATTGCTGCACAACAGACTCTGCCTTCTGAGTAGCTGGCATGGCCAGATGGTTAGCACTGATTAAAGACCCGATGTCCTTTGGGATTTCGGGCTACTACACCGTAGTGGTGATCCCCATGCCATGCAGGAATTTTCATTGCAAACGAGATTAGATAGCTTGAATCACTCAAAAAGAGGTCAAGAACAGTAGCAAATAAATTGCCACCCCAGCAATTGGATCAGTTGCTGTAACATTGCAATAACAATGTGATGTGTGATGTGATCCAATGTAATCCAGGTACCGAAGTAAATAATTCCACACCTGCAGTCTCTGCTCAAATGCCAGTTTTGAGAAAACTGGCGCCTGCTAGCGCATAATTCGAAGCGAAAGTAACATGATGTGGCGGAATAACGTGATTGTAGCATTAACAAAACATGAGTAAGCATGCAAAAACATGATTAGTCATGCAAAAACATGCTTGACTATGATGAAGAAGAAAAGGCTGACTATAATACGCATGTTGGTCATGATCACAGAAATATGATTTACGTGCTGTTTTTAACAGTTGCTACTTAATGTGAAAACAGTATGCAAAGGGTCTTGACCTGGTTTCAAAGCAATATGGGTGCTTATGATCATCGTGGCAAACATTAAACAGCCTTGGTCAAGTGTCTACTTTGGCTGAAACAGGGTGTCATTTTAAATTCACTTGTAAATAATTTGCAAGCTGTTTCCACTTTGAAGTCTTGTATTTGAAATTCATTGTCTAAAAACATTGATAAACCATACAACTGGGCTTGCGAATTCAGTTATTATACATATATATAGGCAATTTAATAAGATTTTCTATTATTGTTTTTCCATTTGCGTAAAAAAGATTTGCACATAATTTCAGCCGATAAGGGACTTATTACTTGCAAAACTATGATTGCTTAACTTTACATTAATATTTTTATTTTATTTCTTTTCTGTTTTTCTCTCCAAATTTAAACATCTTATAACATTTTCTTATGAAAGCCTGTATTTTTCCTTACTTTAAGCCGTTAGTTTGAAGAAAGTTAAATTACTTTTTGCTGTCACCTTAAATATTTTTTCTCTTAAACGTGCAATCGATACTTTAACAACATACTCATACAAAGTGTCACTTTTAAGATGTTAAAAACACGATAAACTTTATTATTTGCAAATATTATAGTTTGGCGATTTCTATTTGAGTCTTAACTTACATTTACAATTATGTTTAAATGAAAATGATAAAAGAAAAAAAAAAGAATATGTACATATTCCGCAAATAAATATTAGTGAGCAAAATATGTGTGTACCAACAAACGGCAGGCAGGCAGGCAGGCAGGCAGGCAGACAGGCAACTGCAACCATAATGACAGCAACAATATTGTTAAAGAAAAATGTAAATGCTGGTAAATGGCAGCTAAACAAGCGCCAGTCTATGAATTTCAGTGTGTCATGTGGCAATATTAACACAAAAATTGTCCAGCACTATGGGCGATCAAAGCAAAATTGGTGGGCTCAGATCTTTTTTTGGGAGAAAAATTTTAAATTTTTTGTGCTCATAGATTAAGAAAAGGAAATTGCATGCAGTTTTTATTTGTAAAGAACAAAAAATTTCTCACCACTCGCTGTTACAAGATAACAATGAAAAACATAGCAAAACAACTATAAGTGGAGCTGGGGTACAACTACTTCTCATCAGCATTTATTTCTACCGCAGAGACTTACTTCGACTTATTCTGCAAACACGTTATCCAAACATAAAAATCTTTTGCAGAAATATTCTACAAAACTTTCACCAACAATTTTATTTAATATAAGCTTGCCTGCACTTTTCTCCCATTTCAACCCACTGTGCTTTATTGTGCATACATTTTTTTATATTGTGATCAAAGTACTTTTTTTTCTTGCTACGTGGCAGACAAAAAAATGTTTTCTTATCCAAAAAAAAGACAAAATACTTCGCTGTTAAATAACAGCAAATATCAAAAGCATATTCAAAATACTTATATTTACTATGGCCATGTATGGGTGTTTCCCATTTCAAATGCTTTTTGGAGGCCGTTGAAATTCTGCTCTCTTTTGCAGTGTCGAAAAGTCATAACACATACTTTGAGGCACAGGCAGAAACATTTTCGGTTGGATATAGATGGTGTAAATAATGAGGAATTGCAGTATGAGTTGCACTATAGATTACACCTTTTAAAAAAACCAAGGCTCTAAAAAGATTATTCAGTGCAGGGAACATCACACTGAATTTTACTAAATTCGTACCAACAACATTTAGAGCTTCCGATCCTTGAAAATTTATACCATCTGTGTGTACGGATATAGGAGCGTTCTGGGTCGTTCATCTATGCGTTGGTAAACAGCATTGAGTCTTGTGTGCATTGAAATCGGCCAAATTGGCAAAGCTACGAAAATATATATTGACAATGAACAATAAAATTGAGAACCACTCATATACGGCTTTAAATATCTTTAAAATGGCCTGCATGTTTAAGTTGTTTATTAATAATACACATATTAAACAAATACTCTTTGTATGCAAAAATAAATAAGCGCGTGCACAACCGTTGGCCGCTTCGCATCGTAGAAAAAAATTAAAAAAAAAAATGAAAAAAAAAACACAAATAAACAAAAGCGTGGGTTTCAACAAAAATATTTAAGATAAATTGTAAATACAAATTTTACCATATGAGAAAAAAAAGTGATCTAAAAAAATTAACAGACTTATCACATTATGAATTTTGTTTCGGTTTTAGAAATAGAGATAAAGACCGGTATGTTGTTATACATTCAATACACAAAACTAACAGACAACCGCACATTATGCTGCCACAAGTGGGCCGTTAACCTAGTTAATAATTTAAGAAAAATGATACGTAAAATATTGCAGTTGGACGTAACAAAGAAAAAAGAAAATAAAGGTGATGAAATTTATATTAAGCTAAAGAAAATGAATTGTTATTTTGAAAATTTCGAAGTGAAAAAGTGAACCTACTAAAATGCCAGCCCATCACTAAACTGTTGAAAGTCTTTACTCTGGGTTGTTGTCTTTACTAAATATAGATCAAGGATAAGCTACACAAAAGTTGTCTAGAAAGTCTCGAGTTTTTGGGTATTGAGATGAATATCGCAATTGATAAAACAGCATAAATATTTTTAAAAAATTTGGAGAAAAATATTTTTGTAGTTAATCCGGTTACTTTACTTAATATAATGACAGTAGCTGATTAGAACTAAAGCCAGTGACATCTGTTAGTACCCAATTTAAAACAAATAACAGGAGTTATAAAGTTTATTTACATGTCTCAAGCCTTGAGCCAAATAACGAAGGTTCTGGTCTTAGAACTTTATAGTAGAGCTTCTCTATTGGCCTGTCTAAATATTGTGCAGCAAAAGTTGATAGTACTGTCATCTGGTGCTGCAGATGGTTCTTGCCCTGGGCATTTCTGGCAATTAGAGTAAAAATAGTGCCACCTCATTCCAGCTGAGGTCAGTAGTGCAATTCAATAACTTATTTTATGGATAAATACAGCGTTAAAAATATTCAACTGCAAATTATTTGGCCTTCTGATTCATTAGTGATATATGATATATTCATTAGTGATATATAATACAACTTGTTGGTAAGAAGAATTTATCGTTTTTTGTTAAAGGTTCAAGTCTGGAGAAAGAGCAAAAAATGTATGAAAAAATAATTTTTTTCAGAAAACTTTTCGCCAATTCATTAATTAGTTGAGTTCGATTTAGGAAAGAAATCAAATTAGGCAAAAGCTAAGCCTCCCGGAAATTTGCGGGTTGGAATTTTGTTGGATTATTGTTAGAGGGAAGTTATAATAATGAAAAATTGTTTATTTGCTTGATAAAATCCCACTTTTCATTAACGGAAAGTTGCAGTAGAAACGTAGCAATACAATTTGTTTTAACAATTTGAATGCTAAATGCAGGTTTGAGTTTTCAAATCATATTACTCCACGCAATTGTCAATTCAACATGATGCCTGGTTAATTTTCTTTAATTGTTAATATTTTGTTACAGCAATATAAACCTGGATATTTTGCTGAGAAAAAAAATCCTTAACATGTCTGCATTTTTACTTGTGCTGAAATATTAAAAATACGTTTTTATAGTGAAATTTATCAACAATGCGAAATTGAATTGTTTGCCAGAGTTGTGCGCAGAATTCAATGTATGTATGTATGTAAGGCAGCCAGACAATCATTCATTGTATTGACCCGTTTATTCAAGTGTAAAATAAATATTTGTTAACAGATAACAATATGCAGATATTTATTTATTTATTCCTGCAATCGTACATTCATTTCCACTATAATCATAAAATAATGCAGACATAAATGGAAATGTGTTTATTGAAATATGCGCCAACAGGCACAGGATGATGCCTGAAAATGGAGCAGGGATTTAAAGGTGGAATTTCTGGTAAAACTACAATCACTCTTGGACTTCATTACATTCAACTTGGTATAGCACACAAACTGTTCCCTTAAATCAGAATTACCTGCGGAAGGGTGAATTTAGACTACAACAAGAAATTTAAGTACCAACAAAGAACTTTAAATAAACTAAACTGCTTTGGAAAATATTTAGAATATCTATAAAAAAAAAATCATTCACTACTTCAAGACTTCATTCCCTTCAATCCCCTGAAATCAGAATTACCGGGTTAAAATTTTTTATTTTCACTGCTGATTTTAGTGTTAATGGCGTGTTGTACAAGGCTGGTATCCCAGGCAGTTATTTTCACACGCAGTTCCTTGTTTATTGTAATCGGTATGTCGATAATATATTTATGCTGCATATGCACACAAAATGTTGCAAACACACATTTCATATCAACGCACAGGGAATAAGGTAGAGCAAAAAACAAACAAAAAAAAGTGGGCAAAGAGTGCAAAATAATAGTTTGGCAAATAAAAATATCCGAGAGCATAAAAAAGAGTTATAGGAAAAGTAAATGCAACAGAAACCAAAATAAATAAAATATAAATTCACACATGCAACTTTTTAAATATTTACAATATTGTGCATTTGGGAGGATTGAACAGAACATAAAAATAAACTGCAGAGTGGAAGCGCGGACATACGAGCGAGTACATGCATATGCATGTATGTACATTTCATTCACTAATATTTCATTAAAGTTTTAATGTTAACAAAATCAAAATATTTTCAAATTTAAAAGATAGATTTATTAAAGTTGATGTTTTGATAAAAAAAATATTTTTTCCACTCAAATATAAAAAAAAAATTTAAAGTCATGTAAATGACACGGCCAGCAGTACTATTGTATTATTTAAAAAAAATCAATCAATAAACAAATATTCGAACCAGATAAATGTTGACAGTATTAAAATTTAACAATGTACATATTTGACCTGCCGAAATTAATAACGCGTTTTGGCTTCAAAGGAAATGAACAAAAAATTGCCATAATTTTTTTTTGTTTTCGCCAGGACACTAACACTAGCATTTTTGTCATATTTGCAGGATAATAAAAGTAAAATAGAATGGTGACGCATTATTTAAATTATGGTATCTCTTTTTCCACCCAAAATAAATATCAACTAAATGCTGAGCAGCTTCAATTTATTTGCTCTCTCTAATTGATGATTACAAATACACTGTGCAACAACAAACAAACAAAAAAACACACACAGTTCAAACAATGAAAAATATTCTGATTTAAAAATGTTCACCTATAGCATCCAGTATGGCAATGGCAAACATGAATAGTTCGTTGCTATTATTAATTTTAAAAATTTGGTTCGACATATGGTACATTGTTGGTTTGTTATTTAAACAAAGCGCTCCATTCACAGCAGCATGATCATCGGCAGGTTTAAAAGAAAGGCGAAAATTTAATTCTTACAGCACGCGTGGTCATGGGGATGATTTCTCATGTTATGTTTTACGGGCTGCCAGTAGTCAGACCGACCCAAAGGGGTCCTAGTAGGTGCTGTTCTGCTACCCAAAGCGGCAGTAGGAAAACAGCCCCACGCACCTCTTTCTGGCACTGCCCTGAACCAGCCAGATGAAAAGATGAAAGCCTTCATCCTGTTTACTTCATATTCCAACCCATTCGCCAGGCCATTGTGGTGTAGGTCTGCCCAATTAATTTGCTCTTTTGTTAGGCAGACGTAGACAATACGGCAAAGAAAGTATTCGACACTATTGTTCTCCTCATTATCCCTGCAGCCTTCATTACACGGAAAATTTAGTCTTCTCGCAAGTACTCCCATGTGACAGTGTCCTCTTAGAACAGCCACTGGGGTGTGTAGCCTTTGTTGCAGCAAATCCAACACAGTTAAGGTTCTCTCTTAATTAAAGCTGGGCCATGTGAGCCACGATATTCGACAGGTAATCTCATTCGGCCAACTGTCCTGCACAGTTCGTCCATGGCCTCCTGTTTTAAGCAGGATGAAGTCCTTCGTGGCTGCAGAGATTTCGTAAAACTTCTTGGGCTATGAATGGCCAGGGCCCAGCTCAAATTCAAGGTTTCCCGAAAAAATTTAACTAGTTGAAAGCAAATTACATAAAAATCTGCGACTTTCACATTAGAAAATATCCATTTCACTCTGATTTCCAAGAGCGATTACTCATGAAGTTAAAAAACATAAGAATTGAAGATTCTTATATTTAAGGTTCAATTCTTTCAAGGAGTGAAAGAAAGAGACTATGATTTAGGCTAAATATTTTGTAAAACGATGTTAGAGCGTTTGCGCACTGTAAACTCCAGTTTTTGGAGCGGCGGCGATCATGTTCACTTAAAAGGCAACGTCAACGAACAAAACTGCACACAGTCACACAAAAACCTTTGCATTGCCTTAGGGTAAATTTATCCATGTATGAGATAAGTGGATAATTTTTTCCCCCGAAAGTTATCGAGACCAGGCGGCGAATGTTAATGGTGAAAATTATAGACACATGACTAGGAAGTTCTCTTCACCAAACCTGCGAGCTTATCAATTGTGCTCTTCACGCACTCTTTACACATGTACTTTCAGTAGCACAAGGCGACTGCACACACAGCTAGAGCCAGTATGAGTTTGCTGCGTGAAAATTTTCCCCAAAAACTAATTAGATGTTTTGGGGATATTCCATGGCCACCAACGTCACACGATCTAACTCCTAGGAATTTTGTATGAGGGCTTGTAATGAAAATCCCCAATCTGTTGTGGCTTCAAAGGAAAATATTCCTCTGGAGATCAGCTCAATTGACGAACAAAATTAACGAAGGTTATTATGGCGCAGAACGCAAGGCTGCATTTTGAATAGTATCTAGTCAATTGGACAGAGGACATATTCTCTAAAAAAAATCCGCCTTTCCATTCTATCGGAGCATTCATGGCAATTCTAGGTCTAACAATAGACTTTATTGATGTTTTCTGTCGTTGCCAACCTTCTATATGCCGCCAACATATCACTGATGCCAATCCACTCATCAATGGACTCGAAAAAATCTTAAAAGAATGTTTTCAACTTTTTTTTCGAGTTTTCTCGAGTCTACTGATGAGTTGATTAGCATTAACGAAATGTCAGCGGCACATGAAAGGCTGAAAAAGAAAGAATAAAAATAAGGTAAATTTTTAGACGTAAAATAATACATTTCCATTAGATCTTTTAGCATAAAAATGATTGAGCTTAAAAATATAAATCTTCTACCAGGAGCAGGTATTCCCTTCCCCAATACAAGAAATTGTTAAGAAACTTCTCACAGCTTCAATTGCTTGCTGACCAATTTTCTATCCAGAACTTGTCTACAGGCGAATGGTTGCAAGTAATAGCAGGCATAATAAAGTCAGTAACGCAGATGAATAAATCAATCTAATGCCAACTGCACATTGCAGACTTAATGACGCTACTATATATGCTGAAAGTGTTGATGATGGGGGGATACAAGAGCAAGTGGTAATTGCGTTTTTATGATCTTAATATTTAGTTGCTCCAGTAAATGCAATATTGGAAAAATCTTCATTCTCACTCATTTCTACAGACCTTAAGGTATGCTTAAAGTTGTTAAAAAGCAAAATATAACGAATAGATTTCTATAGTCCAGCTAATAGTTATTCTAATAAATTCAATTGTGATAGAAAACTCATTCCCATTAACAGGTCTTAAAGTCTGCTTTAAAATTGTTAAAGAAGTCAGTCTGAATTGCCTGCTTTTTGTAACTTAAAACTTTACAACCTTTCGCTTGTACTTGTCACATTGTTCTTGTGGTTGAATGGAGTATCTTTTTTTTTTTTTTTTTTTTTTTGTCAATATCTACATTTGCATAATTATTAATTAAATTTAAATTTCGCTTGCATATTGTTTAACTTCAATTATTAACATTGTGTGTCCTTTTATATTTGTGCTCTTTACAGGTGGTTGAATTAATTGATGCTGCTGCCATAAATTCCACAGCTGTGCGTTTGGACTGGGTCATGCATGTCAGTGTAACGGAAAAATATGTTGAGGTAAGCAGTACTAAAGTAGGAAAAAAAAATACGGAATTGTTTCACTTTAACACATTCGAATTTAATTACATTTTTGTTACAATTTTTTTTTTCTTTAATAAAAAATTTTTTGTAGTGCATTAATTAATTCAGTGTTAAAATATTTGCCATTTATATTAAATTTCATTAACGTTATTCTCTCCCTCTCTCTCTCTGTCTTTTTGTGTTCTTCAGGGCCTGTATGTGCGTTATCGTGATGTCAGCGCCAATTCGCAACAATATAATATAATGACGGTGCTGAATCCATCGATTGAATCACATGTAGTGGCCAACTTGAAAGAGTATACCAAATATGAATTCTTTTTGGCGCCGTTTTTTCAAACCTTAGAAGGTCAGCCAAGTAATTCGAAAATTGTGCAGACTTATGAAGATGGTAAGAGAATATTTTCAACAAAGTGAACTTAATTATTTATTTGCTTTAAGAGCCAATTGAAATGTATTAATTTAGGTCCAAAAATGAACCTTTTCCAAAAAATTTACTGTCCTTTTTTTTAGAGTTTTTCAAGTCTACTGATGAGTGGATTAACACCAACGAAATGTCGTCGACATATAGACAGCTGAAAAAGATAGTAAATTTTTTGAAAAGGTTCATTTTGAGACCTAAATTAATATATTTTCAACAAAGTTTTATTTCAGGCCCAAGTTGAAATAAGTAACCCACAAATGTAAAGGGTCCGCCACCTAACTTTTTTTTTCAACTACTGCTTATTTCGTGACCTCATGTCTGATTTGACAGCTAATTAGTTTTATCCTTCTGCTGAACGAATGTGGTTGTGTATACGCTTCGTTAAGTGGGACTGCGGTCGACTTAGAAAAGTTGCCGATTTTGCCAAAATTAAAATTTGATTTTTCAGATTTCAGCTCATTTTGATATTGGCGGGTATGTAAACAAGCAAAATTGTCGCATTTGGGGCACAGCAAACCCGCACGCATACATTGAAAAGCCAAAGCCCCCAAAACGTGTCACTGTTTTTTGCGGATTTTGGTCGAGAGGCATAATTGAGCCATTTTTCTTCGAAAATGAGCAAGGAGTGGAAGTTAAAGTCAATGGCGGTCATTGTAGGGCCGCGTTGAACGAATTTTTGTTCACAAAAATTGATGTGGAGGATATTGGCAACATTTGGTTTCAACAGAACGGCGCTACGTGCCACACAGCCGAAGCTACACTCAATGTTTTGCGTCGTTTTCAAAAGAAAAAGTTATTTGGCGAATCCTCTATATTAAATATCAAAGATCTATATATAAATGTAAATGATTATATAAAATGATTTTGAATGAAAGTTTTATTTGAAGTATATACTAACCGTCTAATTCATAAAAATTATAACAGATTTCTAAAGCTCTTATCTGACAGATTTTCCATACAAATATGTCAAATAACAGTCTTAAAAGCCGGTAATAATTTGTATGAATTAGGGCGTAAGTCGTTATTAATTTTGTTGAAAGAGCACCTTTGGGAATAAAACTTATTTTTAAAAATTCACTCATTATTTCTTTACAACGCCAATTAATTTTTTTTTGCCTTAAAAGACGCCTTCACTTAGTGGCGGCTTAGATTTTCCAACCTTGTCGATATTGCTAAAGGGTTGAGTGGCATTAAGAAAATATCGGCTGCTTATAAATGCTAGCAAATAGTTAAAAATGTCTTTTAGACTTTTTCAGAATCTTTAATATCAATAATAATTTTATTGTAATACTTTTGTTTAGAAATAGTTTTAATGAAGATTTTTTGTCTATTTTTAGTACCCTCTGCACCACCTGACAACATACAAATTGGCATGTATAATCTGACGGCCGGCTGGGTACGCTGGTCTTCTCCACCGCCTCAGCATCATAATGGCAATTTATTGGGCTACAAAATTGAGGTAAGCTAGAATTAAATTTATAAGAATTTAAGCCCAGACATGATTCGAGCCAGTGAAGTGCATGTGTGGTTCAGTTCGCTTCAAGAAAACCCTGCTTTTAAATGACGTTTTGCCTTCGGATAAAAACGGCTTAGGGATTTAAATTGTACTAGAGCTTTAGATGCTTTTGCCGTTTTGCCTTCGGATAAAAACGGCTTAAGGATTTAAATTGTACTAGAGCGCCGGACAAATATAAGCTAATTTTTTACCGAAAAACGTGACCCATATTTTCTTGTTCACCCTTTTTTTTGGGAAAATTGGTTTGATATAGAAAACTGAAAATGTATACCCATAAACAGACATACACAAATGTGTGTAGCTCTATACTTACCGCAAGAATGTGATATAATTAGCTAAAAATTTGTATAATATGTGATATAATTATCTAAAAATCCGTATAAACACATATAGACACATCACTAAACACCAACAGCAAATAAAAAAATAAATAAGTAAAAATAAATTTAAAAAAACAAAAAAATAAAATTTTAATTTAAACAAAATCATAATTTGAGATTATGTTAACTCAACGAGCATATAAAAAATTTGCAGCAAAAGTTAGTTAAAGTTTTCAAAAAATTAGTTAAAGTTTTAAAAAAAATTTGTTAATTTTTAGAAAACCTTGCAGGAGCAAACATAAACTTGCCTTTGATGTTTTATACAATAGTTGAGCCAACATAACCTCAACATGTGTTCTTGTGAAATTTTCATTTTTTTTTTTTTTGGGTATTTCCCATTTTTAAATTTTTTTTACTTGTTGTTGTTGTTGTATCCATGTGAATGTATATGAATTTTCAGTTGTTTATATCGATGCATTTGCCCTAAATACATATATATTAACAAGAAGGTAGTGGTCACGTTTTTTGGTTGCATTAATGTCTTAGCCCAAAACAAATGCCAAGAAAAAGGTAGTAGGCAGTTTCATTAAACAAAACTCGGCCCGTATTTGTTTTGATATGATCTTCAGATGTGTTTGTGTTTATTTTTTACGTGACGATTGTTGCCATGCAAACATTTTATTTATCTTACGTAATTGAGCTGTATTTTCATATTTGTTCATTTCTTTAGGTAACGGCTGGCAATACTTTGAAAGTTTTAGCCAATATGACTTTAAACTCTACCACCACTTCGGTGTTGTTAAATAATCTAACGACTGGTGCCACGTATAATGTACGTTTGAATTCATTTACGAAGGCTGGTGAAGGTCCCTACTCACTGCCGGTAAGTTTTTTTAACAAAATTGAACAACAATTTTTGATTTGCTTATAGAAAAGAGAAAACCATTAATTCGTTTATTATTTGCTTTTGACATAAAATAAAGCATTTCCTTTAAAATCAATTATCTTGCATCTCGGCAGTCAGTTACATTTATTTTCTACCATTAAAGGCCTCTTTGTACATGGATCCCACACATTTGGTACATCCGCCTCGAGCTCATCCCAGTGGCTCGCACAGCAGCATCACCGGTCATGCTGGCGAAGGCGGCCACTTTTCATATCATCCCAATGGTGCTGGTATGCCTGACGATGCTGCCACCACAACCACTCAACGCAAATCAACAACTGTTGTCCATGAGACTTGGTTTATGGCTTTAGTGATAACAATGCTTTTGGCCATTTTAATATCAGCTGCAGCTGCCATGATGTTCTTTAAAAGACGTCACCAATTGACCAAGGAATTGGGTCATTTGAGTGGTAAGTAGATTGAAAACAAAAATTGCCTAAAAAAATAGCTGTTGTTATGGGAAACCGAAAGGAAAATCGTCTTTTTTTTTGTTCTAATCTTAAATTAAAAGAAAAAAATTTCAATTGGCTGAAAATAATTAGAAAGATAAAATAAGCGAAAGACTCAGGATGTCTTTTGACATCACTTGCACAAAAAAGTTTAATTGATTTTAAAGTCAATTATACAAAATGGGCCAAAGCTCTTATTTTTGCAAATAGCAGCCAATATCAAATCTATGTTTACTTGTGAACTAAACAGCTGTAGAATACTAGTGAACAGGCCATGGAGCGATACACTCTCCAAAAATGCTGAATAGTAGCGTCTATGACAAAGTAGACGATCATAATGAGCGATGATTTCCAACTCAGCGGGTACGTGAACAAGCAATACTATCGCTTCTGGGGCATCGGGAATCCACGAATGATGCACAAGGAACCATTACACTCGCTCAAAGTGACTGCGTGGCGCGCTGTTCACGCTAGAGGAGTCATCGGACCATTTTTATTTCGAGGACACTGCTGGTCAAACGATAACGCTCTATAGACCCATGTTTGTTGTCGAAACTGAACGAGACTTTCAGCCGCAGTTGAACGAGTTAGGTTGGGAGAACTTGTGGTGCCAAGAGGCTCCTGAATGGCTCCTACTGCCTGAACCACAACCAATATTCTTCAAGCCAAACAACATCGGATGACTTCTTTTGGCCCACATGTTAATAGCTAAGCGAGCGAAGTAGTAGAGTGGCGTCGTGGGTCAGGTACAATTCAAGAGCTAGAGGATGAGATAATTCCGCACATTAGCGGCATAGGACCTAAATTATACATCAGGGTCATCGAAAATTGGGAACATTGGATGGAAGTGTGCCGCCGTTTGGCCGGTATTTCAGATCTACCAATTTTATCATAATCAAAAGAAAAGACAAAATTTTCGTAAACAATTTGTGTTTTATTGAAAATCATCTTCGGCCCTTAATATAGAACCACCCAATTAAAATTAATAGTTTTTTTTCAACAGTTTTGTCATCAGATCCTACACAAGGGTTTACAACAAGATTTTTGATTTCCTTATGATACACTAGAGCAGTAAATTTATTAGTGTTCTAGCTGACTGCCCCTTTCTTTCGCGTACCAACTTTGCAAGAAATAAATCAACTACTTTGCCTATTCCCCAATTTTCGGTTATAAACTTAATTGTTAACAATTTGTTGCCAACAAACGTGACACTATTCATTAAGTGTTCAATTCACATATAAACAATTTTTTTTTTGCCGTACAGAACGATTTGTAATTTTCAACATTTTCAGCAATACCTAAATCAATCATGGTCATGAGAGTAATTAATTTCTGTCTCAATGGCACAAAACCCATACACTTCGTTGTGTATATTGACTGTCTAATGACTTCCTTTAAAACAAAGTGGATTTTGGTTACTCCACACAAAAAAAAAAAAATCTTAATTAACTTGAAACAAGCAGGAAAAATAAAAAGTATAAGCAAAAGAAAGGACACAAAACTAATGGTATCCTTAAATTAAACAGACAAAAAACTCGACCAAATGGCAGTATTGATTGCAAACGAAAAAAACATCATATAGAGTACAAATTTTTTTTTAGCAGGGAGTAACAAAATTTTCCAAATTGTCTATACTCCCTTTTCATGATTTTCATTTAAATTTCTTCTTTTTTTTCTTTCTCTCTACTTTTTTTTTTTTTTAGTAGTAAGTGCCAATGAAATAACTGCTTTGAATATCAATGGCAAAGACAGTTTATGGATTGACAGGGGCTGGCGTACCACAGATACCGATAAAGATTCCGGTTTAAGTGAAACAAAACTTCTGTCCAACGCCAACAGTCAATCGAATTATAATACATCAATTGATGGTGGCACGGACTATGCTGAAGTGGATACCAGGAATATGAGTACATTTTATAATTGTCGAAAGGTGAGCGGGGAAAAAGTACATAAGAAAATTTCACAAACAAACATATTAAAGTGGAAATTTTATTTGCTCAAAATTAGTTTATGGAGGCTCGTTATAATAATAAAATTTTTTTTTTAAAAATGAAAAATTTGTTCTTGCAGAGTCCCGAGAATCCCACACCTTATGCCACCACCATGATTATAGGAGCTTCGTCGACCGAAACCACTTGCATGAAAACTTCAGGCTCCAGCACCGATCAGGATTCTGGCACCCATTCTCCCAACTCGGATGGCATTAATGCCCACTGCCCGCCCAATAATGCCACAAATAAACATAATTATCATCAATATCCGCCGGGTAAGTGAAGGCAAATCTTAAAAATCTATTTTTTTTTGTATGATTTTCTTAAAGCATTGCATGAAAAAGTATTTTATAGCACGCTCTATGAATGAAATTTCAAACAGGAGTGTTTAAAGAAACCTAATTGTTTTAAGAATACCGCATGAAAATTGTATTACTGGGAGAGGTGTTTGTATAGTGTGACATACGGGGGGTGTTCTGATATTTTAAAAACGACAAATCGCACCATTATTCCATCTCAAAATGTTCATAAAAAAAATATTGTGGAATAATTCAGGCAGATAGAATCAAGCAGAGGAGTGAGGAGCATAATTTAAAGGAGTGGCTTGTGAACTTATGATTAAGGCGAACATGTCTTTTGTGAATCGTAATAAGTGAAAGCGTGCTTTTTTTCTTTTTTTATTGGCTTATTTAAAAAAAATATTCCATGTTTATTAAACGTTTACTTGCCGAATTGTGTTTAGATATTTAACAAATGAGATCTTAATACACATGATATATTTTTAAAAATAAGTCCACCAAAGTAGACATTCGTAATAGGTCTTATCGTTATTGTCGATTGTGTCGTTTTTTTTTTCTCTTCTGTATAGTCAACGTTTTGCAATACTGAAGAGGTTTCGTTAAATGTTTTTAACTGGATAGTATCGAAGGTATATACACTGAACACTAAACAGACAAATTAGCAACAGTTAGTCCTGACTGTTTTTATGTTTTAATTTTTTTGCTTAATCAATCGTCCACAAACACTTCCCAATTTAGTTTTTTTTTTCACCCACCAATCCTGTTTTCCTATTTTCCCAGTTCCAGTACAAAACAATACATACATAGGGGTCTTTTCTTGAGTACTGGTCCCAGTCTAAAAAAAATTTTTTTTTTGAGAAAGTTTGCGTCTCTGTTGACCAGATATTGCAGGAATGTCTCATATTGATTATTCGCTTTAAGTAGTCTACAAACTAATGACAACGGGGGCAAAAAAAATTGCTCAGTTTTGCACGAGGGTGAGGAATAGCGAGCTACCCGTGTCTGGAGATTTTTTGATTTATGAACTAAATAATTGTTTAAGAATTGTTTCAACTAATTGAATATTTAATATGTAAATCGATTAATTTAGCTGAATACCAAGTATTTTTTTTGTACTCAATTTGCACACTAAAAAAGAATTTTAAAGTTAAAATAAATGCACAACTGGATTCATATATTTCTGGCCTATTATTTGACGTTAAAAATCTAGTGCAAATTGGTTGCTCAAGCGAATTGCCGCAATACACTCCAAAGCTGCAGACTGCGAGATTAATTCTCAGATTTCGCAGATTTTGTTCACACGTATCAACGTCTTTCCTCTACTTGTTACAGCAGTTCCCATGCAAAAATAATATATTTATAAATCGTTTTCATATTTATCTTAATTGGCCTCACTCTATTGCGAGTGAGTAATCAAGTGAATAACCAACTGATATTAATTCTCCTCTCTCAACATTCTCTGAGTGCAAACACACCAGCCAAGTCAACATTTTACGGGTGTTGCCACACAGAAATAAATTTGTGTGCCTACACAAAACTACTCTGGCAGCGACTCTATTTTCTGATTAAAATGTATTACAACATTTTTTTTTCTCTAAGGCATATTTTTAGGCGAATATTTGCGGAGAATTTCACATTTTTTTTATAATAGAACTACTTTAGTGTGAAATGCATTTAGTTGCCATTGTAACAATAGAAAGTAAATGTTAGTAATTCGGCTTTAGTAATAAAATTCTGTGTCAACTAAATTTGGTTCTCACTCTCCAGTAATACAACAATTAAATGAGGCCATCTGCAACCGAATTTTCGGCCAATTGAACTAAGTTTATCAATATAAATATAAAATTCATCAAAAACGAAACTATTCGCTCACTCGTTTGCAAAAATGCATTTAAAGCCAAAAAGAAAATCAGTAATTCCTTACATTCATTCCGCTCGTATCTACTTTCGACTATTATAAATCCTGTAGATTGTATATATTAAGTTTTATTTGTGTTGCCTACTTTTGGGCTTTTTCATAAAGTTGAAAATTTTTTTTTTGCATTAGGCTTAATCGTTCGCATTTTCTGATAAACAGCATTCAATTATATGCCATAATATTCTGAATTTTATGATTTCAGTCAATCAATAATTTCTCTTTTGTTTAACAATCAGCTTTACCTCATTCATATCATAAATTATTTGAAGTCTCTACACTTCTTTTTTCCATTTTTTTTTGTACTAATTTGCTTTAAACACATAATACCTTTCGCACTCGATTTGTGAAGCTTTAAAAGATTTCATCTCTTGATAATTTTTTTTTTATATTTCTTTTCTGCTTAAAACATAATACCGTTATCCTTGTGATCCTTTTTTGATTTCAAACAAATGATTGCTATTGACAGCTGCTTAAATTGAAGAAGGGGGAGAGTATATACATTTTTTTTTGTTGCCAGCACATTTTGTGTTTTAGACGGCAAATAACAACCACTTTCTATTAGAGAATTAGTTTTTGTGTTTTTGAAGTACTTCGTTTCAAATTTAAATTAAAGAAATAACTACAGGCAAAAACACAACAAATATTTTCAAGTATTTCCTGTAATTTATTATCAACATACTTAAAACAAACTCAATTTGTTAGGATTAGATTAAAGAAGAAGAAAAAACGCCTTGATAATTCTTTGTTTTCGTTTACTTGCTGCCTCAGGTCATGGCACACAATTTCTAAAGCGTGTAAAGAAAGTTAAATATACAAAACGAAAATAAATGCTGGTATTTAAATACTACGCACACAATTTAACTTAAATACTGGAGCTTTTTAGCACATGTTTTCTTAAGGCTGTTATTTATTTAAGTTGTTTTATTTATTACTTATTTATTCCTTCGTTCGACTGCTTGTGCCAAATACTTATGTTAATTTTTTATCTTATTTCCTGTTTATTCCCCTCAACAACTCCAAATCCAAATTGATGTCTTCCAAAAAACCAAAAAAAAAAAAAAAAAAAAAAACAATACTAAATAAATAAAATGTGTTTAAATTGTTTGTATATTATTGAAACTAATCAGAACAAATTAATTGGTCAGAATTTTTGCCACCACCGCCAGAACACCCACCACCGGTGCCCTCTTCTTGTGGTGGCTATGCGCCCGGTTCACCACAATCATCCCGAAAGAGTTCCAAGTCAGGCGGTTCAGGGTAAGTAAAATAAATCTAAAAATTGAAACCTAAAGTTTTACGACCAGAGAGAAAAATAAATAATTAAATATATATGTATTTTTTTCTTTTTTTCCCCCTCTTCTAGAGCTTTAAATTCTTCCATACACAGCAGCTCTTCGGGCGGATTTTCCACCTGGGGCATGGCTCCTCAGTGCGCAGCCGCCAGTGGACGTGTTCCCCCTCAAGAAAACTACTATAATAATCCTTTGCCATGCGTTGTTGGTGGTTCACAGAATCGTTATCAAATAACACCAACAGCTCAACATCCTCCTCCCCTGCCACCTTATTTTCCCCCCGGAACGGCTGTGAGCACTACACAAATGCCCACCCGTAACATACATATCCATTATCCGCCACCCAGACATGCTGTCAGTGAATACCAGCCAACTGGTACCCACAATTCGAGATGTTCTAATGGCAGGTTAGTGAAAACCAAAAATGTAAGCATTTAATTTTACAGCGAAAAATCAATATATCAAAAGTTTTCTAAAACAAAGCAGGGTAGATACTTAAGACACAGGAATTTACTGGCTTCATATTTACAATGCGATTATTTGTCTTCAGGTCGTATTGAGAAATCAGAAATATTCAAATAAATTTCGAGTTTATTTGAGCGTACAGATGAGGTGATTAGCAGCAACGAAATGTTGGCGGCATTTGGATAGAAAACATTAATAAGGTCTATTTTTAGACCCAAAATAATACATTTCAATTGGCTCTTGAAGCAAAGCCTTGACGGATGAATTGGTAGAGTGTTCTACTAAGAGTCCCCGAGGTCGCAGGTTCGATTCCTGCCGACAAGCCAAAACCTTCACATTTTTATGTTTGTTAACAAAAAATAAGTGAGTTCATTTTTGAATACTTGAAATGCTTAAAAATTAAAAACATTAATTTGTGACAACGAAAAGTAGTTAAGCTTTTTTCTACAAATATTTGTTTAGTCATACTAAAGCTTGAGCCACTTAAACAAATGAGTAAAATGAAAGCAAGAATTTTTTATAGTTTGTAAAAAACCAAGGATATTCTTGGAGTAAAACCACAAAACTATTATTTTATTTGCAAGGAAATGATAAAATTGAAATTCGCAATTTCACAAGAGATGCAGACAAGCGTCAAAAAGGAATGTTGAACGAAACGAAAAATTTGCAGTCATCTACACTGCAGTTACACGACCAAGTTTTGCTATCAAGTTTTATTTTCACATGCTGCTTGTCAAAATTCAATAAAATTGATAGTCGTGACGTAGACTGCCGTCAAGAAGAAAATTACAAATAGCTGCTTCATTAAAAGTACTATCAGAAATAAAGAAAATAAAAGAAGAAGAAAAAAACCAGAGGGCAGAAAGGAAATACTGGGTGAAGCCCTTATTAGTAAGAAGGTTGTTAAATATTTAAAAATAATAATGAATCGCAGCACATCATTATATTTGTTGGTTTTGCACGTAAACATTTTTATTTCTATTTTTAAGCTTGAATCTGTTTAATTTTTATCACTTTTAATTGCAAGTTTCAAACAAAACAAAAAAAAAATATTTGCAGACAGAACGAAAAAAAATATTGTCAGCTGTTTTCTTGATTGTGACTTGATGCTCTCTATGGAAAGCAAAAATTGTCATCAAGTTTGCATCAATTTTCAAAATTGTGAGTGTATTAGTTAAAAAGTGTGAATGTATTAAAACTTGAAAGGCCAAACTTGATCGTGTAACCCCCAAGTTAAATAGATGATATTTTCAATTTATAGACCATTTTCAAGCTGAATTCTTTGCACTAATTTTATTCGTAATACGTATTTATTTTACTTCTTGTAGAACCTGCAACAGCTGTGATGCTTTGGCCTCGCCACTACAGCCACTGCCACCACCCGTTGAGGGTTGGTATCAACCTTTACATACGGCTCATTTGCCACCCAATAACTCATCCGCACATCAAATCTATCAATGTTCCTCTGAGTGTTCGGATCATTCACGGACTTCTCATTCCAATTCAGCGGCAGCTGCCCAAAGCCAACAACATCACCAGCATGCACACAGTAATACGCATGCACTACACGGCCACAGTCACAGCCATGTGGGCAATGGCAACGATACTATGCGTTCCGAAAGTAGTCAAGAGAATGGCAAATCTGGCAACACTGGCCACAGATGTCACAACACCAAACTGGGTCGTTTTCCCGAAATCATAGAAAATGATCAGAAAAGTTTGGCTGCCTCCTCATGTACTTATGAAGTGTTGGGTGAGCCACGCAATTGCAGTGAATGCTGTAATAGTTCGCGTGAGGGTGACACCTGTTCGTGCAGTGAAGGCTCGTGTCTGTACGCTGAGGCCGGAGAGCCGGGTATGCCGGCTCATCTGACAGCGACTGGTGGCGGTTTAACGGGTGGTCCTAAAATGTTAACACAAAACAATTGATATGCAACATATGGTCCGGTTGCAGGGGCTTGTGCTGTAGAAACGGCCAATATGGTCACCGATGTTGTTATATATTTTTAATGTTGATAACACTGGCTGCAACTAACCAGCAACACAAGTGAAGCAACAATACCCCAATCAACTAGCCGTTAATGTACATACCTACAGTAAGTGTAAATTTTTTTAACAAAAATAAGAAAAAATAAATAAATCGTTTTAGCATTTAATTACTATTATAAAATAAAAAATATTTTTAATTAAAATTGCAAACAACAACAAAACAAAAAAAAAAACTACTTAAGACACACCATCTTTACATACATAATCATTGTAAATTAAAAAGCATTGAGATTTTTTCGTAGCCATCGAATAGTTAAATTATTTTTAGTGCTGTAAGAAATTAAACATAGAAAAAAAATTCTTAATAAAATTAAACAATTTAAAAAAAAATTCGTTTGAGTAGAAGTTTTATTCCCAAAGAATTGCAACGATTACCAAGTGAATGTCTTGTAACGGCCCCCATCCTTTTATGGCGTGTTAAAAGCAAATTTTTCTTTTTCAACTGCTGCTCTTAAAGGCTTTTGTTTGGGGGTTTTTTCTTCTCATCCTGTCGCCAGTTTGTTTAAGAAAAATAAAACAGAAGTTTTTTCATTCTTTATTGGCGTCAATATATTCATTTGTTTTTTGCTTTGCAGCGGAATAGTTATTAAAGTATTTGCCAGAGGCTCCTGATAGTAAAGGTTTTCTAAATTGTTATAAAAGTATGCATAAAGTCTGGCTGTTTTTCTTAGCAAGGACTCCTGGCTTAAGGTGGCCTAAAGGCAGAAAAAATCCTTATAAGGAAAACTACAGAAACCAAAAGTTTGTAAAGATAAAAGTTTAACACCGGTATTCATAAAAAATAAAACATTGTTGAACCACATTTTACGAAAAAAAATTTCATATAAAATTTTTTCCAAAATGTATTTGAGCAACGTTTTATTTTTTATGCATACCGGTGTAAATGTATAATCCTGGACACAAACCTAATTTTGCTAACAGAGCTCAGTTAACTTATTAACATTTGGTTGTGTTGCAGTGAAAAATTAAAGGCAGATTCCAAAAGGACTGGCTACCACAAATGCACAGTGGACTGAACATTCTGTTAATTTAGGTTTTCAAGTAAATGACAATTTTTGTTGCAAGAAGTCCACAACTAAAGACCTTTTCCATCAAAAACAAATTGAACTCTTACACAGAAAAATGGCAAAAGGTGGGTGGATAAAAATTAATGGAATTTTTTGTGTTTTTATAGGTCACTTTTAGTAAACTAATAGTTGGAGACCTTAACAGATCTTGAAAAATCACGAAATTAACACACTGAATGCACTAATTTTTTTCCGCCCATTTTGCCAAATTTTCCTGGATTTCAATTTTCAGACAAAAATTTAAAATGTGAAGTTTCACTGTTAATGAAATTTCTTAATCTTTCCAGCCCTGTTAAAGTTTCTGGTTATAGATTTTTTAAAAGTGACTTAAGGTGCACCTGTTCTAATATTTTTTATCCGCCAATCTTTTGTTATATTCCAAAAGTTTAGATTTTATTGCGTAAGAGTTCAAGTTTTGTATGATGGAAAAGTCGTAGTTTTGGACTTCTTGCAATAATAATTTTCATTTGCCTGCAAAGCTAATTTAATATTATGCTCGATTTAATCGAACATCAAGTGAATTTTATTCCTTTAAGTTGGTTGCCATATCGCCATTTAGTGTTCGTCGGCGTAAGAAATAGAAATAAATCTATTTCAAGTTCGCCGCGAACAACAAATTTCGACCTACGCTGTGACTGTGTGCAATTTTATATACACCAATGTGTTTTATTTTCGACGGCGAATATTCACGGCGAAAAATTCGTCGTTCGTCCCAGTTGTGTTCCTAGCATTACGCTCAATTTTTATAACAAAAAACGAACGAAACGACCAAACTATAAAATTTTTGCAAAAGTTTTTCTTAGTTTGTTTTGTTTTCTGAAATTCTTTTTTATTTTACAACGGGTGACCATTGGCTACCAAAGACTTGTATTCTTGAAAAAATCAAAAATTAAATTTTTTTTTGAATATTCAACAATGAACTTAATTATTTATTTGCTATAAGACCCAGTTGAAATTTATTATTTTAGGTCTAAAAAAACTTTTACTTTTTGCTACTTTCGAGAATACAAGTCGTTGGTAAGCAATGGTCACCCGTTGTAAGGAAGTGATAAGAAAAGTAAAAGTGTTGCCAGACGTAAAATGTTTTCTGTATAAAAAGTTTGTTTGAGCATTTCTGATTCTCATTTTGTCCATGAGAATTATGGAATAAGTAGTTGGGCTTCAATTATTCTTTTTAGATTTTTCGATTCTTCTGATGAGTTGTTTGGCTACAACGAAATGTCTGCGGCATACAAACGGCTGAAAAAAGATAGGGTTGTTTTCTGGTATATTTTTAGACTCAAAATAATAAATTTCAATTGGCTCTTATAGCGAATAAATAATTAAGTTAATTTTGGAAATTATTTTAATAATGATCAAAGACAAAAATACACAACAAATGCTGGATTTCATAAAAAAAAAATACAGGCATTATTGTCTGTCTTACCTTGAAACTTTTAAAACAGAGACGTTAAAGTTACTTCACGGAAAGCGTTTACTGCAGGCATGTATAATTGCAATTTTTATTTGTATAAATACTTCTTTCCATGCAATTTTTCTTTCCAAGCGGAAGCAATAATACAATGCATTTTGTTTATGAAATCCTTATGCTACGTACATGAAATATACTGTAAAATTATATTTTTCAAAGTTCCAAAAATTGTTTGGCTATGTGGGGCAAATATTGCAACACTTGTTATCTAAAGTCATATCTTCTGTCTGATCTAGAAACGATGTATTATTTTAATTATAATAGTCGCATAAATGTAGTTTCAAATTCGGGCAAGTTTATTAAAAAAAAAAACTGCTGTTAAAAACCTTTTTCCCCCATGTGCAATTGAAAATGTTTTTATATGTAGTAAAATTATCTTTGTTAATAATGTGCTGCCTCTCTGAAAGCCTGGTTGAAAGTAGCACAGTAAAAGCGGTTTCTTCTCCTAATTACTCCTTTTTTTAGACAACCATGTTTATAGGTAGCAACTGCTGTTATATTTCTAATGCTTTTTTTTCTGACATTCAAACAGGAGTTTTTCTTATTTATGAATATGATTAAATGTGTTTCTTCTTTTTAACGAGCGCAATAATAAAATGTTAACTTGCCTTCTTTAAAGAAACTCTTTCTCAATTTGAGGATGTAAAAACCGAACTTAAATCTGATAAAATTATTATAGAAATGAAAAATTTACGCCTCTATAATGTTTAGTGTTTATTTTAATTCAAGTCTAGATTTTTAAAAAAATTTTTGGGTTTGAAAATCTAAAATTTTTCTATCAAACCAATGACTGTGTGTTTGCTGGGATATATATGGAGCAAATAAATAAATGGTTTTCTTTGTGAGTGCTGATGAGAAATATTACGACTTCGCAACGGCTAGTTGTACCCCAGCCCAAGTTGTTATTTCGCTTTAAGTACTATTCATCATAGAAATCATTTCAAGGTAAAGCTTATTAAGAACAAATCTTAACATTTTTGTACTTTTCCACGACATTTTTGTTAAATGAAAGAAATCTGGATGGCTGTAGGGAAACCCATTTCCAAATGCAAAAAAATCTTAATCAAATAAATTCATGTACTTAATTATTAGAAAGTTATGCTTCAAAAATATGCCAAATAATTCAAAAACAAAAGGAAACTTGTTTAATTTCTACTGTTTTGAATTCTCAAAAGTAACCAATTCACCAGAAAAATGCCATTATCAGCCCCGCTCTGCATATAAAATAAAAAATCTTATGGTCTCGTTAATAAAACATTGTTTATCATGTTTTAAATAAGATTTTAAGCATTTTCTCTTTATAAACATTATAATAGAGTAGTAGTTTTTCGAGGTGGTGCATCTTTAGTCAATGAATCGTGATTTCAAGTATCGCTGTTTTCCCAATAAACCTGTATTTTTGTTATAAAAAGTACTTCGCTGGTGGTTGTTGCATTAAATCTCCTAAAAGTCTAAAACTTCTTGTCAACAGCTTTTGGAAAAAAACATTTTATTTCAACGCAAAGGAAATTTTTGTTTAAACTTAAAAAAAAATATATCATATTATTATTCATACAAATTCCTTATTATTTTGTGCCATAAAACAATGTATAGAAAAGACATCCCATCCCTGGACACTGCCATATTTTTTCAATAAAAAACTAAAATAAAAACCGAAAACAAATTAAGCCCTTAAAAACATAAATAAACCTGTAAAAATTATGCAAAGGAAACTCAACAAAAGAGAACTGTGTTTTAAAGGAAAATAAATAAATAAATATCCCCTTAAGCAAAAGTTTTAGAAAAAAAAAATTTTTATAGTTATAAAAAAAAATGTTTTTTTATTGTAAACAGGGTAATATAGATAACCTTAAGCAGAGTAAACATTAAATTGGCAAACAACCTAACTTGTAACTAAAATACGTAAATTTTGCGACCCCCAGTTATTACAAATTTTGTTTAAATCTACGAAAGCGCTGTTTCACACGAACACAAAATACTTCAAAATGGTTAGTGGCTCTTGATAAACAATACTTTTATTATATATACATATATATTTTTTTTAATTCTTTATTACATTATTTTTGTTATTTCTCAGTTGTTTCTTAGTTGCTGGCAAAACTTTTTTTTATTTTTTGTTTTTAATTATACTAGAAAACTAAAAAAATGTACCTGTGATAAACATATTTCATTGATATAAACATTTTATTCGTTTATTATTAATACTTTTCTATGAATTTAAAAACATAAAATATTCATTTCATTTTAAAGAAAACCGAAACATATGATAGCGTACTAGAAAATAGTTAAATGTAGTTTTATAAGAAATTCATGAAGACAAAGCAATTTTCAGTTTTAAAAAATCAACTATTTTTAATTCGTAAAAAAGGCAACCACAACTTAAACGCTTTAAATCGAAAAAAATTTTAATTGTTTTCAAAATGAAATAGTTTTACTGTTTGACTTTTCCAAATCTTACACAAAGTTAAGCTCGTGTATGTGTATTGAAAAGAAAAACATATTTTCATATTTTTTTATTGTTTTGTTGGGTTTTTTACAAAAACCGGCAGTTAAAATTTGGAAATTTAACATGTTTGGCTGACCTCAACAAAATAATTTAGAATAAACTTTCTTAATTTTTTATGAGGACTAAGTATTTTTGCCTTAAATCTGGCACTTGGCAAACAGGTAATAATAATCAATAATCAAGTAATTTTTACTTAATCAAGTACTTTCTACAATAATCAAGTTCTTTTTCTTTAATAATCAATTACATTTTATTAAAGTTCTTCGAGTTCTCTGTGACCGTAAGTAATTTTTAATTGTAAGTTTTCTTCAAAAATATTTGTTAAATCACAGCGACTCTTTTTGGACAACAATGTTATTAAATTTTTATACTAGTTTAATAATTAGAAATTTTTTTTTTTCAAAAAAATCGAAAGTCATGGAAAATTTCAATTATTTTCTGTGATTAATTTTTAATCCTCTTCTTCTCTGTTTTTATGAAATTCATGTTTAATTCCTTTTGTTTGTTGTTCACCAAAAAGACATTATAGAAAAAAAGCTCAGCTGGTGTTGACCATAAGAAAATAAACAGTAATAAAAAGTAGACAAATTTTTACTTCCTCAAAATTGAGAAAGATTTTTAATTACTTCATAGACCAATTTTTAATTATTTTCCCTATAACACGGTTTTTGTGCATTTTTTCAGTTATTAAAACAAAAATCTTTCACATGGGCTTAATTTTGAAAAAAGAACAATTAAAGCTGGCAAAATTTGAGCCTTCACTACTACGAAGTTTTCGATTTAAAGTGGTTATTTAATACCCATATATTTTCTAATACAAATTATTTCTATAGAAATAGATTTAAATGAGTTTTAATAATTCAACAAACCCTTCCTGTAGGTGAAAAATCAAAACTTATTTCTAAAACAAATAAAAAAAAATCGTTATACATAACCTCAAACTAAGAAAATTTCCTATTATCGAAATAAAATATTATAATATTATAATTTTTTTTTTCTTTTTTGCAAATTATAGACTGTTATTTGTTTTAAGAAAAATATTATTGATTTTTATTTTCTCAAATATGGAACTAGTTTTAAAGCAAAAATTTCTAATTAAAAATTAAAACAAAGCAAATATATTTAAGCAGTTAATAACTAAATATAACAATAAATATTTAATTGGTGCATTTACATAAATAAGTTGGTTACATACATTTACTATAAAAAAAAAACCCCACTACATAAATGAAGAAAGAAATAAAATTGTATTGGCAGATGAATAAGTTAATTCTAGCATAAAATTTTAATCCAAATACTTTATGATTTGGTAAAAAAAAAAAAACTATTTGTAAAAAAAACACACTGAACTCAGTTTTATTTTCAAAAATTGTAAACGTTGTAATGAATATTTAAGAGCGAGAAAAAAAAACATTTTTGTTAAGATAGAAAAAAATCAATAACTACAATATGCAAATAATATATTTATAAATAAGTTATAATTAATAAGGACTTCAATAATATGATAATTAAAAAAATAAACAAATAAACAAACAAACAAAATTATGTATTATAACAATTATGAAAATATTCAATAAACCGCAAACAAAATCATTACAAAAATATTAAATAAATTAAAAATTAAATAAAATACTTAATGCCGATTGAAAACAGTCAACAAAAACAGAAAAATTAAAATTCATTAAACTATACATGTTTCAGAAATGTTGTGACCTGCACGACAAAGTGATAAGGTAAGGAAAGCTATACAATGCGAAATATTTCAGACCTGGTACTACATTCAATGCAGGTACAGTGTTCACTTTTTTTAAAAGCGATTCTGATATACTCCATGAATTGTATTGTGGTGAATTGCTAAATCTAGTGCAAATCTTTTTTTGCAGTTATTAGTGATTCTAAACGTTTCTATTTACGGAAGACAAAAAATAGATTTGTGAAATGTTCTATTTAAATTTTAAAATGTTTTATAAATAACCAGGGCTCACCGCACATTTTCCAGAGAAAATATTTTGGCGATAGTTCTTTTTCTTTTTGGCTGAGGATACAGAACTGAACATTGAACATTGAAATTGGCCAACCCTGCAATATTCAGCGTTGCAGAGTTAAAATTGTTAATTAAGATTGGAATAACATTTTAAACGACGTAACACCAGAAAATTCCTTAAACATTATTATAATCAGTTTGTTGTTGCAATTTGGTTTTTGGCAATCAGGTGATTTAAAGCCAAAGGATCTTCACAACAGGCCTGCCTGCAGTTAAGTTTTAAATATCAATTGCAAACATTTTCATTCGCTTGTACAAATACATTGTTATCAACATTATTCTCATACAAAAAATCAGAAATTGGCTCTTATAAACACAGTCACAATGAACAAATATATGACAGCACATATCACATGTTTCCAATTAGCAGTCTGATATCTTCTGAAGCAAATCAAAAAAAAACCTCTACTGGAAGCAAACAATTATTTATGCCATTTTTTGATCAATTACATTTATGCCATAAGCATACAAAACATCAAATATATGACATATTTTTGAGGCATAGACATGCATATAAATAAATATTTGCTCATTTCCAAAAAAAAAAAAAAAAAAAAATCGTGACCACTAAATTTTTGATAGACTTTATAACGAAAAAATATATTAAAAATGCAAATTTATTCATAACAAATAAGAAACAAATAGAAACAACACTTAAAAACATAGCGATTTTACCAGAGCATACTTTAGGATTATGTTTGCTCAATGATCAAATACTGCTTTTACGGCAGATATTTACTTGCTTTGGCATAACCTTTGTAAATAAACAAGTTGTTTGCTGTAGATTTTATATTTGCTTAATGAGCAAACATAAACTTAAAATATTTGGTTATGTGTATGTTTGCTCAATGAGCAAACATCACCTTCAAATACTCTGTCTTAGAATTTCGAGTTTTGAGTCTAGTTTTTCTTTGTTGTTTTTGTATGTTGCAGTGTTTATAAATAAATATGAGTTTGAATCAATTATATGCTTGAATTTGTCCAAAATAAAGGTCAACAAAAACTAGTGGTCACGTTTTTTTTTGCAAAATATTTTCCAGTATTAGTCTATTACTTACTGTATCTTCAGCATAATATTTAGTTGATTTAATAAGGAAATTCATGACAACAAGCACAGAGAGATATTTAATTTTAAAAAAATAACTTTTGCTCAAGTTATTGCTTGTGGTGGACTTCAAATTGTTTTGCATACCCTCTATACGAAGTATTTTTATATACAATTTTCTAGCTCTTCGAACCAGATGTTTTTCTTTATATCTATCAAAATCGTTTAGTTTATAAATAGCATCTGGGAGCAAAAGTCGATTTTCGATGAACAACTTTGTTTTGTATTAGTGAGCAAATATTAGTGAAATATTTTCATTAAAATTAAAAACCGAAATTCTTTCCATATAGTTTTTTGGCGCTGTGGCTGTTTGATAGTAATATACTATACAAATTGCTTTCATTGTTCACATTTTTGGTACAGTGAACTTGTAATTTTTTTTTGTCTCTTTATCAAATAATTAATTAGTGCAAAAGTGCTTTGCAGTCTGAACTAGTAATCGAAAATTTGAAGATAATGCATACAACAGAAAGTTTTTCTGAACTAAGGCGTTAGAAAACCAATAAATTTTTTTATTAAGTCAAACAAAATATTGGCTTAAGATTTTTGTAGGACTAAACACTTTTCTGTATTTTTTTTATCAAAAAATTAGTTTTTACTGGTCATGGGACCCAACTGCTCTTTTTGTGCCCAGTTGCATACTAGTTGAGCTGTCAGCGTTTTTTGCACCATTTGTGTAAATTGCTTTATGATAAGCGAGTTTTTTGATCAATCTTTTTTTGTCACTCTGTTTCTATTTAGTAGGTATTTATTTAATTAAATTTTTTTCGCTTACATACAAAAAAAATTAATTCCATTTCATATCTAAATTAAAAAAATTTCGAATGGAGATTTTCAAATAAAACACATATAATAAATACTTTATTTTCTTTTTTTTTTTTTAATACAAGCATTTATCTCTAAAGGTACAATCAGACTACTAAATATTAGCCGTCGAATAACAGGACCACTGTTTTCTAGCTTTGGTCAGGTATATGATTACAAACAACTAAAAATGCAGATGCAAGAGAAGGCTTCCATGTTGCGCGGTTAATGGACAAAAGCAAATATAATATAAACAAATATTTGAAAAGAAAATCTTTGCTTTGTTGCGGGCGTTTGAACTAGTTGTCGAAGAACTTTTGCCACTCGAGTGAAACTATTTCAAAATTATGCATTCTGAATGCAGCAACTGCTTCTTCATTTGGGGCCAAGTGAAGGCTATACGGCAGATGGCTCATCAGATCAATGTCTTGGGCTCTCAAAAATGAAGTTGTTTGAGCTGATATGTGCGAGCTCGCATTGTCTTGGTGAAGAGTAAATCGCCTTTGGCGATTAGTTAACCTGACTTCTAGGAAGACACCTGGAATGCAAATCGTTGTGTAGCACTCAGAATTGAGTCTTCTGTGTTGTTGTATTGTTCTAGTGGTGTGGTTGCGGCTTGTCTAGTTTCCTCTTAAAAAAGGAGAGACAGCAACTGATTTTGCACGACCTTCGCGAAACTTATCTTGAAGTGAACTACGACCACGATTGAATTCACCATGATATGGATAGATGCTGCTCCTTGATGGAGCTTCAATGCCAAAAATAGAATTAAGTTTGTCTATGCACTGTTGCTAAGTTAATCTATGCCGAAAGTTGTAAAAATTATTAGCACGAATATGTTCACGATTTAATTCTATTCTTGGGACAAGAATCGCTGTCAGCTGCCAGATTACTGCGCTAGCGTTTCCAAGTCCCGAAACATAAAAGGCAACCTCTGCGTGATTGCGAATTATTTCATGTTTTTACAAAAATTAAGCAAATGTATACAGCTATCTATTTTTAACATCACCTTGAAATAAAAGCAAATTTCATTTGTTTCATTTTTATGTTGTTCAAAAACGTCATCAAGAGGGCACTGCAACTCTTTCGAAAGCCTTAAAAAAAGGAAAAAAAATTTTAGAAAAATTTCGAGAACCACTGATAAATGCTGGCCTGTAATTAAAAGCTGCCAAAGGGGTTCAGTCTTCACTCACTTTTTTGTACCTTCCTTCTCATCTGTTTATAATAATAAAAACATTTATTAAATGTGACCTTATCACTTTGTCGTTTATGTTCCATCGTAAAAAGTTTAAATTAAAATGAGTTTACAATTGTATAATAAAAATTTACAAATAATAATTCATTAACAAACACTTTTTTCCCTGATTGTGCGTGTTCATTTAAAACCTTCAAAAAATATAAATCAATTAATTGTAGATCCTGTTTTAACACCCACACACACACACACACTTCATCACTTCTCACATTGACTCATTTAAACCATGTATTTATAACAACAAGTGTATTCTATGTAATTTATATAAATAATAACAACAAAAAAACTAAAAAAAAATTATACGGTATTAATTGAATTTCATATTTAATTAATTTGTAGAAAATAAATTAAAAACTAAAAAAAACAGAAGTGGCGCCAAGCTCACTTGCACCTGTAAAAGGCGTTATGGAAAAAAATACACACACATACTGAATGAAAACACATGAGAAAAGATCATAATGGAAAAACCAACTACTCAATTTGTAATTCATATAAATATTTAAGTTAAAAAATAATTAGTAACTAATAAATAAATTATTTAATAAAAATCAAATAAAATAAAATAAAAACACATTTTACATGGAATGTTAAATAAAATAAATAAAAAAGTGTTTTTATTCAAATAATCTAAAGGACTTAGACACACAAGGAAAGCGGCTTCTAACCATAAGAAAAAAATATCAAATCTCTGGAACACGAAAACTATTTTGGAAAAAATCTACCGTTAAGACTTCCCCCGCACAAAATGGCCTTCAAATCAAACATAAAAATATTCTGAACAAGTAAAGTTCAGCTGAAGCCCGATTAGGTATTTGACAATAAGAAATCGGAAACAACGTTTATATTATTAGAATTAATGTTCAAAAAATTGTTGCAATCGGCACAAAGTTGAAAAGCGTTCTCAGCACTGGATGCAATTACAACAAACACAAAAATTAAGCGCAAATCCATTGCATGTTAGCGAACGAGTAAGAGATAAATTCCAATCAAGAAAACACATAAAAAAACAGAACTTTTCTTTTATATTGAATGTTGAGTACTAGATTA
Organism: Sturmia bella; assembly: GCA_963662145.1. Lineage (NCBI taxonomy): Eukaryota > Metazoa > Arthropoda > Insecta > Diptera > Tachinidae > Sturmia > Sturmia bella. Next base: position 18,924,961 of record OY759172.1, on the reverse strand, counting down.
AACAGAGACAGTCAGTAGTGAAGCATTCAGGTGGTGGAATTGCTAAAGCGTTGCTGCTTAAAAATGGTATGAAATTAGTTATGACCTGGATTCGAAGCAATTTGGGTGCTGATGATCAGCGTAGTGCACGTGAAACAGCCATGATATGTTCTCCAGCCAATAAGGCTTCAAATTTACTTTTCTTGTCTTCTTTAAAATAAATGGTGATCACTAAAATTTTAGCAAAAAATTATAACTCGTTCAATTCTGAGGAAGTAAAAATGAACTCGATATAATAATTAAAAACTTAAAGTATATTATATGAAATAACTTCAGTTGGCAGCAGCACTTTGTACTTAACAATAATGCAGTAGCTAGCTGGGGGACATCCAGCTTGGAAGATTATGTTGCTCATGGGCCTAGTTGTTTTAAGAGAATCGTTAAATCGCATAAATGAGCTCTCAGCAAGGTTTGTTAAGAAATAAAGTTGTCTGCGATTTTTGTATTGAAAATTAGAGTAATCGATAAAAAAAATTTATAAAAAAAGAAAACATATCATTACGTTTTGCATAAACTTTTCCACAGCGTAATTGAGTTGCAACAAATTTTCTACAGAAGAAAAACATGTCTGTTAGTTTTATATAGAAGCCAGAACTGGCAGAAAAATCGTATGTACTAAATAAAGTTATAGATAATCGTTAAAATCAAAATGAATTTTTTGGGTAAAAGCATCTACTATACGCAACTTTTCTGAAAAAAGCCCAGCTTGAAACTATAAAAATTGGTCGATATTATACAAGGTGGCACAAAAGTAATCCTCCTGTCAGAAAAAGCAATAAGTTTTGCGATTGGCCCCTAATGTCAGTTCTGTTTTGACATTTGTGTAGAAAACACATGCGAAATACACGTTAAAAAACAATGTTACGCTACACTGCTCCAGAATGCGGAATATTGGTGACTATTTATTTTACCAATAATCGGTCGGTGACTTTGGCACAATGTGACTTTCATCGCAGATTTCCTGGCCGTCCAACGCCTACTGGTGAAACACTGCGACGTTTAGCCGCTCACCTCGAAGAGACTGGCACAACACGAGATGCTGCAGACCCCGGAGTAGCCGACCCTGCAGTCGCGGGCTTATCTCAACAAGCCTCAGACTCTTGCATGTGAGGACCTATCGCCGGAAGTTTTGGCCAATGGGATGGAAAATGCTATAAAAAGGTCTCAAATGACAATCAACTGTGGCGATACAATTTAGATGTCCTTGTGTGGTGAGAAACTTTCACGTGGTGGTATCGAAAAAATAAATAAAACCCATAATGAATGTGTTTGATAAAATTACGACAGAAGTTGTATTACAACTTGGTTGGCTGAGTGGCAAGATTATTGCCTTAGAAACATGAGCCTCTGAGTTCCAGAATAGTTGCTGAGAAGGCCTCACTTCTTCTCAGCAACAGGCTTCGAAACAGCTAATTGTTCCCAAGCTAATGGCTTAAGATGTTTCCAATGTCTTGTATCATTAATATAAATGACAACAATAATATAAAATGAATATAAATATAAATGATAACTAAATGTAAAATATTTTTAAATGTTTATTAAAAAAAACCCTCAAGGAATATTTTTATGAAAATACATAACAAAGTGGTGGTAATCTTTTATTAATTTTACTTATAACAATAAATTGTTTGCACAATCAGTTAAAATTTGTAGAAAAGTTATATGTAACTGTACTAGAGAAAACTAAAGGTGTCCATAAAATTATTGATCCAGGCCCGTAAAACTGAAATAAGCAAAAATTCGTTACTGGGACCCCACCTATAAATTTTCAATGGCTTTCAATTTCAAACATATATTTTTTTCATCAACTACTGCTTACTTTGACCTCCTTAGAAAAACATAAAATTTACTGGCAGCAACAACAAAGTAATTAAAATCAACAAAGCAACAACAACAAGAAGATTAAAACAACTTTAATAAAATGAGCTTTTGTAAATAGACAAAGAATGAAAAACAAACCAAACAAATAGGCAACTTAAAGGAAAACATTTAAAATCTAGTTAAACAGCAACAAAATGAACAATTGTAACAAAAAAAAAAAACAAAATCAAATAAGCAAAACAAAGAGAAATGAAAAAGAAATGCAGCATGACAGATCGGATTCTTTTGTCAGCGTTGACTAGAAAATAAATACAAAAGCAGACTACCAGGCAGGAGATGAATTACAGGTATGGTTGACATGCTTTAGAGAATACAATTTAAGGCAACACAAAACGGAGAAGCAGGTCAATCCAATGAAACTGTGTCCTTTCCATAAATCTCATGCTCCTTAAAATATGCCATAAAAGTATTAAATTTTTATTAAATCATATATGATTCCTTAAAATATGCCATAGAAAATTTGTATAATATAGAATATCGGAATATCCTTTTATTACCACACATTATTCAATGTTATATTCTGCCCTGGTGGCACAACATTTTCTTTCTTTAATTGAATTTGTAAAAAAAAAATTGTGGAGATGAAATTTAAAATTCTTCACTTTATTTTTCTTATTTTATTCAATTGTATTCCCTTGACTTTTTGCTGCCAGTGCCTTATCAGCATTTTCTGAGCATTACTGACCATTTCAGGACAAAACTTTCTTCTGTATTTACTTTCGTTTCGTATTTATAAGGAGAATTCATAATGTTGCGGTTAGTGACAGCAAAATGTAAGTGCTTTTGACAATTCTTTCTTGTTTTCTCTGCTTGTTTTTTTCCTCTTCTTCTGAAGGGCATAATTGTATGCTTTTAATGTTAAGTAATGGTGTGTACTTGTAGTTGCATTTCTGTATCGGTTTTAATGTCAAATTAAATACACTTAAATTTTTTTTAAAGAAAAAAAATTAATGTGTTACAATTCAAGAACTTATAAAATTGGAGGGCGTGTAAAACTGGTTTTTCATTCAAACATTTATTTAAGACACACTTTAAGTAGACATGTTTGTTTTGTTCTGATGTGCAACCTTTTATTTGGGGTTATCGACAAATTTATAAAAAAAAAAAAAGCTCGTCGGATACCCCTGCGATTAAAATAAAGAAAAAAGTGAAAAGTTGACTGTAAGAAAATAAAATTAACCATAATACTTTTGCAAAAGAGTATAGATCTGATAACTTTATAATTTTTTATGCCAACAACTAATTCATCGACTACATTTCTATAAAGATTAAAATTAAAGGTAACTATAACAAAAATCTAATAAATACAGTTACCAATAATTTTCCTATAAAAAAGCAATTTTATCGTTATTTTTAAACAATAAGTACGTACCGATAAATTATTTTCCATAAAGTAAATTATCGGTAATTTTTTCGCAGGAAAACAAGGTTATCGATAATTTTTTCTACTGAAAAATAATAACCTTTTTACACTGACGTACATCTCACATCTTTCATCAGTTTGCAAAGATATTTCTATCTTCCCATAACAATTATACAGGGCAAAAATGCTACTCTTTCTACATCAACAGAAGATGATCCTTTCTCATTTTGTTGCATCTTACATCTTTCGATTTTTTAAGCGCCATCACTAAAAAAAATTGCAGAAAATCGATTGCTTTTGTACCATCACCAGCAAAATTATATTTCTTAATTTAATTAATAATTAATTATAAATGAATTTATTTGAATTGCAGTGTAAAAGAAAGCTGGTGTTCTCATCGCATGGTCCATCGATATGGAGAACATGTTGCTTGGCCTATGGAAAGAAAAAAATCGAAGTCCTCCTCCAAGTCCATTTTAAATTTTTGGAACGAAGTTCCTTAACGCGGCTTGCTGGTAGTGGAAATTAGTAGAAATCGTCACGAAAGCGTGTGAGCTGTTTATATGTATTGGTGTACTGTCGAAAAGCAATTGTGTATCATTGGCGGTGTCTCCACTGACAGCAGCGGAGACACCTACCAATAAATATTAATTAGTTTGAAAACGTTCCAAAGATTTAAAGAATCATAAAATTTAAAAATTTCAAAAATAACACAAAATAAAACATACAGATTTCACCTTGTATTACATTCAAAGATGAAAAAAAAAACGTAAGGAACTTCGTTCCTAACGGGGGTCGCCCGACCGCATTTCTTTTTTTTTTTCACAAAAATTTTGCGTCTTTTAATTTTGCACCTGTTCGAGTGTTCGCTTACATAAACTTAGCACAAAAATAAGTTTAAAGATTTGAGGTTTATCTTAAATATAATTATCTAAACGCTCGAATAGATTGCAAAGCATGAAACTGGCAACTCGAGATTGAATAAAAAGGCTCAAAGATTAAAATGAAATTAATATTGTTTTTTTGGTAAAAGATTTGCTACAAGAGAAAGCAAAACATAAATCCTTGACCCCAAAATAGAGCTCACAAATTTTTCTTAAGGACCTGAGAAATCACAAAATAGCAGCTGTCATAAAAGTTTCTCTCTTTTAAAGTTTAGCTAAAAGAAAAGTCACCTGAATTCCGTAGCTACCATACTTAACACATTTTGTTTTGTCTTAAATATTCTTTCGTAAAAACTACATTTCATTACAAAGTTAAAAACTTAAAGCTGTTTTTTTTTTTGTATTGTACCATAAGGATTTGAAAACTTTTCGTACTTAAAATACGTTTTTTTTTTCTTGTGCAGTAAAAAAAGAATAAAATAACTAAAAGAAATACTTAAGCAAGAAAGAAAAAAAAAATGCCCATAAATAATCACTGGACCATAATTATTATGCTTAACGTGTTACACAAAATGAATGTCATTAACGTTAACACATAAAAGGCCTCTTGTGGCCCTCCCCCTTCCCTACCACCTCCTCACGGCTGTGTGTGCTTTAATAATGGCATTGTATAAAACATTTCACTTACTTACTGGTCCATAGTTGGAGAGCAACAAAATCCTAGAAAAGAAGAAAAATTGTCTGTAACCGTTTCCCTTGTACTGCTGTGTGTAGCAAAAACAGTGAAAGCTCTTTGGCAGCTTGAACAAATATGAGTACAAAAGAAGTACAGAGAGTGAATGTATAAGTGTGTGTATGTGTGTTTGTTCATTGTTTGTTAATGCTTAGATTTCTATGGTTTATGTTTTCCGGTCATTGTCAACACACTCAGCAGCAACACATTATTTTCATATGAATGTATCTTACCTACTCACATCCTAGTTTAGCCGGCAGATGGATGTTGGGTCAAAGCAGGCAAGATATGTTCAGTGATAAGGTATGATAAAGTGATCAGCAAGAAAACTAAACATATGCGTATTAAATATACACTCAAAACTGAAAAATATGATCTAAAAACGAAATCATGTAGAAATGCTAAGCTGGCTTGGAAATAAAATAAATAGTTAATTCTAAGTTTTTGTTAAAATTGACGTCGAGTGTCTGTAAAGAATCGTCAATGAATTTTTCAATCTCATGTAACATTTAATATAAAAATTTTCATAAGAGTCCATTTAAATTTTAAATTGAAGAAGAAATCATATAAATGGCCACGTCGTCGAAAATATAGCAGATAACAAGAAACGAATGTATTACTGGAAAATGGAGCGAAAATGTCCATATGTGAACATCAATGCTAATGTAAATTGGCTAATGCCAATGCTAATGTGAATGCCGATTTCCAAAGTCAGTGCTAATGCCACTGCTAGTACAAATTTGAATTCAAATGCTACTGGTAATGCCCTTCTTAATACTAATGTTAATGCCAATGACAATGTCAACGCTTATGCCAATGCTAACACCAAATTAAATGCTAATATAAACATAAATTTCAAAGCACAAGGCAATGTCAATAGGCACAATGTCAATATCAAGTTCATCGCATATCATAATGACAATGTTTGTGGTAATAATAATCTTAATGTTAATACTAGCATGAATTCTAGAGGCAGTGCTCATACCAATGCTAATTCCAATGGTATTTTTACTGTTAAGCTCAAGGTTAATACTATTTCCAATGCCAACGGTAATGTCAGTACTAATACCAATGATAATGTCAATGCCAAGCTAAACCCTACTACTATCGCCAAGCTATCCTAATTTTTGAATAAAATAAATGCCCAGCATAACGCTGCTACTAATGACAATGCTATTGTTAAAGCAAATAACAGAGCTAGTACTGATGAGAGTGATACGGAAAATGCTAATGCTAACACCAAACTAAATGCTAGTGTCACTGCAAATGCTGATCGTAATGCTAGTGTCAAGCTCATCGCAAATGCTAATGACATTGCTAATATTAATGCTAGTGTAAATTCTAAAATCAATGCTAATGTCAATGCTAATGCTACTGCTTATTTCAATAGCAAGCTCAACACTAGTGATGTTACTTGTTCCAATGCTAATGGCAATGATAATGACAATGCCAATAAAAATTACAATCCTAATTAGCAATGATAAAATAAATACCAAGCTTAGGGCCAATACTAATGCCAATGCTAATGTTTAAACTAATATTAATGCCAATGAGGTTGCTAATGTTACTGTAAATGCTAATGCTAAAGACGAAATGAGTGCTAGCACCCATTTCCAATGCTTATGACAACGAAAATGCTTTTTTTTTTTAGTGGTAATTCCAACGATAATGTCATGTCTTGTCATGTTATGTTGTCTTAGTTTATATTATCATTTGCATGTGGACTCATACTTATGAATAATAAAAAAAACTTTCGAATTTTAATAACGCTCAACTTCATTAGAATTCGATATGAAATCGGAATTAGTATCATTAAATAAAATTTTATTGTTTTTTTGCTCAAACTTTAATTTATATCGATTTTAGGTGTCACAGAATCCATAATTATACGGTTTTTTGTTTAAAATCATGCCAGTAGCTGGCACCGGAAATGGTTTTTATATCTTTTATATTATAATAGTCATTATGCGAAGTGATTTAAAAAATATTAGAAAAAACATTTTCCTGGAGACGATTTTCAAAGAGGTATCGAATAATCGAAGATTTTAATAATAATTTAAATTAAAACGCAACAGAGCTCAAGCTCAAGAAAAACTAATAGTAAGAGTTGGAAAACGTGCAACATTTTTAATTATTTTTAAACCAAGTGGTCCACACTATTTCTAGGGTCGTATTTTATAAATTTATTTTTGTAAAATACTTTCAATAAATAAAAAAAAAATAAAAAATAAACTATTTCCTTTAGAGCCTGTGTGAAGACATTATTTGACTGCTTTTCACAGAAATTGTTTGGTATAGTCGTTCTCTTTCTTTCTACTAAAAGCTTTAGGAGCAAGAAGTATTATGATCTGAAAATCGCAGGCTTTGAAGCAAGTTGTATGTATTTCTATTGACTGTCTTGATGTCGATGTTGGTCATTGTCAAAAATGCTTAAAGGCAAATCAAGAGCGCAGTATTTGTTATTATTATTTAGCTTGAAATAGTTGTAAGCATATAAGATGCTTTTCTAGTGCCTGGCAATTGTTCATCTACAACAAAGCCAAACAAAATATGAGAACTTGATATCCTTTCACGAACTCAATTCAAAAACGGCTAATTAAAGCATATTAATAACAAAACAATAGTTCTTGATTTGCTGTTTGTTTTGTTAGTGCCTTTTCAAAGTGGTTATGCAGAGCGGCTGCCCGTGTAACTTGGTATTAAAAGGAAGAAATCGCCTTTTGATTTAAGGATATTGAAGTAAAGCTTGTTTATATGCATTCATTAAACTTGAAATTTTTTAAATAAGCGCTGTTAAAGTGACTAGAAGCTAGATTGGAGACTAAATCACGATATCACCTGCAGCTCCGGGGATCACTTACTTCAGCAGTTTTATATGCCAGCCATTTTGAAAATAGATTATTTTATAGTATTTTGCGTTAGGCCAAACTCTTCTTACTTTAGCTAAATATTTATTATTTGTTGCATAAGAAAAAAACCTTGTAAATTGAAATTTTCATAAAATATTTAATTCGCTTGTCACTCATCTAATCTGCGAGCATGGCAAAGCAATTATTTTCATTCACAAACAACTGCAATTATTTTGACATTTCCATTGTTTTTCCATTCAATCTTCTATTTTTCATACTTACACTTAAGTTTTTTAACTGACATTTTGGCATGATTTTTTTATACTATATAACTGTAATCCTTTTGAAGCAAACAGCAATCCCACAAAAAAATAATGACTATCACCAGCAAAAAGTAATAAGAATTATATAAAAAAAAAATAAAGCCCACAACGTCAAGTCAAACAATTGCCAAACTGAAAACTGCAATGCGCCATAGATTTTCGACGTGCAAGAATCTAACAACCCACATTTCTATAACTGACATATTTTCATTCGAAAGAGAAAAAGAAAAGAGTGCAAAAAAAAAGAAAAAGAAATGCACTTAAAATTACTATAATTTTCTTAGCATAGAAATAGGAGCAGGCAAAAACAGAAGAGCACACAATTTCAACAATTTTCCAGCAACTGAATACAGCTGTCGGAATGGACATTTACGTTCTATGTGGAAATTGTTGCAAGAAGCCTCATTTATTTTGTTTTCCTTTTTCAGCGTTGCCATGGTGCTGACTTGCCTTCTTGCTCCCTTTTGTCAGTGTTAAGCTTTATAATCTGCTTAGGTTAAAATACAAGCAGTTAAAGGCTGTGTCAAATGTTTGACAATTGTTTTCAAACATTTAAAGGCAGAGCAACAAGATTGAATGCAATAAAAAAAGGGTATACAAAATACTTACATATGTATATCGTGCTGCAATTAAAATTTTATAGAATATGGCCATTGTTTTTCTTTAGATTTTATTGCTCAATGCCAAGCACACTTTAGGGTGCTGTTAGGGTATGAAAACTTAAGCATAATTTAGGGCGCTGTAATATTGTAAAGGAAATACTAAGTTTTAGCGAAAATACAGGCAAAAGGAAAAATTCTAAAATTTAATTAGAAAAAAAAACGATTGAGAAGCAAGTGCGTTTTTTTATGATTTTTCTAATTTTTTAACTCATTTTTATAACGCCGAACAATATCGTGCCTTATTAAAAGTCCTTGGGAAAATAAAATTGATTTGCAAAGTAAAGTTATATACAACAAATTTTGAAGGGCGAGACAGACAACGTATTTTTTAAAATATACCTACTTTTACTTTCAAGAAATATGCAGGTAGCACGTAGCAAAAGAGTGCAATAATATGAAGTCTACTTGTTATTCTATTTTATAACATACATAATGATTTTATTATTCATTGAGATATACACAGGTAGCTATTGCATGCCAATAAGACAAGCTATTGGTAAACTTTTTGGCAATAACGGCAAGAAGAGGTGAAGGTGGTGCTTTCGCAGCAGTATTCAGGTAGCAGGTAGTAAAAGGCTGCCCAAAGTCTACTTGTTATTTTAGCTTATAAGAAACATAATTCCTTGATTATTTTTTTAAATGTATCTCTTGCATGCTACTGAGATCAGCGATTGCTTCAGTTTTAGGCAATGACAGCAAAAAAGTGTGTGTGTGTGTGTGTTTTTTTTTTGCCAAAATAGATATTTTTGCTTTTTTGGGAGAAAACACACAAATTTAAAAAAGTGAGAACTCATTTCATTACTATTACATGCAGCTATATGAGTAAATAAAAAAAATGAAAAATTTTAGCTAACTTATATTTTTTATAAATTTTCTAAAATCAAAAGTTTGGCCACTTTTCAAAAAAAAAATTTTTTTATTATTTCCTAATAACGTTAATTAATTTCTATTATTTGAACTTTTTCTTTTATAATTATTTCTGTAAATTAGACAAAGAAAACATCAAAGACATTTAGCAGGATGGACAACTAGTTGTTTCGAAGCCGCCACACTTTCTCGTCAGCACCCGTCTTTGAACTCAGGGGCTCATGTTTCTAAAGCGACAACCATGCCTCTCAGAAAATATACAACAACTTATTTACTAGTTTCGGTAGAAAACAAATTTTGGGTGTTTTCTATTCGTTAAACATTTACTATAGATTTATTTCAAGTTGAAATTTTAAGTACCGTTTTTGATGAAATGAGTGACAACTTTGAACACTATATGGCCACTACGTATTGTTTTATCGCTTTTTGTTGACAAAGTCGTCAACAATCTGTTTAGTCTTTTCACTTAAAGGTAACCCATAATTAAATCTTGGCATGCCACCGTATTGCATCATGCACATGCATGCCATGGCCAACTGGTCGCGTACATCAGTATACGTGTGCACACAAATACATGCAAATGTGAACGCATGCTTTTTAATTGCCTTATTATCGTATTTCGCTGATATTGTGCTAAAACATGTGATTCATTTGGGTACACAGAAAAGATTCTTGCTGAAATTTTGTTAGTCGAGGTATGTATGTATATTACACTGTTCTGCAAAATAACATTTTTTGGTGGGGTTTTAAATAAAAATATGTAATTGTTAAATTTACTATTCAAGCTCTTGATCTTTGGTTTTTTTTATAAACAATAATTTTAAGCAATTATTTATTTATTTTCAATATTTTGCCAACAATTTGTTGGCATCTTCAGCAAAAAAAAAAAAAAATTAAATAAATAAATATTTGCTTAAAATTATTTTTTATAAAAAAAAACCAAAGATCAAAAGCTTGAATAATTAATTTAACAATCTAAAGATCAAATACTATAAATATAAACCAATAATAATATGTAAACTGTATTCATTTTGGTGCTCTTAATATAAATTTGCTTTCAGTTTTTCCCTATTGAGGAGGATTTTTTTTTCATGGGTGTAGCTGATTTTCCCCATAAATTATAGTGTTACGCCCATATATTTAACCATAATTTGGAAGAACCTTCTCCAGTTTTAGTGAAGAGCACATGAAATGATGCACTATAAAATTTTATTTTAAATACTGGCATACAATTTGTTTCCGTTTTAAAGTTATTCAGAAATCAGTGGCGAAAAATAAATTTTTTAATGCAAAATTTGCCTTCTTCTTGGTGTTTAATATTGAATAAAAACAAGAAAATAAAAATGGGCAGAATTTTACATTTTCCTAAATTCAGCAAAATTAATGAGCCTAAGGCCTCGAAGCCATGGCCTGATATATATTACATTAGTTTATAATTTGTAATTATTCTGTAATGCTTTAAATAAAATAAAAATAAAGATATACACAATTTAAAGCAGGTATTTAAAATAAGCTGAGATTAACTTGCCATCAGTACGTGGCCATAGAACCATACTAATTGCTTCGTTAGTCGGGTGTAGATTTTTGATAAGTGACTTATCTTTCAGTTTGCTAAGCGTTCGTTACGATCTTCCAACCACCAATCGGACCATCTTTGCCACGATTGATCCCTTAAGAAGACTTGTCTGCTGTTTCAGTGAAATAATCCGTTTTATAAAAATATTCGTTTAATTAAAATAGTATTTAATTTATTGTATAACTTATATGTCCTGAAATATTATATGCATCAATAGATTATCATGGAATCATAAAGCTGAAGTAGCAGGATAGCTAATATTCGTAGCAGTATCGGGTCGTATGATATCATTTGGTATCGTTTGTTAGTTCATAAACGTACATACGAGTATATCGACTAAATGTTTGTAATGTTTGCATTTTTTTTTTTTTTGGTTTTCAAAAATATAGAAAATTTTTTGAATAAAATTAATTGAAAAATTGTTTGTGTGCATAGTTTGCGTTCTTTTCCGGTTAAATTTGTAAATTTTTTTTTCAAGCTTGTAAAGAGAAATAAACTCATGGTTGTATGCGTATAACTATACCCCTTAACATGCACCCATTTTTACATGTCAGCCTTAAAGTATGCCTGTTATAGTTGTAAACATTTTCTATGGAAATTCCACGGCATACACACAAGGGAAACTTCGGTTTTAATTAGTTGCGCAAATAATTTTTACTTTTTTCTTGCGATGTTGTTGTTGCTGTTGCTGTTGCTGCTGCTTTATTGTTTGTTTGCTTAACATGTTTTCTATACATAAACCAAAAAACCAGTTGTAGCTTTTAACAGAAAAGAAATTTAAAAAAAGAATAAATAAATACAAAAATTTTTTACGTCCTGCTTAAATAGCCAGTCAGCCAATACAAACGAAAAGCAGCAGGTTTGGGCAGGCATCAAACCAATACGTGCAGTCAGCTGGCAGGCAGGCAAGCGTAAGCCTAAAAGGTGAATAAACATGTAAATTAATTTTTTTGCCTATAAACTTGCAAACACAACAAAAAAAACAGTGGGACGATTTGCGAAATTATCCAGGAGAGAAGTCATATAAGTTAAATTATAATGCCCTTAAAAAAATATTCAAAACTGAAACAACTTTTGTTAAAAAAAATACAAATAAAACAAATGTATAATATGAAAAATGAAAGACCCTTAAGTTTTAAATATATGGTGGCAGCTTTAGGCCTTTGCAACCAATAATCTTTACTTCTGCTTTACAATAATTTGTAAACTTAGTAATAATTAGTATCCACGAGTCCGAAAAAACCAAATTAATTACAACAAATAGGTCGAATAAATTAAAATTATTTCTCTATTCGGAAAAATATTTCTCTATTTAGAATCCTTACCAAAATTTTGAGACAAAATTGAATAAAAAGGAAAGTCCGCCAAGAAAGATCAGGCACAATGCAACGAGGAATTAAATCAACATTTTCAACAATGTGAAATCAAATCGTATTTTAGTTCAATGACACGATCCCACTGTTAAATCTCACATTTCATATACAACTGGCATTTTAACTTTTTTGCCCCACACACACACACACACTTACACTGCTTTTTCTTACACAAATAGAAAACAAATAGTGTTTTACTTTTGTTTTTTTTCTTAATTTTTTTTATATGATGGTTCAATTGAAAGTTTAATTATAGTTTTAAGGTATACTCACACATACATTCGTGTTGCCTCCTGCCGTTAAGAAGCCGTTAACTCAGGTCAAACTTAAGTTCATGAAATGGGTTCGTTTTTGATGTTATACTTGGTTGTTTGTATTTAAGTAGTGTTTTCGTTGCGAATCTTTTGTAAAGATTGTGATATAAAATTTGGTTTTACTAATTATTGGAAAATTGCCAAGCAACTGAAAACGTGCAAAAAAAACAGCCTACATACAAATCAACAACTACGAAAAGTTCAAGAAACGTTTAATGAATTTATAATCATTACAAACGAATCTCATTAATAGTCAGTTAAAAATTGATTTATATATCAACATAAAAAAACAAGAAACCAGAAAACAAGTGTAGCATACTCTATAGGATATTGAAAATAGTACAGCACTGACATAAGCTTTAAAAATTGCTTAATTTCAATTGCAAGTATATTAACACATATTTTTGTTTTATATATAAACAATAACTCTTTTTGCTTTTTGCTATGCTATACTAAAAGAGCCCACCTAAAATGCAGCTGAACTACATGGTGCCACGCAGGCTCATTTACGTCGATTTTCCCCTCCCTACAAATTTCTACAGCTGTTCCTAGATCGTTTCATTTAACGTTGTGTTTTTAAATAACTCTCTTTTCTGTCTGTTCTCTAATTGAAAACTTTGTTTTATCAACCTGATATTAAACTTTCGAATATGAAGCGGAGTATACTTTAAGGAATATATAAAAAAACCAATAATTTCTTGGCATGATATATACTTATTATATGCTTGGAATTCCACTGTGTAAAAATCCTATAAATATTTTTTATAAAATATTAACAAAGTAGTAGTAGAAAACACCTGTAATGGGCCAATAATTTTTTAAGTGAATTTCTGCTGATCAAAACTGATGATAAATCAGGTTTGTTTTAAAAACCACTTTATTTGAAAATAGGTGAATCTCAAAAGCAAATTGTATTGTAGCGAATTTCTGCGGCTCTTTTATAATTTTTTGTAAGCTAAAACATGCAAAATATTTTCTAAGGTGACATTTAAAGAAAAAAATCTTGTTTTACTTGCTAGAGAAAATTAACTTTGATTTTAAATCACGTGATTTGCAGATTAGGGCAATTTTAACAATTAAAAATTAATCTTAACAAATTGATGGTCGATATGCACACAGGCCTGTGAAAAACTAGCTTATCTAAAGCATACTTGTGGTAGAAAAAATACAGCATAGTTTTGGGGAGCATGGAAAAAAGTGTGCGATAACTTTTTTATGATTTTGCTTAAAGCTGTCGATGAGACAGCTTAATTTATTTTTATTTGCGATCTATTTTCTACTGAAATATTAAGCGAATATTTTGAATTTAGCCACTAACTTAGCTTATTGAGCTCCAGTGAGTGACACCCCCCCCCCTCCCCCCCCCCCATAAAAAAATAAAAATTATGGAAACTATATATAAAGCTATTTTTGTGCTTATTTTTATTATGTTTTCGTATCGAGTTTAATATTAATTTACATAAGTAAGTTATAAAATGGAAAATTGTTTATTTTAAGTATCAATAGGTCACCATTACTTTTTTTCATAGATTAAATATCTGTTTGTTTCAGTATTATTGGCATACATTTTTAAATAAATTTAAATTTTAAACTTTAATTGGTGGATTTTGAGCTTAACCTATCATATTCTTCGATTGTTAAAATTATTAGCAAAAACGTTTTTTAACTGATCCAAAATCTTCTGTACGAATATATTTTCAAAAGTAAAAAATATTAATGAAAGATCTTGAAAACAAATGCACAAAAAATATTCAAATTTAATAAGTGACCAAAAGTTTTCACAAGCAAAAATATTATTCAAATAATATTAATCGATTAAATTATTCGACTATTTTTAATCGAATAGAATGTGGTCGCACTACCAACAAAATACGTATTTTACAAGTTTCACTTTTAAAAAATTTCGATTAATACTATTCGATTAAAATTAATCGAATAACATTATTCGCGTAAAATTATGCCAAACGATTGCTAATACGCCGAACATTATTAACTTAAATATGTTTTTACAACAAAAGCGAAAAACTGGCATACCAATGTGCCGGCGCCAACAGAATGAGGCCTATTAATTCTCTGTGAAGTTAAAAACAATAAAGATCTGGTAGCATGAAAATATGATTTACATACATAACAGCTTATCGTTCTAAAGGTTACTAAATTGATATTTCATAAAGTGGAAAACAGTGTTTTCGGTATCCAACTTTTTTTTAATAACGACGATTTTAAAACAATAAAACTTATACTAAATTTTAATGTTCTTAATTTTCCGTAAGAACAGTTTTGCGAAAAACAAACTTTGTATAATTCTGCTGTGGAGAAAAATTTATGACTGAAAGAGCTCTGTCATATTTGTTTTATTGATTAGCTCTAATTTATTTCTATATTTGATATTAAGACTAGTAGATAAATTATTCGAGCTTAAGATGTTCTACAAAAATAATTAGAATTAATAGTTATTATTTAGTTTCAATATTTTGACAACACTGTGTAAACATCATCAGGAAAAATAAACCAAGTTGTTGGCAAATACCGAAGATATAATAATTTCTACTTATTTTTTTATAAAAGATCTTAAGCTCGATTAATTTATTTAATAATCCCCTCTATTATTATTTTTATTGCTCTCATCTTCCAGAGCAACAGACAAATTGTAGCAACTGCATTTTTTTTTAGTAATTACTTACTTACTCGTATTGAATGTGATGTCAATGTTTTAAAATAAAAATCTAACCCAGGAGCTGTTTTAATCATCATTTGAATGACATTTTCCTTGTTAAAAGTTGTATTTTAAAATTATTAAAAATAAGAACTTAATTATTTATTTGCTTTAAGAGCCAATTGAAATGTATTAATTCAGGTCCAAAAATGAACCTTTTCAAAAAATATAGACAGCTGAAAAATACAACAAACATTTTTTGAAAAGGTTCGTTTTTGGACCTGAATTAATTATTAAAAATATTTCGCCATGATTGGGCTCATTTATCTTTTTTAAACAAACATTATTCGATTAGAATTTTTCGGTTAAAATTAATCGACTATAATTATTCGATTAAAGACATTCAAGCTAGATAAGTTGTTCAAGACCTTTGGCAACGGAAAATTTTTTCCACTTAACTTAATCGATTAAATGTTAATCGCAATATAGGATATATATTTATGTAAGACTCTTGCAGTTTATATTAATAACTACAAATATTGATGCATGTGCCTTTGGGTTAACTACCTCTTTTATTCACAACTGAGCAACAGAGTTATGAACATGCTCCTTATTTTTAAATTCATTATTTCTTAACGTCTAGCAACCTGCTAGACATATAAAACAAGACACTTAAGTTTATATTACAAAATATATGTACATTTATATACTTAGAAAGCTTGACTGCAAATAAAATTAAATGTGCCAGTATTAGTCTAGAGTCGTGCATGCACCAACATGTTTATTTATGGGTATGCGTAAGTAAGAATCAAGAAAATAAAATGATATGAGCTGGTTATGTTTATAATGATTTTAAAATGAAACATTATGTTTCCTTTGTGGCTGGTAATATGGTTTTATGTGGTTGTTGCTTTGTCGTTGCGAATGCTTGTCAAAATAACAAAAACAACAACAACGAAGGCCATAACGTTAACAAAAATAGCCATCCACCACGTTACATAAAATCTAACAAGGACTTCATGTCCAATTCATTTTTGTATAACAACTCCAACAATTTGACTGTTGCTGATGTTTTCTTTTGATGGCTGTTGTTGCTGCTTCTTTCGCTTTGTTGCTTTTGCCCGGAAAGTTAAGTATAAAATGGCATGATTACACCACATTATATCAGCTTGTTTTGCTGATTTTTAGTTAAGCTTTAAATTCTTTCTGGTTTCGTTTTTGATTACTTTTGTGTATCGTGTGCGGCAGTCAAAGCACTTGGACATTTGTGAATAACAAGAAAACTTGAATAAATTATGAAAATTTGGCATATGAAAAATAGTATTGCATACATTTGGGGCGCTTATCAGGCCACCACATGTCAAAAGGTGTTTTATAATTAATATTCATTTCGTTTGATAAGAAATAGGAAACAGGCTTTGTTAGGTTATATAAAAACAAGCTTTTTAAGATAAATGACTAAAAACGTTTTTAAATTTTGATTATAATACTGGCAGGAAAATGATGTTTGGCTTTCGCTTAAATAAATGTAAGGCGGAATAGAAAATATTTTGGAGTGAAACTGCCAAGTATAAAAAAATTTAGGAGCTAGCAAAAAATCTTCAAAAAAGATTTTAAAATGCTTTACCAAGGTTTTAGTTTTCGATGGGAAAAATATGTGGCGATGTTTCTCTATTGAAAAATCAGTGTTTTGCTTTAATGAATATTATCAAAAAAAAAAAAAAAAAACTTCTGGTGAAAATATTCATTCTCAAGTAAACATCAAAATTTTTGTACACAGAAGCCACAGTACTAAAAATTTTCTATAGCCACAAAATTGCCACAACTTAGTGAACATATCGTTGCTGTTATATAGGATATAATTCGCATTATATTGTAATCCTATGAGTTTTTCATAGTTTATTTAGTTGAGGAAACACCCGCTTTAAAAAATATGCTAGTTAGGGCAAACCTGTATGAGCCCAACTAAATGTTATTTTGAGAAACAGTAACACTTTCTACTTATAAATCTTAACAGGACAAAAAAGAGTTTTTAATTGTGTTTGCGACTTTCTCAAGGAAATTATTTTAAAAAATTTAACCAAACCATTATAAAAATGTTATATTTTACCAGACTGTTCACAAGTCCGCTTTCAAATTCCTTTATCAACATCACTTCAATATATTGTATTCAATTTCAGCATTGAGGTGTTTGCAACTTATAAATTTTCTTTCGCCTAAAATTATGCTCAATTAAATGGATAAAGTTAACTATTTCAAAACGAGCGATAGCTAAAGTTTAAGCTGGCTATTGCTTCTTCTATTATTGACAAAATTGGTTGCATTGTCTTGTTTATTGACCTCATAGGTTCTTGTCTTGGGTAACCACAAGTATGTGATAAAATGTTTATTTAATACTTTCAGTTTGTTAGATGAATGCCTTATAGATAGTCTTTTGTGCAAACATATTAGATAATAAATAATTATGATTTTTATGAAAAACGGTATTTTCGTTTCCTAATCACCTAATATTTTTGAGAGGCTTAAGTTCAGTACAGTTTAAGTTTAGAGTTTGAACTTTATAACCAAAGTGTGTCATCTCGGGTGAATAAAAAATTCTGTGCTAACTAACTATGTTAAGCTGATGATATCGATGTGATAGATTTCACTAACCAAAAGGATTAAGAACATGTTTTCTTTTGCAGCTTACGATACACTGAGCGAAGAATATTTAAATTTCAACTTCTTCAGTTACAGTGATCTACTGTTTTCAAAATGGGGAAGTCCAATATACCATGATTTCCGAAAATTTTTTCTTTGTACAATGGACTCATTTCAGTTTTGTGATAAAAAATCACAGTTGAAAGTGAGAACCAGTTGCTCTGACAGATGTGACTATTCAATCCAAACAATTTAATGTTTGACAAGGAATAGTAAAAAAAATTGAGAGTGATTACACTAGAAAAAAAGGGGGAAAATTTTTCTGACCATGGCTGACCACTATGTATTTTTGATGTCTTATGCATATCCAAGTACAAAAATCATAAAAAATTCAAATTCTATGGAACATTTTTTTTAGAACTTTTTTTTTTTGCTAAAATATGAGATTTTTGTAATGGTTGATCCAGACCTCTAGTCATAACTTAAAAACGGAGTGTCCGATTTTATCTTGTAATACGTAAAAAAATTATAAATTATGCCAACTTTTAGTTTTGTTAAAATTAAATTTTGGTGACGTTTATAATTTTAGAATTATTAAGAAAAACATAAACAAAAATAATAATTTTTTTTTGAAAAATTTAAAAAATTTTGATTTTGAAAAATTAAAAAAAAATATAAATTTGCAAATATTTTCCATGTTTTTATTTACCTATATAGCTGTATGTAATAGCAATAAAATAAGCTATCATTTATGTTTACATATGTGTTAAAATTTATTTTATTCCTAAAAAAGCAAAAATACCCATTTTGGCCAAATTTCAACTAAACCAAATCAAATGTTAAAAGAATGGCTTATTTTCATAAAAAATCTTTCATGTGCATTTTTTTTTATAATTTTCTCTATAAATTCGATTTTTTAACAAAGCCGAAAGATACAGTTGTCTTATGCTTAAAAAAGCTTGACGCTTTTCAATTTATATTGACATAGACTTACTTTTCCTGAATATATCCTGGGCAACGCTGGATGCAACAAAGTCTCTAAGCATTGATTTAATTAAAAAATAAGCAAATTTTTCTATATCAGGCATAAAGCGAAACAGAATAGTCTTAAATTCTACTACAATTATTATTAAATCTATTACCAAGACTCCTATGGCAAAAAAATAATAATAATAATAAATGTAAATTGTTTATGAGCAAAGCAAAAAAAAAAAAAGTTTAAGGTTAAACAATTTTAAAACAATTCCAATTAATAAAACTAAACTTTGGCGGCACAACTTCTTTTATCTGTACATGTTTACAGAATATTTCCGTTTTTTATTTCAAAATTATTTTTCTCAACAGCACATGTTCAGTGTTTGAAACTTTTTGTTAATTTTATTCAAATACGCTACATAAAGCATGTAAAGCATGAAAGTTGGCTGTCGTATATTAATTTTGAAAACTGTATTTTTTACAGAATATTCTGATAAAGATTTTATTAGTTTTTCAGTCCTTACTGCCAACCAAATATCTGCTTATTTGGTATATTAATTTATTGCTAAATTTCCATTATTTTGGATATGAAGTGTGTCTGTAGGATGTGCTTGAATCAGTATTTTTTTTAAGAGGATTTTCTTATTTCATTTTTTTTGTTGCATTTACCTGGCAGCCTTTAAAATTGTTTAAAATCAGAATAAACGAGTAGTACTTATTTTGAGTTTACATACGTATTGCAACAATTTATCAGCAAATAATTTTTCAGCAATTTTGTTGCAACATGTTAGCAAGGAAAACATGTTTTAGTTTCAAACTGATTTTTTGTTTTGCGAGTTGTCGCACAGTGGCAACCAGAAACAAATAAATTGAATGTAAAGGAATTTCATAACATTATGATATGGAATCATGTTGAAAAACATCTGCATATTTTGGTAAAAAAAACAAACAAAAAACGTGACCACTACTTTTTGCTAACCTTTAGTTAAAGCAAATACAGGCGGACAAATAAATACATGAGTACATCAATAAACAAAAACGAATAAAACAAAACGTTAAATTCGTAATTTTTACTAGAGCATATTTTAAGGGTATGCTTCGTCGACTCTGGCGTTTATAGTTTAATTTTGCACATATTCAGTTCATGGCAATCTGCTTTTCGGAGCAATATAAGAGAAGGGGAACCCACATTTTATTACACATTTTTCCGGCAGAGCGGACAAATATGTAAACAACTTCCAATCATCTTTCCTCCCTTCGTTCTTTTTTTTTTTTTTTTGTTTTGTTGATCCTGTACCGACCTCATGCCTTAACTGTTTAGCCCTTAGCTGCCTTAGAAAAACAAAAAGAAAAATATAAAATTTTCACGTGTCTCGGAGAAGAATTGTTGATATGTCGCAGTGCAGCTTTGTTCTCATGCCTAAGAAATTGGTGGCCTTATATCGATTGCTGCATGGACCCACCGCACGATATTCCTCCAATCTTCTATAAAAGTTGATTGACAGTTTAAGTTGCATATTTTAGGGCATACACTCATCATTAAAAAATATAGCCTAACAGCTGTAATTAATTAATTTTTCAGCTGCGAATGTGACTTTGTAATTAAGGTCACCTGAATTACATTTGGTGCATAGTATTGGTTCACTTTGCGGCCAAAACTATATAACAAGATGCTGGTGCATATTATTATCACATTTATAGCTATAGTTGCATATATTAAGGCACACAATTTTATTAGAAAAATTATTGCCTAACATACAAAAAGGAACAAGTCACATTTTCTGCTTGAATCTGGTTAGTATTTAAATAAGCTGCTTAAGTTAGGTATTGGTTTTTATTATAACAATAATTAAGATTTTTATTGCATACTTTAAGGTTAATAAAATGTGGCCCCAGACTTAGCTATTTCTAAATAACCTTCTTTATCTGGTCCACTAGTAAACTAAAACGTAATACCAAAATGCAGATGTATATCAACTACACCTTTGTATACTTTTCTTTTCATGTCTCAAGGCCTACACTGATAATATGTAAACAAAATTTGCATATTTTAGGGCTCACATAGATACTTCATTAAAAAGATGTTTCTTTTTATTATTTGAACATTCAAATATGAAGTTAATTAATTATTTGCTTCCTGTAATATGAAAAAAATTTAAAAGTCTCAATAAAATTAACTTAACTGACTTAACTTAATTATTTGCTTTAAGAGCAATTTAATTGAAATGTATTAATTTAGGTCCAAAATATCAGCTGAAAAAGCCAGATAACATTTTGTAAAAAGGGTGCATTTTTGGACCTGAATTAATTATTAATGAACTACAAAATAGCATTTCCTTTCGTAAGATTCTTACTACTAAGAACAACTTTCCACCTGTAAAATTATAAATGTATCTGCTTTGATGTCTGATGGCAGCTTCGGCAAAATGTGATGCAGATATGGAAATGGCTTTCCATAAGAGCATTATTCTTCCCCCTAAAACGAACCACTGCAATAAGTGAACGTCACTATGTCTTAAAATGTTATGAGCAGCAATTAGCGTGATGTCATTTAAAATATTTGATAAAGAGAGTATATAAAAACGCTAGTTGTTTAAATTATAGGTAAAGTGCTAATTGGAAAAATATTGGCAAATTTCAGTGTTGTGTAAAGGCTACATAGAAATCAGCCCAAAATAACAAATGATAAATAACAAAAATTTAATAATAAAAAAATATGTTTATTAGAACTAAAGCGAATTCAAGCTCAATGTATTAATCACACGAAAAGCACACATTCGCTTTAAAATGAGGTCGTGTTTTTTCGTTTGACTTGAAAAAGTCAAGCTCTTTACTTTTGTAATTATTTAAGTTTTAAAAAAATTTATACACACATATTTCTTCTTTTATTTTTGTATTTTGTTTTTTAACTTTGTCGGTTTCTTTTCTGTATTTTGTTGTCTGTTACATTTTTGTTAAAATTTCCTAAATATAGTGCCACTGTAATTTCTATAAAATTGTTATACTATATAACAAGGTATTTCAAACTATAATGCATACTGTATACATGTAAATATTTGCAAACGGGTGGGGGAGGGGAGAGGCTGAGTACATGAGAATACATTTTCTTACTTTTCGCTACTAAAACACGTTTATGTAAAACTAACAACTACAACTGTAGTTAAATACGATATGAAAAGCAACAAAAATTGTGATTTAATCCGCTTACAGCCATGAAAGATAAGCTTAAAAATGCAACATGATGGTGGTGTGCGTGTGTATTTGTGCATGTATGTAAGCGGTTTGTATTTTAAATAAATGGTTTGGTTGTTGAAATCGTGTGCTGATTGTTTAGTTTAAGGAGAATTTTTTATTTTCCATAAAAAATATTAGCAACACAACCACACAATATTGTTATGCGCCTAAATGCAGGCACTGTATTAAAGTAAATGTTTTGTTAGTTTTCTATTTAGAGCTTTGTGAAATGTATTTCACTCTAATACCACAAATGCGTGTTACATAAAAAATAGCTTGCCCTCCCCTTCAGCCAGATTGACCACATTTAATTTCTTTTTTACCAGTTGGGAGTCATAAGACGTAATGAAAGGCTTAATAAATTATTTAAATTGACATATACTATGTAAAGGATTTTATTTTTAAATTGTACAAATAAAGCAGGAGGTCTATGAATTGAAATAGAAATTATACATGCTGGTGTGCTTGTGCGTTTTTTATGGCAAATTGGAAGAGTTTTATTGAAACAATTACAAGACACAATAATGGCTGTAAAAGTGTCACTGACCTATTGGGCAAATATTTTTGAGATTTGTAGCTGATAGTTTTTCTATATTATTACATATTGGCGCTTTGTTGATTCCTAATTTGCAATTGATATTCCAATACACTGCTCTGCTATTTGTAACACTTATCAAATTAAGGCTTTGTTTACTTTATAGCGCTGTTTAATACAATAATTTGCTTGAACACTTTTCTTGGCCAAGTGTGTTTTTACGATAGCACAGTGTTTTGAGCAAAACTTATCCCTGGACTGGAAACAAGTTCAGCATTTACATCTAAACTCAACTGTGACAGCGACTTCAATATATTTTAGTTAGACAACACAAGAACCTTTGATGTTCATTATGGGCAATTCCATAGTTTTTGTAACAGGTGGGCCCAAAGAAATCAGCCAAATTCCTTCAATTGTGCCAGAAAAAACTCCGTTAACATGATCTTATAGCACGTTGTCGTTTGACCACCGCCATTAAAAAAAAAAAAAAATTTCCCAATGACTGCTCCAGCGCATGAACAGCTTATTAAATAGTCACTTTGAGGGGCTGTAATGGCTCTTTGTGCATCACTGGTGGATTTTCGGCACCCCAAAAGCGATAGATAGATGTTCACTTACACGCTGAAGTTGCAATGAGCCTCATCGCTCATTATGATTTTGGTGGAAAATTCATTCACTTCGTCATAGCTACGATTATTCTGCTTTCTTGGGGAGTGTATCGCTCAATGGCTTGTTCATTTCAATTCACTTGTATTCTAAAGATATAAAAACATATCTTATTTTTGGCTGCCATTGCCAAAAATAAGAACAACTTCCCATCGGGTAAATTCTTTTGACCCACCTTGTAGCTGTTGCCAGCAGCAGTCGTTATTATGCGCTCTAGATGTCGCTCTATTTGAAATAGCTAACTTTACTTATTTATCTAGCATACTTTAAGGCGGAGGCACAAATAAAATGTTGTTCTGCAAAAGTTATCTGATTACTAAATTCACGTAAATTTTTTAAATTTGTTTAATAATATTTTCCTTTAATAATTTAACGCCAAATAATTATAAAATTTCATTACAACCCATAAAAAACTGTCTACTAAATTTCCCCCTTGATTGTCTGTCTCGTCCAACGTCTTTTACTTGTGATTAGACAATGGCATAATATCGCATTCATATCAATTGTCTAAGATTTTATAATAATGAAACAGAATACGAAAAAAAAAAGAATAATTCGAGTTTTCCAACACATTACTCGCCCAAAGGCACAAATTTCAAATGCTTAGATCCGTTTTCCTTTATTGTTTTGAGCCCTAGTCAGCGTTTGGATGTGCTTGAGTGTGTGTGTGTGTGTGTGTGTGCGAGGACTTTATTTACCATGTCTCCGTATTTGTTCCTGTAATATGAAATTTTGTTGCCGTTGGAAGGTTTATGATGAGGAAAATTTTACAGTTGTTATTCTATGATTACACTTGGTTGAATTTATTCAGTTTCATATTTGTTGATTGAAATAGTATGTGTTTGTTTGTTCGTTTGTTTTGTGTTTGCATGACATTCAAATAGTATTCAGTGAAATTCACAATTTTCCATACAGCACAATTCATTATAATCTAACGATATGGTCTAGTGGTTGACTTTGATGGCGATGATGATGATGATGACGAGGACGAGGACGATGATGATGTTGTGCCAATCGGATAAGCAAAGGGAAGGTGGCCTCATACAAATGATAAGGAACTCTTTATACCAAAACTACATTTTCATGGATCGTGCTTCTGTTGTTCTTTTTAAAATTCATGTTAAAAACTTTGATTGCAAATATTTTAATTTATCATTTTTCAAAACCTTAAGACAGGTCAAGGTTAATTTTTTAGCTTCACTGATTCGCTTTTTGTTTTTTTTAGTCTAAACAAATTTATTACTATTTATTTACTCAATAACGGTCGCTCGCTTAGTTTCATTTAAAACAACAACAAAATTCGAATCTGTGTTTATGCTTTCAGTGTTTTTCTGTAAGAGAACGATGTTCAGTGACATCTCAGGTCTGGCGATGTCACTCAGAAATGAGAAGTATATTATTAACAGTTTTCAAAACTGTACTATCAAATATGTTGTCCTTTCTCTTCTTCAAATTGGATAAATAAAATTTCGTTAACCTTCCCCTTTTAAATGTTCTTTTTGTTACTTACCATTTTATTTTTTACGCACCATCTCTTTCATAATTTTCGTTTCACAGAAATATGGCAAATATTTTGACATTTTTGATGGATAAGTTAGTGAATTCAAAACGAAATTTTAATTTAATTCTTTAAGTTATTAATCATAAAAATATTTTGTTTTCCAATGAATATTTATACATTTCAAATAACTCTTAACCAGTATTTGCTAGTATTAATAGCAAAAAAATTGTATGAAATGACAAACCTGAATAGTGTACAAACATTTGCCAAGTTACCTAAAAAAAGAGAAAAAAAGTCAAATTAAAAATCTGTTGTATGTGTAATTGAATTAAAGTTATTACAACATTTTTTCAATATTAACCTCATATACGAAACATTTATAAACTTACTGCAGCTTTGATTGAATTTAAATAAAATCTATAATTGAATCGAACAAAGCTTGTCAGAAATTTTAAAAACATTTTCATATAATGTGAAATTTGAAGTTAATGTTCGAACTTCATTATCATAGACTTTATTTTAAAAAATTTCATTAAACTCAAAGTGTTTATTGGATGGTAATGTCAAGTATGTCCAGGGAACCATGCATTAAATATGCAAGCATATATGTATGTGTAAAGATTTTAAGAAAAGGGCTGTTAATTAAAAAAAAAAAAAAATATTTCAGACACCGAAAATTACTTTTTACGTCAATACTGATGCCAATGCTAATATCAATGCCAATGCCAAGGCTAATGACAATGGCTGTGATAAAGCAAAATGCCAATGTTAGTACTAGTACTACTGCCAGTGTTTATACCAATACTAAATCCACTGCTAATAGCAATGCTTATGCTAAGGCTAATGGCGATGTCAATGCCAATACTAAACGGGCCAATGCCAGTACTAATGCTAATGCAAATAAAAATGTCAATGCCAAATCCGATGCCAATGCCAACGCCAATGAGAATGACAATGCTAATCATAATGCCAATACTAATCACAATGATAAAGCAAATGCAAAGCCCAATGTTAGTATTAATACTAATGCTAGTGCTGGTTCACGGTTAAACCCACGGAGAGCATAATAAGCCTATATTGGCTTAGGTGTATGTCGTAAGACATTGGTAGACGAACCCCTCCATTCAACCTAACCTAACCTAATGCCAGTGCTTATTGAACAAGAAGTTATATAAACCAATACTAATGCCAACGCTGATTCTAGTGCTAGCACCAATGCTTATGACAATGCTAATGCCGTTGTCAATGCCAATGCTAGTGTCCATGCTGATACTAATTCAAATGTTAGTGCCAAATGGCCAGTGGTAATAAATGTGCCATTGCCAAAGCCGATGCTCATGCCAATCACGATGACAAGGCTAATGCCAGTGATAATGGAGATGCTAATGCCAGTGATAATTCTGATGGTAATACCAATGCCAATGTGAGTGCAAATGTCACTACTGCTACCAATGCTGGTGATGATGTCAATACTAATGCCAATGCTTGTCTCGGCGGTAGCATCAATGCTAATGACAATGGTGATGGTAATGTCAATGCCTTACCTAATGTCAATGTCCGAATGTTAAGATCCATTCTATGGTCAATAGCAATTTCAATGGTAATGTTGTGGGCAATGCTGATTTCAGTACTAATGGGGATTCCAATACTAGTTCTAATTCCAATATCTATATTTGTGCCAGTGCCAATGCTTGCTTTAATCCTCACACCAATACCAATTTGCTAATGTCAATGGTGGTGTGATTGCTGGCACCAATGCTAATACTAGTGCTGATGCCATTGCCAGTGCTGATAACAATGGCAACGCCAATGCTAATTCTACTGTCAGTACTAACATTCGAAAACTCAATGCCCAGCTAATGACAAGGGTAATCTCAGTGCTTACATCAATGCGAAAGTCAATTGTGATGTTAATATCAATGTAAATTTTAATGCCGACGCTTCAAAATATTTCACAGTTCTTGAGTAGGAAAAATATTTTTAAATTTAAAAATTTACAAAAAAAACTTTAAAATTAAAAAAAGTCTGCCAGAAGTTTTTAAATATTTACCAGCATTACAGGTTTTGAAATCATTAACATTTTCATAAAATTCATTTGCGTTTTTATTTAATCTTTTTTAGTATCACAGAAAACAATTAATGTAAGAAATAAATGCAATCTTTCCATTTTAATGGCATATTTTTAGGCACTTAAAAGAATTGTTAACCATCATAAATATTAAATTTAATTTTGAACCATTAAAACAAATAGAGTCATTTACCTGGAAAATCTTTACGTTATTTCAAATGCATAAATAAGTAACAGTAGAATGCAGAAATGCACAAGCATAACCGTTTTCAATTTAGTTGAACTTCTGTGCAAACAGCCCATAAGCTACACACACACACTCATATCGCACCAAACATTGAGCACAAATACTAACACACCAGTGAGCTTCTTTATGTAGTCTGGCAAGTAGAAAACAAGCTAACAAACATTAAGGAAAAATCATGAATATCACAACCATTTAACAGGTAAAACGTAGTCGTAGCAATATTTGCTTAAGCAATTTTCAGTTTTATTCATTTTGCTTTTCATTTAGTTTTTTACAAGAATTATACTATAGTTTTCTTTCTTTCTTTCTTTCTTTCTTTCGTTCTTTTTTGCTGCCATTTCTATAAACGTGTACTGTTGGAGGGCACGCAATTCAGAGCTTTTAAGTGCATTTACATTTAGCCGGATGTTTGCACTAAAACTTATTTCAATTAGGGTTGTAGGTTTTTGTTCCCACTTTTTCCAGCCGCTACGTTTTTTTCCTTATCTTTTGTAGGAAGAAGGCTGAAGAAAAATAAAGGCAAAATAAAGGTAAAATAGTGTTAAATACAAAGTTTGAAATTGACAAGAATTAAAACAGAACACAGCCAGGAATTAATCTTTATGAACCATTAAGCAAAATATTATGAAAACAAAAAGAAAGAAATTTAATCAATGTAGCACATATTTTAAACAGCTAGTTAAGATTAAAAGTTTATAGTGACTGAAAGCGGTAGGCAGAGTTTAGAAAATATGTAATTAATTATTTTTATGCGAATTGTCATAAAATGACAAATTAAATGGTGTTTTAACTTAGAACAGACAGAGTAATTGAAACAAAATCATTGATTTTTAATTGTATTTCCATAACTCATGTTACAATGAAGAAAGTTCAGGCAATTTGATATTTGGGGTTGGTATTAGTTAAAGGTACCTTTAGTAGAAGTGAGCGATAAACTTGCCATTAAAAGTGTTCACTATTACAACTTATTGAAAAGAAAAAATTAATTTTTTCATGCTGCTTGTGTTAACTAACATTAACTAATTTGATTTGAGCTAAAGAGCTGAAATTTTCACAGGATGTTGTTCTACCTTGCCGCTACAACAGAATATACTAAAAACAACAACAAAGCGAAAACTACCAGGTGTTCCCATACAACGAAAAGTTACAATTAGCTATAACTCTCGAACCGTAAAAGATAGAAAGCTGAAATTCACACAGTGTATGTTTTTATAGATTCTCTACAACAACAAATGCTAAAGAAAACAACAACTGTAAAACTACCAGGTGTGCCTATACAACCTAAAGTAACAATTAGCCGTAGCTGCTAAACTGTAAAAGACAGAGAGCCGAAATTCGCACAATATATGTATTTTCATATCCCCTACCACAGAAAATACTAAAAACAACAACATGTCTAAAACTACCAGGTGTCCCTTTATAACGTAAAGCAACAGTTAGCTATAACTCTCGAACCGTAAGAGATGGAGAGCCGAAATTCGCACAGTGCATGTATTCCCAGATGCCTTACAACAGCAAATGGCAACAACAACAACAACAAGTCGAAAACTACTAGGTGTCCCCTTACAACATAAAGTAGCAACTAAACGTAACTCTCAAGCTGTAATGATGAAGTATACACAATATATGTGTATACTTATATATTGTATATTGTATATACAATATATATGAAGTATATGCCATTTCATACGTACATTACACATATCTATGGAACCTTTAGTGTGCGAGCCAGCCTGGTACTTGACTGAATTTATTATGAATTTCCCTGTTATTCTTGTAAGATTTCCAAAATACATATTTATGTTACAAAGAAAAATGTTTCTTTGTTTTTCTTCTCTATAATTGAAAATAGTGTGCTTCTTAACCCCTTATATAATGCACTTAATTGACAATTATCCTTCTCATTTTTATATCGTTTCTTTGAAATAAAAAAAATAATTAATAAATCCACAATCATTGCTGGTCCTAATCGCTTGTTGTTTCATTTTCAATTACACAGTTATAAATAAAATATTTTAAGAATAAGAAAATTAAATATAATTACTAATAATTTTAACTATTGTTATAGAAAATAATCTTGAGTGTAGCAGGTACAAAAAACAAACGTTTGCCCATTAAGCACAAAATGACAATTACAAGTCATTATTTTTCTAAAAGATTTTGTCAATCCTTTTTAATTAAATTGTACCACTTAAGAACCACTTTACGCTTGACATCCCACCCACACGCCACTACAAACAGCGGCCAGCCATTGATTCAAGTGTTTGTTCAGGTTGTGTTGTTTGACAAGGAAACACCTCCCCACCTCTCCGCAGCAAAAGTGTATTTTGCAACATCTACTCATTTGTGCCCTTTTTATATTGTCCTTTTCCGCTAAACAAACAGATTTTAACAATTCAATGGCCATTCGCTTCAAGTAGTCGTTAAGGAATAGAATCTTTTTTTTCTGTATTTATTGTAACGTAATGGTGCCGCATCTCAAGGAAGACTTCTTTAAGAATACTTCAATTATATAATTTAGAGCGAGAAAAAACATAGCACAGGCTGCTGGAGGGCAATAAGGCAGGCAGCAAACTCCTGGAAGGCAAACGAATTTTCCTTTTTCATAAAGATTCACTAGAGATTGTCATGGCTGAGCAGCACGAAAACAGATAAGAACAGGTGAATGCACAAGGCCTCTTGAGCATGAATTTAGGTAACAACGGAAATTATTGCCTAAACGTTAGTCAACAAAAAGGCTTTAGAGAAAATAATTTAACTGGGTGGGTGGTAACGGTCTGTTGCTTTTCATTAAATTATTTCACTCAACACAGAGTCATGACAAAGGTATGGATTTTCTGTATAAATAGTTTACTAAGAAATGTTCATTAAGTTCTTACGCAAAGAATTGAATGAAAATTTATTTAATTTCTCTAAATGAAGAGGAGAGGGAGAATTCTCTTCGAAAAGATCATTTGTAGAATTTGAAAACTGAAATCGTCTACTATATTACTTATTACGAAGCTAGTGTGGCAAAATATGATATTATATTTAAGTAAATAAGTTGATTGAGCTACACTTTTTAATTTTAAGTAAAAGTGAAATTTGTTTAACAATAAAAACCGGAGACGGAGACAGATTAGGCAGAAGTGAAAAACAAAAATATTCAGTATAAGTGGGTTCATTGATAAGACAATCACTTCACGATAATGCTAAAGGTTCAAAAGGGAATTGCACACTAGAATGGGAAAGACAGAAGAATAGGGATTAAAAGAGAAAGAAAGAAAAATAATAAGAGTGGAAATTTCAAGGAAACAGAAAAGAAGTCAAGTCTCTTCCCTCGACTTCTCTTCTGTATTAAAGAAAATAAAAGAAATTGATAAAATTGAACGAAATAGACCATAATCCATGAAAAGGCAAGAGAAAAGAAAAGAGAAAAAGAAAACAACAAAATTAATAACTAGGGAAAACAAGAGAATGGAAGAGTATGGAAGAGAAGAGATGCTACGTGGTAAGAAGAAAAGAAGGTGAAGAAAAAAGTATAGAAAAAAACCATAGAAGATAATAAAAGGGGAGAGAAGAGAATGGACAATAACTCTGAAAAGAGGGCAAAGGGAAAGAAAGAGAGAATATAGAAGAAAAGAGACTAGACGAAGAGAATTACAGAAAATAAGAAACGAGCCAAAAATTAAATGAAAAAATTAATATAGTATAAAAGAGAGGACCAACAAAGGAAAAGAGGAAGATCGAAAGAGATGAAATTGAAAGGAAGGGTAACAGAAAACCGACGAGGATATAAGAAAGAGAATGCGAATAAAGATAAGTATAGAAAAAAGAAGAAGAAGAAAAGAAAGAAAAAAATTAAAATAAAGACAAGAGAAGAAAGAAGAATAATATACAAGAGAAGAGAAGAAAAGAGGCGAGAAGAGAAGAAAAGGAAAGAGAAGAGCAATAAAGAGAAGAAAAAAGATAATAGAGGAGAAAAAGTAAACTGAAGGGAAAAGAAGAGAACGAGAGAGAAGCGATGGAAAGGAAAAGGATCGGAACGGAGAGGAAAACAAGAAGGGGAAAAAAACAGAAGGGAGCCCCAAACAAACCAGAAGAAAAAGATTTAACAGAAAAAAATTAAAATAACGACAAGAGGAGGAATTAGAAGAAGAGACAAGAGAAGAGACAAGACAAGAGAAGAGAAGAGAAGAGAAGAGAAGAGAAGAGAAGAGAAGAGAAGAGAAGAGAAGAGAAGAGAAGAGAAGAGAAGAGAGGAGGAAAAGAATAAATTGAGGAAGAGCTGATATAGAAGCAAAACGAACGGTAAAAATGAGGTGGAAAAAATTCGACAGAAAAATAAAGGTAAGGATAAAAAAGAGTTCAGAAAAATAGAGAAAAGATAAGAACTTAGGGAAATAAAGAACAATAGCATTAATTTGCACACTATGACGAACCCAGCTATCTGATACCATAAAGAGCAAAACAAAACTAACCCAAAAAGAGTTATTGACATATCTAAAAAGCATATCTAATACAGAAGAATTCCGATGACTTGTAATACAGTTCTGTGGACTACTACAGAAGAAGAAGATTGCGATGTATTAAAATACTTAAGTTGTCATGGCAGTCTTGTACTCTCTGCGCCAGCAGCTAGGAACAAGTCCTAATATGAGTCCATAATTAATCAACGACTAACTATTGAGGCCAAACATAATATTAACCAAATGCGGATGGACATTAGAACAAGTGCAAGAAATTATGGAGGAATCGTGAGCTTTATGAAACAAACTGAGTTATATGAAACAAAAGATTAAATTTAATTCAACTCATTCCGTTTTCAGTATTCGTTTCGAACAACTACAACCACAATTTTCCTTTTAAAGGTTCCCAATAAGCCTACTTGGTACCAGATGTTTCTAATATTTCATTTCAAATGAAAAACTAAAGTAAAATTTCAAATGGAACAAAGCAAGTTGTATTTGTTCAGTAGATTCAATTTAAAAGAAATCTGTTTTGGAAACATAAAAATATTTCTTTTTTTACTGCTGTCATTTCTTTGGAAAATTGTATATCCAGGAACAAATCATTATGTAGGTGAAATATGTTGATGTTTAAAGTGCCATTCATAAAATGTAATTGTAGCAAGCAGATGCTTAAAATGGATTAAAACTCAAGGTAGTGGAAGCATGTGAAGGTGAAGGGAAAGATATGGTGTTAAGCAAAATTAGATTAAAGAATTTATAAAAAATTTAATTATGATTATAATTGAAATATTTAAAATTGCGAAGTAGAGCTTAATACTTAATCGAGAGTTTTGTTTGAACCAAGCGTTAATATCAGTTGGCACAAGATTCTGTACTACCGTACAAGTGGTTTAAGTCACTGCACTTAGTAGAAGTAGGGTGATCTTTGTGTGCAGCACCTTTTAGATTTTCGCTTTTTGTGGCTTTAAGATTAGTTGTTGGAGCGGTCAGGTAATCATATGTTCTATAAGAATTTCATCGCTCAAACTCCTAAGGTTTCGGAAAATAGGCGCTATGGTAGATAAATGAGCAACAAAGTAGTAAGGTGAAAATGGCACTCTTTGAAAATGGAACCCAAAAATAGTCCCCTATTGTTTAAATTAGCCGCTCTAGACAAATATTATGCAAACCTAAGAGCTGGTAATGAACTGGATAAAAATTGACGAACAGAGCCATTATGTTGATAAAAAACTTTCGAACATTTAGAAGCGTTGCTATACTGAAATATAATAAAATATTAAACAAAACTAAACCAAACCCCGCCAGAAGTAGCTGATGGAATCTAGTACAGTAAGAACTTATTTACTAACACATGCAAAGCAGTTTTATAGCTTTCAGCGTTGCCATTACAATGATTTTTTTCTAGTACTTTGATTTTCTTGTATTAAGTTGGTCATTTCATTTAGAACTACGTTTATGCATTAATGTTTTTATAGGTTCATTTGTAATTTTTTCTTCTAAAAAAAATAGTGCTGCGGAAGTTTTTTCCAAATGATTTAGTTTTCTATTGTAAAAACTGCTACCGACTACTGGTTTTCTTTTAATTTTATCTAAATGTATCTCTAAAATAGTTTATTCTTGGAATTGTTTTTCGAAAAACTTTTTTTATTTAATAATAAAGAGATTAATAGCGTTATATGTAATTTTGTGGGCATTTTGAAAAAAAGATTTCGAATGATCACTTTGCTGAGGTGGTAACGCTGGTTTAAAAACGAAATCACACGTACACGAATGTTTACATCAGTTTCTTCGTTTTTTAGTTAAGAAAATGATAGAAACAATGGTGTATGGATCCGTCAGCAAAGACACTGTTCTTGCTGGGAAGTCAATTATCAGCTGTTTTCAGACGAATAAGTGTTGCCAGCTCAAAATTCTAGAACTGACAGAAACATCTTATTCAATCTTCTAGCTCTCTTGTCGTACGGCACTAATAACATTTTTCATAAAAGGACAGGAACAGCACATAGAAAAGCGACATGAACTCAGAGCAAAGGACTGTTAACTATGTAGTGCTGACAAAGTAAAATGTTTAATTTCAAGCAAATATGTAGCAGTGTGTAAAATACTATTTATTATATGACATAATGAAATTTAAAAAGTAACTTAACCAAAACTCTCACAATCATCTTTGAAATTTGCCTACTTTACACGGGCCAAACTTAAACGTTTCTTTCCGCTCCAAGAGCAAATTCAATAAATCTTTGAAAAAAGGCCAAAGTACGTTTTCAAGTGCCAACAAACACTTTAATATTTCTGCAAACAATATTGTTTATAGCAAATGCCATGGCAGCAAATGGTTGTTGGGCAACGTTGAAGAAAACAAAAGTTAAATTCACGTAAATCGTTTTGAACAAAAACAAAATTACTTGAAACAATTAAATAGAAGGGATGAATTGAATCAAGGACTTCCCAGAAACTGGTAGACTTGCAAAAAGAAACTAAATAAAATGGAAAACGACAAGTTGAGTGAAATCAATCATAAAATTGCTGAAATTAAGAAACGTATTTTATTAGCAGGTAAGTTGGTTTGTACCTTTCACAATCTCAATTCAATTTCAAATTACACTTTATTAACAAATTTCTTGCATACCTTCCAAAGTCAGTGCCTTTTTAGCAAAAAAAAATAATTTTTCAATCTCTTTTCTTATTTTTCTACTGCTTTATTCAGAAGGCCAAAAGACTGCCAATACAG
This sequence comes from Sturmia bella, assembly GCA_963662145.1. NCBI lineage: Eukaryota > Metazoa > Arthropoda > Insecta > Diptera > Tachinidae > Sturmia > Sturmia bella. Next base: position 18,890,393 of record OY759172.1, on the reverse strand, counting down.
CAGAGTGGCAAAAACAGAATCGTATCAATTGTGATACAATTTCATCGTTGAAAAAAGACATCAAAGAGCTCACAACGAAATGTGGTCGCTTGCGAAATCCTTTGCAACGACCAGTTATCATCAAAGAAAATGCAATGAATTCTGCCATTGTGGCCCCTTTGCCCAACGAAAAACGCAAACTAAGTTCTGCCACCGCTCTGCCCGCCATAGTTGTGGGCAAAGTAAATTATCCCATTGGCGCTAAGAACATTGAAGATGCTATTTTCCTAACAGACCTGAAAATAACTGAAAATCGCAAACAGTTGGATTTATTGAGGCATCGTTTTAAGTGCCGCAAACAAAACTTTGCCAAACTAATGGAACAGTATCGTGAATTGGTGGCTAATAAAAAGGCGCAAGAACAAAATTTGGGTGAGAAACCACCAGAGACTTTGGAAGAGGATAATAATCGTAAGGTGAGGCACAAGCAAAATGTATTAAAACTACCACCTTCGTTTTTGCCCAGTTGCAAGAGGATATTAAAATAAATTTGCCTTTTTACTTCATTCAATCCTGCTTAGTTGGTTTGCCAATTGGAGAATCAAATACATCGCACCAATGTACAGTGGATGGAGGCTGAACACATACATAAGAAATATCGTTCCATTGAGGCTTCTTTGATGAATGATGCTGAACGTTTTGAGAGAAGCTTAAAGGAATTAGAGGTTGCTTTGCATGAACAGCAACAGGAAATAAATCGGCTACAGGTGAAGTGTTCTCTCCGCTGATAATGCATTAAAATTAGTTGTAAAGTTGTATGGACATTAACTTTACTTGGGCTCATTTTTACAAAGTGATTACTTTGTTAGTGCACAAAATTTATGGGCAGATGTTTTGTACTTGTTCTTGGCAGTTTGTTCAATATAAAACATGTTTTGAGAAAAAATTTAGTTGGTGATGAAAATGCACTGCCGTGTATGAGAGGCAGGTAGAAAGAGGCTTTGTTTTATAATAGATCTCTATTATAAATGGATCTGATTCAGAACAGTCACTGGCATTACTTACCTCATTGATCTTTCACGGTTAAGTGCAGGGACTTATATAGATATGCAAGTGCCCCAGTTAAGTTCAGGTCCTTAATAGATAATAGATCTTGGCTTTTTGATCTTAGGGCTCATATAGAGGCGCTAGTATATGGTAGATGGTGTCCACAACAACTCTAGAAAGATAATCTTTTTAGGATTCTTAAAAGACTAGTCTTCGGCAAATCCTCTCCATATAGGATATATCAATACCACGGAGATCTGCGGCTTAATGTCCGGCTGAGACTCGTAGGAAAATCCTTTCTAGTTGTGGGTTAATGCTTAGATGTGTTGGCTTGATATTTCCCTGCAACATGTCTGCATTGCATGGGAGGTAATGGAGCTTTGGCTCTGTTATTCTAGATCAAAGTTAATTGTTATGATACAATGGTCTGAAGCCGTATGATAGTTCAGAGATGTGGATGAGATATTCAGTCAAGGAGAATAAAATATTTAGAAAAGAAAAAAATTAATAATGGGTTATCCATTTGGTAGTTTGAAAAAGTATAGGAAGGGAATACGACATTTGTCAATTTAAGTTAATAAGCCAATTTTTTTTCTCAGTTGAAAGACTGACATTGACGAAAATGGATCGCTTAACAATCACATAACGTATAAAACTTATAAAAACAGACTACAAAATTGGTGATTCTGCCACAGCCACATATCGTAACTCTATATTCTAGGAGGACATCTTATTGTTTGTATAAGAAAACTTTAATGAAAAATTCAAAATAGGAACTTACTTGATTTTCTAAAAAAAAATGCTTCTTCTGAAACACTTATCAAACCTTGCGATTATCCGTTGGCCACTAAACAAAGTCAGCCATCAATACACTCAAAGAAATTAAGGAATATACAGTATATGATACGCAAGTGAACCTATTGTAATAAATAAGACATACAAAAAACGAACTTATTTACTTGCTTTAAGAGTCAATTGAAATGTATTATTTTAGATCTAAGACTATATCTTAATTGCATTTTTTTAAGTCTATAAACAGATCTTAATGTTTGCTGACTAATGGTTTTTGGTACTTTCAAAAATACAACCGATGGTACCTCGTTGTAAAGAAGTTGTTAAGAAAAGAAAAAGTGTTGCAAGACAAAAAAATGTTTTCTGTATTAAAGGTTATTTAAACTTATTACTTTAGGTCTAAAAAAAAAATAGACCTTAATGCTTTCTGTCTCTTTCAGCCGTCTATATCCCGCCGACATTTCGTTGCTGCTAAACAACTCATCAGTAGACTTGAAAGAGCAAAAAAGAATGTTTGAAGCCCAACTACTTGTTTAAACATTTCCAATTCTCATTCTGTTCATGGTAATTTCTGAATAAGTAGCTGGGTTTCAATTACTCTTTTAAGATGTTTCGAGTTTGCTAATGAATTGATAAGAATCAACGAAATGTCGGCGGCAAACAGATGGCTGGAAAAGGCAGAAAACATTAAAGTCTATTTATAGAGCTAAAATAACAAGAAATATATATATTTTTTAAACCAATAAGCCATTCTAATGAAGTCAATAAGAAATCTTTGTTGCATGCAATTTACAAGAATACCTAATAAAACCAATAAAGTTATTCGTTTCTGCGGTACAAAAACTAACCAAAACTTAGTAAAAAAAACTTGTGAGTACCAGGCTTTTCTCTAGAGTTTATGTATTTTGTCTTAAGGTGGGATCACACGATTGCCGCAATGCACCAATTTTACACAATTTTTATTGGGCTGAATTGGAGCATAATAAAAAATTTGTCCCAATCAAATTCTCTGCAATCACATGATTGTGACATTTTACTGAAATTTTATTGTCGCAAATTGCCGCAAAACAATTTAGTACCAATAATTGCCGCATTATAGTCACACGATTGTTATATTATACGGCAACTGTGAGAAACAGCTGTTGTAGCTGATCACAAACTTTGTTTTCCCAAAAAAAAAAAAAAATAAATAAATAAATTAAATGTTAAAAATATGGTTTGTTCATTAAAAAGAAAGAAAATCGCTTCGGCTATTATTATAATGTTGTGCGGGCTGAAAAAAGCAAAAAATGAATAGTAACAACAATTGAATTTTACTGATTGAAAAGCAGAAATCATGTTTGGAAGACGCGTTTAAACAGTTTTGAAACTAAATACATGTATACATATGCATATTATTGGCGAGTATTGTCTTCGTTGGTTGCCGCATGAGAACACAATAAATATTAGTGCATTTTTGGAATTTTTATTGGTGATTAGTTGTATGTCAAGTGTTCACATGGTTGTCGCATCAGGGTTGTATTTGATTGGGACAAATAGGAACAACATTCGTTTAGGTTGCCGCATGAGCCAATAAATTGTGCCATCACACGATTGGCACACAAAATGTAACAAAAATTGGTGCATTGCGGCAATCGTATGATCCCACCTTTACTGATTAAATTAATAAGATTTAGTACAAGAAAATAATAGGTCAATCTCCTAGAGAAATATTCGCTTCTTAATATTAAAGTGCCTCACAGACCAAAAACGCTGCAAAGAGAAATTAATATTGATTTGATTCGGTTCTTCAATTTTAAGGACCGATGTTGTTTTCGTAATTTCATTTTATTCTAATAATATTGGTATGGTTCGATTATGTATGGAGCAACATATTGGCCAAATAGCAGCTGCCACCTCGACGTCACACCTCCATTCGATGGTCCATTCTTTCAATGACGCTGAGGCATAATTGAGGTTCTATGCCGTTCATGTATCGATTTAATTCATCCTTTAGCTCTTGAATTGTTGCTGGCTCATCGCCAATAACTTTTTTCTTTAAATAACCCCAAGAAAAGGAAGTCAAACGTCCACAAAGTCCACATGATATTGGCGGCCAATTAATATCGCCACCACGTGAGACAACACGGCTATTGAATTTGTCGTGCAAAAGAGCCATTGTTTCGTTGGGTCCGTGTGGCACCTTCATGTTGAAACCACATATCGTCCATATCCATTACTTCCAATTTGGTAACTGCCTGACCGTCCTCAGTTTGGAAAAACTACGGCACGATGATGCAGCCAGCCCATAAACCGCACCAAGCAGTCACTTGTGGGTGCATTGGTTTTTCGACCATCACTCTAGTGACATACAACATCGGCCTCTAAAATTTATTCGGCAGTTTGGGTTATCTTAACTCCTTAGTAAAAAAAATATAGCAACCTATACCTAAGTCTAACAGCTGTTTACAATTTCCTCTTTTAAACTGCTTCTTACAGCAAGTCCACAATGAAGCCATCGAAATGCGTGACTCGGCCAAAGTTATTTTGTTGCGGCAAGAACAGCAGGCCAATTTGTCACAAAAGACACGTGAACGTCAAGCCATGGAATTTCGCAAACTGGTTGAGCAACGTAAACTAGAGTTGGAAAGAATTGGGCGTAAACTGTTCTTTGAAGGTAAAACATTGCATCATCAGGACAGTACGGGTTCCAGTACAGGAGAGCAGCATACTGGTAAAACTGAAGTAGATGAAGAAGAAAATTCTCATCTAAAGAGCACTACCAACGACATGGAGGATTTATTTAAAAATTTAATGGCAGCAACGGGTGCTACATCGCCACATGAAGTTTTCGAAAGGTTTTCATCACAAAAAGAGTCAGCATTGCGTCTAAACTATTTGCGTACAGCAGCGGAGGCAGAAAAAGGCAGCTTGGAGAAATTGAGAGAAGCCTTAACCAAAGAATTGGAGTCATCTAAATTTACAGATGTCAAGGAGAGAGAAGTGTAAAAAAAGTGCATAGAATTGCAGTATTAATTATATATAAATAATATCTTCTACTTATAGAAATCAAGAGGTCATTGAAAAAATCAAAACCCAAATTGGCGATTTGGAAAGTGAAAGAGACAAGAATTTGGAAGCTTCAGAAAAGTCTTTGCAAGTTTTGAAATTTATCAAGGAACGTTTATGTGAAATGATTTATAAGTTGCAAGAAGTTGACGAAACTGATGTCGAGTTAGAGGAAAAAGAAATGGTTATTAAAATAGCGGAGTTACCGGATTTTTTGGTAAACCGAGCAGAGGATATGGATTTGATACAGGTAAGTATTTACGAAATAATAATTATACATACTATAACTCACGCGTCTCTTAACATTTCAAATTAGTTTTGCTTTTCTTAAAAATAATGTAGAGAAAAGCTTAGTTTTTTTTTAAATCAGTTTGTTGTTATGCCCTCTCCAAACTGCAGTGACAAGCAATATTTGCGATGAAGTCACTAAAGGGAAGTGGGAAAGAAGGAGGGTTAAAACTTCTCATATTATGACCGAAGAAAAAGCAGAAGTTAGGGTGAGAAACCGACAAAATTAAATAAGAAAAAAGCAAAGAAGGGTTGAGAATATAAAAACAAGAACTAATAATACAACCGATTGTAAATAGGGAAGTGAAGAAATGAATGAAGTGAAAACGGAATGGAAATAAGAAAATGTGAGAGAAACAAGATCAAAGAAAATTTACAGCGAATAACAATAATTAGCAATAAATAAAAGACGGGAGAAAAAACATTCTAAAGAAAGGTTAATAACAAGGAAAAGACAGCCAAAAAGTAGCCGAAAGAAAAGTCAACGAGGCAAGAAAGAGAAGAAACGTTAAGATTAAAACAAAAAGTCGGCAGAAGAAAAAATAAAGTAAATGATAAAAGTTTCAAACATTATTTTAAGTCTCCTGATGAGTTGATTAGCATTGACGAAATTTCGGTGGCATATAGACTGCTGAAAAAGACAGAAAACATTTGCAAGGTCTTTTTTTTGACCTGAGTGGGTAAATTATAAAAAACAAAGAAAAGAGAAATAAACAAAAAATTATTCACAAGGCTTGAGTAAAAAAAAAATCGAAGAGAGAGCACAAAAAAACACAGTACATAAAAAATGAACGATAGCAAAGAGAAAAGAACTTTACTTTCCTATAGAGAGGAACAGGAATGACATTTTGAAAGAAGAAAGGTAAAGAAAGGAAAATCGAGGGGAAAATAAAAGAAGAGAAACAAAAAGTGAAAAAATTGAAATGGAGAAGAAGGTAAGAGCAATGAATAGAACTGAAAAGTATAAAATTGGAAATTAGAGGGAAAAATTAAAAAAGAGATAAGAGAAATTAGAGCAAAAGAAGGAAAAACCAGCAAAGAAAAAACAGAAAGGACGAGACAAAAAGGAAAAGAAGGGAAACATAAAAAAAAACAAAAGAAATGAATAGAGAAGAGAAGACAAGGGAAGAGAAGAGAATAGATAAAAAGAGAAAGAGAGAAAAACAGAAAAAAAGAACAGAACAAACCGAAGAGAAGGCAAGGGAGGAAAAAAGAAAAGAAGAGAAGAGAAGAGAAGAGAAAACAAGAAAAAAAAGAGAAGAAAATGGCACGCAAAGTGAAGAGATTTGAAGGTAGGAGAAGAAAGTGAGGAGAGAGAAAAGAAGAAAATAAAAAGAAAGGTATGGTTAAAGAAATGAGGGAAGATGTTAAAGGAGAGAACTGATGAAAGGATGAGAAGCAGATAACAAGAGAATGAAAACAGAAAACGAGAGGAACAAGTAATAGCAACAATGCAAATAAAAGACCCAAATTGAAAGTTTATGCTTAGCAAAAATCAAGAGAGAAGGATTAAGGCACAGTTTTGTTATAGACATGAAAGAAAAATTACTATAATCCAATATTTTTCATTAATAAATTTATAATAGCCACAAAATCGCATCTCCTTTTTGTTTGTAGATACTCAAAATAAAATTGCAAAAATGCCAATATTTGGAAAAGCCAGAGGAGCCCTCTCTTGAAAATCTTAATTTGGATATCAGTGTAAAATTGCCGGTCAACATAAATCTCCACTCTCAATATGAATCAAACATTTTTTTTCTTCCCAGCAGGAAGAAGAATTTAAATCATCCTTGCAGCAGAGCAAAAAAACAACAGCAGCACAGGAAGGAGAAAAACCAGCTGCTATGCCAATGTGTTATTATAATTTACTGGCTGGACGAGCGCAAAGAGCTGCAGGCACTTCTTCAGCATCACCAGAACAAGCACCAGCAGCAGGTTAATTAAAAACATTAAGCTTGCAAACTAATCAATGAACAATTTATAACAACTTTTTTTATACCCCTTCTACTTTCTCTCTCTCCCTCCACACCACTTCACTCCACACAAACAACCAGCAACGGCAGCTAATGAAGAAGAAAGTGAAGTACCCTCACGTAACTATTTGAAAAGGCAGTCAGTGTTAATAGTTGATCAGAAGTCTCGCAGAAAAGCTTTCAGACCACCACCAGCAGCAGCCCGAAGAAAATAAATATTTAATTAAGCCCAAAAATATGCAGCACTAAGATTTTGTTTTTCGCTTGTATACCTATTTTATGTGTATGTATATTTTGAAAGAAAACTCAGTAATCTATTTAAATTTTACAGATATTCGTTCATGCATTGATTTAATAAATAAGATATTTAAGGAGTCTGCAGGAACATTTGTGCGCAGGAGGGGTTGAGAAAATCAAGCTGTTAAGGAGATTTAATTTAAAAATACCTTTAATACATAAAAACATTTTTATATGTACGTAAATAAAATGACAGCACTTCTTTTATTAACTCATGCCTTATTAATTAAAAGCTTTGCATTGACCATCAGTTTTAACCACAACGCAGAGAATTCAATACAGTTCACTGGGTGATGACCAAAAACTGGCCGGATTTATGTGTATCAATTTGTATGGATGCTTGTGCTGTTGCATATGCACATGTAAAGTACTACAATCAGTCTGTTTGGTGTTTTTGCTTAAAAGTATGCTTTAAAATTTTAATTTTAAGCCACAGATTTTATTTTGTTTCTTTTGTTTTATTCTTTCATACCCAGTCGTATAGACAGACGGCAGTTGTATCATTTTATTCACCAACCATTTTCTCGGCATGCCTATCTCTCTGGCTAACTGTGTGTGTTCTTTTCATTCATGTTGACCATTAAATTGAAATTTTGTTGCTTTCTTTCTCTTAACATACAATACCAGCACTCCAAATGGCACTCACAAGCACTTATGTCATCATCATCGTCTCGTCGTTGTCGTGGTCGTCGTCAACGTAGTCATCATTTCGATCATTGAAGGCAGTCAAACAAATAACGCTGGCATTGCCACTAATGATGATATCAACAAATATGCCCCTGACATTATGCAATGGTTTATATGCATACGCCAAGCGTATGCAACAGAAAAAGAAATTAAAACATGAGGAATGTAAAAAGTAAAACAAATATATTTTAACCAAAATGAATAAGCTGAAGTGAACCGAATTGCACATAATATGTGTGTGTGTGTGTGTAAATGTGCCACTCTGATTTCAAAGATCCCTTGTTGGCATAACTCTTTTGCTACAATTATATTTTAAAGTTTTCTATAGCGTGTATGCGGGGTTGATTTAAATTTTTGGCGGCCCAAACAAGCTTTAGAAAATCATATACTAACATTTCAAGGGCTGTTTATAGCGTCACACAAGAGCTAGATTTGGTTATTTATAATTTTTTTTTTTGAGATTTTGCTTTATTTTCATATCATTTTGAAAATCATCTGAGAAACAAAAAAAATTTTGGTATTACTTGAGCTAAGTATTATGGTATTACTTGAGCTAAGTGTTGCCATTGAAGAAATTAGCACTAGTTGAAAAAAAAACATTAGATGGTAGACCCTTTACAATAGTAAAATCTTCGAAGTTTTGAATTTTTGTGTACCTGCTGCTGCTAAATGAAACTTATGCAACTGTTCTTTACTTATTTTTGTTTTTTAATTTCAAATCTGACCTCCTTGTCATTCCATTGAAATTTTTCACAAACTTCATACAACGAGTTACCGTTGGTTACTATGATTTGTATTCGTTGTATGAAGGTTGTGAAGAAAAGTATTGCGACACGTTAAAAATCATCTCCTATATTAAAGGTTAACTTAAACATTTGTGGTTCTTGTTGCATTAAGGGAAATAATAAAAAGTTTTTTTAGGTTTCAAACATTCTTTTAAGGTTTTTCGATTCTAATGACGAGTTGAGTAGCATCAACGAAATGTCGGCGGCTGGATCAATGAAACTTGCAAGATTGCTTAAAACTTTATTATATATTTTATTATTTCTTGCAAATATTACAACAAATCTCAAATAAAGAAAGCCATTTGGTGGTATTGCTGCATAATTAACTTTACTTAACAGGTTTAATATGACGAGAAGTGCGGTTGCGCTTGGGTTTCAAAATTTAGTAGCAAATATTTTTTCAATTTAACAACTGTTCTCGTCAAATAGTTGTTGAAATGCATATTTCACACACGTGTGATTTTATATAATTTATTTGTTGATTCAACAAATTCCATTGCTTAGTATGATATATATCTAAGGATCATTTGCTTTTGATTCACTCTAATACATGAGAGGCTTAAAAAGTATAAAAAGAAAATCACGTTTTAACACAAATTTGAATTTCGCATGTGCCCATTTCATTTGTTAAGAGTCCAAAAAGCAACAGTCAGCCAGTTTATAATATAAATGTGTATCCTTAAAAATTTTCAAAGGACAACGACATGCAAAATACAAATTTTCTGGATACGAGGACAGACCTTGAATACTTTTATTTTATAAAATACTTGAAAAAAGGTGCTGTTAAATGCATTGCTAAAATATAATTCTCTTGCTTCAATATTTTGTTTTTATGTTTAAATATATCTTTGTGATTTGTTGATTGTTTACGAACAGATACTTGCTCAAAAAGAAATACTTAACAACAAAGTAGTGGTCACGCTTTTTTGCACTTTCCCTTGAATAAGTACGATTTTGGATATACCATTAATATTTGTTGTGAAAAGGTTTAGCAGCGAGTTTTCTGAAACATACACCATTTTTCGTACTTGAATTTATAATCAAAACAATAGCAAAATATGAAAATATAACTATATAATTTTACAATTATCAACAATTTTATCGGGCTTTCTAGTTCGATTTCGACTGCCTCAAGATTAAGAAAGCTTTTTAGTCATGGCCTGGGCTCGAGGCAAATTTTTGTGCTGATGAGCGAAGTGGTAGTCGCGAAACAGTACCCCAACTAGTAAGTCTTCAAATTGTTTTTGTCTTCTTTAAAAACGTTAATCAATTGCATTTTATCATACAAAATTTTTCTCAGTCTTGAGGAATTAAAAATCGAACTAGAAAGCCCCATAAAATTATTAGCGAAGTTTATATAAGATTTATAAAACCGGCAGTGTTTATTGTTCACACTAGCGATTTTTATAAAACAATTTTCAAATTTAAAATATATTTTAACTAAAATTTTTTTCATACATATTTAAAATAAGTTTTTCGGCCTAACAGAGTCATGTTATCACATTACCAGAGGTATGTTAACTCTGAAGGTTTGTGTCCGTGGTTAAAAACTTTAAAATTTATCTTCACACACATCCATATAAAAATGTACTTTAAAATGGTTTTTCTTTTGAATACCTTCTTGAAAGTTCTTTAACACAAACATATCACTACAACCGCTTAAAAACATGAGGTAAACAGAAATTAATATGTATGACAATCAAATAAAAAAAAAAATCCCTAAAAGTTCATGTCCACAACAATTATTTTGGCCGTTTGGTGCACAGCCTGGTTAAAATAATAGACAAGAAGACATCATGTTAGCATATAATTTGTTAATGTTTACTTGACCACTCCTAATGGCATGCTAAGAATTTTTTTTGCCTTCGAATAGGTGGCACAGCCACACACGCACACAAACACGCACATGCACTCCCCAATACTCAGTTATGATGACCAGAATATTTAATGCGAATGGATGGATAGATTACACACTCACTCATTTAAGCATGGCTTTAACATCTGAGCTTTTGCTGGTCCTCAAATATTCCTTTTTGTTTTTTTTTTGTTGTTGTACTTTTGCAAAAACAATCTCTAGGTTAAGGCAAGAAAGGACATTCTGCCCAGGAAAATTGTGTATGTGTTAAATAAACTTTTGATGACTGAAATAAACTGCTAGTTAATATTCATACCCAGAGATTAAACACCATATAAAAGATTTTTGTTCAGGGAGAACAAGAAAGTGGGTGACGGAGTGAGTGTGTGTGTGTGTGTGCGTGTGACTGTTTGCGTTTCAGTTTACGTTTTGTACAAAAAATTGTTATGGATTAAACTGGTTCTTGTGTAAAACTCCTAAATGCATTATACAACATTACAAACATGCTCATTCACATTCACTTACAGCGATACACATTCTGGGTGACTGTCAGTCAGCCAGTCACCCATTCATGCCTGCTGCTAAAAATGTTGTTTGTTGCTGCCTGCTAAAGCAAATATTTATTAAAAGATTTTCAGTTAGAGATTTTAGTGTTTACTTAGATGTCATCAGCAACAGCCAACAGCCAACGTGTGCATATCAAACATTTTCCTTTTGCAAGAAAAAGAGTTATCACCCTAAAAACAGGCTGAAGGATGATGTGGTGGGTTGAACGTTTATGCCATATTATGTCGTATTGTAATGTTAATGAAAGTCAAATAAGGAAAAGTAACAACAAGTTTATTAACAGCGATATTGGTAAAGAAAAGGTATTTGACAAGGATGTTTGAAAATACAGAAATAATAGTGTTTTAAGATGTGAGTAAACAAGGAAGAATTGCTGATGTGGATTTTTCAGAAAACAAGTCCTGTGACTTTCAATCAAAACACTTTTATTTGCAGATATCAGATACCATGTCATTTACAAAAGCGGAAATAATCACAAATTGTGCCAGAAGAAATTCAGCAATTAACACAAAGATGGATTTTTGTTTTATGGTAGTGTAGGGGCAGTGAAGTGCCTGTTTTTAAGTCAGTGTTGGGGAGAAACTGATATTTTAACGAAATGAAATATTTTTTTAAGCCGTTAGTTGGACTTAAAGGCAGTCTTAATAACTAAAAAGACTTATCCTGAACTCATTAACTTATTCTACAAATTTGTGACAGCAAAAAATTAATTTAAATCTATGAGCCAAAACCAATATGATTAAGTCCACGGGGCGCACCACAAGCTTACACTGGCTTGAGTGTATGTGGGAACACGTATAGGAAAAATATGGTGGGGCTAAATATATTCGAAGAGAAATATATTATTGTTGAAATATATGGTTAATATATAAATATAATTTGTAAGGGAACCATATTATTGTGTTGTCATGTCCAACGATACTATTGTCAACTCCAACGTTACTACTTTCAAAACCATTCCAGAAAATCGCATGGCAACCTGTAATCTTATGAATACCACCAGCGGAAGTAAAAAATTAAATTATTTTTGTGCAAAATAAATACGAGCAAGAAAATAGTGGTCTAGATTTAAGGGGTTAAAAGTAGCTGTTAGATCACATGTGATCATACTTCAGGCACTTAAGACTAAATTTCGTTGAAGTCGGATTTACTGATATTTTAAATATGAACAGAAAGAAAATGGTGCTGTTGATCATTTTTGGGAAGTCATTTGAAATGAAGTTGTCAAATGACGGATTTATAATTTTTCTATTTTTGAAACTCTGAGCCAACAAAACAAAACAAAAATGAAAGCAAAATTTAAGTTTGTGTATTCAAATGTGAACTTAATTATTTATTTGCTTTAGGAGGCAAATGAAATGTAGTAATTCAGCTACAAAAATAGGACTTTTTCAAATGTTTTCTATCTTTTTCAGTTGAAAAAGACAAAACATTTGAAAAAGGTTTAAATTTGTGAAATAATATTACCAAAGTCATATGTTTTTTTTTTTTTTTGAGATTGAAGATCGCATGAAATAAATTTTCTAAATGCAAGCCTGGTTTTAAAGCATACTTCAAATATTATTATTTTTGGTTTTTTTTTTTTTGTTTTTTTGCTGTAATTTTCCAGCTAATGATTTAAATCATAAAGTTTTGTTCTTAGCTTCGCTCTCGTCGCACAAACAAGAAAAAACAATATGCCTTAAACAAATCTACTGCTGCATAAGATATTACAATTCCCACCAGTCTGTCTCCGCAATGCAACGAACAAAAAAACTACGTTAATTGGAAAGTTCTTTACACTTCTCCATTGCCAGCTATTTCCTTGATTCGCATGAAACGAAGAGGAAAAAAAAAGACTCTTAAATACTTGCATAATAGAATGTGGCAACAAAAACTTTTTAATTTCAATTCTACTTTCCAAATTAGATTAGGTAACAATGAAGACAGAAATCACGAGCACGAAAAAAAAACAATAGAGATTTGATAATCTGCCAATTTTGTGGGAATTTTATGGACCCATCACAACTGACTTTTGCATAGTAAGAATTTAGAAAGAGAGAGAGAGAAAATAATCAAAATATAAACAAAAGGAAAAGAAAATTTTGCAACAAGACCACATAAACATTGAGAGAAGTTTTGTGTCTGTATGAAAGCATTTTAAAGTTTTTCCTTTATGCTGATTTTAATTTCTTATCATTTGTAGCCTTAATAGTATTCTGACGTTGCTTGAACAACCAGTCAGCCAGCCAGCCAACTTGAAACTATAATATTGCAACTACCAGTACTTCAATGGCATATTATAAGCGTCTCTGTCCGGGGGGCATATTTTGACTAATCCTTTTTGAACATGTTTTAATATTAGTTTTCCTTCCAATGACGATGAAGATGTTGATTTGCTGGATTTCACATCTATTCATGTATCGTAGTTTGATGAGAATACAATATTTTTGAAAAAGAAAAGCAGCAAAAGAGAATGTAAATTTGCTTAATATGGCATACAATTGGAAGGAGACTAAACACAGACATGAAAAAGGATTCCATTTATTGTTTGCTTTAATGTTGTTTAGTATTTGAGAGAAAAAAAAAGAAGCATGGTTGCATCAGTAATATCACAATGATGAGTGGGATTAATAATATGCATGCGACAATATTTGTTTCAAGATATTAGTAAACAGAGAGAGATTTTATTTATTTTGCAGTAAGTATGTACATTAAGTTAGGTGGGCTTAGCAATCGTTATGGTGCTAGTAATATTTCGATAGATTTTTGTTTAAAAAAGTTTCATTACGATGTATCAAAACTAATTTCTTTTTGTTAAGAAAAGTATCAATCCTTGGTTTGTCACCATTTTAGTTAATATCAATTAAGTAAAGAAAAGTAAAATTTAATAGCTAGGTGGACAACCGGCTGTTTCTGGGTAGCAAACACCCTTCATCAGCACCCCATGCACTTTGGATGTGTCAAATTTCACAAATTAACCACTCGGCAACCAAAGCTCATGCAACACCAACAAACATTTCATATATTTTGTTGATAGAAATACTGTAATTGTGTCACCCAGTTGCTAGCGTTTGTGTGGGTATTGTTAATTATGACACTTCTTCAGGGTAAAAGCAGTAGTCGCTGGTCTGGAGAGGCTACCTGGTATGGAGGTGCTTTTAAGGTAACTAACACGGTACCTTAATACCAAGTAGCCTCATGACTACAGAAAACACAGCACCAACAAACACTTCCTATATTTTGTTGATAGAATTACTTTATGTTCTGTCTTCCATTTGTTCACGTTTTTGTGTTTGTGTTGTGCATTTGTGTGGCATTGACCTTTGATAATTACATGGCCAGCAGCAGAAGTCAACTGCTCTTGTAAGACAATCTGGTAAAAAGTTACCTTGAGTAACTACATATCCCGTGTAAACTTCAACTATCCAGCCATGGCCATTTGGGAGAATAAGCGCTGTGACGGAGATACAAGTCTCTATAAAAGTACTCTTTTTTCGCTCCATGAGAACGGAACCTAAAAATGTCCAAAGGTATATAAAGAAATTATAATTTTAGCAGCAACTTTTATAAACCCAAATATCAGTAGTAGTATGTATATAGACTACTCTTAAAGAGGTCTTTTTCAACTAAAATAATAAACTGAAATTGGCTGCAATAGCAAATGAAAAAAATTTATTTTCTATATACATCTTTCTGTATGTAATTTCTGTCACCATATTTCACATACCTGCATACAAATTTATAAACATAAAAGAAGTGTAATGCTTCAAAGCTTATTAGTTACTCGTAACTGATTTTTCTTTTACTTATGTAGTAAAAATATATGTTTATGTAGGTGTAACCGTTTCATAAATTTTTTCCTTCCAACTAATGCATTAATCGGTACACATACATATGTATGCATGCATGTGTGAGTATAAAGAACAAAATTTTCTCCACTTTTATGATATTTTAATCTTATTCAGTGCTCTTCCTTTACTTCTTTAATATGTAGGTAATACTAGTTACTAGCTCACGGCTAATTCTGCTCAATTTAGTACGCGTTTTTATTTTACGGCGTCCACATCTCGTGATTGTGATTTGATTAGAAGATAATTTTGATTCGCAATTGTAGTGGGTATTTCAGTGTTTTAAAATGAAAATTATTGTGTTAAATTAAAAAATATGATGCATAAAAGCAATTAGTTTAAATTAATTATGCAAAAAGTGTGAAAATATTAAATTTATTTGCAATTGAAATAAAGTAAAATTAGAAAATAATGGCTTGCTTCCATTGATTTCCAATGTGTTCGTTGCCGTTCGGCTTTGATTAATAGTGTTGTTAGTGTAGTGAGTAAATCAAGTGCATTCGCTAATCTTTAAGTAACGAGAAAATATTTGAGAGCATTTGGTGCAGCTTTGTTTGTGTAGGTGTTAAGTTCTGTGATGTTGATTGTTCTCGAATACACAAGGTAAGAATGTTTTGGTTGCTTAATGATGATTGTTAATTATGATCAATAGTTGTGCTTATGTTTGTACCCTCATGATGGGCACGCTTTTAAACATGTTGCGGTGCAATTGAAACATGTTGATGATGAATATATACAAATGGTGTAATTCATAAACGTTGCATAAGGCTTTAAGAACAACATGTTTCAAAATTTGTTCACAAATACACAGTAGTGAAGATTTTTTAAACACTTATCAACTTGTTGTTTAAACATTTTGTAAATTCAAAAATGAACTTAATTATTTATTTGCCTTAAGAGTTCATTGAAATATATTATTAATAAGGTCTAGTGTTAGACCTAAAATAATACATGTTATAAATTTAAATATACAAAACAATATTTTCGTACTACGTACTACGCTATCAAGTTGAGATCAATGAGTGCATGTCAAATTTGAGACTGATTGTTTCTCTACTGTAATATATTAAATTTTATTTCTTGTAATTAAAACAAGTTATTGAAATTTGCTAAAGAATCTAAAATAAAGGGAAAATGTATGAAAAAAAATCCAGAAAGGAAACAATATAAATCAACAAAAAAAACCCCCGTTATATCATGGTATATACATTGTTTAAGAAGAACTTACCCTTTTGGGAAGAGTTTCTACCTTTTCCAAACGATTATGTGCTAAAAGTTTGAATTTCTTTAAGCTTGCTTATATAATAAATATGAATTGTTTGAAAATTTCTTAAAGGAGTTGCAAAAATAATAAGTAAATTATTTGAAAATTTGCATTATCAAAAGGAGTATATCTAGTGGTGTTATTTCCAAATTTTCATTATATTACATTTGTATGACAGAAACATTAAAGTGGACTTCTTTAATAGTTTTTTTTTTTCTTCTTATATTTGCGAAACAATAACATAGCCCTTTCGTCAGTAGAAAATTAATAGAAATCGAGCCCAAAGATGTGAATATATAAAATAAAATGTGACCTAATGCTACGTTATTTGTAAGAAAATAAAAAAAAAACTTAGGGCCAGATCACATTAACTTTAACTTTATAGTCGAACTATACGAGCCACAATTCTTTACAAATTTATCAAGGTTCTTAGAGGGATTTCTTACTTCCTCAAAATTGAGAAATACTCTTTTTGTGATAAAACTGGAGTGATCAACATTTTTTTAAGAAGACAAGAGAGGTAAAGTAGAAAACATACTTTCACGATCACCACGTCGCCCATTAGTACCTAAATTGTGTATATTCAGCACTTTCTTTCTCATTTTCTACGAATGCGATGATTTATTAACCTCAGTTAATAAAGTGATAATTGCTTAATTAAATAATTACATTTTTAAATGGTATACTGAACTCAATTAGGACATGAATTAGATATCACGGTACTTTCCGTTTTAGCCAAAGTTTTTTTTGTTTTGTACATGATTATTTTCTAAAAGCTGCTATCCTTGCAACAAAAATCGTTTATCCAGCATGAGATTCTTCTGGAAAAATTTCTTTTCAATAAAGACACAGAAATTGTAATTAATTTAAAAATCCTTAAGACATGTTTTTTAATTTTCTTCTTTTTTTTTGAGAACATTTTAATGAGTAAATTTTGTGTTTATACTTTTCAAATTCAGCATGTCGTTGAGATTATGTAGTTTTAGATTTCTGTCCTGACATAAGTTTTGGTGTTTTTTTTTTGCTGAAATAAATAGCCACAATCTAGCAAATGAATTACAGTAAAAAAAAAAAAACAGAAGAGGAAACAAACAAGACGAACTTATCATATCATCAGACACATGTATCATCATGCAGCAAAGAAGAAACTACAAGAAAACGTTGCAGGATACAGCATGTCTGAACATGAACATGTGTAAACACGTACATACATATATTTTTGGTCAAAAAGCCAAATGTCCACTATGATTTTTCCACTACTACTGATGATGGTTTTATGATGTTCTGGTGAATGGATGGAGCAAAAAAGAAAAAGGAAAATATGTATGTAGTTTGAAAAACCGTATGACTTAATCAGCGCTTGTAAAAATGGACAAACGTTAAACTTTAATGGTTGGTTTTTAGCACAGGACGTCATATTAGAATAAATATTACATATGCTTGTGTGCACGGCAGTGGTCTGCTGTTTTCTTTCTTTTTGTGGTTAATTAATCACAACATGTACTACTCCTTCTATGCTCTTGAAATGTATGAGCTGAAAAACAAACAGCTGACTTACCGAGTAGTTTACGGCTGTAAGCACATTCAAGTTCATATATGAAAGATAAAAGCTTAAAATATAACAGATAAAAGGATACTAATGAACTCTTCCCTCTTGCTTAGTAGAGTCTGATATTATTTTTCTGCATCAAATACTCGCACATGAATATTAAATCCCAACCAAACTGAGACATAAATTTTTAATGGAATGATGGTTGGCAAAAGCTCATCTCCTTTGTGGCTATTTCCTTAATTTTCGGTCTGTTAGTTTGTCTGACTGTTGGCTGTTGACTGTTTGGTTTTGCTGCTTTTGGCAATAGCAAAATTTGTATGGAAGTAATTTTTTTTTAATATTTGTAACTAATTGCTTAAGTGTGGTTATTAATCATGGGCCAGTAACGTTTCCCTCGAGAAATTTCTACTTGGTTCTTTGCAATCGTAAGTTAATAGCAAGTAATACATAATATTAGGTTTGGAGAAAAACTATTTCTCATTTCCTCAAATTCAAGAAAACTAATGTATTTTGGTAGCAGGCTAAAAGAAGTGAAATATTAAATTAATAATTAATTATTCATTAAGATGTTATGTTGTGTTACGCAGGCTGCCAGGTCATGAGACCGGCTCACTTGGGTCCTAGAAAAGCTCCCGTTGTGACATTCATTAAGATGCATACGCGAGAAATGAAATGAATACTCATTCAAGTGAATCGGTGGGTAAATAGTCTTTTATTTTACATAAATCCCACCTGAAGATGTGAAAGAAAATAAACCATGTGTGTGAAAAATATCCCTGGCGATGGCCTAGAGGCCAGTGGCTCCTGGCCAATAGTTTTGTTGGCTGTATCAGTAACTTATTTATAGACATTATCAACGCAGGTTGTGCTTTTTTATATTACTGAAGAAATATAAAAAAAAATTTATTTAAGCAAGGTGGGTCAAAAGAAATCAAACCATTGGAAATCGCTCTTATTTTTACAAATGACAAGCAGTCTCAAATCTGTTTTTACATTTGTGAAGTACATAACTGTAGAATAAAAGCGAACAAGCCATGGAGTGTTACACTTCCCAAGAACGCGAAATAATCGTGTCTATGACGAAGTGAAAGATTTTTCCACCAAAATCAGAATGAGCGATGAGGCTCATTTCAACCTCAGCTCCGGGTACGTGAACAAGCAAAACTACCACTTCTAGCTCACCGAAAATCCAAGAGTAAGGCACAAAGAGCCATTACATCCCCTCAAAGCGACTGTATGGTGAGCTGTTCACCATGGAGGAAAAATAGAAAAAGATAGTTTTTGAAATTTCACAAAACTTTTGGGTATAAAAAATTTTAAATTGGGGATGAGATCTAAAATAATACTGGGAACACTGACGCTGAACACTGAATAAGTTTTTTTATTTCCAAGCAGTTTTGGTTTTCAGATTTCAGACCATTCTCAAGAAAAAAAATCGCTCCCCCGAAATGATTCGAAGATTTTCTAAAGCTAGTTTAATTAAATTTTTTTTACATATGCCTTCCTTGTCATAATTTTTTTCTGCTTTGTGAACCTTGCAGGAAGTTCCCCCCAATATTCTTTTATTTTTTTAAATCACCAGAAATCTATCGCTGAATATATGTTGAAATTACTTTTTCACTTTTATTGTCCGTCTGTGTCCATAAAATTTAGTAGCAATTTATAAAATATATTTGTTCGTGCAAAACATTTTTTTTTCCTTTTTTCTTTTAATTGTCACACAAATATACATAAATAAAGACACTTTTTTATCACCCATTTTCCAATTACTCAAACCAGCGCTAAAAAAAGAAAAAAAATCATGTAACTGTTTGCAGTTCAAATGTTTCGCAATTGTTGATTTGGTGTTGCTGCACTTGCTGGTTTGTGAAATTATTTTGCCTTCATAAAAATGCAAATAATCAAACGTGCAATTAATGCAACATTCAGCTGAATGTATGAAAATCATGGCAAACATTGTAATTGCGTATTGTTGGAAATAAATTGTTGCTGGAAAAAAATCTTAAAATTAAATTTGCTTTGGAGCTTCAAAAAATGAAGTAAAACGCCATTGAATTAACGTAAAAATTTTAAGCAGAAAAAAGCTAAATGAACATTTTTATGACTGCAAAAAATATTTAAAATTATAACTATATTTAACATATGTGTTTTGTTTTGCATTTAAGAGAATAGTTTTTTAGCAAGTGAAGGAGAAGTACGTGCTCTAGATTGAGATTTCAGAGAGATAGAAAGTTAATAAAAGATGATGCAGGGCAGAATCCGCCTTGGGGCTATTATTACAACCTGGCGTTAGTTAGAAGCAGGATTTTATCAGGCAAATAAACTATTTTTCATTATAACAAATTCTCATTTGACTAAAAGTGAGGAACAATAATTCAACTGGTAAATTAATGAGAGGTTTAGTTTTTGCCTCTACCAAATATGGTTGGGTCTTTTCTATATCAATCTGAAACGGTTATGGAATTAGAAAAATTTTCCCAAAAAATTATTTTTTCAAAAGTATTGCCGTAAATTAGTAAAAACTAATTTTTCTAACCGACAATTTGTAATAATGAAAATTGCTTACCGGCCAGTTTATCGTTCACTTTTATTAAAGGTACCTTTAACGCCTACGACAACCTTATCGCCAGGTCATAATAATGGCCATAAGTGACATGTAATGTATTAGTTATAAAACCGCCTTTGTAATAATGGCCTTTAAAGGTACTGCTCCCTCTAATAAGACTGCTTATGTGTTAAGAGATGTTACATGTGGTAGTGTTTAATGGCAGTTAGAGGAGAGATTGTGTACAGTAAATTTTCGCCAATGCTCTGCTTTTATCATTTGAAGCTTATTCAGCTATCCAGAATTCTATAAACTACCAGGTTTACTTTTAAGTCGCAATTACTGAAAAATTTTTAATTGCTATTTGCTTATTTAACAGGCTAAAATTCAGTTTTACCTGCTTAAAATTGAAAAAGATTTTTCAAAATTGAAAGAAATTTCGTGGTAGATTTTTCTCTTACAAAGCATCCAACAAAAGGTAATATAAAGATTAATTGGCTGGGGAACAGCTCACTATAATAATCATCAGAGTTACGGAATGCAACGGAAAAAGTGAAAGAAATAATACAAGGTGGGCCAAAAGAAATCACCCTATTGAAAGTGACTCTTATTAAGTCAAATTTGTTTTTAAATTTGTAAACTAAACAGCTGTAAAATACAAGTGAGCAAAACATGAAGCGATACACTACCCAAGCGATATTTCCTCACAAGGTACCTCCCTCGATGCCAGGTAGCAGTATAAGGCCTACCAACTACTGTTTTTAGTCTGAAGAAAATTCACAATAGAAACACACAAACGCAAACAAATGGGAGTTAAAATGTTTGCAATTTGTAACAATAAAATACATGAAATGTTTGCTGGTGTTGTGTTGGTTGTAGTCATGCGTCTACCTGATATCAAGGTACCTCGCAACAATCATATTTGTTGCAAATTTTCCTCTGTGATTTTAATTAAGTGATAATCTCATGCTGCTTTCCGTTTTCTTGTTTTTTTTGCGTCTAAATATTACGTTTTAATTTTTCTTTGTTCAACCTCTTTAGCTGATTAAAGGCTTTAAGTTTTTTAGTTTCTTAAATATTTGCAAAAAAAAAATTCTTATCACTTGCCACCTAAATGAACTACTACAGGGTGCCACTACTCAAAGTGTTTTAGCATGTTTCCACGACATGCGCTTTTGCTCTCTATTTGTGCCTAACAACCTAATTAGGAGCGAAGCAACGTGGTTCGCCATGCAACATTTTGAGAGCGAATAAAGTTGCTTCATATTGAAGCTACATGCGAATCATTAAAAATTCCTGTCTTCTCTAATTTAATCTCTAAATTATATCAGTCCAAGTCATATATTGTCAAATAAATACTTAAATAAAAAACAAAGAAAACACAATTGTCGCATAAAAATAAAAGTTACGTTCTGGGTTGTATTTAATGCCGTGCAATGCCAACTCATAAAACATTTCCATATGAATGTGGCGGTTTTCACTTTTTGTTTTTGTTTTTTACTTTCTTTTATCCATTTAGAAAAATTTTCTTCCCGAAATTAGTGAAAAATTTATGTTGTCTTCGCAGCACTTAGACGAGTCGTGTAAACAGTGTGATTCATAAATATAATTGAGAGAGCAAAGCGGGTGATTCAACTTGTAATGGAAACATACTACTAATTAAATGTGTTAATCGAAATGTGAGAAACGCTACATTTTAAAATATACTGAAATTTTTCTTATGTCATTGTTGCGAAAAGTTGTGGTTTGAGTCCAGGGAGATAAATTCGTATAAATCTCCACTCCTCAGATTTATGTTTTTGAGATATACCATGTACCAGGAGTCATAGCTAACCCTCCAAGCTAAAATTTCTATACGGTCACTACTTTGCAGAAGTTTTCATTTTCCGTTAAACCCACTGATCTTCTCCAGGAATTTCTGATGTGGACTACCTGGGAAAGTAGTTTTAAGGGACTCCAAAGATTTTTTCAGATATCCCAGGTACCAACAGTAGTAAATAACCTTCTAGGCCACCATTTCTATAGGGTCATCACTTCACAAAACTCTTCATTTTCTCATGAGACCAGTCATCTTTACCAGAAATTTCTTATATAAAGTGTTCTTAGAAGCCATCTCATGAGACTCCAAAGATTATTTTAGAGATACTATATACCAGGAGTCTTAGTTAACCTTCCAGGCCTCCCTGTACGGTCACTACTTCGCTGAAGTCTACATTTTGCCATAAAATCCACTAATTTTCTCCACAAATGCCATCTGTTAAAAAATAGATGGAGAGAGCTGTTAACTTATGAACATCGCTCTGCTAACTGCAAAATTTGTCTTTGCTAAAATTTGTGGTTTGAGTTCTGGGACCTAAACGTACTTGAGTAATGATTTGATGTAGTCTTTGTGTCTTAATAATTGATTGCTGATTTTCAAAATGAAACTGAATAATTTTGCTTGCATGTTTTGTGCCGAAACTTTTTGGCCTTAATTGCCAAGGTCTTCAAAGCTAGTGCAGACAAAACCCCGCGAAAAAATACCTGAACTAAGATCTCTATACTTTCCAAACAATTTATATGACACCCTGTTGAAACATACATGGCTCTTTATGCATTTCTATAAAACATGATCTTTTCCATGAAATAAACTTGTTGTATTCTGTGAGCTCTTGCCCATTTAAAATCCAACGAATTAATCCAACAAAGTGAAACGGCTAAGCACTGGTGTAGATATACATACATATACTAACTAAAATGTCTGACTGCGGCAGCCAAAGCTGTGGTCGTTCTACAAATGAAGCTACTAATGGCCTTTAGAAGCTGCAACAACAACAGCAGCAGCAGCAGCAGCACAAAAAGCTGCAACTCTTTCCCTTAAACTATGCCATATAATATGAAAAACTATTAAAGCAAATGAAAATAGGGATATTACTTAAAAGGATATGACTTAAAGGCAAATGAGAGTGAAGGGAAAATATAGAAAAAACAACAAGAATAAAATAATACAGCACATGTAGAATTTTTCTCTGACCACATTTTGCAAAATAACCGGAAAATGCCAGCAATTTTCCCAGCACTGAATAGAGTGTCTCACTGGAAAGAGCAAAACGGCGGAAAATATTATATTAAAAAGATTTTTTTTTTGTGTAATAAAACTACCATCAACCATCAGTTCTCTAATGTAATGAAACTCCAGCTGGCCTTTTGCCTGTTGTATTCACCAGTGAATTTCGCATGGGGGAAAAAACGAAACTGATTTTCCCACAAAGTTCAACAGCCATTATGAATGTAATTTTTTTTTTTTTTTTTTTTTTGAGGGTTTTAGCTTATTATTTGATAAGCATTTCATATATTTTGTGAAGATTTGCTGTTCATTTTGAAAATTATTTATGAACACAACTTTTTGTTTCATTTGCTGATGTAGTTTTTGGCGGATGGTAAATAGTAAGTCAGGGCATTTTTTTTTTCGTTAAGAAAAAGTCTTTTCATATTTAAGTCTTCGGTGCAATTTCAACAATTTCTTTTAAATCTAAAAATTAATTATAACAATTTTTAAATGAAATTTTTAGTTTAAGAAATTACTTTGACTGAAATTTATTTATGACATTAAACTTTGGCTTTATTGAAGGCTGTTTCGAAGCTGCCTTTTCTCTCGTCGCAGCCCATTTTTATCCTAAATTTGTTGGTTATTTTGTTTGTTTTGCTGCATTCAACTCAAATTTTATTTGAATAGAATTTTAATTCTACTCCAATTTCATTATTGATTAACTTTGTGTAGGATTTTGTTTAATACAGCTTTCTGTGATTTTTTTTTTTTTTGCTTTTTTTTGGCTTCCTGCTTTGGTTTATCGTTGCATAATTACATTGCAACACTTTGACGCACAAATTTTATTCTCATCATGTTCAATTAGCCATCACTAATTGACCACAATAGAATTTAGTTTTAATGCATTTCTGATGTTGATTGGTTTTTTCTTGTTTTTTTTCCTGTTTTTGTTCATTTGATTTCATTTTTGTATAGACATTTTATTTAATTTTATTTTTTATTGATAGGTTTATTTTTTTCATATTATAATATGGCTTATGCTTGATTTAGCTTCGCTTAATAAAAAAAAAATCTAAATGTGCATTGCTGCTACACGGAAAAGTTTTGTGACCTAAATGTTAAGTAAAGTATTTTCAATAATTTAGAAAACCAAAATTTGAACAAGATTATTTACTCAAACAAAAACAGCATTGGCAGTAAAACTTATTACGAAAATAATAAAAAATTATCTATTTACACAAAAAAAAAAAAAAAAATACATCGCTTTTTGAAAAATCGATGCTGTCAAAGTGGACCGATGTCGTAAGAAATTTTGGTGTTGTATATAATTGCTATAGAATTGTGTTGTTTTTTTAACTACTAACCTTTAATCAACCTAATATAACCTAGATCGGTCAAACTCAGTGGCCATGGAAGCGACTGATCACATTTTGGCCGAAATTTTCATGAAACTAATTTTCATCGTAGCTCTGGCTGTAACTGCAATCACCACATCCTGTTGAGACCATGTGAGCGTAGAGTATGATGGCTGAGCGAGCAGGCTTGGCAAAAAGATGTGTTGATAATTTTCAGCGTTGATATTCGTTGCCAGGCCTCGGAAATTTTCGGAAAAAAAGTTTACAACTATCTCATGCGTGGTTAAGAAAGACCTAACAGTTACCCTATGGCAATACAATGGTTTTCGGTGATTCAGTTCAGGTTTGCGGCTTCTTTGTTTGGCCAGAAGAATTCCGTAATAGTGTGTCTATAATTTTCAATGTTGACTCATCGCCTGACCTCGAGAATTTTCGATAAAATTGTACAATTACCTCGTGTTTGTATGCGCAACAGTAAACAATTTTCCTGGGACGATAAAATACGTTTTGATATTTTAATTGAAAGTTGCGGATCCTGGAAGACCAAAAACAGCAGTGTGGCTTATTTACCTGGCCGTTCAAGCAAAAAATAAGCCTATTTGCTTAAAAAAATCAGATTTCCAGCGTAAAAACGCTCCATATACGTTTCATAACCATTTTTTACATAAATCAAACTTTCTTAAAGTTCTTTCACGATTTGAACTTTAAGAGAATGAAACTTTAAATCCTTTTTTAACATTTCATGAATAATTGCTTTTGGAAGTTCCAGTGAGGCTGGTGTTTTCCGCTTAGTAGCGGATTTTCATGTAAACTGCCTTCATTTAATTCAATGATCGACTGGATCTTCGACTAGGGACATTCATAACCGCAGCAATTAAGCGGAAGCTCTGCATCCATCAGCGAATTAAATTTGTTGCTCGTACTCGTCGAAATTTAGCCACCCGACACCCTGTATATAGATTGATTTAGTTCACTGGACCAGGCTGCGCAATAAAATCTCTGTATATTTATCACTAGTCTCAATTGAAAACTTATTTATTCTCTAAAGAGAACCGAGGTAGCCATAACAAATTGTTGTACCCCAGCCTACAAGTCCTCCAGATACTTTCTCTAGGCTTTCCTAAATATAAATCACTACAGCTTATCAGAGAAAATTTTGTAGCTCTAAGCGATGACCTTAAAAAACATTTAAAAAATTAAAGTTTAAAAAACACACATATTTTGTCAAATAAGTACTTAATAAATTAAAAATATTTTTCATTAATAAGCCTACAAACCAAAAAAAGAAAATACGTAAAATTGAATTTCTGTTTAAAGTGAATTTTTCCACTTGAAGCCATTCGAATTGAATTTATTCTCTGTTTTTAAACAAAAAACCTATCATTTGTTTGCTTAACTTTACATCTTTTAATCAAACGTTACAGTAATTTTTTGAAAAAAAAAAAAAAAACCGGCAACCATACATATCAATTGTCTATTGTCTAGGCTGCGAAATCAGATGCGAAAAATAGAGGAGAAAATTAAAAAACGAATTGAACAAATGGACAGCCTGCAATGGAAACAATTCAATTGTGATACAGATGCGAAAGAGAAAAAAGGCAGTTGTCTGTAACAATGCCATGAATGGTATTTGATCGGGCAGAAAAACCACAACGTATTGAATACAAACACATATTTGCGCTTGCAAATAAATGCCTGCATTCAGTGATGATATTTTATGTATGTATTTAAAATGAGTACATAGAAATACAAAAAAAAGTTAAATGTAGAAAGTGTATGGAATTGTAAAGGAATTTGGAGGAATATTCGGTGGTGTTTCTTAAATTTCAATAAGGCAGAATATTTTAAATAAAAAAAATAAAACAGATATAGAATTTTGAAGTAAATAATAAATTTAATGAATTCGCTTTAAATTATGCTGTTCATTTAAAAATCATAACAAGCCTTAAACTATGCAGCGTTTTTGATTTTTGTATATTGAAGTGTGTAGTTTTGTAAAATAGTGTAAATTTTTTTTTTTTTAAATTAAAAATTATAAGCTCTAAATTTAAGTATCTTTCCTTTCAAATTTAAAATAGCAAATACAAGACTCAAGATATGTTTTTTTGTTGGTGGAAAGTAGAATTGCTTTTGGAAGGGAACGAATTTTTTTTTATTTTAGAATGAAGCTATTCCTTGAAAACTTATACCGAAGTTTTTTTTTATTCATTTAATCATTAAAATGTCATTTTTAGTAATGCTAGGCTCTAATGGAGTTTTTAATATTTAAGGAAATTTACCTAAAAGTATGCTGTTTTTTTTCAAAAGCATTTTAAGCCTTAGAAAATGCAACAGTTATTGTTTGCTAAGGTTTTTAAGTACGTTAAAAAACTATTCAGCAAGTAACAGAAGTCAAAAATAGTCAATCGATTTAAACTTGAAACCTTTAACTTCCACCTTCAAGATATGCAATTATTTTTCTAGTCCTCAAAGAAACTGGAACTTTTGTCAGGAGCTTGTAATTTTGCAAAACAAAATGATGGCGGAACTTGAAGCTATGAAGAAAGCGGAACGGTTTCTTTGAACGAACGTTAAGTTTTGATATTCTTTGATAGTTCGATTGGTGCCTAAGGTACTTCTGCACTGTTAAGAATGCATAACGCAGCAAGAGTTTAAGGAACGCATTCGACACCGAATTAGTTGATAAAGATATACTTGTTAGCTATCTAGTCGGTCTGTGAAAAGTTTAACTTGCTTTCTCATATAATTTTAACACCACTTTATTACTATAAGAGTTCTTCGAAAAATTAGCAAGTCAGCTTATTTTAGTAAATTATGACGGTTTAAATGCAAATTGCACTAGGCTGAAATACAACAACGCTTTATTTCTAAATGAATAAGCGATCGAATGAAACTGAATGTCTCCATCGAAAGCCATTTCGTTTCATTTTTCTGCTGTTCAAACCAGCCGAAACTTTTATATATATTCATTTATTCCTTTCGATTTCACAAATCTTATTAAATCTATTTTAGGCTGCAATATATGCTTTAGAAAATATTATCTTCTAGCAGCCCCAAGATATACTTTAAAATTGCATTAAAATTTTTTGAAAATTTCGAAATTTCGCTTTTCGTGTTATTTATGTATATTCATTTATTCCTTTCGATTCCACAAATCTTGTTAAATCTATTTTAGGCTGCAATATATGCTATAGAAAATATTATTTTCTAGCAACCCAAAGATATGCTTTAAAATTGCTTTCATATTTGTAAAAACTTCGGCCTCTCGCTTCCCATGCTTTGTTCTTTAGACCAGCCGAAATTTTTATATGTTTTCATTTATTCCTCTGTCCACTTTTTCTAGCTCGCCCATAAACTACTCAGCTTGATTGTGGAATTGAGGTTATTATCCTGCCAACAGGATTTGTCAGAATATAATGAAATCCAATTTG
Organism: Sturmia bella; assembly: GCA_963662145.1. NCBI lineage: Eukaryota > Metazoa > Arthropoda > Insecta > Diptera > Tachinidae > Sturmia > Sturmia bella. The sequence goes on along the minus strand of OY759172.1, from coordinate 18,862,070 downwards.
CAATAACAAAGAACAAATTGCATAAACTTTTATACATATGTAGCCTTTTTCTCTTCTCCCACACAATATACATGTATAAATTTTCTCATTTTATGTGTTTTCCATTGAAATAAAACTCACACACGGACACAAAAGTATTGCTGCGTTTTAATTTGTACTGTAAGGATTATTATCTGTTTATAGGAAAGTGAGCAAAAACACACTTGTACTCTTGTTTTATTGTGAATATGTGTGAATCAAACAATGCGTGTTTAAGCGTATTGCAACAAATTTTCAAATTAAATGTAACTGCAATAAAACAATAACAAAAGTAAAAATTAAAATAACATTTTTGTTAACAGCGTACACGATTCGGAGCTAAAAATAGCTTTAAACTTAAATCCAAAAAAGAAAAATTCGCAACAAGAAATACAAAATTGATACAGAAAATTTCAATTTCAATAAATTTATTCATTCCAGTAAAATTGGTTTAAAGTTTTCACTACAGTGTTTCTACTAAAGTGCAAAGCTTTAAGACTTTCGTTGGAACTTTATTGCTTTAACAGAGTAATTTTTATTTCTTTAAAAGCTTAAAAAGAGAACTGGCATTTGAAGGCGTGATTTGTTATTCTAAACAATTCAGTGAAAAGTTTGGTTAGATTGATATGAGAGACATAATAGGACAGGTTTTCAAATATATGCTTACGGTAAGCTTAAGCATTCCATGGGTTTCATAGACTTCTTTTCCAATCGAAAAAAACAAACACTTCAAAATGGTACTTTGGGTGCCACATTAGCATTCAAAAAAGCTGAAAACCCACACTTTAGTCTCCGCAAGACAGATCTCTAATACTTGAAGTTCCTTCAACATTCATATAAAAGGTGATATTTATCTCAAAAGCTGCGGGAGAAGAAATGGCAAATAAATAGTAATTATGCTTTTCGTTGCATGCTAGAAAAAAATATGATTGAAGTAACCATATTCGGAGGGTAATATATTGCTGAAAAATATGGTTGTAGACTAACGATATTAGTTGTTAGAAAAATTATGAACGGAAACCATATTATTGTTAACAAAAAAATTAATTCCTTTATTCCGGCTTAAACGTATTATTATTATTAGCAATTGAACTTTCAAGGATCAGGTTATTGTTGCCACTAACAATGTTATTGATACATTATTTTGTCATTTCCCACTGAACCATTCTCAAATTGAGTCTTTCAATAATCATTTCATGGTCAAATACAATTAAAACATCATCACAGTCAAGCGTATTATTTTTAAAAACGTTTTTAGAGCAGTTTTTTTGCAATTGAAGAGAGGCCATTACATCCAGAAAAAGTCACTGTTTGGTGCGCTCTTTGGTCCGAAGGTGTGATTGGACCTTACCTCTTCGAAAACGACGATGGAACGACTGTCACCGTCAATTCGGAGCGCTATGGTCATATGATAAACGACTTTTTTTTGCCTGCTATTGAAGAATACTACTAGAAGAATATGTGGTTTGAACAAGACGGTGCCACATGCCGCAACACGCGATCGAATATGGCTTTATTGCAAGAGACATTTCCTGGTCGTGTAATTTCTCGTCGTGGCGATACCCACTGGCCACCAAGATCATGCGATTTGATACCATTAGACTTTTTTTGGAGGGCTACGCGAAAGACCGTGTTTATGCAGATAAATCCTTTAAATTTTGAGCACTTAAAAACCAACATTCGTCAAGTTATGGCTGAAATACCGCCCAATATGTGGCTAAAAGTGGTCAAAAATTACCTCACAAGCATCAAAGCTGGCAACAATTCGCATGCTGGTCATTTAAATGATGTAGTGTTTATAATGTCGTCAACTTTCAAACTTTCAAGAGAACTTTGTGTGGAAAAAATTTTTTTTCACCATTGATTTCCAAATAACTTTGAAACGGAAAAAGATAGAAACAAATTGTATGCCAATATTTCAAATAAAATTTTGTAGCGCATTTTTCGATGTGGTATTTACTAAAGTTGGAGAAGTTTCTTACAAATTATGGTGAAATATATGAGCGAAACTGTATAATTTAGGGGAAAAATTAGCTAAGCCCATTAAAAAAAAAATTCCTCATGTGATAGAGAAAAACTGAAAGCAGATTTGGATTTATATATATATTTGGATTTGGATTTATGTACATCACATATAACCTACATATTTTTTTCTTGGATCCCTTTTTCACTGTTGTACAGTGTAATTGTCATTTACTGCTTTTTCAACAAAGTGTTGTATATCAGTGGTTCTATGTGCCTATATTGGGTTTTGAAATCAACTTCCTCCGTTAAACAACGAAATGCAGCTCTAAAATTTAGAGCTGCAGTTGCATCATTGGCTGGGGGAAAACCTAAAAAAAAACAAAATATTATTTACTTTGTCGCATGTTTTTTTCTACATTTTTTTTAGTGAATCTTACTACAAACTCAGCATTATATTAATGACACTGCTGCATAAATGGCAAAAAATTAACACATATACACACTGACATTTTTACACATGAACAGCTCTTTATCCCTACTACGCCATTTACTTGTAGCTTTATGTGCTTATGTATGTGCGTGTGTGCTTTTAAATTCGTTAATGGAACCACATGCTCGTACACATCCTTTAACTAGCAGCTCAAATTCAAATATTTACATTCATTTAACGTCTATATATTGTGCATGTCACACATTGTGGTGCAGCTCAATTATATCCAAACCTTATGGTTATATTTAGCAATTTTCGAAACAATGGACATTAAAAGGGAATTTAGGTATTTTTTTTTTTTTTTTTTTTTGGCAATAGCGAAATAGATGCTGCAGCAAAGCTAACCAAATTACGGGGAACGACACTGATCGCAAGAAAGGTGTAGAGCTGAGAAGATGGCCATTTCAATATGTAGGAAGCAGTAGTCACCTTTTCTCTGGGTAACTTTAAGGAAAAATTTTACATTTTCATTAAAAGTTTTCGTATTTGAAAACTTATAATAAATAATTTTTAACAAGCAGATCCTGAAGATTAACTAAAAATGCTTTGAAATATATAGATCTATAAAAAACGGGAATGAAGTTTTAATTGAACTATCAAGGGGGGGGCATCATATAAAAGAAACTATTTAAATTCATTAAAAAAGTTTTAACAATTTTCTATTTTAGCTTTACGGATGTTTCTGTAATGCATTTTTATATCTATACGTTTTTTATATTTACTATGTTGTTAAACTTTTTAAAATGTCGCTTGCTAATAAAAATTTATCAAATCAAAAGAGGAAAAATAAGTTTTTAGCAAGTTAGACAAAAAGCTAATGAAGATGAACAGATTTAACTTAAAAAAATCTCTAGTTGCATGGTGCAAGCGAGAACTTTATTTAATTAATAAGTAAAATTAAAAAAAAATATATAATAATTAAAAGAAAAGGATCACAAATCGCCAAATTAGTTATTTTCCGGATAACTCTCCTTTTTTGCTACTATTCGAGCCACCATTTTGTTTAATGTTTGCCTAATATTATCTCCATTTTAGTTTTTAGCGCAATAGTACTTATTTACTATATTACTAAGCATGCCTATGCATGCCTGTGCATGCCAGCTCATGTATTGTCTTGTCGGTTTTGTGTGTTTAATATTGTATGACCTAATTGACGTTTGCTAATGATTTGAGTGGCATAGTTGGTTATAGTATTAAAATTGCAGCGACATGGCTGGTGAGCTCGGTAACTAGATATAAACATTAACATTTAGGGACACATCTTTGCAGATTTTAAAATAATAATGCTTTTGAGAAATAAAAATGTTTCAGAAACTTTACTGTGTTCTTAAACAGGCTACTATCGCATATGCTTGTTTTAATTGGCATTAACAATAAAGAATAAAAATAATAAATAGTTAAAACTAAAAATAAAACCGTAGAATTTGCAGCCACTTGGTTGCTGATGCTCATCATAGTAGATAATGAGCAGCCATGGTTGATTTGCAATGACAAGCATATGTTGAATGTCAACAGAAAAAATCATTGTATGAGGTATAATATGTCACTAGTACTTGCGACCATGTCAATAGTAAAACACTAGAGTTTTTCATAGATCATAAATGTATGTTTTTTTTTTTTGTAGAAATTATTTCACTTTCTTAATATTACTATTATAACTTTTTGTACTACACAAACTATTGTCTGGGAAAACTTTCGTTCTTTAGCAGTTTTCATTAAAATTAAAAACATTTAGCATGAAAATGAGAATTTTACTTTGAATTTGAGAATGTTTTCAATAAAAATGAAAATTTCAATTTAAAATGAAAAAATTTTAAATGATAATGAGAACTTAAATTTTAAAATGGAAAAATTTCGAATGAATTAAGGAAATTTCAAATTCACGTTGAAAAAATTTAAAATGAAATTGAGAGATTCCGATTTTGTTTTTAAAAAACTCGAAACGAAATTGAGAAGCTTTTATTTTAAACTGTACCCAATGCACCCATCAAGTGTATGTTTAGACCAAATGGTGTAGGCACTGATTGAACCATGTTGCTCGCTTGAATATGTGTTTCTTAACGGTTTGTTAAAATTTTCATAATTTGATTTAGAGTTTCCTCATTTGAAAACTGAAATTTCTCGATTTCGTGTGGATTTTCTGAAATCTATTTGGAATTTCTCCCTTTTAAAATTTAAATTCTCATTTTTTAATTTAAATTTCTCTCAATTTTCAATTCTCGCTTTTATTTAAAATTTTCTCAATTTCAATTTGAAATGCTAAATTTTATTTAGAAATTTCCCAACTTCGTGTAGAGTTTTCTGAATTAAAAAAAAAAATTGCTGCAGACAATTTTTTGCCATATGAAGTTTTTTTTTATGGCAAATTGTCTGCACGAAAATGTTTCTATTGAACGTTCCACAGGCCAACCGAAAGCCATTTTCAATGGCGATAGTGAAATGATTTTTGCCATCTCATCTTATTGCATAACTGGTTGCAATTACATGATGTTGCCATTCGCAATCGTAGGCAACAATAATAAATTGTCTGCAACCATTTTGTGTGGCTGCTTTGTATTACATCTAAGAATATTCTTACCTGCATCATATGTTTTTCCAAAAGTTTATCGCAATTTGAAGCCATAACACTCAGTTCCTTTGATATGTAATTCTGGAAAAGAACCCACAATTCAAACGGAGCCTGTAACATGGTTGATTTACACGTGCGTAAAAAAAATATATTTGCTCACATAGCAAAAATAAGGTTCACTTAGCATTTCATAACACACGCATTATATTTTGTTGTTGAAAAGTCTGTTTATTACTTTTTCCCTTAAAGAAAATTTTCTAAAAACAACATAATATTCCCTTTAATTTCCTTTGTTTCGCCAACAACTGTTGGGGTTGCCATGGTTCGTTAACTTTTTTTATCTCTCTTCCTCTTTTCTCTTAATATTAATTTAATAAAATTTCTCTTCTATTTGTATGTTCCTTTGCCGTTGCCGTTGCTGTTGCTGTTGCTTGTTTAATAACAACAAAAATTGAAAAGTTTTCAAATAAAATTTATAATAGAATTGGGAAATTAATCTTAAATTATGCGAGCAGCAACAATAGACTTTGAAAATTCTTTAAGCAGAAAAAAGGACAACCTTTTTGGTCTAATTTTATCTTTCTTTTAAAATTCAAGATAAAACAAAATTAAATGAATATTGAAGTAAGAGCTGTTTGTTGTGAGCTGTTCTTGGGCATAAAACTTTTGGACAAAAGAAAAGTGTGATGTTTGCTAATCTGCAGCAAAGAATCCAAAAACTTAAATAAAAGTTTAGAAAAGTGTTTGACAAACATTTTGTTCTTAGATTTCCTTTAATTTGGTGTGTTAAATGGCATTTGTATGTCGATTTCTGAAATTGGAAACGTAAAAACTTGTTGTGTATTATAATGAAAAAAAAAAAAATGTTTTTTTGTAAGAAATATCGGCAATAAAGAAAGAATTACATGGCAATATGCCAATGAGGAAAACGCAATTTTAAGTTTTATACATACAGTAGACTGGCGAAAACGTGAACTAATTTTTACCGAGGGTGTTTACGTTTTGGATTTTGTTCACATTTTAGATTGGATTTTTTTTACATGAAAATACGTTGGAAATCAGTATGCAGAACCGTTTAATAACCTAAATCATATATAACAAATTTTATTTAGTAAATTTACTGCAATACTTCTTTTCAGTTGATGTAAAGCTATGAAAAAGTGGAAAATTTGTTCCGACTTAGCAATCAATTAAATCTACACTGTACTATAGCTATATTGTACTTTTTTGACGACCCCGTTCAATAATATTTAAGAGTTAAAACTTTTGGTTTCTTGGCAGACATTTTTCTTTGAAACTGAGTTTAAATTCACTTGTTTCTATGTACACTTTATTTATACCCAAACGCGTAGAGATGTTTCCACCACAATCACCACATAAAAACTGAAATTAAGTATTATATGAAATTAAGTATTATTTCTAAAAGATGTTTTTGTCACTAAGCTGTAAATAAATTTAAAAAACCGCTATTCCCAAAATTTATAAAAACTATACAACTGACTTAAGAAAATAAAAAATCATTAGAAAAAAGTTCACGTTTTAGAGCCATCATCTTTCGTTCACGTTTTAGAGTAGTCAATGTTAAAATAAAAATGTTCATGTTTTAAATGATTTTATAAAAATTTTTGTTTTTGGCATCACTGGAAATCTGGTTTTTGTAGCATTACAGAAACGCTATTCAGCTTAAAAAAAAAGAGAACAATATTGAAAATATTACAATTAAGACTACATTTTTTTGCTCCACAAAACATATCTATGTATGTATATCCTTCATGTCTTCACAACAATAGTAGCGAAAAATTGCATTGCCTACTACAAAAAAATAAGCGATATGATGATGCGAAATATATGGATGTTTATGTTTTTTTTTTAATAAAATAATCGTCCGCATACTGTGTTTCATCAAAAAAAAAAAAAAAAAAAAAAAAAATTAAAAAAAATAAAAAAATCTCATGCATGAGTGGCGAATAATCGAATACAACTTTTCTACAAATGCAATTAATATGTTTTTAAATATTGATATGGAACAAGTAAGAGTGCTATCTTCGGCTGGGCCGAATCTTAAATGCCCTTCACAATAATATATGTACCATTCTGATTGATTTTTGGTGCCAAAAGTTGTTTTATATAGCTTATAGAGCCGATTTCTTGCAAAATCGGGAAACGCTATATCTCGGGTATATATGGACCGATTTCAAAAATTTAAAAATTTGCCTTTAAACATCCTATATGTACCATTCTGATCGATTTTCGTTACCAAAAGTTGTTTTATTTGGCTTTTAATGCCGACCTCTTGAGCAATCGGGAGAAGCGTTATCTCGGGTGCATATGGGCCGTTGCACAAAAATGTTGTAATTTTGCCTCTGAACAACCTAAATGTACCATTCTGACAAATTTTTCGTTTGACTTCCACGACCGACTTCTTGAGATATCGGAAGGCGCTATATCTCGAGTGTATATGGGCCGATGTCCAAAGATTTTCCAGTTTTGCCTCTAAATAGCCTATATGTACCATTCTGATAGATTTTTAGTGCCAAAAGTTGTTTTATTTAGCCGATTTCTTGAAAAATCGAAAAACGCTATGTCTCAGGTATATATCTGTCAATTACAAAAATTCTTCGATTTTTAGGATCAAATGGGTATTAAAAATGATATGGCTAACTTTTTAGGAAGAATAAAATTTTTCAAAAATCTGACCAAAAAAATGACCAAAATTACCCTTGAAAACCCGATTTTTTTTATATATCTCGGCTATCCGTAGACCGATCTTACTGAATTTGAATAGCAGACCTACTACCGTGATTTATCTTATTTAACGAAAGAATGAGGTTCTATCTCAAACCTTTTTCTCAGAAATGGTATTTCAACGACTACAGACGGACTGTCGCTTAATCGTAATCTCTATTGATTGTGATCCAGAATATATATACTTATGCGTATATATCTCGAGTGTATATGGGGTCTTAGATGGTTATTTCAATGCGTTACACACGCAATCACAAACTTATATATACCCTTACACATTTTTGTGAAGGGTAAAAAAAAAACTCTTGATTTTAATAACAAGAAATCTGTGCAAAGCATATTTGTAAAAACTTTTTCTTTAACGTTTTTTGAAGCGCCTCTTAGTCACTTTCAGTCAGCCTTTAACTTCCTTTTTCTGATGACTTTATTTTTGCAACACCTTATATATTCATATTCATGACATCTTTCCTTTTGTAAGTGGAAAAACTTTCCTTTTTTTTCTTGTCTTGCTGCACGCTTATACATATTTGTTATAAAAGAAATCATAAAGATGGAAAGTAATTACTGCTTTATTTGCCGGAGATAATATTCTCTTTTGTTGTAATGCAAATATTTAATTTCAATTACCCCAGCTATAAGAAAAATAAACAAATAAAAGAAATTTAAACATTACATTTATTAACAACAGCAGCACTTTTACAAAGTAGAAGAAACTTCTCATAAAATAATTTTGTTTTGTAACTTTTTTCTTCGAACAGTTTTCTGTTGAAAAATAAAAATCCAAAGAGAGTGAAAAATAAACAAGATCTTAAGTCAACAAGTGATTAAAGGGTTTAAAATGCTTTCCACATTGTGATTTCAAATGTGTGGAATATTTGTTTGCCTGCTGCTTTTTTTTTTTTGTTTTCCTCAAATGTTGTTGCATCTTAAGACGCTTTTAAAATGCTGAAGTTCGTAAAGAATATGTAATTTGTTAAGACAGAGTTTCAAAAGGGGTGGAAGCAGCGTTCAGCAGCAGTTGTAAGAACGTAAATTGAGTTGCAACACAAGCATTTATGATACCAGCACAACGAATGTTAAGGAGTGTTTTGTAAATGTGTTTTCATTTCATTACTAATTTTCTATGCTCGATCAGACTGGATAGAGAAGATGTTTAAGCCATCCCATCCCGTCTTTAGACTCCCCAATTGTGTAAAAAATTCTTTGCTTAAGAAACAGTTTTTCTTGACGATTATCTCTTCACTTATCTTGTCGTATTTTGGAGATTAACATATTTTAAAATCGTTGATATATTTAAAAGAATCGCTCTTCAATAACCAAAAAATCTGAATATTTTTTCATAAAGTATTCCACCAAATAAATATTGTTTCCTCTTTTTTAATTATGCCCCTCTGTGCTTAAGAACGACTGCTGATGAGAAGTGTAACAGTTTCGAAACAGCTTTTTAAAGGCTTCTACCAGTTTTGTTACCGTTTGCAGGCCGTTAAAATTGCGTTTGTGAGAAAACTACTTGGCTTAGAAATTCGTGCGTATTATAACGTTGTGTGCTTAGCATATATTTTATATTCTCCGGCCAACGTCCAATGGAAAACAGCCATAATTTGTCCCCCAGCTAAGAAAACTTGAAATGTGCTTTTCTCATTTTCTTTAAAAATCTGTTTTTTTCTGATTTTTTTCACAATTTTAAGTAAAATCGATATTGAGCTTATTAAATGCATAAGTAGCAATTGTAAGTTTTTGTTTTTAAGTTTTTGTTAAACGTAACCTGGGATTTTGTGCTGGGTTTGCCTGCATACGCTTCAGCATTACTATAAATTAATATGAGCTGGAATTCTTTCTCGCAGAAAAATGTATATACAAAAAAATACTGCAAAACAAACTTTGACAGAATGTGAATGTGATGGAAAATAAAAACAGCATACAAAACAGCATAATATAAACAACATTAAAATTAAAGATAAAGAGGTAGAAATGAATGTTGTTTACAAATGTGTGCTAAAAAAAAAGATGGGGGCTAAAAAAAAAAGAAAAGCAAGTGTTGGTGTGTTTGTTGGTGCAGAAGACCAAGTGGTTGGCAAGGTAAAATGGTTGCTATTCTCCTTGTTGTTCTTGTTGCTGTTGTTGTTGTTGTCGGTTGTGTATCTTGGGTTAATTAATATTTCACATCCTTATGGTCTGCTTATGCAACTGAATGTGTGTGTGTCTGTGTGAGTACGAAATTTAAATATCATATCAGGCAAAGTTGAATGCAAACATGAATGAGGGAGAGTTTTTTGCTTGTTAAGGATAAATGAGGAATTTTAGTAAACACAGTTTACAGTGGGTTGTCACAGTAACAAAAACAACTTTATAAGCATGAGTTTATGAGCATCAACAATTCATAATTTTCCTTGGCTTGCAGGAAATCTGTGTCGGTGTGTGTGTGTGTGTGTGTGTGTGAGTGCAGGTAAAAGTATGTATGCTCATTCTTTTGTGTGTTGCTTTCGAACACAATCTGGAATTGCGACAAATATTTCAAGAAACTTAATTCTCCATAGAAACCCTTTACACAAGCGGCCCAACAGTACACACTGCTGCACAAAAACATGAATAAATGAATGACTGAGAGACAAAAATACAATAAGAAAAAAAGTATATATATACAAAGTTTTTCTTTTTCCAACTAAATAAGGAACAGAAAAATTACAAAAAGGAAATAACAACTAAATGCCACAACAACAAAAACCAAATGTAGAGGCAAAAAATGTATAGATACGTACATACATACATATATAAAACATTAACATCAACAGCAATTTAACAAAAGACTTGACAAACAATTTGACTTTGGGGCACAAAAATATTATGAATTCTTAACAACAAACAGCACAAGCAACACCACCAGCAACAAGAGCGTCGTGCCAACAACCAAACTACGACAGGCATTTGAAACAGTGCAACACAAACAAATGACACCAGCCAAAGAAAATGATGGTGGTAAAGCTTTGTCAGCTCTTTTAAGAGATTTTTGCTTTTCTTTTGCAACAGCTTTGTTATTTTATCATTGTGCAACAATTTTCTTTTATTTCTTTTTTCTTGTTTTGCCTCAAAACGTCAACATGATCTATAAATTTTCTATGAAGGTTTGTTGTTATTGAAGCCGTACCAACAATACAACAGCTAAATATGTAATAACAATGGCAAACACAACATTCTGCTCGTAACAGCAGCACAACTGCAACAACTTGTAAAAAAATGTTTTAATATTTAATACCCACCGACCTAAAGCAGGTCAAATTAAGCAATTTTAGCCACAGATTTAATGAAGAAGGGCATGAAGACTATAGAAGAGAAACAGGAAGGTAGGGGAAAATTATGAGTTATTTAAATGGTCAATCAAATTTTCGATTTAAGTAAGCATTATTTTCTTAATAGCAATCACATTTGTATTGCCGCTAACTCTATTATTGTCATAAAGCTAAGAAGTATTGAGTAGTTTTCTTAACCTTTTTTAATTACATTACTACTTTAGATCTATAAAATAGACCTCAATGCTTTCTGTCTTTTTTCAGTGGTCTATATGCCGCCGACATTTCATTTCGTTGCTGCTAAACAACTCATCAGTAGACTGTTTGAAGAATGTTTGAAGGCCATTACACTTGTCAGCAAAGTGACAATAAGTAATTGGATTTACTTGAGTATTGAGTATTAGGGGCTGTTCACAAATTACGTAACGGAATTTTTGCAGATTTTTCACCAAATCCTCCCCCCTTCCCCTACGTAACAGATTGTAACAAAATAAGTAACATTTTTACGAAAACCCCCTCCCCCACCCACCTAACCCACCCTCGTCCCAAATCGTAACAAAACTTATACCATTTTATTAATTTAATCAAAAACATCCAATTTTTATTTTCAATTTATATTTTTCATTGCATATTTCTGAAATTTTTAATTTTAGCTCCTCAAAGAATTTGCCAACACACTTCTTTTGCAATCAGCTTTTTCTGAAATTTGTTGTAAAAATCAAATTTTCCAAATAAAATTTACATATTTTAAACATTTCTCTGGAAATCGTTTAAAAAAAAAGACCATTTTTACCTGAAGCTTCTTATTCCTTTTTTTTTTAATTTTTTATACATCTCTTATGCGTTTTTCACATTTCTACCTCTTGTTGTTTGACATTTTGGCCTGTCAGGCTTAAACAAAATTCCAAAGAAGCAGCAACAACAACATAATACTTTTGAAAGCTGCAGATGGATGTAAAAGTTTGGCAACAAACTCTGCACAGCATAATGATGGCACAAACTTGTTGTACTCGCAAAAGAATTTCCAGGCAAAAAAAAAACTAGTGCATAAAAACATTAAAAAAATATATGGAAATATAAATTTAATAATAATGTTTTGGCTGTAATGCAGCTTTTGTAAGCTTAAAAGCGCATAAATAAACAACAACAAAAAACAAAGCCAACCATTAAAAAAAATATTTCAAATGAAAAAGGTTGTTTTGAAATTTTGTTTCTATAAAAAAAAAAAAAAAAAAAATCATAATAATAGAAAAGCTGCAGGCGAAAAAAAATATCATTGAAACTATGACATATTTTTTACTGGTTTAGCTTTGTGTCGAAAAAAGATTAGATTTTAATTTAAATTATGAAATAGAACTTTTGCTAAATGAGTTCTTTATTTTAGATTTTGAATGGCGGTAAAAAAAAGATACGTGAAACCCCACAAATTGTAAACAAAAAACCTTGAAGATATTGTTGAGGATAATTCAGACTATTATACAAGTATAAATACTTTTATCGAGTTTTGTGAGATGAAAGTATAATTAGATTTCTTGCGACTGTCAAAAAGTCTAACGTAAATTACATTTTACATTCAATTACAATTTGAGTGGAAAAGAAAACAGCTGAAATAAATAGGTGGCAAGGCCTATTTTAAATAGACCGATATCTAGGTATTAAAATTATTAATATTGCTTGAGATACTATTGCTGACAGAGGAATATTTAATCACAGTGAACATCGAATGTTTGAATAGAAATTTCCGGAATCAAGTTTAGGTATAAACACTGCTACCGTGTGAGTCTGGGGTTGAGTCTTACCACAAACAATGACTTTATTTAAAAAAGTGCGCCCGTAAAGTGTTTTAGTTAACAGTGCTAAATAGTAAATAAAGGTAGAAGAACAGGCGATCCTATTGTGTAACTAGCCAAAAATCTCTAAACTCAACTAAGCGAGTTTTAGTGACGACGTTACTTGTATAATTTTTGGTGAGAGAAAATTCACTTTTAGCGCCGTTGCTAAAATCTTAATATTTTTGTTCGAAAAAGTAAAATGTTTGGCTTCAAAAAATATTTGTTGCTAAAAAAATTTACTTTCTTGATGTTTTGTCTATAAAATATGCTTACAAAATGATTAAGAATTAATCTAAGTGCTCTAACAGAATTTCCAGCAGTCAAAAAGCACCAGGCTATATTAGATTTTTTTTCCTTTCTTCCAATATTCCCCAATATAACTAAAATCTGATGAATAAAACTTGTAGGTGGCAGCTTCAAGCTAAACTCCATTTCATTTGTTGTTACTCTGAAGATGTAAAGGAATCCATATACATTTTTTTTCTGTTCGTTACGGAAATATATTTTAATTTTCAGCTCCTTATTATAATATTTTAAGCTCTGGTCTTCAGAGACACTTGTGCAGCTGGCATTAAATATTAAACGAATACGTACTAACTTTTTCTTTACTCATATTCAGCAGAATAACTCCAATACGCTGTTGTTGCTGTTGTATTTGTTGCTGCAAACAAACATCGGATATGAGAAAGAAAAAAGTGCTACAGGCCTGTTAGGCTTTGTGAAATTTTAATAAATCATAAGCTTTCATTTTGCTAGACGCTGATGATGTTGCATGTTTTTTTTTTTTTTTTTTTTTTGAAACCACCCACTTTCAGAGTATGCAGTTGCACAAACACACACAGACGTGCAATAAGCAGCAGCTTACCCTGCAGACAAAATGAGCAATGTGCTATAGTTTGGCACTAAGTCGTCATAGGAGCCGGACTAGTTCGTTTGGTATACAGTTGAGTTTTTAATTGTGGCCTTCCTCATGGTCATTTGCCTGCTTTGCCAAACAGGGAAAAATAATCGTCAGGAAAATAAAATTGATCAATAAGATTAAATATGGGCGGACGGTAATGAAAAGCGACACCACAATCAATTGATTGTGAAATAGCTGACATTTTTGACAACATTTTTTCGCAAGACTATAGCCCATGGTATAACTGAAATCTAAGTCAGGTTCAAGGAATTGGCTGTATCTTCTAATACTTATGCAGCCTTCCCAATTGTTACATGTATATTCAGTGCTACTGCTTAAAAATAGTCTGCACTTAGTCTTGACCCGGGCATGAAGCGATTTGGGTACTGATGAGTGAAGTGGTAGCAGTGAAAAAGTCATGGTATGTACCCCAGCCAGTAAGTCTTAAACTCTACTTTTTCTGTCTTCTCTAATAATGTTGATCACTACAGTTAAAAATAAGGTGCTACCTAGAAAACATTTTGCTCAGTCACAAGAATTTAGTAATACACAGAAAAAAATGGATTGTAAATACAATAGCGGTACTCAGTGTTTGGTGCGTTTTCGGCTGCAACTGTTTGCATTTGCTTTGATATTGAGCAACCTTTTTAACAACTTTGCAAATATTTATGGCACTCCAAATAACAGCTGATAAATTAATACACAATTTTTAATTTTTCACGTTTTATTTGTTTTTGGTAATTGCTGTTGGCTCCATTTCTAAAATTTTTTGTTTGCTTTGTTTTAAAATGTCAGCTGTTCGAGTGTCAGTGTTGCAAACGCAGTACTCATACGAAAGAAAGCAGCACATAATTAGCGGTGCGCAAATGCAAAAATATTGCGAGTGCAACCTTGTATATTTTGTTGTTGGGTTGCAAAGAAAAAGCAACGATTTCTTGCATTCGCTTTTACGCAAGACATTTGCACCAAATAATGAACTTCGCTAATACATTTTTTTGTGTATTCAACCAAAACATTGCTTAATTTTGCTCTAACTACGATTTTTTTCAAATAGAACCATGGTTTTGTAATGTTTGAAAATAACATCAAGTTAGACGATTTCAATTAAATTCATGGGACTATTAATAAGTGCATTGTTGAAAAAAATTCGGAGTTCTTCATTCAAAAAGTGGATGTTATAGCAAAATATGCCTACTTCATGCAAAGAATATAAAAATTTTGAGTTCGGACGATTTCTAGTGAAAACAGATTTCTTAAGAATTTGGGACTGTACTCAAGCTGAAACCATTTTTGAGCTGAAAAGTTAATGCCATTGTTAAATACGTTCATTCAAATACAAATAATATATATTGCCGAGATACAATGAAAACCGATTTCTTAAGAAGTCGGGCTTGTCTGGGAACTGAAACATTTTCTGATTCAAAAAGTAGACGCCAAAGCTTATTGAAAGGCTACAAATATTTCAACATGGCGCCATATATAGCAATGAAATAGGGAAACAATCATCTACTATAATTAAAAGACAATGTTTGAGGTTACTATAAAATCGTGTAATATTAATTTGGATTGGTAACAAGGAAGAACAAGAAACCGAGCATGTAACGAAGACTAGATGTGAACAAAAAAACTTGCAAAAAATAACAAATAGTTTGTACCGATAAGTAGATAAAAAAATTATTAAAAAAAAAAAATAAATAAAGTTTTCGTTGACATCCCATATGAATTTTAGCTGCAGGGTAACCACTTACAAATTTATTTTCAGTAGAAATTGTAAGCAACTGACAGTAATAACAAACGTATACGTTACAATGATGCTCAAGTGGTACAATATTGTAAGTGCAGAAATATTGTAAGAACTTGAATTACTAACACTCGAAAAAAACCTGCATTTGAAAATACTATTAGAAACCCTAAAAATTTCACACAATTTTCTTACATATCTGCTCAGGATATTTCTCTCTGTGTGTAGAGTTTGAAAAAGCGGTGTTTTTGTAGCAACTTGCTGGTTATTTTTTTCATAATTATGATATTTCCAGCTGCCTAGAATTTTTCATTTAGCTTGAAATGTTATGACAGAAAAAATCCCATCAGTTTTGTAGAGATTTTTTGTATTTGGCCATTGTAAGTTTGAGATTTTTTTTTGCCAATTTTTTAGCTTTTCTATACTCTGGCAAATGTGAGCAAAAAGCAAACTTTGGATATTATGAACATTTTGGCTCATTTGTTACACGAGTACTTAGAGTTTGATTGCCTAAAAAAAAAAAAAAAAATACAAACATGGCTTTTGAGAGCAAATTAAAGTTCAACAAACTCTGACTGGGAGAGCAAACAAACAATTTGAAAGTATTTTTGAATACTGGGGGAAAAACATAAAATAAAACAGCGTATTATAACGCTTGGTTTGGGAAAAAGCCTCAAAACTATTAAAACATTATTAGTTTTAAGGGAAAGGCAAACCGAAGCAGCCAATCAAGCAAAATAAGCATTTTTAAAGCGAATTCTGTTGTTCACTGGGCTCAACTTAGACTAAATAAAACTGTATTTAAAATACGATAATAACGATAATGCGAAATGGGTTGCTGGCATGATTTACTGGTATTTCTGTCATTATGGCCTTCTCTGCCAATGAATCGGTGTAACCGGTGAAAGTAAAACATCATACCTCTCCCTCTACCCAAACTATTGGGGACTGATAATGTATGTGACTCCTCTAAGGGCACCTTGAAACTGATTTGTGTGATGGGGAGGGAATGAAGATTAAACAAAATATGAGTTGAATCCTGTAATACTATTCAGTCCAAGGGTAACCGTAAAAGAGTCAAATGTATGACCGACCACCTGATCTCATGATTGGCATTAACGAAATGTCGGCGGCATATAAACGCCTGAAAGAGACAACAAACATTTGTAAGGTCTATTTTTGGAACTGAATTAAGAAAACTTTTTTAAGTACACTTAATATTCTCAGTTTCAGTTTGCTTTAAATTTTGTTGTAAAAGAAAACTTAATATTCTCTTTAAATGCCACTGTTTTAGTAGACAATAAAACCAATAAGTTGTGCCGCATGGCATCTAAAATGGCCAAGTTATAAAAGTAATAACTGTAACAGAGCGTTTCAATTTACATGCAATGTCTTGAAAAAGAAATAACAGAATGTTAAAAAAATGTTTTACCAAACTATATCGAACATTCTGCAAAAAAAAAAAAAAACATAAAGAGTAAGAACGACAAACAAACACACTGACCAAAAGTGCTAAAAACTACATGTCCAAAAGGTGGTGTGATGGCATTAAACGCTTTTGTTCATGCACTGTGCTAAAGCATGGATTCAGCAAAAAAAATCCAAAGAAAGGAAAAATCTATGCAATAACGAGGCAACTAAACTTTATTTGCTTTCCCCGGGCAATTTCTAATACCCTACACTACAAGTGTTAAGGTTACATATAAGTTTGTGACACTGCATTTAATAAAATAACCGAAATATATTAAATAAAAAATAAAATAAATATAAAAGGCGGATTTTTTTTTAAATAGTTTTTTTTTTAATGTATTGCTACATTTTTGAAATATTTGGTATATTTAAACATGCTATTTACCTGCTATTTATCTGGAAATAAAAATGTTTAAAAAAATTTTTTTATTTATTTATTTATTTTATTTATTTAGCATTAATTACATAATAAAATTATAGTAATTAATACGAAAAAAAAATTTTTTTTTGATAACTTCAACAAAAACGTTGACAGTTTTACATTTTTCTTAATATAGCTGAACTCTTTGCACACACTAAATTCTATTATAACATTATATTTGCACTGTTCTCCAAAACTTAAACAATGCACGAAAGATGTAGTATACGGGCTTAAATCTGGTGAATTCGAACAGGCAAAAGCTATTATAGTTATTGATGGTGGTTCACACTTGACTGTGAATATTATGCAGGGCGTTCCAGATTCAATGTGGGGGAGAATATAGTGCTCTTCTTTTTTCTTCCGCCATTGTGAGTAGAATTATATAGAAATCAAAATAAATTTTTAATTGAAAATACCAAATATCTACTGGATGAAATAGAAAACAAAACAAAATATACATATGTATATACATATATATACTTCAAAACTATGTTAAAACCACAATGATAAATAGGGAGGGTCGATTTAGCAATCGGCATTGTTTTACTGAATTTTCGCTTATGGCATGAGGAAAAAAAAGAGTTTCGCTACGACTTATCAAGAAACAAACTGATTTTCGAGGCTTTCGAAAGTCTCACTGTGACTTGTCAAGAAAAATTAATAATTTTCAAAACGTTGGAAAGTCTTGCTACGACTTAACAAGGAAAGAGTAGCTTTTGAATTATCTGAATTAAAATTTTTTTTATATGGAAGAATTTTTTGTTATATTTTTTTTTTGATATGGGGAATGGTACGGCTTGGGTGTGTTCGAAAAAAATGCATTGGAGAAAAACACCTATTAGGGGTTGGTCATACGTTTGGCTCCTCCTGCTTTTGGCATAACGAAATAAATTGAGCCCATCCGAGACTGACTCACACAGCAATAGTACCGCACTATCGTTCAAATAATAGACACAGGGTGAGCCATACGGCCTGCTTTTTAATTTTTCACTTCTTGGTGTTTTTTAATATTTACTGAGCCAGAGGCCAGGCCACTTTATACACAGTTTAAATCTCAAGCCTGTATCTCTTATGGTTCAAAAGTTAAAGCTGATTTTCTAGTCACAGGGTGTCACCGTGTCTGAACACCAACTAAATTTGAGTTTTTTTGTTGTTGCTATTTTTCATATTTCTTGTTGTAGAGGCCTGTCCACTACACACACAGTGAAAATTTCAAGTTTATGTCTATTACCATTCAAACACAGTACATCTTCAAATCAAAGCGTGTTGCCACCTTTTTAGTACTTTTAAGGCTCAAAAGTTACTGCAAATTTCCCCAGTTTTTTGTATGAGAGCATCCTTTAGTTTTAGTTTTTTGTTTATTTTCGGTACTTTTTGCTGTAGAGCATTTGTAAGCACATATCCCATGAAAACTTCAAATCTCTTTCTCTAATAGTTCAAAAGTTATAGCTAATTTTGTGTAATTTTTTAGTTTCTTGTACGAGAACACCCTTTAGCTGTACACTTTTGTTACTTTTATTATTTGTTGTTGGCCGGGTAACTGCATGTTCTGCGTAAATTTCAGTTTTCTAGCTCCTACCGTTCGATAGAACGGCACCTGTGATGGGCGAACGGTCAGCGAAGTTGTCACTCTATGAGTGAGCGGAACCTTGAAAATGTTCCGCCAAGACTTATCAAAAGAATTATTCTCGAAGCGTTCGAATTACAAATTTTGTCTGGGTCGGTCTAAGTATATTGGTACAGTATAATGGTACCAATTCCCGCAAAAAAGAAAAATTGTGCTGCCAGATGTTTACAAATTTTACACGCGAAGCCAGTGTTAGTTATACCTCAGAACAGAAAATCCTTTAGGTTGTCAAGAACATGTTTTGCATACCTATAAAAAAAACTTATGAACTGAAATTAAAGAAAATAGAATATTTGATGCTTAAAATCGTTTATGAGCCCGCAATTTTACGTTCTGCCCAAAAACTTTCTTCTGGCAGCATTGTTTTTTCACATTTTCTTAGTGAATTTCGCAGCTTCAGCATCGATTTATTAAAAACTAAAAGCTTGCGACAGGCTTTGACTTCAGTTTTGGAAGGTCCAGGACCCTCTCTACAAACCTTTAAAATTAATTTCTTTCAAGACCTGGCTTTTTATTCTAAGGTCTGCTCTCTTATTTTTTTATGGGAGCCCCTCTAAAGAGGTGTGGTACGGTGTCAGTATGTTAGAGAAAAATACTGAGGGAAAAATTATTGTGGGTTGATTTTACATTTTAGAACCTCGATCAGGCGGGCACTAAATAGTCCCAAAGTCCCATTTTTAGGAGCCCAGAAATTGACTAAACTAAACTAACTAAAAACTAACTAAAATGTACGACCAACTTTTTCCAATAATTTTTCTTCTCTCCAATATTTATTTCGAATACGCCGTTTCCCTAGCACGGTTCCTGAAGGGTATTCCCATGTAAAAATAAAAAAAAAACTAATTTTAAATTTTGAAGCGCAATCCTCGATAATTATTTTGTTGTTATATCGCAACGAAACTTATTTTCCTCATGACAAAATTTATCGAAAAATTGATGGCACAATATTCACAAATGTTTGTCCTTACAAAACGACCCGGTCTAATAGTGATAACCATTCAAACAAAACGTACAGGTGAAAATCACTAATATAAAAAAGACTGTAAAATACACAAAACCCTTTTTGAAATTAAAAAAACACAGCGTGAATGCCAAGTGGCAAGACACATTCATTTATTCATGTGTGTTGACACATTCACACGGATTTAACAATGCAATTAAAACTGACCAAGTGACCAGTACATTTTTAACAGCTCTGTCTTATAGTTTTTTTTCGCACTAAGGAAATGCAGGCTGTGGTCATAAAGACTTTGTTCGGTGTAAAACAAGTGACATGAAGCCCAAAAATCATAAAGAAACATTTGCGCCAAGAAATTCAAGGTGAGTTGAGTTCGGGGAAATTCGAATGTCCTGGTTAGACAGCCATTTTTAATTGAGTCAATATTCTCTTTACACACAAAAAAAATTCAACACAGATAATTAACATTTCTTCGGCTTAACTTGCAAACCTGCTAACCCATTACAGCACGATTTACAGGTGGAAACAAACCACATATTTGCAGCCAAAAAGGAAAACCAAAAAAAAAGTTGGTGTATAGTTTTAGGTCTAAGAATAGGCCTTATTAGTTGATCGCCGTCTTCATGCCGCCGACATTTCCTTGATGCCACTCCACTCGTCAGTGGACTCGAAAAAACTTAAGAGAATATTTGGAACCTGACTACATATAATGAAAAGGCAAAAAGCATTTAGCAGTGACAATAACATTTTTGCTATTGACATTTGTTTAAGGTATTACATTTTTGGGGACTATGCTCCATAACTTGGCTCACTTTCATTTGAACTTTTAACAGTCAGATTACATAAAGTTATTAAATTCTTCAACAATTTATGCTGTAAAAAAATTTTTTTATATAAATTCTAACAGTTTCCAGTTTCCCTAAAATCCTCTTGGTATTAATGCAACTTCATATAATCTCAATGCCATTGTCACCCTCTGCCAGCCAAGATAAATGTGGGAGTTACTTTGCCATTTATTAAAAGAAGAAAAAGCTACAACAACAGCAACTACTGTTAAGTGAACTTTTGAAAATGTTGCAATTAAAAGTGCTGAATTAACTTTTTCCTCTTCGCATGTGGCAGGCCATGAAGCAGGCATATAAACCAGCAAAAGATTGAAGAGATTTATGTGTCTAAATGTGGTTGGTCATTATGGCCTCTTGTTTATTTAACACAAAATTTATGTCTTCGACACAGACATGTTACGAGCATTTTTGTTTTTTTTTTGTAATTTTTACATTTTATCTTCTTAAGTTTGCAGATTTAGTAGTATTTTATAATTTATTCTCATGAAAATAAATGTTTGACTGTCTACAACTAATTTGAAGTCAGTGATTTGGATACATGAATAGGAAAAGTATTAAAATGCGGAAAATTTAATATATTAAAAATTTCATAAAATCAAAGACAATTTCAGAAATCTGTAAAAATAAAACTAAAAGAACACCAAGATCTTATGACAAAAAATTATGACTTCTAATTACATTTGTCTGGTTTTTAGTTTGATTGTACTCACTAAGAATTAAGAGAGATTTTTTGTGGCAAAATTGCCTCAAAATATTCCGTTTTAGCCGAGACAACAACCTTACGTAGCTATTGGTTCATAATCATGCCCAACCATCAGTTTGACGTTCTGCGTTTTTATACTCTTCACAAAAATGTATAAGGGTATATATAAGTTTGCGATTCCGCGTGTAACACATTGAAATAATCATCTAAGACCCCATATACACTCGAGATATTTACGCATAAGTATATATATTCTGGATCAGAATCAACGATTAAGCGATGTCCGTCTGTTATCGTTGAAATACCGTTTCTGAGAATACGGTATTCTTTCGCTAAAATGTGTTAAATCCCGGTAGTGGGTCTGCTATTGAAATTCAGTAAGATCGGTTCACGGACAAACGAGATATGTATATCCAAAAAACCTGGTTTTAAGGGGTATTTTTGGCCATTTTTTGGTCAGATTTTTGAAAAAAAAATTTTTTCCTAAAAAGTTAGCCATATCATTTTTAATGCCTATTAGATCCCAAAAATCAAAGAGTTTTTGATATTGGCTCATATACATATATCTGAGATATAGCGAATACCAATTCTTCAAGAAATCGGCCTAACAAGCCAATTAAAACAACTTTTGGCACTAAAAATCTATCAGAATGGTACATATAGGCTATTTAGAGGCAAAACTTGAAAATTTTTTGACATCGGCCCATACACACTCGAGATATAGCGCCCTCCGATATCTCAAGAAGTTGGTCCTGGAAGCCAAACGAAAAACTTTTTTGCATTAAACAATTTTTTGCACTAAAATTTTCTCAGAATGGTACATATAGACTGTTCATTGGCAAAATTAGAACATTTTTGGACATCGGTCCATATGCGCACCAAGTAACGCTCCTCCCGATCGTTCAAGAAGTCGGCTCTAAAAGCCAAATATAACAACTTTTGGTAACAAAAATCGATCAGAATGGTACATTTAGGATGTTTAAAGGCAAAATTCGAAATTTTTTTTCCTGATTTTGCAAGAAATCGGCTCTAGAAGCCAAATACAACAACTTTTGGCACCAAAAATCAGTCAGAATGGTACATATATCATGGTGAAGGTTATTTAAGATTCGGGCCAGCCGAATATAGCACTCTTACTTGTTATTTCTTGCTGTGTAACTTTAAACTTAAACAGCTGTCAGCCATTAAAATTTTTTGAGCACTGATTTTTTATGCATTACTTACCCTCTGATTGAGTGTTAATTCTAGACACTCATCAATAATGAAAAGCTATGCCAAGCAAATTAATAGTAGAGAAGAATATAACATTTTATATAAAATTTTTAATTACTTGTTTCGCAGTTTTCAATTATTTTAACTATCATTTTATTTCATTATTCAGTCGATAAATTGCATTTCATTTCATTTAAGTTCTTTGCTTTACAATTTAGCTCCTAATTAAATACGCATTAATGATACAAAAGTGTAATGCTGTGAATCAGCATTGGGCCTACAGGCGGCGTATGCATGAAACATTGTCTAACATTGATAAGTCGTAGCAGTGTCATAGCAGTGCAGACGTGCCGTATTCTTTCTCCGTTGAAAAATATAAAAATAAACTTTTTTAATAATCGTAATTTGCTCGTTGAAGCCTCATCAAATCGGTGGTCAATTGGTGTGTTCGTCTAATTGTTGATTTGTTTTTGTCGGTGCTTTCATTTGATTATTGATATTGTTAATTGCGTAAATTGATTGTTTATATAAATACTTACACACATATCTACCAACATACATATACATATTTTCGACCACTACAACAAAAGATCCCATTATACGAATTTATGCTTCTGTGTGATCAGCTGCTATAAGTTGTACATACCTTAATTGATCAGGGTTGTGACTTCGATAAACGATACATAAAGCGCCATCTATTTGCGAAAACTATATTATACACAGCGAACATTTACTTTCATATTCGAAAAAAAAAAAAATAAATAAATAAATAAATAAAATGGAATGCCTTAACACCAATTGCAATATTACCGCCAATGACCGTATGGTTACGTGCTGGCTATGCCTAGAAAATTGCCACCTAAAATGCAGTGGGCTTAAATCACGAGATGCTGATGCTCTTGCAGATCCAGCAAAATCATTACAATGGTGTTGCCACCGTTGTAAATTGATTAACGTCGAATTTTACAAGTTTTTCAAAAGTTTTAAGGATCAGTTCAGCAGGCTCAACAATGAATTTTCATTAATTCAAAATAAGCTCTCTGAATTTGGTAAATTGTTTACTGACTTCCCAAACTTAAATAAATACACCTGTTATCAAAAATCTACTCTGCCCACCAGCCAATCTACTACTGAGAAGTCGCCAACTATCCCCCAAATTACTGTTTCTTCACCAAATTTGCCTTCGTATGGTTTGGAATTGAACCCTGCTGTATCACAATTGCATTCAAATAACCAAACTGTCTCTCCGTCGGTTTCATTTAATAATGACACTCTATCTATAATAAGCGGTGCCTCTTCGGATCAGCTATCAACACCATCTAGATCTAACAATCCGGCAAATCTCCGATCTATGCCTCAAAGAAAATCAATTTTTGCTTCTCGTTTCTGCACTGATACAACAGCTGAACAAGTTCTTGGCTATATTCAATCTAAATTACGCCTTGATCAACCTCACAATATAAATATATTCAAAATAAACTCTGGGAGAACATCTTTCAAAATAATCGTGCCAGTTAAATACTTCGACAAAATAGCCGATAAAAATTTTTGGCCTAAATATACATTTGTGCGCGAATTCTTTTATAAAGATGAGAAGCTTGCACGTATTCCTGACCTTGGTACAAAAAACTAAATTCATCGTTAAACCTCGATATACTATACCAGAATGTATGCGGAATGAATACAAAGCTAACTAACACTTTTCTTAATAGTTTCTATACAGACTTTCATATTGCTGCTCTAACAGAGACCTGGCTCAATAACAATACCCACAGCTCTGAAATCATGTGTGATAATTACCAAATTTTTAGACGGGACAGAATTGGCAAACAGGGAGGCGGAGTTTTGATTGCTATTTCCAGTTTATATCCAGCCGATGAGGTGTTAGTGGATAATTCTCAAAACATTGAAATTGTTGCAGTCTCAGCTCAAATTTCAAATATTTCGCTCTATATTACGTGCTCATATATACCGCCAAATTCTAATCCACAAGTTTATCTAATGCATGCACAGATAATAAAATCAGTTGCCAGTAAGCTTAAAGACACAGACCACATGATTGTTCTAGGGGATTTCAATATTCCGTCTGCATCATGGATATCTTCTGATGACTCTGAATTTTTGACTGCGATCGCTCCACATGATTGGATGCATGAATTCTTTAACTGCTTAGCTGAAATTAATGTATTCCAGATTAATTGTGTACGAAACATCAATGCAAGAATACTAGATCTAGTATTCGTAAATAATCCATCTTTGTATGATGTGAGCCGGACTAACCCTTTTTGCATTCCTGAGGATCGTCATCATCCCACGCTATTAATTTCTACACCTTTCGTGAAGAAGAATACATCATATAATATAGTCGACGAATTTTGTTTTAAGCGAACTGATTTGGATTATCTTAATCAATTACTTTTGAACATTGATTGGGCTGAAATTCTAGTTTGTAAAAATGATGGAAATGATTTCGAACAGCTCATAAGCAAATTTTATTCTATTCTCAATGATTGTATCGCAGCTAGTACTCCAATAATAAGAAAAATAAAGGGCAATCACCCTCCCTGGTTTAATAGAACGTTATCATATCTAAAAAACAAACGGAATAGACTCCATAAAAGATTTAAACGAAGTAATAGTCTGGTGGACCGCAGCTCTTATTTAATTGCAAGTAGTCACTTCTATAATGAAAACAAAATATGCTATGACAGATATGTCAATAATATGAAAGCTAACATCAAAAATAATCCAAAATTGTTTTTTAAGTTTGTAAATGCCAAACGTCGAGTATCATCTTATCCTACAACTATAAAATTCAACGGTTACACGTATTCTAATGATGATGATATAGCTAATATTTTTGCTGAATTCTTTGCTTCAACATTCTCTGATAAAACTTCTGATGGTTCAACATATCCATATGATATTTCATCAGCTTCTCCAATTTTTATCTCCTCACTGGATATATCAGTAGTCTTGCAGAACCTTAAATTGTTAAAAGTCTCATACATACCCGGCCCTGATGGTATTCCGAGCAGTATTCTGAGAAATTGTGCCGAAGCTTTAGCCTATCCTTTAACTTATTTATTTAATGTTTCGTTGAAGATCGGTTTGTTCCCTGAATGCTGGAAAGAATCTTATATTATTCCTTTACATAAATCCGGGAGCCGTAGTAGGGCAACAAATTATAGAGCAATTGCAAAACTAAGTGATATTCCTAAATTACTGGAGAAAATTTTAATCGTTATGCTTAAACGCGAAATATCAACAATAATTTCCAATAAACAGCATGGATTTTGTAGTGGGAGATCAACAGCAACAAACTTAATGGAATTAACATCATACATCAATGATAGTTTTTATAGTAGCCAGCAAACTGATGTAATATATATGGACTTGAGCAAAGCCTTTGACAAAGTAAACCACAAGATTTTGGCTAAGAAGCTTCATGCAGTTGGATTCACGGTAAATTTCATACGTTGGATAGAATCTTATTTAAATCACCGTAAACAATGTGTAGTTTTTAATAACTCAAGATCAAAGTACATTGATGTTATTTCTGGAGTTCCTCAGGGGAGTCATCTTGGCCCCCTCTTATTTCTTATTTATATCAACGATCTCCCGAACGCTATTGAATTCGGAAACATTCTAATGTTTGCTGATGATGTTAAACTTTTCTCCAAGATAACAAATGAAAACGATGCCTCTTCTCTCCAAACTGATTTAAATAGTTTATTTAACTGGTGCAGAGTAAACCTCATGGACATAAATCTGAGTAAATGCAAATCAATGACATTCACAAGATATTCACCCCTTTCAACTAAGTATTTCATTAATAATACAGAACTTATAAGTGTGGAGTCAACTTTAGATCTTGGAGTTTACTTCGACAAAAAACTTAATTTTAACTCGCACGTCACATATGCTGTCAACAAAGCAAATAGTATTTTGTATTTTATTAAACGCTGAGCGAAAGAATTCAAAGATCCTTACATAGCAAAAAATCTGTTCACTACACTAGTGAGACCTATACTTGAATACTGCACAGTAATTTGGGATCCGCAATATAACTCTCACATTAATAAGGTAGAGTCCGTCCAAAAGCAATTCCTGCTGTTTTGTCTAAATCACCTCAATTGGAATCGAACCGTAAATTTGCCACCATATCGCAGCCGACTAGCTCTTATTAACCTCCCTACATTGAAAAGCAGAAGAGTTGTAGCTAACATCTCATTCCTTTTAAAACTTTTAAAAGGAGACATTGATTCATCTAGTCTCCGCGATAGAGTAAACATTAATATCCCCACCAGACAACTACGATCATACGCTCCACTGCATCTTCAATTTCATAGATCAAACTTTTTAAATTTTGATCCTTTCCGTAGAGTTTGTGGCGAAGTAAATCGATTTTATGACCTCATTGACTTATCTGGCAATATAGATGTTATTAAGCGAAGACTTCTTTTATACTTAAACTCCATTGAATATACTTATAATTGCTTTTAATATTGTAATGTAATTTTTGATATGCCAATTCATCCTGTTCTCTACTATATGTACTAATTTCTCAGCTGTTGTATGCATTTAGCTGAAATAAATAAATAAATAAATAAATAAATAAATATTCACTCATGGACAATGGGCACTTTGGTTGGGTTTTCATCAGCCAGTCATGATGGGTGCTCAACGTGCCCTGGCTGATACTGTCTGCATTTAAATATTTTGTAAAAGGCAATCAAAGTCATAAGATTAACTATAAAAGTATGCAATTCTTGTAATCAATTATCGTAACAAAGAAATCCTTGGACAATTGGTTTAAAAAATCGGTGACGAAAACAAAGGCGAACGAGAAGACAAGAGACTTTTTTTTTTTTGAGAGTACAGGTCTCTTCAAATTTCTTCACAATTTTATCAATTGCTTGCGTAGTTGGGCGATTATTTAAACCATCATCTCCTCTTAAATCACGATTTGTGGTGGCTGGGGCAGAATCACCATTTTTGTAGTTTGTTTTGATAATTCTTATGCATTAAGCGATCCATTTTCGTCAATGTCAGACTTTCAACTGAGAAGAAAAAAATTCCTTGACAGATGTCGAATACCGGTCCCAGACTTTTGGAGCCACGAAATGGATAACCCGTTATTTTTGATACGTTTCTGTGAACATTTTTTTTTATATAAAAATTTATAGAAAAGTCGTTGACATAATATTGAGAAGTTTTTTTCCATAAAGATCGATCGATGGGTGGTTAAATTTTAAGGGCCGATGTTGGTTTTGAATAAAACTCAAACTATATCGGAAATTAATTTGTGAAAATAGTTTTATTATTTTCTTCGATTTTATGTTCTTGAGCTTGAGCCTGAGACAACTTATTAACTACTGAAATTACTTTGTATTTTTGCGATTGTACGCACATTTGGATGATTAAATTGACCGAAAATATCATGAAGAGCACGATATTCGTTTTAGTTTGAACGCCCATTTTCATAATAAGTCCGAATAACCTGAAGGCGTTGCTCAATGGTTCAAATTGACATACCCTGAAATTGAGAAATTTATAATGAAATGTAGAAAAAAGTTTGATGTTTACATCGTATCTTAAAATTTAACCACCCTTTATATATACCTTATAGATCTGCTTAAGCATTAATTTCAACTTTGTAGTCGATCTATATGATATACAATTGTTAATAATTTTATCGGCCTTTCTAAATCAATTCTCACTATCTCAAAATTGAAAATTTTTTTTGTGATAAAATTGGAATGATGAACATTTGTAAAGAAGACAACAAAATTAAAAGTGGTTATCTTAATCAGAACCCTTAAAACGGGGGCTTGTAAAAAGTATGATTAATAATTCACCATCTAAACCATATGGTATTTTCATACTCATACGCATGTTTTAATATAATGTATATATTTTTTTTCTTTATTGGAACATTTTCTTACCAGATTCCCTTAATAAAGTAAGACAAAACTTTTTTTTAAGCCAAACGACATGATAATTTAATTATGCCCTGTCTAGACTAATTGATATTACAATTTATTTATTTATTTTTCCTTCAAATCAATCAGTGTTACAGCAACTAGACTTAAGCGAGCTGAAAAATTCTTCCTCAATTTTCTATACACATATATTTATTTATTTAACCTGTCAATTGAAGGAGGAAAAACACTAAAACAATTATACTCATTATTGCAGATTTATTCCGTCCACATTTCCACAACAACTGCACTGCGGCAGCGGTGGCCGCACACCCTCTCTTAATACCTGCGTAATAAGTTTACAATTTGCTGGGGGGGTTTTTGTTTTTCTTTGCTTACTTTTCCTTCACTTCCTGCTGTTGCCTGTTAGCAAAGCACAGAAAATCACCCGACTCATAATTGAGGTTTACGTTATAGAGTTGTTTTATTGTTTATTTATGTGTCTGCAACAATTTGATTTGGGGTGATGTGCGCCAGCAACAACAGCAGGCAGCAGATCGTTAATGCACTTAACCAGCACAATTTCCTTTCACAATAAAGCAGCAGGCTTAAATGAGTTAAATAACAATGGGTTTTAAACAAAGTTTTTATTTTTTTGCTGTTACT
The DNA here is from genome assembly GCA_963662145.1 of Sturmia bella. NCBI lineage: Eukaryota > Metazoa > Arthropoda > Insecta > Diptera > Tachinidae > Sturmia > Sturmia bella. The sequence continues at coordinate 18,832,696 of OY759172.1, read as the reverse complement.
CTTTTCACTGTGTGCTATTCTGCAACACTACATACCTTTGGCTTTAATATTATCGGTTTGATTGTTTTCTTATATTATGAAATTTTAGCAAATATTAAGAGGGAATAGGATTTTAAAAAGTAAAAGAGTTTGGTTGGAAATCTGGTGTTTAATCTGCCAATAAACAATCTTTGCGCTGTGGCAATACTACAACAGGAATATGGAGCCTGATCGTGGCTAAAATTCTTGCAATAGCGGCATAATGGTAAATGCTTGCAAATTTTACCTCATTATGCTAGAAACACAACTGGGACGAACGACGAATTTTTTGCCATCCAAAATAAAACACATTGGTGTTTATGAAAACGCACACACAGTCACAGCGTCGGTCGAAATTCGTTGTACACGGCGAACTTGAAATTGATTTATTTCTATTTCTTACGCCGGCGAACGACGAACAAATCAGTACAGTTTGGCCATTTTGGTTTTAGTTCTCAAGTGTTCTAGTAAAAACAGTTTTTATTTTAACAGCTAAGCTTTGTCATTTTTTACATTTAAAATACAAAACCAACATATTAGATTATAAAACATGTTTGTAGTTTTTAATTTTTTGTTTTTGGTAATGCAAAATTTTTTAGCACCCAATTTTTTTGATATGGTCACCCCATTAGCTGTTCAACTATAATAAGATAAAATTAAAAAACTGAGAAAATGGATACAAGTGAAATTATAATTGAAAATGTTAGACTTCAAGGATTTTACCATAATGAACATGATGTTCATTATTTGAATTATTTTTAAAAAATTTGAAATTTTTTGATTCATTTAATTTTTTTTTTTATCTTTGAACAAACAATAAGCAACTTTATCGATTATAACAGATGTTTTTGTTTTTCGTCGTTATTGTGCTTCATACGACGAAATTACACAGCGAATTTTAACCGGCGTATTCGTCGTGTTGGGCGAAATTCGTCGTTCGTCCCAATTGTGTTCCTAGCACTATTGTTTTGGTTTAAGGATCAAATTTACAAACAATAAAATTTGAATAAATTCAGTCAAGTACGAGACTGGCTCGGACACTTAGGGTTCCGTACGTATGTGTAATGTACCTATAGAATGGCATATGTGAATATATACATATATTGTATAAATTTTAGCTCTCTGCCTCTTACAGCTTGAGAGTTACGTTTAATTGTTACTTTATGTTGAATAGAGACACCTGGTAGTGTTCAACTTGTTGTTGTTTTTAGCATTTGTTGTTGTAGAGGCAAAGTACAACAACATCCGGTAAAAATTTCAGCTCTCTAGCTCTTACATTTTCGGAGAATGGACGCTGTGACGGACGGACGGACGAACAGACGGATGTAGAAGTCTCGGTAATAGGGTTCAGTTTCACTCTAATGAGTACGGAACCCCAAAAATTAACTTAATTATCTATTTGCTTTAAGAAACAATTCAAATGTATAATTTAGGTCTAAAAATATACCTTATTAATGTTTTCTATGTTTTTTAACATTTTTTTAGGGCATTTAGTTGAGTTTCGCTTCTTGTTTTTTGGGAGTGTCCCCAAAAACGAGGAATATTTGTATCTGTGACGAAGTCGACTATTTTTCAACCAAAATCATAAGAGCAATAAGGCTCATTTCCACCTCAGCTGGCACGTGGACAACCAAAACTATTGCTTTTGCTATATCGCTTAAAGTGACTGCATGGCTCACGCTTGAAGAGTCATCCGGCCATTTTTTTTTCCAGGACGCCGCTGGTCAAACGACGACGCATTTTAATTTGCTTGCCGTAAGCAAATTTTCTTTTTAAATAAATAAACCTAATTTCCTTGTAGTATTTTCCTTTCCCTGACTTTTTTCCCACTCATTTGCCAACCCTGTTAATGAAACATATATTTCATTTCAGCGTTTTTATCCTTCTTTATTTGTGCTTTAATTCCATTCAATACTATAAACTAACAAATAAAAAAATAATCCAATATTTTTTTTATTGTTTGGGATTTGTAGGCCTAATTGAGTTTTCAAGTTGTTGTGTTCCTGCAATTCTATTGTATTAAACAACAACAAGTTTTCTTTATTTCGCAAACGCTAAATAAAAAAAGTAGGTATACAATATAAAAATTTTTCGCTAACGTAAACGGATTTTCTGCTTCAATCGGTAATAAATTATTACACAAACCTGTACATGTGGCAAAATAAGTTTGTGTTGCACGGCAGAGTAAAATCTACCAACAGCAATTTTAGCTCAATGATTGTTGTTGCTGCTAGTGGCCCTCCATAACTGCTGAGAAATCTCGTTGTATTTACTCATTTCTTCTAGCTTCCAGAAATGAGAGAGGGAGAGAGAGAGCAAGAGAGGGAGTGGGAGAGAGAGAGAGGGAGAGATTTAACTTTTATCTTAATACCTTGAGATTTATTTGAAACAAATTATAAGTCTTAAACTCAATTTGACTTCTTTATTTACAAATGTTTCAAGCAGTTCAGTGCAGTATTTACTTCCGCCATTTGATTTTTATTTTCATATTGATTTCAGTTTTAGTCTGTGGGTATGATTTTATTTTTGTTTTTTTTTCTTTATTTTCTTCCTGATTCAAAGTATCATCAGGATTACATAAGTTGTGTTAAGCAGATGTTAATCGAGTTTTGTTGAGCGAGTAGAAGAAACGAATCGAAATGTAGCAAGCAGCACATATTCCTTGAGGCCATTATTAAACTTTTATAGGGATTTGTTGTGTGTGGTGGGAGTATCAATAATAATGATAACTACTTATTATGGGTTTGACATGAAAACTAATTAAATAGAAAAATAATAAAAATCAAAACCATTAATAAAAGAAAAGTTGTAAAAACCGAAACAAAGAAAAATAAAGTAAAAGCAGTAATTGGAAGTGTTAAATACAAGAATCAGTATGAGAATATTGGTGTGTATGTGTCTGGTGGGTTTCAATGTGGTGGAAGTTGTATTTTAGTAATAAATTTAATGCAACACTGGACTAATTAACAAATTCTCTAAATCGACTTTTTGCAGACCGGATTTTCTACTCTTATAGATGGAAAAATGTATTTTTATTTTCTTGCTTGAAAATGTATGTAATATTGCCTGTAAGAGGCAAGTGAAATTTACCATTTTAGGTCTAACTACACAGAATTTGAAAAATCAATTAAAACATTTGCTGCATTTATTTATTTATTATTAATTTTTTTTTTTTTTGACGTGTGAAATGATGTTTAAATTGAATTTACACTTACCATGACCGTCGTCAACTGCCTTGTGTGGTGTTACTACTAAAACATTTTCTCCTCCTTTTTGAGGCTGTTCTTCCCGTCACCACTTTCTGCATTACTTCGGGAAGGCCCAGCACATCTTCCTAATGGGAAAGTTTTTCTATTTACCCACTTCTGGGTCAATGAGTGTCATCATTTCTTCATTGCGTCTAAGTCCAGTTTCTGCGTACCTAGCATGTATTCAACGTAGGTCTCAGGTGAGGTTGAATGGAGGGGTTCGTTTGCCCATGTCTTACGACATACATCTAAGCCAATAAAGGTTTGTTGTGCGCTTCGTGGGTTTAACCGTGAACCAGTTTGATTCATAGGTCTATAGGAACTCCGTGTTATTCACAAAGTTCCTTAGTTTCCTCCAGCATATGCCCCGTAACTGGGTTATGTCTGGTAAGGTGTCTCTCCCAAACAGTCGGGATCGTATTTGTGAGAAGGCGGGGCACTGGCATAAATAGTGCTCCGATTTTCTTAATTTTAATGTATTTAATATAATAAAATTATCATATTCATAGAAATATGTTCGATTTTGCACTAATTAAATATGCTAATGCACTATTTTCAGTGCGTCAATAATGTTTTTAATTCAATCAACATTGTTTTTTTTTATTTAAATAAACAAAACTGCGAAGCTTTTAGCTTGTCTGCAGACACACCCAAAGCCTTCGGCAGGAATCGAACCTGCGACCTCGGTGACTCTTAGTAGGACTCTCTACCAATTCATCCATAGAGACGCTCTACTAAACCTGAACCAAAAAAATTAATTCATGAATGACTGGATTACTGCGTAGAAATATCTTTTACAGGTCCTTAGAATATGTTCTTTACAGCCGACATTTCGTAGAGTTGTATTTGCGTTATAACTGTAAGAGTGTAATGTAAAAAATTTCCTACCAACTATATGTAGTCCCTGACAGAGTAACAAATTTTACTTAAAAATTTCTTGATAAAATACAAATGTTTCTTCATTAAAAATGTAATACTTCACCTTTAAATTGCACTCTGTTTGGTGCGGCTGTACTTTTAATGCTTGATTCTTGAATATCCTAAAGCATTTTTAAAATGTTCTACTTAAAGATTAAGTTTGATTTTTTTTCTGGTGTTACTCTTAGTTCTCTTTTTTTCGAGTCTCACAAAACATTTATATTGTATTTTAAAACAATCAAATAGTTTTTGGCTTATTAGCATGCAAATCATGGCTAACCAGGCTTCTTAATTCCCCTTACTGCAGCCGTTAGTTGTTATTGCTTTTATTCGGCATTATCCTTTAGAGCTTCTAATTCATCATCACTCGACAGAACAGAGCAGTTTGGGGCAGCAGAAAAACAAGTAGGAAAGAAAAACAGTTTTTCCATTGCCAAACTACTACTTAACAAGAAATATCATAGAAAATTGTGGAAATTATTTCGTCACTTGTGAACACGTTTTAGGGACCGAGACTAACAGCGTGTGAGGATTTGTGTGAGTGTATGTGTGCGTGAGAGAGAGAGATATATGGCCTGAAGAAATATAATCAAAGTTTCTTTTAAATTTGCTTTTGCAACTGTTCTGCTTTCGTTGCTTCTATGTGAATGAAAAATTAAATATGATATCAAGTTGAAATTTGCAGCCAGAAAGCAGGAACAAGTTTCGCCTTGAATAAAAGTTTGCAACTTAAAATTACTCGCCCTCAAGCCACTCTCTTAGACTTACAAAATTACAGAGCAAAAAAATTTTTAAATTATAAAATAGTCTCAAACAAATTTTAAAGTATTTATTTAATTTTCCATTTCTTCAAAAAAAAAAAAAAAAAAAAAAAAAAAAAAAAACGTGACCATTACTTTTCCATTGTCTTTTATATTGAGCATGCCAATAGAAAACTCCAATTATTTAAACGTTGATATAGATTTAAAAAAACTGGGGCAGAAAACGTAACAGCATAAAATTCGTAGCCGATTTGTATGATTTACAGTTATTGATTACTTTACCAGACCTTAGTTCGGTTTTAATTCTTCAGTAATGAGAAAAATCTTTTTGTGCTAAAATAGAAAAGATCAACATTTTTTAAAGCAGACAAGAAAAGTTGAAGGCACCAAAAAAAAATGCTTGCTCAATTTTGAGAAAGTAAAATGGAGCTATGGCTTGATAAAGTTTTTAAGGGCGTAAGAGTATTACGACTTACCGATAAGGTCGGCTTTAACTAAAGCTACCTTTAGCGGAAGTGAACGAGAAACTGGCGGAAAGATCAACATTTTTTAAAGCAGACAAGAAAAGCTAAAGACACAAAAAAAGCCTTCTCAATTTCGAGAAAGTAAAATGGAGCTATAGCTTGAAAAATTTTTTAAGGCCGTAAGAGAATTACGACTTACCGATAAGGTCGGCTTTAACTAAAGCTACCTTTAACAGAAGTGAACGAGAAACTGGCAGATAAACAATTTTTATTATAACAACTGTAGCTAAGAAAAAATTGTTTTTTTTTGTTGTCAATTTGTGGCAACTTTTTTGAATGCTTTAAGTCTTGAGGAAGAGTAAATAAATGCATGAAATATTAACACCGGTATTCATGAAAAATAGAACGTTGCTCAAATACATTTTAAAAAAAATTTTGTATGAAAAATTTGTTGTAAAATATGTTTCAATAATGTTTTATTTTTTACGAATACGAATGTAAATTTTTAGAGAAAAATGATTCTTATTCTGTTCATGGGAATTATGGAATAAGTAGTTAAGTTTCAAACAAGCTTTTAAAAATTTTTCAAGTCTACTGATGAGTTGATTAGCACCAACGAAATGTCGTCGGCATATAGAGAGCTGAAAAATACAACTAGCATTTTTTGAAAAGGTTCATTTTTGGACCTGAATTAATTTATTTTTAATCAATATTTTGTCGTGTTAATTTTGCATTGCAATTTTCTACTGTGTAAACACTAAAACACTTTTGTAATCACTGCTCGTCAATATTAAGTATATTTTGTTAGGAGCAGTTAAAACTAAAATTGTTGTTTTACAAATTTAAAAAGAAAATAGTACTCACTTTAGCACTACAGCTTCCGTATTTTGTTCTTCTGTTGATGTCATACTAAGATTTAAATTAAATGCGTACACGTTTTACGTAAATGCGTGTGTACTTGGCAATTTTGTTTTTAGCTGTTTTTTTTTTTGAAATTTTTGTGGCTAAAAGTATTTAGCATATCATCAGCATTTAAAACAGGTGCCAGCCATGTATGGCATTGAATGGCTTTTAGCAGCTCTTTTCAAACACAGTTTAATCCTTTATTTTACAGTTTGCTGGCTGAGTGTCTGTCTCCCTGTCAGGGGGAGAAAAGCAAACAAAAGCTTACGAGTCTTAAATAGGTTACGGAAATATAAGGGTGCATAATGAATTTTTTACACCCTTCAATATCAGTTGTTAAAAGAAAATGCATCAAATTTTACACATTAAGGAAAAAATACCTGAATATGGCAGCTGAGTGTAATTTTCTCAGTTGAACTGTTTTGCCATGTTATTTATGGACCCCTACTTACAGAATGCAAATGGAACCCTCTTACTGGTAGTTCGCTGTCCGTACGTCCGTCACAGCGCCCATATTCCGAAGTGGTAAGAGTTGGAAAGCTAAAATTTTCACAGAACATGTGGTTACCCTGCCAATACTACAGCACATACAAAAACAACAAAAAAGTTGAAAACTAAAGAGTGCTCCCATACAAGAAACTGTCAAAACTAGCTTTAACTACCCAGCCATAAGAGATACTACACCTAAGATTGGCACAGTATATTTAATTACACGTTCTTTGCAATATGATACCAAAAACAACAACAAAAATCCTTAACACTTGGGGGGTGCTCCCATACAAGAAACTCAAAAATTAGCTGCAACTTTTGTACGGTAAGAATTAGAAACTTGAAATTTGCACACGGTAGGCAGTTACTCGAACTCTAAATAAACAAATACCGAAAATAGCGAAAAACCTAAAATATAAATGGAGCCCAATACATGGGGACAGCCTTTAGTTTGAAACAGCCTTTAGTTTGAAACTTTTGAGCCGTATTTTATTTTAATTTATTTTGTTTTATTTTAATTTATTTTATTTTATTTGAATTTATTTTATTCTATTTTATTTTATTTTATTTTATTTTATTATATTTTATTGTGTTTTATTTAATTTAATTGTATCTTATTTTATTTTAATTTATTTTATATTATTCTATTTTATTTTATTTAATTCTATTTCATTTTATTTTATTTAATTTTATTAAATTTTATTTTATTTCATTCTATTTTATTTTATTTAGTTTTTTTAAATTTTATTATGTTTTATTTTTTTTACTTTATTTTATTTCATTTTATTTTATTTTATTTTATTTAATTTTATTAAATTTTATTTGATTTGATTTTATTTTAATTTATTTTATACTATTTTCTTTTATTTTATTTTATTTTATTTTATTTTATTTTATTTTATTTTATTTTATTTTATTGTAGTTTATTTTATTGATAATCACCATACCACTGGATGAACTAATTTACTTTATTTTTTGTGAAAAACTTTGCTGCAGCTTAAAATAATTGCACAGAATCTGTTTAACTTTTTGGCATGCCAAAAACTCTAAAATAACACAGTTAATGCACGGCAACAATTTTCAAGTATAGCAAAATAGCAACAACAAAATTGTGTAACACTAAAATACATTAAAGCAGTAATACCATTACATAAGCACTACACAATGTGTAGCCCTTTGATAATGGAAATGGTAGAAAAACATTCAGCATTAGAATTTTCGCCCGCTCCAATGCGCCCAACTTAAAATAGCAAATAAAATGCATGATAAAACTAGATAAATAAATTAACGGCTGACCGGAACATGATTTCACATCGAAATTTAATGTAGTAAATTAAACAATGAAAAAAAATTGTGCTTACAAATAAACAGGTCATTTTACTGCGTGGATACAAACATTTGAACCAAAAATTTTTTTTTTTTTTTCATCTTAGGGTTGTAAAATTGCTCTGGTGCTCACGGTCGGAACCTGGCGGATATACAATGGGATATAGCCGTATAGGAAGGGGTTTAGACTGCAATATGGCAGAACATCTTTTTAACTCGCTCTGACGGGGAGGAGTAGGAAAATTCTTGGGTAATATGGATATTTTAAAAAAAAAAATTGTTTTAAATTTTTTTAAATTATAAAGACCATTTATTTTATTACGCTTATAGCTAATAGTCTACATAAAAATACAAATTATATTTTACTTCAATGTGTTGTTAAACAAAAAAGTAATAGTCATTTAAGGATTAATATTTTCTGCGAAATTTTTAATTTCAGCAACATTTTGGATAATTCCATTTTGAAGCATCGCGTTCGCTTTTTCTTTTGGCTCCCGAGGTTCACTGGTATCTACTTTCAAATGAATTAGATATCCAAACATGAACTTAATTATTTATTTGCTTTAAGAGCCAATTTTATTTTTTTTTTAAATTTATTTTTTTAAAAAAAGGTTCATTTTTGAACCTAAATTAATGAATTAGATATCTTTGAAATCGGTAGCAACAAAAAAAATTAATTTTGGCCGCCAACCCTTAAAATATTCCACTGTGCGGTCTACTGTATATTCGTGCAAGGTTATAAAAAAGCAACTCTGATATTCAGAAAAACTAAAATATTTGGTAAAATGTATTTGAAAACAAGTTTTATAGGAAAAGTTTGCTCTAAAATTTATTTAACAAGAAATTATTTTTTTTTTTTTTTTTTTGAAAACCGATGTAGACAGTAGGCTAGATAGCTGGAAATTTGTAACAATATAATATAGTTATTAAATATGTTCCACACATTTTCAATTTTAAATTGCATGTTTCTGCTTTTAGATTTGTTTCCTTTTTAATGTGAGAAAGTCTCATGCCTCTCAGTGTATGTGTGTGTATGTGTGTGTGAGTGTGACAACTGCTTCATTCTCTAATAAATTAATTGCTGTTATATAACTACCAGTTAAAGGCTTAATTTCTGAATTTGTTGACACCCTTTAAATGAAATATTAAAACTATTCAAATTAAAAATACTGAAAAAATTCCAATTATGACTTAACACTTTAGTGTTATTTCCACACTTCGCTTAAACGCGTTTAACATACGGAAAAATCTTAAACATTAAAATTCAAAGTCATTATGTTTTTAAAACAACCTAAAGATATGGGACAACCCCTGAACTCGGTGAAAGGCTTAAAATATCTCTCAGTTGTCTGGTCTATCATTGGAGGAAAACCTCCGAATTTTATGCAGCAGTCACGCAAACGTTTTCTTTATTATCTGTATTCTGCAGTCATAAATTTGCTGTGCTGCATCCTGTTTTCGGCCAGCATGTTGATCAATCTCTTTTTTATTGACTCTTACAAGGACTTGGTGGCAAATCTTTCGCTCAGCACCTCCATTGCCATGTCGGGCATAAAACAATCGGCCGTCTTAAAGCATCGTCAACATTTACTTAAGTCTCATGAGTATTTAAATTTATTGGATGAAGTTTGCAATCAGAGCCAGAGTGAACGCAAACACATTTTACAGGCCATACACTGCTGTCAGTTGTATGCCATGCTTTTTCTGTTTTATGTATTTTGTGGTTGCGGTTTTGGCTACAATGGCTGGAGCCATCACCAATTGATCTACAATGCCTGGCATCCCGATTTCTTTGCCACTCCCCAGCACAATTATTTGGCAGCTTTTGTATATCAGTTTGTCAGTCAAATTTTCATAGGCTTACAAAGTGTTTTCAATGACATTTATCCGCTGTGCTATTTATCTTTAATGATTGGCCATTTGGAGGCACTGGCGGCCCGCATCGCCAGCATAGGTTGGCAAAACGGCGACTTGAATCAGGCGCAAAAAAATATTCAGGAATTAAAGAACTGTATCAGGGATCATAAGAATTTGTTAAAGTACGTGAATTTATTAAGGTAAGAAAAAAATATTGTGAAAAGTTTTCACTTCTGTTTTTACTAGATTCTTTGACTGCATACGTCCTGTCATCTCCATCACTTTGTTCTTTCAATTTCTCATTGCCGGCCTGGTGCTCTGTTTGACAGCCATCAATTTGACTTTTTTCAGTACTGAATTCAATGAACAGTTCTTTGCCATAGTCTATTTGATAATTCTGTTAATACAAATGTTTCCCTGCTGCTGGTATGTAAATGTGCTAATGCAGAAGAGCAACTATTTGACTACGGCCATGTACAGCTGCAATTGGATAGATCAAAATCAAAAATTTCGCAAAATGTTAATCATTTTTATGCAACGTTCTCAAAAGACCAATACAATTTTAGCTGGTAATTTGGCTCCTGTAACGCTGCAAACATTTTTGTCGGTAAGAACTGAGCAAAAAACAAAAAAAGGTCAATTGAAAATTATTAATTATTTTTTATTCTGCATTATAGATAATACGTTTTTCATTTTCCATGTTCACCATTTTAAGTAACATGTAATTTTGGAAGGAAAAGGAAAATGTTTGCTGGGCTAAGGTTCAACGAGTTTTATTATCTACTGCAAAAAAGCTGTAAAACTTAATATATATTGGTATTGAATTCAAATTGCTTATTGCCCGTTTATAGAAAATTGAAACGTTCTCAAAATAAAAAGCTGATAAAGTATCCCAAGCCCCAAAAATTTTTTTCAAACGGCCCAGTTTTCCACTAAACTAACACTATCTTTGATATAAACTCGTTAAATGATATTTTGATACCAACAGCTAAATCTGGAACTTGAACTTTGTATAATTCTTGCATAATACATGAACACAAAATATATTGGTCATTCAAGTTTTTTTTTTTTTTTTTTGGTTGTTGTATAATTTAAGTTATGACTAGAGGTCTAGACTCTAGATCAACCTTTACGAAAATTTCTTATTTTAGACAAAATAAAATTCTAAAAAAATTGAATTTGAAATTTTCATGATTTTTGTACTTAGATGTGCATAAAACATCAAAAAAAATATATAGTGGTCACCCCTAGACAGAATTCTTTTCTTCATTTGTTGCATAGTGTTGGTAATAAATGTTCTGTATATCACGTATATGTGTGATGGTGATTTAATTAATTTACTACTGGGCACACAATAGTACTTTGGTATAATTTATTTCTAGTATAAATAGTAACAATGGCAACCCTAAATAAAACAATGAATAAATAAACATCGAATTCGTTGCAGTAGTTGATCAGATTTCACGAAACCGGGGGTGCTATGGATAGTTTTATATGTTTGTCGTGGTCCTTATTATTTTATTCTATGTAATAAAAGTCTCTCTATCTATCTGCTCTTTAATGCTTTAGACTGAATTTGTGAATTACAAGTCTAATGATAAGGATCAACAACGTATCTTAAAAGAAAAATTAAGTATTTTAAAAACTAAAACAAATATTATTTTAGTATAAATTGGAATCTAAATAGATACTTAGATTTTTCTTGATAAGTCAAATATGGTACAGAGACTAGGGTCTTGATTTTCAGTATGTATAAGCCTGGTATTATAACCAGAATAGTGTAGCTTATAAAAATTTAATACATCACCATTGGTTTTTACAGCAAAAACGCGAATTTTTATACGGCGTATTTTACTGGCAATACAACAGCTGTAAGTTTTGACAAAGAGGGACCATGACCATGGACGTGTACTTAGAAAAGTTACAATAAAAGTTTTGTAATTGTAATTGACACAGCAAACTGCTTGAAATTCCTTCTTATAATTTAATAGTTCCTTTTAATAGACTGGTTCTTAATAATCCCCTACTTAAAAATAAATTTTTTTTTTTCCTTTAGTAATAAATTTGCTGAAATTTCATTATTCTCTCTACAAATTGAAATTGAAAAAAAAATTTTTAAATAAATAAAATCATTGCATTTTATTATAAAAAGTAAAATGGCAAAAAAAAATATTTTGCTAAAAAATAGAGAAATAATTAAATGCTGCACATGAATGGCATAGAAAACATACAAAATAAAACAATAGAAATGACAACATTTAAATGGATTACCAAATTAAAAATTCACAAACTAACAAAGGGTGCTTCGTAAGTGGGGAATTTGATTTAGGAAAAGACCTTTATATTATCACTCATAGAATAGCAGCCAACACAAATATAGATTGGAAATCAATTGGATGATGGTGAGAGAATATCAAATATATTCCAATCAACAGAAAAATACAGTCATAAAATTGGAAAGGTGATTAAAAAAATTAAATATAGAGAGCCAGTAATGAAGAGCTCAGGTGGTAGCAAGACAATGCACTGCTACTTAAAAACAATATACAATTAGTCATGGCCTGAGTTCGAAACAAATTTTGGATGCCAATGAGCGACATGGTGGCCGTGAAATGGCCTTGGTATGTACACCAGCATTTAGACGTGAAAGTAAATGCCGGATAGTTGCAATACACTCACACTTTTGTACTAAAACACGCACAATTTTCTAACTTGCTGAGTTGAAAGTGAGCAAAATTTTGCTGAAAGTAATTTATTGACATTTACTAAAAGTACAGGGACAAGGTAATAAACACGGCTGCCTTGTCCACGGCAGATACAAGTTTTTAGGATTGCAAGAGAATAATAATTGTGAATTTTAAATTATTTTGTACATTAGAAAATATTTAAAACTTTTTTTTTAGCAATTATGCATAAAGGACACAATTGAAGTATTGAAGATAATTATTAAATTAATTAATAAAAGTTTAGCAATAAAAATTATTTTCGTATGTTGCCCTATAGATTTATGTTTGTAGTAACTGTGGCAACTCTATTCCAGTAAGATAACGATGATTGTAAAAAAAATAATACTTGCAACTCTTCGCTTTGACAACATTTTCAAAATGAACCTTCACGTTCCTTTGAAATTGAGCAAGAAATGTTCACGAAAGTCACAGATTTCATTGAAACTTTCATGAAAAAACTTTCCCGTCTAAATGCAGTGTAACCACCTAAAAAGTATTACAGGATTATAAGACTGTTATTTGACATATTTGTATGGAAAATCTGTCAAATAAGAACTTTATAAACCTGTTATAATTTTTATGAATTAAACGGTTAGTCTTCTGGTCTTCTTTAAAAATGTTAATCACTCCAATTTTATCACAAAAAATCTTGCTTAATTTTGGGGAACTAAAAATAGAGCCAGAAAGCCCGATTATTATTATTATTAATGAATGTTTTTATTTAAACATATCACACAGAAAACAAACATTTGAAAACTAAACCGTGTTCCCATACAAGAAACTGTGAACACTAGCTAAAATTATACCAGGGGTTACCTGTTGTCTACCACTTGGACGCTACACTGGAAGCCTTGCACAGCTGTTGTTGTTCTCTCTTATATTTTACTTCAATAATAAAGCACTCGAAAAAAAATTGAAAAACAATTTATTGTACAATTTTTTTGCAGAACCTTTACTACTCGTAAAAAATCGTTCTTTTGATATAAAGAGAAAAAAACATATATAAAATGTATACATGTCCCATACATATGCACATATGTAAAGTAGTTTCTTTCGTAAATAATCCTTAAAATTACACTTCTATTAAAGAAGATAAAACGGAGTGAAAAATAACAAGCAAACTTAAATACATGCAAAATTTACTTCCTTGCTGAGTGAATAAAGCGGATCTTATTGTACGTAAAGATGTACGTGCATGCACAAGCATGCACATGTTAACATACATTACATGCACACTCGTATGTCTTTTAACAAACCTACAACTTTATATATGCATATGCAAATGCTTGGGTATTTATAGAGAGCGGCGTATAAACAAATATAAGCAATATCAGCACATAAACATAGTGGACAATGGACAGGATGTATAAAAGAAAAGGATACTTTAATATTCACACATCCTGTATCCTGATATAAAATCCAGGCATATACATACTTATACAATTACAAAATTACTTGTGCATACAAAATGAGTGCGTGTGTGTGTGTGTAATGTAGTCATTTATTTGTACACAACAATGTGCAATGCAATACCAACAAGCTACAGAGCTTGTATTGTGCTGTGTATACATACATATGTACATAAGACACATATCTTCTCTTGTAATTTTAGTCACAATTTGTTGTACACGAGTATATGTTTGTGCTTGTAGTGTAATTAAAGGGTGTTATTAGACAGAACGCTTTCAACTGGCCAGAGGATAGTTCAGTAACTATTAGCGCCCTGGGCTAGAAATAATTAAGACATTTTTAAACTTATTTTGTAAGTAGTTTTTAAATTGAAAAAAAAAATTCTAAGTCATTAAGACTAAACTGCATTGTAACTCATGGCCGAAGAATCAATTTGGTTATTTATATCCCCTTAAGAATCAAGTAATAGGAAGCAATATTTTGTGGTTCCCCAGCTTGAACAAAATGTATATAGTTAGTCATTTCTTTTTAAGTCAACTTATTCTCAAACTGTAGTTTGTAGAGACAATCAGAGGACTTTAAGGCTGGTGGAGCGGGTTAATTGGTTACTTGATTGCGAAAAAAGATCTAGAGTTTAAGCATACCAAAGTTTACAACTGCTCTAACTCCTTTCTAGTGGATCAGAATGCCAGATATGCGGCTAAACTTTTCTCTACCAATCTCGTAAAGAAAAAATATGGTTGAGGTACTCATATGCGAAGAGAAACATTTTATCGTTGAAATACAGGTTATTTTTCTGTTGCACAATTTTACCAAAAAGAAAAAAAAAACTTTCTCGATTCTGAGCAAAATAATTAAAGTAATTAACAACTTTAAAGTATAAAGTTTACCTATGAAGTTATATTAATATTTAATCTCATTTCAGCTGACCTGTTTTGGAATACCAAACATTTCTATTAGAATCCAAATCACATATTTTTTTCCATATTCAATATTCTGCTACTAAATTTCCATAACCCTACAACCATGTGGGAAGAAAGGCTCCTTGAAAGGCTTTTTAAAATCCTCCTTACGGCTCTCCTTTCTTCCTGTTCTACAGCTTATATTCAAATAAGCAGAAAACTGTTTTTCTTCTTATGGTTGTTGCAAACTTGTTTTCAGCTTGAATTGCAAATTTACATTTGCTTATGTTAATATTATATGAGCTGTTGCATTTCTTCTTTGTGTTATTATTACAATCATCTACTGTGAAATTCTTTTGTTAAATATTAACAGAATTTAAGGGGCGTTTCAGGCAGAATATTTTCAACACAGTTAAATCGATCTGATTAACATACAAAAATCTAGAAGCAGTAAAGAAACCGCGCCACAACTCTTTGCCAGCGTTGGCTAAAACATTATGGGATATGGGCAGGACTTGCCACATCTTTCACAATTTCGTTTGTTTCATTTAAGTTCGCAGTGTTTCGCACACAAATAGACTAGCAGCAAGGGCTACGAATTATAAAAATAGTGCAGTAAACCCAAGAAATCGGGTCAATAAAGGTATACTGGCTTTGTAGTTGACTGTTCCGATGTTCAATGTTTTGTTTATAGACACTCTTAGTTTCCTGGTAACGCACCTAAAATTTAACAAGCGCCTTTATCTTAACGCCGTTTAAGATAAAAATCTGCCCACACTTTAGTGGTCGAAATTGTAAAGAATGTTTATATAAAAAAAGAAAATAAAAAGATCTTTGGAATTGTCACAGCTTCAGTTTCTATTGTTGACAAATTTTTGCTCCCTAAAGTATGCTAAGGTGAGCTATGAAAGCTCACTTTTTGCAGTGTTGCATTTAAATTTTACTCAATACTTGATACAATCTTGTGCTAATTACACAATAACTTAATGAGTTTTTGTAAGGAATATTGAGCTCAATAATGCCAGTTATTGCAATAATCACAATACAGTGGTCTATCTGAACTCGGTCTAATAGCCAGCATCATTATGATGTTTGTAAGGCCGGCCATGATCTCAGCCTAAGACATGAAACACTAATACACTAACTGCTTGCCATCAGCTCTGAATTGTAGGATATTTTTATTTCATTGTGGTTTCGGTTTTGTGTAGAGCTTTTCGTTTCTAGTATATTTTTCTTTGAATTGTACATTAAAATGCCTGCTCTCCACAACAAACATTAACGCAAGTATATCAAAGACTAAGCAAAAATAATCATCTTTCACTTCTTATGTTTGTATGCATATTAGGCCGGGTCGAATTGTATGGAAAAAAGGCGAAAGGCTTTGGCAGTTCCACTAACACGCATGCAAAAAATCATGTTCGAGACCGATTGCTACATCAACCCACCCTAATGCATGTACATGTTAGCAATACAATAGCCTTGCAGTAAGCAATTTGGCGCATACAATAGTTGCATTGCCAACAACAAAACCAAAAACTAAGCAACAATACAATGATGATTTGCTTAATGTCTACTTTAATATTTAAACAGTTTGTCTTGACAAAGTTTTGACAAGAATGCGCCTGCATGTGTTTGCTTTAGCCAAAATCTCCCAAAGCAGAAATTTATCGTTGCATTAAATTGTAAGCAGTTGTATTGGTATTGTTCCCACATTATTCCTACAGCTTCACATGTATCCTTAGGCCTGGTAGGAAGTAGGTTAAATAAATTTGAATATTAAATTTATCTATTAACCGGACTTGAGTTTAACTCTGACAATTTCTATACAATGCTTTAACATCCGATGTGATAATTGCTTAATGCCATGTTTGAGAAAATATCTGCGAAATAATTAAATAGTTTTGCTTTAAAGATGAGAAAAAAAATTCAATTAAAGTGAATTAAAGGCGTGCCCAGAGCCAGGTGCTAAGGTAAATCTTAAAACATATATTCTGCTTAGAGATGAATTATTATTTTATTCATATGGCTGCAGCGGCATCCTTTCCGAGCACATTTTCCAGTACATGGAATAGTATATCAGTAATGCTATCACAATGTGTGTGAAGATGAATACAAATTTAAAACCCCAGACTCAAACCACAACTCTCAGCAAAGACAAATATTGAAGTTAGCAAGAGCACTGTTAACAAGTTAACAGTTCTATTCTTTTGAACAGATGGAATTTGTGTAGAAAATTAGTGAGTTTAATGGGAAAATGTGGACCTCTGCGATGTATCGACCGTGGTGGTCTGCAGGGTTATCTATAACACCTGATACATGGTATAAATAAAACAATCTTTAGAGTCGCATAAAACGGCTTTCAAAAATATAAGAAATTTCGGAAGAAGATGAGTGGTCTTATGGAAAAATGAGGACTTTTTCAAACCAGTGACCATATAGAAATGCTGGCTGCTGATTCATAGGATATCTGAAATAATATTTGCAGTTTAACAAAAACTACTTTTCAAAAAATACACTACATAAAAAATTTCTGCAGATAAACTAATCCAGTGTTTATGGAAAAATGAAAACTCATTTGTCGAGAAATTTCTTATATGAAGTGTGTTTAAAAGTCTTTTAATGGAGCGCAGTTTAAAACAGTCTCACAAAGTATCCAAACACAAAAAAAAAGAATCCAATTGCAACACCAATGAAGGCATTTGGGTACTAATTACCTTGCGAGCCAAGCGAAATTCCTATAAACTATGAAGTGGCTCTCACAGCGAAACAATAAAAGATGATTTGTGAGTGGTTCGATCAGGGACATAAAGAGCACCATCTACAAATATTTACAACCACAAAAAGATGATTGTTTTTTTTTAATTTTTAATTACGAAATTTCCAATAAATCTTAACTTTGCTGAAGCCTTAGTCCATTCATTTCATTTAGTAGAGATAATATACTGAACTTTGTTACAGAATGTTGGAAGATTCAAAATAAACGGTTAAACGGTTAAAATCCCCGCCAATAGGTCGGCTGCCCTTTATGAGCTGCCGGCAAGCCTTTCAACCAACTTTACGATGCCATCAAACTTATTTCTTTTAAAGACTGGGGCCAAATTAGGGCATTTTGATCGATTGATTTGTTGGCTTTTTTATTGTCATTATTTTTACTCGATGGTCTGTTGGCTCACGGATGTCGTAGTTCGGCCCCTGGTTCCTTATTCTAAAACTTTTTCATCTACTGCTTAACGTAGATTTGTTTTTCGAAATTCCCAAAAGACTTTCTTAGTCTTGAGAACAAAACTTTTTTCTTTTTGTTCCTGTTTGTGGTCACGCCTGTGTTTGTTGGAAGGCATTGGATATAACAATATAGAAACCATTTTGAAAATAGTGGTCTCATTTTTTAAGCAAGTAATTTTTTAAGAAGAGCATACCTTAGATATCATTAAAAAAAACAAGTTTTATCAAGGTCACAATATAGAGTGTAGCATATCATAAGGCAGTAAAATTTTTCATGTTACAATATAAAGTGTAGCATATCAGCAGGCGATGTCTGTTAGTTTTTTTTTTTTTTTGATATCAATATAATTGTAACTTTACTACACATCATAAGATTTAGAAGAAAAGTATAAGTATTGCAAGACAATAACTACTGTTTTCCATATTGAATATTTGTGATTCTCGTAGTAGTTATTGGAGTAATATAATATGTAGCCGGGTTCTAAACCTTCTCTTAAATCTACAGGCGAGTTGAGTAGCATTTTTAACAATATATCTATGAAGCATGTGTAATGATATATGTACTATTTTAGTACATATATCATTTTTAGTAAGGTTTCCTTAACTCACAAATGAGTAGATTTTTCTTTCGCCACCTCAATTTACTAAGCCCACTGTAAGCTTTCAATTATCCTTTTCATTTCTATCTCGATTTCATTATCACTACTTAAGAACATACATACATACATGTATGCGTGGGACACGAGAACCAGCCATTATTTCTTCATTTACAATAAATCATTTTTCCTGCTTAAACAAAATATAAAAACTAAATAAATAAAATAAAACGACAACCACATTTCAATGCAATTACAACTGCATTTAAAACAAAAATGTGACAACAATCAACATTAAAAAGGAAAATGATTTATTAAAACAAAAGCTCTGAATAATAATGAAAATAATATAAAAACAAGCTGCCAGTGGAAGAAAACCAAACAATCCTTAGCAATTGTTGGCAGAATAATTAAAAGAACAAAGAGGGATAAAATTAAACCAGACCAACAATAAAAAGTGGTTGCTGGAGGGTGCAGCAATGAAAATGTATTAAAATTAAGTAGGGATTTTCAAAAGAAAAAGAAGAAAAGTTAAGACGAAACAATCAGCATTAAAAAAAAAAGCTGTAGCAAGGTATTACTTCAACTACAGGAAAGGCAATTTACAGAGATAACAAAATGCAAGAGCAGTTACTCTTGTAAAATATTTCTACCACAAGGTCAGATTGCAAGCAGAAATGCAACAAATGCAACGTTGTCTAAGAGCACGCCAAGCTGCCGTCTCTGAAGTTCTTTTGTTAATGTTAAAGTCATGCATTTTCCCTTTTTAACTTAAAGTTGACACATGAAATATAAACTTCGTGGGGAAGGGAATAAGGCAAAACTAAAACTGTCAGTTTATTTTTGCTATTTTGAGAGTTTCAATTAATGCAACTGAAAGAGGGACAGTAAAACAAGTTGAAGGGAAAACCAGCTAAAATTGCAGTTGTCATAAATAAAAGTGTCTAAATAAAATAAAGTTTGCAAAATTGCAGTTTTATTCTAAAACAAGAATGGAAAGAAATACTACAACATTTACAAACGAAGGAAATGTTGAGGATTATACGGCTGGGCTTAACCCATTAAGAGCAGAAAATCTTGCATTTTTCTCACAACGGTACAGAAAAAAATATTTTTTCTAATGCTTTGAATAGAATAGGTATTTAGAATACCAAGC
The DNA here is from genome assembly GCA_963662145.1 of Sturmia bella. NCBI lineage: Eukaryota > Metazoa > Arthropoda > Insecta > Diptera > Tachinidae > Sturmia > Sturmia bella. The sequence goes on along the minus strand of OY759172.1, from coordinate 18,812,700 downwards.
AAGAAATCAAATATACCATAAAAGGGGGAAAAAGTATTTATAAAAATGTACGTTGTAAAGAAAAGCTTTAAAAATCATTTGAAAAAAGTGCCACTTAAGAACTCATTTGTTTTAATCAGAGACCGTAACTCTTATGACTTTTATCAAACAAATCTAGAAATAAGAGTTATTTTTGATTTTTATATTTTAAGATAGAAAATAAGTGTTATTTTTGATATTTATTTTTTTAAATGAAAAATAAAAGTTATTTTTGATTTTTATGTTTTTAAATGAAACGAAAGTTATTTTCGATTTTTATTTCAATAATAAAAGTTATTTTTGATTTTTACATTTTTATATCAAAAATAAAAATCAATTCGAAATTCGTGACATAGGTAATATGTCCGCAAAGCATATTTTGAAATAGACAATTACAAAGAAAAGCGTTTCGATACTTCTGCTAATTTATTGGAATATTGGGAGAGCAAAAAATTTCGGTTTCCATGGCTGCGAAAATTAGCTTCAATTGTTCATTCTCTATCTGCCACTCAAGTCAGTGGTAGAAAGGTCATTTTCAGCACTTAGATTAATTTTGGGAGATTTGAGATGTAATTTATCTGAGGAACATTTAAAATCAATTATGATGGTATAATTGAACATCTGAAAACAACCTCAGGTGTCCCCATACAATGAAAAGCAATAATTAGCTATAACTCTCGAACCGTTAAAGATAGAGAGCTGAAATTCGCACAGTGTATGTATTTATAGATGTTCTACAACAACATTTACTAAAAACAACAACAAAGCGAAAACTACAAGGTGTCCCTATACAACGTAAAGCAACAATTAGCCGTAACTCCCAATATTGTGTTTTTCGAATACGTCTCTTTTAAAAGCCGTGGCTTCATCTTGGGGTTAATTAATACCTTTTGTTTTGCATTTTACAAAAGGAAGGAAAAACATGTTGTTTTCATTTAAGACAAACATTGCAAAACACTTAAATTAAACAAAAACTAAAGACTGTATTTCAATACATGCACACACACACGCACACACACACACACGCTATATAACATGAACATGAAGTGCAACAAAATATACTGCATTCACATTATAAAATACGACACGAATGACACACGAATAAATACAAGTTGTATATGACAACTGCATGTAACGTTTTACTAAATTAAAGCAACTAAAACACAAAAACATTTGCATAAATATTTGCAATACGCACACATTTAAGCTTTTGTGTTAATGGTGTTGAGACCACAAAAGGATATTTCAATACTTATTAAAAAGTATTTGAATAAAAATACTTCAACGAGTTTTACATGATTGTTGGAAAAGCAAGATTTGGATAAAAACTGGGGGTTTGATTGAGATATGCAGCAAAAAATAAGATCTAAACGAATCTTAAACACACTAAGGATAACTAAATTGAATTATGGCAGCTGTTAAATAATTACCGCGCACTATTTTTACAGCTAAAAAGTTGTTAGCATTTTGGTAATTTTGTCAAGAGAAAGGTATATATAATTCTGCATTCAGACTAACAGCGAGATTTACTCAATCCAACTGCCAAGCCGAACATTTTTTTGTTGAGAAAGACTTTTAGGAACAAAATTTCGAAGCACTTTTATTATAAGGCACTTCCCAAGAGATACTTTTTTTTCAAGGGTTGTGTTATTGCTGAAAATAGTTTTGGACACTGGCTGGAAAATTAGGTGAAGTCACTCTCTGAGCCAACCGCGTAAAAAAAATAAATTCTAGTTGAAAAACGTACTTTTATTTTGTTTACTCGAATAATTCAAAATACAATAGAAAAATGAAAAGAAAAAATAAAACCAAGAAATTAGTATTTTGAATTAGAATAGCAGATATGGATATTTATTGTTACCGTAGTCATAGGAATCCAAAGTACAAGTTTTTTTAAAAATTTATTTCCTTAGTGGTACTTTTTGAAAGGTACTTATTGTAAAATTTTAATTTTGAAATTTGCCTTTTCGCAAAGTACTTTTTCAATAGTTACTTTTTAAAAGGTATTTTGTGAAATATTATTTTAAATGATTTTTTCTTAAAAAGTACTTTTTAAAAGGCAATTTTTTGAAAGGTACTTGGTAAAAAGGTTTATATTGAAAAGGTAATTTTTAAAAATTTGCTTTTTAAAACGTACTTTATCAAAAGGTATATTTTAATAGGTACTTTGTAAAAGGTACTTTTTTGAAAAGATATTTTTTTGAAAAGGTGTTTTTTTGAAAAGATACTTTTTTAAAGATGTACTTTTTTGAACAGGTACTTTTTTGAAGAGGTACTTTTTCGAATAGGTATTTTTTTGAAAATGTCCTTTTTGGAAGAGGTACTTTTTTTAAGCGGTACTTTTTTGAAGAGGTACTTTTTTTAAAGATGTTTTTTTTTAAACCTGCTTTTTGGTAAATTATACTTTCTCGAAAGATAGTTTCTAAAATGTATTTTTTTTTAATCTGTAGTATTTTAAGGTACTCTTTTAATAAGTACCTTTTTAAAGAGGTTTTGTTGAAAAAAAAGTTTATTTTAAAAAGGTTACTTCGCTTGATCATTAAAAAATGATTTGGAGTACAGCTGCACAGAATGTTGTCACTGCCTGTTTTGGCATGTAAACGTTTATGTTACAAATAAACGGTTGTTCAAAGTGTGAAATATCTATTATCCTAAGCCGGGCACAAACAACTCAGAAGAAGGTTAGAGTTAATGGACTGCATGAGAACACTTATAATAATATATTTGTGCTTAAAATAAATGACAAACACCACACACACACACACACACAGACACCCTCAAACACTAATAAACACATGCAGCTGAAAGTGTAAAAGTATTTATAGCCATTGTAAAGCTGCATATGTACATACATATATACTTAAGCATCCAATAAACTACACACTTAAGCACTTATGAATAATTAAAGACTTCTCTGTGGTAACACACATACATGCATTTCAGCCCTTGCACTCACACACACACACACATGCTAATGCAAATATCCAAATATGCAAAACAATTGCAAGGAGAAATTAAAACAGCTGCATAACAAATTCAATAAAATACAAAATACAACACAAAATAAACTTACTGGAGAAGTATGCGTGCATTTACTTTCTTATGTATTATTGAATAATTTGTAAGGATATGTATTAATTAGAGAGAATTGCAGGACGTCTGGCTAAAATCAATTCCTTGTGAAAAGGCAAGAATATACAAATTGGTCGAGAGAGAAATAATCATCTACATAAACTTTCAATTCTGCAAGTCTTTTACAAATGTTGAAAGACTTTGCTGTATAGACTCCCACTAAGATATGTGTATTTATAAAATGATTTTAATTCCTAAGTAAATTGGTTCATTTGCAGCATAATAAAAATCGTAAGAGTTCCTGTTTGCTTTTTGTTTAGCACAGGACTTAAAATTATCAATCGATATTTTTCCTCAAATAAAAGCATTTGAATAGAGGTCTTTAAAAATGTAGTCTTTGAAAACATGTTAAGATTCGTTTAGAAGGCAGGTTAAATAAGCATATTTGTGCTGAAGAATGTGCTAATTTATTGTGTATGCAATCAATTTTAATTTCATAGTGAACTTTACGATTTTATAGTGAATTATATGATTTACTACTGCGAATTATTATTATTATTTCCTTAAAATTGAGAAAGATTTTTTGTGATCAAATTGGAGTGATCAAGATTATTAAAGAAGACAAGAAAAGTAAAGTTGAAAACTTACTGGCTGGAGAACATAACATGGCTGTTTCAGGACCACCACGTTGCTCATCAGCACCCAAATTTGTTTCGAATCCAGGCCATGACTAATTGCATAATATTAGTAAGCAGCAGCGCAGAGCCATCCCATCACCTGGGCTGTTCATTACTAACTGTCTGTATTTAAACTTGTGATAATTTTTCCACTTTATCACTGTGTTTTACTGTTGATTGTTCTTCAAAATATCCAGGTACATCGCATTTTTTTTTTTGCAGATTGAATTTGAGGTTTGAAAAATATTCAATTTAATATTATCCCTGACAAATCTGCCACCAGCAAACACCATCATATTACAATTTCGTTAAACCAATGTAACCCAGTTTACTTTTCAACATTTTCGCACAAACACACACACACATACTGTGTATACTAAAGGCACTTTTGAAGGCTTCGTAAAAAAAAAGTCAGAAAAGACAAACTTATGCATCACAACTGCCCAAAGGCTGTAGCAACAATTTAATCTCCCACTTCAATTGATGAAAAGAAAAACGGAATTAAAACTACATTATTTTTAACATTTTTTTTCTTTCTGATTTTAACACAAAATAAAAACAATCATTTGTTGGTTGCCACATAGTAAACTATTGTGGTGTGTTGCAGTAACTTGCATTACAGAAAAAAAAGAAAACAAACTACACACAACAAGCGTGTTGCCAACAATATGATGCAACCTACGTAAAATAGTTCCCAATTCTTTGTTTGTTTTTCTTGTTGTTCAATTCACCATATTTTCCACTCATATGATGAGAATGCTGTTGCGGTTCTCGTATATGGAAATGTTTTGCTTAAAGGAGTTCATTCGTTCATGTTTCTTACAATCCTTAAAGCCAACAACAATAAAAAAGACAATCAAAAATAAATGCATACACCGCTGCCTCATGCCATTTTGGAATTACATTTCCAAATAAACCAACAAACTTTCTTCTTTTTTTTTGTTTTTATTTCGCAGAAACACCGTAAGCCAAATTGTGCTCACACAAACACACACATGAGTACTAACGTATGTGTTAGTGATGAAACCACGAAATGTTCTGTTGAAATCGGCTCATACACATAAAAATATATACATGCTTAAATATTTGTGTCTGCTTGAGACTGCAGTTCGCTGGTTAAATGCTCGAAATCGAAAGATCAAATAGTTATGAAGGTCCTTGAAAGATCCTAGGAATATAATTTGCTAGCATACTATTGCAGTATGCTGGCCATTTTTTTGCCACCGACATTTCGTTGCTGCCACTTAACTCCTCAGCAGAATCTAAAACTTTAAAAAAATGTTTAAAGCCTGGCAAGTTATGTTTTGTTTTATTCCCATGATTACAATGAGCATCACAAATATTGCTACAAACCTTTAACACAGAAATCGAATCCAAGCAATTAATAAATTCTATATAGACCTCGAACAATACATGTTATATGGCTCCAAGCCACAAGCATGGCGGCAAGGCCCTTTAAATTGAAATTTTTCTAAGCACTTTTAGTTTTATAAATCCTGTTTTTTGTTTTTTTATGCACTATAAAGGAAATATATTCATCAATTCGTTGCAGAATTAATTAATTTCACATTCTTGGTTGCTAGTTCAAATACGATTTTAATATCTTTTGTTTTTGTATTGCCTGTTTTTTATGTATTTTGTAATAAAACTTCGTCTTCTTTCTTTGATCTATATATTTCGAACCTCTCGGTTCATCTTTAGGATCTAATTACAATTGTTTTATTAGAAATATTACAATATTTAAATTATTATAAATGCTACCTCATTATTTTTGTTTATGCTATATAAAAATATTTTGATTAATGAAAATTTAAATTTTCTGAAAAATATATTGAAAATTAAAAATTACAAGCTTACTTTTATTTTGAAAAACTAACCTATCTTCGGTAGTTTATTGGTTTAATCAAATTACCATACGAACTAATATATTCTTTTTTATCACTTTTATAGTTGCAAGCCACTTGTTCATACTTAGCTGTTTGATTTACTTCATGTATCTGCAACTTTGTTTTGTTTTGTTCTGTTTTTAGTTTGTTGTGGCTAATACTTCTCAAATGGCTAATTTCTATGACTGTTTATATATGTTTTTTAATTTTGTTGTTTATGAAATTAAAAATTTACAGAAAGTAAAATTAAAGCTCCAAAGCATAAGTGGCTGGCCTAAGTTGCAATATTTTAAAGAACCAATGCATGTTTGTGAGGACCAGAGTTCGCCACCCGTTTTCGTGGTGCTGACGTTGCACTTAACCTTTAGCTAATCCATATTTACTCTTGATGTCTACTTTCAAAATAGTAATCACTGCAATTAGTTGTTAAATGCTGCCTTATTTTGATTGCGTTCAAATTAGAGAAATAGCAATAGAACTGTACCCCAGCCAATAAGTGTTCAACTTTACCTTTCTAGTATTCTTTTTTTTAAATCTTGAAACCTACAATTTTGTTGCAATCGATCTTAATCGATTTGGAGCAAGTGAAATTGTACTCAAACTTGATAAAATGTTTAACAATTGTAAGTCTTATAGTTCGAGCATAATATTTAAAATTAATGCCTAATGCTTTTTAATTACAAGACGTAAATTTTGATAGAGTGGTCTAAAGAAAAAATACACTTGTATCGGGGTTTTGAAAAATTACATCTCAGATCCATTTGAGAGTGGTTAAAGTTTCCCAGCTCTGGCACTCTGGTTTCATTGCTTTGTAGAGGGGTTCGTGGACCTTCTAAAACTCAAAGCCAAAGTCTGCTGGAGGAATTTACTAAGGAGAATATAAAAAACGTTGATAAAATAGTGTTGCCAGACGAAAGTTTTTGTATAGAACGTAAAATCGAGAATAAATAAGCGCTTGAAGCCGTTCTAAAATCATATTATTTTCAACGGCAGTTTGTAAATTTTTTTATAGGTAGGCAAAACTTATTTGGCAATCAGTCCTCGGCTGGGCTAAGGGAATTTCTCATGTGTGGTTTAACCAACACCGGCTTGGCGTACAGCACATTTTTTTCATTTTACATCAGTTGGTACCATTATACTAAAGCAGACCCATATATTTCGTAAAAAAAAATTTTGTTTTACTAAAAAATTTTCTATAACGTTGGTTTTGCCAGAAACAATTCTTAAATTTATATTTCTTTTAAACAGTATTTTAAGTTTTCTTTATGTTTTTCTCAAATGTGTGAATTGTTTTCACTTCTCATCAAACAAACTGACGGGCATCTGTAGTTTTCTGTTTAACAGCATTTTTAACAAACAAACAAAAAAAAATATCCAAACACTCAAAAATTCCTTCTCTTTGGCAAAGTGTAAAAACTTCTTTGCTATTTACTATTGTTGTTGGTGTGCTTGTAGGGCTTTATTGTTGTAGTTGTGGCTGGAGAAAATCTCTGGTAATTGGTTGCACCGGAAATTGTTATGATTACAATAATAATTCTTTTAATTTGCTTCACCGCCATTTTATATCCTCCATCTTGTTGTACATGTTTTTCTCTATTATTTCACATAAATGTTCACATATAACGTTCAACACTCACACAAGCTGTGCTGCAGTATTGGCAAATACACATACCATATGAATACACTTTTATATTTGTAAAGGATTTTTACCTGTAATAAACACAAAAAAAAAAAAAAAGAAAGGATTCATAAGTTTAATGAAGTTTGTAATAATAGAATTTATATGTATGTATCCAATAGTACCGTGGCCTCTTTTTTCATTTAAATAAGAGTGAGAGCAATGATGTGAGAGCGAATGTGTGGGTGAGTGTGAGAGAAGGCCTGTGTACGTTAACATATTTATAACTGTATTCATTTGGGAATTGTAAGTGGTGTGTGTTGGTGGCTTTCGTATCTTAATGTTTCCTTTATTTTTCCATCTGCCATTATTCGAGTAGTTGAATGTACATATTATATTTTTATGTGAATGGCAACTATAAAGGATTAAACTTGAAAATAATTTCTTATTGCAAGGCAGTAACAGGGATGGGAAGTTTTTTCTAATGGAAAATAAATTCTCTAAGCAAATCGTGGCACTCGTGATCGAATGAACTAGCAAGTAAAAATTATAAGAAACCAAAAAAATGTAAACAAGAAACACAGACAGCAGATTTAATACTATTCAAACGATCACGAATGCAGGTTTATGGTTCCTTGTTTAATTTCTTTTTCATATATATTTTTTTTAAATAAACAAAACTGTGTTGTAATTATTGGCCGAAATACTGAAAGCCTCTGGCAGAAATTAAAACTGCAACCTCGTAGACTCTTAGTAGAACACTCTAAAAATTCTACACTCCGGGCGCTCAACAGGCATGGGAGGTTTGGTGTGAAAGTTCCAGTAAGTTTTCTTCCTTTTTGCAATACAAGCAAAGAAAATACCTCAAATAGCAGATGACTTTAGCGTCGAAGATTTTTCAATATTCTGTTGAATATTAATTGCATTTTCCAGCTCTGCTGTATTAAAAGCAATTTCATATTCGAAGCATACAACATGACACATAAACAAATATATTTTAATATATTTTCAATGTATAAATTAAATATTCTAAGCAGCTTATGGCAATTATTTGCCAAAAAGGAAGACAAGGAATTTAAAATACTTACATAAATGAAAACTTGAAAACAAAAATTATTAAACTCAAAAGAAATATTTACAAGGCAAAACAGTATTTAAAACAACTAAAAAAAATTTTTATTTAATACTAGTAGTCAATAAATGTAATTGCTGCAAACTGAAAGAAAAAAAAATAAGAGAAAAATTTAACCACACTACCTACTTTCTCAGCTGAACTGTGTTATTAAGGGCTCAGATGACATTCGTAAAAAATAATCCTTTTAATACATAAAAAGGAAACTAAATTTTCAAGCCAAACAAAACTATAAAAAAAAAACTAAAGAAAATGAAGCAGCACATGCTTACTGCAAGTAACTAAGAATAAATCATTTATACAAAATTATTTAAAAGGATTTATAAAATTTACATTCTTCATTTTCAGTATGAAACAATTGATTTGATTTGCACAGTCTTTTCCCTTCCAATAGCTCACACTCTAGCGCAGTTGAAACGAGACTTGCACTCTGGTATTCATATCGGTTTGCATCATAAACACCTGCTCATCACAATTTATGTGTTAATAAACGTCAGCAATGTGTCAGGACAATAAATGCATGTACAACAAATAACACAGCAATAGAAACAAGAACATGCAACAAATAACGCCTACCAAAAAAAAAAAAAACAACAACAACAACAATGCAACCAACAGACACATGCATGTAATAACATTTACAAGAGCTGTACAAGCAGTTTATTTTGGCATGTTTATTTCACCAACTACTTTGCAACGCCAAGGCGTTTCGAAGGACTTGGCAATAAGCTCCAAAAAATCTCTACTTCAGCCTACAAAAACGCTTCTTTTTTCGGCAAACAAATCAGCCGTTTGAAAAAAATTCCCTGAAAATGTTTCCATAAAACTTTAAAAAAAACACACTGTAGCATGTCTCAAATTTGCGGTGAGTGGCATAATTTATGCAATTGTTTCTTAAAATATTATTTTACCCCTTTATTATGGAAATGAAATCCTTTAACGTACTTTTAAATGAATTTAATTTATGAATTTGGAGTTTGAGGTCCTGTGATACAGGGTAAGAAATCCAAAAAAATATTCAAATGAAAATTTTAAAATCTATAATTTTTAAATCCATAAATTTTGTTCAATAATTGCTGGGGTTTTTAACGTTATTTTAACAAAAAAACAATTTTGGAAAAGTAAAATCGAAATCGAGTCCAATAAGATTATTAAAGATTGTAAATCATTCAGTTCGACTGTACCGCTAAATTCATAGTGAATTTGCTTCAATTACTTCTTTATGTGGAAACTGCAGTTTTTCAAAAAAAAAAACAGTTTAAAATGTGTTCTACATTCATTTTAAAAATAAAAAAAAATTAAACATTTACTTCATTGCACCACTTATTTTGTTTTCGAAACCCTGTAAATAAATTTTTTATAACAACAATTTGTCCTGCTGTTACTTTTTGAGAACTTCACATGAAATTCATATGGGTTTAAATTTAATACAATTTTCTTTTTCGTTTGCAACATGTAAGCGCGTGTTTACATTAGGGTTTGACGATTTGTTTCGATACTGTGCGAACGATTTTTGGAAAAAAAAAATCGAGGCACCTACGTGGAATTTTTTAGTGTTTTTATGTGGAAGTCAAACTGACTAAACGTGAAACGGAGTTGTAAAATAATGTTGTAAGAAAAAACTACTGACCGACTAAGACTGATATAAGAATTTAACCCGTTATTAAAAAGAGCCAAATTTAGTGTTTTTAGTCTTTGGGTAAGTCCCTTTGAAATGGGAAATTGAAATTGGTCATCTCAAAATAGATTTGTTTTCATATGCCGTAGTAGAAATAATTTTCTCATGCTAAAATCTATCGCAAAATTTGATGCCATTATATTGATTGTTAAATTGAACCACCCTAGTGTGTGTTCTTCTTTGTTGTGTGTTTGCAAATGTTCATTCGTTTCAGACATTGTGCCTGTTGGTTGCTTCTTAACAGCACAAAAGGAGTTCATAAAATTGTGCAGTATATATTTTTGGCAGATAATAGATTTTCAATTTAATTGTGCTTGTACTTTTTCAGAACAGAAATTCCTACGAAGTTTATTAAATGTCGTGTCTCATATTAACATGACAGGTAGGATGGCTTTTGAACTTGCATGTAATATATTTTTGTGTCTAGAGCTGGAAGTCCAAGTAAATTTCAGTGTTTGTGGCTGAAAATAATGAAATATAATGTTTGCTGTTTTTACCAAGACAGATTCATGTTTAAAAATTAATTTTTTAGGACATGTAGTAGAGAGCTTTTGTTTTTCTAATTTTCTTATTTTGTTTCTATGAAATGCTAGAAAACATATTTTTACAAGGACATTTATTGATACCATGTTTGGGATGACTTCTTTATGGCGATTATGGTCATAAACGCCATTATTGATGTTAATATTTCATGCAACAAAAAAAGGAGTGATGGCTGGATCAGTACAAAATTAATTCTAGTATTGCAACATTATAAAAAGTGGGATTTTACATAATTTAGCACACTTTCGAGCAGTTACGATCAGCTCATATACCCTGTAAGCGAGCTTTTACAATGAGTTTTTGTACTTTCACACCTAAGAGAGTACAACAAGCTGTTAGACAACATTAACAAAATTGCTAGTTTAATAGCCTTTTTACACCGACTGACATCCACGTGAAACGCATGGAAGATGTTGAAAATGTGAAAGAGTCGTCTACATTGACAACTTTCATCTTTCATTTATTTATAAAAGAAAATCATTTATAAAAGAAAACGCAAAATTTTTGTGAAAAATAAAAAAAAAATTTAAATGTCCAAGTCCATTTAAAATGGACCATTTTGGACATTTTTATTTCCATAGGCCAAGCAACATGTTCTCCATATTGATTGACCATACGATGGGCTTTCTTTTGCATTGCAATTAAAATGAATTTATTTATTTGTATGTAATTAATTAAAAATTATAAGAAAATACATGTTCCGCTCATTTTTTTATGTTTAATTTGTTTTCTGAAATGTCATTTTGCTAGTGATGGTACAAAAGCAATCGATTTTCTGTAATCGATTTTAGTGATGGCATTAAAAAAATCGAAAGATGTAAGATGGAACAAATGTAGAAAGATGTAGAATTTTCGCCCTGTATAATTCTTATGGGGAAGATGTAACATGTTTGCAAATTGATGAAAGATGTAAAATGTGCGTCAGTGTAAAAAGGCTATAAGCAGAAATTGAACTGAAATGGCACCCCATCTGCCATTGGTTTTTCGGTCATATCTTTAATTTGAAAAATCCCTAAATTGTGTCTATCTCTAGTAAGCCGAAGCAAACTTTAATATAAAGTTTCTGCCAATTGGATGGTATTTTACTGTGAGCATTTAATTTCAAAACCAACTATAATATATGAATTTGGCTTGAAAGTCTGTACGATTTTTTTCTTCTTCATTTTGATGTTCATTATTCATATATTTAGTATTGGCTGTGGCTGTCCTCTGCATGACATATCGATATCTAAGTAATAATTACTTATTTTTGACTGCAATAATATTTGAAAAGCACACACATCAAAAAGAAAATTAAAAACAAAAATTGAGCCAAAGAGAACATGTGTCATAACTGCAAACATCAAAAACAACATTGTCAGTAACAACAGCTGAGCAGAGCTGGATGCAAAGCGAACCAAAAAAAAACAACCATTTGAATATTGTATTTCCATGAAAGTATCCATAACAAAGCTAAAAGTACACACACTATTTGAAACATACAAAAAATCCATAAAACATGCAATCATACATGCGTATGCACACATATCCTGTATTACCCAGTAAACCAAAGCTTTGGATTTCGTTAAGTTTCGTAAGGTCGATATTATTATAAAAATATGAAAAATTATTATAAAAATATGAAATGAATTGCATTGGAAATGGTTGACTAGCCTTTTTAAAGACATTTCGTTACAAAATTGCCGCAGCTTATATTTTAAAGAGTTGCTTGCTAAGAGTCTGAATTTGATAAACTATAGGCATATACCAAGTAGGATTTTTAACGCCATGAAGGATTCAAAACAGTCTGCTATGCAATTGACATCATGCTACTTGTAAAGGAGCGGGATTCAAACCAATTGTGCAGGAAAGCCGAGAAGGCACAAAACTAGGCTCAACCAATCAGGTTTAACCTAAGCCCGGCAAAAACCAATACTAGTCTGTTGAACACGAAAAACAAAGATAGCTTTCATTTCACATGACTTTCCGGGATCGGAAATTAAAATCGACATACCACTGTACACATTGATGAGAGAGGCAATAACATATATGATAAGTTGGTCTATCTAAAAACGAGCCGTCTTGACGGCATAAACTATAATCTGAATCCAGAGATGACACACTGATTTCATAGTAGCGTTATCACGCCGATTATGATATGCGATTCTATAGTGTTGTGGCTGTTGATGGAATACAAATGCAATATAAAAACTATAGAGAAAGTTCAAAGGACCTGTTGTCTTAGTACAAGTGGGACTTTCAAAGCGACACAAACAAAAACGGCGAGCCAAACGAAATTCGTATGAAGATGATGGGTGAGTAGATCAATCAGGGAAACTAAAAGTATCATCAAGGAACCTTTACAACCAGTGGCGAGTCTGCACCGCAAAACGTGACCTCAGCTTACATATCAGCGACTAGGCTAGAGGGCAATTGCTAAACATTGAGTACCAATTTTCACTTCTGGTCGACCGACCGAACCTTTGAAACAGATTAACATACGGCTTCATTATCGGATAGGTAAAGGGCGAGGGGAAAAACTGGACTTGTTATTTATATAGAAAACACCACGGGATTGTTATTCCATCTGCCGGACTATTGCACAGTTTTTCAGGTTTAAGTTTGGGCAATTATGGAGTGTATTACGGAGAAACAGTGAACTGGGAAGGCCAGAATCTCTAAATATATTCACAGATAGTCAAATGATCATTACAGTGATCTCAGCTGAATGGATTAAATCACAAACAGTGTGATTGACGAGTGGAAAAATATCATCACCCGACGCATGGTGAACTGCGCACCCTGTGGGTGCCAAGGCATGCAGGAATAACTAGAAATGAGAGAGCAAACTATTTTGCTTCAAGAGCAGGACTTCAAGTTAACTAACAGATGCTTGGTATGTGCGATACCTTTCATTGCAATTAAATAAATCTAAAGAATGGGGCAGATAGAGCTCATTCGAGTATCTGTAATAATGAAACCATAGAAATCACACAAGGATCCTATGGGAGGATCCGACCGAGGAATAAAGCGGGGGAACTGCTTTCATTTAGCCAGCGCCAATAAGTTAGAATAATGGGAGTCATACCCAACTACTGGCACATCTTAACCGCATGGGAATAGCGGGAGTAGATGAATGTAGAGCATGTGGGGAAGAGAGCGAGACATTAGAGCACAATTTATGCCCGGTGCCCTGACTTCTCATAAATACGGTCCCTATACCTTGGAACAGACACTGTACCAGACAAAACCCAGTTACGCAGCATATGCTGGAGGAAATTATTGAACTGTGTGAATAACACGGAGCTACTAGGGACCTTTGAGTCACACGTGGAGCGTACAGCAAGTATTTACTGGCTTAAATATATGTTGCACGACATGGGCTTGCAAACACCTCCAAAAAACTTAGACTCACCTCCAGACATGTCCTAAGCAAATCTCTATCACAAATTTTTGGAAAAAATTAAATACAAAATTTTGGATTACTGGGTCACATCATTTGTGCCTTTCTCTGTCGTGTTTTTCTAAGCAAATTTTAATATCTTCTTCTTTCCTTTTTTTTGCAAATGTCTAACAGAAAATTCTAAAATTGAAAATTCGGCCAATTGATAGACATGCAGTTAGGCAAATAAAAAGACATGGAGACAGGCAGACAGACAAACGTACTGCAATCGTTTCACAGAAAGCATTTGGGGGACAGTTACCAATTCGAGTTATTTATAAATGTTGGCAAGTCAAAGTTAGACATGCAAATTGTTTATTTTAAAGTTTATGTGGGGCGGGAGGGGACAGAAGAAATGTTAAACGGGGAAAGAGCTTAGGAAAATGTTTGAACGATACATGATTTTAAAAAGCAATTAGATACACACATGTGAGTGCCTTGGTACGTCATTGCAATGGAGCCATTCCCACATACGTACTTATGTAAATCCACAAAATAAACATATGTGCATACCACACACATTTGTATGGTGATAAAAATCTAAACAATAAATGGGCTCTGACATGAAATAGGCAGTCTTATTGTTTCTATTTAAGCACAAAATTTGACTCTTGCAAATGGTAAAACGGCTGTTAATAGTTTCCAGCTGAGCACCTAAAAATATGCTATAAAATAAAAAAGTAGCATTTACTTTATTAGGCAACTAGCTATGGTAAGGTATATTAAGCGCAATATAGGATATAGTTAAGTGAGGGTACTTATTTCCCAGCCCGTTGTGTCCTATAGCAGGTAGATGAATGAATAAATGACTCCAAGCTGCTTAGTTTGCATTCCAAAACATCCACTAACCCATGCAGTGTCGTGCTGCCCAAGTAATGCGCCGTCTTATTAGAAAGAGCTGAACACCTGCAGTGTAAGTGTTCCCCACACTTCTCCTCCTCTTCGTCTCTGCAGCAAGAAGATTTAGTCTTCTCGCATGTATCCCCTGTGACAGTGCCCTGTTAGAACAACAACTATTGTGTGTAGTCCTTGCCGCCTTGGAAAATCAAATAAAGTCCTTGTCAAAGTAGTCCTTGTCCTTGAAAAATCAAATAAAGCTGAAGTGCATTTGTAATTACAGCTGGGTGACTTCAATTCACTGCGTTTTGTTTGCCAGTCATCTTCCAAGAAATCGGTAAAACCAACCGCCGAAAATGGATCAGTTATCACCGTGATAATGAAGCTCTCAACCATCGGCTCAAATAATTGCTTTTTTGAGCACCCAAAACATCGACTTGAGGAGTCATCTGCCGTATAGTCCTCACTTGGCACCGAATGACTCCTTTTTATGCGACAGGTGATCTCATTCGACAATTTGTACTGCGCAGTTCTTAGTAGCTGTTGTTGTATTATAATTAGCTAATACAACAACAACACCAATGAATTCATTTCTCTCGTCTTCTTTTAAAATGTTGGCCACTGCAATTTTATCACAAAAACAAAATCTTTCTAAATTCTTAGGAAGTAAAATCGAACTCAAGCCCGATAATAAATCATTAACAATTATAAATCATAAGTTGACTATTTTATATATACACTAAAGCCCCGGCTTGCGTCGTTTCGATTTGCGTAGTTTCGATTTGCGTCGCTTTTTAAAACTGGAAAAATTCGATTTGCCTCGTTGCGATTTCAAGTTGCGTCGGTTTGAGTTGCGTCGTTTTGACCCCGATTTGCGTCGATTCGATTTGCATCGTTTTGATTTCGATTTGCGTCGCTAAACACGGTTACGTTTTTTACTGCATCATTGTGGATTACCATTTTTAGCATTTGTAGTGTAGTATGTATTTAGCATATTGAATTCATTAGTTTTTACAACTTCTGGCAACAACGATCGTCACCTGTACGTTAAGAAATTTTCAGATTGCGTGAAAAAAGGGGAATCCCCATTTCTTTTTTATATAAGTAGTGCTAAGAGCAGCTGTCTGGTTATGGTAACAATTTAGTGTGTGATTCACCAGAATATGCCTTAAGAACGTGAAACATGAGTCATTTTCATGTATTTTTTTTTTATTTATGGTTTTGTTATTTCTTTATAATATATATGTATAAACATTTGTTGAAGTAAATTAAATAAATAAAAACGTACTCATACCAGTATTTTTTGTCAAAAATATAACATTTTTTGCTTTGTTTTAAATATTTTCCCCAACAAATTAAATTTCAGTGCATTTATATAGAAAAAAGTTATTTGACGCAAGTCGGGGCTCTAGTGTATAAGTAAATGAAAGTTCTATAGAACAGTTAGCTAACTGTCCTATAGAACTGAACTGTCCCATAGAACTTTCGTTTTATATATATAAATGAAAAGTTAATTAATTTCTATTATTTGAACTTTTTCTTATATAATTATTTCTGAATTAAACGATAAATATAGACAAATAAAAATAGAAATGAATGCTGTGTTTGATATAATTAATAATTTAGACAGAAAATATACAACAACTTAGGTGGCTGAGTGGCATGGTTGTCGCTTTAGAAACATGAGCCCCTGAGTTCAAAGACGGGTGCTGACGAGAAAGTGTGGCGGCTTCGAAACAACTAGTTGTCCACCCTGCTAAATGTCTTTGATGTCTTCTTTGTCTAATTTAATTAATATCAATCACAAAGATAATACAGAAAGAACTTGAGCCTGATAAACTTAATACAGATATATAAATGTAAGTTCGACTACAAAGTTAAACTTATTTATGTGGCATATACATATTTAGGCGCTTACACACACAAATTTCTATGAAAATAATTTAATAGAGAAATATAAATATTCTAGAATTGCATGTAACCTTCATTTGCTTCATTTGGTCCTTGTGCTGCAAGTGTTTTGTCCCCTTTTTTTTTGTGGTGTTTAGTTAAAGCGTTAAAGTTCAGCGCCATTTGTCATCTTAGTAGACTTAATTTCTCTTTCGCTTGACAGTCACAGACATAATGTTTCGTTTCATATTTTTCTGTTGAAAAACTCTTCTTAAACCAATAAAATGTTGTCATTTGTATGAATGTCTTGCTGGAAAAAGTAAGCGAGTCTCTGGCAAATATAAAACAGTCAACTTTATTGTAATAATAAGTTTCATAGTAAATGTTGCTGGTAACATGAGGCCAGTTGACTGCCTGCTTGTTGCCGTCTATTTCTTTTGAAACAGCTATTGCAAAAGGCGTACCACTGGTTTCCAGATAATTGCATTAAATAGAGGGCACAATGCAGCGCCATGATATGTGCACAAAAGAAATAACAAAAAAAATATTGCTGATGCAACAGCTAAAATAATTTAAGCTACAAACAGTTGCTTTAATTCAAAGCATACTTATCGTTTTTGGTGCCATTGTACTTTCTAGACAATGAAAAATTGTCGCACCTCATTGTCACAGAAAGCACAGAATACAGCATTTGGAGCCCAGCCCGCTTTATGGCCATATGGTTTTGGTTTGCCTTTTCACAGACGTTCAGCGTTTGCTTACAATTTGCGACATATAATTTTTCTTTATGACACTGCAATACGATTTCTCCCCTCAAACCTCTAACCGAGAGACCATCATTAAGCTCTTTTTCCAACATTCATTATTTTAATCATTAAGCAGACACATTTTTTGCCATCTCTTTATGATAAAAAGCCCGAGCGAGCGACAATAACGCGACATTTTCTCTGTGAAAATATTCCATTCATTCGTTCATTCATTTATTCGTGCATTTCATTTAAAAAGGCATTAAACAAACGGAAACAGGAAAATTAAGCCTTGATTTATAATTTTTTTTTCGCATTTTCACACTCTTTCACGCAGACACACACATTTTGCTGCATAGAAAACGACTTGTGAAGTTGGCTGTAAACGAAATGAAAACTCAAATGTGAATTTTTACTAAATGCCCTGGCATTTCAATATTTTTCAATCTTGTTAAAGATTTTCTTTCATATAAATTATTCATATTAACAAAAAAAAATACAAAAAACAAGCTCTGAGTAGCTGTGAATAAACGGCTTCACAGAAGGACATTTCTCCTCTCTACACAGAGCAGTTTAATTCTATGTATTTTTCTATGTTCGCACATAAATATAGACAAATGTATGTATGTATGTATGTATAAATGAATGTGTGTGATGTGACTGGAAAGAAGGCAGCTCAATTTATGTAATGGAATGAAATAATAAGGATTCATATTTTCATTTGAATTCATGACATGGCAAATACACTTTTAGATGCACATGCATTCGTTTTGGCCCTAAAAAAAAGTGGCATCTGTAAATAAGTCTATGAAATGAAATTTTTTTCGCTTAGAAATTTTTATGTATTTTTTTGCTGCTCCGACCAACATTGCCAGACGTTTTCAAATTCTTTGTCAAGCAATTTGTTTAGCTGAAGTTGAAGCCAACTACATATCTTCTTAATTCGTTATCTTCTTTAATTAATATCAATCACAAAAATAACACGGAAAGAATTCGAGCCTGGTAAACTGAATACAAAAACTGTTGTATAACGAAAAGTTCGAATAAAAAAATTTTTTAAAATACATACATATCTATCAAAAATGTATTTTCTTTTTCAATTTCTTCAACGAAATACAATTTTATATACAAGATAGGCTTTTAGAAAGATATTCATGCTTATTATGAATTCCGTCGGATGCTCCGACTGAATTCTGTCGTAAAATGCTATCATGAATTCCGACGTAGCTAAGAAATTCGGGAGATTGGTATTATGAACTTCTTATCAAAAATTTGTGCCAACTCTTCTTACTGTCGCGAGAATACAAAAATAGTTGAATTGTGTCGAACTCGTTGCTTTATTTTGTTCTTAAAACAATCAACGATTGAATCCATTTTATTTTAATGCTCTCGATCGCAAGTTCATGGCAAAACCGAACAAGAGAACGAGATCGATACAATTCTAGACTGGAGTGTTATCACGAACATATATTTTTATTAGCACCACAATAAAATCGCACAGACACCTGAATCAACAAATTTAAACTACTGATCATGCGTGACTGGATTAGAATTGTTTCGATTTTGTTTTCTTCATTACAAGTTCGTGGCAAAATCGAACAAAGGAACGTTTTCGAGACAATTTTTGGCTGTGACTATTATCGCAGTTGCCTTAATTATTCCACAGCTGTCCGGCAACTCTGCAAATATTTATGATAAACGCAGGTGTCGTTTTTGAAACATTAAAATCGTCTGCTAACTGCCGTTTATTTGTCTACACAGGGTCGCAATCGTTTTGTTTTGTTTCTTTGTTTGTTTGTTTGTTGGTTTGTATGTGTCTGCATGTGTTTGTGCTTGTAGCGTTTTTCTAAACAAATATTTTCCCTTTTTCACATTCGGCTGCTTCTCATACTCTCTGTTCACAAATATTTTCATTCAATTCATTCATTTACATGTTTATTTACGGTTATGATTGTTTGTTCGTCTGTTTGTGTGCCATCTTCAAGTTTTCATTTTGAATTTTTCCCTTTTACACCTCTTCTGCCTGACACACAGTTTTCGAAAGGAATGAATTCTATTAGTGATTGAGAGAGGTAAACATTTTAAGTAAATTCTTTGCATTCCTTTGAATTCCTGTTGATTGAAAACTCCTGTTTTAAAGTGCTGTGTTTCATGGTACCCGCTGTGCTGCAGCAGTTCTTCTCTGCGAGTTTTTCTTTCTGCGGCAGCAGATTTGGCTGCCACCTTGAATTGCCAAGCAATTAAAATTGTGCGCTTTTGTGAGCTTGCAACAACGAATTCTTCATATTCATTTATTCTGTGCATAAGATTTTGCATAAAAACAGGGAGCTGACGTTATTTGTTACTTCTTTTATCATTTGTTAACATCATTCTTATAGTGATTTTTTTTTCTCTTACTTTTCTCTGTTTTGTTTGTTTTAATAGCAATGAAAATTGCCAAAGAAAAATAGATGTTAGAGAAATGCTCATCGTGCGACTAGAAAAGGCATTCTAATGAAATTGAATTTTTTCCTTTAATTGTACAGAAACAAAAGGATATTGTATTACTGCAGCTGCAAGAGAAGTAGAAGAGCAAAGGGAGAGAAAGCGTTTATTAAAAAATTTTAAAAGAAATTATATTATATTTAAGCAAAGGATATTAAATATTATTTATAAAAGCTGCAACGTGCACTAATTTTATAATATTATAAGCTTGTAGTCGAACTACAGGATTTACAATTGTTAATTACTCTATCGGACTTTATTGCTATTGGACTTCCCTTGAATTTAAAAAGATTTTTTTTTATGATGAAGTTGTAGTGATCAATATTTTTAAAGAAGTTAAGAAAATTAAAATGGCAGTTTTATAGGCTAATGACACTTTTAACCCTCTAACACTAAAGCTTTCTAAGCTTTTTGTTGACTAAAACACAGTGGAAACAATACTAATCTCAAACTCGAATACGTGGCACTATTTATAATCCCAGTCAGCTTCCAAAGATTTCCAAGTCGAAAACCATTAACGTAATATGGCTGTGTCCTGTCCTGTGCGATTTGTATGTAGTATAGAAGGTTGCAAAGAAAAGTAAAAGAGTTGCAAAACGAACAGAAATGTTTGCTGTGTTAAAGGTTTGTTTGAACATTTCTAATTCTCATTTTGTTCATGGGAATTATGAAATAAGTAGTTAAGTTTCAAACAAACTTTTAAGAATTTTTCCAGTCTACTTATGAGTTGATTAGCATCAACGAAATGTCGTCGGCATATAGACGGCTGAAAAGGACAGTACACATTTCTGAAAAGGTTCATTTTTCGACCTGAATTAATACATTTCAATTGGCTCTTAAAGCAAATAAATAATTAAGTTCATATTATATATAATATTGAAGGGCAATTCAGACTATTATACAAGTATAAATACTTTTATCGAGTTTTGTGTGATGCAAGTATAATTAGATTTCTTGCTACTGTCAAAAAGTCTAACGTAAATTATATTTTACATTCACACCGTCACACTTCAATTAAAATAAAAAACTTGAGTGGTAAAGAAAACAGATGTTGCATATGTATGTACATACGTTAATCATACATAAGTTTAATCACAGAAGAAACCTGCCAACATAAAATTTTACACGGCGGCAGAAGAGCAATTTCATGTTGGCGGTAGACGTGCCGGCGCTAAAAAATATTCAGCAGCTAAAATAATAGTTATGTAAAAAAGAACCAAATTCAATAACACACAAATATTTTATCTTCTAAATACAGCTAGAGCAAAATACATTTGTATACGGTAACCAAATTTCGAACCCTTGTATAACGAAATCAAATACCATCAGTGACGGCACAACTGAAACAACTGGCAGAACAAAAACAAATTTTTCAACAGCTGCTAGTGTTAAAAAAAACAACCATGATGAAGTTAAGTTAAGTAAATTTTATTGAGACTTTTAAACTTTTTCATATCTGATCGAATGAAATGTATTATCGTTTTGCAAATTTTCAAAAAACGGTGAAGTCTTATGGGATGCCAATTTTGTATCGTATTATTTCTCGTTTTCATAACACATTGCATTCACCCCATCACACTTGCACGTATTATTTGAATTTTTGGCAGGTATTAATACACAGTATAATATTCTGAATTGCCCTTAAGTAGAATAAAGAGAAAGTGAAAGACAAAATTCGTTTGTTTTGGTTACAAATTCCAGAACGTTTCCAAAAACGAAACGAACACATTTTTTTTTTTTTTTTTTGATTTGCTATCTCGTTTTGGCCGACTCTCACCTCTGTGTACTTGGTGACTTCTTGGCTGGGGTACGTACATACTCTGCCTATTTCATGACCACCGCAATACAACCAGTCTTAATTTTGTCCCCGTTTGGCGAATTTATGTCAAGCAGACGATACAATTTTTTTTTAGCTCAGCTTGAATTTAACCTTGAAATATTTTATTAAATAACATAAATTTACGATTTTTTTTTCTTGTTTACGCAAAAGCTCCCCAACTTTTTTAACTGCATTATTATTATTTCATAATTTTGTGGTTTTTGTTAATCTCAGTGGTCATAAAATGAACAATACCTGTAAGTGGGGGGAAAAAAATCTGCATAGAATAACATCTGTTTTGTTTGTTTCACTACTTTAGCTCCAACACAAACATGCTTTTACACACAGTTTTAAAACAAAATCTTTTTTTTGTTGCTGTTCTTTCAAAATAAATTAAAAAATGTTTTTCTGTTTTTTCTGAAAATATAAAACAACACCAACACTACAACTCTCTATGGCGTACTTAGAGCAAAAACTTGGCAGACTGGCA
This sequence comes from Sturmia bella, assembly GCA_963662145.1. Classification (NCBI taxonomy): domain Eukaryota; kingdom Metazoa; phylum Arthropoda; class Insecta; order Diptera; family Tachinidae; genus Sturmia; species Sturmia bella. Next base: position 18,790,389 of record OY759172.1, on the reverse strand, counting down.
ATAAAAAACATCAAAACTTTTGCTCAAAAGTATGAAAATGGAAGAACACAAAATTAAAGGATATTATTACGAGCAACATACACAAACTGAAGGAAGTTACAAGTCTACAAAATGAATTTCATGTTTGTGTTGGCTTCTTTAAATTCTTGTTTCCAAAAAAAAAAAATGAAAAAATCTTAGGAAAAAGCAAATTTGCTTTCAAAAAAAAAAAAAAAAAAAAAAAACTCTAGAAAAGTAAAACAAAAACCTCTAAAAGCAGCACCAATAAATATTTGTTATGAAATTCTCTTTTCAAAAAAACATTTTGAAGAGTTTTTGGTGTTTGAACATTGTGTAGGAAAAAAACATGAAGTATAGAAAAAAGTCCTTATTCCTGATATTGAACAAATATTGTGTAACAAATCTCTTAAAGAAACACATTTACAGAGGAGACGAACAAAAGAAAAAAAAAAGCACACACACACACACACTCACTAAACTTTTCTCAAACAACAACTAAGTTTATGGAAAAATTATTTAACAAAATTTACACAGTAGATTGTGTTTCTTTCAAAACTAGAAATGAAGTTAACAAATAAATACCAGCATATCGTTGGTCTCTTGTAGACAGGCTGTAATTTTCAATTTAGGGGTTTTTGCATACTTTAAGATAAGATCTTTGAATTAATCAAACTAAGTCTGAGATGGAAGCAAACGCGGTCAATTTAGCAAGCGCTATCGTGTCATAATTTTTTTTTTTTTTTTTGTAGTTTTCGTCATGAGGAACAAAAGTTCCATTGCCAGATATGAAAAAAATTGCTTCCAAGATTTTTTTTCGTTTTGTTTGGAAGCTCCTTTAAGGAGGTCAGCTGTGGCATCGTTGTGTTCGAAAAACTGTTAGGGAAGAAATTTTTTGGTTGTTTGGTCCTACATTTCACTACTTCAAGGGCATCCTGATTCTCATGAAAAAATGTTTCCCACATCACATTTTTTGCCCCAGGGTGCCGGCAGAGGAGTGAAATATATGACCAACCGGTAATAATTTTTTTGTTCTTAACATCTTAGCTGATCACAACCAACTAGGGTTTGCATTTCGGGAATTCCCGGGCGAGAATTCATCGGGAATTCACGAAAAATTTTCATCGAGATTTCGCGGGAAAATATTTAAATTGGATTTTATAACAGTAATATTTTATTTCTCCACATTTTTATTTTCTTAAAATTAAATCTTTCATGTAATAAAAAAAAGCTAATTTCAAAAATAACGGAATTTCATTTTGAAAATACGCTGTTTGTACATAAACATCAGTTTCACAAAACACCACTTAGTCGCCGAGACTCTAACCTCTTAGTAAGTAGCTGATCTATAATCAATACTCTTTTTGCACAGCTTATGTTACTAAAAACACCATTTTCTCGAAACATAGCTGAGTCGATTCGCGATAAAGTTGGCCAGAGACGTAATGAAAAAATTATAGCATTATTAAATTATTTAAAAATGTCTGATGTCAATACGAAATTATTAAAAAATTCTTTAAAATTATATGCTATCGATGCTTGTGCGTGAGTTTTAGGCCACAAAAACAAAACCGTTATCATGGCGCAACCACCGTATTCGCCGGACTTGGCCCCCCAAGCTGGCTTTTTTCCCTTCCCAAATGTGAAGACACCCATGAAATGAAACCGTTTTGCTACGATTGAGAAGATAAAAAAAAATCGAAACAAAAGATGTGATGGTGATACCGAAAAGCGCGTTTCGGAAGTGATTCGAGGATTGGAAAAAACGCTGGCACAAGTGTATTCTGTCTGAGGGAGACTACTTTGTAGGTGACAAGATAATCATTAATGAATAATGAAATACTTTTTCAAAATAATTTAAAATAACGGTTATTTAATTGATCACACCTCGTATGGGCCTTTCAGACACCTGCTTGTGGAATAGTTTATGTTAGTGTGATTAGATTTAAAACACAAGGGACTTTCTCTGCTGTCTGCTCGCAATGCAATTGCTACCTTCGAACTTACCATATACAAAAAAAATTTTTGTTTTTTCTACAAATATGTTTGTTTGAGTTTAAAAGTATCATAAAATTATTTTCAAATATTGATAGTTGTTCTTTTCTAAATTTTACTCAAGTTTGTGGGTGAGCTTGAGAGTGAGTGCGATTGTGTGTGTGTTTGTGTGTTTGTATGTGTGGCTGAAAATATATTTTAGTTTTTCACCCCAGTTGCTTATTATTTTTAGTGCATCTCTTAGCAAAAGTTTATAAAAGCCGGAAATAATGCACTTAAATTTTTTCTTCTTCATTTCTGAACTTATTTTTGTTTCCGTTGTTTAAGTCTCAATTTTTCTTTTTTTTTTTTTTTTTTGTTCTGTTTTCATTTTCTTTTTCGGCTGCGAAAGTTTTTGCTTTTCTCTAACGCTTTTAAGGCAAAAACTCATTGCACTTTTAGTTGTTCTTTAAGCCATTTTTATTTTCGTTCAAACGACTCAGGGTGGTTTTAATATGAATTACATGGCATTTTAGTGACAAGGGGGCAAAAATAACAAAAAAAAAAAAAACTGCCAAGAATTGCTGATCATGATAATTTCGTTAAAGGGCTGGCTGGCAAACACAATGTAATGTCAATAATGTCAGTATAGCTGGCATTTTGGTTGTCACTCAGTCTCTACGACCGTTTGTCTGCCTGTGTGTTTGTTGCAACAAGGTTACAAATTAAACATGATTTTGGTGGGGCTGTGATGGTTGTTGCAAAAAAAGAAATGATATGAAATTGAACAGGATGTACAAATCAATTGAGTGTGCTTTTAAAATGAGAACAAGACTTTTGTGTTGTACAAAAATAGATGAGTAAAATTGCAACAAACTATTTGGCAATTTTGCCAAAAAGGAAGTTGATAAAAACAGCATAAATTTGATACGTTATTTGGTATATATTTTTATTGGCTCTAAAGGTGTTTTCCAAAGGATATTTTAAGCTTTATTTTTACAAAAGTTGTTTTCCTAACATTCTCTTTTTATGTGTAAAAATCATTGAGACAAACTTTATGTGTAAGAGATAAGCCAAAGAAATTTTAAGTTGCTTTAAGAGATGACAAATTCTACTACAGCCACAAAAACATCGATGTCGTTTGCTTTTTCTACTAAAATATGCTACACTTCAGCGATAATAATGTTGTTTTCTAGAAACTATGACACCTTTGCGAAAATACTAGCGTTGCTGCAGAGAATTTTACATACAATGGAAATTTTTCCATACAGGATTCAGCTTGTCCAAGAGCTGAAATCGACAGATTACCAGCTACGACTTGATTATGCAGTTTTTTTTTTGGGCCAAAAGCAGCAGAAAATCATAATTCTATTCAGAATTTTATTATGAGCGATGAAGCCCATATCCAATTGAGTGGGTTCGTTAATAAGCAAAACTGCAGGTTGTGGGCTATGGAAAGTCCAAGAGTAGTTCAACAGCTAGAATTATACCGACCTAAGTGTACGATTTGTCGCGGTGTTTCATCGGAAAGGATAATTGGTCCTTATTTCTTTGAAAATGAACACAAGCTTACCGTTTCCGCTAATAGTGTCAGATACAGGACAATATTGGAAAAAAATTTAGGGCCATCCATGGAAAACCATCCACAAGTATCGTTCCAGCAAGATGGAGCGACAGTGCACTCTGTAAGGCACACAATGGCTCTTTTACGGGACAGCTTTGATGAACGAGTTATTTCGCGGTCAAGTGATTTTAATTAGCCTCCGTGTTCCTCGCTGCAGTGCGTTTTTTTTGGGATTATTTGAAGGAAAAAGCCGAAAACCAGCCAGCAATTAAAAAGCAATATAAACGACAAAATAAGCAATCTAACACCTGAAGTTTTGCGAAAGATTATGGAAAATGTGTTCGAAAGAACACGAATATAAGAAGCAGAAAATGGCCACCACTTGCGAGATATTATTTGTCATAATTAAACTAAAAATACTTCCCATTTATATACTGTTTTCGAAAAAAAAAAGAAATTTAATAATTATGTCTTAAATAGAAAAGTTTCAAACGCCGTCGTTAATTTTTGGCCACCCTGTATGTCACAATTAAAACTGGTAGAACTTTTAACATGTGGTATAGTCTGTTGGAAATGAGTTGGAGATACTGCCCTTTTTACAGCGCTGCATTTGAAGCATTTATACACTAAATGTCCATAAAAGGCAGCATTCCTCTTCACTTCTGCAGCCTCAGCAGAAGTCATTATATGAAGGATTTAGTCTTCTTGCATGCACTTCCTTGCGACAGCGTTCTGTTGGAATAGCCGCTAGGGTGTAAAGCCTTTGTCACGGAAAATCGAACAAATAGTTCTCTTTTAACTACAGCTCGGCCACGTGAAGTCCGATATTCGACTTATAAGTATTGAACGGAACACTAACGAATTCGTCCTTGTCCTCCTGTTGTAAGGGGACACCAGATCTCACCAGTCCATTCACCTCTACATATCCGGACACAACGTTGAGTCCAGGTACCCACATAAATTTCAGGTTAGAATGTCTCACTCTCACATTAGGAGATTTTTGGCATTCACAAACCAACTTTGATGTTGTGTCAACATCTGCCAGCGCATTGATGGCGATCTTGTTGCCAGTACAGATTAGTATATTCTCCCCGTATATCCTATAGTACCTCATCGAGCTTACCGCTCTCCTTCTTGCCGCAACTTCGGCCTGAATGACGTTACAATTCTAACGTAGCCTAAAACTGATCTTCCGTTGCAGTAGGGGAATATATATGTATACTCGTACCAACCGCTAAGCTCTACTTAAAACCATACGTTAAAACCATGATCTCATCCTCTGATTGATATGTTTCGACATTATCTAAGGACGCATTCCAAGCATTCAGATTTACGCTGAATCCATTATCGATCATTGGATGGATGCATTCATACATCTAAATTCGGTTCGCTTTTGTTGCCCTCAAAAGCAAAAGATTCAACACTTGCACAGACTATGCTTTCAAATATTTAAATTGTAGAAGCTTATTATTAGCACAAATTGTTTTTTGAACAACCTTAACTACACAGCTAAATAGACTGATAATTCTTCAGATTTTTTTTTAAACGAAATTTTTTTTTTTAAAAATAAGAGATGGTAACTCGAAACTTTTGTTGTTTTTTTGAAATTAGTGTTACTTTTATTTTTTTCAGATAAGTTTATTTATTTACAGTATTTAACATTTCATTACATACTATAATAAACACTAGTATCTATAAAAATTACATTAATACAAAGTCCCAGAAACGAGCTCTATAGTATTTTAAATTATAATTAAAAAAAAAATCTTTCGGATAGTAGTATTTTATTAAGTATTCCATAAGAACGGAATTTTAAAATTTTTTTGCAATGAAAATTTTTATAAAAACATTACATGTATATAAGGCGAGGATAAAAAATAACTTATGTCTAGGATTAAAAAAGGAAAAGAGTTTTATATTTCATTATATCTGTAGCCACCAAAATTTGTTGGTGTTTTTGCATCGTAACATACGGATTTCTTTATTAGATATACTTTTGTCGTGTTACTCTTATGTTGATTAATATTGTAGACGATTTTTATGAATTGGTTTGACGATTTTCACCCCATTTGATCTGGCAGCTCTACATTCAACTAGCAAACAACTAGCTGAGGGCCTTTGATTTTTTTTTCTTATTTAACTGATATCAATCACACCAGCAATATGGACTAAACTTGAGCCCTGTACACGTAAACAAAATAATTTTAAAAGAAAAAGTTCACATAATAAAAATTAATTAATTTAAAAGTTGTATGCTTTATGTTCCTGCTACAGGATTACTTGGCTTTGAATTTGTTAAATTTATGTTTTTCTTTTCTCGTTTTTCAAAATTATTTCAAACATCTGCGCAATTTTTTACTATATGACTATTTTTTTTTTTTTCTTCCAAAAAGCTTTTTTTTTTTTTTTTTAAATTTAGTTTTTAACTTCTGCGAATTTGTAACCAAGTCTTTTTTGTTGCCAATACCAAGAGTTATTATACACACAGAGCTCAAAGTGTTACCAAGCTTATGTTGTAGTTTGTTATTAAAAAGTTTATTTACATTTTTCTTAAAGTTTTTCCTCTTGCGAAACTGTTGCTCTGACTGGTGGCTGGTGGTTGGTTGCTTTCAAAATAAGCAGAAATATTTTTTATAATATGAACTGTGAACTGCAGTGGTATTTATTATGGTTGGTTTGTGAAGTCAAAAAAAAAATTTTTTTTTTTTGGGCCATCACAGTCGACAGAAGTACAGAAGGCAAGAAAATCTGCAATGATTTTAATAACTTTTTGTTGAGAAGTTATTGAAGAGGCTAATTGAAATCAAACCCATAAGCTATTTGTTGATTATAGCACAGTTAAGACACTACTGATATCCAACTTACCTACGAGATGCTTGATGCCAGTATTGTCGACTTTTGGACTACAGTATCTTCTGTATTAGCCCACATCTTTATATTTCCGTTGCCTTACAATATGCCAGTTCTGTTGCCTTCGTCTTCAGGGCAATACCACCAGTTATTTATATTAGACTTCTTTACTGAATATGGGAGGCATAGTTTAAGTCAGTTCATATTTCAAGGGAAGTTAACTGGGAAATTGTAGAGCCATCACGATTTCTAACAGTCGTAACTTAAATTAAAAAATGTATTATTTTAGGCCGAAAAATAGACCTTGTCGTTGTTTTCTGTCGCCGTCGACATTTCATTTATGCTAACCAACTCATCAGTAGGCTCGGAAAATCTTAAAAGAGTGTTTGAAACTCAACTACTTATTCCCAAATTCCCATGAACACAATGAGAATCAGAAACAAACTTTCAATACAGAAAATATTTTCCTATAAGCTTCTGTACAACGAGCTACCACTTTCTCTGTTTAAATATTCACTGAGTTAAAAATTTACTAGTGTTTTGAGCATTAATGAATTGCAATTTTGCATTAGATCACTTTAACAAGCAGTGAGTGGCCCTTAAATCGATGCCAGCGTAAGGTGCTTGTGTGTGCGTGTGTGTGTTTGTTTAGCGTCCATACTTTTTGAATTATTAGAAGTTGTTGATGATAATAAATACAATTGATGTCGTTCATGTTTATTTGTATTTATTGTTACAGTTGTTATGGCTACAACTAATGCCTACACTTTGCTGCAAATGCATGCAGCAAAGTAGTTGTGCTTTTGAAGTGACAAACATTTTCTCTCTTCTCTCCTTTTTCTTATACTCGTAATGTTGTTGATACTCTATTGTGTGTATTGCTTGAATTCGATTAACAACTTTTTACTTAGACACTTCACTTTTTCCTCTCGTTTTCGTTTATTTTTATTTTGCAGTTCCTGTTTCAACTAAGTTTATTTCTTGCTCTGTTGTTTTTATTGTTGTCGTTAAACTTATTATTGAAGTTATTTTCTTGTTATGCTGTTTGCAACAACAATAACTACAACAACAGCAACTGCTCGTTGTTGAATGGCAATAACAATTGCAGAAACAACAACGCAGCATTAAGAGAAATGAAACTTGTGCGGAAAGAAAATTGTCACAAACTCAATTTACTCGTGTAATAAATAGAGTAGAAAATGTGTTGTTAACTTTTTTTTTTTTTTGTTTGCAAAATAGTTTACCATTTTCATTTTATTTTTTTATTCAGTGTTTTTTTTTTTTTTTGTAACAAAAAAAGATTTTATTTATAATGTCAAGTTATTAAATGGTTGAAAATGAAAAGTGTTGTTAAACTTTTCTGTTGCTTTTGTTTTCTTTTTTTTTACAAAATATAGTGGTAAAGAAAAGAAATACAGTGAAAGCCCGGTATAGCGAATACTCAGTTTAACGAATATCCGATATAACGAATGGCGAAATTTTTACATTAACTGCCTTATATAGCGAATGGCAAAAAAACGAATCTCGATTTAACGAATGACAAAGCAAAATACATACATTAAAAATCGTTACAGAATCGTAAGATTGTGGGTGTTTTTGGCCTCTGCTTTGTGCTTTGTATTGAAAGAAGGCGTGTGATGCGTTGCTTTTTTCCTTAAAATTTCAGTAGTTTTGTTTGGTGCATTGTGCAAACGAGATGTCGATTTCCTACGAAATTAATAATACGAATGAAATGTAATAATAAACCTACACATGTTAATAGCATCCAAATATAAGTAAATATGTATGTATATGCACCTTTAATGAATTTACGTATAAAAGAAATAAAAACAATTTTTAAATAAACGGTAAATAAGAAATAAAGTTTTATTTCTACACTAAGTTATCAATACAATTAAATTTTGATGTTTTTAAAACTGCGGACCTCCGTCTTTCATAAAATTTTAAGATAAAAAATTACTGTTCGATATAACGAATATCTCGGTTTAACGAAAGGTCTGAACATTATATCATTCGTTATACCGGGCTTTGACTGTACAAGTTTTGGAGCCAGGTTAATGATAGTTTTTAATGTCTTTTGTTAGAAGCCGCATAAGTGGAAGTCATTTGAGCTGATTGAAATTCACATACATAATCTTTATTGATTTTGGTGTACCAAGCTGGAATTTATCGGGTTCCAGCATTTTCGAAAATTTCACTAGAATTTTATGTAGTGATTTTTGACGCTGAAAAATTCAGATTTATTTGTATAAAAACTTTAAAAAAAATTTTTTTTAATTTTTTTTTAGTATAAAATTCAGAAATTTTGAGAGAAATATGTTGTCCCAATTTCGGTAAAATGTTGCTCCATTAAAAAAAAATTTTTTAAATGAAAGTAAAATTTTGATTCAGCATCGCTGATTGAAAACAATCTATATCCTTTTATCACATCTTTTATATATTTTTTCTCTTTGTAACTTCTATTGATTTTTTCCACCACTGTACAACCAGCCATCGTTCGTCCTCTGCTTTTATTTTGTCTTAATTGATTCATCAATAATTATTAAAGCAATTTAATTGTTCGTTAAATAACTTGTACAAATAATTAACAACAATATTTTATAAAAACTTTATAAACACACAAACGAGGAGGTTTTGATAAATCAATAAAATGTTTAGTTACAATATTTGCTCTTCTTCTTGCAGTTTTTTTTATTTCTACGTCGGTATTTTGTCAAAGCTATTAATGGCATCTATAAGATAACAGGTGAGTTTTATAAAGCTATGATTGCCCAGACCTTATAACCCATCAGTCTAATTTTTCATAAAAACCAAATTTTAATTTTTTTGAAATAAATTTTACGGTAGCAAAAAAATCGCCTAAGAGAAAAAAATCGCCAAAAATTCAAATTAAAGTGTATTTGACGCATTTTTGCATTATAATGCAGATAAAACTTTTTTCGTTAAAAATTAAAATGTCTAATTAGCTAATTTTTCTACAACTACGTTTTTTTTTTAATTTAACTTGTGTACTTTTTCAAAGAATGGGCTGCAAAATTGAGACGATTACTGATTTTGTTAATGTTAGTGATATACATACATAAATGGGAAGCCAAGTCCTGTAAGCGTTAGTAGTAGTGTGAATTAAGAGATAATAATAAAAAAAATAATGAGAAATTTAGCACACCCAAATTTCGTAGGGGGACTGCTAAAAAGCGAAGCCACTTCGAAACAGCAGGCTGTTGTCCATATCACTAAAATATTTTACTTTTCTTTCTTCAATAAATATTTGTCATACAAAAAATCGTAAGGGAGTTGAACTTTTGTCCAATTAAGGATGATATAATTGCTCTATAACATATTAGTAATATTGCTAAAAAAAAATTTTATCGTTTTCCTAAGGTTAAAAATACTTTGTAATGAAAAAAAAATTCTCGCACCGGTATTCATAAAAAATAAAACATTGTTGAAACACATTTTACAACAAATTTTACATATAAAATTTTTCTTAACCATAAAAAGCAGTATAATTGTTGAAAAATATTTTAAACTTAACTGAAAGCTGAAGTTTGCTTGATTTCTTATATGATGTTGCACAATTCTTCTTACAATTTTTCTATTTTGGTTTATAAAAAAAAGACGAGATTTCGTTCAAATTTAGGCTAAATTTAAATTTGAGCTAAATCTAAGCGATCGATTACATTTCTTTTATTATTTCTTTTCGGCGACATTTAATTAAAACCATTTTTGTTATAACAAAAAACTTGTTAGTTTTAAATAAAATTCAGTAGTGAAATTCAATTTCACTTCTGGTAATTTTATTAATTTTATAACCTTTAAAAAGCTGTGGTAAAAGTTTTACTCGCTCTGCACTCTGTATTGCAATTCAAAATTCATTTGCTCTTTGCTAATTTCTAAAAATTTCAACCGTTTTTTGTGGTAGAAAAAATATAAAATAATTTGCGAATTTGAGTAAAAATCTTGGCTTTGTAAAATATTTTTTTTTTTTTTTCAAATAGAAATAAACAAATATTAACAGAAAGTAATAAGCTTTAGACCAAAATGGATGTTGATGAAAAGTGTGGCGATGTTTCGATACAAGTTGTTGTCATTGTAAATACTAAATACACAATTTAAGCTTTATTTGTGTTTCTAAATTGTATTCACTCTAAGCATTCGTGTTAAAGTCCCTCTATAAAATACCATCTCAAAATAAGAAGTAAAAGTTGAACAATCATCAGCAACATCGGATATATTAATATATGTATGTATTGGTTTTTTTTAATTTTGCTATGGCAAAACTTTTTGATGCCTCAATAAACAAATGTTTTACTTCGACATTCCTTCATGGTATGTTATTGCTGAACCACATTTTTGGAAAGTTGAAATCGGTTGGCTTTTAAGAAAACTTATACTGCCGAACTCGTTTAAAGAAAATTATCATTGTTTAAAAGCATAATTATGCAAATCTCATGAAGCACACAGTCTAAATCAATAGAATAAAACAATTCATAGACAGACATTCTACTAATTAAAACAACATTGAATATTGAGACAACATCGAAACAGAAATGGAAATATATTAAAACTTCTGTCTAATTTTAGTTTTAATGCTTAATAACATAAGCCGCTTAATAAAATACTTGAAATAACTTAAAACTTCCCAAGGCAAATCTTTTACAGAAAGTATTCTTGTGGAAGTTTTTAAAGGTATTCCGAAGTGATTAAGTAACTATATGTCCTTTAAAAAAATATTTAATCTATACTGAACTACGTATAATTCAATTTATGTGTGCATACTAGTGTATCTTTTGTATACACAGAAAACTCAGCAAAGTGGTGGTCACAAATGTAATCTATAACTAATACGAAGGAGGTGTAAATAAAGCACACCAGCTGCAAGTCCCAGCGACTGCCACGGGATTTTGAATAAAACACACAATCCAAGTAGCAAAGTGTATTTAAAATTCTTAAAATTCTTTTTGGTGTGGAAATCACCAGGATAAAATTCATAAATTTACAAAGTTTATTGAGTTACAAAATTACTCGACGCTACGCGCAACCAACTCGTATGATTTCTGTTTACAGAAAAAAGATGGCTGCAAAAGGGCGCATGTTCTTGAGCTGACAATCAGAAAATTATAATTTGGCGATGCCAGACTTATAAAATAAAATCATTAATTTTGGTGTTGGCTTTAAGAGGAGGTCTGCATAAAAAACCATGGGTCTAAAATGAAAATGGAGCTTCAGATTTTTTAATCAGAAACTGCTCAAATGCAAAGAAATCAAAAGCTTCTCGTAACAAACTGAACTCGATTGTGACTTTAGACCCATGGTCTCCTTGGGTCAATTTTCTTAGAATCTATAGTAAATTACGACTTTGACAACTGCTTGATAAGAACCACTCTAATGTGTATGTGTTTATACAAGTTGGGCCAAAAGAAATCGCTCCATTGAAAGTTGTTTTTATTTTTGCAAATGGCGGCCAATGTCAAATCAGTTTTCACAAGTGTAAACTAGACAGCTGTAGCCTGCAAGTGAATAAGCCATGAAGCGATACACTCTCCAAGAAAGCGGAATAATCGTGTGTATGACAAAGTGAACGATTTTTCAAACAAAATCATAATGAGCGATGAGGCTCATTTCCTTCTCAGTGGGTACATGAGCAAGCAAAATTATAAATTTTGGGGCACCACAAATCCACGAGTGATGCACGGGGAGTCATTACAGCCGCTCAAAGTGACTGTATGTTGAGCTGTTCACGCTGAAGCTGGAGTTATTGGCCGCTAGAGGGAGCCGCTGGTCAAACGACAACACGCTCTAGGCCTATGTTAACCGAGTATTTTCTGCAGCAATTGAACGAATTAAGTCTGGAGGCCAGGCGGTTTCAACAGGACGGATCAACGGCGAGCCACAACCGATATTTTAAAAGCCAAACATCACCGGATCATTTTGTTTTGCCCAGCTGTTATATAAAACCGCATGATTAATCAATTCTTTAATATTTTATTTCTGGGTACATTTCTACATCGCTTCTTGACTACATACATCTGTGTTGTAAGCCCCATTTAAGTGATTAATTTATTGTTTTTTTTCAGAAGCTTTTTTAAATAACATTTTAGCAAACATAATTATGGAGCAAAAGGATACATATGCATAATAATTAAAAACATCTTTAGAAAATTCCTATTTTCTTTTACTATAAAAGCATTACATTACAGCTCTGCTTTAAATAATTTGATTGAATTTGTGTTGTTAAGATAAATAAACATACATAAATTTGTTTATTTGGAATATTATTAATAAATATTTATAGTTGATATCACTGTTGTTGTTAACAGATGTCTAACAACAATAAAAATAATTATTTTAATTGCAGACAAAAAGCAGGGGAAATAACTGAAACGAATAATTGAAGAATAAAAATTTTTTTAATATAATTTAAATACAAAAAGCTTACAGCTTCCTAGAATTCGATGCCGTAAAATAATTGGTCTTGAATTTTTAATGCATTCATTATTTTTGTTTAAATATCGTGACGATTTTTCAGCAAAGTAATTAAAGAAAACTAGAAAATCAAGGAAAAATCATGACACATGAAATTAATTTACTTTCATTGAAGGACATTTAAGCTTCTTTATACATATATTTGTGCTGATGTCTCGCTCTACTTCGGATAGCGGATAGCTTCTTTAGGCCAATAATATTGAAAAATTATTACCTAAATATTTTTTCTTTGTCTCTTCCCTATTAAAAATTTTATGGAAATTCGATTTTTTTTATAACTTTAATATGAGATCTTTAGCTCAAGAAAATACTAATATTAAATAAAACAGAGGTTGAGTGGACGAAATATTTAAAAAAAACAAAATCTTTAAACAAAAAGCAGGCAAAAATATTTAATAAATTTTAAGAAGGAACAGCTCGGGAGAAACTTTAACTTCAAGAGTTTAAAAAAATTATCAAATGGCTTTTCCTTTTAGATGCAAATCAAATTTTTCCATATGACTTAGAATTGTTGTTTTTTTTTAGCAGGCTTTAGTTCGAATTTTACTGCCTCATAATTGAGAAATATTTTTTGCGATAAAACTGAAATCATCAAAAAAATTTAAGAACACAAGGATAGCAAAGTTGAAGAGTTATTGGCTGTTTCATGGCCACCACGACGCTCATTCAAGCATTCAAACTGCCTCCAACCCAGGTAATGACTAAAAACTTTTACTCTTTCATACTTTCAAGAATACAAGTTGTTGGTAACCAAAGGTCACCTGTTATAAGGAAGTGCTGTAAAAAGTAAAGGTGTCGCAAAACGTAAAATGCTTTCCGTATAAAAAGTTTGTTTGAGCATTTCTGATTCTCATTTTGTTCATGAGAATTTTGGAATAAGTAGTTGGGCTTCAAACATTCTTTTTAGATTTTTCAAGTCTACTGATGAGTTGTTTAGCAGCAACGAAATGTCGGCGGCATATAGACGGCTGAAAAAAGACAGAAAGTAATATATTCCAAATATTATTTTCTAAATAAGTAAATTTAACGATTCACTATTGCAAACGTGCCAAAATTGACAATGACTTAATGGAGTACTGGAGGAACAAAAGATTTGTTCTCCCCTGTCTGCGGAAATTTGCTTTAATTTTGCACTCGGTGGCAGCAGTGTAGAAAGGTCATTTTCGGCCGATTTCGAGAGACTTGAGATACAATTTATCAGAAGAAAATTTGGAGGCAATTATGATTGCAAAACTCAACTCCATTCATTTTTGAGCATATGCAATTTATTTTCACTGAAAAATTATCTTTGTTTGAAAAAGTTTTTTAATAAATATAATGAATATATCACAAAATAACTTTTATTTCTGCTCAAAAAATAACTTTTAATTTTGCCGGAAAAATTAAAAGTCAAAAATAACTTTTATTTTTTATTGAAAAAGTAAAAGTCAAAAAATAACTTTTATTTTCTGACTTTTACGATAAAAGTTATAACAGTTACGGTCCCTGATTATAACTGCCAGCTCTATGGGATTTCAGTGTATTTCTCAGCTCGCTTAAAAATCTTTGCAGCATTCAATTTGATTCAACTATTTATTCATTTTATTTCATGTTGTTCCTTAAAAAAAATTTGCTTAATATAAATACTTAAAACTACCAGCAATAAATACTTAAAAATCTATTTTGCTCCAACTTTCTCATCTATCATTATCATGTATGGCATTTAATGATCTCTTAAGTTCTAGATTATTGTTGTTCAACACTCATAAATATCCCGTAGCTTCTTTTCTTTGTCTTGTTTAATGAACATAAATCACAGGACCTTAAGCTCTATTTTGTTCCCAAGTAAATTCTAATAATGATGACAATTTGTTCTTGTATTTTAGATTTCGGAGTATTTGTGGTTGCTAATATTTCCGATTTTATTTTTTTGCAAATACTTTCGAAAATCCTGAACGCTGCCAAAACTTTTGAGGGGATATTTGCCAAAACGGCCATTCGTTTTAGCGATCATGTAGTAAACAGGATAAGCACCCGGAGTCATATGCACTGGCAGTGTTTTTGACAGGTTGTTGCCAGCCAAATCTGTTTGGTTGTAGAGAAAATGTAAATTTTTTCGTTTCGCTTGATGTTTCACTTTTGAAGTTTTATCGGGGCTGGGTAACAGAGCATAAGCTCTAGACATGCTGACACCAGAATAATTGGTATCAACTTGTATTTTGTTAGAGGGCTTAGAGCTGCGATTGAGGTTAAGGTAATTTCTCGGGCCATTTAAGGGTTTAAGAGTTTGTATTTTATACAGAGAAGAGTCCACAGCTGAAGCGCCCATATTGTCTTTAAGTGGAGGCAGGTCTAAAGGATTAACACGTATAATTTTCTTAGTATCCATTTCCACTTTATCGTGTATTACATCTGGCACAATTAAATCCAAAGGTGGTAAACGGGTATGTGCTGCAGAGGAGTTGAAGGGCTTTGCCTCTGTACGGTGTAACAGGACCACAGGGAAGAACAAAAACTGACAGAGAAAAAAAATTGTAGAACAGGTATTAATAAATAGTTATTAAAATAAACGTTAATATTTATGGTTGAACTTTAGAAACTACAATTGTTGAGAAAAAAATTTTTTGGGTTATTATCCCCAGCCAATAAGTCTTCAGGTTTACTTTTCTTGTCTTCTTTAAAAATTTCGATCACTAGATTTTTTTACAAAATAAAAATGTTTCTCAATTCTGAGGAAATATTTTATAAAATTTACAGAAACTAATTTTCTTATAAAAATTCTTTCCCAATTTTGAGAAAGAAAAAAAAACACAGTTTAGCCCAACCAGCAGCTAACATATTTTTAGAAATTTTTGCAAAGTTTATTTTTTTATATTGTATTATTTATTTTATTTATTAAAAAGGTCGGACTTTTTGACTAAAATAAGTAAAGATGACCTTAACCTCGTTGATCATCATCACTTATAAAATTTTATTTTATTAATTACACTACCCAACAGCCACGAAAAAAAACCATGGATGATCACTATATCACTAAGTATAAAAATCATACAAATTTCGAATTCTATGCAACAGTTTTTTTTAGAATTTTTTTTTTTCTAAGCCATGTGATTTTCGTAAATGTTGATCCAGACCTCTAGTCATAACTGAAAAAAGGCGTGTCCGATTCATATCATGTAATACCTCAAAAACTTATTTTATGGCTATTACATGCGGCTACATAAATAAATGAAAAACTGGAAAATATTTGCAAATTTATATTTTTTTATAAATTTTCCGAAATCAAAAATTTTGCAATTTTTCAAAAAAAAATTATTTTTTTTATTTTCTTCCTAATAACTCTAAAATTATTAACGACACCAGAAATTGGCTTTAGCGAAACTTAAAGTTGACATAATATTTAATTTTTTGACGTATTAAATGATAAAATCGGACGCACTGTTTTTAAGTTGTGACTGGAGGTCTGGATCAACCTTTACGAAAATCTGATATTTTAGAGAAAAAAAAATTCTAAAAAAAACTGATCCATAGAATTTGAAACTCTTATGATTTTTGTACTTAGATAAGCATAACGCATCATAAAAATATTGTGGTCACCCATGGTCAGAAAATGTTTTTCCACTTGTTGTGTAGTGTTATTTTTTTAGGCTTCAGATCGATTTTTCTTGCTCATAAATGAAAAAGTTTTTTTTTTGAGGTAAAATTGCAGTGGCCAACATTTTTAAAGAAGACAAAAAACCAAAGTTGAAGTGTTATTGGCTGGGGTACATATCATGGCTGTTTCAAGCTCACCACGACACTCATCAGCAGCCAAATTTCTGCAAACCCAGGGCAGAAAGCCTTTCTTTCTCAATTCTGAGGAAGTAAAATTGAGCTGAAGCCTGATAAAATTATTAACAGTTGTAAATCATATAAGTTGACTTTAGTGTAAAATTAATGCTCAATACAATTGTTAATAATTTTATCCGGCTTAATTTCAATTTTTACTTTCTCAAAATTGAGGAATATTGTTTGCGAATAAAACTAGAGTGATCAAAATTTTTAAAGAAGAGGAGAAAAGTAACTGGCTGAGCGACGTGGTGCTCAGATATGGTATGTACCCCAGTCAGCAAGTCTTCAACTTTACTTTTCTTGTCTTGTTTAAAAATGTTGATAACTCCAATTTTGTTAAAAAAAAAAAACCAAATTAATCTTTCTCAAGCATGATAAAATTAATAACAATTGTATATCATATAGTTCGTTTATGAAGTTAAAGTTAATGATTCATGCTCAATACTTTATTTCAAGTTATAAACTTTAAGCTATATTCTGTAATGCTTTCACTTCAAATGGATTTTTTATTAATTTGTTAAAAATATAAAGTACAACTTGTTCTAAGTGGTTTAAGAAACTTTTAATGATCTCACACTCACCCACAAATATTGACAACTCAGCATAATTTATAATTGAATTTTTTTTTTTTTTTTTTTTTTTTGTAAATTATTGTTTATACTTTAATTGTACTTTTGCTTGCTTA
This sequence comes from Sturmia bella, assembly GCA_963662145.1. NCBI lineage: Eukaryota > Metazoa > Arthropoda > Insecta > Diptera > Tachinidae > Sturmia > Sturmia bella. Next base: position 18,773,023 of record OY759172.1, on the reverse strand, counting down.
TATTTTATTTACACCTCCACTGAAACGCGTTTATTCTTTTCGTTCAAAACAACTCTTCAAATTTATATCCACTTCTATTCAGAACTACCAACAGCTGTAGTGAAATGTTGACGACCGACTGATCGGCTTGTAAGCCATTGTGTTAAGTTTTATGCGTCGTCTGAGTCTGTCTACACAAATTCTCAATAGCTCTTCCCAGCATCTTAATGCTGTCGATGACAAATATGTGTTTTGGTATTTTTCTAATTTTGTTTTTCAAACGAATTTTTTCCGTTTTTTTTAATTTTTAATGTAAATTGTTTTGCTTTAAAAGACAACACGAAAAAGAATATTTGTGGTTTGATTTTTGTAACTGTAATGCATTAAAACATTTAAATACATATAAGCAAAATTCTTATATTAGCCGAACACTTCAGCGGTGGATTGGCTACTTTAAAAGAATCAGCGATGCGGCTAATTGGCGGCTAAGCCGATACGGCTTGTTGGTCTGTATCACAGTTATATCTTAGTATAAAATTAACTTAATTATTTTCTTGCTATAAGAGCAAATTGAAATGTATAAATAGGTCTTACAGTTTTCTGTGTTTTTCAGCCGTCTATATGCCGCCGACATTTCGTTGATGCTAATCAACTATTTAGTAGACTCGAAAAATTCTTAAAAGAATGTTTGAAACCCAACTTCTTATCTCATAGTTGCCATTAACAAAATGAGAATCAGCAATATTCAAACATTTTTCCGTCTTGCAGCTCTTATGCTTTTCTTCACAACTTCCATGCAACGCGTTACCATTTTGTACTTGAAAGTATCAGGTAATGTTAATAATAACCAGATTTTTAGATAATATTGTTTTTAATATTAAGAATTCAATAACAAAATTCATTAATTAATGATTACCTCATGCAAGATGCTGCGTGCTTTCTGTTAGAAATTTCAACCAACTGACGTCAAAAATAAGACTTTTTTTTTTAATATGAGATTACAGGCGATAAAGTCGTCACAGCTTAAACAACAAAATTATCTACAACTCAAACATGTTTCATTGACTAACCAGACGCTTAATTTTTGCGATTGTTTTTTTTTTTTTTTTTTTTTTTTTTTGCTTTACACATACAAATTATGTATAAGACGTATTAAAGCGTAAATCCGTTTATTACTTTCAGAGTTGATCACTTGTTAAATTTGACTCAAGTTTATTTTTTTTCTTCATATAATAAATAATAAAATAAAATAATAAAATAAACAACAAGATAAACAACAAAAATTCCCATCATTAAAAATAAAACACAGTTTTGACAGAAACATGGTTTGTTTTTTTTTTTCATAAAATTAGTAACACTGAGTTAATACGAGTATGAACAATAGAAATCATAATTACATCCACTTTGATTTTTAATCATAAATTAAATTTTTTAAATATGAACTTAATTATTTATTTCCTTTAAGAGCCAATTGAAATGTATTAATTTAGGTCCAAAAATGAACCTTTTCAAAAATTATTTGCTGTCTCTTTCAGCTGTCTATATGCCGACGACATTTCGTTGGTGCTAATCAACTCATCAGTAGACTTGAAAAATTCTTTAAAAAAAAAAAACTTTTAAGAATTTTTCAAGTCTACTGATGATGGGCACGCGCTACAAAATGTTCACTTTTCTGTGGATGTCATGCCATATTTTACTAGCTGTGTAGTTGCATTTTAAAATTATTGTTGAAATAATATATTTATTAAATTAAGGCAGGTATATTTATTAGATTAGATTTAAAACCAAAAATTTATTAAGCGGGGGGACAGCTAACAGACACGCCTCTTCCTAGCACCCAGGTTTGTTTTTACTATATTTTTAAATACCAGCATTGCTCTAGTTGTTGTCTCTGTTACTCTTCAAATGCCTTACTGTTCAAATATTTCGATCGATTAATAAAAACGCACTTTGGAAAACCCCTTAAGCGTCTTTTTTTTTTTTGCTTTTTCATTGAAAAATGTTTTTAGGTATTATATATAAAATTTGCATTAATTAATTATTACTGGATACAATGAAAAAAAAAACTTGTTTATGCCTTAAGTCACAACGCAAGTGCTATTATTTTTATTGCCCTGCTGTTTTATTGCCACTTCTGTCTAATATGTTGTTAAATTTAAGTCAAAGATGATTCATAGTCTGAGATTTTAACAAAATGTTTCATTCACCTTGAAGTTCTGGAGAAAAAATTTTTTTTTCAATACAGAAAACAAAACTGTCATTATTAAAAAAAAACGGTTTTAATTATTTTTTTTAATCTCTTTCTCATTCTTGTTGACCCAAATATTCAAATTAAGAATACTTTATAAGCTCACAACGGCCAGCAGTGACAGTCTGTCCTAAATTTCGTAGCTCAAATTTATTGACTTTCTTTTATGAAAGAAGTGTGGCTTTTAATAAATTAATTCATTTAAGATTTTAGAAACAAGTTTATTGACTTTGTTTTTGTTTCATTTACTTTTTAATTAATTGTTTTGCATTTTGTTATGTTGTCCAAAGCCATTAATAAAATTATTAATTAATTTAAGCAGATTATAAATTTCAAGAAGCGGAATGAACTCTGATGTGTGCGGGGGTGGGAGAAAAAATTTTTTCTATAGAAAAATAAAATATTAATGAAGTAAGGCTTTACGGTCCTGCTCATAATAAATATTTTAGCTATAATAAATCCTTATTTGGCACATTTTGCATACAAAATTTATTCAGTAAGAGCTATCTGATTCTGAAATAACTTTCATGAATGAAGTTACTAGGAAATAACGAAATTAAATACTTGAAAATATTGCCAACACTGCAGGCCTTGTGTGGTATAAAAATGCTCAAAATTACGCGCTTACACAAAATTTATTTTAAAGAAACTTCTACCTAATAAGTTTAATTGTTTCAAACTAATTCGAATATACTAGCTAATTTTTTTTTGGATCTTAACGTATAGTTTATTTGATCTTTTATTTTAATAATAAATTTAATTTTAAGGCTTAAGATTTTTTTATATAAATGTTTGTAACAAATAAATATATTTGCTTTGTTACAAACATTTTTATAAAAAGATCTTAAGCCTTAAAATTAAATTTATTATTTTTTTTGGATCTTTCGATTGTCAAATTAATTGTTCAAGCTTTTGATCTTAGGTTTTTTTATTATGAAAAATAATTGTTTAAAACTAGTTTTTATAAAAAAATTTTATTATACGAACTAATTTTCCATAATTATTTTGTATTACATCTACCGGTCTTAAATTCGTTCTATATTGCTGTATTAATTGATTTTGACTGCAAAGCAAAGAAAACAGCCAAGATATTTAGTTGGGGGACAACTTCGAACTAACTAGTTGGGCCCCAGCTAAAAGTATGTAAAATTTTCTTTGCCTTGCTTAATTAATATGAACTAAAATACGTATAATATAATATGTAATATTACAAATATTATTCTGAAAATGCTAACAAACTGTTAGCGAAATATTGAATAATATTGTTAAAAAATTTTATATTAAAAAACGATCTGAAAGTGCATAAAATAGTTTTTTTTAAAAACTAAAGAGATCAAATAAAAATTATATATGTATTTATACTTTTTCCTTTTTTTTACTTGCAAGCCCTTTGAGAGCCCTTTGTTATCACAACGAAGCCTTTCTAGGACGCGAGGGGGCCGGTTTCATTAGCGGCGGCCCGCATACCATAACAAGCCCTTTGAGAAAGTGTGGTGCGGGTTCGGTGTGTTCATTTGACTCTTCTGCACACACCTTTTGACTGATTAGTCACAAACGCCCATATTTGGATGCCTCGATAATGAAATTTTCACCCCATCACAGCAACTTGCCCCTGGGTACTCGTTGAGGAGTCAAGTGTATGACCAACCTCAATATTTGTTTCGAACACATACACGTACCCGTACCAAATCTTCACAGGAAAACTTATAGTCAAAATATATTCAATCAAACACTTGTTTGAAAATATTTTGCTTTTCAACGAATATTTTTATTGTATCTGTTAAATTATAGTTTGAGGCTACAAAATTTTATTTATTTTTCAATAATTGAATTTACGAATTTCGTTGCAGGACCTGAATTGAACAAAAAATAATGTGTTTGAATGAAAAAAATATTTTTTTCTGCGTGCTTAAAAAACTCCCAAACAAAATAATGGAAAATCGGAAAATAATACTTAGAAAAAAAATTTTTGTCGTAGTGTAACTTTCCTTTTCTCATGCCACAAACTATCAAAAAATCGATGGCAAATTTTTCCCCATGGCTTTGTTTTTTTAACACATCAGCCCCACGCCACTCCTCCTTAAAAGTGTTCGTATGCAAAAATAATTAAATTGAAAATTTTAAATCGGAAGCCTCAAAAAAATTTTTATGTTGAATTTTTTTTTTTAAATTGAATTTTTTTTATCGAAAAAACGATGGCACCATATCGACAATTTTATGGCCATACGTATCGACTCCGTCTAATGATCATTGTATGGCCCATATATGAGTAAGTTATGTTATTTCTCATGGGCTGGCGGTCATGAGACCGGCCTACTTCTACCTCCTACAAAGTTCCCATTGTGCTACCCGAAGAGGCTGCAGGGAAATAGCCCCACACACCTGAACCCAGCCAGATGAACGGATGAAAGACTTCACCCTGTCCAATCTGCACTGCAATATGAGTATGTAAGGCCTAATTAATTAATTAAAAAATTCTTGTATGTTATATACATTTTATTTGTTATAATATAATATTAATGTAATTATTGTATAAATTAGCATAATTACAAAGTTTTGTATACGCGTAGCACTCTATCACGGCACTGTTGAATATTAATAGAGAATGCCAATTGTACAGCACACATTGTGCCTACCTGCATCTTGATGACTCAATATTTTTCTTACTAAATTAAATATTTACTATTATTATTAAAGTAATTATTCAAGCTTTAGATCTTTGCTTCCTATAAAAATTAATTTGAAACAATTATATTTATTTATTTTCAATATTTTGCCAACAATTTGTTAGCATTTTCACGAAAATAATTGGAAATAAATAAATATAATTTTTTTTTTCAATTAATTCTTCATAAAAACAAAGATCTACGCTTATATTCAAAAAAAAAATTAATATCTATTTCATATCCAAATTAAAAAATGTTTGTATGGAAGTTTTCAAATAAAACACATATAATAAATAATTTAATTTTTTTTAATACAAGCACTAAAGTTTGAATAATTAATTTAATAATCTCAAGATCAAATAATATAAGAATAAATATATTTACTATTATACATTTCTTCTATTTTTTTCGCTATAGTCATCTGTATTTTATTCCAGCACATAAATGCTTTTATCTCGAAATTGTCCATTAACATTTCCCGGCATATAATAGACTGGGTAGGCTCCCTCCGCTCTATTCAAGGCCATTTGCTTTTGACTGCCCATGGCAATTTGTCCTGCTTTTAAATTTATGCTTGGTGCAATATCCATTTTAATAGGTACATACACTTTCTGCAACTTTCCTTTGGAATCTTGAACCAAATCGGTTGTGTAGGGTGCATAAGGTATCACTATGGTGCTGATGGGTGATGAGACTTTTGGTTGTTGTTCGTTAAGAGGCAGGCTGGCTGCAATTGTGTAGAAGTTAAGCGTAATGACAGCAGCTAGATACTTAAGAGAGAAGAAACAATTTTTAATTTAGCTTGGTCTTATTTAGCCGGCCACTACTATTTTAAATAAGAAAGATAAATGATTGTAATATTTAGTTGAAAAATTAAACATGTCTTAGTAACTAATTTACAAATGAAGATGATTCTTTGCTTAACGAGGGTTGCCTTTTATGTTTCGGGACTGGGCACCTCTAGTGTTGTAATCAGACAAGTGACAGCTCTATCGTTAAGTTTTACATTTTTAAGGTTATACGTACTCAAAACGTGTTGACATAAAAGATTCATTTATATTAAATCAAATCTGCTACCCAGAAAATTTTACTTTTCTTTACTCAATTGATATTGATTAAAAAATGACAAACCAGGGGTTGAACTTGAGCCTAAAACAGTAATTTAAAATAAATGTATTACAACATCATAGTGCAATGTAACTAAATATTTTCAAAAAGTTTCATTTTGGTCGAAATATGGATTTAAAACCTGAACATTTTCATGCAATTATTTTTTTATAATTTTTGACGTGGACTAACTCTGTCATGAAAGAACTTAATACAATTTTTGGCAATAAAACTCCATCAAAACCCTGTATTCGTCGATGGTGTGGTGACTTCAGTTGTGGCGGTAGTTCTTTATAAGATGAACTTCACCAAGTGTGTCCCAAACCAGTCAGTGTTGCTGCAAGCGAACTGATATTGCAGGATTGTTATGTGATCTATTGTAAGATTGAGACAACCTTAGGCATTAGTGGGACCAGAGTACTTTAAATATTGCATAAAATTTTGACCATCAAAGAAATATGTTTGCGTTGGATTCCACACAATTTATCAATCGCTCAAAATGTCGATTGGCCGAAAGAAAGGCAAAAAAAAATGCGAGCGCGGTGCTTCGACACACGTTTATAACATGGTGACTTGTAATGAAACGTGAATTTACGCTTATGAGCTCGATAATAAACAGCAGTCGACTGTGTGGGTGTTTCCAGATGAGCAATATTCAACCAAAGTTGTGCGCGCACGAAGCCCTTCCAAACAAATGATTGTCTGTTTCTTCGAAAAAAAACTGTACACCACTAGAACAATGCAGAACAGTCAATTCTTAGTGATACATAAGAATGTGTGTTTCATTTGTCTTTCAAGAAATCCGCAGACCACGATCACGATGACAATGGCAGCTCTCAGACATCGGCTCAAACAACTGCATTTTTGAGCAACCAAAACATCGATCTGATGAGTCAGCCGCCGTATGATCCTGACTTGGCACCAAATCACTTCTTTTTATTTCCATAAGTAAAAAATAAACAGAGAGGACAGCGTTTTCAGTCATCTGAAGAAGCGGTTGCTGCATTCAGAATGCATATTTAGGGAGATACCTCGATCATATAATTGTGGCAAAAGTGTACAGATCCTCAGGTCGATCATCATAAAAAAACTATAAACTGATTTTTGATAGTTAATATATGTTTTTGTTGTCTAATCCTGAAACATAAAATGCAACCCTGGTACTTTAAAAATTTATAGCACTCTCCTGAGTACGTTTAACTTATTTTGCTCTTTTGTGCGGCACTCTATTTGTCATGAGGAACATTTTTGTTCTAGTAAAATATTTCTTGGGACACTATATAATTTTCTCCCAATTTATAATCACAACCCATGTCTTTTATTTTTAATCTTTTTGAGTTTTCCTTTTTTTCAGAACAAATTATACTTATAAAACTTGTTCTAAGACATGTGTCATCAAAATGTTATTTATTTCTTATGGACATTGGTGTAAATATTTGATTTATTCGTTTGCTTTTTATTTAATACTACTATTTATATTAATTATCTCTTATATTCTGTTTGTATAATTGTACAAGTATTTATATTTTTAATCATTTTTAAGAAAACAAAACATTCTTTAAGAAACCTCTATTTACCAGTTTCATGTTTGTTTTAATTGTATTCTACACCACACTGATATTCTTTTTTAAGAGAAACCTTTAATGAATTTAATGTTTTTAATTGTCAAGCTCAAATGTTGTGGTCTGTACGTTTCTGTAAAGTGACTGGAATTTTTCGCTTTTCAGCAAAACAATTTAAATAAAATATTTTATATTAAAAATCACCATCAAGCAAATTTGGCATGCATGAGTTTTATAAAAACAAAAAAAATTAAAAAAAATTAAACATCTTGGGTTGAAAAATAATTTAATAAATGATGGAAGCTGCTTCACTGTTACGAGTGCTAAAACAAAAAATAGAGGCAACAAATTAAAACGTTAAGTTAAAACATGAACATGTGTTTTTTCTTTCTTTCTTTTTTTTTTTGCAACCTGCTTAAAACGACTGCTGCCCGTGTTTGGTTGTGTTGCACCTGTTTTTAGTGTTGCTGGGTATTTTTAACAATGATTGCCCCCCCCCATGAATGAGTATATGAATGAATGACTGTTTGTCGCATTTAATACATAATCGCTATAATGTTGTAGTATGTACTTGGCTTCAATGCTCGAATAAATGATGATTGATTATTTTGCTTTTCTTCCCTCATACACAAGAGAAACACACATGTGTTTGGGTAACATGATGTACTAAAGGTTTGCAATTTTAACTACTGCCAGCTATTTATTTCTCTTTATTCTCTTTCTTTTTTCTTTTCATTTTTTGCATTCAAAAAAAGCATTGTAAAATTTAACTTTTATTGACAAGCTTAATGAGCCAGTGTTAGCAATTCAATTTTACTGCCATTTTTATCTGTCATCATTTACGAAAAAAAAAAAATTGCACAAAAAAAATAAGACGTGTTGAAATGTCTGGTATTTAGTTTATTTTTGCTTTAGACTTACAAAAAAATTATTGCATAATTGTTTGTATTTCTTCTGCCCGTTGATATTTTATTTCATTAACACTTTTATCTATATAAATAATCTTAAAATGGATGGCAAGTGGCAATAAAAAAAAAAATTAATAAACATGTTTAATAGTTTAAGTACACTCAGAATAACTTTGCAGTAACTGACCGTAGTTCATTCCAGAAGTAATAAGTGTAGTTATTTTTAAATGACAAAACGTTTCAAAATGCATGGAATTTTAATTTTAACTGATTTGTACAGTTGCTTAAAAAACAACAAATGTTTACTGGATGAAGAAAAAGCAGTGTACACGTATGTGTGAACAGATAAATAATATTGTTAATAAACAGAATATCGACTCAATCAAAAAAAGTTTAACTGAACACAGGGTAGTATTTATCGAAAAAAAATCTAAGCAAAATTCATTGGTTTTTACTAAGAACCTAAAATGTTTGCATGTTTATGTATGTATGTATTTTCATAAATTCATACGCATTTCATTTCTGCAGAAAAAACTGTGGACTTATTTTGTACTTTTTTCTTAAAGTGCGAATTTTAATACTGAGGTGTGATTAATATCGATAGAAAAGTTTGACGAAACTATGAAAAAGTGAAAAAAAAAATTATAATAACCATGTTCATCTTCTTTAGTTGGGCAAAACAATATTGAAGATGTTGCCTTTTTTGTAGAAAATAAAGCTACACTAAATAAAATCTTTTATATAGTAGATATATTTGAACTAAATTTTCGTTAAAATTTTTAAGAGCATTAGACTTTAGTGCTGATTTAAATATTTTCTACTTAAATTAGCTAATCTTCTAAAAAGCCATTAAATTTGCTGATACCAAGAAACAAAACTAAAACAAACAAAAAAAAAACTATTTCGCAGCAACAAAACATTTACCGGAGTTTGAGGAAAACAATAGATAAAGTTTGTGACAACTCGTTCACCTTCGCAACGTTTCCATTGTCTAATGACAAACCACAGCAAACTGGTGTGACGAGGGTGCAGATGATGATGATGACAGTTGGGTTTGCTGTTTTAGAAACTTGAAAGGCTCGCCGTAAAATTCGTTGTTGTTGTTCTTCTGGCTGATGATGGTGTTAATGCAACGCCTAATTATATGCAACAATAAACTAACCATAAAGTAAAACAAAAATGCTGATCCCCTCGCTACTCCATAAAACTGTAAAAAGCAGTTTGGCATAGACTTACGTTTTATATAGTGGAGATAGAAAAAATATGGTTGGGAAAAACAGCACCATAAAAACACATTAAATAAGCGGTTAGAAAGTTTTGTCGTTTAAGTTGTCTCGCCAAGAAAAAACAAAAGAAATTAAATAATAAGAAACAAAAAAACAATTAATTTACTTAATTCCACAGCGGCAACACCTTTTGTTTTGGCATAGACAAAAACCGGAAATAAACTTAAGCCAGGCAGCCAAACATACAAACTGGCTGGCTGGCTGGCTGGCAGGCATTTTAACTGTAACTTAGTAAGCTTTAGTAACCTCTATCACTAAAATGTCAGCAAAGTAAAGTTTTGCTAAGGTTCTTCCTCCTTGAAAATGTATTGGTTGTTGCTGGTGTTGCTGCACATTAATGAAAAATGTAAATGTGTAAATTATTTCTTAATTTCAGGTAAAGCCACACATAAACGTAAGAGCAAACTTTTTCTTTACGTCGACATTAAGTAGTTAGAAAAACGTAGCAAAAGTGCTGCAAATTAAAAGGCTGCATAGAGACAAGAAAATGGGTGGCATAACGCAAAAAGCTTCAAGGGACTTAAAAAGTAACCCACAAAACATAAAGAGGATGACAATTTAAGAAAACGAATTGCAATCTGCGTTAAACAAAGAATTTTTGAAAACTGCGCTGCCTAAAAAAAAATTATGTGTTATAGGACGTCATATTGAGGAGCAGACACAGCAACCTCCGAAGAGCTATAAAAAACTGATTTCAAAAATCATCAGTTTAACTGCCTGTAAATAAGAAAACAATTAATCTAGACGTTTCCATCCACGTACTTTGTGATCAAAAAATTACACTTCTGAAATAGTACTTTTTCAATAATATTTTTTTTTTATCCATAAGTGGTTTTTAAAACCAACCAGTTAGCATTTTTGGCAATTCTAAATTGAGGCCTAGACTTTTTAGCTTGCTCAGCGCTACTTTCACTTTTGAGTCGAAAATGAGACATTGGTGAGAGAAAACGCTACCGTACTGTGATCTCTTCTGGAAGAGTCTTTTATGGCTCTGCACTCAGTTTCCATCAAAACTGCAATCACCTGGGAGTGATTAACAAATATTTTTTCAAATATCTATGATATAATTTGAGGTCTTTTTCATTCTATAATCTGGGTTTGATCGCTCAAATTATTAATCGATGTTTCGTTGTATAAAGGAATCCTAAGATATTTTGCTGATATTTAAAATATTTTGCTGATATTTTCATCAACAATCTTAAAATTGCCAGCTAGGCAGTACTATCTCTAAAAGGTATTTCTTAAACGACATTTTTGGGAAAAATTTTAAAAATAGTTCCTTTAAAAAAAGTTATATGTCCTAAAGCGGTGTCTTTAACCACAAAACCACACGTTAAAATTGTTATGAAAATGCTACATTTTATATTAAAAATTACCTTTGCAAGTAAATTTTCTAATTGAGTACATTTTTTTAAAAAAGGGAGAACTTCATAAAATAGTTTCTTAGTGTCTCAGTCACAAAGAAACGTTTTCAAAAATATATTTTTTAAAAAATTACTTTCATAAAACTATTTTTTAAAGCTTAAGGTCTTTTATTTATCTTTATTAATTTTTTCCGAAATTTCGCTAACAATTTGTTAGCATCGTCAGGGATCTTTGATTGTTTTTATTTTTAGAAAATAAAAACAATCAAAGATCACTGACGATGCTAACAAATTGTTAGTGAAATATCGGAAAAAATTAAAAAAGATAAATAAAAGACCTTAAGCTTTAAAAAATAGTTTTATTAATTTTAACAATAAAGGTCAAAAATTATAGATAAAATAATATATAAAAATTACTTTCTTTCAAACAAGTACCATTTAAAAATTTCTCCTTATAAACTATATCACCCTTATTCACAAAAAATATTTCAGGATTATAAGGCTCTTATTTGACATATTTGTATGGAAAATGTGTCAAATAAGTGTTTAATAAACCTAAAATATTTATTATGAATAAGACGCTAAATGTTTTTTTTTCAAAAATTCTTCTTCAGTAAAAATCAGCTTTTTTGTAAAAAATTACATTTTATAGGCAAGCAAGTAAATTTTTTTTAAAAAGATTCCCTCTTCTAAAAAAATTGAATTTTTTTTTGAAAAAACAATTTTCAATTCATTTTACTACGAAGTAACTTTTTCTACAGCTGTACTTTTTTCTAAAAAATTAAAAATTTTTTTTAGGAAAAATTATTTATTTATTTATTTATTGAAAGTATTTTACAAAGAGAAAATTTATAAAATACGACACTAGAAATAGTGTGGCCCACTTAGTCATTACACTATAGAAAAAATTATTTTTCTTAAAAAAAAAAAAAAAAAAAAAAAAAAAAAAAAAAAAAAAACTTTTTCATAAAAAGTATCTCATTTTGAAATACCTACCTTGAGGAGATACGCTATAATCATACTTTTAATGAAAAAACATTTAAAAAAATCACCCATCTGGCAACAATAAACTTGTTATGAAAAATTTCCCAATTCCACCAAAGAAATATTTTAAATTGTTCGCTGGTCTTTAGTCTTGCAACATTTTATCCTTCTTCTTATGCCACACATAACGATTAAAGGCCAAAACTAAAAAGAATGCCACCAGTTGTCGTCTGGGTACTTAAGCGAAATATTCAATTAGGCAAAACTGCAACCTAATTATTTTTCTTTGCTTATTGAGGTAAATTTTAAACTTTACCTTTTCTTTCGTAAACCATTTGTACAATGTAAAGTAGCAAATTTTTCAAAGGCCTTAACAGACAGTCATACGAAAACAGGAATATGCGGGAAAACTTCAAAAAGGTGAAATTATCAGGCATTATCAGGTGGTGGGAGTGCTGAACAAGCCTGCCGATGTCACAGGAAAACTGTAAAACTGTTTCCTAACCCTCTTCCTATTTTTCTGATTTTACTTAGCTTAAAATGCAAAACAAAATATTTATGGTGATTAAAAAAATTTATAATTTATGCTTGAATGCGGTTTTTGTGGCAGTTCGTGTTTTTGTGTAGGGAAAATATTCGTTTAGAAACTATTTTATAAGTTTAATAATCAAGGATTGAATACGGAAAAATAAATTAATTCTAATTGAATTCTAACAAAATGAAGGAACAAAGCCCATGTAAGTTTATAGCAGATAGTCTTACAAGACCTGCTGGTTACTGCTTCTAGGTTGAAGAGCAGTTAAAATACACAATATAATTATATTAATGCAAACAAGTAGGTGATAGAATTTAAAGTACTTCTGCCAACAAAATACATAAAGAGTTTGTTATAGTTAAGCAACTACCTGGTGTTAAGTTACCTTGAACAAAATCTGGGAGTTTTAGTTTCCGAGATATTAACTTATTCATGGGTTAAAAAAAAATTACGTTAAACAAATCATAAAAAAAACAAAATGGCAACGATTAAAATAGTCTAAAGACGTATTTGAAAGCAATTATTGGACAATAGTTCAAACTATTAGCAGAAACCGGAGATATCAGCTTTTTTTTCTTAAAATAAAAAAAAACGTTTACAATGCAAAAAACAAAAAAATTTCTCTGGTGATTTTTTTTTTTTTTGTTGATTATTTTATACAAATTACTTTTGTTATTTGCTTGTAAATAAATTTACAGTGATTCCATTACCGTATCAATATGATTTATAGTGTTTTGTTTATTTTTCGATAATTTTAAACATTTTTTGCCGCCAGTTCCTGTATGTATAAAATTCATATTAGTTAATTTATTTTTTAATGTATTATATTCCTAAATTTTATTATTAAACTGCAAACTATCCTTTCCATATTTTTTTATTTTAACTTTTGATCCCCACCGCGTATACTTAGTATTTAATTAAAACTAAACTGAATTTATTACTCATACGCCGCATTGTGCGACCCAAAATCCCATAGTAAAATTCTTAATAGCGTATACGCTACGCCATGCAGCAATTTATGGTAGACAAATTCTTAAAATGTGTTTTGCAGCCTTTAACTTCCCACAAAAATACTTACGATTTTTCCTACACATTTAAAGTAGAGAAATATTTTTGTTATTTATGTTTGTTTTGGGTATATTGTGGTTTTGCAGCAGAATTTCATTAGAAAACATTTGAATTTCAATAAGGAATTAAAGAGTGCGCTGGAAAAAGAGTTTTCTAAGCGATACATGATAAGGCTAAGTTTTAGCTTTTAAGAAGGTTCTAAAAAACAAATTCAGTTTACCGTAAAAACGGCACTTTCTCGCAAAATTTAATTAAATATTTTAACGATTAAGACCAAATCGACTTGCTAGAGATGGACATTTGTTCGACCTTAAAATTTGTTATAAATTTTCATACTACAGCATTTGCATTTTTTTTTTGGGAAACAGAATATTTTTGAAAAAAACTGCATATATTTAAATTTTTATTTCTCCACTTAATAATTTTAGACCTTCTACTTCGATAATTTTTCTCCGTTTTCACGCTTTCATTTTAAAACCCAACAAATTGTTGCACATTAGTAGCAGTAGGTTCGCTTTAGCTGCATTTACACGATTTTTTTTTAACAATATTCCAAACCATAAAATAATATTGCTGCTATATTTTTGAATCCAACAGCCGCTCGTTAAACCATTTAGCCATGACTTGGTCGATGTGTAGACAAAAAAAAAAGTTGAAAAAATAAAAAACAAACAGGAAAGAAATGTCTACAAGAAAACGGAAGTACGCAATGAAGAAAAATAATGGTCATTGAGGAAAATGTGTTTGAGTAGCAAAACAAGTCGTGTTGAAATTGAAATCAAAGCAATAAAAATATATAACAACTTTGAAAAAAAAGGGAGAAATCAAACTGAAAACTTCACAAGAATATTCAAGTATTAAAAGGGTGTTCCATAAAAGCTAGAAAACTTACCAAAACACACATACAAAAACATTTCTTTGTCTTGCAACATTTTTTCTTTTCCTAGCAACCTCTATACTGATTAGTTGCTTAGCGTGAGTGAAATTTTGGAGGCATATAAACGGCTGGAAAAGCACAAAAATATTGACAAGGTATTTTCTTAGACCCAAAATAGTGCATTTCAATTCACTCTAAAAGCAAATAAATAATTTTGCTCATTTTTTTAAGCTCATAAACAGTTTATATTTTTGTGTATCTTTCAAAAGTCTAGATAAAACAAGGCCCAGATGTCTGCCTTTGTATGGGTCACACAACAAGCTCTACAAAAATATTCTTTTTATAAAACTTTATCAGGCAGCTGTAAGCCTCATGATTAAAATGAATTTTCCAAATAATTTTTTAAAATTTTATTATAACAAGTTTATATAGGCTAAGAAAAAACATGTTTGGTTATGCTTGCGGCAACAATGTTATGGTCTGCATTACGATATAAGGGTAGTAAAAGCAATTATATAGTATGGTTAAGAAAACCATATAATATGATTACAACTGCATATATAGCTCAATTGATTGTCTGGCTGTCCACAATATGTAATGATTGTCAACAAGCGTGATATATTGAACCATATATTTTAACAATAATACACAGTAAGAAAAACTCGTTCTAAGCTAAAGTTTTGTCTGGTTGCTTTTAGTACGAACTGTTATTGAATATTTTAGTACGAACCGTACTTGAATATTTTAGTATGCACTGCTCACAAGTGTACTAAAAACAAGACAAGGTTTAAAATTTGTGCGAAATTCTGGGGTGTATTTGTATCCAGCATTTTGTTTAGTTTTTTTTTTTTTTTGTAGTTGCTGTCATGGATCAATTGGTAGAGTGGCTGGACTAGCAGTAGTTTGGTTCCAGGTTCAAATCGACAAAAATATAACAATATGCTAGGTACCAAAGTTCTTAAATCAAGTCCAGCCGTAGCTACTTTCGATGTTTTGCTCCCTGTTTGAAAAAAAAAGTTATTTGGAGGACCCGTTATTATACACAACAATTGCCATTTTCGTTTCCTAGATTTTCAAAGCACTCTGCTGTGTGTAGCTGCTGTGGGACTACTTTGACTTTATTGCTCCAAACTTTCGTATTTAATTATCTCTCGTGGTACATATGGCGTGAAAAATGCGAATCAAAATAATAGTTGGCGTGTTTAACAAAATTTGAATTCAGACAGCAAATAGAAAACAGTGGTGTAGCTTAGTGGCTTTAGTCTCAGTGCAAGGATAGGTGCTGACAATAAGTGTAGTGGCTTCGAAACAGCCAGTTGTACTTCAGCTACAAGGTTTTGCTAATTTTTGTTTGACTTGTCTTATTAGCATTAATCGCAACAGCTATGAGAAATAAACTTTAGTCTGATAAACAAAATAGTACTAGATAAAAAGTTCCAAGAAAAGTATTAATTATTTTAAAATAATATTTGTTAAAAAATCTTTCAAAAAGCCTATTTTACAATTCTGTTTTTTACACACAGCACCCCTGCAGAAAAAATCAGCTTACCCTTTTCTAGAAGTCCTCTGACATTGCATTAAGGCAAAAACTTAGTTAATAACATTGAAGAGCCATAGATTGTTGCAACACATTAGTTTCATTTCATTGGTTGGCAAAAGCAAAGAAGAAAACAACTAATATAGAGAAGCCACTACAAAAAAAAGTTACTAATGGCAGTAAAAACTAACAATATTATACACTAAAAATGTGACTTAATAACAAACGCCACGATACTTTTGAGCATGTAAGTCTGTGTGTGTGTGTTTACAAAACATTTCCGGTGTTGGTTTGTTAACTCTTCGCTGGTGTGCGTGCTGTCATTGTGATTGTGTGTGTTTTAGTGGATCTGTGTATTTTTTTTATGTCTGACAACTACGGATGTGGCAAGTGTCCATTTATAAATGTTTCACTTTTTTACATTTAGTTGTTCTCGATGTTTTTTCGCTCTTAATCGCTTGTTACATTTTATTTATAATTTACGGGTGGCATTAATATCAATATTAACACTCACTTGTTTTTGGTTTTTTGTATATAATTTTTTAAAAATTTTTTGTCTATTCCGGATATGGTTTTTTTCTGGGCTTTTGATTTATAATTTTGTTTTAAATTTATGTAGTTGTTGAATGAGTATTTTTCAATTTTTCTTACTACTACCAGTTTTCTATAGAAAATGTCATGAGTTTTTTTGAAGATGACAAAATATTTTTATATCAAATTTCTTTAAATTTTGTATCACCAAATTGCTTTAACATGATAATTTTTTATATTTAATTAGTCGAAAATTAGCGACCAGAAGGTCATAAAAAACAATATGCTGAAAATACGCATTTGACTGCAAAGTTCGGAGGTCGATTGAAAAAAATTCGAACTAACATAAACAAATGCCGCGATAAGAGTCTTCTAATTCAGCCTCTGCTTTCACCCCTCACTCTTAGATTCGAACTAACATTTGCTAACTTGAATTTGTGCCACAAGGTAATCGTTGGCACAATATCCACAAGTTTTTGTACTTATAATTGCACCCACCTGCACACATACATACGTAAGGATATTTTTGCCATCCACAGTACATACTTTTATACATAAAAAATACTTTCTCTACTGGTTAGTCAAGGTTCATCATATCGTCAGTGTCCCATACACCTTATCGTATAATAATGATGTCGTAATTTTATTTTCATTACATAGCAGCATATTTTATTTATTTAATTTAAAATAACTTTCCTAAAATATTAAAAAAAACCAAATATTAAATTTATATTTTAAAGAGCAAAATAATTTGCAAACATATTTTTAACCATCCACTGTACCTGCTTACAAGCTGCTCTTATCGAGCCGCATTTTGCAAATAAATATTTAAAATGTTATTTTAGCAGTAAGAAAAAAAAAATGAACAAAGTTCACTGTTTAGATTTATGAATAGTTGTGTGGCGTACTCCTCAAAAATGTCCTGTTCACCAGGCCATTTAGAAATTCCAACCAAAACAAAAAAAAAAACAACAAAAATATCTCAACAATGCAATTTTGTGGTTGGTAATTTTGATTTGTGTTTTCATTGTTGCTGTTTTATAGTTCGTTATTCGAGAAATTATTTTATTTTTAGCTTGTTAAAATAAAATCACTTCCCAAACCACAAAATTAAAAATTAGTCATTGTTACAACGAACATATTTTTTATTTCAAAACTTTTTTTTCGCCATTTTTAGCACCAACAACAACAAAATTTTTGTTGACAATACAACAACATTTCACAACCGGAGTATTCGAAATAATAGGTAATTTAATAATTTGTTAGAACATTCATGTAAACACGCAACACAAACTTGGTGGTTGTTAAGGCCATCGCACGTTTTAAAATAAATTTTATAAAATTTTATTTTAATTAGTTGCATTTTAAATGATTTATTGTTCATTGGCCTTTGAACATTAAGGCCAGGATTTCGTTATAAATTTTGTAAAGCACAAACATTAACAACATTTTTTTTTTTATTTCTAATGCAATTTCTGCAACAACGACTACAACAGCAACAACAACGAAAAATGTCATAAATTATTTAAAGCTGCAGTAAACATTTTTGACGGACGGTCTTGTAATGAAAAATTTAACATAAATTTTAAATTAGAAAATTTTAGTAACGGAGATTTTAAAATAAATAAGATTTTCTTCAAAAAGTTTAGGGCAATGTTGTTAAATTTTTTAAAGCCATTAAGCAGAGATTTTGAGCGACCAAAAAAAATGTATTCAAAGTGCTTATGTTCCACACAGCTTCCACCCACTGTATAAGATTTTCCCAGGGAAGCAATTGGAACATTACTCTTTGAATCCTATAATGCTCACTCAAAGTTTTATTTTCATATGTGACAGTATTGTTCAGTGCTGTTTTAACTCAAGTTAACATGTGTAACAGCATAGCTGCTTCATTACCTTCATTTATTGCAGTCCACCCAAGTTCCACTCGCTGCAAAACATTTCAATGCAGACTTTTCTAGTTCAAATAGCATTCAGAGTCATTAAAATAATCATAGCATCTCTTAGCTTTACTTGAAAGCTTTTGAATATAGCAACAAAAATGCCTGATTATACATTTCATGCATTCCACTTACCTTCCACTCACTGTAAAATTTTCCATTAAAGATCAATTAATATGATCTTGTCCGATTCCTGTTTTGTTCATATAGATTTATCATTTTCTTTCGGGCTATCCTATTGCATAGCTGTATCTAGCACCAATACCGAAAGGCCAATTGTTAGGTTCCACTTAATTTCCACTTGTAATAACGGGTTCACTGAAAGAAAACTTAATAGAATTTCTTTAGATTTTTAATACTTTCGTTCAGTGTATGCCAACTTGGGCAGCATATGACTTTTTTAGCTTTTACGTACTTTGTTTAATATTCAAAAATTGGAGCCATAATCACTCGTTTCTCAAAACGTTCACAAATGCTGCCATTGGGAGTAGCGTGCTGCGAATTTATAAAGATGCAAAAACTAATTTCGACTATGGGAATTTTTTTTTCTTATTTTAAAAGCTGAAAATGAAGATGATACGTCATAAATAGTTCTTTAACTTTCAACGTGTTTATTTGTGCCGAAAAAATTGTTTTTCCGCAAGAAACTTTTTTTTCTTGATATGTATTTTTTTTTTTTTAAATACAATTTTTGTAAGAAAAATTCTTCAAACAATATACATATATACAAAAATATTTCGGCTGTACGGAAGTAATTTTCTTAACAAAGACGTCAATTCAGCTTTAGTATTCATTTAGTTTTTGAATTTATAAAAATAATACCATATACTTTCAGCTGGTTATTTTTTTCGTAATAATTTCTAAGACTAGCATTAAATCAAACATTAAATAAACTTAAGTTGTAAATAAAATAAAGCATTAAATAAAATAAAGTTTAAGCAAAATTATATCTAGAGCTGGGGTACAGCTAGTTGATGCATTGAATCGGTAGCCATTAATTTATTTTTATTTCAGTCATAAAATTTATGTTATTTTTTTCTTCAAATGCATTTTTTCTACCATACAAACAAGCAGTCCTATTAGCTGTTGCTTAAAGCCCCGAAACTTCTCATCAGTGGCCATTTGGCTTTAAGCTTAACTTCTCTTGAAAGATTTATGCAATGACACATATCCTCCTGGCAATGGCTTTTTTCCACCTTTTGTCCAAACACTTGTATTCGAAACTGCTTGCGACTCTACACCAAAATCTAAGTCCTAAAGAATTTAAGGGTTAAAGTTTTTGAAATTTTCTTTATATTTATGGCTAAAGCATTACATTACATTTTACTTCCACATATTTTAAATGCTGTCATTAAGAAATTATCTGCCAGTATCTATTTGTAAATCGATTAGATTAAAGTAACAAATTTCCATTTAATACACATTCTAAATGCAAAAACTATTAATCACCAACTTAAGCTCATTGGTATTCATTCCTTTGCAGTACCAAGAAGCTGCTGCCAAAGCGCCACATTCGTACTGAAAAATTGCCGGATTTAAACTGGCAGGACTCATTAACACAAGCCAAAGTAAAGTTCGACTAAAGGAAGTTTAAGCCATAGTAAAAAAATATGATGAAAAAAAACCTTAAATCCCTACCAAAACAAAATAGAAAAAGCAAAAGAAATGTTTAAGATCCCTTTTAAATACCAGCTCATATACATTCAAACACTTAAAGAGACATAAAATGATAGACTTATTTATTTAAACAAATAAACTGCAGAAAATGTATCAAGGAACTGTTAGTAGCTGTTGAACTAAAGCAGTGAATGTGGCGGCAGTGAGGAATCTTTGAAAAGTATAAGTTGTGTCTGTGTATTCAGTAATTTAGCAGCAAGTTAAAATAAAATTAATGTTGTTGTCTGGCAAAATGTGAAATAATTTGTCATTGTTTTGCGTAATTTGTCTTTAACGTCTCGCAGATACACCAGAGCCATCACATCGCCACCCATTCCAACTACCAACAGCAGCAGCAAATGCAATAAAAAGTGTTTTGCAGGATAAGAATGAATATGAGTGCTGTTTTGTTCACTTACAAAATTTGTATTACTGAGGATGTCTGTGCGTGTGTGTGTAAATGAAATATTCCTGCAGAAAAAATAATAAGAATGTGCCTAAAAGACGCATTTGATTTAAGACCGACTGCACTTCTTTTTGTCCCATATTGAGCAGTTTTAAGTAACCTTGTTTTATTTTGGATATTTTTATTGTAGCCTCTACCCAACTATAAGCGTTTAATAACCTGGCACTTGTTGAATTAATTAAAAGTTGTTTAGCATAAATTTTAATAATATTAGGTGCATATTTTTTTTGTTTGTTTTTTAACTAAAGCATTGTAAGTGAAATAAAAATGACAAATACAACACTCCAAATTCCTGAGTAAGCAAAGTCGTGTAATTAGAATGTAATTTTTACAACAATGATTATTTTAGGGAGCATTGTGAAAAGTGCTAAGCGTCTTAAAACTTTTAACCGCATCAATTTTATGACACCTTAAATTATGTTTTAATAAGAAATATTTATGTGCAAATAATAATAGTGTTGCAGAAACAATTGCTAGAAAGTAGAAAGTCGACTAGTTTTTATGCCAGCTGGCAAACAAATGTTTAGAAACAAGGTTTTTACCGTTCAAGGCCTTTGCACACATAATTTTTGTGGCAAAAGTAGTCACAGCAATAATTTATTTTATAATCAAACATATGTAAATAATATAATAACAATGAAGTCAAAAGGATCAATGCTGGCAACACTTCGCGTGGTGGTCATATGAATGATATAGTGTTTCACACATATACTACGTTTATACGTACTGCTTATTCGCGACTAAAATTATTGTGAATAGAAACATTTGGCGCATACACAATAAATAAAATTTTTATTTGTGAATAGCTAAGTCACGAAAACAAGTACTGATTAAAAAGCTATTCGCAAATAAAACACAAAAAGTTGCCACTTTTTTTTTTAATCGGTTTTAAAGTTTTCTTCGATGTGGCACACATACAATCATATGACAGAAAGGAAATAATTTACTAAAAATTTGAATAAAAGTGCTGAAAGTGTTAAAAATAAAATATGAAAGTGGTCGTTGCAGCTGGAGCAAGGCTCTCTAATCAATGTCCAGTAGTGGTTACTTCTAGGGCGAGCTTTGAATCGTCTTTTCCTAAGTTTCTTGAAAACTGCTTCTGCAACAGATATCAAGTAGTCACTTTTAAATGTTCCAAGAAATAACTGGTGTCTGCGCCTTCTTCTTTCACTAGCGATTACAAATGTTGCATGTTTTGCATTGTTGAACCCTTCTTGCAATATTTCGCGGCTTTTCTGCATTAATTGAATTGTAAGAAACATCACAATTTTTTGTTTCTCCTTTATTATTTTAGTAATCACGTCTTTTTCTGAACATATGTTGTGCTTAACAGTGTTACCAATTAATCACATTTTTACCATCTGGCTTCACTAAAAAATAAAAATTTTCTGCATTCGCATTGATGCATAAGCAGTGAGTTAATTATTTGCGAATAGTTTTTATTTGTGAATAGGCTGCATATAAACGTAGCAATAATAGCTCTGTTTCTTTACTCTACTTTGGGATCCGGTGGGATTCCAATTTGCACGAAAAGTGTACCCGTACTTTAAAATTGGGCATATGAGAGTATTTGTGAGAGAACATTATGCTTCTTCTTCTTCTTCTTGCACGAAACAACCCGTACTATTTCCTCGGGATAGTTTGGGCAAGTAGTTCAGCTGTCAGCTGTTTCAAAGAATAAACAATAACATGAAAGAAAGAAATATTTTGCGCAAACTAAAAGAAAAATTGGAAATTAGTGTGAAAAAATATTTTAAAGCATTCCTTAAAAAGTTGTTGATTGTTATATAAATATATTTACGAATTCATTTATGTATATGAATTTATGAGTTCTACTGTGTTCGAAAAAAGTTTTATGCATTTCATTCATTTTACATGTTTTGAGAAAACTTTTTTAACACAAATTAAATAAAATATATAAATATTTTTGTATATAAATTCAGCTGTCAGAACCCTGACGTTTTATTTTTTTTTTTTTTTTGCTAAAATATTTAGTTTTATTCGTTAACGTACTTTTGTGCATTTTTGTCTCTTATAGAGAGAAATTATAGTTTACTCTCATTTTACCGAACTTTGTCCAAAAAGTGAACAAACAGAGCTAATATCAAAGCTGTATAATAAAAAACAAATACATGAAAAAAAATATTTAATCTATGTTTTATTTACGTTTACTTTTGCAACAGCAAAATGGATATCCCGTTATAAAAGTAACAAAAATTATGAATTGTTGTTTCACTAATATCATGTGTCTACGAATTGAATTTTTATGAGTTGCCTATAACACAGTGGGTGTATGATAACTATTAGTCATTAATTATATTAATTATAATAACAGCTGAAATGTGGAATTTTTATGGCTTGGATTGTTAGTCTTTAATCCTAGGGTGTAACTGGCTCAATCTTTTATTGTGACCGCCCTAATACACAACAAAATCAAAATGTAACTAACTAGATTTTTAGCTGTAGGGCTTTTTAACTAGCTACTTATTTAAAAGTGCATATATTTAGATGTGTGTGTAAGTTTCATCACAATGGAATTTTCTTGACTTTTGCTTACCCATTCTGGCAGTGACTCTCACTGTGTATAACTTAAGAGCTTCAAGTCACGCAACTTACAGATAAATATACATATTTATTTATAATTGACAAAAATAAAATCTTTAAAACTCAAACTAGAAAGCCCGAAACAAATTATTAATAATAATTTTAATTAACTAAAATTTAATTAAAAATAATTTTAGATCTATACACTTTGAAAAAGCACGAAGTGTAAAATTAAATTGCCATATTGATTAAAAATTATATTTATTATTGTTCTGAAGATGCTAATAAATTGTTGGCGAAATATTGAAAATAAATATAATTGTTTCAGATTAAAAATGATGTTATAAATAGTGATTTTATTTCAAATTTACTTTCTTTTTAAATGTCTCAATGCTCCATTTGTTCTAATTGTTGCCATAGCTGAAGGCAAATGTCAGTCGATCACTAAAGTGGCAAGAATCCAACTTCTCTTGGAACCACCAAAGTGAAGACTGACTAAACATTTAATATGTCTATCTCATTGCAAACAATAAAGTGAAGCATTAACTCATCTTTTTCTGGCAGACAAAATTATTTGATATTCAGGGGTGTACGCCACAAATTTTTTTTTCTGGTTATTATTTACATACTCAAGTTCTTAGAACTCTTACCCTTTATTAAATTAATGATATTTAACTAAAATCTAGTAAAATATTTGCATCTTTGGTTTCTTACAACTTATTGCCTTTATGAGCCTTTATTTTTATTAAGTATTCTTTATCTTGGCAAAGCTCGTTTTGTTTTTTTTTTGCTTATTTTGAAATGTGTTAGTTTATCAGTCATTTATTTTGCAAGATTTTCCTTCCCTCTTGTTGCTGTTGTTGTTGTTGTTGTTGCTGCTGCTGCTGCTGCTGGAGCACATTTAAAACCATTAAGTATGAGTGGCGAGAAGAAGCATTTTAGCCTTTAGTTATGTGGAGGTCTTTTCATTTCATTCTTTTTCTCTTTGAAAATATTTTACAAAACTTTGAATTTACTACGACAACAGCAACAACAATTTTGCCAGACGTATGCGTGTGGGTGTTTGTGTGTATGTGTGTGAGTGTGTTTTGTAAAATGCTGCTGAGTGTTGGCATGACTTTTGCCAGGAAGTATTTAAGATATTCTTTATTTTCTTGTCTTCTCATTTATTCTCTAACGAATTTTCCTGCTCTTCATCATCATTTTCCCATTGAAGTACGAATTGTCTTAAAGGTTTTCTACTTGGTTGCAGATTAATGGAGTGTCACTGAGATAATACTTGAGCGCCATCTCTTGAAGAGTTTTAAGTTGAGACAATTGCAAGTAAGAAAAGCCAGAAAAACTCTAAAACACTTGAACACAAGCAGCAAAAACCAGACAATTTGCTTGTGCAAAGAATAATATCAGCAATTTAAATAACATTATTTGAAAAATTACTAAATCATTTAGTTTGAAATGAAGTCATTTAATATATATATTTTTATTTTTTGGTTTTGTTTTTTTTCGCATAAAATTAAAACTGTATAAATAATATTCAGTGTGTAAAGATTGCTTATGGAGTGTAATAATGGCGATAAGAGTGTTTATTTGAAGCAAAAACCTACATACTTACTGAAGAAAATTATATGATAATTTATAAATAGTGCTTACATTTCAAAGAAATGCTAATACTATTAATTGGTCTTAAGCCAATCTTCAAATAATCAAATTCTAGAAGACTTTAAGCTCGTATAAATATATCAGACATTTATTACTTACAGAAATACGATTGCTAGAATGAGCTTTTGAAGATTAAATTTTCTTGCGGCGAACAGATCATCAAGTATATAAATCGTGTCTATTTACTAGTACTATTGCTTAGAATTATTCCAGAAAATCTAGCAGAACTTGAGAGTTTCAGCTTGAGAGACTTTTGATTATAAAAACATATTTTTTAATACTTCATCGGAGCTAATTGAAACTTTCACTTATTTTTAGCTAAGTTTTATTTTGTTTTTAAGCTCAAAGCGAACTATTAAAAGTTTTATATTAAGCCATTTAATTTTATTTAAAATACAATTTAATTTTAAAGATAATTCTTAAAAATCACAAAATATTTTGAAAGTATGAACATCTATTTAATATATTAATATATAAATCGCAGTAAAATAGAAAAACAATAGAAAATATATTAATAATAAATTAAATTTTAAGGCTTAAGATCTTTTTATAAAAATGTTTGTAACAAAACAAATATATTTATTTATTTCAATATTTCGCCCACAATTTGTTTGCTTCTTCAGGAATATTTTTTAATATAGAAAATATATTAAATATATTTATAAATAGATCAATATATTAAATATAAAATGTCAGTAAAGGAATATATCAAGTAGGAGAATGACTAAACGTCACTGCTTAACAACAGTATGCAATTATTTATAGCCTGGGCTCGAAGGCATTTGG
Source organism: Sturmia bella (assembly GCA_963662145.1). Taxonomy (NCBI): domain Eukaryota; kingdom Metazoa; phylum Arthropoda; class Insecta; order Diptera; family Tachinidae; genus Sturmia; species Sturmia bella. The sequence continues at coordinate 18,747,320 of OY759172.1, read as the reverse complement.
ATGTAGATGAGATCATCTTGGTGCACATGAATCAGCCATTTAGTCTTTAACTTCAATTTTCTAGTCTTCTTTAAAAAAATGATGATCACTATAATTTTACCACAAACAAATCTTGTGGTGCTCAGGGAAAATAAAATCGATATATTTTAATAAATAAATCGAATATTTTAAATATTGTTTTATTTTTAACTCAGGGTAGGGTTTGAAACAAAACTAAAACTATTTTTATTTCTTCTGTCATTCACATATTACAGCTATGATTCATGTTTTTGCTGAATTTCTGCTGTTACTGAACATATTTATCAATTAAATTTTTATGAGTTACTTTAAACGAATAGTTTTTAAACTATGCTGCCCTTTTTTTTAATACAATAAATGTTTTTCTGCTCCCCTTAACTTTATACCACTTCGCAGAAATAAAAAAAATAAACACATCTCTACAGTGTTGTTTTTTATAGTTAGCAATAATTTTACAAAGTAAAATAAATTTTATTAAAAAATTCTAACTTAGAGAAAAGAAAAAAAAACAAATGAATTCAGAACTGTTTAATAAACGTTCGCCGCGAAGTCGTGGAGCAGAGAGAGGGAGAGAGAGAGAGAGAGGGAGTGGTTGAATGCTGCTGCATTAACTGAACTATTAAATTTTACTCTTTACTATTGCTGCATTTCTTTTATATTTGTTTTTCTGCTTAAGAACGTTCCATCATAATACCAGGCAACCCGCTGTTGCTCTTATTCCCGTTTTGTGCAGTTTATTTTTCTGATTTTTTTTTTTTTTTTTTTTTTGCTACCCAGCAACAAAACCATTTATGGATTAAGCAAAACAAATTGTACGTGAGGAGATTCATTTTTTCAAATTTGTAGCTTACATCTTCATTTTTAGTTGTTATTTGCCAACTAATGCAGACATTTTCTCATTCTCTGGCCCAGTTGGCAAAAGAACAGACTTAACACTCATACACGCAAAAAAAAATCAGGCAAACGTGCACACACTTCTTTGACTTCCGTTTTCTATGCACACACGCATACTCACATGCTATTCCATTTACTTTAACATATAAGCAGCAAACCTCTGCTTTTCAATTTTTTTGTTTTTTTTTTTTGCAGTTGGCAATTTATGTTTAGAAATACAAATATCTTGTAAAGAAACGGCACAAAAAAAAGAACAAGAAGGAAAAGAAAAGATATCTTGTCTAATGGCATACATGTTTAGCAAGTAACAGTCATTTGCCTCCACCTGCCCCGTTTACTCACTCACATAAATTAAAGGAAAAGTGAAATAAAATCGAGTAGTAGATTTCTATTTCAAGCAACATTTCTACCTGGTTAATATGCATGCCAAAACGTTTATAATCATAAAATGTACAGATATACTAACAACAAGCATATATGCAAAGGTGCACACGCCCACACACACACACACAAACACCTATATGTATTAATAGCTTGCCTATGCTAACGACAGCTGAAACATACACATGGGCACAATACGTGCAGACCCAGCAAACATATTAGTTGGGAAAATTTTGAGATGTATTACAATAAACAATAATATTTTTCATAATAAATAATTAATAAAATAATAGACACATTTTATTACAGACAAATGTAGTATTCTTAAAACATATGGTTACGTTTTACCTTTTAATAATAACGGGTTTGCAAATTTTTTAATTGCTAATAAAAATAGAACGCACTCAGCAATTTTTTTTACTATTTATTATTCAAGTTTTTATTAATTATACAAGTTTACAATTACAGCAGTTTTTAGCACAAAACTTTATAAACTATTCAGTTCTGTACAAAGCACTTTGCACTTTCAGCGCTGTTACACCACGGCCGTAAAACCAGACTCATTTCTTAGAGAGAAGCCCCGAGGTCGCAGGTTCGATCTAAAAAGTTCTAAGCCAAGAACCTTTGGTATTTGTGCTAAAGCTACCGATAAGTGACAGTATTTTCGAGAACTTTTGAGACCACCGATCCACAATTTGGCAGCATTTAACAGATGTGGCTGGAGGCACTACTTGATAAATCACTCTTATTTGACTAAGTAAAGTCACTGAATCTACAAATACACTTTTATCTACAATTTGTAACAATACCATAAAATCAGCGAATAGTGTGTAACCATTAATTTTAGTTTGTTGGTAGTTGATTGGTGCAATGCAAGAAAATATACAAATCTTCGTAAGCATACCGAGCTGTATAATTTACTTAGGGCCTATTTCTCACCTGCGAACGTAAAAGTAAAAACAAAACATTGAATATTGTTTTTGCTTTCAATGTAATTGTGCAAACGAACGACAACGTTCGCAGATGAGAAATAGGCCCTTATAATTAATGAAGTCTGACGAATAAATTTCATTTTCTAGTTGTTCATATTTTCATTATTTTCAAAACCATTAACCTAATGTTTGCTGGGTAAACCAACCTGCTTTTTATGCATACGAGAACAGTGACATTAAAGTAAACTTTTGTGGGTGTAAAACTAAAAAAAAAAAAAAATTTTTCCTTTAAAATCTGTACTCAAAGCTTCTTATTTCATTGTTAAAAAGGTTTTCGTTGGAAAAAGTTGCTTACATAACATTATTAAGCAAAATATTATTACAATGTACAAAGAGATTACAGAAATCTGCTCAGCGCTACGAGTGCTTAAGAGTAGGCATCATTATATGCATAAACTAGACACCAACAAACTGCACAAGTTGAACTAATTGCAAGCCATGCCACAAAGTTCAATTCCGTTTGCAAAAGGAACACAATCCGCATGCTGGTGCTAAAGAAAATTAAAAATTAAAAAATTTTCGGAATCAGATTAGTTTGAATTAGCTTCTATTACAAAACTTCACGTTAAAAGTTATCAGTAAGGTGATCTCTTTGATCGCTTATTGTTCAATTTCTGGTTAAACGGAAATTGAGAAAATGAGAAATTATTTCTACGGCCTATAAAATCAAATGTTTGACCAACATCAAGTTGTGATCGAAACTAAGAAGTTGTTTTAAAAACTTTGCGAAAGGAATTTTTAAATTTAGCGGATTTAGGAAGAATATATTTTCGACTCTTAAGTACTTTATTGGTCTTTAGCTCGATTTTACTTCCTCAGAACTGAGAAAGGTTTTTTTTTGTGGTAAAATAATATTGATTAACATTTTTAAGAGAGACAAGAAAAGTTGGAAGGTGAAGACTTATTGGTTGGGGAATATCCATGGCTCTTTCAGGACAGGACTGATTTTGAGAACTACTGCCCATCTAGACACTTTGTATGACACAAAAGCTATTTTATATGAAACAAACATCGCATAAAATAAAAAAGTTAGACAACATATCTTATGTATTATATTAAATTCGTTTTGATTTCCAAACAAACTCAAAGTTATTCATATTATTTGTATGTATTAGTTTAGGTCTAAAAATAGATCTCATTAATGTTTTCTGTCTTTTTCTGCCGTTCATATGCCACCAACATTTCGTTGATGCTAATCAACTCATCAGTAAACTTGAAAAACCTTTCAAAAAAATTTTAAAACCCAACTACTTCTTCCGAAATTCTCAACAACAAAATGAGAATCGGAAATGTTTAAGCAGACCTTCAATACAGAAGCATTTTTTTGAGTATACTGATGAGTTGATTACCATCAACGAAATATCGGGGGTATATAGACGGCGTAAGAACACAGAAAACATTAATAATGCAATGTAACATTAAAAAGCTTCTAGTTGTTAAAACGGATTAATACTAAATTTTAAGAAAGTAAAAATCGAATTCAAGCCTTATAAAATTATTAACAATTGTAATTTTGTGGTGTGTAATTTCAGGCTCCAGGTCTTGGTTTTGTACATAAATTCAAGAACTGGCGATAGTGATGAAGAAACCGAAACGGTTTTCAATTAATCGGAGTATTTTTAAATCAAAATTTCACAGAAGCGAAACAGATTTCTGGAAACTTTTGTTTGTTCTTTTAATCACATTTCATTGTATAAGCAAATTGAAATTTTATAGGAATCTGGAGCATCAGAAGTTGCTTTTTATAGAATGACAGCTATGAAATCAATTCAAATCCAAACAAAAACTGTCATTTAAGCTAAGTAAGACTTTCAATACTTAGCAAGATCGTTCTATGAGAAAATGCTTTAACCTTATAGCAGTATGAAAAGGAAAATCAGCTCAGCTACAAGAGCATCATTATTAATTTTGAATGTGGTAAACAAACACTTTAGTTAAGTAATTTTGATAAATTATTTGCGTTGTGGTATAGTTAATATACAGTTTATAAAGTATCAAGTTTTTTAACGAGAGCGAACGTGTTCTTACTAAAATTACAATCAACACAGGGCGCTTTAAAAGTTAAGCTTGTAACATCTATTTGCTGTTTGTTTTCGTCAGTTTTCTTTTTTCAGGATAAGTTTAGAAAAACTTATTATTTTCAAAATAACAAAATAAATAGATTTAATTTTTTTAATTTCCGCTGTCAAACTTTGGTTCTACTGTGGTTCATTCCAGTACATGAGAATACAATCAAGTTGTAATATTTTCTACCTACGTCTCCGAAAATAAAGGGAATGTAAATGTTAAAAATGTAAAATAGTTTACAGCGAATTTCATTTTTTGTCGTTTACTTCTCTATGAATAACAACAACAAGTACATCAGCTACAGTGACACAAAAAGGGTTTGTAGACGAGAGATGGAATTCTTTGTTCTAAGGGCTATTCTTACAAGTTGCCTTTAATTAAAAGTACGATTTTATCAAGCAGATAAACCATTTTTCACTACTATAACTATTATAACTTCCCTGTAATAAAAAGTGAGCGTTAGCAATAATCTAACAAAATTCCAACTGGTTAATTTACGGGAGAGTTTTTGCATATGCCACATGGTTTTGCTAAAATCAAACTGAAATGGTTAATGAATTGGAAATATTTTTGGGGAAAAAATTAAATTTCTTCGCCCAGACTTGAACCTTTCAAAAATATTGCCACAAGTTAACAAAATCCTACTTTTACTTAGCGACAAGTTGTACTAATGAAACTTGCTTACCAGCCAGTTTATCGTTCACTTCTCTTAAAAACACCTTTAGCTAACGCCAACCTTATCGTTAATACGCAATAATGCCCCTCTAAATGTTACAATAATCCCAATATTATCAGTTTGTTTTACAGCACCCTGTGAGCCAAAAAACACTTACGTTTAAATTTATCACTAACAGACATGGTTATAAAGTAAAACATGATATGACGGTGTAGATGTTTCTTTTTTGTGCTGTCACTGCTACGTGTAACACACATTTAAATGTTGCAGTTGTAAATACTGCATATCATGTCATATTAACAAGGTTGAATGCCAACTTATAACCAAACGCTAAGAAAAAAAAAATGGCAAAACCTACACTAATGCATAAAAAAGGAGAACGCTTTTTTTCTACCAACAATAGGCTGCATATGCGATGTCGTCTTTTACTGTTTCCACACACACAGACACACACACACACAGCCAGAGATAGAGAGAGATAGCCCACAAAAGTAAAAAAAATATATATATATATATATATATATATATATATATATATATATATATATATATATATATATATATATGGCAGGGAGCATGTCATTGTCTTCCATCTACACGCTTAGTTAAAGATTATGTAGGATAAATTGCAAGCCCTTTACGGTACCCATGTTCTTTTAATATTTTTACGTACATGAACTTCTTTGCAGGATTGAGTTTTTGAGTAGAAAAAAAAATATTATTTTGTAGAGCTTTAAGTTTTCATAGCAGCTTTATTAACAAAGTACAAATAACATGTAGCAAGTATTATATTTGACATGTTTATTTAGATAGATAACAATTTAGTGAATTTCGTAAGAAGCAACTTAAGATAATTGGGAGCCGACAGCTGTTGCGAAGATGTTTTTGTTTTTTTAATGATGTATATTTCTATTTTGGCTTTAATACTGTGGCTGGCTTAAAACATATCCGAGTAAGAATTATAAAGGAAAATAAGTAGCAAAAGCTAAAAATTTCTTTCAAAAGTATATTTCATTTTAATCCGCTTTTAAAATTTCAGCTAAATCTAAAGTATCTCTCTCTTTCTCTCTGTCTCTCTCTCTCTCTTTCTCTCTCTCAAAGACATGTTTATTATCCAAACTTTAAATATTTCAATATTTTATCTCTTTACATATGTTTAACTCACACTTTTTCTAATTTTTACTTTCTCATCTTTAATCTCCTTTTTACTTTCTAATTTTTAATCTCATTGTATTGACTTTCTTTAAGTTCTTAAATTTCCATTAAGTTCTTAAATTAAAATTCTTAAGACCATTAACTTTTTTGGTCTTATTCATTTTGATTAATGCTGACATATTCCATTAATGCCACAGTAATATAAAATAAAATCCAGTGAAGAGTTTAAAACTATAGCAAAATAAAAAGCAATAACAAATCCAACAAATTCTATTACACAACCATTATCCTTTTGTTTTTATCCTGGGACCAGTACTCAGGGGATGACCTCTTTATATGTATTGCATTGTACTCGAACTAGGGAAATAAGAAAGAGGGATTGAAGGAAGAAAAAACGAAGTTATAACATAAAATAAGGATTAAATGTTGCTACCTTCGCTACGATCCATTTAACAATATTTAATGCAACCTCTTCAGTATTGCAAAATGTCGACTGTACAAAACAAGAAGAGGACACAATAACCACGATAAGATCTATTACGAATGTTTACTTTGGCGGACTTGTTTCTAAAAACATATGTATCATGTTTATTGAGACCTCTTTTGGCACATGTGCCATATAAATATTTGATAAACACTAAAGGTTGTTTCAAATAAACCCATCAAAGAAAGCACGCATTCATCTATTACTATTACGACTACACATCACAAAACATACGTCCGCCCTGATCCAAAGTGCACAAGCCAACCAATTTGGCTGCAAATTAATATCGTGGTGGACTTCAAATGGTTAGTGATTCCCCAGCTTATAATTTTTTAAAATCTACTTTTCTTTTGTGCACATATATTCGATCAGAAACGAACAACAACAACAACCTGTTACTCGTTGAGGCCAATATATGTTCCCCAGCTAAGACGTCGCCAAATTTATTTAATAAATTAATTCAAAATTTAAAAATCACTAATTAAATGTTTCAATAAATCGATAAAAACCCTTGAAAAAGTCGACAAAAAATCGACGAAACGTCGGGTACAACAGTAATTAAAACTTTGTTTTAATTATGAAAGATATTACGCCTTATAAGCTAAGACCGAAATGGAACAAAACACGTTTGTTTAATAAGGTTTATCCTTTTTGAGGTTTCAAAAGTAAACGTAAATAAAACACGTATTAAATATTTTTTCATGATATTTCATTTATATTATAAAGCTACACTATGTGTGCAACACTACATCATTTAAGTGACCGTCACGCGAAGTGTTGCCAGCATTGATTCTTTTGAGGTATTTTTCGACCACTTTTTGACACCTATTGGGCGGTATCTCAGCCATAACTTGACGAATGTTGGTTTTTAAGTGCTCAATAGTTAAAGAAGAATAACTTTCTAAACAAACACTTACACTTCAAAGTACCGGTGTACCGTATAATAAATCAAAATATATTGCAAAACTTAATTATTAACAAACTATAAAATTGTACGTGTATATGTTTTTTTTTTCCTAATTCTGCGTGTTTCATATAGAAACACCAAACTATAGAAAAGTCAAGGTTGCATAATTTGTTAGTTACGGAATTATGCCGTTTGAGTATTGGATATAAAAGTTGTTTTTTACTTCTGTCAATTGAAATTGCTTTATTTTGATAAGCAAACAAAATGAACTTATGTTGTCACGATTTGCTGTACTGCTCACGTCTAACGGGACGCGCACAAATGATATGGCCACTTTACGAAGCGGCTAAGAGATAAAAGAATAACAACCAGATTCCCTTTTAAACTCAGTTTCTAACTACATATACATATGTAAAAAACTCCCTTTTAACAAATAATCCAAGACCCATTGAACCCATCCCACTGCTTTCTCTGGCAGAGAGTAGCAAATTTAATTCAATTTAATTTGCAGCAGAAACTAAGTTTCTTATAAAATTTTTATTCCTCAAACAAATTCAAATTCACAGAAGAACAGTTACTTAAAATTTTATTTAATTTTCATTTTAATACAAAATACAGAAGAAAGCAGGAGAAAATAATGCAAAAGAAAAACAGAAAATGAAGCAAAATCTTGTTCATAATTTTAAGTTGCTCAAGTATGAAAGCAAAAAAAAAATGTATAAAAAAAAGCAAAACTACAAAGTAAAAGCTGATTTGGAATCTTTTTATAAATACTGTTGTAATAGTGTGCGCTTGTGTGTGTGTAAGTGCGTATAGAAGGACAAACCCCCAGCAAACAAATGCAAAGTTATTACCCATAGTCCATATTCTGTTTATTGGAAAAATCTGTTGAAAATATGTAATTTGCTTATAATAACTTTACAAACCTGTGCCAATCACAGTTGCGTTTGTATTTTGTATTAATATTGTCAATCGTAGTATGCATTGTTTTTGACAGAACAAAAGAATTTTTCTTTGTAAAACAATATAGTCTTAAATAAATCTTCAAAACGTTTAGTTGTATAACGGGTTGTGTGTTTAAATTCTTACACTATCTACGACTAAGCCAATCTTTAATTGTAAATGAAAAATAAGCACCCAAATCTGTTACTTTTAACACTTAACAGTTCAAAATCTTTATTTATCATACAACACTGCTAATTAATATATTTTTCTTGGACACCTTAGTTTGACACAGACACTACTAGCAGAGCTTAAATGCCACTGCTGTATAAGCTCGATATAATTTATGTCTAGACTTGTGTCCAACTTGTTCTTTAGCTCATTTTTGCCACGAACTAATGGTCGAAGCCATTTAAATAACATGGGTTTGATCGTTGGTTCGTGGCAAAAATGAGTACAGGAATGAGTTCGATACAAGTCGTATTTATATTATGGTTTGAATACAATTGGCCCAATCCCGCAGCTATTGCAGTTAGTTTTTAATCGAACTCGTTCTTTTTGCTACGACCCAATGATCAAACTCATTTAAATAACATGATCTAAGTCGTCGGTTCGCCGCTAAAACGAACAATCACAATTGCAGTATTTGTATAACAGCAGCTTTCAAACATTTAACAATATTGTAAATATGTTTGACTAATTTTGTAGCATACTCTTAGGCATTAAATAATAAAGCTGAAGTTAGCCTTCGGCTTAATAACTTCGCTGTTTAAAATAGCAACTATATATCTATCCTCTTAATAATTACGAACCTCAAGAAGAAAATTTTAATCTTCTAATGCCTACACATAAAAAAAAATTACATTAATTCTTGTTATTAAATTTATCTTGAGATAAGATTTACATTTAGATTTAGATGAAAGAGTCTACACCACTATATTCTTTTATTACACTATTTCTATTAATTGCACGATTATAAAGGACAATGAACTTGGACCTCTGTTCTTCCTGCAAGACAGTTTTAAGTTACTTGCTGCCAGTTCACATAAATACCATTGAAATAAATTTCAAAACTTTGTTCTGGTTTTAAATGCATTTATGCAAATGTTGGAACAGATTCGTTACGGCTTAACTAGCAGCTAGATATTTCCTTTTTGGTTGCACTTGCTCTTGCAAATGTTTGCTGGGTGCATATCTGTTTATGACTGCGTATTTGCCTGCAGCTCTGCTGGTTTGTGCTTGTGCGTATTTTATAATAGTGCCAGTTTAAAGAAAGACTTATTTGTAATGCATATAAAAGTATATATACATACATTCATACATAAAAAGCAGCTTTTGTAAATTAAAATGTTTAGAGTTATTAAATTGTTGCCATTTAATTTGTAGAGACAAGTGGAATTATTTTAAAGGACTTCATGTCAATTTCATTTCATCCAAATGAAAACAAAATTTCAAACGCAAAAAGGGTATAAGTGAACGAAGAAGCTTTAATTAAAGTAAAACTGGAAGAGAAAAAATAATAAAATATTTTTATGTACATATTAATAAAAATAAAAAAAATCTTTTTCAATTTCTTTCCATAACACCGATCATTATTAAGCCAAAGTGGAAAATATAAATAAAACATAATTGCTTTATATAAAAATACAAAAAAGAAAATATAAACTTGAACATTTTAAATAAAGTATGCTTTTTAACAAATTATAGCAAAATAAATATGATTAACAGTGGAGCGAAGGAGCTAAAAAGTGCAGGTGGTCAAAGTTAGCACAATTTTAAAACATAAATTTTGTATTCTTCTATAAATACTCTGCAGCTGATTTTTCTAAATGAAATTCATTTACAATTGTTTGTTATTTTATTGAGCTTCGATTTTTTTTCTCAAATTTGAGAAAGATTTTTTTTTTGTGATAAAAAATTTTTAAAGAAGACAGGAAAAGTGAAGTTAAGGGCTTCTTGGCTGGATTATATACTGCTGCTGCACGACCACCATGTGGCTCATCAGCATCCAAATTTACTTCAAACCCAGGCCATGACTAAATGTGTACTGTTTTTAAGCAGCAGCGCTTCACCATCCCTGCTATCACCTGAACTCTTCATTACTGAATACCTGTTTATAATCTTCTTGATTTAAAATTGTAATTGAAAAACTTACTGTAGAAAAATAAAATTCTTCTTCTATTCAAATGTATTCTGCTCTCAAACATGAGTCAGCAAAATATAAATTTCCTTTCATAACTCCAAGGTGATGTTATTCACTAATCTTTGTGACAAGAGTAGTTTGTGCCTTGGCTGTCACTTAGTATCGCTAAAGGGTGTTATTATTTAAATTCTATAAAAAAAATAATAGATGGTAGCATTCCAAAAAGGTTTCCGAGCTAGACAACCTCACCTAGAAAGAGGCACCGCTATTCATGAGAAATAAAATATTGTTGAAAAGCATTTTCATGTAAAATTTCTTCTAAAATATTTTGAACAACGCTTTATTCTTGTGACTACCGGGAAGAAGATGTAACGCTTTCTGAAGTATTTCTACTTACAATTTATTTCCTCGCTTAAGTGAAAACAATATTTTAACGTTTTTTCTGAGGCAAGGCGACAGAAGAGCTTGAAGTTTTGAAGAAAAAAACTCACCTTGGTAATTGCACTAAAAACAAAATATTGTACAAATACATCATATAAAATTTTTTCTAAAATACGTCTCAGCAATGTTATAACTTTAAGAATACCGGACTTATACTTATTTTGTATTTTATTTTATGCACAAAACTATTGTTGAATATTCTTGAGACAAAAAAGGGAAATTCATAAATTCACAACTAAAATAGGTGCTGATGAAAAGCGTAGCGGCCTCGAAATACTTTGTGATTCCCCAAGCTGAAGTCATAATATCACTTTCTATTAAATATATAATTTTTATTTGATCTTCTATATCTTAAAACAAACTTATTTAAGCAGCTTCACATCATTTTTATTTAAATATAAAATTTTTTAACAATATTATTTAATATTTTGCTAAGAGTTTGTTAGCATCTTCAGAATAATATTTGTAATTAAATTACTTTTTATCAGTTATTTTTATTATTTGTTATAAATATTGCTGAATACACTTGACATAAACAAAAAACAGAAAGTAATAAATATACAACTGAAATGGATGCTGATGAAAAGTAAAGCGGTCTCGCAACAGCTAGTAACTTCCATAATTTTCCATTTTATCTGTTATTTTTATTATTTATTATCAACGATGAAAATTTGAACTAGTCTGCAAACACAACTGAATAATTTCTTTTTTTCTTAAGAGAAAACCAAAGAGTTTCATTTAATATAAATAACTAACATCGAATTTGAAATAAACAAACAAAAATTTAGTTTTTTTTCAAAAATTTACAATTTCTTTGCTTAAAATAACGCTTTTAATAATTTATTAAAATTGTTCATAAAGGTGTCTCTTTTGTGGTTTGTTCCCCCTTTGCAAGCCACAGTGTTTAACAACTTCAATTTTATCTGAAACACCACCAGTAGTCGATACTACAAATTGTGGGAAAATTTTAATGCTAAAGTAGAAAAAAAAACAATTTGTTTTAAAAGGTTGCTGTAGCAGCAGTAAAATCACTTTTGTGGCAATAGAAATAGCAACAACATCAAGTTTAAAATGATTGTAGGTAGCACACTTATGCGCTTCATTGAAGCACGTAATTATCAAATAATTGGATGCGACACCAGCTGTATAACTAAAGAAAGAAAAATCTTTGCAGGGAACCATTCTTTTTCTCTTTTGTTCACATCTTCTATCACAAGACACAAACACTGTAAAATGCGTTACGAAACGGTAACAGTTCCCTTAATATTGTATATATATTTTTCCTTTAAAATAAAATAGAAGAAGGGCGCATTAAACCAGAATGCTTACGAAAGAAAGCAGGCAAGAGCCAACAAAAAAAGAAGCTGTACAACTACAAGACATGTCATCAGTTGTGTCAATAATAATAAAGGGCAGGCAATAAAACGAACAGAAGAGCGGACTACTAAACTAATTTCCAATAGAATCCCTTTTCATAATAAAACTTAAATTTATGCACGAAAATTGGAAGAGTTTATAATGAAAGCAGATAACCGCATTAAAAGGAACTCGTTAATGGAAGTTTTGCATACTTGTTAAAATGAAATGAATGGGACATTGTGACGAAAGCAAGTGGTAATGTTAAGATTTTGATAAAATAATGTTGGTAAGAGCATGTTGAATATTTTACAGTCCTTATAAAATACGATGTTCCTTCATAAATTTTCGGAATACCCCTTTTAGGCTCTGTTGCCATGACTTCTCCTATTTGTGCGAAACATTTTTGTACATCAATTTTTTTTTTAGTAAAATAAGCTTGTTTTTACTTGAACTGTTCGCCAATTACAGAAAAATTTAATTGTGAGAAATATTTTACCAAATAAAAAAAACATGTATCATAGAAATTCGAAAATATTACCAAATTCTCGGGCTTAGCCCTCCCAGAAATAAAACAAAAACAAAAAAGATATCAAAAGATATAAGATATAAAATATATCAAAAGATATAAGATGTCAAAGATATTAGCAATTTTTATTTGTTTTTTTAGTATAAAGTAATTAACGAATATGTGTAGATATCAATACTTTTTGTCCGTTACGAAGCAGGTATCGATATTTTATAACCACTACTGCGGATTTACATTTACTCACATCTTTGAGATGTGTGCTGAAGATGTTGAAATTCGAAAAAAGCTGTTTACATTATATTTTCAACATCTTTCATCTGTCAAATATTATTTCACGTATTTGAGCAAGCTAAAAAACACTACACAACACGAAGTATTTTATTCTTTTTTACTAAAATAAAAGTATTTTATTACTAATTTTATATTATGTTTAATTTAATTAAAATTTACATACATTGTTCGTTCATGCTCATTGTAAAAATTTTTGACACTTGTATATTTTCTAGTGATGGTATGAATTTTTATCATTTTTTTTAACTTCTTTTTAGTGGTGACATTAAAATAATCGAAAGATGTTGAATACAGTAAAATGAGAAATGAACATTTTGTAAAGATGTTGAGTTTTTTTCATATAGAATTTGTATAGGAAGATGTTAACATCTTGCCAAAATGATGAAAGATGTAAGATATGAGTAAGTGTAAAAAGCCTATAAAAGTATCGATAACCCTGTAGTATCATTTCACCCCTGCTCAGATGTGTAGTTACGGATGAGCAATAAAACAAATTTCTATTATTTCTCATTTTTTTTTTTCATAACAAATATTCATAATGTTTTTGTCAATTTATGTAATATTTAATTAAAATACAATAAATTGATTTCGAAATCACAAATTTATTGCAATTACTTTTTTTACTTTATCTTTTTTTTCATGATAAACTATTGCAACAAAAAAAAAAACCAATTGAAAATCTGAATAAATTATAAAATAAAAACACTCATACGCTCCAGGGTATCTTATAATGAATATTTTTAAAATGATTATATTCATGTGTTTGTGAATCATAAATTATTAAAGACTTTTTAATATGTTTATATTTATACAAACAAATAAAATGGCATGTGTTTTGCTGTAATATTAACCAATGGCTTATTGCACAACTGTAACAAGTCAATTAAAAAAATTTCCAATTTAGCAGCCACTTCGCCGGGTTCACGGCAGAGCGCAAAAGGAAATCAATACCAAGTCAAGTTTTAATAAAAACGAAGAAATAGTAAATGAAAGCTTAAAACATTCTTTTGGCATTTTTGGCCATATTTTTCAGACACGCAAATGCACACGATACTACGGTATTATGTTATGATTCCACCTTTTTTGGCGACTTTGATTAACTGTCTCTTTGTACGGAAAAGTCAACTGTGAATTCATACTGGCAAGCGATAGTTTGGTTTTAAAAAGAACCAAGCCAATTTATCAGCCAAATTGGTTTCGAATTAGGGTTATAGCACATAAACTCTTTTTTCCCTTTTGCTTAGATACTTGTGTCACTTAACCAATTAATTTTATTTTATAATTTTTAATACATTTTAATTTTATTAATTCTCGCCAATTTTACTTCCCTTGTCCTTCTTATATTTTAATCCAATTTACATCGCTAAAAAAATTGTCCATTTTACATCGCTTGTTTTGTTTGTATATTTTACTCACAGCGACTACTTACAAAAGCCGTTCTTACTATGAACCTTAACTCTACAGTTAAAACAGTTATTCATAATTTTCAAAATCATTCAAAGAGTTAAACGTTTCTTGCCCTAAAGCATGCATTTATAAGAATATTTTTTCTTGTTTTTTTATTTTTGCTGAAGGTTTGCGTATTAAATTGCAAAACTAAACCCCCTGCTCGTTGTGTCATGTTAGCAATTCAAAATTCAATTAGTTTTTCATTACACCTGTCTCTGCATACCTTTTATAACTTCATTTAAAAATTTATTTTAATGGTTTACGTTTTTCCTCCACCACTTGCAATAAATAAAATTAATTAACATTATTAACACTACCTCGATAAATTATATTCATCTGCTCTTTGATTATGTATGAAAGTAACTGTGTGTATATAATTTTGTGTGTATGTGTGTGTGTGTGTGTGTAAAAACCTGACAAATGTGATTAAAAACAGAAGTTATTTTTTCAAGTCACACTGGACTGTTGGGTAAACAATTTCCTGTTGAATTTCCATTTTAATAGTTTATAGTTTTTTCTTTATCGTTTTAGTAACTGTTTTGTATATGTATGTAATTATCATACTAGAAATGTTTAAATAAAAGTTTCCTTTTTTTGTGTGTGTGTGTATGTGTGTGAGTGTGCCTAATATTTTGTTCCTTGCAGAAAGAAATAGCAAAACATCTAACTATTTTTTTAAATTTCTTTTTAGAACAGTCGTAAAAATACCAAAATTTCTAATGGATTTGATCAAAGGTGATCCGCATAAGCAAAAGGTAAGTCAAATAGTAGAAGAATTGAAAAAATAACATAAGCTTTTAAAAGTTTGGTTTGGAAATACAAATAATCTTGCTTCGTAATGTTTCACTAAAAATCCCTTTTAAATAAGTGAGTGTGTTTAGTTTAACTTTTTTTTTTTTTTTTTTGTTAAAGAAAGTAGTAGAAAGACCTCTAACCATTTTCTTAGATTTATTTTCAAACAATTTTAAAACTACCATAATGTGCAATCACTCTTATTAAAAAAGTCAGAGTACTTTTAACTCCAAATTAACACAGTTTTACCTAATTTGTAGGCTTAGATGGTTGGCTAAATATTGTTGCGCCTGCTTATAACTTATAGCTGACTATTTTAAAATTATTGCGAACTTAGCTCTTCCGCTTTTATTATCTCTCTTACTCGAAAAGTGCTACAAATATTAATTTCCATCAAGTTAGTCCTGCTTCTTTTCACTAATTTCAAGCCCACTGGTAAAGAATTTACTGCCACTTGAACAGAAAATCTATTTTATATAAAAACTCAATTGGTTTCTGTACAGCATCCCATAATTGATGAATAATTGTCCATGTCACTTAGATTTTGATGAGTTTCCATATCCGCCAGCATATATCTACATATATACATTCACCCAGTTCAAGCTAAAAATGCTCTCACTAAGCCTAAAGTAAGTAAAATTGCAGAGGAATCGGAAAATTACTATAACACCCATATTCATAAAAACTATAGAAGGTTTATTACACGTTTATTTGAAAATTATTCCGTAGAAAAACGTCACATAAGAGCTTAATAAACTTACAATAATTATTATGAATATGGCTTTAAGTCTTTTAAAATTTAGTTTTACAATTCTCTTGAAAATACGCAGTTATTACAGCTGCTTGTGTAATAACAAATAAGAAAATATAAAGTACAGAACTTTCGAAATAATAAAATCATATTGCAGAGCAACATTTCTGAACCTTTAAATTGTCACGTAAAAACGAAAGTTGTAAGCTATTACCATATGTACTGCCATTCCATACAATTCACGAAATTGATGTATCAATCATACGCCTGTCCAACCCAACGTTGGTGCCAGGGGTGACAAGATGAATTTTAAAATTTTCAATGCCCCGATATAAATTCATACCAATGATATAAAATGCGAAATATTTTATCCAGGCTCATTTTATTGTCAAACAATTGCAAGTTTGCTCTGCTTTTATTTATATCGTTCTTAATTAGTTCAAGTTCTTTGCAAGCAGTTGTTTAATATATATTTCATAATAGAATTGTCGAATCTGTATTAGACATGAAGCAGATTTTGTGTACTAATATATACAAAATTCGAAAAGTATATTCTTGACACATCTATATGGATCGTAGCAGTGATTGTCCGATTTTTCTTTAATAAATACATTTCTCTTAATGAAAATGTTTTCTTTTTTTATTGTGTGCAAAATTTCAAATCTTCGCAACAAATATTTGAATTTCTGTACCTTTGCTATGTGTCCTAAAAGCTCTGTGCGACAGCACCTTGCCAGTATTAAACATTTATCTGCATATTTAGCTCAGATGTTTTACTAAAACGAATATAATAAGAACTTCTGAAACATTTATTAGAAGTTGTTCAGTACACTGACGACTTGAGTAGCATCAATGCGAGGTCGGCGGCCTAAGTACAAGTGAAAAGCTGGACAGAAAACAATATATCTATTATATATTACAGAACTAATTTTGAATTGGTTTTATGGAGAACAATAAAAGGACCACTATATGTATTATTCTGATAGAAATTAAAGGCAAACAGAACTTGCTAACGTTAAATATAAGGTTTAATTACAAATCTATTCGGAGAAATCGGTTACATTTGTTCCTGCTCTTAGAACTAAAGTTATATAAAATTTTAATTTATTTTCTATCTAGTTATTATTAACTGAAAACAGCACAGATCACCCAGGAGTTGACTTTGAGCAAATTTAAAATTATACACTTAAAATATTTTATAGCAAATATTGCAATGCATCGCCCACTATACAGATGTGCATGCAAAACAAAACAAAGCTTCAAAAAACAACAAACAGCTTTCTGAGATGACAAAAACTCATTCAAAAGTGATAATGAAAATAAAAGTGAATGCTTTCAAAAATTAACTTAATTATTTATTCGCTTTAAAAGCCAATTGATATGTATTATTTTAGGTCTAAAAATAGACCTTCGGTTTTCTGTCTTTTTCAGCCATCTATGTATATACCGATGACATTTTGTTGATGCTAATCGGGTCACTGCTTTCGTTCACATTAATTAAGAAAATATATGGAAATTCAAATTATGTGAGCTTTAGTGGCCGAGTGGTTAAAGCGCCTGTGTTTAAATTGTAAAAATTATTACGTCCAAAGCTCATAGCTGTGGTGGTGATGAAGGGTGTTGCAGCCCCGAAACAGCCAGTTGTTTGACTGGCTTTAAAATTTTACTCTTCTCTACTCAATTAAAATTAATGTTAATTAAGTACAGAAAAGCCATAACAGGGATCACCCTGTGGTTGAACTTGAACGCAAATTAAAAAAATAAAATGTATTATAATGTAGTTCAATAAAATTTAAGTACAAGTACGCATTAAACAATATGTAAATTTTTCTTTCTTTTATTATCAAAAAATTAATATTTTCTTAAAGTCGTATAATTTTGAAACTTAAAACTGTCTTAAGGGTAGAGAAGAGTCTTAAAAAATTTTTAATATTCTAACCGTCTAATTCATAAAAATTATAACAGGTTTATAAAGCTCTTATTTGACAGATTTTCCATACATATATGTCAAATAACAATCTTATAAGCCTGTAATAATTTTTATAAATTGGGGGGTAAGTGTTTTCATTGCTCTCAAGTTTTGCATACACAGAATAAAATAACATGAAAAGATTTCTAATAGCGATTCAGAAATTTGTTGTGGTAACTAAAATTCGTGTAATTTTATACCAGTAAATCATTCTAAGATGACCATTCTACGATTGATCAATACGACTGTAAGCAGAGAGGTTTAGTAATAAAGAGCTTATTGGTAAGATGAATGGTGAAGCGCTGCTGTTTAAAAACAGTATACAATTGATCATACGCTGAGTTCGAAGCATTTTGGGATATTGATGAGCGTCATGGTGGACGTGAAACAGCCATGTTATATACCCTGATCAGTGATCCTTCAACTTTTGTTTTCTTCTTTAAAAACGTTGATCACTCCAATTTTATCACTAAAGAAAGTTTTCTCAATTTTGAGAAAGTAAAGTCTACCTCACGCTTGATAAATTTATTAACAATTCTAGTTATAAATTTAATGGAATTCATTTAGTTTTAAATACAATCAATGAAGAAAATTAAAAACTGAATCAATTCCTTTTTGTTTAATTAAGCGTCAAAACTTTAGGCCTAAACCGCTGTTTTGACAAATTCCTATTCTATTAGATTTCTCCTTTTTTTTCTTTTATATTTCAGACCGTATAGTTTTTAAGCCAAAACTTCATCTTATTAAAAAATATACAAATTTTCCATGTGAAGGCACAAGCCAATATAAAAAGACTTATACACATTTCTCTTTTTATGTCTCTGTATGAATAACTTCTTAAATTTTAAAAACTAAATGTTTGTTATAACTAAATACCTCTAGCAAAAGAACACAAATAGTTTCAAAAGATTTCAAAACTTGTGCTCTTAACTGGCATAAAATTGTGCACGAATGTGCTTTTGGCCAAAACTCGTGCCACCACCGTTCGCAGCAGGAGGGGTAGAACCCAAAAATAATGACAAAGACGCTGGCAAAGTTAAACGAAAGTTCACTTGAAGTTCGTTAGCGTATCCGTAACCATTTGTTTGATTTCATATGAAACTTTAAATAAATGTCAACGGAAAAGAAAAGAAACAATAAAATGAAATAACAGAAAATGGCTAACAAGAATGAAAAGTGCAAAAAACTTGAAAACTCTTTAAACAGATAAAGAAAAAAATTGTAAAAACGTAGCTAAAACAAACAGCAGCATCACCATGCAACGTTTTCAGCATTTACCCCTGCTTAAAGTCAAGTTCTTGCTGCTTTTTTTTTTTTTTCTTTTTAAATAAACTATTTCGAAGGCCCTGCTCTCGAAAGGGGTTAAATAAAAAAATGCAAAAAAAAATACTTGCAAAGAAAAACAACGTCACAGACAATGAATGGCATAAAATTGTGCAATTGCACACACGTGATTGGAAATCTTAACGAAATTTTTAAAACTACCAGATTATTTTTCAGTTTTCATTTCTTTTTTTCCAACGCTGTGAAGAAATAAAATCACATACACAGAATTTTCTTAGTTTTAGCAAATTTGTTGTTTATTTTTTTTTTCATATTTGCTTCTTTTGTTTTTCAACAACTTTGTTTCAAAGCAGTGGTTTTAAATTTCAACAAAATCTTGCGAGAAACAGAAAATTTTTGCGTGTTTATGGCAACGATACATAAGACGATTATTTGCCAAGCGCGCTCGAACAGTTTGCTCTGAAAAATTTTTGCTTTTAAACTCAACTACAGAATCAGCAAATAAAATTTTTAATAGCGGATATGCCAGGGACAGTGTGGCCATTTTAGCTAAATTTAGGCATTTTTTATGCTGCTTGATAAGAACAAAATTGATTAATAAAGATTTCTATTTTCATATAGGGAAAAACTATTTCCACTTGAATTAACGATCACATTAAACAAGTATGCGCTGGATGAAAACGTGACCACTACTTTCTTTTCTTCTTTATTTTTAACCAATAATTTGACCAGAAGAAAGGCAACAAGAAAGAAAATTAATACATTTCAATATTAAATGAAAAAGGTTCGTTTATACTAATTTACTTTTTCAGGCTCAAGTTCAACCCTTGGTTTGTGTAATATATATAACTCAAAAAAAAGAGGATATGCTTAAGCCTCACTTCTCCTTCTTCAGTCATATCCTTAAGAAACAAATATATAATGGTAAGAAAATCCCTAACGGATTGTGTACGAGAATGATATGAGCGTTTACTTATGTGTAAGATTATTAAAGTACCCTGCAGCTAAATTGGTGACTACTTACGTTTTAGAACAACCATAATGCTACACTATAATCAATAAGCACTGCTACAACAATCACCAATACAATAAAAGCCAACAATGTCTTTTCCTGTTCTTTTCTTTTTCGTTGTTATTTTCTATTGTAACCATGTGCATTTTTCGTTGTTTTAATGCATGCGTTTGTCTAAAATAAATAGCAACACCAAAATAGTGGTCACCTTCTTTTTGTCTTTTTGGCCAAAAGTATTAAATACTTTAAGCTTATAAAGTTTTCATGCTGCTTTGCTGTGTTAACTAAGAATTCGTTTTTAATCCATGGTTTCTCTTAAGAGATACCATCAAATTTTCCATAGACTACGTTTCTTATGAATGATATTTCGAAAAAAAAACTAAAGCTGCCCAAATAAATAGGAGTTAAGGGATAAGGGAAATAAAAAATTGTAACAATAAAACTTAGTTGTCATGCAAGTGGCATAAATAATACTACTAAGCCATTTAGTATGCAACTGTAATGCGGTCTTTAGTCTGGCTCTTATGACAACCTGCTATTAAAATTGGCAATTCATTGAATACTAGTAGTCAGTCAGTCTGATTTCAAAAACAACTGCAAATAGACTACACTATACTCTTTGCCTTGGTATTTATTACCTATTTTGTCTACAGGGTATATGTGGTTTTATATTGTGTTGGTTTTTTTTCTTGTCATTGTATTTGCTTGGCAATTGTTCTTGTTGTTGATGTTGTTAAGTATTTTCGTGTTGAGTGTATAGATTAACAATGACACTGACATTGTGTGGTCAATTGACATTTATTTCATTGTAGTTGACAATTCAGTTTTTTTTCTATTTTTCTTCTTTGTTTATCTTCGCTTTTCTCTGCTTCGTTTTATTAAACAAACTCTTTGTTGTCAATGAAATGGATGTGTTGGTGTTAACACTTTTCGTTGGTTTTTATAGCAACCATGTTGTTGCATTATTTGTTTAATTTTTTTTCTTAAACACTTCTCTTCCTTCTTTATATTCTAAATAAAGTTTTCCCTTATTTTTATTTCGTCTAAATCTTTTGTTGTTATAAATAAGTCTGCAGCAGTTTTCAGTGCACTCATGTCCGTCTGAGCTCTTTTTATAGAATTTATCTTTCTTTGGTATGGTTGTTGTTGCAAAAAAAATGTATTTTCTACAATTTCGTCTGTAACAATGAAATTTTGCGCTGCAAGACGTAATAAAAACCAAAAAAAAATGCAGTCTAAAAAAACATGTACTTTTCCTAAGACGACAACATTGGCAGGTCATTAATGGAACTCAATAAGTAAAACTAAACAAAACAAAGTTTCTATTTCAACTTTAAATAGGATTTAAGCATTCGCTGGGTTTTAAGATGCTTAACAAAATAAATAAGAAAAACAATTAATAAAATTAAATAAAAATTTTTTTTTCGAAACTTTTTTTATTTAGTATTAGTGCAGGGATTTTCTTGAGAGAAGTCAAATGTATGACCAGCTCATAGAAATTATTATCGCTAATATTTTTTTTTTAAATCACTGACCCCTTGCTTTGGCTACTTAGCGGGACTCTCATATAAAATTACAAAAATACAAGAATTTTAAATTTCGGCAATTCGAAAATATATTTCTTTTTATATGATACGATAGAAATTGTTTTTTTTTTTTTTATTAAAAACTATGGCACTATATTGACAAATTTGTGTACTAATTTCTGCCAATTTCAATGAAATTTATTCCACCCCCACTCTAATACTCTTGTTCGCCAATTTCCCTGAAATATGGTACAATTTATTCCAAAGTTAAATTTTCAATGCTGTATCTTAACAACTTGTCCAAAAAATTGTATGCCATTTTTATCACTTATGAGGAAAAGAAACGGATGACTGGCATCGAACAGCTCAGGAGACACTCTTAAGTATGAGTAGGCATTCCAAAATAAAACAGCTGTAAGCAAAAATAAAATAATAATTAGAAGTCATGCATAAATTTCTTCTAAATTAAAAACAATTTTCGGTAAATTTTATCTGTGCTACAAACACACAAAACAGTTTCATTGTGATAAACAAATTTGTCAACAGTGGAATTTTTTTTTTTTTTTTGTGTTCGTAACACCAAAATTTTTCATGATTTCAAATGCTGCCATCTTAATCCAAAATGAACTTATTTATTTGCTTTAAGAGCCAATTAAAATGTATTATTTTAGGTACATAAATAGAGCTTAATGTTAAAGGAAAGTAAAAAAGTTGCAAGACGAAAAATAATTTCTGTATTAAAGGTTTGTTTGAACATTTCTGGTTCTCATTTTGTTGATGGGAATTGTGGAACTACTTAGTGTTTCACTCTTTTAAGATTTTTTTAATATACTGATAAACGAAATGCCGGCGGCATATAGACGGCTGAAAAAGACAGAAAACATTAAGGTATAAACACCCTGTATTAAAGGCACTTACTTTATGATTTCTTCAATCTTTATTCTCGCCCATCACACTAGTCAGACCCAGGGTGAAGTCAAATATATGAACAACAACCAATAATTTTCACTCCAATGTATTTCTTTGAACTCACTGACCTCGTACCACTCCTCGTTAGAGAGGCTCTTTTACAAAAAATTTTAATTATTCAAACACAAAAAAATTAACTTCATTATTTATTTTTTCTAAGAGCCAATTGAAATTTATTATTTTAGGTCTAAGAATAGACCTTGCTAATGTTTTCTGCCTTCTTCAGCCATCCAATATGTCGCCGACATTTCGTTGATGCTAAGCAACGCATCTTAAAGCAATGCTTGAAACCCAACTATTTATTCCAAAATTCCCATTAATAAAATGAGAATTAGAAATATTCAAATACGGAAAACAAAACTTTCAATTTACTTAAAAACTTCCATGCAAGGACTTACCTTGGGTTACTACGATTTGTATTTGTGAAAGTATAAAAAGTAAACGTTTTTTTAAAGATTCCAAAATGAACTTATTTATTTGCTTTAAGAGCCAATTTAATGCCTTAACTTAGGTCTGAAAGTAGACCTTTTGCAGCCGTCTATATTCGTTGATGCCAATCAACTCATCAATAGACTCCAACAAATTTTAATGGAACGTTTGAAACGCAACTACTTATTCCGGCATATAGAAGGCCAAAAAAGACAGAAAACATTATTAAGCAATATTTTTTGACCAAAAAGAATTATGCAAACTGATTTTTTTTAGTATAGCTAGTGTAACATTTTTCAAATGCCAAAAGCTATTGACAAATCCATGGCTCAATACGAAAAATTTGTTTCCATACAAATCGACTGAATTTAATAATTAACTCTGGTGTTACTCTGTACAGTTTTGAATTTTCGACTCAAGTGTGTTTCGAGACCTGTAATAGAATTGTAGGACAAATACTTTTCCAGAATATTCGAATTACATGTATGCCTGTTTTGAGGGTGATTTCTGTTTTCTATAAAAGAAATTTCAAAAACCACACATTTCTAGGAGAGGTAGAAGGTTAATATATACCAGCAAACAATTTGCCTCTGATGTTCTTAATAAATCTTCTGCAGACATTTTGTAACAAAAACTTAAGTACCACACGTTTTTACTACACGCACGTGCATATTTAATAGAGCCGCAAGAAAAGGATCAGATGTAAGCTTTTGAATCACTGATACAGGTATATAGTTTTTAGCCCCTCCTACAAGCCAGAAGACTATAATTTTGAAACAAAAATTTAATTTTCTTGTTTAGGGTAATTAGTACGCATCAGTTGCTCTAAAGAATTTAAACCTATCCAGAATCATATATCTACTACTAATGTGATCTTATAATAGTAAAGATGAATGGCTGCTTAAATTCTCCATAAAACTAATTTAATGATTTGAAATGTAATCAAGCCATTTGATATTTTAATGACTTAACCATTTTCCCACCCATATTTTTTCTCGGTGTATTGTTTGTAATATTATGTAAATATTATCAGACTTGAGTTCGATTTTTACTTCCTTAAAATTGGAAAAGATTTTTCGGTAATAAAACTGGAGTATTCAACATTTTGAAAGAAGACAGGCAAAGAAAAATCGAACTCAAACCTGAAAAAATGATTAACAATCGACTATTAAGTTAAAATGAATACTAACCTCCTAATTCATAAAAATTATTACAGGCTTATTAGACTGTTATTTGACATATTTGTATGGAAAATCTGTCAAATAAGAGCTTTATAAACCTGTTATAATTTTTATGAATTAGACGGCATATCTTCATTTATCTCACATTTTACTATTCACTTACTAGTTCTCTCAAAGCGTCCAATTCCGCGTTCATTGAACTCCAAATTGGTTTCCTGATACACATCACCATACTTCTCCACTTCTTGTCCAGAAAGCTGCCACAAAAAATTGAATGTCAATTGAAAACTATTTATTACTTATAACAAACACTTTACCTTTTCGAAATATTTGGCCAAATTCTTTTTATATGATAAATGAAATTTTGGCAGCAAAAGTCTTACCAAAATTGTTTTGTGAGTTTTCTTTGTGAGATCATTAAATTCTTGAATATTGTCCAAAAAGTATTTCTTGAGATCGGGCAGAGCATCCCATTGGTCGGGCAAAATCAAAGTCAACTTGATTTTTTTAACATTCAAAGGCAATTGCAAAATACTTGCATTCAGCCGTTCATCGTGGCTGTAGTGAAAGGTATCATCTTTGCGCAAAAAGTCAAGCCATATTTTTTGATTTGCCTTGCCCAGTTGATGAAAGACCCGTTTGTGGGTGTCACGGGTTTGAAAATTAAAAGACCAGCGTGTAGTCAATGATATTGAGGATAACAGATCTGTTTGATTAGATTCTTTGGAGCTCAAAAACCGGCGTTGTTTTCTTATGGCCGGCAACGCTGGACTCAAAAGCATTTCTCCCGGATCGCTGTCTTCACCTTCGGGCGAAATATTTTCTTCACTTTCATCTTCAATATTGTACAATTCTTTATACAGTTGATAGGCTTCATATGGTGCAACCACAAAGTTTTCCGTATTTTTGGTATAATTTAAACAATTTTCTATTAATTTCCAAGTGAATTCCTCAGCCGAAAGTTTTGCTTCCATACAAGACGCCCACAACATGCTTTTACACAATACCAGGACTTTTTATACATTATTAATTAGAGTGGTTGTTTTGTTTTATAGAAAATAAAAAACTTCTATTAATTATGTCATGTTTCTATTGTGCAATGTGTGCTGATTAATTAAAACTTACTGCATATTATAGAAAATTTCATAATTCAATTAAAATATTTTTAGAAACTGAAAGTTGTGTTGGAAATATGTGTATTTTTGCTTTCAATTGTTACACTTTAATCAACTGGGTTGATGGAAACTTTGCCGCTGTTGTGTCGAATGTTGTTTTAATTGGAATCACATTTATGAGAAACTAAATTCAGAATTTTACTTTTGTGTACTTTTGTTGGTGATTTTCTAAAATGAAACAAGTCTTATCAGTGCTAAACATATGTAAGTTAAATACGTTTTTGAACTTGACACAATCGTCTTTAGTACGACTTAAGCATTTCGAAAAAAAAAAAAAGAAACAGTGGGACGAGAGTACGAATTAGCGCGTGTGCATGTATTCACACTGAATGATTAGATCAGTGTTCCTCAAACTTATATTACGACAATTTCTTGTAGCGATGTGAAACACAACCGAACATATATTTACCAACACCCGAGTGGAAATTCTTTGAAAATTCTTATTAACTTGTTATAAACAATTAATAATTTCAAATGCAAAAACCATAATTTAATTATTTACTATTTTGAAAATAAAAGCTATTGCGCTTCTCAATAATAAAAAACACATTCTAAACTCATATAATATATTATTTATTTATTTAAAGCATTACAGAATAATTACAAATTATAAACTAATGCATATATATACATATGTATATCAGGCCATGGCTTCGAGTTTCAGTTTTAATGGGCAATTTAAATTATTATTACATTCGGCATATAGAAACCAAATGGAAGAACAGTTTGTGTTGAC
This sequence comes from Sturmia bella, assembly GCA_963662145.1. NCBI lineage: Eukaryota > Metazoa > Arthropoda > Insecta > Diptera > Tachinidae > Sturmia > Sturmia bella. Next base: position 18,720,771 of record OY759172.1, on the reverse strand, counting down.
TAATGTAAATGAAAAAAAATTTAAGAAATTTGAAAATTAAACAACCGAAACCCACCGTCTGCCTTCAATAGTTTTTATATGACTGAGAATAAAAATGTCTGTTTTTAAAGTCAGTGTAACCGGCTTGGCTTTTGCTGCATATGTGTAATTGCATTTTCTAATATGCATAAGTACATTTTTGGTTACTTACATCGATGTACTTGGACAAAACAAGAGTTATAAAGAGAATAGTGGTCACGTTGTTTGTACGCTAGTCAATGTCAAAATGAGGATACCTTAATTATAAGAGAAAAAACCGCTGCCTGTGTATGTGTGTGTGTTTTTTTTAACCAAAACCTAATGTTTTATATTATAAATAATATAATTTTAATAAAAGAAAAAGAAAAACTGCTAAATCTCCTTGCAGAATAACATTCATTAAAAGGAGCAGTTGAAACCATGAAAACCAGAGATTATTTATCTTTTGTTCCTTGCATTTCAAAAGATGTATTCACAAATGAATAATTTTATTTTTGTAATATTTTTTCATGGGTTTTTTTTTTTTCATTAATAAAAAATCAGCACCAAGCAATTATTTTTCCCTTTTTTTATTAAAAACTTTTGCTTCAAAAATGTTTCTTTTGCCAGCCAATTTATTATTTGTAATTCTACCCTTCACCTTGACATTATTCAATACAATATTCTTTTTCTTGCCCCAACAACATTAACAAAATTTTGCAGACTACATCAGCATAAAGGCAAGATAATAATTCATAATAAGTTTTAATGTTAAACAAGTTAAACAAATTATAATGTCCGTCACAAGTATGACGCCTCTTTTGGATCGACACCAACAAAGAGAAGATGAAATAAAAAAATTAACATAATAATAGTTACGTGATTAAAAAGTTTAATCTCAAAGTCGGCTCACAAAGCAGCCGCACATACCAACCCACCCACCTGTCTCTCTCAAACGTTCAAAATTCGAACCCAAAAAAAGGACAAAGTATCCTAAAATCCGGCGGTAAAAAGAAAAACATAAATATATAGCAGCAACAAAACAATTTACATGAAAATATCTACAAAATATAAAAAAATAAATATTTACTTGCTACAACTACAAATATTTTTATTACATCTAAAGGATAAGAAAAACTTTTCTTTCAGTCAGTCATACATATGTATTTGTCTTGCATGCAACTCATACTGTTTTCATGGCCAACACAAGCGCCACAAAAACTGTTTGGTAGGCATATAAGAGGGTTATGCTTAAAGTTTTAGGCCCGGTTGTATCAATTCTAAATGATGGGCAGTATTATTGATTTCGCACAGAACGAAAAATGGAACGGAAAGATATATAAATCTGTAGCTTTTTACGCATGATGATCGGTAGAAAATAAGTTGAAATAAAGAAATGTCGGTGTCAGGGTAAATAAAAATTTATGATCGTTTGAATACATCTTCTTTTTTACACCCCTCTTTCTATTTTGTCCAGACCTACTACAATTAAACTGCAAGTCAAGCCTCGATGAACGATGAAATCTAAGAAACCTCATTGCGATGCTTTTCTCCAACCAACGGCAGAGTTTATTAGTGGTTCGGAACCATTTAAAGTTAGCACACCAAGTCATCCTAAAAATTTGTTTATGTCTGCTAGATGACAAACATAAACCTGTGTGTGAAAACTACAGGCAATGTCGGGATTTGTTTTTTTTTTAATTATATCCACTATTACCACGATTTGCACTTTGGTTGCGAATTTTTGTCTTTTATTCTTATCAAAACAGTTGTGAAAAAAAAGCAAAATAAATTAAAACAGGGCTTGCACAAAATGTTAACGTTTTTTGTCGTTCCGTTAACTTTTCGTTATAAAATTTGAGCGTCAGTGAAGCTAAGAAAAATATTTGCGTTGAAGAAGCAATAATACGGCAGTACCACGACTATAGAAATAAATAATATCGCAGTGAAACGGAATGAATAATTGTAAATGTTGTTTCCGCATAGAAAATGTTTTCCGCCGTCGCGGAACGTAATCAGTAATCGAACCCAATAATTCTCTGGGAATTTTTTTCTCTGCTCCCAACTCTCCCATTCTGAATAAATCTTTACGGGAAATTTCTCTTTTTTTCTCTGTCCCATTATTCTAAAATTAGTTTCGTTCAGTTAATTAATTTCTATTATTTCAACTTTTTCTTATATAATTATTTCTGTATTAAGTTTTATCAGGCTCAAGTTCTTTCTATATTATCTTTGTGATTGATATTAATTAAATTAGACAAAGAAAACATCAAAGACATTTAGCAGGGTGGACAACTAGTTGTTCCGAAGCCGCCACACTTTCTCGTCAGCACCCGTCTTTGAACTTACTTACCTTTGTGTTGAAAAACTCTCACCCGTTAAATATGCAACGATAAATAAAGATAAATAAAAATAGAAATGAGTGGTATGTTTGATATAATTAAAATTTAGACAGAAAATATACAACAACTTAGGTGGCTGAGTGGCATGGTTGTCGCTGTAGAAACATGAGCCCCTGAGTTCAAAGACGGGTGCTGACGAGAAAGTGTGGCGGGTTCGAAACATCTGGTTGTCCACCCTGCTAAATGTCTTTGATGTTTTCTTTGTCTAATTTAATTAATATCAATCACAAAGATAATATAGAAAGAACTTGAGCCTGATAAAACTTAATACAGAAATAATTAGTTTCGTTCAGTTTAAGAGTTAAATCAATATCCATAATCAACGTTCTTCTATTCCAGTATTAAAAATTTTGCAATGCCGAAGGTGATATTTTTGTGCTTAATTTATCACTGTAGCAAAACAATAAAACTTATACTATCCTTTTCGAAGAGACATCGACCCACATCGTCCTCATTGGAGACGTTCCATTAAAGTAACATTTATATTCGGTAAGATTTTGCTTTGTTTATCGTACAACAAAAATGATCTGCTGACTCGTTTCCTTAAAGAAACGTTTTTTAAAGAAACGTGATTTATTTTCATGCATTTATTTTATATTGATAACTTTTTTACGAATCATGTAAATGCAATAAATCTGTTTTAAAATATGTATAGTATTTTGATAGTATTTTCTATTTTATAACCCATCTACATCTAAACTGAAATCTAGTTTTTTGAGACTCCAATCAAAATCTAGCACATTTCGATGATTTCAATTGCGCCTTTTTCTCATACAAAATTAAATCAATTTCTTAAGTATACTTTGGTGAAATTCCCCCAAATCTGCTCAGTACCCAGCAACGCAGCTGTGATTTTTTGACATTTTGGAGTACAAATTTCAACACTGTACAAACACAACTGGACTGTTTGAAAGAAAAGTATAGCCGCAAAAGTATATTTTGCATCAAATCTATTGTTTAAATATGGGTGTATTAAAGGTGAAAAAATTATACACATATAAAAAATAAAACTTAAACATACACTCGTTAGCCTGTTTACAGCAATTGCAGCTGGGAAAAGAGGAGAGGTGGACCTTGTAATTAAATCTTGATAAATGTCAGAAAACAGCCGGTGTAAAGGATTTAGATTTCATGCTAAACTTTTATCGAAATCCTACAAATTTCTCTTTCGTGTAAATGGACTATGATTTTACTTACGCTATATAGACTTACGTTATGTACTTACGTTAAGTATGGCCATCAAAAATCCCTATAGCATAGCAATTGTTTTTATGACAGCATTTCAGTTTGCTATTAATCCTTTTCGAAACCAATTACTAGCTTTAAAAAACCTCGATGATCAATGTCACTTTCTGTCTAAATTTCTAAACCACTCACGTGCAAATGTTTTGTTTAAAGTTTATTCTCACGTACGTGTATATTTGCCAAAGGGCAGAAAATTAAAATATTAAAGGGTTTATATACATGTTCCTTTTGCAACCAACTGGCTCTCATGTCTGTGTACTTGCGTTTGTATTTGTGTAAGGGAAAGTTTTCTTTTCTTTTTGTTTTATTTGGTTTTTTTGCCAAATTAAAAAAACTCAACTTTTGCCCCTAAAAATAAAGTTTTTAAATTAAAATTATGAATTGTTCAATTTTGGTCACGTTGGCCAAAAGCAAAAAAAAAATCTTTTTTTTTTTCTTTGCAATAGACCCAACCAAACTACAACAGAAACATAAACAAAAACAAAAACAACAACAACAATAGCAACAGCCAACTTGTCTAATAGATACAGGAAGGAGAAACGATAACTGAAGGAAGCTGTAGCTGTGTTTATTTTTGTTCAGTGGTTGTGTTTATAGACCGACCATCTACACCAACAGCAACAACAGCAGCCAGCAACAACACGAGCAATGAGCAGCAGCGTTACCGTTGGCTGACTAGAATAGCATTTTGCCCACTTTTTTGCCTGCCCGAGCACGTTTTGTGCCGCAAGTGCGGAGCTATTATAATTTATTTCTGGATGAATTTTCACAGTGCAAAGAAATTATCTGCTACGAAGAGATCAAAGCTGGGGTTAAATTCTGGCTAATTTGTGAACGAATGCTGTGTGTTTGTTGCTTATTTTGCTTTTTGCTTTGCATTATTTTTATTACCGAGTGTGTTTGATCACGAATGCCGGAATTCAACGCCTGTTTTATTCTCATTGCTTTCTCTTCTAGCTGCGTAGATTTAACTCAATACACACTTTGTGCTGACGGCAAAGTATGCAATAAAACAATATGAACATTTTGGATCGTGCAAAAATTCGATTGGTATATTTCATGAAATAACACGGTAAATCGTGTAAAAAAAGGCAGTGGCAAAAGAGAATTTACTGAATGAGTTCAGTGGTGCTAATCGTTTTTCTTAGGTTAGGCCAATTAAAACAGATTTTTACAGTTGTCGCCGAATTTTTGTAGTCTTAGTCTAGTTTAAAACGTTTTTGAGTTAAGGAAATATATGTTGTCCTACTTCCTCCATTTTTAAAATAAGGGTCTGTCTAAAAAATGACAGCTAACCTAAAAAAACGTTTAGCACCACTGAGTTCAGCGCACCCGAGTTAGGTTTACCTACTGGGTGCGCCGTCTGTCGGAAAAAAAAGTTTCAAATTCAAAGCACTGTGTGCTATTTAACAAAAATTGCCACATAATAAAAACTTTTATAACTCTTTGCCAAAGGAAATTGGAATTTTACTGTAAATTTTAATTTTGTTATTGAACTTCTGTGTTGTTCATTGTCCACCTAGCAAATAAATTTTACTTTTCTTTACTTAATTGATATTGATTAAAAAGTAGTGAATACCCAAGGGTTGAACTTGAGCCTGAAAAAGTAATTTAATATAAATGTATTACAACACAGAAGTTCAATAACAAAATTAAAATTTACAGTAAAATGTTAATAACGCAGGGCATGACGTAAATGTTCAAATTGTATCAATAAAAGAGCATCTAGATCTCAATGATGCAAAAACAGAACATGTAGAGAAGCTTTCATATAAGCAGAGAGCAACAGTCTTCTGAGATGACAAATATCGTCCAAGACTGCAAAAAAATATGATTGCTTTGGTTAATGTTAATTAAGTATACAAACAGAAAGTAAAATTGCGTGAGCTTTGGTTGCCGAGTGGTTAAAGCGGCTGTGTCAAAATTGTGAAATTTGACACGTCCAAAGTTCATAGGGTGCTGATGAAGGGTGTTTGCTACCCAGAAACAGCCGGTTGTCCACCTAGCAAATAAATTTTACTTTTCTTTACTTAATTGATATTGATTAAAAAGTAGTGAAAACCCAAGGGTTGAACTTGAGCCTGAAAAAGTAATTTAATGGAAATTGGAATTTTTGGTAAAAAGAGCCTCTATATTTCTACTTTATGTAAATATTGTTTATTATAGTTATAGTTTTTTTTTTACTAATAGTTCTGTGATTTATTTTTTAGTGTTAATAGCTTTGTCCATTTTTGCCTCCCTTGTTTTTTTTTTTTTTTGTGAATTCCCACTTTCTGAAAACTCCCAACGGTAACCCTGATGAGCAGCAGCATTGAAAGCATTATGAACATATTCAATAGATGAGCTTTTTTTAATTTTCCTTAGTTTTATGCGAAATGAAAGTTTGTAATCAAAAGCAAAGTTTTCCTCTTTTTTGCTTTTTAATTTTTTTAATAACTTTTCGCATAAAATGTTTGCTCTTTTTATTTGCATGGATGTACCCTGCCGGCAACTCAGTTAACTAATAATGAATTACAAGCTAACTTTTTTACAACTGGTGGTGGTTGACACTTAGATTATTTTCAATGGAGATGACTGACTATTTTAACATTACGATGTCCTAGGAGGTAGTCAATTGTCCGACGCTGCATTACTTTTCAACTAACTTCAAGTTAACTACTTCAAAGTCAGTACATACAGAAAAAAATGTACAAATCAAGGCTGATTTTACATTTTTCGGTGGCAATAGTTAGTTATTATATTTTATTAAATTAAATTTCATCACACTTTTTTTTTTTTTTTTTTTGTTAGCCTCTGGTGGGATTCGAACCACTAAGCCTCAAGACTGGTGAGCAGCCACCTTAACCCATTCAGCCATCGCTACATTTAAAACGAATGCGACAATAGGCAATTTAATTCAAGAGTTATTTACCGTGTATGTGTGTATGTTAGTATTTGAATTTTGAGTGAACTCTGCACTACGTTTCGATTGTATTGTAGCTAATTTGAAGCTAGTCCATAAAAGTTAACGTGAAGTTAATTATTTTAGTAGTCGACTACCAATTTGCTGGCAGGGTATCTACGTGTGTGTGTGTGTGTCTGTGTCTGAGAGGGTTGAATTACTAGTACTGTCTTGCTGGGGATTTTGTATGGGCTATTTATGCCATACAATGGGAATTGTTTAAACTATTGTATTCTAGTTTTTTCTCTTATTTAAATATTATTTTCTGGTCTGTTTTTATTAGAAAAGAACAGAAAAAAAAACATCTTAATTGATAAATTGAAGTTAAATAAAATCCAGCAGGAAAACTTTGCATTTATAAATTGAAAGTTAATTTGTTTGCTTGAGCAGGATCTGAAATTTATTTTTAACTAGTTGCTTAGAGCTTTCTAATAGAACTGCTCAAATAGTTAGCTAAAATAACAGGCTAAAAATTTACATACTTATGAAATGAACTAATGGGAGTTGAATGCATTGTTTTTAGCATTTCAATTATACCCTCAAAATCCAAAATATGATTTTTTAAGATTTTATCGATAAAAAAAATTTAAGCAAGAGTAATATATTTAGCAGTGCCGAATCTTATATACCCTTTACCAAGTTATGTAGCAAAATGAAGCTCTTGAGAGCTTGTTATCTTATAACTGGAAAATGATGTTTCTCAATGAAAATTACATCGTGGTGATATAGTGAACGTGATAAATTTGCTTCTCTTTGTCGCAATGTAAGTGTTTTCAATTAGGGCGTGCTCTATTTTCAAATATATTATTGCCTAAAATCAGCTGTTTTAGGTTATATTGTTTATGGTCGGGCAAAAGTATATTGAATTCAATTTATTTGTGGAATTTTCGAAACAAAATACAAATTGTAAGTTAATTGGAATACAATGAAAACTGAATTGCTCAATTAAATGCATACATATGCACATATTTGTGGCTGTTACTAATTATTGTCGGTTATGTCAGGTGAAAATCAATGTGGAAAGCAAAATCTATTAACATAAAGTGTTAATAGGCGCTAAATAATATATAAAGTCTAAAAGAGCCTTTGCCTGGATTTCTATCAGATTTTTTAATAAAATGTAATTATTTGAAAAATAAAAACTCCCTACTACTGAGCGTGTTGGAGGAAAAAGGACGAATTTATTCTTAATACCAACAAGTTGAATAAAAAATATATGAGTAATCAATTTTAGCAGGGTGATTCTGACAAGAGAAAGAAATTTGATTTAGCATTTTATGGCTGACTAAATATGACTTTTCAATAATAAAAAAAAGATAGAGAGCTAGATCAGACAGGGAAATTTTTGTTGGATAATTCTTAAGTTAAGAGGAAGAATTTAGAGAGGAGAGTAATGTGGCCTGGACACGTGTCACAAACTGGTCACACAGTTTGATTGTGTGCGCGCGATCGTGATTGTTCGGCTACATGTACACGCGGTCGGCTCTGTTTGAAGCAACATCAAAAGTTTTCGATATTTTAGTTGAAGCCATTTCATTTGCACGTCTCTATTTTTGCTTGAGACAAAAAACACCTTTCTTGGTTTGAAATGTCATGGCGAATGGCTATAAATCTTTATATGCAGCAGAATCCTTTTTTTGATGTTTATACATACACAAGAATTTTGTTTATAACTTGCTAGAAATGTGGCTGCAGTGATTTATGAAAATACTATTTGCTATAAAAATTTAAAATGTGGGTGTTAACGACCATTAATGTTGCAATAATAATTCCTTACAATGTTCAGCAAACGTGGTGACTTCCTTCTGTATTTTTGATGACTGTCTCCAGTTTACTACAGGGGCACCTAATTTTTTTTTAGTTGCCGTTTAACTAGCACTGCGGGCATTAGAAGCTTCAGAGTGAGTCTTGAAATTTTCTTTGAATCGCTTTGACTTAAACCATCGCCCCTGAATATTTACTCCAATGACGAGTATCGTTTAATATTTTATGCCTAAGCTTATGGACTTCTAGTTTTATCATCGTATCTGATATTTAATTATGTATTTTCTGTAATTTAAATTTTTTGATGTTCTTTTTCAACACAACAGCATATTTCCATCTCCTGCAACATTATCACACTCTACACAGCTGTTTTATATTAATGACAACTTGCGAACGTTTTTGCTATAAATTTCATTTTGCTCTCTAACGAAAAGGAATGCAGAGGAAGTGACTCATTAAGTGTTTCTTAATGATGTCTTTCAGTTTCTTTTGCCTGCATAGAATATCAATTTGTGCAAGTGTAATCTGCACACTGTATGAAATTGTGTTCTTAAGCGTTTGTTACGGATTGGTTTTTTCTTTTTCTTAGAAAAAAGCAAAAACTGAAAAGAAGAAAATAACCACCAAAATACCAAAATAACAAAGTGCTCTAAAGCAGCACATATTTTCAAAGTAAAAGTTATAGAAATAAAATGCTACTTGAATTTTTGAAAAAAAATCGTTTTTCGTTTTCCTTTCAATATTCAAGTGCAATGAATAAATTCATTTTTTTTTTAAGCAATACAAAGTGATTTAGGAAACCAGAGAGAAATTAATTTAATAAACTTGGTGGTCTGTTTTGTGAAACCTTGATGGAAAATACATTAGAAATAATTATGGATAAAATGAAACAAACAAAAAAGAAAGGTTACACTACTGAATTGTGAGGAAAATACACTGCTGATTTTCAAATCCACTGATAAAAAGGCAATTCTAAAAATTAGATGGCAGACTTCACTTTTCTCTTTACAATTCATAAACATAAAATGTTTTTATTTTTCGCTAAAATTTTGTGGTTCACTTATTTTGCATAATTTTTTTAATATTATTTTTGAGACAATTGAATAAAAGTCATAAATGGAAAATACAAGCAAACGATCGTCAAATTTAATTATCATCAGGCTAAGAGTTTTTATGGCATATGCCATTTCTTGCCAACCTTATCAGCACCTCAAGTCTTACATCACAAAAGCCAATTTTGGTTAGACTTGTGGATTAATTTAATAACTTGCAGCAGACATACGATAAAAGACGTCCAACATAATAAGTTTTGTGACTTTCTAGCTTGTAATAGAACCAAATTAGGTTGTCGGGTGTTGGGTTATTTTTGCCTAATGCTGTTTTGTCTAGTGCAAAGATAGTTTTCAATAAGCCGTTAAGTATTTTCTTTTTCTTCCGTGCACTTTTGCATCACTTCGACTACTAAATTATTTTTTTTCGTCACGAAGGCTTCAAATAAAAAACACTAACAATTAATTTCTTCACTCCCGATTGATTTTGTATACTGAAATGCATTTTTGCATGTTTGTACACTTTTAGAACTCCCCGTAGTAAACTGAAGAAAGTCACCACTTTTGTTGAATATTGTAACGAATGGAGGATCTTTTGTTCATCAAAATATCGGAAACACCTTTTAACCCAAAAAGCAGACCACCAATTTGCAGCATAAAACAACAAGATTTAGCCTGCCTCTCAGGAGAAGCCCCGCTTAGCGGTAAGAACTAAAGTGTCTACAAGCTGCTCGTTAAGATATTTTGCAGGCCTAAATACCTGCATACCTGAAGATTTCGTCTTTTTCTTCAGCGTACCAGTACCTGAATTGCTGTTCGATACGGAATACCTCCTCTCTGTATATGATTATCTGCTTGCTTATACCACTTTACACAGATATGACCTTATGGTTATAAGTCTATAGTACTTTATTATACATCTTTGCTGCTGCTGCTGCTGCCTGCCTGCCCATTTCTACAAATTCTTTGACTTCTTGAGCATTAGTTATCACACCAGCATAAAAGCGTTTAAATATATCACCTACACGAAGCTGGACTTTGTTTTTTTTTTTTTCAACTACAACCACATTTAGTCTGTTATAATAAATCTTTATAACATTTCTTCCACTTAACGAACAAACTGAATACAAAAGCCAAATCACTACAACGACAACAAGTGTGAATGAAGACATGAATCAAGTGGAAGGAAAAAGAAGCACGTTGGAATATTAAAGAAAATCAATTGACGGAAGTGGCAAGTGGCAAAGTGATTACGTTGATGCTGCTGCTGCTGTTGCTGGCGATAATGGTGAAAATGCTGATGCTGAGGTTGATAATGAGCATGATGACGATAATAATGATTATTGTTATTTCCATCTACCTTCACCTTTAATTAAAGTTGTGCTCTGTTTCTTTTTTTTTTTTTAATGATACAAAAAAGGAGACTATAATTGATTAACGCATTAGGGATTAAATAGGGATAGTGGGATATGAACCTTAAATGCTTTATGCAGAAAGCATTTTAATGAGCAGAATAATTACAATAATTATAACAATAAATTATTCCCATTTGTGGCATAATTATGGTGAGGGCTAAAATAAATTGCTACAGTTAAAGCAAAAGGGCTTAAGCGTATATGGAATAGAAGAAAGATTTTATTTTTTGTTGCAAGGATTTATTTTGTAATGCATACGTACAAAACATTTAATATTAATAAATTAATAAAATTTTCACGAACTTGAAAGGAATATGAAGTGGAATAATAAAAATTGCTATTATATTTATCAGTTCATAATTTCATTGAGACTTAAAGCAGGTGTGACACAAAGATCTTCCATAGCTTCCTTCCTTCTATAAAATTAAATATATCAATCTGTTTGCACAGGACAGCAGAGTCTGACATTGCTAATTATTCCGTCTTTTCGGAGATTTAAGCTGAAAGAGAGAATCTAATATTCACTAGCGATATACATTAACCGTCTAATACATAAAAATTATAACAGGTTTATAAAGGTCTTATTTGACAGATTTGCCATACAAATATGTCAAATAACAGTCCTATAAGCCGGTAATAATTTTTATGAATTAGGGGGTAAATCTCTGAAGGGGCTCTTAAGAACAGGGACGATATCAGTGGCCGCAAGATCCAGTGCTGTTTGTTAATACATAGACGAACAAGCGAAGTTACTGCTTTACCCAGCAAGAACAGTGTCGATCATTTGATGCATCATATGACCGACATTGCTGATGGGTTTCATACAGCAGGGTTTCCATCATTTTCTTAAGGAAAAAATTAAAAAACGAATGTAAACATTCGTGTATGTGTGATTTCTTGTTTAAACCTGCGTTACCATCTCAGCAAAGTGACCGTTCGACATTTTTTTAAATGCCCACAAAATGTTATGAATTTCTTTATTATTAAATATAAAAAAAAAAGTTATTCAAAAAATTTCAAAAAACAATTCAAAGAGAATAGAATAAGCTATTTTAGAGATGCATTTAGATAAAATTAAACGAAAAACAGTACTCAGTAGCAGTTTTAACAATAGAAAACGGAGCCATATGGAAAAAACTTTCTAAGCATCATTTTTTTTTTTCAAAAAAAAAAAAAGACAAATGAGTCTAGAAAAATATTAATGCACAAACGTAGTTACAAATGAAATTACCGAATTAAATTAATTTGGGTCGGGTTAAGCCAAGGCTAAATTTAACAACACCAAAATTTCTGATATTCATACTAAACATCCACTTTGGGACAGGCGAAACCCTGCTGATATGCCGCAACTTAATGTTCTGCTCTCTGGGTTAAAAACGATAAGAATACCTGGATCATCTTGGCGATCAGAATATTAACCATGTGGTTCCCTCGATGCCGACAGGGGTTGCACTCCTCCGAAGTTTATTCGGATCTACAAGGATCACGTGGCCCAGATGATGATATTGATATGATCATTAGCAGAGCCGTTTACTTTGGCTGAAGCATAGAGGGCTGTAAATGCCAGCAAAATATAACATGAAGTGTTATTATTAATGTATTATCTTTGTCATCTAATCTAGGCAAAGACATGATGTTTTCCATAGACGCCTTTGGGATGCCGAGCGGATACGATGAAGCCCCTGTAGTATAAAGAACTACAGTATAGAAGAATTGGAGAGCTCAATCTCTGGAGCAAGAAGACAATTCATTGGACTTTGTCAGACAAACAAAAGTCTAAATACATTTCTTGTGACAGACAAAAAGTCTAACATAAATTACTTTTTGGCAATTTGGTTTAAAAAAAAAATCTCAATTTATTTTATTTACACTTAAATCCATAATTCCACAATACATATATTTCTTTTTAAAGGGTACATTGATTGTAGTTGAACTTTTTCAACTCTTCAATAACTTAAACATTACGGTGATGATGCGCTGCTGTATTCCATAAGACACCCCAATAATAAATTTCACTTAAACAGATTCATTATTGGCATATAAACGGAGACACATCAATCTGAAATCTCCACTGCTTTTTGAGCCTGTTTTTATTTAAACACTTCAGCATAAAGACACCCGGCACAGGAACAGAAATACAATTAAGAAAATGCCAGCTGATTGCTTTAAAAAACAACAATCATGGTTAAGAATGTATTTTGTGCAGAAAAGAAAGCAGCAATAGTGACTCCCCTCCAAAAAAAAACTGTGTGCAATAGTGGTGTATGAGGCAGCGACGTGTTTGCCGAATGTCAGGATTAATCAGTGGCTTTAAATTTATTATCCAGCTTGGGAATATTAATTACAATATTTGTCGTTTGTTTTTTATCGCTGGAATATTTCCAGCATCCTGGTTACTTACGGTTGGGTGCAAAAATTGCATTTGGTTGATGATAAAATAAATGTAAATATTTTCGTATTTAAGTTTGTAGCTGTGGTGGTAGTGTTTGTGCGATGTTGGCTGGTAAGCCCCTGCCCCAGCATGTGGTCAGTACTGCAAAAAGCTTTATTTATGTTTTGTTTATTTCAGGTTTTATTAAAATATATATTTTTTGTTTTTTGCATCAAATTTCACGTGTTTATTTGAATGTTCCTTTTTTTAATTTATTAAATCTTCTCTAAATTCTCTAGTGGTAAAATAACGCGTACACACTCACATACAAATTCTGCATGTTTGCTCTGTTGTTTGTGGAAAATGACAAAAGCAAATATAAATAAAATAAATTTTTTTAACATGGAAACAAAAAATATTTTGTTCACTTTTATTGTTATTTTTCTATCTATTGAGCTGAGATGTTAATTTATGTTTTGCAGATTGTTACCAATGGCTTATTTGTTTATTTTTTATTATTTAATTTTTATGCCATTTCGTTGCGCTGCTCTATTGTGTCCTTTATTGTGTGCTACAGTTCGCTTAGGTAAATTTTTAGCTGTCTGTCTTTCGGTTTAAGTATTTGTTTTTTAGCTGTTTTAATGCTGATTCGTTTGGACTTGGCTGCTTACTTCCAGTACATAAATTTTATCAATTCACTGAACCGTTGTCTGGTCTTTAGATTCCGTTTCATTTCTGTTGTTGGTCTATTTTCTTTGTCGAAATTTTCATTTTAGGTTTTTGTCGGTGAATACATAAATGTTTTTTATTGCTGGTTTTTTTTTTGTCAGCTTGTTGTTTTAGCTGCTGCTCGTATCAGTTTTGAGGGACTTTAGATTTTAGTTTACTTAGCGGAAATAATACCAAAAATATTTAAGTTTTTGGCAATAAAATTTATGGAAAACAAATGCGAGCTGGACTCAGTTGAAAAAAGGTTTAAATGGAAATGTGGGCTTGTAGTAAATAAATTACAAAGCACATATAAATGATTAAATCAAATTTGTGATCCCTGTTCAAGGAAACTTTAAGGATTTAAGCATTTTCTACAGCAAAAGAAGAAGAGATTGGTTGGAGAAAGTTTAGCTCGATAAAACATATTAATTCAGGTGCAAAAATATACTTTACAAATTTTTTCTGTCTTTTTTAGCTGCCAACACTAGATGGCTGAAAAAGACTGAAAACGTTTGTAAGGCCTATTTTTGGTCCTAAATTAATACATTTCAATTGTCTCTTATAATAATGAAGTTCATAATTTTTTATTTTATTTTTTTATTTATTTTTATATAAGTTAATAATCGTTCTTAAACAGAACTAAGACTTTCGCAACAAAAATAAATGAAGTTCATATTTGAATAGTCGATAAAATATTAATTAAGTTGACTGTATTTCAACTCAGGCCTTTTTATGAATCTAAAAAATAGTTCGTGTTCGTTACCATAAGATCGTAGTTGTAATAAATATATGATTCCCGTAATTGCTAAGTTGGTTAGAGCAACCGCTTGAGTACTTTTGTCCTGACTAATTAATGAATGTGAGGAGCATTTATAAATAAAATATTTTGTATGGGATAAATAAAATATTTTGTAGGGGACTTTAGTTCCAATTCTTGATATTAGCAGCTAAAAATTTGTATTTCTAAATACCAGTTAACAGAAAGGCTTTTTGGTGTTCTATTATTTTTTTATAATATATTTTATTTGTTCACCAAAAAGCGTAGAGCTGTTTTCCGTTTTCAAGTTTCCAGCACTGCTGCTGAAAACGTTTCATGTCACATTTCTTTCAACACTTCATTGAGGCCCAGTAACTCGTTAGTGAACTTTAAAACACTAATGAAAACCAGTTCAAACATTCTACTTGATATTGTAACAGGTGGGCCAACAGAGGTCATCCAATTTTGTTTCACTTTTAGAATATCGGTTGTGATTCGCGCAATGTGTGTAGTTGCTCCGTCCTGTTGTAACCACCTATTCTCCAGAACTAATTCTAAAACATGGCTCTACAGCGCCTTGTCCTTTGACCAGCGACGTCACCGAAGAAAAATGGCCCGATGACTACTCCAGCGTGAACAGCGCATCATGCAGTCACTATGAGCAAATGTAAAATCTCCTCATGCCTTACTCTTGGATTTTCCGTAGCCCAGAAGTGGGGCTTTTAGTTTGTTCACGTACATACCCGCTGGAAATGAGCCTCATTGCACATTATGATTTTGGTCGAAAAATCGCTCACTTCGTCATAGACACGATTAATCCGCGTTCTTGGGGAATGTATCGCTCCATGGCTCACTTATATTCTACAGCCAGTCTAGTTCACAAATGTAAAAACAGATTGAAAATTGGCTGCCATTTGCATAAATAAGAGCATCTTCCAATAGGGTGATTTCTTTTGGCCCACCTTGTATTTATATAAAATCTTCTTTTAAATAATTCTCAACAGGCTCAGGGTCCTACTCTAGACGATTACTTATGATTACTATTGATCAAAGACAGAAAAGTTAAACTTTTTCGTTAGCTAGACAACCTTATTTTTATATGTTGTTAACTTGTTTTTATCTATATGTGTACCTTGTGAAAGTTATAGTCCTTTAGTTTCTACCGATTCGGGCAATGGGCGCTATGACGCCTGGACAAAAACCTCGAGAGAAAATTATGAACTATTTCACTTTTCCTGCGTTGCTTTTCGGTCACACTGTACATAATTTTTGCTCTGATAAAATGTTATTAAAATAATAATTTATGAAATCAGCAACAGCAACAACAACACAATTAATAAAAGCAACAGAAGCGGCAGCACTGGCAACAGCAGCAAAATCATCCTCATCAACAGCAATTACAATAAAAACATAATTCCTTGAAGCAATTATTGAAATCAATTCAATGAATAAATAAACAGATACAAGATGAATTTTCATTATTGAAATGTTTATAAAATCAACACAAAATTAAATACTCGTACAGCAGACAAAACATAATAAACACGACTGAACCAAACAGCCAAGCAGCCAAGCAGCCAGCTAAATTAATGAGTCCATGAATGAAGTGAAGGAAGGAATAGAGTTCTGAATGTATAAAACACATTCGTATTAAGAAGTGAGTAAATTAAAATTAATGAATAGTTAAGATAAACACTTGAAATAATTTATTACAAATGGAAAACCAACAATTTAAATGCCAAATATTTGTTTTCAAACCATCCCACAATAAATAATACAAAAATTAAGCAGCAACATTTCCAAAAACAGTTTAACTTATTACAAGCAGTTGTCAAATGTGTTCGCTGTTGTTTCTGCTGCTGCTAAAAAGGAACAATCATGGAAAACTGTTCATGTTTTTACAATTTATACAACACGAAAACATGACTTTGTGTCAGCAGCAAAAAGTTTCAGTTTTGTGTTATAAATTATGAGATACAACTTGATGATTGTGGTTGTTGATAAAATAAATTGCAAAACTAAAAGCAAGAACTACTTAAATGAATTAAGACATTCATATAAATGTTAAAGAAATAAAAGCTTAGGCGCTAAGAGGCCTAAACTTTGATTTTCTATGTACAGATTCACTTCACTAGCACGTTTTCTTGAATAACCTCCAATATTCTTAGTTTATTAAAATATATATTATGCCACCAAAAACAATGTTGGAATTGGATTAATTCCTCTAAAATCTCAATTTCACTTCCTATTTTAGCACAAATTTGTGCTGTGTGTGTGTGAAAAATATATATACAACTTGGCGCGTAGAGAGCGTTGCATGAAAAGCCTCATGCAAATTCAGCTTAACTCCACTTTAGCCCCACCTTAAGAGTATCAGGAAAGTCTTAACATATGTGTAGTTTTGATTTGCTGCTATGAACTATAATAATAAAACCAACCACTAGTCATATCAGTTATATAATAAAATAATAAAATATAATAAAAAATCAATAAGGAATCAAAAGCTCTTTTTGTTAACTTGTGTTTAGAAAGACAAATATTTAGTTGGTAACACCAATAAATGGTACCAAAATCCCATACAAAATATTTTATTCAGATATGTTCATCACATGCATTAATTAGTCACGACAAAAGCAGGCCTACAACGGTGGCTCTAACCAATTTAGGAATTGTTGGAATCGTGTAATGGTAACAAACATGGATTGTGTTTTAGATTCACAGTGCATTGATAGCCTGAGTGGAAATTTAGTAAACTTAACTAATATTTTATAGGTCTAACTAATTTCCAACCAATCTGTTTTCTATGTGCATAAAACATTACTATCATTCAAAACTATTATACAGAGCTAACGACATAAAATAAAATGATTCAATTATAGTTTTTAAGCTGAATAAATTATTCACTGAAATCTTGTATCTCTTTGTGAATGAAGAAAAACTTATTTTTTTTTTTTTTTCAAATAAAGTTCATCTCATTTGTTAGTTGGTGTTATAGTGACTGAAAGCAAATATCTTTTATAAAAAATCATTTTCTTATTCATAACAACAATTGGCTTACATAAATTTATGTTATGCTTAACGTGACCGGACTTAAAACTTTTGGTGTAATATTTGTCTGTGGAATTTTGAGTTGTTATTGATATTATTGAATTTATGTTTAAATACCAACTGTGATTTCCATGTCCCTATGCTTTAAAAATTTTTTCTCTATATTCCAACCAAAATATGCTGGTCACATTAAGCAAGCAGCACTTGTTTTTTTTTCATACAAAAAGTAGCGGAATCCTTTTTTATTTGTAAATGACAAAGTTAATATCACTTAAAGTTACACACTCGCATACAAAATTGTGTACTTGATGGAAGTTGAAACGATTTTTGCTGCACAGAACACGTCAACACATGTAACAGCCATTTTATGGCTTCAGACACAAAAGAAATTGTACCCTATAAGGATGGTTGGTTTATAGGTCACTTTTTGCAGCCGCCTGATATAAAGAAGCATGTGCACAAGAAAATAGATATTAAATTTTGGAACTTCTTACACACGCTAGTGGTCTATAAATAAATATTTTTTATTCAAAAAGACATTAACTGCCAGGACCACGATGTCACTCGCTGACTCCCTCGTTAGTTAAAAGCAAAACAATAACAAAATTCAAAACTTTGTTGTTAGTTTGCTAGTTAGAATACCATCTTAGGCTTGGCTTTTAATGTCTTATGCAGCCAGGAAAAAGATTTGTGGGCAAAGATCGTTTATATATGTATATGTATGTAGAAATGTATATCACATGATACAATTAACAAGGTAGCCTCGTCAGCTAAACCGTTAATCATCTGACTACTTTAGGTTGTCAAGAGATTGCAGAGATGAAAGGCAGCCAAAACGAGGTAGCAAATCCGCGTAATCTCAGTGCATCTCTCTTCTGTAAATGTAGAAGTGGAGTATTTTTGACAGTTTACATAAGTTGTACAAAAAAAAATGTATGTTATTTTTATTGAAGTTGTTCTTATTGTAGTGAAGAGGCTACCTTGTTAGTTGTATCATGGTATATCACTCAGTTGACTATTTTTCAACTCAGGCTATCAGTTATCTGTGAATGTAAAAACCAATCTCTGTTCATTGCTTGGGAGTTACACGATCAAGTTTTGCCTTTCAAATTTTAATACATTCACACTTTTTTACTAATACACTCACAATTTTGAAAATTGATGCAAACTTGATGACAATTTTTGCTTTCCATAGAGAGCATCAAGTCACAATCAAGAAACAACAATTGTTTTTCGTTCTGTCTGCAAATATTTTTTTGTTTTGTTTGAAAGTGATAAAAATTAAACAGATTCAAGCTTAAAAATAGAAATAAAAATGTTTGCGTGTAAAACCAACAAATATAATGATGTGCTGCGATTTATAGAGCATATCTACATTCATTATAATTTTTAAATATTTACCAACCTTCTTACTAATAAGGGCTTCACCCAGTATTTCCTTTCTGCCCTCTGGTTGTTTGCTTCTTCTTTTATTTTCTTTATTTCTGATAGTACTTTTAATGAAGCAGCTATTTTTAATTTTCTTCTTGACGGCATCTTGAAAACGAATTGTTATGAAATTGCGTGCAGCCTGCGTCACAGCTCTCAATTTTATTGAATTTTGACAAGCAGTATGTGAAAAAACTTGGTCGTGTAACTGCAGCGTTAGCAAAAGATCATAATTGTTATAAGCACATGATTCCAATAATTCTTAAATTAAATACAACAACCGATCGTCTTGACTAATTAATCATGTGAATAAAATATCCGAATAAAATATTTTGCATATTTTGCATTTTAGTACCAGCTATTGGTATCAGCAACTGAAAATTTCTCTTTGTTTCTCTAAAAAATTCTTAGTTTCGCATAAAATGAAAGCGACTTTCTTAGCGAAACGATAAAACGATTGGTGAATGGAGCGATCAGGGACACGAAGCGCATCATTGACGAATTTATACGATCATAGGCGAGTCCACACCGGGTAATGTGACGTTAGATTGCATATCGCAGACTAGACTAGAGGCCAAATGCGAAACATTGATTCCCGACTTCCAATCCTGGTTGTGCGACTCTTTGAACCAGATTACCGTGGGGTTTCAGTGCTACACAAATGCATCAACGGCAAGGGGAGGAAAACGAGGGAACTTTAAATTTTTATAGAAAATACTACAGAACTATTATGTCATCTCGTCGAACTGTTGCACAGCTTTGCAGGTAGAAGTCTGGTCAGCACAGTTGGGGAGCACAATGACATGGGAAGGCCAAGACCGGTGAATATATCCGTATATAGTAAAATGAACATTAGACCGATCTCAGCTGAGAGGACTAAATCACAAAAAGTTTGTGATAGGAAAAATACTTTTAACAGTTCCTCGACACATGGTGAACTGCTCATCATATCGGTGCCAGTACATGTGGAAATAACTGGAAATGAAAGGGGATACTCACTTGCTTCAAGAGCAACAGTTGAATTGAGTAACATAAGCTGGGTATGCGAAAAACCTTCCAATGCAGTTAAGTATGAGCTAAAGAATTGGACACATGAGCACATTTAAGTATTTGGCCTATCGAAGGTGTGAGAGTCAAGGCAAGAGTTCTATGGGGAGATCCAAACGACGGGGACTGCTAACACTTAACAAGCCCAAATGAAGGCACATCTCAACCGCATAAAAATAACGGAGGGTGAGGACAGTGATAATCTCCCCTTCTCACGGTCCGATAACACGATTACGGGGCATATTTTGGAGGAAATTAAGGAACTTTGTAAATGACTGGGGATGACATTAGATCTGTGAGTTAAACTGTTTATGGCTAGAGCACAAAAAGCCTATACTGGCTTAGGTGTATGTGAAATGACATGGGCTAGCATACCCCTCCAACCCGCCTAACCTAATATGGGCCATGTTCTACCCCTAAAAGATTGTGAGTGGAGCTCATAGTATCGGATGACTTTCATATGCCACCAGAAACAAATCACACTTTCCCCAATAGCGACACAAAAAGTAGGTGAATGAGCCTCTTGACAACTTTTAACAATCGTCCTGAAAACTTTAACTACACATTCTTTTTCCTGGCGTTCATCACAAGATATAAAAGTTTTTTTTTTTTTTTTTTTTTTTTTGAATAAGTTTGTATTTCCTTAAAATAATTCATCTGGATTTTTCATGTTTTTGTCAAAGAAATGCAAGAAACAACTTTTTTAGTTGTTAATATTCGAATACCCAAGAAAAAAATTTTTTTAACAAATTTTTAATTACAATATTGTTGCGTTGTTGTAAAATGTTACTGCTACTTTTGTTGCTGTTGTTGTCAGCCTCTGTCGTTTTCGTATTTTGCTTAAAGTTGTGTTGCTTCCCAAGTAATTCATGTGAATAAATATGCAAGTTGTTTGGCACCAAAAAAAAAAACCCCATCCATATGAAAGAAGGAAAGTAACAAAAAAGAAAGAAAAGAAATGTTAAATAAACGAAAATAAAGTTTTTCTTGATCTTTTGTAATTTTTCCTGTTTTTATACTTATTCTGCACCAAATCCTTTTCGAGTTGTTCTTAATTTCAATTTGTAATTTTATTTTTTTCATTTTTTGTGCGAAGGAGGTTGTCAGCAATGAGCTGTGGGTTGGGCAACAAATATTCACATGAAATGACAAGAAGATAATGCTGTTGACAATTTATTGCTGTTAGCAGTTTTTTTGTGTCGTTTTTTTCTTATTAAATTTTTAATGCGTATTTGCAATATATTTGATGCATTTATGCACTTTAAGTACTTAAAAGCTGCTTACCTGAAGCTAAGAAATTAGGCGTTTTTTAAGGCAGGCTTTTATTTATATTTTCAGTGTTAAGGAACAGTGTTAATTATTATAAGTATTAGTGCAATAAACATATCGCTGTTTTATTGCAATGTAGTCATATTCCCGAAAAAAAATCAAGTTTTAAGTTTCTTCCGCAAAAGTGTTCCCTTGTACTTTATTTGCCACAGTAAAAGATGTCGGCATTGTATCCCAGCTAAAATTGAAATTATGGCGAAAAATCGACTGCTCGATTTTATCATAAAGCCAGGATTTCCAAAAGATTTTGCTATTCCAGATCTAAATTGACTTTGTTAAGTCAATTTTTTTGCTTTAAGAGCCAATGGAAATGCATTATTTCAGGTCTAAATAGATATCATTAATTGTTTTTTGTATCTTTCAGATGTCTACATGCCGCCGACCGTTCGTTGATGCTACTCAACTCGGCATTAGCCTGGAAAAAATTTCAATGAATGTTTGAAGTTTTACTACTTATATTATTATTTCTACGAATGCAATGAGCATTATAAATGTTCCAACAAATGTTTTATCCAGAAAAAAATTTTATCATTCAGCAATACTTACTTTTCCTAACAATCTTCATGCAAACAGTTGAGCGGCATCAACGAAGTGTCGACGACACGTTGATGGCAGCAAAACAGACAAAACACAAGATCTATTTAGACCTGATATAATGTTTTTCTATTGGCTCATATATCAAATAATAATTAAATTAATTTTTGAACACTAAAAAAAATGTCCTTTTTGAACGAAGGTTTCTTTAAAAATTTGTCTCGTAATACATTTTTCTTATTTTCACAAAAAAAAAATCGATCTTATCCCTGCAGTTAAACTACAATAAAAGAATTTTCCTTAACATTTCTAATAATTTTTTCATTAATATATTTCCTTAATTCCAAAAAAAATTTTCATTGAATTTCAGGGGTAATTGGTGTAATGAATCAATTTTATTAAAATCTGTTCACTAGTTTTACAATTTCATTAAAAAATAGCACTGTATTCATGGAAAAATTTCATCAAATTAATGAACTCGTTCACTGGATTTTCAGTTCTCATTTAAGTTGAAAAAAAAATTGAATATAGGGTGAAATGTCCCGATGAAATCGATTGGATATCAAAATAAAAATATGTTTCAAACAACAGAAAAATGCAGTGATAAAATGGAAAGTTGATCATTAAGATTATATATAAACAGTCAGCAATGAATAGTTCAGATGGTATTATTACTATGCGCTGCTACTTAAAAGCAGCATACAATTAGCCATGACCTGGGTTCGAAGCGACGTGGATGCTGATGAGCGACGTGGTGGTCGTGAAACAGCCATGGTATGTACCCCAGCCAATAAGATTTCAACTTTACCTTTTCTATCTTCTTTAAAAATCTTGATCACTCCAGTTTTATGACAAAAAATCTTTCTCAATTTTGAGGCAGTGAAAAGTAAAAATCGAATTCAAGCCTGATAAAATTGTTAACAATTGAAATCATATAGAAAGTTAAAATCTATATATGGTAAAGTATTTTGCAAGGGCTTTGAGATCTACTTGCAAGTAGCACCCAAATTTGTCGTCATATGGAAAACTGCATTATTTTTTTTTTTGAACTGAAGTTTACCCGTTACTAAAATGGTCCATAGCCCTAATAATATACTTCATTAAAACATTATTCTCTTTCCATTACCTTAATGAAAAAACTCAATTATTCAATGAATTGTTGCATTAAATCAATGATTTTTTGTCGTTAAAGAAATTAAATAATTTATTAGCTTAATGACAACTGATATACTCAATGATATAATCATTAATAAATTTAAGGAATTTGAATTCATTGAGTCAAGAAACTTCAACATTTTTTTTTAAATTATTAAATTTTTTCCTTAGACTAATTTCGGAATTATTTAGATATATAAACAAAATTCTTTCAGTGCAAAGTTATTAAAAAATCTTTCATCCAAGTTTAGTTTTTTCGAGATACGACTACATTGCACTAGCAGACCGATATGTTTTTTTTTTCAATATTTTCTGTTAATAACGTTGTGCTTGTTGGTAACTTTCTAATCTACTGAAGTATGCATAATCAAGAGAGTTGAGAAAAATTATCTTTCCGTAATTTTTTTTTT
Source organism: Sturmia bella (assembly GCA_963662145.1). Classification (NCBI taxonomy): domain Eukaryota; kingdom Metazoa; phylum Arthropoda; class Insecta; order Diptera; family Tachinidae; genus Sturmia; species Sturmia bella. The sequence goes on along the minus strand of OY759172.1, from coordinate 18,697,168 downwards.
TCATCAGATTTTTACTACTCCAGGTTGGAATTTCTCAAAATAGTAAAATAACTGTAGGCACCACGAATCAGCTGAAAAAAAGCAAACAACATTATTTACACGATCTAGCGTCCTATATTGTGAAATCAATTTTGCGATAGCTTCTGGAATGAATAAAAAAATCCACTATAAGTATTCCAAAAAAAAATCGCTTTCGAGGCGTCCGATTTTAATTTTTTTTTTTTGTCTTTTTGTATAAGAGTCTCTTAAGCAGGCGTGGTACGGGGTTTGTATGTTCAAAAAAAAATATTGGGAAGAAAAAATTATTGGGTGGCAGTCATACATTTGTATACATTTGACTTCTCTCTACGTGTACTGGTTAGTCTCAGATGCCCGTGTTTGAGCGCCCCTCTAACTTGCCCCAGGGAGCCCGTAGAGAAAACAAATGTATGAACTACCTCATGATACAACTAACAAGGTAGCCTCGTCAGCTAAACCGTTAATCATCTGACTACTTTAGGTTGTCAAGAGAATGAAGAGATGAAAAGCAGCCAAAACGAGATAGCAAATCCGCGCAAGCTCAGTGCATCTCTCATCTGTAAATGTAAAAGTGGCGTCTTTTTGACAGTTTGCATAAGTTGTACAAAAACAAAATGCATGTTATTTTTATTGAAGTTGTTCTTATTGTAGCGAAAAGGTTACCTTATTAGTTTTATCATGAACTACTACCTACCCCCAATAAACGTCTCTTCCCAATATTTTTTTTTTTCAAACACACTGACCAAATACCACGCCTCCTTAGAATTTTTATGCTATTCGCATTAGATTTTTTACCCCTTTTTATCCTTTTTTGGGCCTAAATGTTTAAAAAGTAAAACAAGTCGTCGAAATTTGTTTTCTTAGGAGTGTAATTATTGTTCTTATTCCCCTAAAATTCAGAATGTGAAAAAAGTTGCAGACACCTGGCCATTTGTGTGTGTGTGTGTGTGTGTGTCTGTATGACGAAATAAAATACTCACATCTACTAACGTTTGTAAATTCATCTCCACAAATAAGGCTTTCATTTTCAATGGTTTCGTAGATTCCATCATCATTAAAAGTATATTCTTTTGAATATTTACTGGGAATGTGTACCAGGGAGAGCTATACAAAGCAAAATGAAGTTTGTCATTCTGGAAAAAAGAATTTTGAGTCGATTTTAAAGCTTAATTCTGTCATTTTGTCTGCAGCTGAATTCTGTAACTTATTATTACGACAATCGTAGCATCAAACTATTTATTTATTTATTTATTTATTTATTTATTTATTTATTTATTTTGACAATACAATACAACAAGAATATATCTTATATTACAGTATTGGTTAGAAATTTGGCAGAAGCACACAAATTTACAATTTTTAGAAATATAAAAAAAAAAAAAAAAATACAAAACAAAAAAAAAAAAATTAAGGGCATGAAAGTTTATAAAAACAATTAATAAAAAAAAATAAAAATGAAATTTTACAATGTATTTATCTTAAAAACGTCTAATATATATATACATACATACATCAAGAAAAATGTTTGAATACTGCAGATTTGAAATGCCTTGCATTGCTCAATATTTGTATTTGAGGTGGTAGTTGACTCCAGAGGCGGATCGAATTTATGAAGAAATGTTGCTCAGATATCGCTTTGTTGTATTTTATACTATTTATTTTGCAGCCTCTGTTTGATCTGGAGAATATCAGTTTTTCATAAAGATACGCTGGTTGATGGTTGTTTATGATTTTGTGTAGACATATCAGCACGCGACACTTCAATAAGTTGTCACAAGTAACATTAAACAATCGCTTAGCGAACTGTGATATGCTGTCATATCGCCTTACGCCATATACATATCTTGCAATATTATTATACGTTGTATTGAGCCTTCTTCTACTTCCAGCATCACAGCTCGCAAACAACTCACATCCGTACATTAACGTTGGTAACAGGTAACTTTTAGCTAGCAGCAGTCGAATATGCGTAGGCGTATATGTCTGTGACACCCAGAGGTTTCTCAGCATAGAAAAAGCTTTGCCACAATTAGCTTTGATGTGATCCTTCCAGCTTAAATCCTTATTAAAAACAACCCCAAGATTTTTTACGGTATCCACGACATTAATAATTACGTTGTTAATATGTATTGGTGGTAGGCTTATGTTAAAATTGTTAGGTTTTGCAATTATTAAGGCGACTGATTTTGCCGGGTTTAAGCTTAAACCATTTGCAGATGCCCATGAATGAACCTTGTTTAGGTCGTAATTAATTAGGTTTATACAATCTGCTACATCAGAAATCTTGCAACTCAAAAATAATTGGACATCGTCAGCATACATTTGCAATTTACAATGTTCTATTTGCATTGGAAGGTCGTTTGCATATATAGAGTATAGTAGTGGCCCAAGAATCGAACCCTGCGGCACACCTCTTGGCATATGGCAACTTCTTGAAGTATTGTCATAATAAGATACACTTTGGCTCCGATCAGTTAAATACGATGAAAGTAGTTTTATTGAAGTTGCAGAGAAATTAAACATGTATTTTAATTTATAGCATAAAATGGAATGATGGACAGTGTCAAACGCCTTAGAATGATCAAGAAGTATCAGGAATGACATCATATGGCGGTTATCAATTTGGCATCTTATTTCCTCAGACACATCGATTAGAGAGGTAATGCAACTATGTCTTTTCCTAAAGCCAGATTGCCGTTGACTTAATAATGAATTCTGAAACATGTAACGATTTATCTGCGAGTGTAATAGCTTTTCAAAGACCTTTGATAAAAATGGAAGAATCGCAATTGGTCTAAAAGATTTATCAGGTTTTTGTAGCGGTATAACTTTTGCCTGCTTCCACAATGTAGGAAAAGTTGACGTTGTAACAATTGTATTGAGCAGATGGACGAATGAAACAAGCGTGTATGGTAGTGTCAGTTTTAGAAATTTTGGATGTAAGCCATCATAACCCACAGCGTTCGATTTAATTTGAAGAAATGACTCAAGTACATCTTCTCTTGTAAATCGAATAAAATTAAATTCATTATTTCCACGCCGATTTTGGTCAATATTGTTATAAAAACTGGTATTTACTTGTGGCATTGGGATACTTGCAAACTGGTGGTTAATATGATTCACATCAATTGGGTATGTATTTTCATTATTTTTGTTTACTAAGCCCATTTTGCGAATTTCCGCCCATTTTCTTCCTGAGTCAACTGATGCTTGGAATTTGTGTTGATAAAACAATACCTTAGCCATTCTTATTTTCCTGTTGACATTTGTTCTCGCAGTTTTAAAAATATTAAAGAGCTCTGGCGTCTTAAAGCGTTTCCACCTTTCATAGGCCCGATTTCTAGAATCAATTAGTAGTTTTATCTCATTGTTAAACCAAGGGTTATTGTTTCGAGTAACTTTTAATTTGAGAGGCACGTATTTATTTAAAAGATAATTAAGGTTCTGTTGTAAGAAAGATAACTGTTCATCAACAGTAGCCAGGTAAAAAATATAATTCCAGTTTACGTTTGATATTTCTGCGGCAAGAGATTGATAGTCTATATTTTGAAAATCTCTGTATTGCAGTCTTTGCGCTTTAATTTCATTAGACTGTTTAAAATTATATATGATAAATAATAAATCATGTCGTGAAAATAAAGATGCAGATAGCTGGTCAAATTGCAGAAGCTTATGTTTGTTATTTACAAAACAAAGATCTAGCAAAGTACTAGAAGTGGACGTGAAATGAGTTGGGAATATGTTGTTGACTAGAATCATCCCAATAGAGTTCATATCGTCTTCCAAATGATTGTCTTCAAGTATATTTGAGTTAAAATCACCAGTTAATACAACATTATCATACCCAATAGTGTGATTACCTATTAATTCTATCATGTAATCCATATTAATATTCCTATTGGGTCTATATATAGCTCCTACTAAAAGTTTTTCCGTCTTGTTACAAATTTCAACCAATATATACTCAATGTTGCTCTCTTCGGCATTTTTAGCTTTTTCTCTAGATATGATATTAGATTTTACGTATATGGCCACACCACCTGCATTAGTGGGTCTGTCAGAGCGATAGAGACGATACCCGTTTAATTTGTAGATGCGACTATCAATTTCTGGGTGAAACCATGTCTCTGAAATGCATATAATGTCTATATTAGAATTCTCAAAAATAAATCGAAATTCGTCCAATTTGTTGTTTAAGCTCTGCGCGTTTATGTGACATATCTTGAGTTCCAGAGTATTTTTAGTAAGAACTCTGAGCATAGTGCTTAAGTTTTCTCTGGAGTTACCCCTCGTACTACAAAAATTTGACATCATTAATTTTATAAATTAGTTTTGCAATGCAAGCGTACACAACATTTCTACTAAACAAAATGTATTTTTCATAAAAAACAGTAATAAAAATAACGTAGGTATGTATATTGTTAGTAATAGTTTTAAAACTTTTTGACAATTTGAAGTTGTAACTAACTAGTTTTAGAAATAATTTAAGTTGCAAAAATAAACATCTATGTAGTATTTGGCACTCCATAATCAGGAAGAAAAAACTGATTCAAGGCATGAATTTCATCCACTCGCATTGGTTCATCATTTTCATTCTTTTTGACATAGACAATGCCACGGTACGTGAACGCTGCAGACACAGTCTTTTCCTTTTTAAGCTTATGTGCACGTAGAAAAATTTGATGATTTTCGGGTGTGAGGTTCTCGTTAATATAGAAAGGGGTTGAGCTGTCAAAACCGAGTAAATTCAGCCGAAGGCAGTCTTTTTTTACCCTGATATAACTTTTTATAGTTTTATATACATAGTTTCTATCATATGGTGTGTTAAATTTAATTATAATTGCCGCATCTGTTTTATTTAAGTCTTGTTTTTTATTTAGGTAAGCATTGTTTTTATTTATTTGAACACGGAAAATTTCTTTAATGTTAGGGGGACTAATACTTATGGTTTCACATATTTGTCGATATATATCAAACAAGTTTTCATTGCTTATTTGTGGAATTCCAATAACACGTAAATCATGAGCCACTATTGAATTTTCTTGTTTTCGTACAAATTTCTTTAAATACATAATTTCATTTTTCAGTTCGGCATTTTCATTTTTTTGTGCTATAATTGTATCCATTGGTGTGTCCTTTACTTCATGCACTAATTTTTCAAGAGTTGATACTCTTTCCGATAAATTACTTAATTCACTCATTGAGACGTTTAATCTTTTATCAATCTCACTTAAGAGATGTTGTTCATATTTTTGAAACATTGATTGAATATTTGCGTTTATTTGTTCACTCAATTTTTCAAACCGCTTATCCATAACTTGCATTAACTTCAACGGAGAATTAAGGCCGTGTCAGATAAAACTTTGTTGCTTTGCGTGACGTTTATAACTTTGAAAGAAAAGCGTAAAACAAAAAGTGTATGTCACAATAAATACTTTGACAAGACCCGCGCATTTTTTGTTTATCAATAAAATATTGAATATATAAAATATTTTATATATGTACTTATTTGTAGTTTTGTTTATTATGTATTTCAAAAGAATTTATTAATTAAATTTATAAAATTTATTTATTTATTTGGAATTTTTTTTTTTTGATTTCTGTTGACGCCAAGAGAAAATAAAAGAAAATGAAAGCAGCTAATTGTCAAAGCATGCAAAAAGATGAAAGATGCCCAACTTTTTGCTTTGCTTTGCGTCAAATAAAATTTATGTGACAAGTGCCATACAAACATGTACATTTATCTTAAATGTCAAAGCGTGTATGTAACGCAACGCGAAGCAAAAGTTTTATCTGACACGGCCTTTAGTATTCAATAGATAAAGAGACTCATGTTCTGTACAACGACGCCTTTCTGGTGTGTTTTCAGAAAGAGAAGTTTGCATTTCTCTTACGCGATTGTGTGAGGGCAAGTTTGTTTTTTTCATTGCAGTTAGGACCTGCTTGTTTTGTTGTTGCTTATTAATTTTTTTACTTTGACTCCTGAGTTTATATTTATACATTGAGTGGAGCCTTTGTTTTATTTATTTTGCGATTATTTGTTAAATTTTTGTTAAGTTAATTAGTCAACAACCGTTATACAAATTCCTGCACACAAGCGCGACCAAATGAATAATTTAGTTTTGTTATTTTCAGTTTAGTGTTCTTATTTTAAACAGCAGACAGAACAGCAGACAGAACAAAAACACATCTGCACACTTCAATAGAGATGTTTTATTGAATTTGTTACCAAATAAAAAATTGTTAATGGTATTTGCTGTCGACTAAAATCAGCTGTTTCTATTATGTTAACGAGAAACATTTATTAATTATATATTTAATCAGTAAAGTATATTTTCTGTTAAAATGTAAGCAAACAATTGAAGAAAAAACAATAAAAACACAATTTATGTTATTAAAAATTAAATGGTATTTAAAGAACTTAAAAAATTTAATTTTACTATCGGAACTTTTTTTTATATAATTATTTTTTTTTTAATTTTAATGGGATCAAGTTCTTTCTGTATTATAATAATATAAATAGAACTTCAGCCCGATCAAATTAATACAAAATAAGAACTTAAACATTTTAATCCAAACGAACGCTAAAATACAGCTGCCACAGTTGTCTTTTATATTTCGGGATTAGAGAACAAAAAGAAATATTTTTATCAAAAATCACTTTTATTGTTTTGAAAAATATTCTCCATGAATATTTGCACACTTTTCATGTGTATGAACCGATTGTCGAAGCACTTTTGCTCCTCTGATTGAGGTATCTCCAAAACATGCACTCGGAATGCAGCAACCGCTTCTTCAGGTATGGAAAAGCGTTGACCTTTCAGTTTATTTTTTACGTATGGGAATAAAAAGAAGTCATTCAGTGCCAAGTCAGGACCATCCGGTGGATGACTCAGCAATTCGATGCTTTGGGTACTCAAATATCCAATTGTTTGAGCCGATGTGTGAGAGCTCGCATTGTCGTGTGGCGAAGAGTGATCTGTCTTCGACGGTTGGTTTGCATGATTTCTTAGAAAACAACTGGTAAACAAATCATTGTGTGTCACTCAAAACTGACAGTCTTGCGTTGTTCTACTGGTACGGTAGCGAGATATTCAGTTTTTGTTGGATCTTGATCATCGTAAAACACTCATATAGCCGACTGCTGTTTACTTTCGGGCTCATATGCGTATATCCACGAATTATCGCCCATCACGATGTCGCGATGGCGTTTTTTGAAGCACCGCGATCGTATGTTTTGAGCATTTCTTTCAACCAATCGACACGAGCCTTTTTTTAAGCGTTTGATATATTGTGTGGGATCCAACGCGAACAAAATTTTTTTGCAGTCAAGTGCTTATGTAATATTGAATGTATACTGGTCCCACTAATGCCTATAAAGGTTGTCTCAATCTCACGATAGTTGACATGACGATCTTGCAATATGAGCTCGTACACACCATCCATGGTTTTCGGAACAGCAGCTGAATTTGGGAACTTTCGCGAAATTCGTCTTGGAGTGAACTACGACCTCCATTGAATTCACCATACCATATTTAATCATCAAAAATTAAGTTTATTTATAAAAAATAATCGCTCAAAAATGTTCACGATTTAAATCCATTTTTGGACCGAGATGAATCTTTTAAATTACTTTAAAGAACACAAATAGCGCTCACATGTCAAAACGTTCCGAGTACGTATAACCTCAAAAATGTTCAACTTTACGATAGAACGGTCAGTTGCCATATTGCAGCAACACTAGTGTTGCCAAATCTCGAAACATAAAAGGCGACCCGCAGAATTTCACAATCGTTAATGCGAGCGATAAAATGTGTACAAAAAGGTTACGATTATCGGACTAGTAAAAAATACAGAATGTTCGCTACGGTAGTAATATTTTAAAATATACTTGAAAATATATAATATTTCATTTCCAACTTACACTTGCTGTTACCAGAGTGGCGTGCCAGTAATATAACCACATTAAAACTAACATACCAGAGACATACATTGCAAGAAAAAAGTAATCGATAGCAGAAGAGTTCTGAAATTAAAGAGGCACATCTGTAAAAGTTCTTCTTTTACAAATAAAGCAGTCCAATCATGAATATTCTCACAAACAGTTGCTCTCAAAACTTTACATGGCGTACTGAGCAGTTTCCTGAATGTTTGGGGTGCGAAACAAGTGTCAGTACAGTCCAACCTAAATTAGAGCGTCAAGCGTTTTTTTTTTTTTTTGTCGTCTCTAAATAACAGATTTTCATACAAAGTGGCTGGCATAGACAGCCCAAATACGCTTTAAGAAATAATTTAGGCCGAATTGTAAAGGCATGAGCGACAGTTCATGATTGGACTGAATGAATAATGTATTTTAACTTACACCTTCTGCAATGGCATAAAATAGAAAACACATTAAAACCGAATATATGACAAAATCTATAAATACTGGTATTTTGATCACGCACTCCAACTCCTTGGTAAACCTTTAAAGGAAATAAAACAAAATATATATTATCACATAAAATTAAAAAATATATATTCTTATAAAGAATGTGGGCTCAATTGTGAGTTAAAAAAAATGAGCAGCATGTACGCGTGCGTATTTCTTTGCTCACTCATGAGCGCAAACCAAAGCCAGTGATGATGCTGATCTTCTCAAAAAATAATTACCATCTTAGTTTAGCCTGTTCGCGTATAAAAAATCCACACATTTTTGTATGCCAGTACTGCAGTTCGTTTTCGGGTAACAATTGAAATTCTTCGTAGTTTTTATTGAGTGAAATTTTCGTCAGCTGTTTTTTTTTTTATAGATTTAAAAATTTAAAAGATTTATTTTCATAAAAAAAAAATTTATTGAACTCACATCATAATCCTTTAATCGTTTGTTTATAATGTCATATTTTAAGACTATATACTTCATTAGAGCGGTGACAAATGTGTGCCAGCAGGGCAATGTGGTAATAGTCAAGCTCACGGCAAATATTGAGCCACAATAATAAACTATAAAATTATCAGACACTTCTCCAAAAGGGAGTATTTGAAATATTAATATGGGCTTGATGGTGCCATTGAGGACCTGTAATTATAATAAATCGGAAGGATATTGGCAACATTTGGTTTCAACAGGACTAGGCTACGTGCCACACAGCCAAAGCTACATTCGATGTTTGGCGCCGTTTTCAAAAAAAAAAGTTATTTTTAAGAAGTACAATTTTTATTTTTCAAAAATTATGCGGCTATATTTAAGAATACTTCTTGGAATACATTTGCTTTAAGAACGTACCAAATTTTTTAAATAATAATTCATTTCAAAAGAACCTGTATTTATTAAGAACAAGTTGTATTAAGCTTTTTTCGGGGTTCTCATTTTAATTGGACTCACTTACCTGCGGCATATTGAAAACACTTTCGGGCTTTGTAATTGTATGATAAAATGCATCCATGATACAGATAAGACCAGCCATCAGAGTAGGTCCGTACATGATACCCAATATCATACGAATATATTTAACAGATTCATTCAACATCTGTTCTTCCTCCGCATCGGTGATGCGCAACAGTTCCGTAATGTCCTCATGCAGAAATTTAACCATACGAACTACTCCTGCATATATAAAACGACATTATTACTAACACTGACAACTTGCGTGGAACGCTTTTGGATAAATTCAGATTTGTTTGGATTTTTCGGGAGTACATTTGGAACAGACCAGACTGTAATGTTTCAATATAGGTTAGATTAGGTTAGGTTAGGTTGATTGGAGAGGTTTGCTTGCCCAGGTCTTGCGACATACCGGTATAGGCGTAGAGAATTAAATGCGAATTTGATGGAAAAAATTATAACTTTGTAAAAGCAAATGGAGATATTTTTTAATATTTGAATTTCTATATTCAATTGAATTTGTTTAATTAATTCTTTTTCATGTACTTTCAATTTCAATAATTTTTTTTTATTCTTTGTAGTTATTGAGGGATCACAGCTAATGTATAAAGTGTTTATTTTTTCTGTGCCAAAAATTTTAAATTTTGATTTAACTCCCTCTAAAGGTATGTTTCCATTACAAGTTGAATTACCCGCTTCGCTCTCTCAATTATATTAAGGAATTGCACTGTTTACACGACTCGTCTATGTGCTTCGATTTGACTTTTGTTTTTAATAAGCCAACATGAATTTTCCAGTTGTCGCAAAAAAGCCCCATGCACATGGAAATGTCTTTGGTGTTGGCATTGCACGGCATCAAAAACAACCCAGAACTTAACTTTTATTTTTATGGGACAATTACGTTGTTTTTGTTTTTTATTTATTTATTTTTTGTTTGCAATACACTAAAGCCCCGACTTGCGTCGTTTCGATTTGCGTCGCTTTTTAAAACTGGAAAAATTCGATTTGCGTCGTTGCGATTTCAAGTTGCGTCGTTTTGACCCCGATTTGCGTCGATTCGATTTGCATCGTTTTGATTTCGATTTGCGTCGCTAAACCCGATTACATTTTTTACTGCATCATTGTGGATTACCATTTTTAGCATTTGTAGTGTAGTATATATTTAGCATCTTGAACTCATTAGTTTTTACAACTTCTGGCAACAACAATCGTCACCTGTACGTTAAGAAATTTTCAGATTGCGTGAAAAAAGGGGAATCCCCTTTTCTTGTTTATATAAGTAGTGCCTGGTTAGCAGCTGTCTGGTTATGGTAACAATTTAGTGTGTGATTCACCAGAATATGCCTTAAGAACGTAAAACATGAGTAATTTTTATGTTTTTTTTTTCTTAATTTATGGTTTTGTTATTTCTTTATAATATATATAAAAAATTTTTTAAGTAAATTAAATAAATAAAAACGTACTCATATTAGTATTTTTTATCAAAAATACAACATTTTTTGCTTTGTTTTAAATATTTTCCCCAACAAATTAAACTTCAGTGCATTTATATAGAAAAAAGTGATTCGATTTGCGTCGTTTCGATTTGCGTCGCGTTTCTCCGGTCCCCATTAACGACGCAAGTCGGGGCTCTAGTGTATATGATTTTAACAGATAGTGCAGATAAAATTGCGATAAAAATTAGAGAAGACAGGAATTTTTCGTGCTTCGCATGTAGCTTCAATATGAAGCAACTTCATTCGCTTTTAAATTTTTGTATGGCGAAGCACGTTGCTTCGCTGCTGATTGGGGTTTTAGGCACAAATAGAGAGCGAAGCACATGTCTTGGAAACATGCTATTACATTATGTACTTACGTTTCCTCTGAACGTATGCATTGGCTGTAGCAATAAACGTGGTTAATAACGTACAAGTTATTGAGCAGCAGGTGGCAGCATCAACAATGTTGCCAAGTCCATTCGACAGTTTAATCAACTGTAATAACAAACAAGCATATTATCAAGAAAACCTCGGTCCTTTTACCGATTTATTTATTTAAAGCAAAAATAATTTTCTGTACTTTAACTTACATTCAAACTGGTAAACACAGCAAATAAAGTAAGAAAAATTGTTCCTTTTATGAAATGAAAACATTTGTAGCGCTGTTGGGGCGATATGATGTAACCGAAAATTCGCATGCCATTCAAATGAAAACCGATTAAAACATTTGCAAAGACTTCTTCGGGCACTTCTTCTGTATCTGCCAATGAAACCATGACTCTAAAAAAACAACTTTAAGACACTTTCGTTGTCGACTTTTCTTACAAGCATTCAAAGGACAAATGAAAAGCAGTTTCGTATGGCCAGCAACGCAAAAATATTTAACTGATTCTCACAGCGCAATTAAAATAACATTTACAGCAATTACACAATTGTAATTTGTGTTAAATATTTTAGCAATTTGATTTGTTTATTTGCATATTTAGAATTGTCATCGACAATTATTTTAACACTTGAATTTAATTTGGTTTTATTGTTTTTCTTGGTGATTTTTCTTTATGCTTCTTCATTGAGCACCACAGGTTCACCATCAAGTTTTTTTATTGTCGGCAGTCGTCGTATGCACTCAGCCCGCCAGCTGGCCTCGTCTAGACCATCAGCAATGGGATTTCCTACAACCACCAGATCCTCTAGAGACTCCAGCTCTTGCAGGCGATTAAATTCGGTCCAATCTTTTATAAGATTATTACTTATGTATAGAACTTTTAAGTTACGCAAAGTCGAAAGTCCTTTTATTTTTTCGATAAGATTATAACTTATCCAAAGCTCCTGGAGTGTATCAGCAATGGCTTCCTTAAATGAGTAAGAAACGATAAAAAGTTCAATAAGAAGAACATATGAACAAATAAATAATTATCCATTTATGTTCTAAAAAAAAACGTGACCACTACTTTTTGGTTCAGCTTCATTTGAGCATATACATATGTGCATATAAACAATTGTTAATAATTTTATCGGACTCTCTAGTTCGATTGAGAAACAAATTTTAAAAATGTCGATCACTCCAATTTTATCACACAAAAAAATCTTTCCCATTTTTGAGGAATTAAAAATCGAACTAGAAAGCTTGATAAAATTATTAACAATTGTAAATCATATAGTGCACTATAAAATTAAATTACATGCATATAAACAGCTAAAAAATGCATAGCTATAAATATGTATCCAAAAGTAACCACGAAAAGAAAACAGGTGCAAAAGCACGTAAGAACATTAGATTACACAAGATCATATTTTAAGGTTAAGTTTATTCAATGAGCAAATACAAAATTCAACCCAAATTTGCTTTAACTATACTATTATCTCATTGAGCAATTATAACCTTAAAATATGTTCAAATGAAATTTCATGTTTTTTACGTTTTTTTTTTACATTTCATGTGAATGTATATAATATATATGCATATATTTACCAAAAAAAAAAAAAAAGATTTAACAAGAAAGTACTGGTCACATTGTTTGTGCAAAAAATAACAAATTTTAGTTCATTTGAATGCAGCCGTATCCTTAAAGGCATTGTTAAGACACTGTCGCATCGTGTTTACATTTCATGTGAATGAATATAATTGATATGTATGTATTTGCAAAAAAAAAAATTTAACAAGAAAGTAGTGGTCACGTTTTTTAAGCAAAAATTAGCTAATTTCAGCTCATATGTAACCATGACTTTGAAAATATTTTTCTTAAGGCACCACACGTTTGAATAAATATTTGACAATTTTTGGTCAAAAAACGTGACCACTACTTTCTTGTTGGTTTTCTTTTTTGGGCGAATACATGCATATAAACAGCTAAAATTACATATGAATACGACATCAACAAATGCCAAAGGAAAATACGGAGCAGGAAGAAACGTTAACATATAACATTACATAAGCACATATTTTAAGGTTATGTTTGCTCAACGAGCAAATACAAAATTTACAGCGGGCAATTATTTCATCTTGCAAATACTTGGCCAGGGCAAATACAAGTTTATTCTTATAATAGCCCATTTACATCAAAACGAAATTTGTTAGTTTTCTATTAAAATGTATCTTGAACTCTGTATCGGCTACACTGCTATTTCCTGACATTTATCAAGTCTTTTCTTGTAAAATGCCCCTGAAGATGTTTGAATAAAACAAATGAAACGTCGGGAAATGATCTAAAAAATAAAGTTTTGTTTCATCTGAGCATAAAAGCCCGAAGGTAATCCCGTTTTCAAATGATGCATTTATGTTACAAAACAATTTTTGTACAAAGTTGAAGCAAAATGTAAAAAGTCAAAAAACGGGCTATAAATGCTGAATTCGCCGGCTGAGCACATATAACCTCAAAATATGCCATAGTTCTTTTTTTCTTCTTTTTGTTGTTGTATCCATGTTAATGTATAATTGTTTGTATGCATGCTTTTGCCCAAAATAAGGTGCAACAAGTAAGTAGTGGTCACGTTTCTTGGGCAAAAGTAGGCAAATATTTGTGTAGCCTTATGGCGGAATTGGAAATCATTTAACTATTATCAAAACTTTGAATCTATAAAACTTAACTTACCAATCCCGATATTTGTTTTATATAATTTCTAGCCAAAGACAGTACTCTCAAGTTTCTCATGCCATTTAAACCAAAAATTTTCTCAATCATGTTGGTGGACAGGCTTAAACGTCTAAATTACAATACTTGGAAAAGGTTTCTTTCTACATTAAAATTGTCTCAAAACGGCAACTTACTCGCAGTTTGCCAGCGTGCCCAAAGTATTATCCATTTTTTCTATGGGTGGCCATTGGAATTGTAATTCAATAGCCGTAGACTGCACTGCGCTCTGGTGCTCACGTTCTTCCCAACGTTTGAGAGCTTCTTTGATGGTCGTAGCTTTGGACATTTTACAAAATAAATCCGAGTGAGTAACAAACCTTTGAAATCTATTTGGAAATATAAACGTTGTCAATGGTAACCGTTATAAACATAATAAAATAATCGAAAATTAGTTTAAATATTATTTGCTATAAGAGCCAATTGACAATTAATACTGGTAAGGTTTCTTTCTTAAGGCCTAGAATAATACAAAATAGATAAATTTTGTCAAGGTTGTTTACAAAATCGTTGAACAAGTTTGAAATTTTGTTTTATAAAAACTTACAACAAACAAAGCAGCCATATAATTCCCGCATTAAGAGAAGTATACGATAAATTTTGTAAAAAAATAGACGGTTACCAAAACATATAAAAATGATCATGCTTGCTACCGTACTCGAAATGTACGAGTTTGTAACTCTAGAAAGTGCAATACATATTCGAATTGTTGTTCGTTTAGTCTGTGTAAAACTTTCGAATAATTCGAGAATCATAAACACGATTCTATTGCAAATGTCGCGAAAATGATTTTTGATTGAAAATTCGCTTTTTTCTGATCGCACTCTAGTTTGAAAATTATTACTTTGTGCTTGACATTTCTTGACGGTGAAAACAACAAATAGTTATTAAGTCTATTCGACTCTTCTTTAGTTTAATATTATTTTATTTTTTCGAGCTTTGGGTATCTTTTATTTATTAAATTTCGTTCTCCTTCGGATAGTTTCTTCAGGGCAATAATGTAATATTTAAAAACAATTTTTCCAACATTATTTTTTTCCCCACAACAAAAATAACAACAAACAGTTGTTTATACTTTTAATAAATTCTTTTTATTAAATAACTCAACGAGTTCATTAACATGGTCGAAAATTAAATTTATTTTTTTACATCAGAGTTTGTATAAAAGAAAAGAAGAAAGAATAATAAAGTTGTGTTTTTTTTGCAAATTAAAAGTATTCCCGTATAAACTAATGTTAGGCCCCCCATAAGATTGTAATAACAGCAATTAACGTCTGTCAGCTGTGCCGCTGCCTCGCTTGCCAGAATACAAGTGCTTGGGCATTTTGGTACCAATAAAACGATCAGCTTCACCCTTGAGACACAAACGTCCAACCTTTTTAGCAATATCTTTCTTGGCCATAATTTGAGCCTTCTTTTTCATGGCGGTGTTCTTAATGCCCATTGTATCACGGGCCGGTTTACGTTTCAGTGGCTGGCCAGTCTTCTTAACAACAGCTGATGATTCTTTGTCCAACAGTGGCTTCTTGAGGGTGGTCTTTTTGGAGCCCACAGCGATTTGACCACGTCTTAAATCCACCACAGATTTGGTAAAGTTGGCATTGGAAGAACCAGACATATCGACACCAAGATTTTCCATTGTTTCCACCAATTTGTTAACAGAACGATCACGCACTTTGGGCTGTTTGTTTCTGGGTATGATGGGTTTGTTTTTGCGTGGCTGTAAGCGTTTATCGTCACGCAACATGAAACGTTTTTCGCGAATTTTCTTCGCCATTTCACGTATCTCTTTGAGGGTTTCATCCATGGACATGTCGGGCACATCATAGACACCACCTTCCTCACGTATGCCCTCGGCTCTTTCAAGCTCTTCCAGTTTCTCAAAGATATCGGGATCAATGTAGTCGGCAATATTTTTGCCTTCCCAGAATTCAGGTATAACATCGTAACGTTCTTCTTCGGCAATTTCGGTGTAATGCTTTTTCAAATCCAAAGTGTAATCATCACCCATTTCCTCTTCGATATCCTTTTCTAACTTACGTTTACGTTCAGCCTTGGCAGCATTCTTTTCCAATCTGGCCAACGCTTGTTCGGGTATGCAAGGAGCTCTCACCTTGTCATCTCGGGGCGCTGGCATTGCCACATGCAAACGATTGAGTATATTGTCAACCTTCTTTGTGCGCATTTTCTGATCAACACGATAGGAAAGTAAACGTTCACAGGCTTCCATTTTGACCTCCATAACACCTGTTTCTTGCACTGTGGACATTAACATGACCGGCACGGATTTATCCTCTTGCAATTTTTCAATCAATTGTCTCTTCTCAGCGGGCAAATCTTCCAAACCCATGATATCGATTTTGTTGATGGCCAAAATCAGAGGTTTGTTGGTGAAAAGTGGTTTGATACTTTCAAACAATTTTATTTGCTCTTCTAAAGAGTGACCACACTGCTCTGATATGTCCATGAAGTATAAAACACAGGCACGTAAATGAGCCAATGCTGTAATGGCCTGCATTTCAATGACATTGCGCTCTTCCAAAGGATGATCCAAAATGCCGGGGGTATCGATGACCTGAAAGGTAGAAAATTTTAAATTAAACTTACATCGAAAAGTTCAGTGACATTTTAAGAGAATTTCAGAAAATCGTTCAAGGAATAATGTACGCTATTTTGTTTGTTTTAGAATATTTTGAGTTCAGTTAATTAATTTTTATTATTCCAACTTTTTCTCTTATATAATTATTTTATATTAATTTTATCGGGTTTAAGTTCTTTCAATATTTATTTTTGTGATGGATATTAATTAATTAGGTGGCTGAGTGACATGAAACATGAGCCCCTGCTGACGAGAAGTGTGGCGGCTTCGAAACAGATAGTTATTCACCCTGCTAAATGTCTTTGATGTTTTCTTTGTTTCATTTGATTAATATCAATCACGAAAAATGATATAGAAAGAACTTAAGCCCGATAAACTTAATACAAAATAATTATATTTTTAGTTCTTGAGATTTTTAGCACTTATCAGTGTCTGTCCATATTGAGAAACATTTGCTGCAGAAACATCGAGTCTGTGTTACATGTACATGAAGCTTTTGTTGAGTATCTCATTCATTAAAATTCTAAAATGGTTAAAGAGAAGTTTAGCTGTATGGGCTAGAATGCAGTTTCAAAAGAAAAATATAACTTTTTGAAGCAAATATTTCACAGTATGGACGAGCACTAAGGGATATAAAAATTTTATTAAGCCCGGTTTACAGATTCATACTTTGAGTATAATTAAAACTTCCTATCAAAAATCGGTGCCATTGATTTGCAATTAGTGCAATAATTTTAGACGATAATTAAGCATGTACCATTTAATATGCATATTTAATAATCAACTCAAATTATTTAGTTTCTAACGGCATAGTGCTTTTTTGAAATTATGACAATATTGTACATAAAACGAATAATTAAACAATTTTTGCGGCTCCTTGAAAGATGATCAATATAAAAAAATTTATTACTAACCTGCCATCTCAAATACTTGTAATCCGTGTGACCAACATATAGAGATTTTGTGGTGAAAGCATAAGGTTGAACCTCTACATCTGCTCTAGTGATTTTATTAATAAACGAGGATTTGCCAACATTCGGGAAACCGCAAATAATGATGGTACGCGAATAGGGATCTATAGTTGGCAAACGGGACAAATGCTGGCGTACTTGTTCCAAATATGTTAAATTTGATGCCTGCCTCTTCATGATGGTGGCCATGCGACCCAAAGCAGCTTTTTTAAGTTGTTTACAACGATACAAAGAGTCACCATACTTCAGTAGACGCACATAGTCCTTAGCCACACTAAAACATTAGTAATAATATATGTATGTATCAAAGTATCAAATAAAAACCGTTTATTTTCCACTTACTTGTCAATTAAATGACGGGCGGTATTCAGCTGGCCCAAAGCTAATTTGTAGTGATCTTTATCGTACAAAACATTCATTAAGTCGGCATAGAAGGGATGCACATCATCCAATTTGGGAAAATCCTGTATGATTTGTGACAAACGGTCGTGAAAATTTTGTTGTGTATATTTCACTTTGCGCGTGTAAAATGCTCGAATACGAGAAATCTTGTAACCCTTGTGTACAACTGTGGGAGTTTTACGTTGGGTCTTCGACAGCATAATGTCGATAAAGTCCTGTAAAGAATCATGACGAAATGTTTCAAAATTACTTATTAATATTAACAAAAATGAAATTTAGTTTATTTGTAAACAAAACATATGAGGTTATGTTATCTTGGAGCCTCTCTCCACGAAGAGACACCATTTGTTTGGAGTTTTGTTTTCGATAATATATGAACTTACCTTTGCTGGCGGAACCACCATAATTTTCTTAAAATTATACAAACTCATTTTGTAAAATTATTTTTTTTCTTTAAAATTCACTTAATATTGAAAGTAAAGAAAAATTAAAGGGTATTTATTTTGCACAACAACCACGAGGCAATGCAAAACCCAAAAAGAAAGGTGCTACCGGACTTTAGAATGTAAATTAAAAAACAGATGTCAACAGAGATGCCAGCTTGTTTAGCATATGGGATGCCATTTTTATTACATGGAACAGAACTGCCAGCTTTAAGTTTTTTGTGTAGAGCTGTTAAGAATTTTAGAATTTAAAATGCTTGCTAGAAATCAATTAAGTAAATAAAATTAATTCAGTTAAATAAACAATTTAAGTTGAATTACATTGTATTGAAATAATCAAACATAGATTTTCAAGTAGAAAAATTTGAATAATAAGAACTAATAACAAAAACTAGCAGGAAATATTAACCAAAAACCAAAGTAGATAATTTGCAAAATATTGTGGCTTTGAATTTTTAAAAGGCAATTTACTGAAAAATAACATAATAAATTAAAGAAAATAATATAATAAGTAAAAGAAAAGAAGAACAAAAAATAAACGTTGATAACTTGCAAAATATTGTGACTGTAAATTTTTAAAAGCCAATTTACTGAAAAAAATTGTATATTAAATTAAAGAAAGGTTTTCTTTAACTTACGACAATATTGAGAAATAAATATAGATTGCAGATATAAAATCAATTCACGTGAAAATTTTTTGGAACTTTACTATAATAGATTTCGTTTGTGAATTCTGAACCAGACTCTAAATCAATTTCTTTATATTATTGCCTATAGTTAAATAAATTAAAAGATAAGGAATAAAATTGCAACATGAAATTTTATTGATTGGACCTGTTCTGCAAAGCGCATGCTTTCAAATCACATAATTTTGAAACCAAAAATAAGCAGAACTTAAATAAAATAACATTTTATATTTCTAGTGAAGTCTAGACTAGCATTTTAATCGAATTAGCTTTAAAAAAGCACATAAAATGTATTCATAAAGTCAGGTTTTAATGCAGTTTGTTTTTAGAAATCACTTGATCTCAAGCAAAGGGATTTTCAGAACAAAACCTTGTATTGTAATATTATTTATTAAACATCCAATTTGCTAATAATCAAACTAATAACAATCATGTGAATAGGTCATAGTATTAAATTTCTTTAAATGTTAAATTCCTTGCGCATTTCAGTTTTCTATTCCATCTTTTTTTTAAATTTTTTTCCATCTGCCAGTTTTAGAATTCAATTTCTAGCAAAACTTCATATTTATGCTACTTTGAAATAAATTTTGATTATCAAATACTAGAATATTCTTTTATTACTTTCACAAGACGTCCATATTTCACATATAAAAGCCAGTTTACGTTCACATTTCACTGTTTTCCAACTTCGATTTAAAGTCAAGGCCACACAACTTGCATTATTGAAGTCTGCTCTATAAAAAACAAAAAAATTATTCATTGTAAAACAACGTAAATTTTTCACAAACTCAAATTTTGGATTTCCTGGCTCCCATGCGCCATAAGCAAAACATTTCAAGTTTTCCTGCTCTTCATTAAAAAAATCCAAATTATGACCAAAAGTAGAATTGTGGTGTAGACCAACATAGGCCAAATAAACTTTTGATTTTGTCTGAAACACTTGTTGTTCATTAGAGTTAACTATAAGATTAGTTAAAGCTTCAGTTCTCTTCTGGGAGGCAACATGGGCTAAAGATCCACAACTGTGTGCGAAACGGCTGCATTTTAAGGCTGCATTTTGAAAAGTGTCGGGTATAGTATGTAACATAAATAGACCAACTTCCGGAAGACAAGTATATTCTTTTGCTTAAATTATAAATAATAAAAGTTTTATTATTGGGCCTGTTCTGTAAATCAAGTGCTTTTAAATCCAGCGATTTTCAAAACTCAAAATGGGATTTACTTCTAAAAAAAAAAAAAAAAAAAAAAAAAAAAAAAAAAAAAAAAAAAAAACTTTTAGACTATAAGTGAATTTTAGATGACTTAACATTAGAAATTCAGATTTGCTTTGCATTTTGTTTTTGAAAATCACGTGATTTTCAGAACATACTTTTTTAATAAAAGAAAAGGTTGGAGCCGAATTCCAACATTCGTAATGGAATGAATTCGTGATCGAATGCTGTGTGTTTGTTGTTTATTTAGTTTTGCTTTGCATTATTTTCACTGACGAGCTTATTCCAACACTAATGCCAAAACTTGGCCTCTGAACTACCAAATCTATACTTACCAATCGGTTTTTCATAGAGCGAAAAATAATCAAAAGATGTGTCATTAATCATTGTTTTAAATGTCTGGTTTTCCGGACACTGTAGTATGTGGCAATTGAAATATAAATGTGGTTGATGCCAGAAGTGGGCACGAAAAGATTTTCCCTCTAAACAGAAGGAATGAATTTTAGTTCAATTCACATATAAGGTTTTATACTTAAAATTTAAATTCAAAGTCTTTAATTAACCACTTGTTAGTTAACTATTCAGCACCACCAATGCTCAAAAAATCAGTGTTAGTTCATCTTCGAGTTTAGTTAAATTGACTTCTTTAAATCTTGCATTCCTGCTCAACAAAATGACCTTTTTGTTAACTCTACCTTCGTTTTGTTTTAAAAATCTGTCTTTTGGAGAATAATTAAAAGCCAATCCTCTATGTTTTATGGCCAACATTTTGCAAGCCTCCAAGCCATCCACATTTTCCATAAATAATCTTTCCTGGTTAGATCTGTGATGGGATTTAATTAAATAAAATTTAAAATTCAATTTCACTTGAGTTTTCAAAGGCAAACAATTTCCGTCGAATACAACGAATATTAAACATATTTTTGCAAAAATATTTATGCTTAAACTGAACATTGTTAAAACCTCAAGCCCGTGGAATGAATTTATAAAAAAAAAAAAAATACTAAAATTCTATGCGTTTTGAATAATTACCTTGAATGATACAAAGTTTTAGTCACATTTGCTTCATAAAATGACAGGAATTGTTAAAATTGTTAAAATAGTGATTGAAATAATTGCTCTGTTGGAAACTTGACAAACAGTCAACATGAACATGTCTTTGAAGTTTTGTGATTTGTATTATGAAAAAAATTTGTAAATGATTTTGAGTGTGTAACGGGTTATCCATTTCGTTGTTTCAACAGTATAGGATGGGAATTCGACATCTGTCAAATTAAATTGTTAAACCAATTTTTTTTCTTCTCAGTTGAAAGTTTGACATTGACGAAAATGGATCGCTTAACTATCACACAACGCATAAAAATTAACAAAATATACTATAAAAATGTAGGAGATGAATGTAGAGCTTGTGGGGAGGAAAGCGAAACATTGGAGCACTATTTATGTCAGTGTCCCGCTTTCTCACAAATACGATCCCGACATTTTGGGAGAGACACCTTACCAGACATAACCCAATTATGGGGCGTATGCTGGAGGAAACTAAGGAACTTTGTGATTGACGGAGTTCCTATAGACCTATGGGTCAAACTGTATCACGGTAAATCCACGGAGCGCACAACAAGCCTATATTGGCTTAGGTGTATGTCGTAAGACATGGGCAGAAGAACCCCTCCTTTCAACCTAACCTAACCTAACCTAACCTACTATAAAAATGGTGATTCTGTCACAGCCACCATATATCGTGCTTTAAGAGGAGATTATGGTTTACATAATCATCCAACTACGCAAGCAATTGGCCAAATTGTAAAGAAATTTGAAGAGACTGGAGCGATTACAAATATTGTAAGGCCTGTCTGTGTGCATCATCGTTTCGCTGGTTGCGCTGAAAATATCGCTGCTGTAAGTAAAAGTGTTGCCGACTCCTTGTCGTTCTCACGATTTAGGATGGATGAAATACGGATTCATTATTGTGCTCCGAAGATGAAACAGCAGTCTAAACAATGGTTTTTCTCCCGGTGTATCTGCTCCGAAGGTGGTCAAGGCAATTGTTGTTGTTTACCAAATAAGTGATGATAACAGTTTTTTTGGAATGCACGTGGAATAATCCACATCGATTAACTTCAAAAGGGTTACCCCTATTTTTGACTTGGGATTTAAATACAAAATTAGTAAATTTTCCTTAAAACTTAAGTTGGATTTAGAATAGCTTTCTGTTTTACAGTCTAAAATTATTTTTGGTAATTAATTGTAATAAAAGTACGGCAACACAATGTAAGTGTCAAAAAAGTATCGGTAACTCAATAAAAAACAGCTGTTTAAACAAATTTGGAAGCAAGTAAAATTGTGAAAAGTTTAGAAAATATTAAATTGTTTTGTAAAAATTATTAAAGTGATAAAAGGACTCCCCAATTTCACTGCCACAGAAATTGATTACCTTCTGGAAATAATAAAAAATCAAATTATGAAACAAAAACAAAACACATGTGCAATTGCACAATCAATTTGCAGAACAAAACCAAACTGTCAAAATTATATGGCAGTGCGAAAAACTTAAATCGATTTTAAATGGCCACGGCAGGCCGTTTAAGTTTGACTTAAATAGTCACTGTTTGACTCAATTTTGTATTTAAATCAAATTTAAATTGAAATGACAGTTAAAATCCAAGTCAAAAATTGGGGGCTAAACAATAAACGGTGAATATTATGCCAACTTATTAGACCGATTTAATGAGAATTTAAAAAGAAAACGACTCCATGCGGCCAAGAAAAAGGTTCTTTTTCATCAGGATAATGAGCTGGTATACATGTGTGCAGTCTCAGTGGTAAAACTCTATGAATTGGGCTACGAATTGGTACCACCTCAGCCATGTTCTGCGGCATTGGTCCCTAGTAACTACTTTTTTTTTGCAAACCTAAAGAATTGCCACATTAAAATTATTGACCAAACAAATGTCTATTTTAAGGACCTCGAAAAGTTATATATATATATATATTTTTTTGAAGAGCTAAAAGGAGATTATACTGAAAAGTAAATTTTTATTTTGGAAAACAACTGTGTCTCCTTCAAAAAGCCACGGACTTATTTATCCACCCTCGTAATATGCAGCTTTCATTTTAAATGCTTTATAAAAATGTTTGTTTTAACAAAACTTTGTTTGAATTATTAATTCATCCTCAGTTGTGTCTATTAATACTTTTAAGACAATTAATAATAAACAATATTCTTACCTTTTAAAATTATAACTTTATAAAAATAAACACTTGCAATTCTTTGAAATTTTAAATAAATTAGTTTATTTTTATTTTAAACATACAAAGTTTATTTTTTTATATATGTATGTAGTTGGCATTACTGATAGTTTTAGTTAAAATATGACAAGTATTTTATTATTAGACAAAAGTTTTGAAATTAAAAAATTTTACTAAATAAAAACGAAAATAAAAAAGATAAATAGTTTAGTAATCATTTAAAATAATACAATTTAATTTCAGTAGTTAACACAAATTCTAAGGAAATAAAAAAAAAAACATTAAATAGAAATAATAACAGATTAAATATACAATTAAATAGTTTTAAATATTAAAAGTTATCACCTGAGGCGTTAGCTAAACTACTGAAAGTTGCCGAGGGAAGGGACGCATGACAATAAAAAAGCTAACTTACACTAATGAAAAGGAAAATAAAAACAGGGAAAAGTTATATAGTAAATAGAAACAGGGAAATGAAATTTCAAAGACCCTTAAACCTTTTTTTTTTTTATTAAGACAAGTAAACATAAAAACAGAGATTGTGTTTGGTAAAATGTTTGTATAATTTTACAAAATCTCTGCGATATTAGAGGGTTTTTGCTAAAGGGGGTACTTAAGTTTTAAAAACCCGGTAATATCTCATATTACAAAAGTCTACTTTAAAGAAATACATAATTTTTTTTTTTTTTGTTTTTAATATAAATTTATCATTATTTTTAATTAGATTGTAATAAGAGTTGTATAGCTCATAAGATTAATTTTTAATAAAGAGAGATTCGTATAAATAACGAAAATGAGCGAATAGTGCCTCTGAGAGAAAACAACTTCATACGGTTGTTTGCTTTGCTTTGCTTTGTTTTGATATGGCAGCGCTGCCATATGGCTGCAAACTTATTTGAGGTGTTGAAACTTGAGCGAGTATTTCGTAATGCAATTTTTGAATTTAGTTGGCAGTATTTCAACACTCAGTAATATTATCATAAATTCCTTTACCTCGCATTAAGTAGCCGTCGCATTAAGTAGACTTTAACACTAATTGTCTCACTACCAACAACAATTGAAGTGTGTTAATGGGCTTCATCTAAACCTAATGTCTAAAACATATCAAATCTCCACAAAAAATGCAGAAAAGTGTTGACTTAGAGGATTGGACAAGGTTCACTTGACTTAATGTGACGACCATGATAACAATTTGAATATGGGGACTATAACTATTATACACTTTATCTCCTTTAAGTGTAATACTTAAGAGCTACACAACTCTAGCTAAAATTATATAGTTCCTTTTAAATCATTAAACTTAATTAAATATGTATATTATTAATTAAATAAGGCAGCTTTTTTTTGTGACTTATTTGCTAGCTAAAGCTCTAAACACATAGACGACAGCAGACTGCAAATGCTGCCAACTTCAAGTGCAGCCAACTTCAAATGCTGCTCTGAAGTCGGCTTCATAATTATTTTGAAGACAGCAACAACATAATAATTAGCTGGTGTGTAAATCAATTTCGAATTTTTATAAATATTACAAATTCAAAGTTCAAAAATATAAAAAATGAGCGAAGAAAATTTAGCGAATTTTATCACAACAATTGTTAAAATAGCTCAGACTACAGCTGAAGTGTATAAAGCCCATAAGACGAATAGTACAAGAAACCGAAGATGGTGGGTTCGCCCAGTAAATATAACCCATGATGAGGAGGGCATTTACAAAACATGTGTACAACAGCTCAAGGAGGAAGATGAAGAACACTTTTTCAAAGCAACCAGGATGAAAATTAAATAAAATATCACAAAAAATTAGCTCAAACGAAAAAAATTGTTTTGATATTGAAAATAACCAGCTGTGTATTTTAGCAATGCTACTTTTAGGGATGCCGTATTTCTTATTTCATAATGAATAAAATTGAAAATATTGATGAAAAATGTAATAATATCACGAAAAAACTATAAAAACACATACATTTATTTATTTATTGTATTTTTGCAATGTTCTTTTGTGTTTAATATTAAAAAAAAAGTTTTTGTTCTAATTTGTCCAATTTATGTATATAATGGCAACACTATATTTGCTTATTTGCTGCCCGTCAAAATAGAAAATAGCCTAAGTTGGCAGCAGCAGCAAATGCTGTTGTGCAGTCGTGCTGCCCTGCTGCCGTCAAAATAATCGTTTTCATTTAAACACATGCATTTTATTTTTGACATATTGCTGCTTGCTGTCTGCTGTCGTCTATGTGTTTAGAGCTTTACATGACATTTTCTGACTTTTTACGTTTAATGTTTAGCATATCTGAATAAATTTAAAGTTTTCTTCCGAAACATTTTGTTTTAACATAAATTTAAAGAGCAAAGTTTTTAAACACTTTGAGTGTTCCATTGTTTCATTAGGGAAATTTTGAATTTAGACCTAATTCTTTTCTTCTTCTTCTTCTTTTTTTTTTGTAAAATATATATAAATTGCGTATTATAAGTGGAGGGTTTTACTTCTTGTATTCATTTGTTGTTTTTTTTATTTTTTTGGAATAAATTTAACTGCTATGCGAGAAAGCGGTGTTTGTGTAGGGGCCACTGTAAATTGAACTGCCAGAATTTGAAATGGTCTTAGTACTGCGTCTAGCCATTATACATAAAACGGCTGCCACAACAGCCAACATTAAAATGAGGCCAGCTATAGCGATGGCTATGGCAAAAGCACGTTGGGAGACGCAAAGAGCATCCTCCAATGTCTGAAAAGAAAATAAAAAAAAAATAAAACAATAAAAAGCTTTCTATATATAACAAAAAATTAAGACACCTGCCTTAAACTTTTATTTTCATAACATTTATTATATTAAATTTTAGTTTTGAAAGGTTACTATTGAAAAATATCTATAACTATTTTTATATGGAATCGCATATAAAAAGAGGAAATAGAATGAAAATGAATGAATCAAAAAAATTTCAAAAAAGAAAATTAATGGTGGTCGATCACCTATTTGATACGTTTATATGCACCCTCTTACTAGTTAGAGTAATGGGTCAATATTTTACAAAAAAATTGTTTGTGTGGCAATATCTCGTAGGGTTTTGTGTGGAAAAATATCAGGAATAAAAAGTAAATCGAAGTTATTCATACCATAAAACTCTTCCAGAATTACCTTGGGACTACTTCGGACCATTAGTAAAATTTTATAAAACCATTTTCCCGTGGAACACCCCTAGGGAGGAGAGTAGTAGGGGGCAAATGCATTCGGTCATACATTCGGTTTCTCTAGCAGTATCATGGGACGAATTATGAAGATGAAGAGAAATTTTTCGAATATTATATTTTGTGGAAGCCCCCCCTACTAAGGACAGGAAGTAGGGGGTAGGCATTTCTGGCAAAAATTTTGCAAAGAAAAAGTCGTTCATATAGTTTAGCCTTCTTGGAGTAAAAGTCGTGGTTTTTCAACCCTTTCTGGCAATTTTTGTTCCCGATCAGACACGTTGAGCCCTTAGCAATTAACCTGTAATATTTTTGAGAATAATTTGTTAACCGAAACTTTACAAACTGGGAGCAAAACAACTGATAAAATATAGCTAAGGACCATAATGGGATCTTTCTAGGACCCAAGTGGGCCAGTCTCATGACCAGCAGACCGAGAAACATATGTAGCTAAGGACCTCCCTATCGTATATCTTCTAAAGCAAGGTTTATAATGGCTGTATCTGATTTTTGTAGACATTTTTTGAAACACATATTATATGTATTTGATCAACAAGCAGGTATTAGCTCTAACTTCCGATTTTTTTCACTGGGTGTCTGTTAAAAATATGTTATTTTTAAATGGCTGAAGGCTTACAAAATAAATATTTTAACATTTTTATTTTATTAATTCAGGTCCAAAAATGAACCTTTTCAACAGTCTATATGTAAAAGAGTTGCAAAAACGAAGAGAAATGTTTGCTGTGTTCAAGGTTTGTTTGAACATTTCTGATTCTCATTTTGTTCATGGGAATTATGGAATAAGTAGTTGCGTTTCAAATAAACTTTTAAGAATTTTTCAAGTCTACTGATGAGTTGATTAGCACCAACAAAATGTCATCGTTATATAGACAGCTGAAAAGGGCAGTCAACTTTTTGAAAAGGTTCATTTTTGGACCTGAATTAATACATTTCAATTGGTTCTTAAGGCAAACAAATAATTAAGTTCATATTTTTATTTTATTATGTTTTTTTCAGTGTACCTTTTCTTTTGTTATTGAATCATCATCACCCTCGGTAACATCAACATTTTCGTTAACATACAGACCAGAAAATACTTCAATCGTTGCAGGAGAACCTTCTTCGTCTTTGTTATCGATATTAGTTTGTCGTTTGGGTCGTTTGCCTCCACAATTTGGAGCCTATTACACACACACACACACACACACACACACACACACACACACACACACACAAAATAAGTAAGTACATTAAAATATGGATAATAAAATCAAAACTATAGATTATGCTACCATTTGGCACTCGGGATCCTTTAAAGCACACAATTTAACATTACATTGATAATAAACCGATGTGGTGTAGGGGAATTTATGAGCCGGGAAGGTAACATTTGCAGCCAATCTATCCAAAGTATAGTTGAATTGGCCCATTATTTCATTATCCATAGGACAGCTTAAAAAGAATAATTATAGAAAAAAAAAAGGAATTGTACAGGTTTTGCTGAATATTAATATTGGACACAGACAAGATAAATTTGCAGTTTCTACACAAATTTTTTTGATTACTTGCCCATCTATGGCTTACTTTCAAATACATTACAAATTCATAACCTACCCATCATCACCCACTAATCTCTGTTCACCCCAGCCCAAACCATCACGTACAATACAATCTGTTACATGCAAACCATACACATCTTGTTTGTCGATATTGATCACAATTGTTAGTGGATCTCCGATTTTAACATCATTGGCTATTTTATGCTCTGCATTATATATTTTCATATGGCAACCAGGCATGGGAATTTCATTATCCATATCGGTCTCGTTATTTGTGGCCAAGTCATCGTCTTCCTCATTCAAAACATCTTCCTCATCTAAATCATCACCAGCTGCACGATATTTATCCAATGAACGTCCATAACTGCGACGATCTGTATTATCACTTTCAGCACTTCTAAATGCTTGTGGTTTTTGTGGATATTTACCACCACCAGTGGCGCTGCCCTTAACCATTTTATGATGATGAGCCTTTTTCATGTTCATGGCAGCATCACGTGACTTGTAGGCACACCGCACATGATAGCCACGTCCAGCATCAGTGATTAGTTTTAGATGGGGCTGCAAAACTATGGTATTGAAAAATTCAATGCCACCATCATCCTGGAAAGAAGATTAATTATGATTACAATGAAAATTATATTTGTAATGAAGAAAGGAATAAGAAAATTTCTCATAGTTATTTGTAAAGTATGTATAGTAGACAAGGTCGATTTGCATGCACAAAAATTTGTCGATGCTATGCAGTTTTTTACAGCCTTTGGGCTAAGAAAAGAATTTCCTTTACGAGGTATCAAAAAATCACCTTTAAGGCGTCCGATTTAAAATTGTTTTTGCGTTTTTATATGAGACTTCCCCTTAAAGAGGAGTGGCACAGGTTGGATGATGTGTTCAAAAAAGATATTGCAGAGAAAAGTTGGTTATACATTTAACTGTTTCTTTACCAAAACTTGAAATTATTGATAACAAAAATGTTTGCTTAACACAAATTTAAGATATTCATATCAAAAAGTGTTCCATATTTTTCAATAAGTTATCCATAGCAAAATATTCCATGTCAAATTTATCGATAATAAAACAAAAAAATAACAAAATGTTTTCTTAAGAAAAACTTTAACATATAGATAACGAAAAATTTTAAACTATCGATAACGATAAGATTAAAAAAATTTTAAACTACCGAAAAAGATGCTGCCAAAAAAATTTTGAGTTATCGATACCAAAAAAGGTTTCATTTCATAATGTCGATGGCAAAATATAAAGACAGAAAGAAAATTTTCTTTTTAAGGGGTATAAATAGTATATTTAATGGTTTCAAGATATCGCCAAAAAAAAAGTTTCTCTAGAAAAGAATGAGCTGACGATTACAAAAAGGTGGCAAAAATTTCGATATCTGCTATCAAAGTTACTAGTATTTACATATATAAGAGAGTTTTATCAAAACTTTTGAAAACAACCAAAATATATTCTATTGAAAAGTAAATATTTTCTATCAAACACCTACAAATTATGAAAAAATATATTTTTCTATAAATTCTAAATTGTCGATAACAAAAAGTTTCAATTTCTAATAATTTTCGCTGAAAGAAAATTTTCTATACAAATATTTCAGTTTATAAATAAAATGGGTCTATTCAAAAATTTCATGATATCGATAAACAGCTTCTGTGGTAGAGTTTTAAATCATTGATAGCCAACAGATTTCCAAAAAAATCTCAAGCTAACGATGACAAAATTTCTTCTACAGAAGCTCTTTGTAGTAAGAAATTATTTCTTACTCATATAGATACGAAAATTTTTCTAATAATAAGCGTTCTCTTGTTGAAAGCAAGAAGCATATGTTTATCGAAACACAGAATAAAAAGCCGATAGCAAAAATAGTACCTGCAATAAAATTTCAGATAAACCTGAGAAAAATATCTATAGAAAAATTTGTACTATCTTGTGTTAAAAATATCTTAAAATATTACAATATGAACAAATTTCCTTCCAAAAGAATTCAATTAATTATGGAAAGCAATTAAAGTTTTTCAAATCTCTTTAAGATATCAATAAACCAAATTTTTCTGGAAAAAAACTTTAAGTTATCTACAGCAGACACACTTCTTTTCAAATTTATCAATAACAAGTATTTTCATTTTTGTGTTATTGATAACAAAAATGTAAAAAAAAATATCACCAAAAACAGACCAATAACAAAAAATTTGCCTCCACAAAAATTTCAAGTGGTCGATAAAATAGTTCCATCGAATATCTGTAAAAAAAATTATACACATAAGATATTTAAGAAACACTTTTGAATTCCAGATAGCCAAAAAAAAATTCCAAAAAATTTTCGCTGAAAAAACATTAGCTTATCAGCAATTTCCTTTTTTCTTCTCACTAGCTAGAAAGTGTGAAGCAATTGCCTCCAGATCAAGTATAAAAAATCTTATCCCAATTTTGACGATGTAACCCGAATTTCAACTGATTTAATATGTAAGTCGGTGGAAAATTTTTAGCCTATATTAAGCAAAATTTCTTTTCCAAATTCTCTATAGCAAAAAAGTTTAATAAAGAAAACTTCAGCATCCAATTTGTTTTAAACTCTGGGCAGACTTTTAAGCAGAAACCGTAAGAACTCTTTCTCAAGTTTTTGGAAGAAATTCAAATTTTAGCTCTATAAGTAATTCTTTACAATTATTAAATCTTAAACTAGTATATTTTTTATTGCAAGAGGACTCAAAACATCATTGTTTACAATTTTGCTTTAAGTTAATCTTTTCACAGAAGAGCAGTGTTTAAATATTTAATAACAATTTATTTGCAGGGTGTTTTTTTTAATAAATAAATAATAAATAAACCTACAAACAAAACAATTTCAAATTCCATGATGGCTTTTCTTCATACCGACTTTTCTTCGTAATAGCTTCCGACTCACCATGTACTTGATAAGAACTCCTGCATCTTTAACAGGCAAATTTTGCACATTTGACATCGTTAAGCATATTCTGTGCCAGTCTGTGTAATTTCTCATCTTAAGTATTGATATCCAAGTCTTTGTCACACAATTTATTTACGAAAGGTTTTCGTTACTTAAATATGTATTTGCTATTTTTTTAATGCATTTATTTCATGCTCATGTGCTTTCAATAGACAGCCTCCCATGCGGGGCTTTCTTTAACGAATTTGAATACTTTTTATTCAATAATTTTCTGAATGCAAATAAATAACGGTCTCGTATTCTTGCCTTAAGTTTCTTTTTATCATAATTTATTTATCTAGAATGAAAAAGAGCAACCAACAACTTCCTATATTTACCGTTTGTGGGCTTTTTGTCCATATTTTATAATACTTGCATTTTATCAAGAAAAAACACATGCATTTTATAGTTTCCATTTCTTTTGTTAAATTTTTTTTTTTTATTTAAGTTTCTTATTTTAGCTTTTTATTTAAGTTGCATTGTATCGTTACTAAACAATTGCATACAATTCTATTCTCCGCAGTCTTCTTCTTTTGTTTTCAATGGCTCTGTGTTGTGGTTGTTGTTGTTGTTGTTGTAGTTTAATACGGTAAAGCCCTCAAGGCATAATTTTATTGTTGTGACCATTGTAGGTTAAACAAAAGACTCAAGACACATGCACACAATATTACGGGATTGCTGTTGTTGTTTTCTGTTTGTTCTTTTTCTTTCACATAATGTGACGTGCATCTATTCAATTTATAAAACGTTTGTTTTAGGTTTTGGCATATAAACACAAACGATTTGAATATAATAAGTATAATTTAAGACTTTTTTTGATCTAAATAATAATAAAGTGAACACATGGCAGTAGAGTTAAATTTTGCAAATCATATGAAAATTATCTTTTGGTTATTATGTATGACAAAAAAAAAACCCCCCCCAAAGAGACTATTTAATTTTGTACCGTTAAGAACTGAATTAGCAAAAATTATACTTTTGCTCATATTATTAATAAATTTACATTTTTGTTTGCATTACTAATAACATAACGGAAAAAAATCAAGGAGCTTTTTGATGTTGCGAGGAGGTTTCGTAACTAATTCCTGACTGCTGATTTAAAATCATCAATCATAGCTTATGAGTGATTTGTCCAAAATTTCTAAATTCGAAACTGCTCAGCGAGCGATATGCATATTACTTCAGAATACTTGTGCCTCTAAGCTCAAGATGGAGATGCTGACGAGAAGTCAAAATGGCTAGATGTCCCCTAGCTAAATTTTTTTGATGGTTTCTTCACATTATATAATTATAACCAGCAACAACAACGATATATAAGTAGCTTAAGCCCGATAAGCTGCTTACTACTTATTTGATTATTTTTAGGAAATAATTGAGAATTCTTAAAAAAAAGTTCAAAAATTTTGCAGTTTTGTAAAATACTTTACTTTTTTTAAAAATACCATTAAATGAGCAACAGTTTGTTAAGACGATTACTATTTTTGAAGTATAAGAACAAGGTTTTTTTGAGCACCTAAATCTACTGACATGTAAAATGGCAACAAGAAAATGTCAGCAATACACAGACGGCTAAAAATCTAGACAAAAAAACAGTTAAAGAGATCTCTCAGACCTAAAATAATGTATTAAATACTCCATTATTCTTCCACTACTGTATATCCCAACATTCCTACAGGAAACGCATGACCAAAGAAACACATGACTAGTAGAGACAAGCATTGTTGTGTTGAAAATAACAACAAAAATAAATTAATCGTTGATGTTTTCAATACAAATATGCGAAAGAATACTTGGTTGCACTTAGAGAAATAGGCACTTATTTGCTATACTACAGTAAAATGTTTAAATTTTAATTTATTTTTAAAAAATTATCTTCTATTAAGAAACTCTTACAAAGTAGAGTCTCTTAAAATTGGAACATTTTCAAAAATCATCTAATGAAATAAATTCTTTTGAAAAATTTGAAATTTATTCATGTTTTGTACTTATTAAAATTTTTTGCAATTTGTTTAAGCACTATTAGCAAAGATAATGTTTTATACATTCTAGCAATATTTTTTGCTTCTTCCGGGAAGTTAAAGACATTAAAAAGGCCAAATCGTTGTTATCTACTTTAGCCGAAAACATATTTTTTCCAACATATTCATCTCAATTTTAAAATGGTTTTTTACTTCTTCATGTACTTGTTTGGTGGTCGGTGATTTTGAGAATAGAGTTTGCCTTAAAGGAAATATGTAGTATAATTTTTGTCAGTAACATTTTATGCTCAACTGAGTGTGACCAAAACAAATGGTATTCAACTTAGAATATTGTAGATGCTCAGAATATAACAAAAGCTAAGAATATGCGGAATATAACAAAAGAAAAATTTTAAAAGATTTTTGCCAGAAACTTTGTTTATAGTTTTAGAAAGAGTTTCTTGCCGCCAATCTTAAAAAAAGCAAACTTATGGTGTAATAATTTTTCTTAATAAGGAAATGAAACAAAAATGTACTTGAGGGCGCAATTAATGCAATATAACTATAAGTAATTGTGTGAAGATTTGATTATGAGTATCAACTTAATGCGAAGCACACAACTGTTCAAACGAAAAAGTTCAAAGGCGAAAGTTTTTCTACACAAGGAGAAACAAGTTGATAACAAGCAGCGCTGAAAAGCAGAAAGTAAGAAATACTCATGTGTTGCCAGGATCTCCTAGTAACAAATTCTCTCTGATGGAGACTAACCGAGGCGAAATTTAGAATGAAATGGCGAGGGCATTTCTCTAACAAAAAATTACAACGATTCATGCTAAAATCCAAGCAGCAAAAAATAATCACCTGTACTGACAAGTTCACCCTTACATGGGGGTTACACGATCAAGTTTTGCCTTTCAGGTTTTAATACATTCACACCTTTTTACTAATACACTCACAATTTTGAAAATTGATGCAAACTTGATGACAATTTTTGCTTTCCATACTAATTACAATCAACAAAACAGCTGACAACAACTTATTTTCGTTCTGTCTGCAAATATTTTTTTGTTTTGTTTGAAAGTTGCAATTAAAAGTGATAAAAATTAAACAGATTCAAGCTTAAAAATAGAAATAAAAATGTTTAAGTGCAAAACCAATAAATTTTTTTACTTTTATTTTTACATTGATTTCCATTAAATTTATTAATTTTAAAAAGAGATATTTGTATATTATGATTATATTTAAATAGTTTAAAATAAATATTGATTTAGAATCTGAATTAGTTTCTGGGTTTAATGTAGAATATAAAAGAGGAGGTTTTGCTTTAATTTTTTTTAGCAAGAAGCTATTTTTAATTTTCTTCTTGATGGCATCTTGAAAACGAATTGTTATGAAATTTTATTGAATTTTGACAAGCAGTATGTAAAAGAACTTGGTCGTGTAACTGCAGTGTTAGCCGCATCTCAGTTCGCTTCAAAATATCCCCCAAGCCGTCAAAAGTTTTGTGGTTACTGGCTACGAATTCTTGTTAGTGATTTTTCTAGCATTAAAAACGAATGGTGGTGGCAGTGGTAGTGCTGACCAAAATAACGAAACTTTTCTATATTATCTCCTTAAAGCCGAACTAACAATAAACTGCTTTAGTAATTTATTTGTAAAATTTGAAGAAAAAAACTATTAAATGAGTCATAAATAATATTTAATATATAATTTTTACAAAAAGTGTTGACTTGACTTGAATAACTATGAACTCATCTTCATCACTTAATCAAGAAAAAATCACTTAATGAGCAAACATTAAACAAAAAAAAACAATCTACTACTGCACAATGAACTTAAAATAAACCTTCACATGTTCACTAAATATTTGTTTTAGCAGTGACTTTAAGACAAGAAAAGAAAAAAACACTACCCAGAATGTTAATGCCTGCACACAAAAAAATGTATAATTTCATTTAATGATTGTTAAGAACACAGAACAGGATGTATTAAACTTGAACAATCCGACAGACAACCAGACACTCAACGAAATGACTTCACTGATTTTTATTTCAGTTTTTTTTTTATGAGTCTTCAAGTTTCTTTGCAGATGACTACAAAATTCATAAATAATGATACGAAAATTGTTGGTAAACGTGTGGTCTACAGTCCAATTGAAAAAAAGGTTATGTGTTCTTGACTGAAAAATTTATGAGAAAATAAACATTGAATATTAATTTATTGAATAAATAAACGAATAACTAATAAAACACTTGAAGGATGAATGTGGTCAATCGAAATGACAAACAAATTAAAGAGTTCGTAAGCTGCAAAAATTATTATTCATTATTATGTTAACAAATTGCTAAATAACAACCTTAAAGGTTGCAACTTTAATTATTCAAAAAAAATTAATATTAATAATATGCTAAAAATAGCAAAAGTAGCAACCAATAATTAGATGATGTATTTCTGTCTTTGACATAGTTTTCAGCAATTCAAACACAGCAAAATGCCAGCGTGGCAATCATGTGCTTGTAGAGTGGTCATCATGGCAAATCTAATGGTCAAACAAATATTTGGCTTCTCTTAAAGCATCCTTGGACTAGGCGCGATAATTATCTAAAACTTTTTTAAAATAAGTTTATATGGGTGCCAGACACCTGTCCGTTTATTTTAAGTAGACCTTCAGATCTCTGTTGAACCTTTTTGGTACCTGTATTAGGCTTGGAGATACAGAGTGGCCAATTTTGCCCTTTTTATTCCATTTCAATCCCCAAATATTTCAAAAGTTAAAAAATTGCAAAGGACTTTCGAAATTTTTTTCTTAGCAGTCTAATTTTTGTTTTACTTTTTTTTTTGCTTCCATCCGCCTCTGCACTTCAAAAAAGTACCAAATTTCTAAATGTTCAAATTTGATAAAAAAAAAAAAAATGAGCAACCATATTTGACTTCTTTTTTAAGGTCAGCTCAATTCAGTTTTTACTTTTTTCCTCTTCCTATACTGGTATTTTGTAGATAAATCCAATTCAATTTAATTACCAAAACTCAGTTTTTACCCATTTTATCCCATTAGTTTTCAACATTTCAATTCAGTAGCAGATATGTGTCCATTTATTTCGATCATACCTGTAGGTTTTGTTTGAATGTTTGTGGTGGTCCGGAGATATTAAATAATCAATTTTATCTTCTTTTTACCTGTTTTCGCCCCTTTTTGATTTAAACCCGGACTCGAGACTATGCTAGATTAAGCTGTCGCACTTGAAACTCCCCAAATATCGAGTTTTATCAAAACCATTAAAGCTGATTTCGAGAACGTTAAGATGTTAATAAAAGATTTCTTGTGGACAGAAATTGAATATATGGAGGTGAACGATGTATGGTTCCAACTGGATAGTGCCACTTGCTAAACACCCAACCAAACAATGCCTCCTTTACAAGAGAAACTCTATGGCTGTATTATCTCTGTTATCTCACGTCTCACGGAGATGTTATTTAGCCACCACCATCAAGTAATTTGTCATCACTGTAGTTCTTTATGCCAGGACACTTAAAAGAAAAGGTATCAATACACCAAGAACAATTCAAGAGATAAAGGATGGAATAAATCGGCATATTAATAAATTTGAACTTCAATTATGTGCCCCAGTCAGTAACACTGGTATTGATAAAAAATAAAACATTGTTGAAATACATTTTAGAACAAATTTTTCATATCAAATTTCTTCTAAAATGTATTTAAGCAACATTTTATTTTTTATGAATGCCGGCGTAAGTCTTTAACTTTACTTCTTTTGTCTTCCTCAAAAATATCGATCGCTCCAATTTTATACCAAAAAAAAAAACTCTTTTTCAATTTCGAGGAAATAAAAATCGAGCTAGAAAGCCCGATAAAATTATTAATAATTATATCATCATATAATTCGATCATAAAATTAAAATTATTATATGACTTAATTTAGGTCCAAAAATGAACCTTTTCTGAAACCTTTTGGACCTAAATTAATACATTTCAATTGGCTCTTAAAGCAAATAAATAGTTCATATTTGATTATTATATGACTCAAAGTCATCGAAAATATGGATCACCGGATAAAAGTATGCCACCGAGGCCGTGACCAGCAATTGCCTAATATTTTATGTTACATTAAGGTCTATTTATAGACCTAAAATAATACATTTCAGCTGGCTCTTGAAGCAAATAAATAAGTTCGTTTTTGAATATTCAAAACTTTTTTTGAGACTTTCAAAAAATCGTAGTAACCGATGGTAATTTGATGTATAGAAGAAGAGAGTTTTGGAATAAGTAGTTGAGTTTCAAACATTATTTTAAGATTTTTCGAGTCTACTGATGAGTTGTTTAGCATCAAGGAAATGTCGGCGGCATATAGACGGCTGAAAAAGACAGAAAATATTAAGGTCTATTTGTGGATCTAAAATTATACATTTAAATTGGCTCCGAAAGCTCATTTTATGTTACACTTTCCAGTGCTCATAGATTTCTACTATCATAATAAAAACTATAAGAGTTGATTCTGTGAAAACTTTTTGTTTTAATTACAATTCACATCTTGCATTTTAGTTGAATCACCCTTTCTGTGTACGAGTAGTAGCTCAAGATCTGATATTATTGTCTGTTCATTTAGACTAAAGTCATGGGCTAAGAAATCCCACAACACCTCGATTGTTTGATTCATTTTATATAATTTGATTTTAATTACCAAACACCCATGCAAATAAATAGTTTTTTTTCTCAAGTGTAAGCCATAAAGATGAGCATTAACTACAGTGTTGGGATGATCATCATGATCTTTGGTGCTATTAAGTTTATTTTGCCGTATGATAAATCTTGTTTTGCCACTAAAATCCTCAATTGCGGAAGCTTCGTATGAGATACGAGTACTATTATTTTTTTTTTCTAATTAAACTTTAATTACAACTTAAGTACACGCTAGCAAGGGAACAGCCAATAAAAAGCTCAAATAGTGATTTTAACAACGGACTAAATTAAAAATAACTAAAGAATTTTTGTTTTCAAAGTCATTAAGTGGCAAAAAAACACACAATACCAAAGTTTAAAGTCAAAGTTAAGGTAAAGAAACAAAAAAAAATTTAATTAAGCTTGAGAATTTTTAAAGTGACATCATCTGAACACTTGGCTTTAAAAAAAAAATTAACATGTTTGTGAAATAAAAATAAATCGGAGAATACAAGCAAGTGTTTGCTCAGACTTTTTGTATGAAAACCACTCAGTTTCTTGGCTGATTATTACACAAGTCTTGTAAACAAATTATTTCTTTTCAATGTGAAAACTACTCATTAATTTCAAATAATATGCCTTGAACACATACCATTAAGGGATAATTTTTAATTAAAAATAATTTAATATTTAAAGAAAACGCAATATTTAGAGGTATTTAATGAATCATATATTATTTATCTACCACTTAAAACAATAAAAAACACACAAATAAATAAATAATATACTTCACAGTGAATTGGCCCAATATTTTGTGGGTATAAAATTAATACAGCAATTATTAATTTGATCAAATTTTTCCCCCTTGTTTAACGTTCAATGCACCTCATTTTGGCATTTACGAATACGTGCTTTTGTTTTGGTTTTTTTAATGCGTATTAAACATTTTTGTGCGCATGTATGTACGTTAATGTTTTTATTTTAATGTTGACCGTGAAAATAAACGAAAACGGTCACTTACATTTAAACTTGTTGAAGGCCTGATTTCATTTATTAACCGTGTCAAAATAACAAACGCCTACATGTTATTAATTAATTATTTTGAGACACTAAATCAAGCATCTCGCCTTTGTTTTTTATGTTTTTTATTTATTCATTCCCTTAATTAAGTGCTTAAAAGTTTTATGATTTATTTTGAAATGATGACCGTGAAAATAAATACAGTTCGCGTCTTAAGTCTTTTGTGTTTAATATAGGAAAAGTTTTTACTCTCAAATTAGTGGGGTCTCGGGTTGAAGCTCATTAAAGTTTTTCAAATGAAGCTCATTTTATCGTGGAAAATTGAGCTTTATTTGAAAGAAACTACATACCATGGCTGTTTCACAACCACCACGTCAGTCATCAGCAGCCAAACTTGCTTCGAACCCAGGCCATGAGTGTTCTTAAGCAGCAGCCAGTTTACTACCTGAGCTCTTCATTACTAAATATCTATTTAATTATTCTTACGTACCGCATCCAGTAAGCTTTCAACTTAATGCTTTTTGTCTTCTTTAAAAATATTTGGAGTGATCCAATTTTATCACAAAAAAATCTTTCTCAATTTTAAGGAAGTAAAAAATCAAACTCAAGCCCAAAAAAATGATTTACAAAATTATTATTGTTTTGTTCGAACCTCAGCCGTGAGGTGGAGGTTCGAATCTTGCCCAGAGCAAAATTGAAAAAACAAAATGAATGAAACAAAGAAAGGCTATAGTAAATAAGAAAGAAATACAATTAAAAAATAAAACAAAATAAAACAATTTTTAAACAAAAATTTTTTTAATTCCAAACAGATGGAGGAGAAGACTTAAAAAAGGTAAAATGACGATGTATACTTTAACCACCCCATTGTGCATATAATTTTGAGAAAAGAAGAAAGGAAAAAAGAAGCTAAAAAACAAAGTTTTTTTACTCATATGTAACTAGCGAAATATTCTCTTTTCCCATCCATTGTTTCAGTGCGTGCCTCCCAGCAGTTTTGACATGTTATCATTAAAAACCGATTAAGATTTTTTGACTCAAAAGATCAGAACTCTTAAGAAAAGGTGTTTCATTAAGAATGTTTCAGGCTTTTATTTCTTTTCTGTTCTTTTCTCTAATATTCATTTACTTTTAACCCACCCATTTTTAATTACAAAATGCTGCAAGCATAGAAAAATACTCAAAAAGATTTAATTTATGAAAACATTTACATAAAGTTGCTGGTATTTCAGCAGTTTATTTTTCATGGCTTACAAATGACTGAAAACACCATCGAATTTCTGATTAATTTGCTGTCAGTAGCATTGCTGCATGTTACTAAATTAAAGTATGATCAATAAGTGAAATGAAAATATTTTCATTTCTATACGACACGCGTACCACTTTATAGGCCCATTTAACGCCACCTCGTTTAGCCTGCCCAAAAGCACTATTTAGTTTATGAATTTGTAGTTAAAGTGCGTTTGAGCTCTAAGCCGCGTTCTTGTTAAATATCAAACTACTTTTGCTTCTAATGTCTACTTTTATGAAGTTTCAGTTTAATTCTAAATTCGTTTTTTTTTCGTTTTCAGTTGTTTCTTATGTATAAAGTTTTACACGTAAATTCCTGCAGCGACTGATCGTTTCTATGTTGATTTGTTTGATTGGTAGTCATGCGAGCTGGCGCAGAATTGCAAGTAATGCTGAAGAATTTTAATTTAACTACAGCAAGTATATGCTTTATTTTATTTATTTATTTTTTTTTTTTTTTTTTTTTTTTGAGGGCATGTGGCGAAAGTTTATTTGCCAAAACTATTTCACAAAGAATTTTTTTTCATAATAATTAAGTATCAGAAATGTTGTTGTTGTAAACAAAAACGTTTTCTCTTTTCTTGGGCCAAAATCTTTATGATTTATGAGAGAGAAAGTGATTTTTAAAAGAATAATTTTTCAAAGTTGTATGTTACGCTTCTGAAAAAATCAAATTTCATTTGGAACGCTAAATAAACTTGATCTTAAATAAAAAAAAAAAAATAAAATATAAAGAAAGTATACACATTATATAGAAATAAATTTAACAACTTAAATAAAGATAATAAATGTTTTGTATCAACAGGTTGTGCCCGCTGTCGTTAAAATAAAAGTGACAGGTTTGAAATGTCAAGAAGGTTCAGTTTGAAGTGAGAGTGAGGAAGAAGTTACGTTTTTAGTAATGACTTTTGAAATAGCAGTTTAATGCGGTTATTTAATAATTCCTGGTTCGAAATGTTAAGTCATTCTATGACAAAAATAATTATGA
This sequence comes from Sturmia bella, assembly GCA_963662145.1. NCBI lineage: Eukaryota > Metazoa > Arthropoda > Insecta > Diptera > Tachinidae > Sturmia > Sturmia bella. The sequence goes on along the minus strand of OY759172.1, from coordinate 18,655,977 downwards.
CTTTGGACACTTTAAGAATTTTTTTTTTTTCACAAATCATATTTGTAAATAAAAAATATAGCACTTTAAAACACTTTGTTAAATATTTAATAAAGTGTTTAACTAGTATTTTGCTGGAGAAAAGTGTGCACTTATTTTCCACTTTTGGTTGCAAAGATAATAATTTTCTAAAACTAAAAGTTTTTTTTTGTTAAAAATATTTAATTATTTTTGTCAATATTTCGCTCTCAATAGTGATTATTGTCCTGAAGAAGCTATCCGAAGGAGAGCGAATTATCGACAAAAATAATTAAATATTTTTAACAAAAAAAAAACCTTTGCTCAAGAAAATAAATATATACACCCATATTCATAAAAACTATTGAAAGTTTATTACACGTTTATTTGAAAAATATTTCATAGAAATACCTCAAATAAGAGCTTAATAAACTTACAATAATTATTATAAATATGGCCTATAAAATATAATAACAGGGATCGAAAAAAAAATAATAAATCGTTTATTCACAAAACTAATATATTATTGGAAGCAGAAAAAAATCATTATTTTTCTATATAAATTATATAAATTTTTTATGGCCATTCAAGAGCCGATGACTTAATGGTTTTTAAAGTCCTTCAATATACTGTGACAATTTTGTACTTACCGTCTCCTGTGGCATGGTGTTACAGCTTCTTAGTGGTAATTTATAGCGTAAGGGACCGTCATGGTCTCTGTAAAAGAAAACAAATGATAAATGTTACTTCAACAGCAAAAATATTTTGAAATACCTCAGAAAGTTTGTTATTTTCATGATTTCTAAATTATTAAATGCAAAGACATGGTTTTTCTATCAGAAAACATATGGAATTATTGAGGTGATTACAATTAAAAGAAAATATCAACAACTGATAGAAATTCAGATGGGAAGTCATAGAATATATTTTGGTTCAATTTGCTGATTTTAACTGATATATATTTGCCTAAATTCTCCTACCAACAAATAACGTCCAATGACAACCTGCTAATGTCAAAATCATGCAATTTTCTCCTACATTGAAGCGGATTGTATGCACCTGAACTCATGATTCAACGGGAGTTTTTGTCATGAAAGTTTTTCGTTCGATTGCTAATACATACTGAAGGCTATTTCTGAAAAATGAGCCGAAGAAGTGAAACTTCTTTTAGAAAACATTTGCATTTACCATACATTAAAAGTATGAAACCAATGACACTATTGATCACTTGTGCTTCTTCCACAAGCAAACGGTAAAATAATTTATCCGTACTCTTGCAATTTCGAGGTTGTTTTCTAAGTAAACATTCATATTTGACTAGTTTTCTCAAACAACCACCATTAATTCTTAGTCAGAGCAAACCGTCACTAAAAGAATAAAATTTTTTAGACATTTAATTTTCTCTTCATGTAGAAAATACTTAAGAGCTGAATCTCATCGTCACATCACAACGTATCGATAATCACTGCTAAGAACAAGGTGACAGTCTGGAGTCGATGTGTTCGGAAAAAATATGGGAAACAAAAATTACAGCAACTTGGTAACACATTTGACAACTTTGTGGGCACTCGGAAACTGATTAGTATCAGTTTAGCTGGTCGAAAATGAAATTTCCCCTCTCATCACACTATTTTGCCACAGGGTGCCCGTAACAGAGTCAAGTGTATGACCAACCCTCAATCATTTTTTCTCTCCAATAATTTTGTTGCACACACCGACCGCATAGCGCTCCTGCTCAGGTGGGCTTCCATAGAAAAGAATACAAAAACTAAAAATTGAACACACGAAAATGATTTTTTTTTTGCTGTAAATTTTAATTTTGTTATTGAACTTCTGTGTTGTAATACATTTATATTAAATTACTTTTTAGGCTCAAGTTCAACCCTTGGGTTTTCACTACTTTTTTAATCAATATCAATTAAGTAAAGATAAGTAAAAATTTATTTGCTAGGTGGACAACCGGCTGTTTCTGGGTAGCAAACACCCTTCATCAGCACCCTATGAACTTTGGACGTGTCAAATTTCACAATTTTGGCACAGCCGCTTTAACCACTTGGCAACCAAAGCTCACGCAATTCTACTTTCTGTTTGTATACTTAATTAACATTAACCAAAGCAATGATATTTTTGCAGTCTTGGACGATATTTGTCGTCTCAGAAGACTGTTGCTCTCTGTTTATATGAAAGCTTTTTAATACATGTTCTGTTATGCATCATTGAGATCTAGATGCTCTTTTTTTTATTGATACAATTTGAACATGTTCGCCATGCCCTGCGTTATTAACATTTTGCTGTAAATTTTAATTTTGTTATTGAACTTCTGTGTTGTAATACATTTATATTAAATTACTTTTTAGGCTCAAGTTCAACCCTTGGGTTTTCACTACTTTTTTAATCAATATCAATTAAGTAAAGATAAGTAAAAATTTATTTGCTAGGTGGATACGTTTTGATACGTTGTAGCTGAACTTTCTACTCCCCATGCCAAAAATGTTTATCAAAAAATTCGCTGTAAAAATTTTTTTTTAATTTTTTATGCAAAAAAAAAAAGGTTTTTGTTATTATCTATTATTTTAAGTTTTTGTTGAGTCACAATTTCATAATTGCATCAAAAAATTCGATGGAAACAAATTTTTGTAATTTCTTTTATGAACAAAAAATTAAAAAAAAAATGGTATTCGTTAAAGTTACATTAAAATAATTTTTATATAAAACACGTAACAGACCAGCCTAAATTGGCTCGTCAAGCGTTTTTCCGTCCACCGTCTAAGACAGCTAATTCAAAATGAGTGGCTTAGACAAACTAATGTAGATGGGTGTGTAAGAGTAATAGGCTATGGTTGGCTCCGAAATTTAACTATTTTTTGTCAAAAAAGGGCATAGATATATTTATTACCTGTATTCCGTTAGACATGTTGAGTTCTTCGATAATCCCTTTGGATAAATCATGCCACTAAATAAATTATTTTCATGATTGACGGGAGCATCTTTAATGGTTATTAACATTGAACCCGATAAACATTTTATTCTCACCGTGGGCTCTACTGTGGGTTTGGTGGATAAATTTTCGATTTCCTCCAACTCAGCATTTAGATCTTCTGCAAAATAAATCAAATAAAAATTTTCAATTAAAAATCTTACATAAATTACTCCAGTAAACAAAGTATTATTAGGCAGAAAAAATTTGGCCCTATAGCTCGTTGTCATTTGAGGAGCGGCGACCTCGAAAAAATTACCCGATGACTTCTTCAGAGTGAACAACGCTCCACGCAGTCACTTTGATTGGGTGTAAAGACTCCTCGTGCATCACTCGTAGATTTTTGGTGTAGCAGAAGCGATGGTTTTGCTTGTTCACTTAAACGCTGAGGTGTAAAGGAGCCTCATTGCTCTTTATGATTTTTGTCGAAAAATCGGGCACTCCAACATCTTCAACACACATCTCAAAGATGTGAGTAAATGTAAATCCGCTATAAGGAGATGTAGTATGGATTCCATTTGTTCGAGGAAAATATAGGGGAGAAAAACTATTGGGGCCTGGTCCTACATTTTATTCCTTTAAGGGCAGCCTGGGGCTGATTAGTCACAGAGGACCGAATGTGGCAGCCTAGAAAATTAAACTTAACGCCCATCACACTTACACGCCCCAGGGTGCCATTAAAAGAATCACCACCTTAAATATGTTTTTCGAATGTACTAAACCCGTATCAAGCCTCCTTAGGAACACAAGCACACAAAAATATACAGGCCAACAAAGTTTAAGCCAGACACTTTAAAATACATAAATTTTTTTGATATGTCGTTGGGAAACTTTTTCTTCCTCATGCCAAAAGCTATAGAAAAATCGCAGACCCAATATCGATAAATTTCTCTCCATAAAATTTGAGGTGGCTTTATGTATATATATGCCGCAAAACAGGCAGATGGAACTGCCTTTTCTTAAAATTTGGTGGGGTTTTCTTTATCTATTTGGTAAGATGCTAAGCTAAGTAAAAATAAAAAAAATCTAGCATGTTATAAAAAAATAATAATTATCATCTGTTATTTTGCAGCCACTGTTTGGATTTTAATGCGCCAGGATCTGCCAGAGCCAAAATTTATTAAAAAGGCTCTTGAAGTTTTAAAAAATAACAGTATCTCTCTCAATGAATTGCAAGTCACCAATCAACTTACTTGCAAGGAAAATTTCAATATTTCTGATTCATAAGTAAATGCTATTAGTCATATTTATGATTTTTTTTCTGGCCGCACTTGTTTTATTTCTGCTTGAAAGAATTTTAGCTTGAAAGTAATAACTTCAAAACTATCTATAAATCTACTGCTCTTAAACAACATACTTATACGAAGGTGTTGCATTCCAGGCAATTTTTCACTATTTCTCTCTTCTTGCTTTGAAAGAGAAATTGCATCACAAAGTTGTTTTTAAGTTCTATAGTTTTATGGGACTTGTTTTTTTCAGTTCATTGAACTGCTGTCTTTTCCTGCCTGCCATTCTTAAAGATTTTCTTTCCACTTCGTTAGTATTTAATTTTTTGTTTTACGCCAGCAATTTATTTTTAACTATTTTTTTACTTGTTCCTTTGCTCTTTTATAATCACCATAAAAAACAAGTAATTTAATTTATGGCGGTATAAATTATTTTAATTATAAAGTTGAATATGTGGTTGCACTCAAATTGTTTGGAAAAAGAAGGCACCTTAGGAAAAATCTGCAAAAGTCATTTCAAGTTTTGAGGAAAACATGATATGATAATTATTGAAAATAGTTCTTGTGAAATCTGTAATTAAATATATAATGATTTATGTGTAGAATTTTCAGTACAACTGCATTTGTATGTAACTAAAGAAACTTCATTTATTTATGATTTAAATTAAAAATGACCTATTTTCCAAAATGTGTATAATGTGTTTTTAGCACGAATATTAGTTATGATTTAAAAATATACCTTATGATTGTGTTCTGTCTTTTTCAGACATCGGCAGCATATAGACAATTAATAAGGTCTAGTTTTAGAACTAAAGTAACACACTTCTATTAACTTTTTTAGCAAACAAGTAATCAAATTAATTTTAAATATTTTTAATAAAGAAAAAAAAATATAGCAATCTCTTAGCGAATCAAAAGAAAACTATTAATATTTCTAAATTCTCCAGAAAAACGTATATCCTATGACGCATTACAATCACATGGCGCTTTAAAGTAGCATAGTTTAAGCTCTAGCATTATTTCGAAACACATACATACCTATTATTTGAAAATTATACAAATTAAAATCACAGGTGATTTTAAAAATGGATTTAGAACAACAAATTTTCCATTTGCCCTAAGTCTCGAACCACATGTGATTTTGAAATCACATGCTTATAAATCACAAGATATTACACAGCACAGGTAATCTTGAAGTCTCGTAAAATTTCAGCCCACATGTAAGTTCTAACCACAAGTGATTTCAAAACCGCTTAATTTCAAATCACATGCTGTTTCAAAATCACATGTATGTTACTAAGAATAGGAAAATTTGGATTCACATTGTTTTTAAATCACAAATTTCAAATATTTTTTGAACTGAAACAACAAAACTTCAATGCACATTTACCTCCAAGCAACATGTGATTCCAAAATCACATAAAAATCGTATGTGATTTCAAAGCACCAAAAAAAAATTTGGTTCACATGGAACTCCGAACTGATTTTATAACCACAAATCACATGATTTCAAATCACACTATATAAATTCACATCGGTTTTATATCACACGTAAGATTTTTTTTGCTTTGTAAATCCTTTGATGATCTTAAATCACATGTAATTTTCATTGTTATGTGAATAAAAAAACTTTTATTCATAACTATTTCCAAGTCTTATGAGATTTGAAACCTACAAGTATTTTCAAACCATGTGTAGTCTTAAGATCACATAATTTTGAGTCATTTGATTTAAAGTCACATGGAATTTCAAGGCAAATTTAAAATCAGATTGAAAACGCTTATCATTTGATTTTGTGTGAAATTCTGCTTCTAAATTTGTTCATTCTAAGTTCCATAGCATCTAAAATTATGTGATTCCGAAATTACCAAACCAAAATGATCACTATAAAACGCTTTCAATCACAAGCGTTTTCAAGCCAAACTGTAATTTTAAATCACATGCAATTTAAAATTTCTGGCTTTTACCTAAACAATTTTAAGTCACATATGATCGAAAAATCCAATAGTTTTGAGTCACATACAAGAGGAATTTGCGTCTTTCAAATTGTAAGTTTTAAAATTACTTTTCATTTTAAAATCAGATGATGAGAACATATAAGGTTAAGAAGAGCAAAACTTCGATTCACATGTGATTTAAAATCGCATGGTTTTAAATCAGCAGCAATTTTCAAATATTTTTATGCTTATAGTAATGTATAATTCAATGTGATTTAAAATCACCGTAATTTCAAAGTCCATACAATTTTTAATTTATAAGCGAAATTTTTCAATAGTCTGCAAAACTATTTTTCTTTGAGTGGTATGATTTTGAGTCATATAGTATTTTACAATCACAAAATTTCAAATATTATTTGTATTGAAACAGAGAAATTTTGATTCATATTTCACTCCAAGCAACATGTGATTCCAAAATCACATAAAAATCACAAGTAACTTCAAGGCACTAAAAATCTTAAAATCATACTTCAGTTCATATGTGATATCAAAACACACATGATTTAAAAATCTGACGGTTTCAAACGGTTTTAAAACCACTCGTGATATTTTTCATTACCTTGTATTTGTCTTTATTCACTAGCTTAAACTTGGTATACATACATATTAACGTGTATATGAGAACGAAAAGCTAGTGTTATTTGCTGTCATTAAAAAGAACAACTAATAAAAATGACGTTTAAAATTTAGCAATTATTATTATTAATTTTTATTATTAAACTCTTTAGCTTAGCAGTCAATATCACTAGGAATATTCCTTCTTTACTTCCATATGCGACCCCTTTTGCAGAAAAAATTTTTCTGGGAATATCAGTTTTTTCCAAATAATTTTTTTATGGGACTGAAATTTAAAATCAAATTTATTTTCTAAAGCCTTGGCTTCCATAAAATGCAATTTATTCAAACCAGCCATAAAAAATGTTGTTATGGATTTCTTTGAAACCCTTCGTTTTATGCAGGTTTTCTAAATCAAACGTTGTAAAGTCATAGTTACTAACAAATCAGGGAAGTTGTTGGCTGCATGATTTCTAAACAAAAAGAGAAAAAAAGGCGAAACACAAACAACGGCATAAATCGTAATATCCAAGATGTATAACAAATTTCCATCACAACCGCCACATGCAAACTTTGATTTATACAACATCATGATTATATAGAGATTTTAAGAGGAAAACCAACAACCGAATAAATAACCCTCTTTGGGCTTCTGTAGACTTTTTAATCAAGCACACAGATATGTGTGCTCCAACTTGCAGCAAGTGTGTATGTGTGCAAGTATTTGTATGCATTTGAAGAGCTAAAGATGCCAAAGAACCTTTAGCTTTGCCACAAAAATGTTGTCTAACCAGGAAATGTTGCAAAAAGTAATTTCCAAGCTTAGTAAAGTAAAAAAAAATCTGCAAAAACATCAAGAACAAAACGATACATCGTGGAACCTTAGGCACAACATTGCCACAAATATGTCTGTGTGTCTGTCTGTCGTTTTTACTGCCTTTTATGTGTTCGATTTGCCATACAGTGAGAATTCGGTTTTTTCCTACTTCAACACAATTCTTGTTTGCCTTGTGTTAGTGTTTTACGTTTGTAGCACAAAAAGGTTTTAGCAAATAAAAAATGTTAAAAAATACATACAAAACATGCAGCAGAATTGTTAGAAAGAAGGTTCAAGAAACTCTTATGGCCCAAAACCGTTTAGATCGATTTCAACTTCTCGGCATTAACCCTCAGAGGACAACACAATACAGTTTTTTTAAGGAAAATATGTTTTTTAATATTTTCAACAGATATTTTGAAGCACGTTTTGAAAGTAAAATATACTGGGTTGAAAGTCATGTGGATTAAATCTTTTTTTTTTTCGTTGCAATAAGATATATTGGACATCTTTTTTATATTGAAATGGTTGCAATAAAATGTATTCGAAAATTATTAACAATTGTTATAAATCATATAGATCAACTATAGAGTTAAATTAGTGCTTAGAAAATTGTTGGACACGATGAAAAGTTTGAAACCGTTGTTATCACTGATACAATATCAACAATTATACAAAATTAATTCAATATTGGTGCACGAATATGAAATATATTCCTAAATCAAGGGAAAATCCAAGTAATAAAATTAAAAATTCATCAATAAATCAAATACAAGTAGTCAGCACTGTTGAGCTCAGGTAATAGTATGGCTACGAACTGCTGCTTAAAAACAGTTTACAATTGGTCATGTCCTGTGCGAAGTAGTTTGAGTACTGATGACTGTCGTGGTGGACGTGAAACAGAGATTACATGTACCCCAGCCAGTAAGTCTTCCACTTTAGTTTTCTTGTCTTGTTGATCACTGTAATTTTATCGCCAAAAAATCATTCTGAATGTTGAGGAATTAAAATCGATCTTAGGCCCCATACAACGTTTAACAATTATATTAGATAATTTTTCTAGATTCAAGTTACAAATTAACCCTCAGAGGACAAAAAAGTGCACCAATGTTTTTGAGAACCTGCTCAAGAAAACTTATTTTCAAACAATAATTTATTTTCAAAAAATATCTTACAGGTTTTTCAGGCAAATTTTTTAAATATAAAATATTGAATTGTCAAGTGTTGAGTTAATTAAATATTTTTGAGGGTTAACCATTTTTGTTTTGGCGCAGTATTTGAAAAAAATGTTGCCCTCTTTTCTTGTTTCTAAACTTTAATCTTGCTGATCGTTTTGCCAGCTTATGTTCTGGAGTTTCTATCATGAAAAAAATTTGTTTTTTATTTTACGCCAGCTTATTAAAGTGATGGTGGTGATGCTGATGAAGATCTTGGGACATTTTCAGTCTTTCCTTTTGTGTTGTCTAACAATGTCAGTTGCTGGCTTAACAGGGCTTATAAGATTTTTGATACAGAAAATATGCAGCATATGCTTTTGGCTCATTTGTGTCTTTTAATTTTCTTTTTCTCCATTTTTCTTCTAACGAATGTCTTTGGTTTCCTCTTCTTTTTGCTAGTGTTTGCTGATGGGTAGCTGTTGTGGGATACCAAGCCAATGTCATTAACGTGTTGCATGATGTTAAATATTATTTGCAACTTTTTATTTAATTTTTTATCGTTAATGCTTTTTTGTTGCTTTTTCATTTTAAGCTCATTGCAAACGAACTTCTTCCGCATTCAGTTGTGTGCATATTGCCGCACCTCAGACACATGTTGTTTAGAGGAAATAAAGAAAGAAGCTTTATAATTTTGGGAACAATACTTATGCTGTTGGTTGTTGTGTGGTGTTGTACAAGATGACAACAATACTCTTGATTTATAGGATTTTTATTTTATTATTTAATCAGGATGTTTTATGAAAACTGTCTTTCTTTAGCAATTTATTTTAAATTATGAAATATGGCAACAAAAGTCTTACCAAAGAGAAATGTCTTTGAGAGGTAACTTTTCAAGTATATACCTTACAAACAAATTCTTTGCTTATTAGCCTTGGCTTAAATATTTTTCTTTTTATTCAGTTTACCACTTTTGCAATAGCTTTATGAGAGTGCCACTTTTGTAAGCATCAATTCCTTTTAATCTATGAATGTGGTTAAAAATTTTTTTCGCAAACAGTACGTACACGAGGGTAAAAAAAATTACCTATTACCGGAGATTAGCCAGCTCAAGCAAATTGTGGTTGTGCGTATACATACAAATTAGCACAATTACTTGTTACATTTGTAACAAAAATTGATTTGTAACAAGGAGAAGAAAAAACAACTTCTACTAAATAAACAGTGCGAAATATTTTGCAAAAGCTTTACACTTAAAGCAAATAGTGTAAAACATTTTTTTGCTAGCTTGAATGTGTATTAAAGTACATACTCGCATTTTCGAAAGACCACACCATGCTTGCCATTCACTTATTTTGTTTAAGCAACAACAACAACAAAAAATGCCTAAACAACTTTTGCAAAACAAAATCCATTAAATATTTAAAATCAATTTAATGCAGAAAAATAATACTTGTACGTGAGTCATGGCAAATTTTGCTTTAAAAGTAATCAAATTTAATTAGAAATGAAGCTCTAGAATTGAATATTAAAATTGTATCAAGCCAAAGACTTAAGAAACAAACCCTTGTTTTCATACTTATCCAAACCGATTAAGGATGGAAAAGAGAGTGAGAGAGAGATGGAGAAAAATTAAAAGACTTAGGACACAAACCAGAGGTGCTAAAACAAAATCTTAGTTTTGTGAAAAGAAGTCTTAAAACAAGAACCAAATTTTGAAATTTGGTATTGTTTAAAATGTATTTATGGGAGCATTTCAATAGGTTTGTTATCGACGAAATAGAAATAAAACATATTTTTTTAAAGTTTATATTTTATAAATGCTGAAAACTGCAACATTTATAGGCAATTAAGCGAGAAAAGCATTTAGAGAAGGGAGTGATCAATTTGTTTGTATTTGTTATTTCTTATTTCAGTATAATTTTGCTATTTGCAAGAAATCGAGCCCCATATTTTTCTGAAATGCGAAAAGGTTTCTGTTTTATCAAATGTTTATCAATACGCCAATTAAACTTTTAACACAAAATGTAATTTCTTATATTATGCCACATAAAAAAAAGATTTAAAAAATTAACATTTAAGGTACTCACTTGTTGCTGGTATTTGGGCACCATTTGCTGTTAACAGGAATATAAGCTGTAATAAATAAAAATTATTAGTATCAATAGTGTAGAGAAGTAGAAATAAAAATGAATATAAATCAATTAAGAGTAATCCAGAATTGCTCCTTAGAGGAGAATGGTCTACCAAATTATGCAGGAGCACGCAAAAAAGGTTTGGGGGAGGGAAAGATATCAAGACATTTTTCTGCCCGTGTAGGAAATACGTCTGTAGGCAAACTATTCCACAGATGGAGCATACGTCTAAAAAATTAATTCTCTCTGTAGTGTGTTGTACAGTTCGCCACTTAATTGGCCATGAATTTATATTCAAAAAAAATTAAAAGAACGTTTTACATATAATCATTAGAAACCTTATAAAATTATCAAGAAATCCCCTTCTTTCTTTATACAATTTGACCAGAAAATCTAGTCTATGGATATTGCTTCTGAGGCCAAGAATACTAGAGACCGAGTAAGAAACGTGAATAATAATGATGATTTCTTGTGTTTTTTTTTTTGCTTATTGATGAAAGGTCTATTTTAATGTTCCTCCTTTTGATCTTAAAAAAGAGTTCAGGAAACGTTCCCGCATCATGATCCACCACATGAAAATCATATGGAATTTTTAAAGAAAAATATTATCTGCTTTCTGCTGAAAGGCCCCTCATATAAAAAATGTTCTTGACTATCTTAGATCATTTTGGATCTATGCATGTTGCATGAACTAGCTCTGAAATCTAGTAAGAGTAGAATATATTATAGTAGCAGTAAGACAGTGTAAGGTATCGCACACTGCCACAGTGCTCCACTGAGTCAGAAAAAAGTCGATTAAGAAAATTTTGAACTAACATAAACAAGCGCCGCGATACGGGTCTTCTAATTTCACCCCTCACTCTCAGAATCGACCTAATCTTTTCTCTGTAATATTTTTTCGTACACAGCCATGCCGTGCCACGTCTCTCTGGGGGAATTTCCTTGTAAAAATACAAAACAAAATAAAATTTGTATTTAGGAGCCTTAGAAGTTAGTTTTTTGATGCCGAAAGCTTTAAAAAAATCACTAGTACAATATTGACAAAAGTTTGTCCATATAAATCAAAACCCGAATTCGGTACAAATCAAAAACCAGTTCGGTTTTTTGAGGTGCTAAATAATATATTCCTGGAAAACATTACTATTTCTAGTTCTTTTCTAGTTATTTAAAATAAGATCATGAATTATACTTACAAATATGTGTAGTGAAATGCAGGAATTTGGTTTGGACGAGCTCATGATGCCTGAAAAGAAAAACAAATGAAAAATTATTTATAGAAACAAGCAAAACTCTTACAAACTCCTTAAAAAAAATTATTTTACTAAAAACTAAGCAGGCAATATTTTTAAGGTAAGCAAATTTCAAAAATTAATCTAGTTCTTTATTTGCTATAAGAGCTAATCGAATAAACACATTTTAGATTAAAAAAAATTAGACCTTATTGTTTTCTTTTTTTTCAGCCGTCTATATGCTGCCAACGCTTCGTTGGTGCTACTCAACCTGTCAGTAGACTAAAAAAAAACTTTAAATAATGTTTGGAAGCTGACTATATATTTTCTAAGTTTTTACGAGTCTACTGACGAGTTGAGTATTATCAAGGCGGCGTATGGATGGCTGAAGAAGACAAAAAACTGTTAATAAGGTCTATTATTAGACCTAAAATAAGTAAGCAATATAACAAATTCCGTGAATGACAGCTGAGTTAGCCTGAAAAAAACTGTTGCCAAAAAGTGTGCCAGATATTGTTGCTATAGCAAAGTTTTCAAAAAAAATTTTATAAGTAAAAATAATTTACTGCTGTTGAGTATGGGGTTGAATGTGAAACAGACATGAGATGGTCTTCAACTTTATTCCTTTGCATTCCTTAAACATGATGACCACTACAATTTTATCACAAAAAAGTATTTCTCAACTCTGAAAGGGTAAAATCGAACCAGAGCCCTATAAAATAATTAACAATTGTGAGTCGTAAGTTTCATCTAAAGAATGCAAAGTAAAGGTAAGTACTCTGTTCAAAGCTGCGGAAAATGTTTAGCAACATTGATTTTTTCATACGAAAAGTTTGACGTGTAGCAAATGTAGCCCGTCTCGCGATTTTGAAAAATTTGTTCGCTTTCATTGCTTATTTTGACGTGATAAATTTAAATTGTTTTCCATTTTTAGCAAAATTAAATATATTTCTCACTTGATCAGCTGTTGTTCAAAATTTCGTACGAAATAAGTGGCGCTCATGTTGCTTCGCAGCTAAAAAAAAGCATTGCCAGAAACATTTTGCCTCTAAAAACATGTTGCCATTAAATTTCAAGTGTTTTTCGCAGTAAAAACAGAGTACTACTTTTTCAACTTTATTTCGTTTATATTTCATGCCGAAAACTTTTATATGCAGGTTGACAGCTTTTCGCACGAAATTATGAATACAATACCGGCCTTAAGGCTTAACAAATCGCTAGGCATAGAGCGAAATTTAAAAATTTTATCATCATTGAGACAATAATAGTAAAAAACACAACAACAAAAAAGAAAAACACACTGATAAAATTGAAAGTAAATAAATAGATCAAATTCACAAGTAGATACTCAATAATGAAGAGTCCAGGTGGTAGGCTCTGTTTTTAAAAGCATACAATTAGTCATGGCCTGGTTTCGAAGCGAATTTGAATGCTGACGAGCAAAGTGGTGGTCGTGAAACAGCCATGGTATGTACCCCAGCTAACTTTACTTTTTTTGTACTCTTTCAAAATGCTGAGTACTGTAATTTTACCGCAAAAACTCTATCTCAATTGTGAACAAATAAAATCGAATCCAATAAAAGAATTTACAACAGAAAAATATTTGCTTTCCTCAAGTCTTGAAAACCACTTCCAAGAAAACTGCTGTTTAATCCAAAATAAAATATCAAAGCTTTTCCTAAACATTTTTGTTTTTCTATTGTTTGTTTTTTGTTTCGATAAAGTGCCTTCGCTTAAATGAAGATTAAAAGTATTTAAATTTCATCTTGTTTTGAACATATATTTAATGTTATTGATCAACTTTCGAATTTATCACTGTGTTTTTCTGTCGATTGGAATATATTTTATATTCTGTTACCATTATTCAATTGATTTCTAATTGGGTTTTGTGTCTGCTGTTATTGTACCAGTGATAACAATGATATCAAATTTTTCGCCAGGCCCAGCAATTTTTAAGCATTAATTTAATTTTATAGTGAACAATATGATTTACAATTGTTAATAGCAATTAATAAAAATTAATACAATAATTAATGATCGAATAAACTAATTTATACAGCTTCATAAATTTTTATATTAAAAACGATCTGAAGCTATTCAAATTAGTTTATTCAATAATGAAAAGGATCAAATAAAAATTATCAGCCCAATCATGAATATTCTCAAGGAATTTTATTCCTAAGGAAAATACGTTTCTCGAGAAAAATTCCTCCAATCATAAATTACCTGAGAAACAAAAAAATAAAAGTTGGTAATAACGAAATTTTTTATAGGAAAAAAACAAAAAACATATGTTTTTAAGATACCTATTTTTTCCTCCGCCGACTATTTTTCTCCTTCGATGTGGCTAAAACAGGGAATGTCAAAAAAAATTTCCTAAGGAAGTTATCAACATAATAAGAGGAATGGGAAAAGAGAACAAACTCTCACGGAATTATCATTCATGATTGGGCTGTATATATTTAATAATTAATGATCTTCACTAGCATTTGTTTATTGCTAGATAGTTAGTAGTCATTGTTATAAATTTATGGCATTTCTTTTTTTATTATTTGTATATGTATACACTGTTTTTGCTTTTTTTTTCTCTTCTTTATATTAAAGGTTTTTCCTAATAGTTTTCTTTCAAAATTAAAGTTATTTATAAATACATTTAGTCCTTTTTTTTCTTTTTAAACCTGTTAATATTTAAGATATTTCTAAGGCAAAGCCATTTCTGTGCAATATTTGTTTATTTAGAATATAGAAAGTTGTGCAACTTACTATTAAATTAGTAATAACTTTATTGGGTTTTCAATTTATACTTCGTTGAATTTGGGAAAGATATGTTTTTTTAAGATAATGCTGATCCCCCACATTTTTAAAAAAGACAAAAAAAAAGTTGAAGACTTTTACGACCACCACGTCGCTCATCAGCTTTCAAATCGCTTATTTAAAAAATTCCTCTCTTTTTTATGACATTTCAAAAAAGTATTTATTTTTAGAATGTCATCTTTGTTAAGCAGCATATTTTGAAATATGCATTCAACAAGAAGAGCCATAATTTTGTCCATCAAATAAAAGGCTT
Source organism: Sturmia bella (assembly GCA_963662145.1). Lineage (NCBI taxonomy): Eukaryota > Metazoa > Arthropoda > Insecta > Diptera > Tachinidae > Sturmia > Sturmia bella. The sequence continues at coordinate 18,640,823 of OY759172.1, read as the reverse complement.
TGTAGCACTTTCTGGTTCAGCTTGACATGTTTGAAATCCAGATAATGTCTGTGAAAACGTTGGAAAGTTTCTTTTTTATTCTAATGTGACGGATGAAAAATTTACCAATAAAATACATTTTGTGCATCATTTAGAATTTTCGAAAGCTTAAATAAATTAAGCTTAAAAACTTTTATTTTTTTTTTAGCTAAAAACTCTTAAAAACTTGTTTTAGTTAATTAAATACTGTCATCGAACGTCATGACCTTTCTCGAAAAAAAAACACACACACACACACACAAACAGAAAATAAAAAATTAAGTTTATCAAACTTTGTGTGATGCTTGAAACAACGCATTTGGGACGAACTACGTATTTCGCGTAAGACAACGAATTTGACGGCAAAACTTCTGTGATCATCGCTTGAAGTAGAATAACAAAAAAAAAAAAAAAGAACTTTTATTTTTTTTTGTCTTCTTTTATAATAATGTATGGATGGATAGTTTATTCCTAAAAATCCAATACAACAATAATATTTAATCAAGTATTAGATTTAAAAATTTGAAAGAAGTAGTGCATACAAATACAAAAATAATCAGTTTGTATTTGTACATGTGTATTTGATTTAAAATTTTTCATATCATATTTTAATACTATGTTTACATCTACACAAAATCTAGCAGATTTGCATTGAAACCATTAACAAAAATATTCTTGTTTACGTTTCCGTTTTTGAGGGCTTGCAAGATTTTATTTTCACAAAATTGTTTTTTGTGAGTTGTTGGACAGAGCAAATGAGTTTACCAAGTACACCATATTTAAGAGCGTAGTATTTTTAAGTACTGTATGAACAAAATAGCAGTGGTGTCACCAGTTACTGAGTAGATTTAAGAAGATTTTGTCCAAATCTAGTCTGATAGTAGATTTCATTCCATATTGCAAATCTCATCAAAATTAAATTAAATTAATGTACTAGATTTTGCGTAGATATTAAAAGGCTGTAAAGCGCCTCGATGCATGAATTGGTAGAGTGTCCTACTAAAAGTCCCCAATGTCGCAGGTTCAATTCCTGGCAAAGGCTTTGGGTGTTTCTGCAGACAAAACAAAAGCTTCGCAATTTTGGTTTTGTTAAAAAAACAATGAAATTCTTATTACAAGGTCCATTCTTTCTCGAGAAAAGATTTCCACAATCAAGCATCTATTTTGTTTGTTGATATATGACAGTTTATTTTTCTACCCAAAAAATCACTGGGAACTAAAATTTTGGCTTAGCAAAACTTATCTCGCATTTAATTGTCATTTAAACTTGATGGTAGTAAATCAGTTAAACATTTATTAGGCACTATTTTTAGAACTAGAAATTTGGCAACGTTGCAAAAAATGTCAACCAGTTGATATGTTATAGCTTTTGATGACTAAAGCTTAAACCTTAGAGTTTCTTAGCTTAATTGTGGTTTAAGTATTCACTGATTTAAAGATTTATTGCAAATTTTTTAATTGATATTTAAGTGTGAAAGTACTTAATTTTCACATCAGTTTATCATGTATTCAAATGCACTACCAGCTTTCCAGTCGCACATGCTAAGCGTTCGCATTTCATCACATCGAAAGTATGGCAGCATCTTTTCATTTCCAAATTTATGGAAATTTTCCCAGACAAGAGCTGATTTTGCTAAAGTAAAATAACTAAATTTAATGAAAATAACTAATTTATGGCCGGCGATGAAAAAACTTTTTAAAAACAACCATTTAATGACTATATTATTAGTATTTCGTGTCGTACTAAAATGTTTCCCAATATTAACAGTTTAGAGATGCTGCTCGAGGCAAAATCTCATACATGCGTCTGTAGGGATGCGTTGTTTACATTTGAAGCACATGAGCCATAAGAAACACTAAAAAACATATGATTACTCTAAGCAACATAAATGAACTTTAAATGGCCAGAGGTGTCCATTTAAGTTGTAATCAAAAGAGTGCTGAAAAAATAAATTTTGTTTTTAAATGTAATTTAAAGCTAAATGGCATTAGTACTTAGTCTTGTGCCTGAAAACTCAGTTATAGCTAAAACTCTAGTTTAATAAAAGTTTTTTATAATTTAATTGCAGTTTAAACTTACTATATTCGAGCTTAGACTCAGAAAACCATTTATTAGTGATTGTTTGAAGAAATGGAAACTTGGCAACGTTGCAAAACATAAACACTGGTTGATGCTTGAAGCATAAACGCTCAATTCTGCTCTTTTAAATGTGATTTAAGTATTCAGTGACTAAGAATTTTCTAATTTAAACCAAACTCGAAGATAAACAGGCACTGATTTTTTTTTCATTAAAGATTAAAATAAAGATTAAAATAGACATTAAAGATTTAAATATTTCTATTTTGTGTTAATAAAATGTTTTTTATTTTAGGTTTAAAAATAGGCCTTATTAATGTTTTCTGTCTTTTTCAGCCGTCTATATGCCGCCGACATTTCGTTGATGCTAATCATTTTTTCAGTGGACTCGAAAACTCTTAAAAGAACGTTTCTAGTCTACTGATGAGTTGCTTAGCATCAACAAAGTGTCGGCAGCATAAAATAATAAATTTCAATTAATTAAGTTTATTTTTAAAATATTTTTTTTTTTCACATAATTCTTATGTTTTTGGAAATTAAGAAAAATATTTTTCATTATGTACTGTAAAAAAAGTTGGAGAAAAATTCCAATAGAAATCCTAACCTCAATTTATAATACGTAATTTTTAAACAGGAAATTATTAGTCCGGATTGGCTGAAAAATAAAATTTGTTTCAATAATGTTTTGTCCCAATAGTAAACAGCGCTTTTTCTTCCTATAGAGCTTCATATGCCGAACTATAACAGTGAAGGTTGTCTATCGAATTTGTCACTTCCCAATTGCGTTCCTGGCTTGACATTGAAGTAGATTTTATACAAATTGTTTCTTATTCATAATTTCACTTTATAAAAAAACAACTCCCAGAATTATATTACTGGTAGCTGATAAATATCACTATAATTTCTTTCATATTAATTTCTTTTTATCAGAACATCAGTTTAGTTGAAGAGACATGCTGGTAAAAATCTAGAAAAAAAAGCATCTGAAAAAAATTATGTTAATATGGCTTAATAAAATAGGCAACAACAAAAGGAAAGAAAGAAATTTCTCCCATTATTTTCATACTGACTTTGTGTTGGATAGAAAATGAAAAACTTGTTTGTTGCTTTAAGTTGCATTTGTATTTGAGGTTGTACATTGTTTTACTCAAAGCTGTGGATACAACACGATTTTGACCCCAACGTACAAGACTCAAATTAAGATCTCATGATATCCATAGGCCTTATATTCTCTTTAAATGAAAAAATGAGGAAAAAACTTAAAAAAGTATTTAAATTAAGCAGGAACTTAAATGAAAAATATTTGAAAAACAAAACAAGTTGTATTGAAAAGAAATCAAAATCAATCATTTGTAATGCTCAACTTAATTGTTATTAATGTCACCACTTCAACAAAATGCAACAGAAAATTTGTCTCTGCCATTAGGGCTCACAATAAGAGATTCATTAATATAATCTTGAGAAAAAAAAGCTTTACCCGCAAAAAATGTGTACAGCCACTAACACCAGTGAATGCAATATAAAGCTTACCTTTCCATGTGTAGCTTTCTAAAAACCATGAAATAAATTCAAACAGAAAAATTGCAGGGAAGCATTTGCCTTCCTCTAATGCCTTAGAAAATTACTAAACTAAAGCGAATTTGAGAGAAAAAAACCACCAGGCATCAAATCCTGGCATTGTTTTTACTATTCGATCTCGAATGGTAAAATTCGGCCCCAGATGTTATTGCTTCTATATAGCTAATTGCAATCCAAGGCGGCAAATCCATTACCAGGTGAACTAGGCAGCACAGCTGCTAGGCGCCCTTATACCTGCTGGGTATACTGCAATTTGCCACTTTTGACATACAAGCTGAAGAGTGGAATTGTTCTTTTGGTGTAAAAACACCATTAATTGTCAAAATCTGGATTCGCTGTGGGCTGTCCATCTGAACCAAGGCTCAGTGCGCTACTCTACAATAACAAAAAACCTGCTTATATTTTATTTGTGTAATATAAGGGGTGAGAGTGTCGAACCTACAACAACCACAAAAGTTTGCACATCTTTTGACAGTTTCCAATGAAAACACACAAAATCATATAGAGAGATGCATTGACCTGATGATTGAAGCATGATCTGGCCCAATTCAAATTCATATAAGGTGAACTTAGTAGTGCAGGTGATTAGTTTAGCTTCTAAAAAAATTTAACATCTGGAAGCTATTTGATGCTTTTAGATGTAAAATTTTTTTTATTTGTTTAAAAAAAAAATATCTGACACCTTAAAGATTTTTGGTGGTAGAAAAGTGTTGTCATAAATATTCACTTGAGCTACGTAGTTCTCATTGCAATTAATTTGCCTTGGTTCATGCCTTATAAATAAGAGCGCCAACGAAGCCCTTCCAATTATTGTCTTTTTTATAAAACTACTTCCTGGTAAGCAGTCATATTTGCTACACATATCGATTTACATTAATGACAACGTTAAGAACTAAATTTATAGTCCCTTTAAAAACTTACCCTAAAAAAGGCTTGGTCTCTGAAGGCCTGATATGATATATATTGATATGATATACATATATTGATATCAATTATCTAATTTGTATCTACTTCTATAACACACAAATTAAATGGCCTTACTTTACTTGTATTTTTATTTTTTTAATATGAAAAATTTGAATTGAGTAGAACACCAAACACAATAGATGCATTTAAACAGCAATGTCATGGTCACAGTAACTAGAGCTGAAGAAGAACAATAATTGTAGAGATGATGACGATGATGATGTTGTTGATGATCAACTAAAATATAAAAGAATTTTACCTTTACAATAGAAGATTTATGTATACAGTGGCAAAAGGCTAACAATATATTAAATAAGTGAGCAGAGTGGCGGTGTGTTCGGAAAAAATATTGGAGAAAAAAAGTTGAGGGGAATTGGTCATACATTTGACTCCTCTACATGCAACGTGGGGCTGATTAGACCCGAACTGATATTAAAGAGCATATACACTCTCAAGGTATGGTCACACGTATAAATATTACCTCACAAGCAACGTGACCACTACTCTCTTGTTGACCATTTTATTGATTAATTACATGGATACAAACCATCTGAAACGTATACACATAACCATGCATACATCAACGAATACTAACAAGCAAGGACAACAAAAGAACACGCAAAGCCATTAAATTTATCAAGAGTATATTTTAGGGTTACGTTTACTCAACAGGCAAACACAAAATTTGCAACGAACAGTTATATGATCTTACAAAAACGTTGCAAGAGCCCACACAATTTTGATTTATTTAGTTGGAGCCAACTCGTTGAGCCAACCTAACCTTATTCTTATTTTGTGATTGCTTGTTGCTGTATCCATTGAAATATTCAAGCATTTTCTTGCTTATAAGCATATATTTATACAAAATAAGGGTCCACTGGAAATTAGTGGTCACGGAAGAAAAGTAATATTTCTTTTTATGTATCCTAAGCCTAATGTAAACGGTTCGTATTTTTTGGCAAGAATCAAGGCGAAGTTGTTATCAGAAGAACTTGCCAGCACAGGTAGTTTTCTTTTGCTCAAGGCAGATTCATTGCCAGATAGATGCTTTAGAACTCGCCGCACAACACACACAAACCAACACATGCTTCTGTTAGTGTTAAGTGATTTTTCTTGTCAAGGTCTGAATATTTTCCAAACAGTTGTATTTGTGATTTAAGCACGATGAAAATAAAAAAAAAACTAATATCACAAAATTTTCCTACCTTCAGAGATTTTTAGAATAAAACGGCACCCATTTTTTTTTTGTAAATAAAGCGAAAAAAAACTTGAAATGTAGCAGCTATTTGAAGCAAAAAGTAAAAATTATTACCTGTGCTGCTAAATTCAGCTGGTAATGAGTTGGCTTTGGCACTGGCTTTGTTTGAAGCCACCTTAGAACACATTTTCAAAAAATATTATGCCTATTTAATACGGAAGTAATAAAAATTAAAACATTATTCTATTAGTTATTGTGCACTTTATAACTTTAACTCTTGAAAAGAGGTATTAAAGCATTTTAAAAAACGCCATTAATATTAGCCCCTTCTTTACTGCGCTTCTGCCTTCGGCTGAACAAAGATGTTGAACATGTAAGAAATACATGAACTCAATAAAAAGTGTAATCGTTGTATATTTTGTTGTTGGAATACAAAGAGAACAAAATGTGTGTCGGCTGGTAAGAATCTTTAACAACTCATTTCATATCGAATGACACAATATTGTGGTCACAGCAAAATAATCGTCTCGGCAACGAAAACAGTACAAATGTAAAATTAAAAGAAAGAAATTAAGAAACATGAATTTGAACTATTGATCTGAGACCCAAAAAGAGATTTAAAAGGTGTTACAGTAGCAATTCGACCGTAATAAGTCATTGTCATTTAGAATGGAGCGCAGTGGAATGAAAGAGATAATAATTACCATGTAAAACGCCATGTCATTGCCAGCACTTTTATGATGATGTTATAAGACTAATTACATAAGGGTCACTTAATAAGCAAGATGGTAAATACTCTTAGGTGCTTTTTCAGGCATATGAATATGTGTTTTTTTTTTTGAGTGAATAGATATTTTAACAAATTTTTGAACAATTAAATCAACACTAAAGAGCTCTTAGACACTTTTCCAAGCATATGAATATGTGTGTGTGTGTGTTTTTTTTTTTTGAGTCAATACTTTAACAAATTCTTATTTTTGAAAAAAAAAAAAGTCAACACTAACACTTACTTCTTACTAAGGAGAAAATGCTGGCTTAAAATTTACACAATTTAAACTATTTAAACATTTGTTCAAACATCTTCACTTGAATTCCCAACAAAACCAACTAAATTCAAATTCCATAATTTTTTGCATTTTCGCATCATTAACAAATGCCACATTATTCTCTCTCACGTTGAGCTTTTTCCAATAAAATTTCATACTAAATGTTTGGCAAATAAAATGTTTTGTTTTTTAATTGAACAACTGCATAACAAGTGAATAAGTGATGTTCACTTCGACGAACTGAAAATAGCATGTAATTGAAATTCATAAAACAATAACAACAAAATGAGCTAAAAAATTGTTTAACAATAAACTGCAATAAATTTAATTTCAAACAGCAAAAACTCAGAAACGTACGTACTTCTATGACAGCACCAATATAATGACGTAAGCGTTCAATATAAAACGCCAACACATTGAATTGAACTCAAAATTGTGGGTGAGTTGTGAATTGGAAGAAATTACTCAAACTGTATAATATTCAAGAATTAAAAAGATCAAATAAAAATTATATATTAAATAAACTACAATAAATAATAATCTAACGTTATAGACGAACTTTATTATTGAAAATTATTAATTATTTTGTCGTTGTTGAGTTTGGTTTTTACTTCCTCAGAACTGAGAAGGGTTTTTTGTGACTCTGGGCGGTGGCCCAATGGAAACCATTGTTGCCACTGCTGAAATAACAACGTATTGAATGTTGGAGAGGGAATATAAAATGTGTTCCAATCAACAGAAAAACACGGCGATAAAACTGAAAGTAGATCAACAGACTTCAAGGCAAATTTAATTTTTCAACTCCAATATAATATGTACATTATAGAGTCTCTAAATAAAGTACTGGATCGATTCGGCCTTTTAAATTACTCTTATGCTCAATTTCAGTTTTTGCTACTATTATAATTGTAGAAGAAGTGGAAGGAAGTGGAGAGGACAAATTCTGAATACAAGTTCCAAGAATACTTTTTACCAACTTTAATGAAGCTAAAGTGAAAAATAAGTAATATTCCTCAAAAGACACCTTTTGAAAGGTTTTTAGGGTATTTCTTTTAAAGTATCTTTATTGTAGAAAAACATTTTTCTTAATTTATTTTAGAAGGTACTATTTCGAACAAGTCCTTTTTTGAGAGCGGCTTCAAAAAATGTTGTGCAAAACTCTGTTTCTTACATTCGCTTAACAATTTGCAAAGAAAAACGTTTGCTCAGCTCGTAAAAAAAATTGCTTTTTTTGTATGACCAGTTATCTACTTAAAAATGCATGTTAAACTTTTTATAGGTTGTTAATTTTTTTTTTCTACCTTATTTTCTGGTCTGTGTTGCATGCATGTGTTTCAAGTATAATGTTCAAATAAAAACTAAGGCAAATTCAAAATCTTTTGTTTTCGTTCAGACAGTAAGAGCGAAAAACCAAGCAACCTAGTTACAAAGGAAATAACGTGAATGGACGCAAATTGCTTTTGTAGCTAAATGAATTATTAGAAAAAAGAGATTGTGCAACATAATGAAAATGGTTGGAAACAGCGTAAGAATACATGGGAACATGACTACTGATTATGCTTCGAGATTCTGTATTGGACAGGCAGACAGATAAAACGTGTAATTTTAATTTCAAAAAAAAAAACAGTAAATGACTTAAAACTGAAGCAGAAATGTCTCAAAGCTGAAACCTTTTAAATATTTAAATAAATTGTTCTATGGTTTAGGCAGCGAAATACTCGTTCACCCAATACTTCATTTTAGAATATTTCTTAAAAACTAAAATTGTTTTTTTCTTGTTGTATGAATTATTTTTATTAACATATATGCAATATCTTACACTATACATTTTGCTGATTTTTGCCAGTAAGTTTTTAAATCAATTTATACATATGCTAAGCTTAAAAAATTACTTGTAATAAAGTTATTGTACAATTTAATATTAAAAAAAAAAATAACTCGTCAAAAAATATGTATGTACTTATAAAATGAAAAATCATTCGAGCGCATCCATATTTATTGTTTGAAGGCACTAAAACATTTAAATTCAAGGTTATTATGGGAAAAAAAAATAAAATTATGTATCGTTGTGCTTACAACAATAAGCAGAAATATAAATTAAATTTAACACACACACACACACACACACACTGAAAAACATATCATGAACATCTTTGGGGTAACGAATGATTTTAAAACGTAAAATAAGTTATGAAATTGAAAACACCTTTAAAACATTGAGCACAATAATTGTACTTAAAGATATAAATAATTGCTAAACATAAAATTAAATTATTCTAGCAAGTTTCTTTCGTTTGGAAAAACACAAAAAAGAAGAAATATGTACATACAAACCATATTTAGTAGGTTTCGTAATTTTTTGAATACAACGAATGCATATTTTTATATATATTTTTTTTCAACCGGCCAACTTGCTAATCATTTGCTTATTAAGAATTCACTATTAAATGTCTGTGGCAGTTTTAAGCAAGCTTTCAAAAGCTGCCGGTCATGTTCAAGCTTTTTTACTAGTGCATTTGGAATTGGGATTGTGCCAAAATAATTGCTTTAACTGAAACGAATTGAGTATAAATATGGAAGTCCCCCCTTCAAAAAATAAAACTTTTGTAAAAGCAATAGCTTTATGAAATATTTACCTTAAAAAAGTAACTTTTCAATAGTATTCTTCATAACAAGTACCTTTCATAATAAGTACAGCCAAAAGTTTCTTTTCAAAACAATATATTTATAAGCATGAGTAGTTTTGAAAAACTGTAGATTTAAAAAAAACTACTTTTTAACAAGATACCTTCTTTAAAGGTAATTCCCCCTTTCCTATTTTCCCAGTTTCAGTACAATGCAAGGCATGTATATGGCTCATCCCCTGAGTACTGGTCCCATTAAAAAAAAAAAAACTTGCGCAAAAGGTACCTCCTTTAAAACGGCAATTTTGAAACGTGAGCATTTCAAAGAAAAAAACTATCTATTAAATAAATTATAAAGAAAAAAATACTTATTAAGAAATTAATATTTATAAGGGTACCTCATAAAAAATATCTGCTTTCAAAAAGGTACTCTTTATAAAAAGTACTCTTTTTAAAAGTAGAATATGCCTTTGAAAATGCATCTATTCCCTTAACGAAAAACAAAACCTTTTTAAAAGCAACTTTTCAAAAAGAAATCTTAAAGAAATGCCCTTAATAAGAAAATATCTTTGTGTATATGTTATGTTACGCGGGCTGCTGGTCCTGAGGCCGGCTCACTTTGCCTGTGTTTGTGTATACGCTTGAACAATGCAGGGAAATATTGCAACATTACTTTGAAAATCATGGTAATGTTGCAGAATATGTGCGAAAATTGAGTACGGATTTTGGAAGAAGAGAAGCACCGTCAGCTCCGTATGTTTGTTCCCTTGTGAAAAAAGTGAAAGAAAGTGGTATCTTCATTGATAAACCAAAGAGTGAAAAGCCAAAAAACCATTCATACATCCGAGAATATTGCTGCTGTGGCAGAAAGTGTGCGTGAAGCGCTATCAACATCAATTCACCATCGTTCGCAACAATTGAACATTTCGCAGGCATCATTGAGACGAATTTTGTATAAAAACAAAATAAAACAAGAAATTTAACAAAATACTCAATAGTTTTTTTATGGCATTTTCAAAAAAAAAAAGTTATTTTGCGGACCCTTTATAAAGTTAACGTTGAAATAGTTTGAACAATTATTAACTCCACCTTTTGAGTAGCAGCTTTTATATGGTAGGAAAATGATGCCAATTTTTAAGGTGATGAATAATTATAGTCACTGGAAAGTGATAATAATTATTTAGGGGCTAAGGGAGCCAAAAGAAAAACGGAGTTAATGTCTTTGGTTTTAGAATGGATTATGAGCTCACCTTTTATATTATATATTCCTTCAGGAAAACGGACAGGTAATTCTACCAACGTTATAATAATTTTATTTGATTAAAAAACATGGGAAAGAATTACAATACGTCCCTTTAGTTGTTAAAAGGCGACTGCGCAAAGGATTTCAAAAATTTTTTTTTATTCTGGTTTTTCTTTCAAATAAATTTAACTGTTATACAATCTACTTTTCTCCTTCATTTTGGCGCACAAATTCAAACATTGCCAACTTATTGCTAAGGTTAATTTGTATTAAAAGGAATTAATTCGTGTGCTGATTCAGACAGCTTTCAAGAAAAAGAAAAAAAAATATACAGAGGATTTAAGCTATTGGCCTTGAAATTATAACTGTCCAAAACGATTTTGGAAAAACGTTAAACTAAACTTTAATAACTTTTTTAGGACTTTGAAATCACAAATTTTAAGCGATTTGCAATTTTCAAAGAATTTTGTTTCGGATTTCAAATCGTCAAAGTGATATATTTTTAAAATCGTAAGCGCCAATTTTAAGTAAACTGCGTTTGTAAGAACATGTCTGGATGTATCACTATTACAAAAATATTTCAAGTATTTCTTTTCCATCAGAATCAGCCTACTTTAAAATTACTTTAAATATTTTTCGCTATTTTTTTCCAAAATGTGTGTGTCATCTTGTGGGCTGGTCTTGACAAATCGGCACATTTACTAAATCAATTTGCAGCTAAAGCTGTTTTCTATGAATCTTTTTATTTTTTGTGAGCAGATTCAACTTTTTTTCCACTTAAATGAGACGACCTTGCATGCGTGTTTATTTTAAAGTGAAGCACTAAAAACATGCAGTAGACAATAACAAATAACTAGTACAACTTCATGCATGAGTTGAAGATAAAGCTATAACATTAATAAAACAGCAAAATAATAAAAATAAACAAATAACATTTAAATTAAAAACAGTTATAAAAAGTAATTCTTTATTGCTTGCCTCTTAAACAATATAAAATCGTGACATATTTGCTGTGTATTAAATGGACAATTTAAACGCTTGAAACTAGACACAATATCAGGGTAAAATTAATTTGTAATATAATTAATGTGCACAATATGAAAAACAGCACAGTAGTTGGAAAATTAAAATGTATTTAAAATGAGTTTTAATAAAAAAAAAAATGAAATAGAAAATTTTTCTTAACACTTCTTACAAACACATTTATTTTTCTATGAATGTGTGTACTCCTAATTGCCTGAAAGAAAATATGTTAAACAAAACATAATTTTTTTTTTTGCTTTAAGCCAATTAATTTATTTTTCTTTTTTTTTTTTTGATTTTGAACGAAAGAAAAAAATTTTGTCTCAATTAAAATTCAATTTAAAATTAAACGCTTCTAAAAATATTCTAAACTTTTTTGAGCAAAGAGAAAGTTGTAAGCATTTGGCCTTATTAGCATAATATACATATATATATATATATATATATATATATATATATATATATATATATATATATATATATATATATATATATATATATATACACATATGTATAAGTATTTCTAAACATACTAGCTGTTCTCCATAACTTTTTACACTTTATGAACCCATCACAAGAAGCTAATTAGGCTTAATATTTGCTTATAATGAAAAAATTAACTTATGCTACCAACCAGCCAGCATCTTGCTGAAAATCTGCCAGCAGCAAAAAAAAAAAACTTGAAAAAAAAATTTATTAAGCATTAACATACATTTCCAATACTTGCAGCCTAAGCATGAACAATTGCCATGTTCTGAAAAATATTTATTCGTATTTTCTTTTACATACACACACTCAAACTCATGCAGTATAAAGATTAGATATTTGTTCCCCTTTAAAACAAAAGACTCAAGACACAAACTCTTCTTTGCTTTGTTCTTGTAAAGCGCGCCATGATGTTCTACAGCAATTTGCCCAATCTCTATTGCACCAGAATTAAGTCTATTGGCTTCATTTTCCAAATAAGGTCATATTAAAGTATAACCTTAATTTTTACTCACTGGTTTATCGGATTTTCTAACCCCATTAAGTTTTATTAACAACTTTGTGTTAAAGAAATATTGATGTCAAAACAATTTACATTTGAGTTTTGATGTTGCGATTAATGACTGCAGACAGCATACACTGTTGGTGCTAAAACGAATACCGTTGAAAGAGATGTAAAAACCTATTATATTTCTTGCAAATAACAACGCCACACAAATGAATACTTTTGCCAAAACACACGAGCACAATGAAATGGAAAAAATTAAACGTAATATGTATGTCTTAAATATATTTAAATTGATTTACTCGTATATGTATGGATATGTTTTACCATCTCAAACAAATTCCCAGACAAGTAAAGAAAATTTAGAATCGCAGTTCTTATGTCTACTATAGAACTGTGAAAAATCACAAATACAAGCAATTTGCATCCACGACTCATTTGTAATAACTATATATGCGTCTTGAAATTTTGTACCCAAATTATTATACTAAGGCAAATTTTATTGATCAGCAGACCTGATGGGAGCTCTTCTTGGAGGCCTACTGAGAAAGGGAGTAGGGAATGCCCTGGTCGTGTAGGTGTAAAGAATTAATGAAATGAGGATTTTTTTACTTTTTATCACGTGATTATTAGTGAAGCTTAAAAAGATTTTCGTTGAAATTTTATAGATTATAAAAATTTTTAATTGCAAATAATTTCGTTGGGCTTAAGCTCAATTTTACTTGCTCAGAGTTGAAGAAAATTTGTATTTTTGTGAGAAAATTGTACCGATCAACATACTTAAAGAAGACAGGGAAAGTAAAGTGGAGGTCCCACTGGTTGAAGTACATATCTGGGCTCTATTATGGATAGGATGAGTATAAGTAGGAGTTTACAAGTTACTTTGCTTAACAACACTTTGCATCAAAATCCTGAATACGTGCTGCTCTTGGATTTTTGTATGCTGCTTTTCTTTCTACAAAATATTATGCATTTATTAATCATTCGATTTTACTTCCTTAAAATTGAGAAAGATTTCTTTTTATAAAATTGGAGTGATCGTCATTTTTAAAGTTGAAGACTTACTGCTACGGATATATACCATGACTGTCTCACATCCACCACAATGATTATCAGCACCTAAATGCCTTCCAATCCATTTCATGACTAATTACACACTGTTTTTAAGCAGCATCTCTTAGCCATCTTACAACCTGAACTCTTCCTTAATGACTGTGTATTTAATCTCACTGATCCGTATTCAATTTTATCGCTGTATTTTTCTGCTGATGGGTATATACGAGGTTTGCCTTTTATATTTCGGACATTGACACCCTAGCGTTGCAGTCTGGAAACTGACAGCTCTATAGTAAAGTTGGATATTTTTAGGTTTAAATGTACTCAGAACGTTTTGACACACGAGCGCTAGTTGTACTATTTACAGTAGCTTAAAAGCTTAATCTCGGCCCAAAAATAGAATTTAATCGTGAACATTTTCGTAAGATTATTTTTTACAACTTTCGACAAAGAATAACTTAACAATAATACATGGATGAATTCAATTCAATTTTTGACGTTAATGCTCAATCAAAGACCAGTATTTATCGATGGTCGACGAATTTCCCGAAGGTCGTGCAAAATCAGCTGTTATTCCGAAAACCATTGATGATGCGTGTGAACTGAGATTGAGACAACTCTAAGCATTATGGGGACCAGCATAAATTTAATATGGCATAAACATTTGACTAGCTGATGCGCGTCATGGTAGACGTGAAACAACCATGGTATGTACCCCACACAGTAAGTCTTTAACTTTACTTTCCTGGTCTTCTTTAAAAATGTGGATTATTACAATTTTACAATTTTTATCTTTCTCAATTCTGAGCGAGCAAAATCAAACCAAAGCCCAATAAAGTAACTAACAATCATTAAGAGAAATCGGTATTAAAATTGCTTATTACATCAGAGCAAATAAATGAATTTTACCAGCTCAATGTGAAAGAGAGATGTGTGAAGAAGAAGGAAGTTCAATCTTAAAGTATTTGAAGGATGAAAATTTTAAAACCTACGTTAAAGTTAAAAAAAAATAACTTTTCGTAAAAGCTGAACTTTCAACTTCACTTTTCCTAATCTTTCATTGAGGTCTAGAAAATTTCTTGCAAGCGTGAGAAGTGGTTATTTTCGTATCAAAATTTTGGCCACTGTAACTTGGCTGAACCAACACAATTAATCAGCAGTTTTTACAGTTCCATATATTATAGATTATTTCACTCCCACCCAATTGCTTTACTTTCAAAAATCGCAGACCAAATGATTTGCTATAAATCTGTTTCAAACACATACAGAAAGGTGTGGCAGCAGTTTGCTTTCAAACTCCTCTGTTTTGACTCTTGAACCAAATTCACGTTTTGCTCCCTGACTGGTTTTATCTCTGCCATTCAATCGATTTTAGTTTTTGCAGCTACAAAATACAGACTTTTTTTTTTAAACAGTCACTAAATATTGGTCAATTTTTGGCTAGAGGTCTGCAATGCGGTTTCTTTAAACACAAACTAAATGCTGGGAGTTTCATTGTTGTTTTCTTGTCAAATGACAAATTGCAAAAAGAAAAAAAAGTTATTAGAAAACCATAATGTTTACAGTAAGAAAAAATAAATAAATAAAAGAGCAAACAATACCTTGATATTATTTAACGGAACTGAAGCAAAGAAAAAAACCACTTCACACACAACTTCAACCAGTTTTTGGTTTATTTTAAGTCTTGGCGTGTTTTTAATAAAAATAATATCATTGTTTTATTATTCTGCAAACAAAAAAAGATTATGTAGTTTATTTTGATACAAAAACCAAATACTTATACATGTATATAGTACATAGTAACAAAGAAAGAAAAAAGTACAAAACTCAAACACGAAAAACGTGAATTATTTAAACAAAGTGGACTTTTAATTTAGTTTTATTTCGGTGATTATAAAATCCAAACATTACGACTACCTTTAGAACATTTTTAATTTAATGATTTAGAACGTGCTCTTTTCAATAGAATAAAAATACTTTTTTACAAGAAGTTTCACTTTTACAACTGCTCAAAATAATTTAACGTTTATTATACAGTAAATGAGTTTTTAATTTTATATGATTGTTTATCGTTAAAACAAATTGGTTTTACTTAAATTTTTTAAATGCGTGGAAATATAATTGAAAACCGTTAACGCAAAGTTGTTTATTACGGCCTGATCACGTTATAATTTGTATAGAAATGCTATGAATAAAATAAGAGGTCAGATTTTAGAAACCAGTAAGCCATATTGGATCATAACTATAGATAACGAAAACGTATACTCTAAGCAATTTTAAGTTACTGCTAAATAAAAGTTAGCTTTTTGTGTACTATAGACAAGAAAAAATCGACTTTACCTGCAAAAGTCTGCTCTAAACTTAAAACCAGCAGAAGT
Organism: Sturmia bella; assembly: GCA_963662145.1. NCBI lineage: Eukaryota > Metazoa > Arthropoda > Insecta > Diptera > Tachinidae > Sturmia > Sturmia bella. Next base: position 18,624,625 of record OY759172.1, on the reverse strand, counting down.
TGTCTCTAACTTTTTTAACATAACAGCTTTGCTCAAACAAATATCACTTTTAAACGTAAACGCTTTTTAATGTAAATTATTTTACATTAAATAATTAAATTTAATATTTGGTTTTATTCGACCCATTTTTTTATATTTTATATATTTATTTTCTTGAGCTGAAGGTGTTTTTTATTAAAATATTTGATAATTTTTTTTTTTTCATTATTATTTTTTTTTTTTCATTATTGTTTTTTATTAAAATATTTAACAATTTTTTTTTTTCATTATTATTGTCCTGAAGGAGAGCGAAATATCGACAAAAATAATCAAATATTTTAATGAAAAAGACCTTCAGCTCAAGAAAATAAATGTATTAAAGAATTAAATTAAAGATTTTTTAATAACTTTTATTAATCAGAATTTTCATTGTAATTTACTTTTATTCAATTCGCTTTGAGGTTTTTTGTTTACTTACTAACTAATACAAACTTACATTTGTATATGTGTATGTTTGCATTTATGCATAATACTTGAGATAATCTTAATAGAAATGGGATTTTACCTGAATTTGTAAATGGTTGCATGATAAATAATTTGGTATAGTCGATAAATAATGTGGCAGCCACTTAAAGCAAACTTTAATTTTGACTATAGTTACAAAAAAAAGTTAGCAACACTGAAAAACTTTTAATTGTTTTAAATGCAACTTTTTAAGAACTTTTTTTGAAGATACTTTTTAAAAAGCCAATAAATTTTAATAAGCTAATTAAAAAGGTATTTTTTCAAAGAGAACTTTTTTTTAAAAAGAGCTTTTTTCAAACGGGGATTTTTTAATCCCCTTTTGTAAGAACGTACCTTTGATAATAAGTTAATATTTTTAAGAAGTATTTGTTTTTAGAGTTACTTTTGTGGGAAGGTAAAATACCTTATTTTTAATAGTACTTTTTTGAAAAGGTGCTTTTTTTGAAAAGGGGATTTTTTAATCCCCTTTTGTAAAAACGTAACTTTGTTAAAACATTAATATTTTTAAGAAGTATTTGTTTTTAGAGTTACTTCTGTGGGAAGGTAAAGTACCTTTTTTTTAAAGTACCTTTTTTAAAAAGTACCTCTATCAAAAAGGAGCAAGTGGTTTTTAAAAGATTTTTTTTAATTTACTTATTGAAAAAACATTTTTAAAAACAAAGTTTTGAGGTGCACTTTTGTCAAAAAAAAAAAAAAGGCAGTGGGTTAATGTATGTGGCAACACTGTCCGATAATAAAAGGGACCTACAAATAACACTTCATGGTACAACACTGAAATATTTTCGTTATCTTCTAAACTTGCATTGATTGTGAAACACTACGTTTTCTGGATGATATTTTTTTAGTTAAACCAAAATAAAGTAATCATTAAGAATTCTAATATAAGAAATATCTAAGCCATAATTTAACCATCGCTATATGTATGTATATTTATTTATTTTTTTATTTATTTATTTATTGAAAGTATTTTACAAAAATAAATTTATAAAATACGACACTAGAAATAGTGTGGATTTTTTCAAGAGGTAAATACAATTCATAATAAACAAGTTATTTTAAGTGAAATTCTCTTTGAAAGCTTTTTTTGCGAGTTATTTTTTTAAATGTATTTTTTAATATCGTACTTTTTCTGCAGGTACTTTTTTCCACAGTTACATTTTCTATAGAAATTAGTTTTTAAAAGTGTTTGTTTTAAAAGTTACTTTTTCAAAAATTATCTGGTGTTCAATGAACCAAAATTGTATATAAAACTACTGATAATATTTAAACAGAAATTACGGTCATTAACACGTCGACAAAACAGATTTTGAAAAAAGCTTTCCCTTGAACAAAATAAATCAACATCTTGAATAACTAAAATTCGGACATTCGGATGGAAAGAAAAAGATTGATATCAAAATAAATTATCATGCAAGTTCTCCCCTGAGTCAGGTCATTTAAAATAATTGTGGAAGCCAAGACAGACATCATTATAAAATAATTGCGGTAATGAAATCCTAAAAAAAAATTATGAAAAAATATAATAAAAATAAGTAACTGGGCAGAGTGTTAAAGATATAAATGAATGTACTAAATTACAATTTCATAGAAGAAAACAAATTATTGTTTTGAAGGCTGCTACAGTTATTAATGGAAAATATAACAAATTGTTAAGAATAGAAGAGAAAAACGCCCTCAAAACTCTTTAGAAAAATATAATAAGAAAAGATAATTATTTTGCTTACAATTTTTTATTTTTATTTAAAAGCAGAAACGTAGTGCTATGCATTAAACCAACCAACCAGTCATTTCTTCGTTTCGTATTTTAATAAATATTTTTCAAGTCTTTTTATTACAATTAACCCAGAAAATAAGTTTTATTTTGGGATTATTTACTCAGTGCCAGGCCAACAATGATTAATTATTATGCCGACATAAAGTTTAACGGGTTGGCGTTGACCAAAATGAAAAAAAGGGAGGGAGAGAGAGAGAGAGAGAGAACAATGATTTTGTTCTTTGTTAACTAATGGCAGGGGCTTAATTACGTTTCAAGTGTTCCTTCTTTTTTGTGGTTTGCTTTTTATCATTCTTTAAGCACACCGCGTTCTGTAAGTGGAACTTTACAAATACTTTTATCAAGCGGATTTCCGTTTTTGGCCACGTTTTTTTTTTCTTGATGTACATACACATTTTTTGTTTGTTTCTTTGTTTGTTTGTGCATATGTTCTTCTATTGGCGTGTTTTCTATACATTTTTAGAAAAGTGAACAATGATAAAAATGCATTTAGAAGCGAAAAAATAAAGCTATAGAAAAGACACAAGAATTTCTTTCTGAATATATTTATATTTTAAAGAATATTTCAGAGCTGTAAAAGAAACTGTAATGACCCATTTGGTGGGAACTTCAACGAAAGCTGAAGTGTTCAGCCTGACATACATAAATCTCATTTGAGGTAATTGAGTCAACAGTTATTAATAATTTGTTCTTTTTTGACAATTTAAATTTTACAAAAAGTAATAGGGTTTATCCAAATTGAAATGATAGAATATCATATAATAAATTTGAATTTTCAAAAAAATATATGTTTAACAAAAGAACTGGTACAGCACACTAAAACATGTTTTGCTAATATCATTTCAAGTTAATTTTGACGATATAAAGCAAAACTTATTAATTAGATTTAAGCAAAAATGAGTCTGAATTTTTTCAAAAACTGTTTATTAAAAAATCCGTAAACAATAAGCTGCCTTGAAGCAGCTATCGGAAGAAGAGCAAAATATTGGCAAAAATACAAAAGAACTCAAAAAAGTAGACCTTCAGTTTGAATAATATTATGAAAAATTATTCAGTACCGACTGTATTGCTTTTCAAATCATAAACCTGTTTTATTTCCCACCTCGCTGAAGGAGCGAAAAAGCATGAAAGAATACAGAAAAACAACATTTCCTTAAAATGCCCTCTAAGAAAATTTTTTACCCAAAAATATGTGCATTAACAAAGTGTATGACTTGGGATTTCCTAATTTTTGCAAAATAACATTTAATTTTCATATTGATTTTGTCCACTGGCATTTGCAGTTTTATGCTTTTAAGGCCCCCTACTAAATGTCGTAAACAAATATTACAACCATCATTCAAACTTCCTCACAACGCTGTCTAGTTTTAACAAATTTGCCAAAATTCATTGTTGCCTGATATGCCTTTTAAGTATTATGATGCGTCTGTTAAGCCAATGATGGCATACAATTTTGCTTGATTTGTTTTAAAACTGAAGATGGAGACTGATAAAAGCTTGTTGGGTTTATTAGCGTTTTTTTTTTTTTATGTGGCTGAGTGTTTCATCGATTTGCGTAAGTTTGTTTTTGGCATTTTCATGCAAACCTGTTTCTCAAGGTTAAAATCATTTTTTCAGACATACATTATATGAAAAAGTTAGTGACTTTAAGGCTATAAAATTAATATCTTACGACAAATATTTTTATTGAAAAAGAAAGACTTACAAGGAATTAAATTGGCATAAACAAACAAGTTGCAACAGAAAAGAAAAAAATATTACATCATTTCTTAAATGCCAACAAAAAAAAAAGAAAAAGTGAAATAAAAAGAATTGCTTTACTTTCAATGTCACCATATGAAAAGCATTAAAGTTTTGATAAAAAAAAACTATAATAATAAGAGTTTAATGAAAACCAAAAGTATTTCTGCTCAGTAAAATAAAAGAGCAATTTTGGGTTCGTTTCCTAAGTCTTTTGATTTGTGCTGAAATAACTTTAATAAAATGAATGAAACATTCAAGGTTTTTTTTTGATACTTGAAATTTTATACCTTCTGTTTATCATGTATTCAGTAATAAAACAAATTAAAAGTTGAACGAGAAGTACAAATTGAGGATATAGTGGTCACATCTCTTGCAAGCCTGGCGACGAACAATCGTATGCTATATCGAAAGAATTATCTAGCAAAAATAATATAAAGCCGAAACAAAATAAACAACATCAAACAAGCAACATAAGTGACGGAATTCGATCGATCACGATTAGGACGATTTGGCCCCTGGTCAGAAATTTTAAAAATATAACACAAGTTGGGCAAAATGTATAACAATTTTGTTTTCTTTCAAAATTCATAAAACAATACAACTGCAGCAATTATCTTATTTTTAATCCAATAAAATGCAGCTGAATGTATTTCTAAGGCAGTTAGACCCTTTTTGTGAAAATTGATGCACAACTTTTGATTTAATTCTTAATTTAATAAAAAATTGTATTTTCAAAAAATTTTAATGAATGTAAATCATAATTTTTCCAAATTCTCTGGTATATCATTTAGATTTTCTTGCAGTTTTTTTTTTAATTATTATACTCAGACCAGTTTGCAGAATATGACTCTTACATTTGAAATGCATAGTACTGGCCCTCAGAAAATAGGTTTTGAGGAAGTAGAAAGAAGTAGTAGTGTCTGTGAACATTTGATTTGAATCTGTAAGGAAATATTTCTGCAAGCACTTTGTTCCACAGGCAGAAGTTATGGCTAAAAAACGAGTTTTCTCTGTGAATGGATGAGTCCTGCATCATGCACAAGTGTGGTGTAAAGGATGCAGAGCTTGAAAACATTGGTGATCTCTTCATAACAAAATCCTTTGAAGTATACTAATAAAACATTGCGATGCACCACATACTGCCAAGATGCTCCGTAACGAGATTCAATAATAGTCTAGGACTCGGTCTATCGGGAACAAGGGCATTTTTTTTTTTTTTTTGGTTGAAATTTTTAAGTGGCCCCAAATGATAATAACAATAAAAACTCTTAAATAGAATTTGAAGCAACGCTCCAAACATAGAAGTTGTATTCCAGTTTTGGTTTCATATTGGTAAAATAGATGTTAAGGAGATCAGCTGCATTAAAGTTTATCTTATATCCTTTCAAAAAACCAAGGCGCCAAAATGCTTCTTTTGCGTAAACAAAAAAGTGTTCAAACCAGCAGACATCGCACTAAATTTTGATTCCAGGAACATTAAGAGCTTCCGAATCCTTTACACCTATATTATTCATATATACAAACGAAGCAGCATCAGTAGCCAAATGCCTATTCATTTCAAGAGTATTAAGAGCTTTCAATTCCTTTTTTTTTTTGTAATAAATAATGTCAAATGTTCATGGGAATTATGGAAAAAGTAGTTAAGTTTCAAACAAACTTTTAAGAATTTTTCAAGTCTACTGATGAGTTGATTAGCACCAACGAAATGTCGTCGGCATATAGACAGCTGAGAAATACAGCAAATATTTTTTGAAAAGGTTCATTTTTGGACCTGAATTAATAAATTATTTATATTTTCATTTATTATACATTTTTCTTGGCAGCCATAATTTTCTTTATTGACTCAAATATTTAAAAGAAGTCCAGACATGAAACAAAATAGGTTTTTGTTTATAATTTTATCGGGCTTGAGTTAAATTTGTATTTCCTCAAAGTTGAGAAAGATTGGTTGTTGCTTGACAGAGTTTAAAGCTGTCAACATAACAATTATTTTATTCAAGTATTTCGTTAATAACGCCGTAGATTTATTAAATATATTTTTCTAAACAAATTTCCATGCAAAAAACCCGTTCCATAACTTTAAAAAATCTGTTTATTAATAAAAATCTGTTTATTAATAAAAGGCCAAAAATCTTTTAAGTACATTCACTTGTAATGTGACTTCACATCTTTGGCGATTTTATGGTCGTCAGTTGCACAAATTTGTCACCATTAAAAGTATTTGTAGGCGTTGGGTTGCAATGTATTGTAAATTAAATATGACATAATTTCTATTTTAATTAAAAACTGTTATAAAATTGTATTTGTACAACTGTTTGTCTTGTGTGCAAAAATGTGACGCTGATATGGCGATGGAAATTTATGCCGCATGCTTAAATTAGCTGCGTTTATTCAAATTTTTCGTTTTTTTGCTTTTGGATGATTGTCAAGAAAGCGTGTCACACTTAAGTTTTATTGATCCTATCAAAAACAAAATACTTACAATTGTAGATATATATAGTTACCTACATACACATATATTTTTTATTTATTTTTCAATTAGTTTTTATTGTCCAGTTTTTTTCAGATTTCAATGCAAAACCCTCAACATTTGCCAAAAACTCCACTCAAAGAAAATAAAACGCTTTAGAGTCCATTTCATGTTAAGATAACGATAAGTAGATGTTTGTAAGTTTGTATACTTATATGTAAATATAAGTTTTTTTCCACTTACCCTCAATTGAATTGTCAAGTTGTTTGGTGTGCAAAAATGTTTAATATTCCAAATGACCCATGTATTAGCAATACAAGCGGCTGAGGTGTAAAATATTCCAATAGTTTTATATAATGCAATTTTCTTGTTAGTTACAAAAATTTAGGTTTTTAATCCAAAAAAAAAGAAGGAAAACAATTTTAATATGCATATGAGCTTAAATTTTCTTTGAAGAGATAATAAATACATCATCTTGTTTTAATACATCATCTTGTTTTAATAAATCATGTTGTTTTAAAATACTATTCAGTCCTCTGTGTGTTCAGCTGATTTTTTTCCAATTTATGGTAATTATCATTGCCTAGGGAACATTTCTTGCTAGTTTATAAAGTTATTTTTTTAAAAATAAGGCAAGCTCTTTGCATCATTATATCAGGTGAATTGCAGTGTTATATTATACAATAATCACTATTGCCTTAATCGACAAAACAAACTCCTATCATTATTGTATCTGATGTATTAATGTATTACAAAGCCACTATTGTCTTGACTCATCGACTGTTTAAAGAAATCTAATGTTGGTTTATAAGAAATATCTTGGAAAAAAGTGCCTTTATAAAGAAGTAGCTTTTTTAATAATTAACCCTTTTAAAAGAGAGTGTCTTAAAAAACTACCTTTAAAAAATAACCTTTCAGGAAAATTAACTTTAAAAAATAAACCCATTTAAAAATGTGCCTTTTAAGATAAGAACCTTCCAAAAACGCTAATTTTTCAAACTGTACCTGTTAAAAAAAATTTAGGCATTAAATCAGTAGCGTTTGAAAAAATATATTCTTCTAAAAAATGTTCCTATTTTACCAAATTTTTTGAGTTTGACATCTATTTTGTTTATCTTAAGAAAAGTAATTTAAAAAAAATGCTTCCTTAAACAAACAATTTATAAAAAACAATAACTTTTAAAAAAAAAACTAAAGGCAATAAAAACAAGTTTCAACTAAAACGCTTTAAAAAAATACTTCAATACAAGTTATAATTAAAGGAATCTCTAAAAAGAAATTTATTGAAAAAATTTTAATTATATTCTTTTACGAAATTCTGTAAAAACACTATTTAAATATGTAGTTTTAGAAGAATATTGTTAATTTGAGTCGTTGGACGCACTTACACCCTGTAAGTGCGTGGGTTACTTCAATTTTCCGATTTTCAGTACTTCTTTTTGTTACGCACTTTAATGCTTGTGTCTTAAATCTTTCATTTTTTCCATACATATGTATTGATTATGCTCTATTAGCACAATTCTTGTTTTAGTTTTGATTTTGGATTTAATTCTTCAATTTTATTTTTTGTTTTATTTATTTGTTTTATATACAACTTTTTTTCTAACTTGCGCACTCTTAAAATTTTTCATGTGAACTTTTTGCACGAATTATAATAAAATGATATCATTTTGTATATTTTTGTATCATTTCTTGTTGTTTTTTTGTTTTATCAATATGCATGTGTGTATGTATCAGAGATGTTGTTGCTATAAATCCAGCTTTAAAGCAAGGTTAGTTAAGCTAACAAACAGCAACTATCTCAATTAATGTAAAACTCTCACAAATACCAAGAAACTATTGTAAGCAACTTCAAGCAAAATTACACACAACCATAAAAAAATCTATGAATAAATAATTTCCTGTTTTAGTGCCCAACAGGCAAAATATAAAAAAAAAATTAAAAAATTTGCCATAATATTTCAACACATGAAATTAATTTAAAGGGTTTCTTAAATAAAGTTTGAATTATTTGTTTGTTATTTCACTTGTAAAACACACACCTTTCCAAATTTATTTTGTGTTTCAATTCTTATTAGAATGAAAAAACTTTTTTCGTTGTTGTTTTTTTGTATTTATTTTAGAATTTATTTAAGAAAATTTCATGTTTACAAGACGCGCTTCAAGAAAAACGTTAATGTTGTGCTCAACACACCAACCTGGCTCAGACTAAATGTTTGGCACGAGTAAGACATGTTACAAAAGTCTTAACAAAAACAACACAGGCAGCAGTATGTACATACATTAACACACACGCAAGCAAATTTTCTATAAGAAAAGAGCACTGAGACATCAAAAAGCCATTTGTAGACTCTTTTCTATAGCCAAATTCATATTATGACTCTCTTTTAACGTATGTTGTTTTCTTATAACTGTGTAGGTATCTTATTGGTATACTTACCACAAGATTGTGTGTGTTTTTGTTAACCGGTCTTACCAAGTTTTTGAGTAATGTGCTAAATCTAGACAAATACATTGGCCGTAAGGTTTGAGATCAGCTTAATATGAGATAAAACAGAGGGAGTTTGTAATCTCAATATGTTTTGTTAATATTTTGTTTGTTTGTCTTACCCTTTCCTAGTTTAATATTAGTTTATTGTTTGAGCTTAAGTTCCTTTTTGTCTGATTATTTATTTATAAGCCGGTATTTCGGATTACATATATAGACACTCAATAATGAAGACATCAGGATGTATAATGGCCATGCGCTACTGCTTAAAAACTGTATGCAATTGGTCAAGGCCTGGGTTCGAAGCAATTTGTGTGATGATGAAACAGAAACGTTGTGGACGTGAAACAGCCATGATATGTACCCCAGCTAGTAAGCATTCAACTTTACTTTTCTTGAAAAATGTTGATCACTGCAATTTTATCACAAAAATAAATCTTTCTCAATTTTGAGAGAGTAAATTTGAAAACTCAAGTGTTATAAAATTATTATCAAACGAAAGTTAATTTTTATACATTTCTTTAGCTGAGGAACTTTTGACACTTGACTTCTTGCTGTTCTATTACATATAGCGAATTCATCATTCATCATGTACCACATTTCTATTACTTTTGATGGGCACTTTACTAAAATAAAATCAGTACTAGAAATAACTTCATTTTCATTCTTGAATATAAGATTAGGATGCATGAAAGTGAAAACATAATACCAATCTTGGGTTCACCGTTGGGTTACGTACTCATAGAGTTAAAACGGAAACCTATTACTGAGACTTCTACGTTCGTCCGTCCGTCATAGGCCAGAGCTGTGACGGAGACAACAACAAAAAGTTAAAAACTAAAGGAGGGTTTCCATACAAGAAACTGTTTTAAAATTAGCTGTATCTTTTGGGTCATAAGAGCTAAAGCGCTAAAATTTTCGAAAAATAGGAGATTACGTAGGTTCTATAACAACAAAAAATTAAAGACTAAAGGGCGCCCCTTACATTCAACTGAAATTAGCTGTAACTTTTGAATCGTGAAAGATAAAGGCTTGAAATTTGCACGGGATATGCAGTTACTAGGCCTGCACAACAACAAATACCAAAAACCGCAAAAACAAGGACAAATTTAAATGTTGCACTGTACATGGGGACACCTTTTAATTTTTAAATTAGCTATAACTTTTGACCACAAAAGATAGAGACTTGAAGTTTGCAGAAGATGCATATAGCAAGCCGACACAAAAACAAGCACTCATAATAGCAACACGTGAAAATTTAAATATTTTCCTTTTTACGGGAACACCCTTTAATTTAAAAATCGACTTTAGGTTTTGAACCGTAAAAGATAGAAACTTAAAATTGTCACAGTATATGTAGTTTGCAGATCTCTACAAGAACAAATAATAAAAATGGCAAAAAGTTAACATTTAATTAGCGATAGCGATAGGTATGATACATATGTATTTCATATCCAAATTAAAAAAATTTTTTATGGAAATTTTCAAATAAAACACATACATACATATAATAAAGACTTTAATTTTTTTGAATTCAAGCATTAATCAGCAAATAAATCTAATATATAAAAGAGACCTAAAGCTCAAAAAAAATAAAATAATATTAAACTAAAAGGGGTAGAAAATAAACTTAATAACCAAGAATGATAATTTCATATTTTGTAGTTAGAATCCCTCATAAATTAACTGATCTCAGTCCTTAAGCACATACCCACAAGCTATAAAATAAATACATACATGTATGCATGTAGTTCGTAGAAAGAGTATTCACTTCGTGTGTTAAATCATCTTAACATTCGCACTTTTTATAGTTAATTTTTCTATTTCTACCAACTGCCAAATATAATACGTGCTCGCAAGCGCACATACATATTAATATAGACATATGTGCATACATATGTATGTATATAATTTCATACCATTTTCAAGCTGCTGCAACAGTGTTATTGGCGAAGATGTTACTTTGTGTTTGATCATCATCATGATCACAAATATCATCATTATTATTATTATTATGGTGGTCCGGTTGTTATCGTCATGCTTTGGTGATTATTTCTAAACTATACATCAACAAAAACATCATTAAAAAATGTGAAAAACCAACTCAAAAAGAAACAAAATTTGCCTTAAGAATGAATGAATTTAATAGAAAAATTATAATTAAAATACTTAAGGGAACTGTGAATATCTAAACAGCATCAGAGGTCTGCACAATCCTCCACCATCTACAAATACGTCAGGCCATAACATGACCCCCACCAAAGTTAATGGTTGGACACAAGTGTTGGCATATATCTATGCATTCAGATTACTACACATGTTTATGCTTTTACCTCGTGCAAACATATTCAATATACTCCCATCAGCAAAGGCCTTGATACACTATCCTACTCAAACATATGATCTGTTAAAAAAAGGGATTTGTGCTCTAAAAGTGTGATAGTGTGAACTAAAAGGGTATGTGTGTGAAAGACTTTTTTGACAAGTCTGTCCGATTTTCTAATCTCTGAATGTGTTCAAAAACTCTTTTTCCAGGCAATCAGAGTAGCCTTTTCGAGTTGTTTACAAAAGTACAATATTGTGGCAGTTTTGGGGCGACTTTTCAAAGTTGCTCAGGGGTCGTCCCCTGAGAACTGGTCCAAGTTATAAAAAAAATCTTAATAATTTTCATCAAAATAAAGATATATTTTTTTTTTTGGTTTAAAATGTCCCATAGTGCAGCACCAGATATTTGCTAATTGTACCCTAATTTGCAGCAAAAGTGGGAAGTTTTATATTCAACAAATATATTTTAATAATTTTATTCATGCTTCGCTAAATGTATTTCTTCTTTATGCTGAGTGTGGATTTAATTATATTTTTCTTTTGATAGAGTATATTTCAAATTAGTACAACTGTTTCACGCCATGCACAGACACACGCACACTTAAGACACTTTATAATTTTATGGCGCTGTTGTACAGTGGCAATGCTTATTGTATTTTGTATTTGTTCACTTGGATACGTTTCCAAAAATACAAAAATTCAAAAGAAAAATGTTTTTGGGAGATTTTATTATTTCTTTTCTGTTATTTTTTTTTTTTTGTGTTTTTTTAAGATGTACAAAAGCTTATGTCATAATAATAGTTGTTGTTAAACATGTGCACCACTTATGACTTGTTGTGGTAATGAAGAATATTATGACCTTCAAGAGAAATTAATGGTTACAAACAACAGTGAATACGAAGATATGAGCATACAAATGAGTAGGGCGTAACAAAAGATGTAATAAAATAGGAGTTATACTTTATGAGATGTCTGGGAGTGCATATTAGCCGAATCTACATGTGTACACAGAAATTTTTCAATATTGTGAAATCGAGTTTTCTATAGCTTTTGGTGTGAAACAATAAGCATTGGCGAAGTATTGAAAATAAATAAATAATTGTTTAAAATGATTTTTTATAAAAAAAACCAAAGAGCAAAAGCTTGAATAATTTATTTAATAATATTATTCTTTTTATTTTTTCACATTTAGCACTATAAACAGTTCGAATTTTCACATTACTGGCCTCTCCCTGCCCGCCGTGACCACATCCCTGCAGCTGATTTGTAAAACAAAACCAGAAATGAAAATGAAGAAAAACTTATGTATAGAGAGGAAAAACAGAGGCGACTCAAGAACCATGTTACTACGATTTAAAACCTCTGCGGTCGTATATATAAAAATATTTCATACGTATTAATTTGTTATTTGACAAATATCTATGCCAAATTAGTTAAATAAACGTTCAATAAATATTTTTACAAATGATCCCGTAAACAAATATGTATTCGGCTATTACAATTCCATACGTAATACAAAAAAGAGCCCAGTCCTCTCTCATCAAACGTTCACGAGCAACCCAAACAAAACGTTAAGATAATTATCTGCAAACTGTTTTATTTATTGTACGATTAATACTGTTCGTTTTGGCTATATGTTAGCTTAATATAAGATAGATTTGTCTTAGTGTAAATAAATGTTTAAAAGTGAATTTTCATGATTGCCTATTAAATAAAAATTGTAATTATTATTTCTTTTTGAATGGCACCCAACAAATCCACCCAAATCCATCTCCCATTGTGCCAACATAATTTTATTTTGTCTTCACACTAGACCGTTAAATTAATATGAAAATCGAAAACATTTAATATTTTGAACCCACAAAGAGAATTGTTTTCTAATCGTTTTTCTTTTGTGTGAAAATAATCGTAATAATAAAATAAACATTAGAAAAAGATGCAGGCATTTATTGATTTTTGCTCTGTCAAAGTTACTGCATTAATTTTGAAACCGAAAATATTTTTGTGGGTTTTAATTTAAAAGTTGTTAATCGATAAAAAATTTAACAATCAGAAAGAAAGACAATGTTAAAGTTGTTTGAAATTTTTTAAGCAAAGAGTAGGTGATACAAAGAGTGTTATAAGAACCCCGATAAAGTTGTACAAAAACGTTGTTGAAGTCAAGTTTAGGTAAATGACAAATAAAAACAAAACTTTTCAAACTGATCTGAACAAACAGGTGATCTATAGAAGTAGCACTATTATTTTAGGTCTATAAAAAGACCTTGCTGTTTTCGGTCTTTTTCAGCCGTCTAATATCACTAGACTCGAAAAATCTTAAAAAAGTGTATGAAACTCAATTACTTATTCCAAAATTCTTATGAACAAAATGAGAATCAGTAATGTTCAAACAAACCTTTAATACATCAACGAAATGTAGGTGGCATATAGACAGCTGAAAAAGACAGAAATAATAAATTTCAATTGGCTCTTAAAGCAAATAAATAAGTTCATTTTTGATTAAGCACTATTCTTATTGAGCATGTTTCTTATTAAAGAAAACTTATTCTTGTTGCCACAACAATATTTCAAATTGCTTTTTCCTTACTTGTAGGTATAATATTTATTTTCCTTTTAATTTCACTACCGATGACTTTTATTTTCAACATTAGATCGTTTATAAGAAGAAAAAAAAAACTTCCTACCTAAAACCACATTTCAATATTTTTATTTTAAGAGCTCCTAAGATTTTATCTCGAATTTTTTTTTCTACCTAAAACTATTAAAATAAGTCATCACCACATTTGTTAAGTTGTGCTGCACCCTTTTCATATTAATATGTTATTTTTCACAGAATCAAAATATTCATTTATAAAATCTTTATTAAAACATATTTGTTTTATTTCATTTAAAACTTCATTCATATTTTTACACTTCTATCTGCTGCTAGTGATCTTTACACAAAAGAAAAACAAATAAGAAAAGAAAAACCAAAGAGCATTCGAAAACCAAACAAAAGTCATTGTACGTGAGTGGAGTGCGTGTTTAGCACAACTGCGTGTGTGACGTATGACAAATAATAAATTAAAACATTCATTTGAATTGAAGAATACTCAAGTAAAATTAAATGCAAGAATGTTGTCACACATTTTACATTTTATAAATGTGCTCAGAAACATACAAACGCACCTATATATGTATAAGTACATAATGTAAGTTGCATGCCTGTATTTATGTACATACATATGTATGCGTGTATGTATATGATATAGGTATGTACTTATTAGTAGAATAGATCGTTCTGTTTGTATGGATTCATTCTCCAAATGTTATTTTCAAGGTATTCTTGTTCATATTGTTTGTTTCACTTATTAACTTAAATCTTTCTTTGTATAAGCAGTATATGAAGTACAATATATGTATATGTAAGTAAGTGTATACATTAGGCTGGGTCGATTTGTATGGACAAAATTTCGTCGATATTGTGCTAACGATTTTTCGATAGCTTTTGACATTGGGAACAAAAGTTCGACTACTACATATCAAAAAATCATTTACGATTTTTTTTTTTTTGCTTGGGAGAAGTAGTGCCGGTTTAATGTGTTCGAGAAAAATAGTGAAGAGAAAAAATTATTGGAGGTTGGTCATCCATTTGACTCGTTTACGGACATCCTAGGGCAAGTTATGTCGTATTCTCTCTAAACAGGAATACCTCCCTTTCTGAGCGGGAATAATACCCTTTAAGCACACAGCATTTCTATATAGATGTGTAAAACAGGGACGTAAAAAAGGGTAGTATCTACACTTCACTTGAAGCAGAGTGTATGACATGTTAATGTTTCTGCCTGTTTTATGTGCGACATCTTTAGAAAGAAACGTAATACCCTTCGGAACTGTATCCTGTATATATTTTATAAAATAACTTATTATTATTTTTTTCTGGTTTAATATATTTAATATTTCGATACGCCATTGTGTATCTTTTGCACGAAAATACTTTTTTGTTTTTAATATTCATAAAACACATTTTCCTGAAAAAAAAATACTTAAAGGCGTATCAAAATATTGAGACTTTAATAATAAAAAGATATATTTATTAGAACTAAAGTGACCTCAAGCTCAATTTATTAAACCAAAAAAAAAAAAAAAAAATAAGTAAAAAAAAGGTCGAAGAACTAGTATCCAGAACATTTAAGAACTTAATTATAGCTGAAGTGTAGCGTAAAGGTAAAATTTTGTCAGAAAAGAAAACTCCATTAGTGGGATGGGGGATAAAATTTCATTTTCAAGACTCCCAAATAACGAGCTCCTTGGAGTCTCAAGGTACCCATAGAGATGTCATGTGTATGACCAATCCCCAGTAAATTTTTCTCCGCAATTTTGTTGTCAACACACCGACCCCGCACCGCGCCTCCGCACAAAAAATACAAAAAGCTATAAATTGAAAATCCGACTCCTTGAAAATGACTAGCTTGATATGTTTGGAGGAGCTTGTTTTCCTCCTGCCAAAAGCTATGGGCACAATATCGATTGTTAAATCGACCTTCCCTAATATACATTGTACATACAAACCTAGTGCATACATGTGCATGTATCTACATGTTTTGTAGTGAAAATTTGATATGTACTGCCCACGTATAAATACTCATAATGTAAGTAAAGCGTATGAATAGATATTTGTATATGTACATACATATACATACCTGCATACATAAGATTAGATTTACTCACGTATGTGCATATTTCACACTTTTTCTAATATTCTATTAATAGGATATAACGTTTTGCTGTGTTCAGTATTGTCTTCATTGAAAAAATATCAACTACAATCTGTTAATTAACAGCACTTCAATTAAAAAAATTGTACACATATTTTCAAAAAACCAAAAAAGCTTTAGAGCTATTTTCTGTTTTCAAGATTTCGTTAGTGTCAATCAACTCGCCAGTAGGCTTGAAAACGCTTATGAAAATGTGTTCTACAATTCTCACTGAATATTCTGTTATTTGTTAAGAATTTTTGAATTTTCATTAACTCTTTACAAATAATAGAATATGAAGTCGAATTTTTGAACCTATTTTCATTAGTGTTTTCAAGTCTAAATGAAACGAAATGTTGGCAGCATATAGACGTGCTGAGAACTTCAAAACAGAAAACAGTTCTACACTTTTTGATTTTTTTGAAAAGTTATTCATTACTTTATTAGCAAATAATAAACTATTATATGGAAAATGTATATTTTTGAAATTGACAACATTGAATCTACAATTGTTAACAAAAAAAAAAAGCGTATTGTCATGGAAGTATGAGAAATTTAAACAACCGAAAATTGTTTAGCGAATTCATCATTTTATGGGTATCAAGTGGAATCAAACATAAAGCTGAAGACCGATAGCACAGCATTGTATGCGTTCACGCGTTTCATGCTCTTCGCTCTTTTTCAAAAAGTATACAGAGGTAAAAATCGTCCAAGACGACATAGCAATTCACCATAAACTCTTTACTCCTCGCTTCTGGAAATGGTCTAGAATTTATCGATAGCAGGAAAAAGGGGGGTAGTGTAAACATTAACTTTTAAGACCTCAAACATGGACATGTTCATTTTTAATAACTTAACGTCTACAGCTGATAAAATGATGTTGAGACTAACGAAAAAGTGAGAAAACCTAAAACGAAAACCTAAAACGAAAATTATTTCATGTAGAGCTTGATGTTTGTCTTAACAGCATTTTGTCAGGTGTAGATGTTAAGTAATAACACAAATAAGAAAATTACACTGTTCGATAGTCGAAAAATGTACATTGATGAAAACCCAAACTCTAACAAATAGAAAAACTTGCATTGCAAACACAGTGTTTTACTTGTTTTGTTAATCAACTTAAGCCAAATTGTGTTTTAACATTTCGAAAATTCATTAATGTTAATTTAATTCTACTGCTGTTACAGTAACAATAACAACAACTATTAATTTATTACACATTTACGTGTATAAGCACTACTGTTCAAAATAACAACAAAATGTTGGTGCAACACGTCAGCAAAAGAGTGTGTGGGTGGGTGAGTCTTAACAACAACAACAACAAAACACCAAATATGCGAACTTGAGAGAGTCAAAAAGCAAGATCTTGAGCATAATAGTAATGCGAATAAATTTATTTTTATCTTTTTAAGTTTAAGTTTTTTTTTTCAACAAAAACTTGCTAGACCAGTTGTTATATGAATGTCGAAGGGAGAATTGTGTGTGCAGGGGCCGACAAATGTGTGCAAAAATTCATTCAATTTATAACATCCAATTAATCAATTTCTTCTGGTTATTGTAATCAACTATTTTAATTCGCCTTGGTTCAAGATAAGAATATAAACAAAATATGGTACTGAAACTGCAAATGAGAATAAAAGCAATTTAAAAAAAAAATCTTGAAAATATAAATTATGTCTATTTTGCTTCCCCGTTTCCCTCACTATACCTTAAGCCATCAAACAAAAATTACGTCCAAAATTGGACGTCATAAACTGCATGCGGTGTATTGGGTGGAAGTTTAAGACTGAAGTTTCTCAATTATGTGTGTGAAGTTTTCTCGATTTGAAATTGAATTTTTCAATTCATTTGGCATTTGTTCAACTGAAATTTTTGATTCCGTATAAAATTCTCGATTTCATTTCAATATTTCCCAACTGCAAATTAAGCTTCTCCATTTCATTTGAAGTATTCTCTGTTTTATTTGAAATTTTCTCAATTTCAGTGAAAAATAGCCAACAGCATTAGACATTAAGTATTCTTATATATGAATTTAACCTGATATTTATTTGAAAAATTATTTAATTTTATTGCTGTGCCCTTTACAATATTTTTAAGAATTATATAAAATGTTTATATTATTCTAAAACATATTTTGTTTTATAATTTGTGTTATATAAATGTGCCTTAAACTACTTTTCAAACCACCTTCGTTCTTTTGAATCTTTGCTCAAAATTATTTACATGTTTACTCTCTTTTGACAGGTTTTTTGAAATCATAATTTTTCATAAATAAAATTACACGAGCGACTCTCAACTGACGTTGATGCCAATGCGAGTAAATCACGTCTTCTCATAATTTATCTGTCTTTATTTCTATACCAGTTATTTCTAGAGATGCCTTCATCATATTTAACAACCATTTTCATTATTATCTTTTGTTTTGAAAATATCTCAACCTACTCGCAAACGCAATTGACTTGACTCGCTAAATACCTTAACAAATACAAAATACAAAACAGAATAAAAGGCGAAACTCTGAACATGTTGCTGAACGGAAGGAGTAACAGTCTTTTTTTTCTTCTTAAAAACATTTAACATTGTTGCATTGTTGGTTGGTTTTGGCTGTTTTGTTGTTTTTATATTTAATACTTATACGAAATCTAAACGTTTAAAAAGATTTTGTCGGCTTTTCTTGATACACACGCACTTCATGTGCGCAACGCAACTGAAGTCAATTCGATTGTATCGTGAGTGGCTACCAAAGTCAGTTCGGCAAAAAAATGATATCCAGGGAAACCAAATCTATACTGTAAAGAACCTGTTTTATATGCATTAATTATGCAGCACAAAAGTTGTAGATATGAACCAAAATAAAAACAATTTTTTATGCAACAATTGTTTCTAAAATAAAGCAAAGAAATGATGCTACCGAAAGAAAAAAAAATACATAAAGGAAAATTAATAGAAGAATATAACAACGATCTGCACATAACAGTGATGGAAAATTGTATACAATTGAACTTTTTTGGCACTATTTGACTACAAAAATTCCTGATATTCTTCCACCAGCTTCTGTTCCTGATTTTTTTTAAATATTTGTATGCTAATGTGGCATCTGGGTTGATCTATTTCTCTTTCAAAAATCAGCAGAATTATACAATTTTTACCTAAAACATGCCCAAGTGAAAAGAAAATTTTTAAAAATATTGCCTAGAAAATTTTCGGTCTGTCATGGAAAAATTAAAAGCAATGCGCAAAAAAATACAAATACAGACTTAAAAGCACTAAAACAAGTGTATGCAATATTTTTTTGATTTTGTTGTTTTCATCTTGGATCAGTACAAAGGGGATGACCCCAACATATGCATTGAATTTTAAAAATATATAAAAATATTATATGTTCTCAAAGTTCAATAAATAAGAGTTAAATACTATTGATTTGGCTTTTTAATATCCAGTGTATATAACTTCGATACTATTCAGACATCAACAGTTAAAGCAAACAATAAATTGTCTAATGGGTTAAATTAGTAATATTAGAAATTAGAACTATACAACTAATTTCCTACACATTGAAATGGCCGGCTCTAATTTTTGGACGGTTTGGACTTGTGAAATTCTACTATACCATATTTTTTAGGAGCCTGATTTCCCACAAATTGTGCAATCCTCTCTTAATCTATAAACCACAGCACTGATTAAAACGTCTACTTGAAGTCTTTATGTATAGTGTCAATATTTTAAGTATTTGTTTTTTTTTTCGAATTGCTTCTACAGAAGATTTCGAACTAAATTTTTTACAGTTTAGCCACAGGGTGACGAAGTAAAATTAATTTTTGAGGAATCAGTATTTTCGTTGATAGATCTGGGAAAAAACCTAACGAACACATGTAATTGTGTTCGGTTTCCCTGATGACAACAAAAGAAATGAAAAATATATAATTTATTTGAAGAAGTTTTTAGCATTAGACTTGGCTAGCGTAAAACTATATTCTACCATGGGGGTTGATGATTGCACAATAATAGAAATTGTATATTTAAACAAAGAACACATTATATTGTGATCCTGTAAAGTGTATTGCATGTTTGAGTTTATTAAATATTTGTTTGTCTCTGACAATTCTGGCCAGGAGTAGGATATATTTTGAGTTAGCATTTATTTAACTAGAAACTAAATAAATATTTGTTTTACTTTTTATCCGTCATTCTTGAGAAATATTTTTAAACAATAATAAGTTTACACAAATACATTCACACTTCTACATACATACATGTATACGTTAATAAAATTTATGATCAAAAGGTACGCCTGCATAAAATAACACGTCCAGTTGAATTAAATCATGCCAGAGATTATCTTTGACGGATCGATATGAAAAGAAAAAAAATGCAATGCAATTGTCTAGAGAGTGTTTGTTCTAAAGATTATTGTTCTAAGGAGTTCACTAATGAAATCTTATTTTTATTCCAAATATGCAGTTTTAACGTTAGCTTAAATGCGTTAGAGCTAGAGTAACGTGGCTAGATAACGTGGCTGTAACTTTGGTTTGCAGATGGCTGCAAATTGGAGGATGGCAGTGCAGGCACCGGAATAGTTGGGCCTAACTTTCAGCATACAAATATAATGACGAAAACAGGCAGAGTTTTGAGAGAGAATGTTTATGTAAGAATATATATAGAGCCGGCATATGTATCCTCTCTGATAGTCCAGCGACTCTAAAAGCCGCTCATTCTAGTCAAGACTAGCTTGGGAATGCTACAAACTTCTCGTATGTATGCCGGGTCACGAAAAATATGAAGGCTACGAAAGAGTGCACTGCTTAGCCACAAGGGGCGCAGTAAAGTTCTTTATAAGACCTGAACTGCTCTACGGTACTTGCAACAGTTTTAAGGGCAGCATTTTTTGATAATGGGAGCGGGGAAGCCGTACCATCTACTGGAGAGTCGGAGTAAAGACCGACCGTATTGTGAACCACGGCAGAAAGGACTATCTATATACAGAGCTAAGACGGGACATTGTAAGCTAAATTAACATCTCTAAAAACTCAAACTGGTAAACAGTAGTTTCTGAAGACTCTCTAATCAAGAGAAGGACACAGTGGAACATATTCTTTTGCGAATATGCAGCTGCATATAGAACCACATAACTGGGTGCTGGATTGTTGGATGGGAAGGATCTCGGTAAGATCAAATCTACGGCTGTAACAAGACTTGCTAGTAGTCTAGGTCTCGGTCTATGGCAAACAAGGGCTCTACATAAGATCTTTTTTTTCGATGTGCACAATTGGCCTCAAAATGGTAATAATGATAAGAAAAATTTAGTTTTAAAAAGTATAGAATTTTAAAATAATATATTTGAACAATATTCAAAGGATATATAATTTTTTCATGATTAATGTATTCATGGAAATGTCCATATGAAACAACAGTAACAAAGCCGTTGTAAAAGACTTTACTTACATGTTTATTATGTGTTGATTGTTTGGCTTAGCTTACTTTTTCCTCATCAATATTGAGTGGAACGATCATTTTATGTATACATATATTAAAATACATATTACAAACTAACCTTGAATTAATTCAATCTCAAATTATAAACTACCTTTGGCTGCAAAAATAACTGAATGAAAATTCTATATGTAGAAAATGAAAACACCCACGAAAATTCAATTCGCTTTTAAAAACCAGAAAGTTGTACAGTTTTTTTTATATATATTAAGACGCGAGTGCAACGCCTTCTTTGATACCATAATTTATATAAATTCGCATAAATTAATTTCGAACCATCAAACAAGACATATCGCTGCTTTATTGCAACGTAGTCATATCTAAAAAATCTAAATAAGTTTTCGAAATATTAAAAAATTAGTGGATGAGACCTTCATTTCAACTAGAGGTGTAAGACCGAAATTTTTCGTACAAGTTAAAAGATGTCAGAGAACACTTTTTCTTAAAAAAATTTTATACAAGGTTGCTGAAATTTTTTTTTTTTTTTGTAACTTGTACCAGTACTGTGTGAACGAAGAATTGCACCTCTCACGCTCGTCGTTGACGAACGTCTCGCATAAAGACTTGCATTTACACGCTTACAAGGTAAAATTAACTCCGCAAATAAAGCCCTTTGACCATTCCCAGCGTCGTCAATGGTCAGAGTAGAGGCAGGAAACGGCAACAGTGGATGATAAATTTTCGTATAAAATCATCTCCAGTGATGAGACACATATTCAACTCAAAGGATGCGTCAATAAGCAGAATTGCCGGCGAATTTGGGCGAATGATAATCCAAGAGTAATTGTCGAAAAACCAATACACCCACAAAAAGTGACTGTTTGGTGCGGTTTATAGGCAAGCGGGATCACCGGGCCGTATTTTTACAAAATGAGGCCGGTCAGGCAGTTACTATGTATAGTGTTCACTATCGTGAGATGATCATAAAGTTTTTATGGCCCGAAGTGAAAGATACGGATGTGAACAATATGTAATTTCAAAAAGACAGTTGTACTTGCCACACAGCTAACGAAACAATCGGGTCGGGTTATCTCACGTGGTGATGACTTCAATTTGGACTTCTTTCCTTGGGTTTATTTAAAAGAAAAGATGTACATCAATTACTAAGCCATCAACAATTCATGTTTTTTTCCCTTGTTTTCTTTTTTTTTTTATAATTTTTCCATCCCTGCTGCTATCTTCTTAGTTCCAGTACAATGCAGTGCACATGTAGGGGTTGCCCTCTGAGTACTGGTCCAAGAATAATAAGAGATAAAGTTTCTTACAGAGCTGGATAAAGTATAAAGGTACAATTTTTCTTAGGAATTTTAAGAACTTTAAGTTTTTGACATATGACTACGTTACAATAAAGGCGCAATATGTACATTGAATAAAGCAACAACCAGAACATGATCAATGACGCCACGCTGGAATGACTAATAAATAAATAATGGACAAGAAAAAAATCAATGAAACTCTCAAACTCACAAAAGTGTAATTGAGAATGAGAAGCTTTTAGAAAATATTGAAAAGTAGAAAAAAACAAATTGAGGACATTGAACACTGGTTTCGAAATTATGTTTTATTATAATAAATTAATCCTCTTTATACCCTCTTTATATATTCCTGCATAAAATGCATAAAACCAAACAGTTTAATAATAATTAATTGATTTAATAACGTCAACAGTTGAAAATAAATCGACGTGATTTGTGCTCATGTTTTATATTTCAAAATAGGAAAGTAACTTCTTGATGTGAAATTGTTTTGCAGAAAAAAATTGTTTTTGATGTTGCAAACATTCTTTATATTATTTTGAGGCTGGTTGTTGGGTTTTAAATTATTGATGCTAATCGAAAGCCAAAAAATTCTATTAAATTGCTGCCCACTGTTTTTTACTTCTTTTCAAATTATGAAAGCAATCGTTTATTCCTTCTTATTTATTATCTATCCATATTATTAGATTTACGCAAAACAGACACACACACACTCAAACACACATATATACTTGTTAGAATTTATTAAAATCTATAATTTTGGAGAACACGCAAAGTTTAATTAATATACTACATACGAGAATGTATGTACATAGTTCAATAACCTTTAAAAGAAATCTTGTCGCGCCAACCAAACTGCTATCAATCTAATGTTAAGAACAAAAAACTATATACATTTAGGCATATGCACGGCAGGGATTCTTTGGGGGAATCCAGAAAAATCAGAAAAAAAATGGGGGAACTGCTAAAACTAGTAGTAAGCCCAATTTAAGTAGAATAATGGGAGTTATGACAGGTCAGTCTCAACTACTGGCACATCTCAGCCGCATGGGAATAGCGGAAAGAGATGAATGTAGAGCATGTGGGGAGGAGAGCGAGACATTAGAGTAATATTTATGCCACAGCCCCGCCTTCTCACAAATACGCTCCCGATATCTTGGGAGAGACACCTTAGCAGGCAAAAACCGGGACATATGCTGAAGGAAATTAAGGAACTTTGTGAATGACACGGAGTTTCTATTGACCTAGGAGTCAAACTGTACATGGTTAAATCCGCGGAGCGCCCAATAACCCTATACTGACTTAGGTGTATGTCGCAAGACATGAGCCAACAAACCTTTCTAATCAATTAATAAACCTAATTGAAAAAGATCAAAATTGTTGTCATGTTGGTTGATTCAGCTGAACTGTTTTATTATTTACTTTTTGCAACAGCTAATTGTTTAGCTACTTGCTCAAACTGGCACGAAGAAAATGTGCGGACTGTTTCGTGCAAGAAGACCAAGAATATTTCTCTCTCAAAAGCTGTATCACTTACACGAACTTTAAGTACGGCAACAGCTTTCCTGTAAATTGGGTATCTGCGGGCTCCCCATGTTGAGTACAGGAACAAACTCATTGTGGCAGCCAAAACGCATAAATTCATAAACATATTTACAAGCATAAACTTAATTATTTATTTGCTTTAAGAGCCAATTGAAATGTATTAATTCAGGTCCAAAACTGAACGTTTTCATTGTATAGAAGGTTGCAAAGAAAAGTAGAAGTGTTGCAAAACGAAAAAAGAAATGTTTGCTGTGTTAAAGATTTGTTTGAACATTTCTGATTCTCATTCTGTTCATGGGAATTATGGAATAAGTAGTTAAGTTTCAAACAAACTTTTAAGAATTTTTCAAGTCTACTGATGAGTTGATTAGCACCAACGAAATATCGTCGGCATATAGACAGCTGAAAAATACAGCAAATATTTTTTGAAAAGGTTCTTTTTTGGACCTGAATTAATACATATTTACAGGCTTTACATCAATTTACACAGAATGTTATTAAAAAATCTTTTATTTACTTATTTATTTATTTATTTAATTATTTATTTATTTATTTATATATTTATTTATTTATTTATTCATTTATTTATTTATTTATTTTTTGTTATTTATTTATTTATTTATTTATTTATTTATTTATTTATTTATTTATTTATTTAGTTATTTATTTTTTTTAATTTTTTTTTTTTTTGTTATTTATTTATTTATTTAATTACTTATTTTTTTTTTATTTATTTATTTACTTATTTATTTATTTATTTACTTATTTATTTATTTAGTTATTTATTTTTTTATTTATTTATTTAATTATTTATTTATTTATCTACTTATTTATTTATTCATTTATTTATTTATTTATTTATTTATTTATTTATTTATTTATTTATTTATTTATTTATTTATTTATTTATTTATTTATTTATTTATTTATTTATTTATTTATTTATTTATTTATTTATTTATTTATTTATTTATTTATTTATTTATTTATTTATTTATTTATTTATTTATTTATTTATTTATTTATTTATTTATTTATTTATTTATTTATTTATTTATTTATTTATTTATTTATTTATTTGTTTATTTATTTATTTATTTATTTAGTTATTTATTTATTTATTTATTTATTTATTTATTTATTTATTATTTGTTTATTTATTTATATATTTATTTATTTTTTTGTAGTATTTGACCGACTTTAATATGTTTTAATTTTCCTTGATATTCTTTTGTTCTTGTTTTATTTGTGAAACAACTTTTCAGCCACTCTCAACAAACTGTTGCTACGTTATGACGTTCTAAAACGTAACAATCTTAAAAGTCGTATTGCATTTAACCGTAACTATGGTTAATAACAATAAGTTCAAATCACCCTTTATATACATAGATATATAAGTGCAGATACATTTTAATATTTCAGTTAAGCCCGGTAGCATTTACTTCTTATTCTTTCCCAATTCTGAGGTAGTAAAATCGAACTAAGCGCCCGGTATTGTAAAATTAAATTAAACGAAGTATTCACTTTGTACATTTATTGGCACATTAACATTCGAATACTTTTGAAAACCTAAAATTTTGTAGAAAAAACTTGCAGCATTTAAAACAATCGTTTGTAAATAATTACATACATACACACAATAATATATTAATAATACATATGTATATTATTAATGTCAGAATTGTGAATTTTATTTAATCGAAAAAAATTAAATGTAATTTTTTTTTTAAATATTTCTTTTCGGTTTTGAAAATTTGAATAACGAAATTTCTTATTAATTAATCATACTGATTTGGGGAGCAAAAAGTTGTTGAAAAAAGTCGGAAATCATTTTGAACTAAAAATGGCCGAAATTTTAACAAAAGAAAAAGAATTTATAAAAATAAATGAAGAATTGGACAAATTGGCAGCTGCTCCTAAAATCGATAATAAATTTCATACGTTTCAAAAATCAAAAGGTCCCAGTACTCTTTTAAGAAAGCAGGGTGCTGGCGGCGGTGGTGATGGTTACAAGCAAATTTCTGATTCGATGAATTGTAAAGATTTCAGGAGAGCAGAGGCAGGCGACACATACCGTGTAAATAACTGGCAGAATAATGGTAAAGTTATCAAATTATCTGTTGGTGGGAGGTAAACTGCACCAACTTCAATTTAAGGAGCAGATACTTGTGCGGAATCTCATAACTTTTGTGTGGAATTAGATTTGCTTTCATTTATCTCTAAGCCTATATATCGTATCCGCAAATGCATTGCGGCCTGTTTTATCAAATTATATGTTCACAGAACTCTGACACATGTGAAGCGAGAACTCGCCAACGTTGCACGTTTAGTTCAGTTTACCTTTCATCCACAATTATACAAACTGAAAAATATTTAATCTTACGCCGTCATCATTTGTCATCATAGAATACGCTCGAACTTCTAGTCAACCAGGCGAATCTTTAATGGCCGCTAGTACCGCTCATCATCGTTTTATTCCAAGCAGATATGCAGATGTAAATCGTGCTCAGCGCACCAGCAGCAGTCGGTCCAGCAGCAGCCGTGTGTTACCGCCAAATAATTCTACTTTTTCTATAAAATATCGTAATCTAAATTTTTTAGAAAGTCCTTCTCTAGAACTTCTAGTAAAAGAAGAAAGCTCCTCGCTGCATTGTCAAGACGATGCGGTACATATGGGTAGCGTAAGCTCGATGCCCACAGATGAGGGCACCTCGTCGGCACGACATTCGCAGAGCAGTTATCACACAGTCTCCTCGAAAAAGAATGTTAGCTCAGAGGGATTGATCAAGTAAGTTTTTGAGTTCGTATCGTAGTATTCTGTTTGAGAGCGTACATGTATGACAGGTGAACCAACTCATTTATAAAAAGATATTTCATGTTTAATAAATGACAAATACATTATGGACATTTGTCACGGCCCTTTGCACTGCTATCATTCATTGAGCCAATGTGCTGCCCCTTCCTCCTCGCGAATTTAATATTGCATGATACGGAAATAGCTCCTTTAATGGCAGCGCTATCAAATCTTGTTTGCCCAGCGCATAGGCATTTAATAGCCTGTAGCTTCTGTTACCAAGTGCCACAGTTAGCGATCACCACTCTTTCAAACCGCAGAATCTGCAAGTATTTGCGCTAGATAAGTCCTTGCTGTATAGATATCCATTGCACCCTTTTAGCATCAACGCTAGGGGCGTGTTTGAATGTTTCAGCTCTCTAATGACGTTCCATTGCTTCCTTTTTTCTATTTTTCTATATCCCCTTTAAGAAGATTTTCGTTATTGCTGCTGTAGGCAGGGCAACTTTAATTTTTTAAATCATTTATTTACAAAAACATTTCCGAATAGATCATCATGATCCACAATTCCTTTAGAGTTTATTTTATTGAGAGAAAATAGGCAGTTGCTATAAATTGAGATAAAGATTAGGACTTCTCTCGGGCTTCTTTATCCATTTTTCTATATACCCTTTAAGAAGATTTTAATTATTGCAACTGCAGGCGGGACAGTTTCAATTTGTAAATCCTTTATCTGAGAATGGAATATTTTATTTAACCCGTTCATCATGATCCATAACTCCGCTAGAAATTAATTTATTCTCTTTTCTCATTTCTCCTGTCATAAACAAAATTTTCCTTGGGAAAAAAATTCCCAGGGAAAATAGATACTAGGTGTTATGAATTGAGAAAAAGATTAGAGGCCATATTCATAATAATTATTGTAAGTTTATTAAGCTCTTATTTTACGTACATGTTTCTACGGAATATTTGTCAAATAAACGTGTAATAAGCCTTCAATAGTTTTTGTGAATATGAGTGTAGGACTTCTGTTGGGCTTTTTTTTCTTTTAATTCAGTGAATAATATTTTTAGGTTCCTAAAATCAAAAATTGTCATACTTGAAGAAGACCACGAGCGCATATCGCAAGAGATGGCCCAACAGAAAGAGCTTTTTGAAAAAACCCTAGAGCATACCAAAGCTCTAGAGCAACAAAGAGATCAGGCTAAAAATAAAAACAACTCACTAAGCGAACAATTGGCCAAAAGTGAAAAGCAACTGGAAGATGCCAATAGAATTTTAAAGGAACGCAGCATACAACAAAATGCTCAAAGCAAAGAACTGGAAACCGCCAAAAGAGAACTTAAACTTTTGACACAAAAAAATGTAAATTTGGAGAAAAGACTGTTCAGGGCCAATGAAGATTTGGAAAATGTACGCAAGGCCATGACTGACTTGAAGACAAATGAGCGGGAGCGAAGGGAGGTGGCCAGAAGAGATGCTGAAACTAAAGACACACAAATAAAGAGTTTGCAGAAACAGCGGGCCAATCTATTGAATGCCTACAAAAAGCAATTGTTTTTAATCGATAACTTGAAAAGGCAAAATATTTTGCTAGAACAAGCCAAAATGTTGGATATTGGAGAAAAGGAATTTGTCAAAGTGCTGGACTGGGATATTAAGAAATAGATACATATGTATGTACGCAGAACTGCGTACATGAAGCTGATTTTGCTTATTGTTTTAATTCATAGTCTGTCCAAGCGTTTAATGTTTGTATAATATGTAGCTGTGTCTGTTCTAAAAATTGTTAGACAAGTAAAAAAAAAAGCTGATTTATATAGCAGACAGCTTAGATTGAATAAAACTGTATTTGTATTAAAGCAAATTCACCCCTTTATGTTCAATAGTTTTTCTTTTCTATTTCAATTTATTTCAAATTATCCTGGCAAATATCCTTAGAGAATTTAAGCAAAAATTAATTAGTTTCAAATAGATATTGCTCTTACATACTACACGTATGTAAGAGCAAAAGATTTTGGTATAAAAGCCTGGCCATCAGCCACCAAAGTCATCAGTTTCCATTTGCAGCTTCAGCTCAACTCATCTCAACTGTTCAGTCGTGCTTTCTTGCTCCAAAGACACTATAAAAATGTTTGCTCTACGTTTCTCGGTCTGCTTGTTTGTCATTGCTTTCATCGTGGCAGTGGTCATGTTGAACTCCAGTGAGGCCGCTTACCGCAAACCTCCTTTCAACGGCAGCATCTTTGGCAAGCGCAACAGTGTGGGTAAGTTTGTGCCTAAAAAGTTTCCTTATCACATAACTAAGGATATTATAAACTCATACATTCTACTTCCGCAGAATATGACAATGCCAAAGCGGTGACTGCCATGTGTGAAATAGCCATGGAAGCCTGTCAATCATGGTTCCCTCAACCAGAAAGCAAATAAGATGACAACGATGCATAATGTGAACTGGACCAACGGCCATATACTTACATACGTACATATTTATTATTCTTGTAAGATATATAAAATTATTTTGTATAAATATACATACATACATACATATGTAGTATAGTATTCATACTAAATATGAATAAAATAAATGTTTGAAAATTTAAAGAAAGCAAATTTATACAAAAATATTGTTATTCACGTGGAATATGAACGAGGGAAAATACAGTGTTTGAGGCAATTTAAAATTGAATTGAGAAAGTTTCCATTCCTCCTGACAAATGAAAACTCAAAACAGTTTCACTCCAGAGATGGGAATCTGCAACGATGAATTTTAATATAATTCAATCAATTTCAGTACTCACTTTTCAGTTCTGCATCCGCAACAACGAAAATAAAGCGTATACTAAAAATCGATAAGAAGATAAGTCAGCTTAAGGCAAAAGCGAGTTATAGCTCAACTTAAATTTTTGAGCGTCAAGCGTAATTTTGGTGACTAAACCCTCAACTTTGTATAAAAATGTATGGCTTAGCCACCAAAAATACGCTTGTCACGCTAATTTAGGTTAGTCTGTTATACTAACAGGTGGACCAAAGGGAGTTGTTTGGCTTTCAGAAGGTTGTGGCTCCCATAGTATAGGCCGTTACTTTGAGCCGATCTAATGGCTCCTCGTGCATCACTCGAGCATTTTTCTACCCCAGGAGTGATAGTTTGGCTTGTTCACATACCCGCTGAGTTGGTAATCGCTCATTATGATTTTGGTCGAAAAATCGTTCTCTTCGTCATAGACACGAATATTCCGCATTCTTGGGAAGTGTATTCCAAGAGTTGCTCACTTTTATTCTACAGCTGTCTAGTTCACAAATGTAAAAACAGATTTGACGAGCCACCATTTGCAAAAATAAGAGCAACTTCCAATAGGGTGATTTCTTTTGCCCCACCTGGTTCATAACACATATATACTACACTTAAAAAAAGTTTTACATTCACTGAATGTAGCTCGTTTAAAATGTTGTCCATTAAGTTGTATTTAAATGAATTTTGGGATTGTTACAATCAACATAAAAAAACACAGTGATAAAGTGAAAAGTGGATCAATAAGATTAAATATAGACAGTCGGTAATGAAGAGATCAGTTGGTAGGATGGCTATGCGCTGCTGCTTAAAAAAACAGTATACAATCATGGCCTGGATGCGAAGCAAATTTGGGTTGCCGATAAGTGACGTGGTACAGTGTGTACCCCAGCCAATAAGTCTTCAACTTTACTTTTCTTGTCTTGTTGAAAAATGTTAATCACTTCAATTTTATCACAAAAAATCTTTCTCGATTTGGAGGAAGTAAAAATCGAACTCCAGCCAGATGAAACTATATTAACAATTGAAAAAGTTTTTTTTAGAGTAATTTCTTCGAATTACTCAATCACTGGATTTTACTGGAAAAGTACTCAAACAGACCTAATGTATGGTCACATCTACAGATATTATTTCTCAATATGTGTACAAAGTCTTTTATTGCACCGAAATTTTGAGCTGTTTTAAAGCAGATAAACTTCCGAAATTCGGGCTCAAAACCATTATTAAATTTTTATGAATAAATTTCAAAGTTGTTAGCCCAACAATTATTTGCAGTCAGCTGTTGCATGAACTTTACTGACCTCTACAACTTTCTGTTAACGTACTTTTTTATGAAAAAGTTTTTATTGGGGTAATTTCCGATAGTCAGTTACCGATAGTCAGTTACCGCAACTGACTATCGGTTTCACTGGAAAAGTACTCGAACGGACCTACCTCTTTTTACACCTTAATGAAAATGAGCAAAATCGAGGTTCGAATTATTAAGCAATAGAAAAAATGACTTGCTGCTAAAGGTTGTTTTTTGTGCTAGAATTTTTCTTTATTTATTATAAGTTTGCTTCGCATGTTCAGGTGTGTAAAAGTTGGCACAATTTGGAAGAATAGTAAGAAAAAATGCTGTTAACGAATACAATTTTTAATATCAGCTTTTTTTGGGTCTCTTGTCAACGAACGAAAAAAATGTTTCGATCGATTGCGAACGAATGAAAAAGACAAATTTTTTAAACATTCAATTTCCAATTCAATATATGATTGAGTGGCGACGTGTAGATGCCTACAAAAATGTATGCACATGTGCAAGTCAGATATGTAAAAGTTCATATATAAATTTTTTGAAATTATATGAAAAGAATGTATATGTTTGTAGCACATGTATCCTTTATTTATCTTAAAAAATATTTATATAAAAATTTTAACTTAAGATTAAAATGGGTTTTTTGAAAAAGTGCAGTGTATGCAGTAAAGTAAAAAAAAATTAAGATAAAATATTAAACAATATTTAAATATACAATACAATCATTTTCATTTAAATCTTAGATAATAATCAGAGTAGAGATGCTTAGATTCAGTTCTTGTCTTGTGTAAACAAATTTCTTAAATTACAAAAGAGAAAATATGTATGTATTTATGTATGAACATTACATACCTATTATAATTATGATAAGAAAATTTATAAGCTTCTAATAAATAATTTCAGTTAAATTTCAGAAGGAAACTGTTCAAGATATTTTTAAATATTTTACATAAAAGAATAAATAGATATTTTAGGAAAACATTTCAATTAAATTGTTGATATCTAAATTAAAATTTATAAAAATAAAACTACTTGCGATATTGAATTTGTCGTGCAAATGGCGTTCAAGAACGCAACGTGAAAAATGGTGATGATACATACTCAAGTGGATGGCATTTGAATTTGTTCTTATGCAAAACCAAACTGTGTTTTTTTTTTTTTTAAATACTCGTATTTTAGCATGTGATGTTTGAAATGTATCAATCAATATTCATATAAGCTTTGCTTTTTGAAAATTACAAAAACAAAAAAGAAAAATACTCGAATAACCCATACAAGTTCATATCACTTTTGCTTTTGTGACTAAACGTTATTGTATTAAAAAATTATCTCGCGAATTCTGAAAGTTTTTAATTTCTGTGCAGCCTACGACGTCTTTGACGCAACTCATTTATGTATTTTCGCAGATGTGTCATATAGTCGGTCATAAAAGTAGTGTAAGCCTGAAATAATAATACAATTGCAATAAATATATGTATTTATGTACATATGTATATCAAGCCAACAATTAAAATATACTTACAGCATCTAGTACATAACGGGGTATATAGCCTTTCAGATCTAAACACAATATCCATTCAATGATGCAGGCATCTGTTTTGCCCTCTATTTGATGTAAGGCAAAACCGGCAATCAAATTTTGACCTCTCGTGTATTTTGTATTTGCTGGAATTTTATCATAATCCACACTTATGCCTGCACTCAGCCATACCTTGCCCTTGGTATTGAAGTTCTTTAGAGGTGAACTGGCTGTGTTTTTCGATGGTTTTTCGTCTTCCACATGATCTTTAGCATCTTCGAATTCATCATCCAAGGGAGGTGGTTCATTGAAATTAATACACACAGCATCGCTAAAATCTTTGGCTCCCAAACTTTTGCTTAAAGTCTGAAAAGCTGCACCGTTCTTTTGGAATGGCGTACTTGAGCCATTTCTGCAACTGCCCACACTGCTGGATTGGGCTTCTTCCTGATCAGATAATGTGGAAACACTGCCTTCACACGAATTATCAAGCATTTCATCGTCATCCGTACTATCACCGGCTTCTTTATAGTCTTCCAGCATTTTGCCATCAATAAATAAGCGCCAACAACGCAAATTGACAAAATCTCGCGGTTTAACCATACCCCCGCCACCGCCGACAGTCGCTTGATAACTTATATCGGTGTAAGTGTTGATTTTCTAAATGAATTAGTAATTTTTTGTGAGATAAAAATTATATTTAAAAAATAATTTTTTAATAACTATTTTGTATTCAGTTTATCGGGCTCAAGTTCTTTCTGTATTAGTTTTGTGATTGATAATAACTAAATAAGAAAAAGAAAACATCGAAGACATTTAGCAGGGTAGACAACTAGATGTTTCGAAGCCGCCACACTTCTCGTTAGCACCCATCCTTAAACTCAGGGGCTCATGTTTCTAAAGCTGCCACTCAGCTACCCATAACTTACCCTTATAATTTTTGACTCCAATATAGTGGGATTCCAGTGTGGCGCCTCCTCAATTTTGTAAAATAGCTCATTACTCAAGGCTTTGGCAGGATATTTTAAACGACCCTTAGGGAAAAATTCCAAATATTGAAATTCAATATTGCAAAAATGAAATGATATACATACGGTAAGATCTAAAAATAGACCTTATTAATATTTTCTACCTTTTTCAACCGTCTATATGTCGCCGACATATCCTTGATGTTAATCAACTCATCAGTAGACTCGAAAACTCTTAAAGGAATGTTTGAAACCCAAGTACTTATTCCAAAATTCCCATAAACAAAATGGGAATTAGAAATGTTCAAACAGACCTTTAATACAGAAAACATTTTTTCGTATCAAAAAGTAAACATTTTTGAATATTCAAAAATGAACTTAATTATTTAATTTAGTAACCAATGGTAACTCGTTGTATAGAAGTTGTTAAGAAAAGTAAAAGTGTTGCAAGACGAAAAAATGTTTTCTGTATTAAACGTTTGTTTGAAACGTTGTCTAATTCTCATTTTGTTTATGGGAATTTTGGTATAAGTAGTTGGGCTTCAAACATTTCTTTTAGATTTTTTGATTAGCATCAACGAAATGTCGCCATGTAGACGGCTGAAAAAAAAAAAACAGAAAACATTAATAAGATCTATTTTTAAACCTAAAATAATAAATTTCAATTAGCTCTTAAAGCAAATAAATAATTAAGTTCATTTTTCACTTACGGTAAGTTTATAAATTTTTCCCAATTTTTCTCTCTGTATACTGGTGATGGTGTCACCTTTTTTAGTCACTTTTTCCACTTTCCAATCGGGCACCTGCAGCAGTTCGTAGGCCTTGCGCAAGCAATCCAAACCCATTTGATGATATTCCTCATCCTGTTGTGTAAGAAAATAAACAAATATAAACTTGCTAACTTCAAGTATTTCAGCAATTAATGTAAAACATAAAATTGTACCATTTTTGAGTTTAGCTTTCAATAAATTCAATACCGTACTCTGTTTGATTAGCATTTTATACAGATCGAAAAGAATTCTTTTACATTTGAAATGCAAATTTAATTGATTTATTCGTGCGACAAAAAGTATGGCAACTTATATGAAGATGGGCACAGCTTAGCAAAATGTACGATATAAATTTACATTACAGTAAAATCTTGATGGTCTGGCATTCGATATAATCCGGTTTACTCATAATTTTACCCATTTTTCAACTACAATGCTTTTTTCATGTTTTGAATCACAAGATTTTTATTTTATTGGGTGGTATTATTGCTGCTGCACGGAACGGCAACTTGAAAGGAAGGAAATATCAATCGATATACAAATTTCAATTATTCATTCGTGCGGAATAACTTTTCCGAGAAGTAGATATAACTTTTCTGTAGTTATGTATCAGCTGAAGGTGAAAGGAAGACATTTAAAAAAACATTTTATAGTTTTAACAATTAAGTTTATTTTTATTTTAATGTTCTATTATTTGAGCTGTAGCTTTTCTTTTTGATAATTTATATTTCTTATGTATATGTTAATATATTTTAAAAAAACATTCAGCTCAAGAAAATAATAATATTAAATAAAAAAAGATGAACAAACCAAATATTACATATTTGCGTACATAAAATATTTTGCATGAAGCTGAGGTCATAGCAGCTGGAACGGCTTGTCAAGGAACACATTATGCAAAAGGCAATACGTTTTTAAGTGGAGCCTTATGTTACGTTCGGCTCACTTGGGTCCTAGAAAGGTCCCGTTGTGTTACCTTGGAGTGTTATTATTCTTTTCAGAATTCGTCCTCCACTGCTTGGGCACATTGTTTATAATGCCATGATTTCTTCAGTAAATCAACCACTACTACTGATTTTATTTTCAATATTCTTGAAAATTTTGCTCTTGAAATTCGTAGAAAAATAATTGCTTAGGCAATAACCTAAAACTTTCTTCTTCTTTTTTTTATTTAACACTTCCTGGCGGGTTTGTTCTTTCCGTTAGCTTTCCGCTACAAAATTTGAGCGAACGCAAAATAAATGAAACTACTATCTACATTGCGGAATCAATATTGTGGAACCTGAGTTTGCACTATTCTAGCCATTCGAGTGTACTATCAAGATTGCACTGTATTGACAAATTTAAAATATCATACACTTGCGTCAATGTTTGATGGAGGAAAAAAGGTTTTAGTAAATCATAATACATTTGATTTAGAAGTTTGGGTTAGAGCTTTGAAATTTCCTAAGAAA
The DNA here is from genome assembly GCA_963662145.1 of Sturmia bella. Lineage (NCBI taxonomy): Eukaryota > Metazoa > Arthropoda > Insecta > Diptera > Tachinidae > Sturmia > Sturmia bella. The sequence goes on along the minus strand of OY759172.1, from coordinate 18,588,704 downwards.
ACCAACAGGAAAAGACAGGGTCCAACAATAGATTCTGCTAAAGGACAACAGAATTGGCGTTTTGGAAGATCACATCGGATTTTCTTTTTAGTAGGGGTTACAGTTTAACCCAGTTTTTGTGTAATAACTCTACTTTTTTTTATTGCTAGACTCATTTAAAATTGCTAAACTGAATTTCACATGCAAACTTCTTACCTTTTCTTCTTCTTCATCACTGTTATGTGCCGAATCTAAAGGCGAATAAAAATCGGCGACACTTTCCGGTGGACGTCGTTCACTTTGAGAGGCTAAAAAAGGTGCCATCAATGGAGAACGATCCGGTGAATTGGTGAGAGCTGAAAATATACATTTTTTTATTAAGTATTTAATTTTATATTCTTTCTTTATGGTTGGTTTTTCAATAATACCAGAAAAATAACGTCTGGCATGACGTTCTTGAGGTATGACACGGCAGTCTAGAAACCAAGCTTCACCCCAGGCCAAAACAAAAGACGATAATATAAGAATAACTACAAATACTTGTTGACTGGAATCAACCCACTGCAGGAAAAATTGAGAAAATAAAATCTGGCGTTATTAAAGTAACCATTTACTTTAAATCGAAACATTGCAACTTATTTCTGCTAAAAATGCAAAATCCATTGTGACCAAAAAATTTAATTAAATTATTAACAACTAGCTATTTTATGATACATATGATCAGATGATATCTGATCTAACACCGATTTTTCTACTATAAGAGCAACATTTTTAATGGCATTTTGCAAAAAAAAAACTGCAGAACTGTTATAGTCAATTTATAGTTATTTATACATTTCTTTTTTTTTTTTTTTGCCCTAAAACTGGCTAAAATATAAAGCTACCGCTTGAAGAAAAAAGTGCAAAACACTTTTAGAAACAAAAACTAAATCCTAATCGATAATCCCAAACTACAGCAAAACATTTCATACGCTCAACCAACTCGATAAAACAGTATCTTCAACCAAATAGATATATTAGCAATGTGAATGTTGGAGGATGTGTTGTGAACAAGAGTTGAATATCATCTGCAAAGGCAAAAGCCTTGGTAGTCAGCATCGTGAAGTAAAAGAGTACAAGGCCTACAACTGAGTCTGGTGGAACTCCACGATTTTCAAGGCGAGTTCGCCGAGCGCAATACCATATATGGTAATAGATTAGATAACACTGAGGCGTTTTTATCGTTTTCGCCGATAGTAGTACCTCATTTTCTACTCGAATGCATCAGCCGTATTCAGGCTGATGCATTATTACATTTCACACCAGTGCTTACTACAGATTGTTGGCTGATTTTTTTAGCACAGTATAGTTAAATTAGAGTTTAGTACATTTTATTGTTGCACTATTGTAAAAACTAGAGATTTACCACATTAGCAATGTATACAAGAGAGTATCGACTTTTAAGAGCAAATTATTTATTTTTTTCTAATTAATTGAATCATTTCATAAACAATGTCACGCATCAACTCAGATTATGGCCTTAAAAGACATGCAATTTTAAGATACTTCAGTCAAACTAATTATATTTTAAAGCAACATATTTAAGTAAAACTCTAAAGCGCTACAAAATAATGTTTGGTTTCGTTGAATATATTCTTATATGAAAACTACTTCCATTCTTTTTTACATTCGAACCGCTTTAGTATTTTTTACATTTATTTTATTCTAGCAATTCATGGTATGAAATATAATTTAAAATATAATTGAATTTAAAGTTGTTTTCTGTTCGCCGTTATGTTCAATGCAATGGAAATAGCCATATTGCCCTTATTGGCCAATGGCGTAGCACGATCATGTTATAAATTGATTTTTTTATGAATTACTTTAAAAGTGATATTTCTTTTACAATTGATACGTAGTTTGTTTGCTTATTCTTGAGTACAATTCTGTACTTTTGTTTGTACATTGTGCGGGTACACATAATGAATGGCCTACTTCCTTTAAAACTTGCTTATAAGATACAAGAATCGACATTAATTTCAAGAGTAATACCAAGAGTAATTTTATTGAGTCTTTTTCGAGAAACATAATTTTGTAAATTATGCGACTAAACTAAACTAAATAAGGCTAAAACGTATTATCTTATATAGTGAACTGAAACAACATACAATAACCTGCAATACAATAATTATTTACCATTGCAATATTTGAGAACTAAACGCCCTTTTTCCTGGTGCTCATAATAATTTCCAGAAAAATATGCAGGATAAATTTACATAAAATGGGGCAACTAAAGGTCTTAGAAATGGATAGTGCATTTTTTGAAAATTTATACCCAGAAACAAGAAGGACAAATTGTGTTAAGTTCACAATACTTGTCCATTACAATATGAATATACCAAATAAAACAAATGTAATAAAGAAAATTATTACTTACATCAAACACAAAAACTTTAGATATTAAAAAAAGACAAGATCCACTCGTTGATAGCTGAAAGAAAATTTGAAGAATACAATTTTTTTCTTTTGTTTTGTTTCTTTGTTTTACAGGCATGTTCTGTGTTTTTTATAAAAATATGTACGCTCAAGCCGCTTCCTTTGCTTTATTCAAAATAAACTTTGAAAACGAATCTAATTATTTATTTGCTATAAGAGCCAATTGAAATATATTATTTTAGGTCTAAAAATAGACCTTATTAATTGTTTTCTGCCCTTTTCAGCCTTTTCAGTCTATATGTGAAGAAAAGTAAGTGTTGCGAGATGATAAAATTGTTTTCTGTATTAAGCTCATCAGTAGACTTAAAAAATTACTAAAGGAATGTTTGAAACTTAACTACTTATTCCATAATTCCCATGAACAAAGTGAGAATCATTTCGCTTGGCTCTTAAAGCAAATAAATAAATAAGTTCATATGAGAATACATAATTTTATTCTTTTATTTTTAACGCTGCCGAATTCAAGTATTGCAGAACATACCCGTAATGCATACACAAATGTAAGGCCTAACACAATTATTTGACAAAAAAAAAAGCGTAACCACTATTATTTGATTTACATATGAACAAATATTTGCAAATTTTGCCAAATAAAAAGTGACCACTAGTTTCTTGTTGACTTTTATTTTGGGCATATAAATAACTAAGAACCTATACACATGCCTACATTCATATGGATACAATAACGAAAAGTAGAAATAAACGGGAAAAACGTACAAACACTAATGCCGTTTCCTTTTCTATAAAAAATTCAACATTTTCAATATTGTTTTGCACAAAAAATCCACATGAAAATGGTTTTTATTATTATTTTCTTAAAAAGATTTTTTTTTAAATTTAAATTTAAAAAATAACTAAAATTTACAGTAAAAAAATTTTTTTATTATTATTTTCATAAAAAAGATATAACAAGAAGTTATGTTGTTAGTTTTCAAAGCAAAAGATAGAACAATGTGCCATGTTATAATAAAAAAATAGCAAACACTTGCCCAAAAAATAGTGGTTACGTTTTCTTTGCTGAACATAATTTAACATTAGTATGCTAATGTTCTTAGCATGGAGATTTTTTGCTTCATTCATATATTTTCTTACCGCAATTATGAGCCAGTGATTTATGTACAACAAAGCATAAAAAAAGATTAAAACCAAAAATCGGCAAATTGCTGCTGCTACGACATCAAATAATGATTCATTGACTGTATAATGAAGTATTTGTTTTTGTAACGCTTGTATTATACTGTCACCGTTTATCTATAATATGATAAAGATTGAAATAACGAAAATTATCAATTAATGGAAAAAAAAAAACAACAAAATAATAATATTTAAAGAAGTGTTATCTCTACCAACCATTATACATATCAGCCATAATAGCGAGACAAAAAATAAATCGAATGTTACAAACAAACAAAAAAATCTGCGTATAACAGACATACGACCATCTTGCATATATCCACCAAGAAATTCTTCTGTAATAAGATTAATGGAATGGGTGCGCGCTAGAAAATATGTGCAATGAATTAGAGCTTGAGTTAAAGTTTCCTTGTTTACATGCATATGAGAATACTTACAAATATCAAACCCGGCAGGAGGGCCACCAACTCTTGATTGCATGACGCGTGTTTGATTTATTATTAATTCGGCAGTACTACGTAGATCTTCAGAACTATTATGAGACATTTTTTTTTTTTAATATTTAAGTGATAAATCACAACATTTTGTTTTTCGTTTAATTGTGTGTTGTTATCAAGTCAATAATGCTGAAAAAAGATTTTAAATAAAAAAAAACTCTTTGTTGTATATTTGGACTCAAAAATATTCGATTACAACTAAACAAAAGTCGTTTAAATTTACAAAAATAACATGTTTTTCAGATAAGCAATTGCATGGCTCTATGAAAAATAACCCAAAACAAACAAAAAAATTAAATAAATAAAAGTCGCTAACGCTGAAATAGTTTCATTATGCTAAGGTATTACTTTTAAACAAAAGAAAACAACAGATCATAATGAAAAAATAAATAAAAATTAGCCAAGATAGAGATTAGATGCACCCTCTGGCTTCTAAGAGAATGGGTTTTATGTAAGATTTACATACAAACTTTAAAAATGTGTAATATAAAATATTTAAGAAAACCCCCAGCCTATTGCCATCTGCTAGATACATACATAGGTACCTAATAGTTAAGGTAAAAAGTTTTCATAAATTGTGTAAAATAAAATATAGCAGTTCGCAAGAGGATTTAGAATGTGCATCATTCGCAAAAAGACGATTGCTGCAACTACCATTACATCTATGACCTAAAACTATTACAGTTACACTCGCTCAAAGGTTATCAGCAGAGCAGCAACGCATTAGTTTTAGCAGCAAGAACGGCTACAAAGGGTACAGTACACAATACTTTTGCACCACAAAAACTTGCTCATGGTCTTTCTCTGGTCCTATATAGCTTATCAGGTGTTTATCAAATGTTATCGCTAACGGATAAACTGTAAACGCAGTGAAATGATAAAAAAAAACAGTAAACTTTAACTCCACAGCTGGAACCGAGCCAACGTTTTGTGGTCAACTGGACTGCTTAACTGTGTATGAATGTAATATTTGCAGCTCCGTATGTACACAATTTGGATTTATTATTAAGAAAATATAGAGGTAAACATTAATATTTACTAGGTATCATTCAAAAATTATTGAACAATTATGGCACTGATGTGTGTTAGTTGATAAACAGCGAATGAAACTACATATTTATATTAGGAATGTAATAAATTTTTTGTTTGCGTATGAATATTAGTTTTTGTCCAGTTCTACTTTGTACATCAATCAAATCATATACTTTGTTGTATATCATTGAGGTAAGGCCCATCATAACAATTTTTTCATGAAGACTGCCACACTCCATAACTTTTTACACAATTATAACAACCTACATATTTATCTTCTTTATTTTTCACTTTTAAAGCTTTTGTTCGCCTTGTGTTAATTAAAAATATATCACAATTATTTTTTCTTTCACTTCAAATACATTTTTTCCACCAAGTATTTTTCTTGAACAATTAGAAGTAATAAAGAACAACAAATCAAAGAATTACAATAAAAGAATTGGAAATATTTGACATTTGCCGGTAAAGTTGCCACACTGTTAAAAAAAAACCTAGTTAGACTAAAGTCGGGTTACAGTGGTTATGCAGCGGAACGAAAATGAGAAAAATATGTTGTTAATATGGAAATAAATCATGATACAATTTTGTATCATGGAAATTCATGAATGTATGTACATTACACCGTACCACAGCATGCGATTATGTCAGTGGACCATACAATTATTTTTGCTCGGAAGCTCGATAAGTAATGATTTTTTATGCCGAACAATGTTAGGTTTATTGGAGGGGTTTGTTTGCTGGTGGCTTGCGACATACACTTAGGGCCTATTTCTCACCTGCGAACGAGCCAGTATAGGCTCGTTGAGTGCTCCCTAGCCTAACCTATGCCGAACAATGTGGTCACCTATTTACATTTTTCGCTATATCCTTGACAATTACAGTCGAATCTCAAAGTGAGGTACATCATTGCTTTTGTCCAATGTATGGCCAATACATACATATTTCATTGCAAGCGTTAGTGTTGCTAGGTATTCCCTGCCAGCATATATACATATGTATATTCAAGAAAAATTTATTCGTACAGAGTCGCAATGTCAAAAAACTAAAACGCTCTTAAACGGACATTTGGGATAATCAGACCCAATGCGCTCTTATAGGAGTCAAATATACGACCAAATCCATATAATTTATTAACTATATACATTTTAATAATTCATTTACATTGCTGTCTACGCTTCACTCTGCTCCAGAAAACTTCCTCAGTGCAATAATATGTTTGAATATCTTTTATAGTTCCAGCGCAAACTAAATCGGGCCTATCACACTCCACACCCACCCGAATTACTGATTTATTTCCTCATATTGTTTTCCAATAAAATCATGTTTCCAAACGAAAAAAAAATACCTGCTACTAAAATTTTAGTTTACAATTTTTCTTGTTAATTACTTAAATGGATTGAAATTATTTTTATGTCATCATAAGGTTTGTCCGTTTTAGGATTCGTTTTCGAATTGCAAATATTTTGGCAAACTTCCATTCCTTTAAAAACCCGACCAAAAACAGTGTGTTTGTTGTCCAACCAGGGCTATAAAAGTACCGAAGTTAAAAATGTCATCTCTTAAATTTAAAAAAAAATCATCATACCGTTGGTAATACAGTAATAAAAAACTGACTGCCATTAGTGTTCGGACCTGCATTGGCCATACTAACTGTATAAGGACGATCATGTTTTAGACTAGGGCAAAACTCATCCTTAAAATCATTTCCCCATATAGATTTGCCACCTGTACCAGTTCCCGTTGGATCACCAGTTTGTATCATAAAGCCCTTTATTACACGATGAAATATGTGACCATTATAATACCTTCAATATAAAAAAGATATTTATGGGAGCAAAATTAAAAGATTTCTTAGTTACATACCCATTTTTGGCATGCACACAGAAGTTTTCCACTGTTTTGGGGCATTCCTTGTAAAAAAGTTTTATATGTATATCTCCCATTGTGGTATGAAGCACCACATTTTCATACATTCTTTGTATACCTGAAAAAAAAATTTTGTATTAGAACTATTTTTTATTTCTAAGCTTCTAGAAAGAAAGAACCTTCTTCTGTTAGTTTTTCAGCAAGCATGTAAAAATGTTATTAACCGTTAGTGTGTTAGTAAATAAAACAATTTTCAAAAAATGTGTACCAACCTTGACCTTCAGGTACTGCAATTATATCTTCCTTGGTGGGTTTTTCATTAAATATATCTCTATCGACATCTTGCAAATCTGAAGGCAAACGTCTGCTATATAAATAGAAGCGCTGTTTTCTGGAAATGGTTTTAAAGTAGATTAAAAATATCTTTAGGATTATATAAGCAAGGATTATGTTTTTACTTGTATGCGGTGCAAAATAGAGTGGGATCATTTGGCAAATTTTGCAACCCAGGATTTTCACTGGCTTCTTGCTCTAGCGTTAAAGCTGCTTTAACCCTTTTAGCTTTCCCCTGTAAAGTGTAAATAAATGCGTTTGTACCAAGAACAAAATAAATTTTATTTGGTAGCCATACTTGAAATAAAGCAATATGAAGTGGCCTTATATTGTCCGTTTTGCCCAATATATTCACACATCTATTGGTCTTTATGTTGATGATTTTAATGCCAATCATTGTGGGATACATTAGAAAATTACCACTCGCATCAAATATTATATTATTGCTCATATTAAATTCTGATTTTTCTAAATCGCGCTCAGCAGCCATTCTAGCAAAGAAATTAAAATAAAAAACAATGTGTTTCCTTATTGAAGCCATTTGTTTACCTTCTGCCAAATTCCATATTAGGTAATGCATGTGGCGTTTGTTGCATTTGAGTGTAGGTCGGCAAGCTTTCATCAAATACTCGTATTAATTTTCCCGTTTGAAATTTGAATACTCGAACCTTTCGATCAGTTGATAGTGTAGCAAAACGTTGGCCATTATTCGACACTGCTAAGCCGGTTACTAATGCTTTGCACTTGGCAAACTCAAATAAACCTGCAAAGTAATATATTTTAAGTACATACAAATTGTTAAATCAACAAAAATTCTATGTTCGTTACGTTGCTTTATTACTTCAAACATATTTATCTCGACATATTTATCTTCACACACACAAAAAATACTTACTTGTATCCAATTTCGAATCGAACGTAACATGCTTTTGTGGAAATTTATAATCGAATTTCGAATTTTGCCAATATTCTAAGATGCCATTTCGATCAACAGATATGGCGGTTTCATAAGGTACATTATAGCAGATAGCTATTACGGGTGCCAAATGCAATTTATCCAGAACGTGTAGTACATTTCCGCTGCCTTGTCCATCATAAATATGGATACTGTTAGATTCTTTATCAGATCTGCAATTAGATTTAGCAGGTCGCTATTATAATAATAACCTTGGTTCCAAACGCCTAGATTTTAGCTCAATGTTAGCAACAAATTTCATCAATACTTTTAATAAATTTTGATTTGTTTATAACAAAAAAGCTTTCGCTAACCACCTAGCTGCTAAGTTTTTGCATAAAAGCTTCTAATAGCGAAAATACACCAGGAAGTTAGTCAGTACATACTTTTTTAACTATGCATAACATTGTAAGTGTCCAAAAAGTTAAATTTCATAACACCTGTCTCTAAAAGGATGGTACAAATATTGAATTGTGATTTAGTGTAATAAAAAACTTACATGGCCAAACTTAGTACTGCATCTCCTGGAGCATGTATCCAACAACTGCATCCTGGTATAAAGTCTAGTTTTATTATATTAATCATATCAAAGTTAACAACATCAAAAATTTTAGCACATTTATCAGCTGAGGCCGAACAGAGTAATGTGCCACCAGCATTTACAGTAAGACTATGTATAGGCACTAGAAAAATATATTAAGATGAAAAATTAGCATTTTCTAAATAAATTGCTCTCTTACTTAAATGACTTCGGAAATGTTTCACAAATTCTATGCCCTCTTCCATTTTCTTCCAGAATTTAATGTGGCCGTCAATGCTGGCAGTAACAACAAAGTCTGTTTTAGTAGCCACCAAATGCGTTATTATGTCCCTGTGCATATAACTTTTCTCATAGCACTCTGCATCCGGCAGATTTTCCAAAAATACTTGCTCATAAAGCAAAACTAAAATCATTTTGATGTGAACGAATATTAACACAAAATATAAGTTTGTTAAAACCTTTTTTCTTCTTGGGCTTTGAAGCAGCGGATTGTTCTGTGGGAAGGGGTCCAATCCAAGCGTCATCTTCATCACCTTCATTTGTGTTTTCCTCTTTATCATCCACAGATCGTTTTAAAATAATTTTGTCATCTGCTGAACTCATTTTCTGATTTTTTATTTTCACGTTTTTCACTAGTAAACAAATGCTGCTTCTTCTTTCTTTTTCCACATCCTCCACGACCAGAGAACACTCTTATTTCAAGTTCTAAAAAATACAACCATGTTTATTTACCAAATTGCTGACCACAAAAGAAAATTGCAGAGAAAAACATTTCACAAGCACATAGGCAAAACAAAATTTAGATTAACAACCACAAGAGAAAAGCAAAAAATAATACAAAAAAGGAGAAAGGAATTTTTTCCACCATTTTTACAAAAGATTTTTAAAACGAGTGTATTTTGTTGAATATATTTTGTAATAAACGTGTTCGATTGATTTGTCTTTTAAAATATGTCAGATAATTTAACAGAAGAACCTACAAATGATGGCATAGTTATTAGAGCGCCAGTTGAGCACCCTCGCATAAGAATCAATAGATGGCGGGTAAGGGAAGGCTTTCCGGTAAGCGCTTCACAAGTTATATTGCTGTATGAAGTTTTACCTGCCGAGGGTATTGAAGATGGTAGCACAAATATTGAAAACCAAATTATACATAAGCTGAAGGCTCAACGGGTTGGCGTTGTGAAAAGGCGTCTCTTCAAAGACGGAGCTATTGTTAAAGCAGAGTAAGTTTCCGATTTCCCTATTCATTAGTGGTTGTGTATGTATCTGTGTGTATGCAAGCATATCGATCCAATTATTTTATTTTTGTGTACTCTGTTATCCTTTTCTTATATTTTGTTTTAAATATCTAGTGCTCCTCTTTTGGAACTCTCTGAATGTATTCATACAACGGTCATAAAAGACATGTGCGCTGATTGTGGTGCAGATTTGCGCCAAAATGAAAATGTAAGTATATTATTATATGTCAATAATTTATATGAATGTATGTGAAATTATATAGTGGGGGCAAGAGAAAGTAGCTAAAAAAAATTTTTCTGAGTTTAAAAAGGAAAGCATACGATGAGAGCATAAAACAAAACAAGGGAAATATGCAAACGTAAACACCAGGGATGAATATTGCATTTGAATTGTTGCGCTATTTAGTACACCAAATACCCCAACAACCGAACGATATTCAGATTGCAAATTTATGAACAGTATCGACCGATTTCGATTTTTCGAAATTTTTCTATCATTTAAATTTAAGAGGCAATTAGATCCGAAATACTCTCAGACTGATATTGTATTTGAATAATGTAAGGGGTTTGGTTTTCTTAGGGTACTTCTGAAATATATTCTTGATTCTAGCTTTTCGACCTTAACTGTTTAATATTTTTGAGTTTTTAAGTGCTCAGGACATGTGCAAAATAGTCGTCACTCACGTATGATTGTGTGCGTGTCGTTTATTTCATTACTTCAATAAAATTATGAAAAATTTTTAATTTTTGTTTCAAGCAGAGCCGATCGCATGTACATACGTGTAGCCGAACAAGCACGACCGCACGTACGAAATCAAAGTGGAGAGTTTTTGCACATGTCCTGTGCACTTTTAATTGAGGTTACGGTCACTCGTGTTTTTTTTTTATATTTTTTTTTATGAAAATGTGATTTTAGTTCGATACTCCGGTGCGTATCTCCTTTATGAATTTTTTTTTTTTGAAGAAGATACACAAAGGAGTATTGAAATATCGGGAAAAAAACATAAAAAAAACATGAGTGACCTTAAGTTCAGTTTAAAAATTCAAAATATTAAATATTGAATATAAATATCTCGTACAGAATAAATTTATGAATTGTTTGAGTGGTTTTAGAAAAAAAAATAATAAAGAACATAGGTAGGAATAAAGGAAGCCTCGCAATACTGACCAATTGTTTAAATTTAAACCATAATTTGTTTTTGTATTATTTTGCTTTCAAAGGAAAACAAAAAGAACTCGCTAATCGTTTTTTTTTTTTATTTAAAAAACTACGGCTTAGTAAAATTTTTAAAATATACCTAATAATATAACACTTTAGTAGTCACCCATATCTTTCCTGATATTGTTTTTTAAAGAGGGTGATTTTTTCTTACATTTGTGGAAACACATAAATGCCTACATATGTGAATTATTTGAAGCTTCAAAACATACTCCCTCCAATAAAAAAAGGCACACAGCTATATACATTTGTATGTAGGTACGTATCTCATGTTATTTAAAAAAATGTGTAATTGATAGTAGGATTTTCTATTATTATGTTATGTTTCACGGGTAGGCGGTCGTGAGAACGGCCCACTTGGGTCCGAGAAAGGTCCTGTTGTGTTTATTAAAAAGGAACGTTGCTTAAAAAGTATTACTTGTAATACTTGATGTTGTGGTGTCTAATATTTTTTAGCTCCAACTCTGTAAAACCTGTAATACGTATGATGTCTTAAAATTAAAAATTAATGCACCTTAACTTTGAATATTAAAATTACCGTTTTTATTGCATGATATTATTAAATACTTAGGGAAACACATCAGAGGCTTCCGTACCTATGGTTCATTCCATACCCGATCTTAAAGTCACACAAAAACTAGCTCAAAAACTAGGTCACGATGATACACGGCGCCTGTTAGAAGATCGCAAGTTGGTTCTATTGGTTGATTTGGATCAGACAGTTATACACACTACCAACGACAATGTGCCGAATAACATAAAAGGAATTTATCATTTTCAATTATATGGCCCCACATCGCCTTGGTATCACACACGTCTACGACCAGGTACACCGGAGTTTTTGGAACGTATGTCACAATACTACGAACTACATATTTGCACATTTGGTGCTCGAAATTATGCACATATGATTGCGCAGCTTCTCGATCCAGAAGGAAAATTTTTTTCCCACCGCATTTTGTCTAGAGATGAATGTTTTAATGCCACCAGTAAAACAGATAATTTAAAGTATGTTATGTGTTTTCAAGTTTTTCTATGCAATGCGTAACAAAATTAAACATTTTTAAGAGCCCTTTTTCCCAATGGCGATTCTATGGTATGCATCATTGATGATCGTGAAGATGTTTGGAACATGGCTTCGAATTTGATACAAGTTAAACCCTATCACTTTTTTCAACATACCGGCGATATAAATGCTCCTCCAGGTTGCTCAAAGCATGAGCTTGATGGGGAAGGTGTTGATTTTAAAGGTTATATTATTATATACATAAATATATAGCTGTGTATGTATGTATGTATGTTATTTTTTATCTTTTTAATTTCCTAGATTTGGAAAACTTAAACCCCACTGAAGAGGAAAAAACCTCTCTAGAAGTAGTAAATGATTGTGAAGTAGAAGAGGGTCAAAATGAAGAAAAAATAAAAGCCGAAGAAACATGTACTGAAAACACTACTGTGACTAAAGAAATTGATAAGGCAAAAATAGAAACTGAAAATGATAACCCTGAAAAAGTTTCCACTTCAGAGAAAGAAGAAAATAAATCTGATGAGAATTCACAAATTGAAACACAAAATGTTGAAGAAAACAGCGAAGAAGTTGGAAGTGAAGTTAAGGTAACCGACGAAATCGATAAACCCGCCATCTCTATTCCCCAAATCAAACTTTCCAACGATGAGAATAAAATTGAAATAGTTGATCCTGATGATTATTTGCTTTTTTTGGAGGTTATATTAAAAAATATTCATTCTCGTTTCTATGCCATTTACGATGAGACAAAGGATATACCAGATTTGAAGATAATTGTTCCAAAAATACGTTCCGAAGTTTTGAGAGGTTGTAATTTAGTATTTTCTGGTCTGGTACCTACAAACATGAAATTGCAACAATCGCGTGCTTATTTTATTGCCAAAAGTCTTGGTGCCGAGGTATCTCAGAATATTTTGGAAGACACTACGCATTTAGTGGCCGTTACTGCGGGTACTTTTAAAGTGAATGCTGCCAAAAAGAATCCGAAAATAAAAATTGTCAATACCAATTGGCTGTGGAGTTGCGCTGAACGTTGGGAACACGTAGAAGAATTACTCTTTCCCTTAGATCGTAAAATGCGTAGTAACAAACGGCAGCCACCAGCACATTGTCATAGTCCAGAACATGTGATTAATTATAGCGAGAAATCGGAAATTTCATCATCTAGTATGGCACAACAAAATGCCGCAGAGTCCTCAAAGTTTATCGATACAATTAATCCGCTACTTTCATTTTCCAATGCCGATCTGGCCGACATGAATAAAGAATTTGATCAATTTTTTGATTCCGATACCTCTTCAGAGGATGAAAATGTTGATATTGGTAAGATTTTGCGAGTTTTTATAGTTTATGAAAAGTCAAGTTTAAGTTTAATTGTACTTCTATTTAGAAAATCCTCCCATAGACAAGGTTTTAAAGAAACGTAAACGCGAAGAAAATGAAGAGGAACGAACACGTAAATTCTTTAGTCGATCAACAGACGTTTCGCTATTGAATACCGCTGGGCAGCAGGATGAAGATGATAAATCTTCAAGTGACGATAACAGAGACGACGAAGAGGATGAAATGCCAAGTGAAAAGTTTCGAAGAGGTAATACTAACAATGTTTTCAAAAAAGAAATTTTTTTAATTAAATATTTCTTCATATTTATTTTTATATTATTTGATGTTTAGATTGTTAAATTAATTATTCAAGCTTTTGATCTTTGGTTTTTTATAAAAAAATAATTTTAAACAATTATTTACATATTTATTTTCATAAATAAATAAATAATTGTTTAAAATTATTTTTTTTTTATAAAAAACCAAAGATCAAAAGCTTGAATAATTATTTCTTCATATATTTACTTTTTTTTTTTTTTGTATGACATAAATAAATTTTTCTTTTTGAAAACATGTTCCCTAATTTTAGGTGGCAATTTACCTTCTGATCTGGAAATGGGCTCAGAATCTAATGACGACAGCGATGGCAACAATCCTGATGAAGAAGACGACGGCGATTGGAATATGATGGGTGCTGCATTAGAAAGAGAATTTTTAGGACTTGAAGATTAAAATCTGTGGCAAACAGAAACATCTGATTATTGTTTTCTTTTTTACTTTTATTTTAAAGTTGGTATACTTAGTTTTACTTAAAAAACTTTATTATATACAAAATTTTGTATAAATGAAAATGTAATTTTAAAACTGGTTTACAGTATATTTAATAATATACTCTGATTTTAATCTATAACTAAATGATAGATTGTAGTCGTAGAATGTATAAAGCAATATTTGTTTTTGTGAAACATTTGTATCATAAATTCTACATTCGCATAAAATTGTTCTGTTTGGACAAAACTTTAGGGTTAAATAAAGCAAAAGATGTTACTTCCTAAATTTGCAACGGAAATTTTAAACGCACTTCAATTTAAAATGTCAAAATCGGTTTGAGCGATTGAGCGTGCAGGATGGCATTTAATTTTTATTTTTTAATTTCCAAAAATTTATACGAAAAATGTGCATGAAAAACACTCAAATAAATTTTACTTGAATAAAAATACTCTGGATTAAATCTTGCAACATTTGCAAAGTATAAGCGTGGTATTACTGGGGATACAAAGTGTTCACAAACTAACAGTGTTCTTTGTTTTATTTAATAATAAACTCATTTAGTATGTTGCTCTGAAATTACACGAATTATCTTTTGTATTGTGTGTGCACGTATTTTCATTCACTTCAAACAAAAAAATAAATAAAAAAAATCTTTCAATTCTGATGACAAAATATGCAACAAAAAAAATTTAATAGTATTTTTGTTTTTACTTAGTTTGAAAGAAGAAGAAAGTATTTACAAAACTATTTTTATATCATCCAGTCGTTCGAATTTATACTGTTATTTTTTTAATGACACTTTATAAAAAAAAAAGTAGAAAAGTTTAACCTTATTTTAATGCTTACACTTCAACAAGTTTCGTTTAGAGAATAAAATAATATAGTAACTACAAATTTGCATTTGAATTAAATTTTACCATTTCCCTGGCGCATTTGCTTAAACCGACTTATGCGCTTTTTAGGTGTATGCGCATCAATAAATTTCACACTGGGCAATGGCTCAGGTTCTGTGAGAGGTTTTTCAACCACTTCGTTCATTACCTTGGAAGAAAAAAATATATTATTTTAAATTGTATACTATTTAAGACTTAACGAAAGTATAATTTAGTTTACCTTATTATAAGTAGTTAATAAATCATCCTTTTTATTTAAAGTTTTCTTTGGCTGTTTATTACCAGCATTTCTTTCTCCATTACTGTCACAGCGATTTTCTTTATCCACAGCAGACTTACTTTTTAAAATAGATTTTGCTTGAAGAGGATTTGAAAACTAAAAACAAACAGATTTTTGTCAAAGAATTTAATTTACAAGCTAAATTCATTTACCTCAGACTTTGGATCTTTGAAGGCGACTTGTCTGTCTGCCTCTTTCAGCAGAGAAACCTTAACTTGCTCTTCCCCTTGGTAACCATTAAGAAAAAACGTTGCAGATCTATTTTCTGGCGACTGTTGTGAATATAAGTTATAAATATCTGCTGGGCTGCCAATCGTATCGGAAATATCTTTACTGGAGTATCCCTCTTTTTGAGAGTGTTGAAATTCAATATGCAATGTTTTCGTTTCACATTGAGAGGTTTGCAGGATTTTACCTACCACATCGAAATCTTGAATACTTTGATTTTCGGCCACAAATTTTAAATTTTGTTCTACTTTGCTCTGTATTTGGGCTTGTTTATTTGTTAAATTGCCTGTTTCATTAGAAGTGCAATCTTTTTTGTGTTGCTCGAAATCATCTATTCTAATAATATCACGTTCGAGCTTTTCTGTTTTAGGTGGTAGCATTTGTGTAACAGCTTCATATTGCCTAAACTTCAACGTTTGGTCTTCTAAAGCGAAAGAAATACGACGTTTTTCAGTGGATTTGTTTGCAGCTTTACATTCAGTGGCTGTATTTTCAAATGAATTTTCACAAGTTTCTTCAGATTCTTCATCATTGTCCTTAGCAGCTAATTCTATTTCTCCTAAGGACTCTTCTGCTTCCTCTAAGAGCTCTTCTAAATACTCCAATACACTCAATAAATGTATTTTTTCATTCAATTCATGCGGTGTACGTAAAGGCAATCGCTGTAATTTTTGCTTTATTATTTGGATTTGATAGTCATAAAAACCAATCTGATCTTCAGTATTAAGATAATTAGCTTGTTGTTTAATTAGGCTTACTTCTTCGGGTAACGTTTCTTCTTCCACTTCTCCCTCTTCGCTTTCATTTTGCGCTTCAGCTAAGTCTAGTATTTTCTGATTGGGCTGAACATTATTATTTGTTCTCATATGTGTACCACCGCTATACAAGTCTTTTATTTTTACTATATTTGGCAACTTAGATTCCTTGTCCTTATCAGTAATGCTATCTTTTTGTGCATTTTTGTCGTGAGCTAATCGTCTTTTCTCCCTGGGCAACTTAATTTCTCCCGAAATAAGTTTACGTAATACTTCGTCATTGACCTCATCAACTTCTAAGGTATCCAGCTCTTGTTCCAATTCTTCCATTATTTCTGCTTCTTCTAATAGTTTAAAAATTTCATCATCAGTTTCTTTGTAGTCAATGTCTTGGGCTACTTTCTTTTCTCTTTCCTCACGCTCCTTTTGCTTAGCTTGTTTTAGGCGGATTCGGTGTTCTTGCTTCCATACTCTTTCCGCTTCTTCATCGAATTCTTCTAAAATTTCTTTTTCTTCACCACTAGGAACGACGCCTTCGCTATAAGGCTTTTCCAATTTGTTTCTAAAAAAAAAAAAAAATGTAAGCCACCAATTTTTTTTTTAGTTTAATTAAAAGTACTAACTGCCATAACTCTGCCTCCAACTCAAGTTTTTTCAAGTGATCCTTGGCCATTTTAATGCGAAACTCACATATTTCTTTTGCTTTGAATGTAGTGCATTTCGAAAAGTATCCTTGGTAATGACCAACTAACACTTCACTTGTGTGCAACAAATGTCCAGGCATAAGAGCTTTCTTGCCAATGGGTACCATTACATCAACGGTCAGTTGTTTCCCGAACGTTGTCATATTCTTAATTGTCGTCTCATTTTCCTTGAGGAACATTTGCCATCGATGGGTCTCTTCCTCGTTTTTTTGTAAAGCCTATTCAATTGTAGTTGTATAGCACAATTTCAGGGCAAACTGATTGTTTTTGCTTACCTCTTGTAAAGCATCCTCACGTTTATTCATTGTTATTAAGAAAATAACTCAGTTTCGTTAAAGTTGCACTATTCGGTTAAAATTCACAAAGTTTAAAAACAGAACCAAAGTTTTCACAGAGTGGGGGAAACATCAAGTTTTCAAATTGGTATGCATAAGAGGTGGTTTAACAGCGCAGCTGACGAAAACAACCCAAATACACATGTACGAGGCAAATTCATACAAGGTGAACTTGGCAGCACAGGTGGTTATATTTTGCTTTTGGCATCAAATAGCTTTTACATGTCAAATATTTTTCTGTTTGCTCACAAAAAAGTTGGTGGCATTTTATTCTAAACATTTTTGGTGGTAGAAAAGTTTTGTGACCAAAATTTTTTGCGGTGAATTCTAATGCACCTACCTTTCAGTGAATCTGCCTATATGTACATACATTTCAATAGTCACCTCAACTAATAAAATTGTTTTACAAAAACTAATCAAATTATCTTACAAAAACATAGTGCATACACAGAAAAAGTTTTTATAGTAGAGTTGCACACACCTTATAAATGGGTATAGGTTTGTATTTCCTCTTGATTGAACCCTGATAGCAAGGCAGCTTAATATCAGGTAGCCTTACAAGCCCAGCTGACTACTGCTTTTGGTCTGTTTATCTGTCAAAATACACAACACTAACACACATACGCGAACAAACGGATGACAGATAAACAGTTTTTCCACCAACAAAATACATGCGGTGTTTGTTGTTGTTGTGTTTGTTGTAGTTATGCGATTACCTGGTATCAAGCTGCCTTGCCTGATAGTATATCATAGCGTAGATTTTTTTTACAGTTTTTGACAATGTCAATTACAACCGAAACGCTTAGTTGTTATCAGCTGGATTGAAAATTTTACCTTTGTACTAGTGAACTGCAATGAAATGTTAAGCAGCTGGTTTTGTGTGTTGACTGTTCAGTGTTTTTGGGAATGATGAAAAACCTTTTATTAGCTGCGATCCCATACTTCTGCTAATATGAGAAGAAAATATAGTACATAATAATAACATAAAGGTACGTAGATAGACACTAAAAACTTCAATTTCAAGAATATACATATGTATGTATATATATATCGAGGGGTCATACTCAAAAAGTACTATCTGTACAATCACATATTTTCAACAGAGCAAACAAACAAAAATATTTTTTTCTCCAATTCCAAGAGAAAAACTATTTTATTAAATAATATTCCATTTGCTTGCTAATTCTACAAGAGTTTAATAAAGTTGGCAAATTGTGATTTTGCAGATACATACATACATATATATGTACTTAGTTGTATTTGAGTATAAGCTCACGATGTTACTGCATATGTACTATGTATGTACTCTTAATTTCAGAAATTATTTCAAAATAAACAGATAATAGAAATCCAGTATTAGCAATAAATACCGGTCACAATTGTGATAAAATTGGATGTATGTATGTATGTATGCATCTCAAAACACAATGTAGCAATCGTACAAACAGTTCCAAGCTGACTGTTGATCGTTTAACAAAAACAGACTACATACATATGTATTTTTGAAAATCTAAATATTTTCTTTAGTTCGCGCACAATGGCCAAGAACTTGACAAATCCTCTAAAAGCTGCTTTAAGAAACAGAATGAAAAAGGAAGTGCTCACAGCTATTCCTCCCGAATCACAACGCAAACAGTCAAAGGTCATAACCGAAAAGGTAGTTTAGTAAACTGATTTGTCGCAAAAAAAAAAAAAAAAAATTAAATAAATCTTATTTCCATTTCAAGGTTTTACAAACGGAGGCATTTCGCACAGCTCAACGTGTTAGTATTTATTTAAGTACGTCCATGGAAGTTGATACCAGCGAATTGTTAAGTGAATGTTTTCGTTTGGAAAAGCATGTCTTTGTGCCAACATATGAGGGGAATCAAATGGAAATGGTGCGTTTAAGAGATTTAAAAGATTACGAAACATTACCCTTGACTAAGTGGAACATCAAGCAACCGAATGTTAAGGATGGTCGAGAAAATGCTTTAGCAAATGGTAAGACATGTACAGATAACTTTCGCAATAGAGAATGTGAAAGGAATTTGGAAATATATGTACATATCAATCAGTTCTCGATATATAAAAATGATGAAAATTTCAAAAAATTTATTCAACCTTTAGGTCAAGGCGTTGACTTATTTCTAATGCCCGGAGTTGCGTTTACTTTGTCTGGCGGGCGTATGGGGCATGGTATGGGTTATTATGATAAGTATTTGAAAAGGCATTTGACCACTTATCCCAACAAGAAAACCACATTAATGGCTTTAGCATTCCGCGAACAAATTGTTGATGAAGACGCTCTGCCCTTAGATGCACATGATGTTAAAATGCATACTGTGATAACCGAGTAAATCTTAAGCAAATCTACACAAACATTTATATATGTATATAGAAAGTGCACGCTACACACATACATATATATGTACATATGTATGTATTTTTATTTAAGTGATAAGAAAACTAAAAACACATTTACTTTGTATAAAGATAATTAAAAAAAATAATAATAATATTGTTAATTTGTTGCTATAAAAGAAGTGTCATCTAAAATAAATCAGGGTCTGAAAAAGAATACATTTAAAGATTTGAAATTTATTTTTTAAACTTAATTGATAAATTATAGTATTTAACGTAAATAGGGGCGGGCACGCATACCGCGAATACGAATTCTGCCGGTAAAATGATTAGATGTATAGTGTGGTACATCGCCAGGTCCTACAGCAAAGTGACCATCTGGATTGGTGCGATAGTGTGGTGAGCCACCCTCGTTCCAGGTGGAGGGTGAGTTTGTGCGTAAAATCTTTGTTTTGCGATAAGCAGCCACAGCAGAAATACGTGAACCACGATTACGACCTACCCGAGAGCCACGCATTAAAGGTGGTATTTTATTGTAGCCTGTGGGTCCAGTTGGCTGGGCACCACATGTTTCCAGCGCCAAAAAGTCATCAACGTGCAACGATGGTGGTCTAGAAGTGTTGGGAGGACGTGAACGGAACAGATCTCCCCTGGAGGGCGGTGGCCTGGGGAAACCTCTACCTCTCATAGAAGTAATATAAATCTTCTTCTCTGGCCGGCCGGTTGAAGGCTCTACTTCGACACGCCTGGTGCGGAAGCAAGGAGCAGTTGGTGTACGTTCGCGATTCGACTGGGGCGAAGCTGACAGATGCAAAACTCTCTTACAGTCCGAAGAAAGATTGCATTCCGGTGTCAAGCAGCTCTGACCTAACTCTGTTAGATCGCAGGCGATTCTTTCAAATTGTGTTTCAAAGTCCTCGGCCGTCAAGGTTTCTATATTGAGAGTAGTTAGCCAGTGTTTAGACATCAATAGCTCATCATCGTTTAGTGCTTCATAAGCTGTGAAAATAGGGCGAGCATCATATTGGGTGACAATGCTTTCAGCCTGTGGTAAAATGGGCTCTGGAATTGTTGCATCATCCTCCGCCACAACATTTTGTTTCACATTTTCCATTAATTCTTTCAACTGTTTTATGTCTGCTAACAAAGTTTCATTTATATCCTCTTTATAACGATCTAATATTGAAGATATTTTTTCTATTATATTAGATTCTTCCGCTTTAAAGCCAATAATCTGAGCCAATTCAAGGCTAAAAAGCTTCAAAGTTCTGGGTGGTAAGCAAGAGTACTGTAGGTTTAGGTTTTCGATTTGTGTCAGGGAACGCAATAATAAAACCAACGATTCAATATTCGAGTTATAGGCACCAGTTTCATTTAAACTGATTATTTTTAGCATCCACTCCTGGAAAGCAGCCGACTTCTGTTTCAACACCAATGATAGATGGTAAAATGTAATGCTGAAAAAAAGAAATCATATATAATTGGCACATGTTAAAAAGTATTCTCCCACATACTCGTGCTCTGTTAATATAACCAAGTTTCTTACGCCCATAGCAGAGACCTCCGAAGTAACTTCCACTTGCATTAAATTGGTAAATATGGCTTCGACAATTTTTGGTATCAACTCTTTATTGGGCAGGGCTGCTGCCAGGTTTAGCAAAGGATTGCTATTGTTATTGACGATGGGAACATGGGACGAAGCAATAAATGATATTTCAGAGTCCAAGAAACTCTCCAATATGCGATGTATAGATATTTGGCATTTTATGCCCACTTCAGTAGAAAGTTTCATAGTCAATACGGTATTGAAAAAATCCCACAGTTTCCCCGATAGTATAGACAATGTCGATATTTTTAAAGATGGATAAGCATTAAGACGTGAGAAGAACTGCAGCAAACGAGCCAAATGTGCAGAAGGCTGATGTCCCGCTGAAGTCCATTCGCTTATTAACAGATCGTTTATTGTTTTTGATATAAGAAGAGTCATATTGGGCGCCAGGTCTGCTAACTGCAAACAGACTCTTGTCAACAGCTCATTCAGCTGGGGGAATGTTGAGTGAGCCATGACTTCTATAAGTCGTGCAATTTGGGCCCCTTGCGGATGTAAATGGGCGGACCAAAGTTTACGTTCCCGTATCAAATGTTGAGCTTGAGATTTAAGTGTTTCCGCATTAAGGAAACTATTTGTGATTGGAAGTGGAAGCGGAAGCGGCAAGAGTTCACTCAACACCAGAAGCCCTGCAACAAATTTATAAAATACGTGTTTAAGTGAAGTAGCACTGGCCAAGTGGTAAAGATATATCGACAATTTTTCAATGGGTATTAAATTCAGTTTATAGTTTTCTCCTGTTTCTATCCTTTTTTTACATATTTAATTCAAAAAATTATCAAAATTCAGTTTTTATCCCTTTACCACTCAAAATATCGAAAAAGTACCAGACTCAATACCTGTCCGTTTATTTTTATTATACTTTTGGGTACTTTTTCAATTTTTGTGCTACCTGTTCAAAGTCCGGAGATATTGAACTACCGATTTTACCCCCTTTTCGGCGCGAATTTCCAAAAATTGGATCCATACATCAGAAGGACTGCCCATATACGAAATTTGATTACTCTAGCGTTAGCCGTTAGGTCTGGGCGATGATCTTCTAATCTATTCTATTCTATTTTAAATACGACTGTTTTCCGAACTATTTTCTTTTGCAAAGTAATACTCATCCAAAAAATCATTCAACGTTCGACCATGCAGGAGAGCAACAGCAAGAAATCTCCTAATATACATCATATGTACATATCATAGCATGCGGGTCGGCTTTAGTATAATGGTACCAATTGCCCTAAACTGAAAAAGTGTGCTGCCAGATGCTTACAGATTTTGTACGCGAAGCCGGCGTTGGTTACACCGTGGAGGAGAAAATCCCTTAGCCCGGCCGAATTTTCATACCTATGAAAATTTTTTTGAATTAAATGTAAAAAAATACGATTTTGGATGCTTGAAACCGTCTACTAATTCGCCATTTTATGTTCTGCGCAAACACTTTCCTCTGGCAGCACTGTTTTACCAACATTTTAATACTTTTCTTTGTAAATTCCGCAACTTCCACATCGAATTACTAATAAACCAAAAGCCTGCGGCAGACTTTGACTTCTGCTTTGGTAGGTCCACGACCCCCTCTACAAATCTATAAAACTCATTTCTTTCAAAGCCTGGCTCCTTATATTAAAGTTTCCCCTTTTTTTGATGTGGACAACATCTGAGCATCGAATGAGACCGATCCCATGCCCCAAAAGTGTTCCCTCCCGGAGATAGGCGCGTTTTATGGAAGTGATGGCACACCAAAGATACACGTATTTAAATCTTTAAAATGGCTCTCCTGAACAAAACCGCTCTTTTTACCCTTAGGTCCCTTTCTATTTTGCGCATCACATATGTATAGTTTACTGGGATAAAATTACTCATGGAATTATTTCCCCAACGATTTTTTTTCCTGCCATGCAAATTGACCCAGGTAAATGTATATTACATGTGTAGTGGACATTGAGCTAAATTAAATTGCATTTAAAAATAATTCGAAAAAAAAAATGTGTGAAAGCTTTTCCGCAATCCACAAAAAAATTTAGTTTAGTTAACTTTTTCGTGAAATTTCATGTAACTTCGTGAAGTGCCTTAAAATGGTAATCACGCACGAAATTTTAATTTTAAATGACGCACACGCACTCACGTGTGACATGACATTTTCACGACAACCGCACATCTCTGGTAGGTGCATATGTATGATACGTTTTAAATGACCTGCAAGTTTTTGCTGGACAATTTTTACTCAGCCAAATTGGGCAGGTTTTTGAAACCTATGCCCCACCAATTAAATATATTTTTTTTGAAATAATAATACTCACCCGGTATGAATGTTGAAGGACCGTCAATATTTTTCAAAATCTCTCTTATCATTTGAGTCCACAATGACTTGTGCAAAAGCTCTTCGTCCTGCTCATTAGGCTGTGTATAGGCTAGGAATGTTTGAATGATTTGATATTTTGCCTTTTCAACTTCTGCCGCCGCTGGACTAGTGGCTGGAAAATAATGCATTAAATAATAGGTGTGCATTAAATGATCGATGGCAGTTAAGTCCTTAAATTCCACATCTCTGCATTGTATGGCAAACGATATCATTTCGCGCATTATTTGTAATGTTGGTAAAATTGTTTGGCAACAATGAACACCCTGTATGGTCATAAGTGCTGGTTTATGCAGACCAGGTTGTTCAAAGTAAGCACACAGCTTTTCCAAAATCTGTATCAAAGTTTGCATGCCATCGGCAGCATAGAACTGTAATGCCACATAACGATGCTTGAGCTCTTCTGTATCGGCCGATTTGAAAATTTTAGTAACCGGTCCAATAGCCAAATGACGTAGAATTCTTAAGCCCATTATAAGATCACCAGGAAAAGTGGTGATGTATTCCAAAGATCGGCTAATAACTTCTACCAGCGGTGTAATATCATCATAGGCAAAAATATTTATTGCTTCTAAAGGTTTAAGGTAGACAAACATTTCCTGCAGCACAGCCGACACTGAAGGTTCAAATGAATCATGATTTTTGGCCAACTCTAGTATACGTGTGCCAAATTCTATTAAGTACTCCAGATTTTCACAATAGCGTACACAACAATCAACTATATCGACGGCATAACTCAGGACTGGACTTTTGTTTTTAGCACCTGGTGAAGTTAATTGACGCTGGGCTTGAAGACGTTGTTCATGTTTGATTAGATCCATAAAGATCTGCATTTGTTTATTCAGACCAAGTACTGCAACTGTATGTTGACGCCCACTGGTGTTACAAGTTTGCGAATACAAAGCATGCAAGTGCGAAGCTAAAACAATGGAATCGTAAGTCTCACTTATAGAGGAATGAAAAACAATAGCATCCAGATGATAGCGCGTTTGTATTTTATAAGCCAATTCTATGGCCAGTGATGCCATTTCTTTATGATGTTTATTTTCTTTGATAGCGCCAGCCGAAGTTTCCTCATCTGGTGAATTCATTTCAAAGTCTTTTTGAGCAGAAATATCCTCTTTAGTGTCTGTATCTTTAGTTTTACTTTCTTCCATATTCGCAGTGTTCTCTGCAGCCTTTCCATCAGCAGATGTTTTGTCATACGATTCAACTTCATCGGTAACTGGAACATTGGCTTGATAAGGAAAATTTAAATAAATTGGGAATTTTAGAGTATTTTTAGGCAGGTTTAAATCAATATTAAATAATAAAAATTTACCAGAAATAAAAAATAATATAATTCTGACTTTAGCTGGGGAACAACTAGCTATTTGAAAGCTATAAAAAACCCTCTCGATAGCAAAGCTGTTACTTTGATAGATTTATTTTGACGTTTGTGTTCGCTGTGTTTATATGTATACGCAACGTATATGGTTGGTTTTAATTTATTAAATTATCGTGATAATAAAAACTTTCACAAAATGTCCATTCCACGAAAATTGTACGAAATAAAAAATGTGTCCCATTTTTGAATAGTTAGAACTAGTGTTGGGGAATTGAAACTTTTGAATAGTACTGAATTTTAAGCGAAAAAGTAATTTTCCCATTCGAAGTAGTTCTTTCAGCGGATGGGAAAGAATTAATTATAAAAAAAATTACGGTATTGAATTGAATTGCTACGTTACATATCATATGAATTTAAAAAAATAATCTTTACTAGCTCTGGGTGACAGTATAAAATTTTGACAGCATATATGTAGCAATATTCTCAGTCTTTCGCAGGCAGTTGCCGGGTAAACTGCTTTTTCTCGCGACGCTTGTGGTTTTTGTGATATCGCGTGTTCTTTTTCTGTTTTTTTTCTTTAATTTTACGCTAACGGTAGTTTTTCGTTTTTTTTTTTTCTTTCCTTTGTGAGTTTTATACTCTTGCTTTTTGGATAGAGTTTCACGTTTTAACAAAATGGACGGGGTTTATCCCCTGAACTTCAACCGATTCCGTGTCTTAGACCCTTCTTCCAGCAAGACTAAAGGCAATAGGAATAAACGACCTCGACCTGATGATTTTCCAGTACTACCAGAAAAACCAATCAATGATCTACATCTACCCCGTTATTTAGTTGCTACAGCCATCTCACAAACTAGCAATGTAGAATGTCGCCCCCTTTCATCTTACAACGTATTCCAGGTTGATCGTGGACTCAAGGCTATATCAAAAGAACGACTCGAAGTAAATGAAATGAGAAGTGGTGATCTTCTTATTAAGGTTTCTGATAGGAAAACTGCTGAGAAATTCTTAAAGGCTAAATACATAGACTGCATTCCTGTTAAAATTTCCTTGCATAATACACTGAACACAATTCAAGGGCGTATATTTTCAAGGAAAATAATAGATATTCCACAGGAAGAATTACTTGAATGTCTTAAAGATCAAAAAGTTGTGGAAGTGCGCAAAATTATGAAGAAAGATGGCGACAAATTAACTTCGACTGGTGCGGCAATCATTACTTTCGATCTTCTTAACACTCCTGCCAAATTAAAGCTTGGATGGGAATTAGTAACAGTGGATGAATATATACCCAACCCTATGAAGTGTATTATTTGTCAAAAACTTGGTCATACTAAAAACAGATGTAGATCCATAGAATTATGTAAAGAATGTGCACTGCCTCTGCCTCATGAAGCCTGTTCCAGAACTTATTGCGCTAATTGCCTAACAGAAACACACCCTTCTTATGATCCCCTGTGTCCAAGTTATTGGAAGCACAAATCAGTAAATTATATCCGTATATCAAAACGATGCACTTTTCGCGAAGCCTGGAAAATTTACAATGACGATCCCACTTCCAACACTCTTAAACCACCCTCAAAGAAAAAGGCTTCAAACAATCAAACATATGCAAATATCGTAAATAACACAGCATCTGCAGGTAAAGTTTCTGTTACAAACGCATTGGTCACAAATGTGCCCAAAACTTTTACAAACCCATCTACTATATCACAAACACAAAGCGTCAGCAATCCGACGCCATTTTCTGTTCATGAGAGAACAACGCCTAATAATCCGTTACACGAAACCACAAAAATAAAAGATTATTCTTCTTTACATCTCATTACACCTAAAAAAAACAACAAGCAATCATCAGAAGTACAACAAACTAAAGAAATCGAACTTACTTTAAATCAAAGTGCATTATCCTCAAAAACAACAAAATTACCAGATCTCAAATCAAGCGGATTGGAAAATGAACTCGAATCAGATCAATCTACTGATGATAATTTTGAACATCAGAATCTGCCAACAAATTCATCTATTGATAAAAATTTGAGTCAGGAAGAAATTGTAATGGACTTTGTTGATGAGTTGGGTTTAAGTACCCCTGATAGACCAGATACCGTAGATCACAATACTGGCAAATCACCTTGTACACAACTTTATGATAAATTTCCCGAGCTAAATGTGTTAATTACACCTACAACCTTTAAGAAAACTAAACCCCAATCTCCCAAGATTAAAAAATAAATTCTGGGTATTTTTTTTTTTAACACTATATGAGTTTTGATTTGAGTATTACTGTTCTTCAGTGGAATATCCAGGGCTTTATCTGTCATAAATATGCGCTTGAGCTTTTGATTGCTAGACATAAACCAAACATCATTGCGTTGCAGGAGACACACGTAGTTGATAAAAATCGCCATCTCCTACACCTACCAGGTTATCAAGTTTTCCATCATAATCACAGTTATTCGTACGCAAAATCCGGTGTAGCGCTCTTCGTACAGAATGGCATAAATGTTACTCAGCATTCTCAGTCTTCAGGTGATCTTCTTTTTCACACTATTGGTATTAAATGCGCTACAGAGCTTTATATCACAAATGTGTACAAGGATTGCGATTTGAACATGACTAGTTCCTCACTTAATTGCTTTCAGTTTCCTAACAATGTTCATCACTTATTCCTAGGTGACTTAAATTCACAAAACACCCTTTGGGGCTCTACATCAAATTCTTCAAGTGGAATCATTTGGGAAGGATTTGCTAATGAAAACGGGTTTGTGGTATTGAATGATGGTTCTCCAACTTTACTTAGCACGCGGCATACATTGACGTCTGTGGATGTCTCCATGGCTAGTGTAGATTTTGCTCCAGATTTGTCGTGGTCCTGTTTGGCGTTGCCAGAGATTGGAGATCATTTTCCAATTAAAATCACTAACAACATTACAACGGTTAAAAAAAACTTTATTTCACGTTTTCGGGTTGACAATGCTGATTGGTCTCTTTTTGAAAAGAGAGCAATTTTAGTTAATGGCCAGTTTCCTGAATCTAATAACATCAATAAAGAAGCAGCTCAAATAAAACGTATTTTACGGAAAACGGCCAATGAAACAATACCTCTCACCCGTGAGCCACTTAAAACTAACAACCCTTCTTGGTTTAATTCTCACATCGCCCGTTTAATTAAAATTAGAAATCAATCATGGAAGGCCTTTAAGCGTTTTCGTAGCCAGTCAAACTGTGTGGAATATCGGAGATGCTGTGCAAAAGTTAAAAGAGAATGCAGAAATGCTAAACGCGAAACTTGGAACCGCTTTCTTAATTCTCTTAAGCCTGAAATGGACATACGATGTCTATGGCAAAAAGTGAACAATTTGAGATCTAATAAAACATACCATTTTCCCACTATTTGTGTAGATAATATAAATATTTCGCATCCGCGGGCAATAGCGGAAAAGTTCGCTGAATTCTGGAGTGCTATCAGTTGTAATGATGCATTTGATTCTCAAATAATTTCGAAGAAAATTAATCTTAATATTGACGAACTACATCATTCAGGACGAATTTTTGGTGAATTAATACAAAAGGTTGACATCAGCGAGTTGAACAATGTAATGAAAACATTAAAAGGATCTACACCAGCTGGAGACAAAATAACTTATTCCATGGTAAAAAATGCCCCGGTAATTGTGAAAACCCGACTTTGTACTCTGTATAACAAAATTTTATCCAGCGGCATATACCCTCATGATTGGAAAATTGCTATTTTGTGTCCGATTCCAAAACAAGGTAAAGATTCTCAGCAGATAAGCGGTTACCGCCCTATTTCTTTGTTACCAACTCTTTCCAAAATTCTCGAAAAAATAATGGCGAAACGCTTTTGGTTTTATTGTATACATAAAATATCTAACGCACAACATGCTTTCATTCCAAAACATGGGGTTCATACCTTGTGCCATCAGTTGGAGGAATCTTTGCGGCTACAGATTAAAAAGCGAAAACATTGCATAGTCCTTTCCGAAGATTTGGAAAAAGCCTTTGATCGCGTTGTTTCAACTTTTATCATCACTGAGCTCAATGATTGGGGCATACCTAAACAAATTCTAAAGGTGTTAAAATCGTTTCTTGAAAACCGCAGAGTTACAGTGAAAGTTGATGGCCATTATTCTGCACAGCATCCACTTGATAATGGTGTTCCACAGGGCTCTCCGTTGTCAGTGGTTTTGTACTCAGTTTATGTCAATTCTCTGGCCAGAGCCATAAAAAGTGTTCCAGGTATTGATTACACTGCTCTGTACGCAGATAATATTTTTGCGGTCGCATCTGGCTCCGAGACCGAGGTTCAAAATGCTTTGAATGATTTGGACACGAAAATTAACGCATGGGCAACAAAAAGGGGAGCAGTAGTTCCTCCTGCCAAATCTGAATTCCTACATGTCTGCAATAGAAGAGATTGCAACTGCAATGTCATCCGCATACGAAATTTGGCCTTTTCGGTTAAGCAAGAAATGAGGATTTTGGGTATTTTATTCTCTAAAAATCTTCTTTGGAATGCACATGTGAAGTTTTTGGTGACAAAGCTTAGCAGGATAAATAATTTATTGAAATTAATTTGCTCTAGAAACAAGGGTCCGCACATGGAAACTGCACTTGGTATTTGTCGTTCTCTGACATCAGGTGTTCTTTTACACGGGATTACATTGTATGGTTTAACGTCAAAAAATAACATTAGGAAACTAAATACCTCTCTTAACACCTGCTATCGTACAGCGTCTGGTCTATTGCGTGCAACTCCCATACAGCTTTTAAGATCTGAAGCGCGTATGCAAGACTTTCAGTCAATGGTCGAAAATAGTTCCGTGTCACTGGCTTCAAAGGCAATCACAATAACTTCTGACGGACTACATTCAAATTTTTGGAAACATCTTAACTCACCTACACTATTAAAATCATGCTCAATTAGTAAGATCTTGTTTTTATTAAGGCAACATAATATCACAATTCCTGATAAACCTGAAAATGCTGACAAGTCGAGGCGACTTGTCTTGATAGATGACAGTCTGGCAGATTTTGATAAGGCAAATACAGATTCCAGCAATTTTAAACAGTTAATGTTACAGAAAAAAATGAATTTCTCACCTGAACTCTCGCTGTTTACTGATGGCTCTTTTGCAAATGGAATAACTACTTATTCGGTTATTAAGCAAGATTCAGTATCTGAATTTTCTATTGTCAAAAAAGAACGCTTGCCGGATTATACTGGAATATTTACTGCTGAAATGGCCGCCATTAAATCTGCCATTGTATATTCGATTCAGCGCAGAATAAAAACACTTATCTGTACAGATAGTTTAAGTGCTTGCAGAGCCTTAATAAGTAATCGGAATGGATATTATGACAATATAGTTTTTCCGCAATATTTGAACCATGAAGTCTGCGTTCTTTGGATCCCTTCCCATATTGGTATACAGGGTAATGAATTCGCTGATAGGATTGCCAGAATCGCATTAACCTTTACTAATATAACAGAGACACCATGCTTCCCCAAAGCCATAGTTAATCCTTTCAGAGTTTTAAAATCACAACTGCAACCAATACCAAGGAGACTTAAATATAACACGAATTTTTCAAGAAGTCAGTGTATTATGATAGCTCGCTTAAGAGTTGGGAAACCACTCTTTCTTACAAGACACTACTATGACGGATCTGACCTTCCTACTTGTTCCAACTGCAACTCCTGCCTTAATATTCCACATTTATTAACAGAATGCCCGCTTTCCAAACAAGATGACTCCTTAGATAACGTTTTGGACTGCTCTGTTGAGAAGAATTGGGCTAAAATAAGGAGTTCTTTGCTGAAGCACAATATTCGAGATCTCTGACACTCATTTTCCTACATTACAATAAATCATTCACATATTTTATTCCATTATTATTTTTCGTTTCGTTATATTATCAGAACTATTTAATCAGAATTAATTGATTGATTTATCCTTTTTCTATTACTTGAGCGCTTATGGTCTAGTTACCCGCGCCTTTTTATATTTTATGAATTAACTTTGTAAAGTATAATTTTGATAAATAAATAAATAAATATGTAGCAATATTTGAAAATCATACAAAACTGGCTCAATCCCGAAACGGAATTTATGCATCCTACTAACAGTAGGCCTTACATGACCATATACCATTAAGCTAGTTGGTCATAGAATAAAAATATTGTGATTGACTTTATCTTCTAGAATTTTAGTACCAAAATTGATACTCACATATGTATGTAAATATAATATTCTTTCCATTAGGAAATCTGCGAGAAAAAAATCTTACCTTCAACTGGATCTTCCATTTCTTTTTTCATATTTCCTTGAGGCACTTCTTCCAAGCCCAGTAATACTGCAACTAGCATTTGCGTTACCTCAAAACAATCATCTGTTAAATAATCTATACCAACGCTGCATTGTAATAAGGAGCGTATAACATCCAGGCTTGTTATTAGCAAAGTTGAAGGCAGAATACTAGCATTGCTCACAAGCAGTAATAGAGATTCGGCCAAGGCATGTTGTATGAAATATGATCTTAAAGCGTTAGCAAAAGTTTTCTGTGCAGCAGCATCCACAGATGTTTCAAATTTTTTTGAAACAGGCAGAAAACGTTTTGGTTGTTGATAGGAAAGACAATTCTCTTGCAGAGCATCTACAAGTTGTTGCAAACAGGCTTCCAATATTTGATAAGGTTCCACAGACGTGGTTTCATAGTTGGTAATAACAAAAAGTTTAGTGCAAGTTTCACGTATCGTCTCAAGGGCTTCGTTCAAATGCAGCTTTTTTAAAATAGATTGTAGGAAATATTTTGTTCGCGTTAGTTTTGAGTTACGCAGTAGTTCTAAGATGAGTTCGTATCCATTTATGGCTGGCGAAAGAAAATATTGCAAAGCTGGTTTGCAATCCAACAATGAGTAAATGGTCTTGAGTAATAGTAATTTAATGGATAGTGCCATATAGTTTTGATGATAAAGCGAAAGTACTTCTTTAAAGGGATCAAAATTTTCGTTGTTTAATAAGTAATCAAACATTTCGTTATGCGGTGCTAAAAGTTCCATCAATCTTGCTCCTGTTTTTATATGCCTGATTTTGAAGGCGGGCTGCGGTTGGCAGCATGCTGCCTCAAAGTTTAAAGCAATAATGCATATTTTTGATAAGGTTTTCAATTGGTCTAGATTTTCCAAGACACATGATAGAATCTGCTTCCTTCTTCCATAATTTTGGCTAATGTAGGATAAATGATTTATCAGCTGTTCGCATAGAAAAACAAAACTTTCTTTTTCTTCAGTTGTAGAGGCATCTTTAAAATTTTCAATTCCCTCACATTTCGATTGCAATGCAAATTTTTTTAGTATGTTCTTGAAAATATCAATATCTTTTTGATATTGTTCAGAATTATTTATGCTAAACTTTTGTACAGGCTGTGAATAGGCATTGAATTCTACAATAGCTGGTTTTGCTTTGAGCGCTAAAGCTTGAATTTCCTGTTCAAATTCATTAGCATTTGCCGAGGGTTCTTCGTTGGTATTAGAATCATTGTCCTGATCGTCCCCCATTATTTCATCATCACTTAAAATGGGTTCGTATTGCTCAACGGGGGTACCAGGATTTTCATCATCTTCTATTACACAAGCTTCTGGAACATCGGCTGCATGTGCTGCGGTTACCAAAGATTCGGATGACCTGCGGTAAGTTCTAGTTTTAAGATTTTTATAATGATTATTGGACTCTTCATCACTATAATCGGGTGATCTAGGACGAGTTGGTGAGTCTATAGACGCTGGTGGTGTTCTTGGCCATTTTGGCGGTTCCTCCACATCTGAGCGCGAACGTTCGGACCGTTTCCTTCTTGAATGACGAGAGTATACAGGGCTCCGGGACCAATCTCGTGAAGGTTTTTCTCTATCTCTTTCACGCTCTCTGTTTCTCATATACTCATTACTCTCCGAATGACAGCGATTACGTGAAGACGGTGATCTTTCAGAAGATCTTGAGGACTTTCTTAACCTTCTGTCTCTTTCCTCGCCTGAGTCTCGCCTGTAATGGCTGTCGCGTACACGCACATCTTCATAATCGTCATCTTCATGCTCATGAGCATTTAATTCTGCCGGCAATACCTCTTTCCACTCTTCTTTCATGTCATCTTCAGGTAAACTCGAATTTCTTACCGCATCTGCATCTACGTTGGGCATCTCATCGATTTCTTCCGGTTCGGCAGGGGCCGGAGGTGGACTCGCAATGTTCTCCGTTAAGGAATTTGTCAAAATACCATACACCGCCAGTGTAATAGTGCTGTACCAACCTCTTAACACCAAACCATCAGTTGGAATTTTTTCTTGCGGACACTCTAAATGTATACAATCATTTTGATTGTATTGTAGTTGACCCAAATTTTCAAATGCGGATGCACCCGGCATACCCAAATCATTTACGAAGAACTCTATGTCAAATTTGGAGGGGTTTGTGGCACCCAAACGTACACCTCCAGGAAAGTCAGCTTGAACTCGAGCTCCCAAAGGTATTATACGCACTTGAGTAATGAAAACGGGTTTAGGAAATTGCACTAAATCTAGATTTATATCCTGTAAAAAAAAGTATTCTCTTAGACTAAAGCAAAAACGAAGAAAAATACTGTAATTACCGTATCAGATTCATGAGAAAATGTGTCAAAAAATAGCAATTCGCTCACATCTTCAGCTTCCGACATATTAATGGCTTTTTTTTAACAGAAAGCTTCTATTCTTTTGAAATTTGTATATATTAATTTAAAGAAAATTTCAACAAACACGAGCAAACACTTTTTGCAATGCAAAAGAAAACAAAATTATTTACACAATGTATACAAAAGCTGAACAATACTGAATTCCATTATTCGCCATGGATTTGAATCAGTGTGACCAGATGATAATTTTCAATTTGTAGAGAAAGATGATATTAGACGGTAGGCGAAAGTATGCTGCTCAAGGTGTACTCGTATAAATTTAACTTGTCGGTAGCACTTGTCTCAATGCCTTTAAAAGTGTTTAACATTAAGTTTACTCTCCAGTGTAAAATGATTATTACAAATTTTCGCTTTTTTTGTATATATAGGAAAAAATATGTAAACAAAATTGATTCTTTATGTATATATACAGAATACAGTTGATGTAAATTTGTAATGATAGTATACAAAAAACCAAAAATAATTGATAGTTTTAGCAACCTCTTTTGAAATTAACTTTCCCTTGCCCGTAAAAGTGATCAATAAGTTTTCATGACAGTTGAAATATTATTAAAATTATTGTTTATAATATATATGCTAAAATTAAATGAGAGTTACTTTCCTTAATAAATGCAGTGTAAGCCTCTTTTAGAATGGATGTGATGTATAGTGGCTGAATCAATTTTTCGTTTCAGCTATAACTACAAATAATGATCGAAATTGGAATTTACATAAAAATTATAAAATTGGCTTTTGGTTTCATCTGACATAGCCTACATTAGTTAACAGCAGCGACAAGTTAACAATAGCAACAAACAATAAGTTCACTCATACACTATGACTAGTAAAACAATACGGAAATTCCCTTGGAACATGATATTCATTGTTATATCGACGAAACGATACAGAAATGAAGGCCTACCATTCCATAATGAAACGACTATTTCCGTTTTGAAAGTAAAATTGGTTTTAAATTGTGTGCCTATAGATATGCATGAGCATATAAGACTGTTGTTGTCGTACTATTGGTAACAAAGTGTTGCGTCTTAATACAAACCATCTGAATCCATCTTCAAACAATTTGTAAATTTTCCACTAATGTTCACAATAGTCTGGCAGCTTCCAATTCTTTTGTTTCGCTGCCATTTTAACCTCATCGAAATAGCACAGCTCTGGAGAATTATAAGTAAAATTACAACTTTTACCTTTAGGAAGACAAGATTGTGTATTCAAAGGTAAAAAGAAAAATTGGAAAATGTCTTCATTGACAAGAGAAAACATTCCACATTTATGTCGTGCTTGTTTGCGAAAACTTACAAAAAATGAAAATGGATTATCCATTAATGAACGACAACAGGGACCTGCTTTTTATCATGTCGATCGCACAAACAATCTACGCAAATGGATGACAATTATAAACCCTTTGGAAGATGTGACACGTCTTAAGAATAACGATCAACATAAGCAGTTCCCGCAATATGTGTGTCGTTCATGCTACGAAAATTTTAAACATTTGAATGACTTCAAAGAAATGGTGGTACATTCCTTCAGTGTTCTGTCCAAGCTGCTGGCTAACAGTGATGAGAAAAACCCACCAACACAAACTGTGCAACCTGTGGCGGAAAGTGAATTGATTGTTAAATCGGAACCAATAGATGATGACAATGATTTCAATGAAGATGATGACGACGACGATGATGAGGATAATGACGATTTTGATGATGATGATGATGAATATGTGGAAAATGATTGGCAGATAAATAATGAAGTCATAAGCAATGAAACTGAGATGGATCTGTTGGAGCCAAATATAAAAACGGTAAATCATATTGTTTTTTCTTTACATAAAACAAGTCTTGTTTAGTTACATTTTCCAAAATGTAGTAAAATGCCCAAGAAAAAGCATCGGTAACATTAATATTAGTAAAATATTTTTCCTGTATAGGCACGCCTACTTTAAGGCAAGCAGATCCTCCAAGCAAAACTACAAACCAAGCGAAAACAATATTTGTTTTGTTTATTCAGCAAGCTTACATTTTTTTTGTGCCAGTTATTTGAACACAACACTTTCTGTTCTTAAGTTACATATGTATATATGTATGTATATGGAATATTTTTCACGATTATGAATTTTTAAATACATAGTGTTTTTCTTTCTAGTGCAAATTCTAAAGCGAATTTCCTATGCAATTACG
Source organism: Sturmia bella (assembly GCA_963662145.1). Lineage (NCBI taxonomy): Eukaryota > Metazoa > Arthropoda > Insecta > Diptera > Tachinidae > Sturmia > Sturmia bella. The sequence goes on along the minus strand of OY759172.1, from coordinate 18,552,565 downwards.
TTTCAAGCTTTTTCTCTTACAGGAATTTGATATTTTTTAAAGATTTTAAAAATATTTAACAAGTTACAATATCGACATGTCAAAAGTGAGCTTGGAAGAGTATTTTCATAGTGAAAGTTTGGGCGTTATTGGAAAAATGTATCTAAGCTAGACTGAATATATTATTTATTATAACCATGAAAATAACATTAACATTTATGTAATAACAATTAGTTCTTAAGGATTGAAATCGATTTCCTGAATGGAACAATTTAATACAGACAAATTTCGAGTACATATTGTATTTTAAACATTTATTCGACTTATATAAAGTAATTCTATATGGGAACTTATTTGTGTGTTTAAATGTATCTGTGCATAATTATATAAGCTGTTAAAACATGCGACTTGGACTCGTACACAGGTTCGTAGTTGAAAGACAAAAAAAAAAAAAAAATCTAACAAAAAAATATCTTCATAGGTATGTATCTATAAAAGAACATACATATCTACTTACCCGTATCCGCTATATACTCTGAAACTGTGCAACCGATATGCCCTCTACACCTACATACCATTCTAATCAGAAAGAAAATGACGTGAATGTGTTTGTAGTCATCTAAAATGTGAAGTATATACCGGGCAACCCAAGTGAAATTGGACAGTTGTCAGAACAAAAATTTTTGATTTCCTTTATTTTTTACTGTATGCATCTCAGCAAATTTTGAGATTTTTTGGCTCATGGTTACAGAGTAATCGAATATTAAAATCGCGAATCGCGCTATAAGAAAACTATGTTCAATTAAATTCTTATTCAGTTTTAGACCAAATGCAATAATATCTTTTTTGTAGTTTTTCTTTTTTTTCTGCTATCCAAAAACGAAAAAAAAATTTTTCACAGTGGGCTTGGATGAGATTTTCGGAATTAAAAATTATTTTTTTTTCACTGTTCGTACTCTTGTACTCTTTAATTTTCTTGATTTTTTTATTTATAAAATAATTTTTTTTCACAAATATTAGTACCATTTTGGTCATGGGATTCAAAGAATTAAAATTTTTTTGTAATTTTGTTAAATTTTTGAAAAAATTATTTTTGTATAAACTACTGTCCAACACATTTTATTGTACACAAAAAGCAACAATTTTTATTTATTTTATTTTTTTTTATTAACCTTAAAATTTTTTCCCAATGTAAACCACTGTGCAACATAAATTAGTTTATTAAAAAAGCAATAATTATTATTTAATTTATTTTTTTTTTAAATATTTTCATTTTTCAATGAAGAAAAATTTTTGTCAATTACACTGTGGAACAAATTTAAGTTAGCAAAAGTTAGATCGATTCTGAGAGTGAGGGGTGAAAATCGAAGCTAAATTAGAAGATCCATACCCTCGGCGTTTGTTTATGTTACTTCGAATTTTTTTTAATCGACCTTCGAACTTTGCGGTCAAATGCCGACTTTCAGCTTATTGTCTATATATGTATGTATGTAGCTTTCTGGCCATAACTCGTCAACTAATTGATATTTTTTAAATCTGTAAAAGCCAAATTTTTGCTAACAATTAAAATTAAAAAAAAAAATTGATTAGAAAATTTTTGTGGTGCTTATGAAGTAAAATTTTGGAAACAAATTTTTTTCATGCTTTTTAAAAATATTTTCCACAAAACTAAGTCTATTTTGCTTGATCTATAAAATGCTTCTCAGTCTCTTCAATAAATTTCATTTGAAGAGCAATAATATTTTAGGTTAATAAAATAAAAAAATTTAATATTTAATTATTTTGACCCCTTTTTTTCTTATATTTTATATATTTACTTGAGCTTAAGGTCTTTTAGAATTTGATTATTTGAGTATTTTTGTCAATATTGCTATTCAAATATTGACAAAAATACTCAAATAATCAAATTCTAAAAGACCTTAAGCTCAAATAAACATTAACACCGGTATTCATAAAAAATAAAACGTTGCTGAAGTACATTTTAGAACAAATTTTATATGAAAAATTTGTTCTAAAATGTGTTTCAACAATGTTTTATTTTTTATGAATACCGGTGATAAAATATAAAATAAAAAAATAAAAATTATGTTTTTTTTTGTAAAAAATTCTCAAAAATTAAAAAAAAAGTAAATAAAAGAATAGTAATTCCTTGAGTCCCACGACCAAGGTAGTCTTAAAATTTGTGAAAAAATCAATCAAGAGTGAAAAAAATTTATTTAAAATTTTAAATTCCGCAAATCTTTTCCAAGCCCACTGTGCAAAATTTTTTTTTCCGTTTTTGGATAGCACACAACAAGAGAAAAAATACAAAAAAGAAGCTATTGCATTTGGACTAAAATTGCCTAAGTTATAAGTATTTAATTGAACATAGATTTCTTATAGGGCGATTTTGTTTGTTTGTTTTACATTCGATTACTCTGCAACCACGAACAAAAAAAATCTCAAAATTTGCTGAGATGTTCAGTTGATAAGTAGCATCAACACATTAAAAAATAAAGGAAATAAAAAAAAATTTTTTTTTCTGACAACTGTCCGCTTTCACTAGGATTACGCCATACATACATAGTAATGGCTTATATCAATTTTTGATACTTTCCAGGAGAAAAAAAGAAGTGAATAAATTCCAAAATCATCATCTTTTTATTTATAATTTTCGAAAACGTTGAAAATGTGATTTTCTATGTTTGAAAATATTTTGTCCCTGTGCCTTGTCGTGAACCATGCTCTTTTACATTCTTCAAAACTTAACTACTAACACAGTTTTCATATTGCTTTTAAGTGAATTATTCTAAAACAGCTTGCGTGAAATAAATAGAAACTTAAAAGAATAAAAAAAAACAAGTGTTGCTATGGTAAGTATTTAAAAAATATCTGCGGGAAATCAAAAAGATATTTCGACATAAATTCGAGTTTATTTATAGAAATGTCGAAATGATGCAAAGAATTCATGTGGTGAAAAAGCGCGAAAATTAGCAAAACAAAATTAATAAAAAAATTTTAATTAATAATAAATTACTTTGTGCGAAGTCTCGCACCTTTCTGCGTGCAACGTTCTTGGAACTGCTTAAGCAAAGGCCTCTTACCATCTCATCATAAAAAAAAGTATGTTTGAGCAACAAATATCGTAATTTTTACTCTATACAGTATCGGTTATAAAATATCGATACCTACTTAGTAACGGACAAAAAGTATCAATACCTGCACGTATTGATCAATTACTTCATATACTAATAAAACAAATAAAAATTGCTAATATGTGTGGTACAGATTATTATTAATTTTTTTGGCGAATGGCAAATCCCCAAAAATTCTGCAACATTTTAAGCCCCATGTTCAGAGAAATTTTGCGGGTTTTACTGGAGTTTTAGTTTTATAAACTAAATTTATTATTCGCTAAAATATGTTTCAGAATTACGTGATGTACCCCCGATTTTTATTATGGTGTTTTGTTTTAATTTTCAACACTAATTATGCAAGTACTCATTGACCGATAAGAATATTAGTTGAGCGATCCCATTAGCGAGACCGGCCCACTTGGGTGCTAGAAGGTCCCATTTTTTTTAATACCTACTACTTGATATTTGGTCAAAAGTATCGATACTAAAAATACTTGGTATTGAAAATTGGTTTCTTGGGGTTTTTTTTTTAACAATATAATAAGGGTTTTTTTTTTACAAATCTGTGATGTAATTGCCAATAACTCTGGAGTTTACTGATTACAGCAGTCGATCATTAACTAATTTTAAAAGATTTTATTAAATTTGCAAGTTTAACTATTAAGTTTAATTTTTATTCAATATTTTGTATGAATTCGAAAACAAAAACCCTCCAAATACAAAAAAAAAAAAAAAAAAAAATCAGGGGCCGAACTACGGCATTCATGATCGAATATACTTGATAGTAAAAATGATTTTAAGCAAGAAACACACATCTTTAGATCACGCATTCGTTCCATCACGAATGCCACAATTTTGCCCCAGTACTTAACAAGCATTTTGTTCTGCAAATCGATTTCAATCACATTTTTTACTCATACTTATGAACTTCAATATTCAATAAAAGAAAAAAAAATATCTTAAACTTACTTTCAAATATTGAAAACTCAATCTAATATTTGCCATAAAGTCAATTAAAATTTATTATTCTAGATCTAAAAGGAAATTTTTAAAAATTTTTCTTCTGTTTAGCTTTTCAGCCTTCTATATGCCGATGACTCCTCAGTAGACTCGAGAAACTTTGAAAGATTTTAAAACTTTAAAACTTTACCACTTATTCTCTTATTTTTAGGAAAAAAAAAATGAGAAGTCGCAAATAAAACGTTCAAACAAACCTTCAATATAAAATGTCAAGGTGTTTCGAGTCTACTCACGAGTTGAGTGGCATCAGTGAAATGTCGGCGACATTAGACGGCTGAAAAGCTGGACAGAAAACAATTTCTTAAAAAGTTCTTCTTAGATCTAATATTTAAAAAATATGAAGCAGATTTTAAATAATTTGATGATATTTTGCACAAAAAAAGTTGATGTACAAGTTTTAAAAATAAGTTGACCATTCAAACATTTGGGTAGAGGTTCAAAATGATGGCTAAAGACTGACTGCGGTCAGTCTGACTCAGCTAATCTAATAATTGTTTGTGACTTGTGTACTACTAAGCTTTTCTTGAATGTTTTGCAACAGCTTGATAGAAAAACAAATTGCTCAAAGCAAGCAAAAAAAGAAAAAGAAAAAAGATTACAAAGAAAAGGAAAAACGAATTCAATCCCTTAAGAAGGTTGTACATAACATTTTCTAGAATTAAATAGGGGACGGTTAATTCTTTCATTTAAGCCAACGACATTTCTCAAAACAAATATCCTTTTTGCAGGAAAATTCAGAAGTCCCCAAAGCTGTTGCAACGGAATTAACAACATCTCCACCTCCCCTAGAAAATGGCGACATAGGACAACCAAAAGCCACAAAAAAATATAAATGTACAATCTGCAATATAAGTTACATACACAAATATACTTACATTGCACATGTAAGACAAATGCATTTTGGCATTGAACATGCTTTCGAGTGCGACTTATGTCACAGGACTTATACAAAATTTTGCAATCTGTATAATCATATGCGCACGGCCCACAATCAATCTTTGCGTCAGTATAAATGTGAATATCCGAATTGTAAACGTAGCTTTCGACAATTAACCACAAGGCGCAAACACTATGATGAATTTCATAATCGCGAACCTCTACCCGATCACGTTGAAAGAGTTACCAAAAAGTGTCGCAAACAAGACGAACATAGATCCCTCCAACAGTCATCCGCGGAGCCATCCTCCTCTTCTTACAGCACAAACACGTCGATCGTGGGAAAATCATCTTCATTGTTTAACAAACGTAACAATATATGTACGATTTGTGCGAAGCCATTTGAAACATCTTATGATTTGAAAGTTCATACGAACAACGATCACAAGAAAGATATGAAATTTCGCTGTAATATTTGTGGGGCACAAAAAATTTCCAAAACCAAATTAGACCAACATATGTTTACGGTACACAACAGCCAACATGTTATATGTGATTTTTGCCAAAAATCTCTAAAATCAAAAAGTCATCTTAGGCAACACATACTGTCTGTGCACAGTGGCATTAAACCGTTTTCCTGCGAATTCTGCCCAGCAAAATTTGCCGCTAAAAATACTCTTAAGGTTCATACGCGAATCCATACGGGCGAAAAACCTTTTAAATGCAACGTATGCGAACGTCGATTTTCGCAATTGACACCAATGAAAAAGCATTTGATAACGCATGAAAGGGGTCATCGAAATGCAGTTGAATAGAATAAACATTTTTTTTTTTTATTTTATTTCTATTTGATACTTAACGAATATGTATGTATGTTTAAATTGTTTAACTATTAATTTGATAAGGTAAAATTATATATACATATATATATTTTTTTTTGTAAAATAAAAAGTTTGAAAATTAAAAGCTTGTTATTTATTTTAAATATTTGCGGTTTTCACGCTTCGTATGAAAGTACTATTGTAGATCGTGGAGATATTTTAAATTTAATAAATTTTGATAACAACAAATCTCATAAATTTTGAATTTACTAAATTAAAACCTCTGCAATGCCAAAAACAGCAGTAGATTTACTAAATGTAGTAAGTGGATTTGATTACAAGTATGAAACAGCTGACAGGTTTGGGGCCACATTGTCTTTTGCTTACACTTTATAATAAAGTGAATTGTAAACATTTCTTAAATTTGCAATGGAAAAGACTTTTGGCTGTAAAATATCTAAACTAAAGTCAGCTGTATCAACTTTTTTACAATACCAATCAAAAAGTCGCTCACACTCAGAAGTATTATATTTAAAAGTATTTTAAATATAATACGAAGTGTGAAAACCGCTATTAAAATAAATAATATTAATAACTAAGAATTCAAATAATGATTTTGGAAAAAAATCAGCTGCCTGGCTCAAGATATTTCGTTACCGTACGCAGCACATTTTTTGAGCATCAGAAAACATATTAAGAGCAAATAAGATGATCCATACACGGATCGGTTGGAGTTCATTAGTGCAAGCGTTGAATGAAAGAAAGTTCATAAACAGTCTACAAAATAGTATTTTGACCTTCAAAAAATAATTACAAATTTTATAATGTTCTAAAACTTATTTTATTTTTTATGAATACCGTTGTTATAAATTAATTGTTAACACCATTATCTTTTATGCCGTTTTCTTTTCTACAATAAATGCAACATTTTCAATAACGTTTTGCAAAAAAAAAAAAGGAAAAAATATTCCATCGCAAAATCAATGCATATTACTGTCATATCGGCATAATAAGTTTTGATATCTGAAGCTATTACCGATACTATCGAATGTCTAGTAGTTGTTACCAAATCAAAATTACTTTCGAGATCACATTACCTTAATTTCTAAAAAGAACCCCTTTTCTATGGATTTAAGCGTTTAAACTTGTGGGGGAAATATTAAAATATGGCTGGACTCAGAAACTTTATCCTCAATCACTTGTATTTTGTGTATCTTGACATTGTCGAGTAGTATTGAGGTGACCAATTTTAATAATAATTGTAGATTTTCCGAACTATTTAGTTTTAAAATGAAAATGCTAAATGTTTTTTCATGTTTCGTTTTCGTTACCATTTTTCTTTTACCCAAACGAGGGCATTAATTTCTTACATCAGTTTTGTTCAAATTCGAATTTTTGAATATCGGGTATGTCTTATCGAAATCGGAATGGAAGCCAAACACGTGCAATGTTTTTTGTCTCGCGAATTTATTGAATATATAACAGAAAAATAGTATTTTAATTGTTCGAGCCTTAAGATCACTTGTTTTTTTTAGTGTTTATTAAATTCGATATTTCGATATCACAATGGATATCTACTTCACGAATGTTTTGATGTTTTAAAAAAGAAATTTTTTTTTTTATATAAAAAACATCAAAAAATATAACAGAAAAATATTTTTTTAAGCTTCTTGTATTAAACTCAGGAAAAAACTAATTTTGATTTAAATTTAAACAGGAAACAGCTTAATAAAAATTGTAAAAAATATTTAATTTAAAAGGAAAAGGTTGAATTTGAGTCGAAAAGAGTTAATTAGTTTCGAATAAAATTTAATTATTTGTTTTTAACAATGAAAACCATTGAGGATCTGGTTCAAACATTCGGTCAACCAGGTCAGGAATCAATGTTTCGCATTTGACCTCTAGTCTAGTCTCCGGTATGCGATCTGACGTCACATAAAATTTTCCTCTGGCAGCACTGTTTTAGCAACATTTTTCTATTTTTCTTAGTAAATTCCGCAACTTCAGCATCGTATTATTAATAAACTAAAAGCCTCCGGTAGACTTTGAATTCAGTTTTGGGAGGTCCACGACCCTCTCTACAAACCTATAAAACTCATTTCTTTCAAAGCCTGGCTCCTTATTCTAAAGTTTCCCCTCGAATTATTAAGTTAAAATTTAAACACAAAGGTCGAAAAATTAACATCAAGAATATATTTTGCATGTGACATGTGCTCAAAAATTTTTGAGTACTTTTTCTATACAAATTGTTCAGACAAATCGCTTGCTGGTGCTGTCAAGACAACACACTAGTTCTTGGTTTTGTTTAATGGAGAAATACCACTGTTCCATTAGTCCCACTCATTGAGTAAATTTGCTTTTGTGTTTCGAATAAAACATTAGTAATTTAGTCTTAAAGTTATACAATTGCATTTGCCGGCTCTTTGTGACTTTTGCATCTTTTCCAAATCGAAAATAAAACAAAATGTTTTCATATTATTATTGTCCCAGTTAAATAGCAACTACAGTTTATTCATTTTCTGATAATTTTTATCTTAACTTGAATACACACGATTTTGCCTAATTTTAACGCTAAATTTGTGATTATTTGCCCACTCAAGATGAATGCAGCACAGAGAAAGAGGAAGCATCGGCTTGTTTTGAAAGAGGACTACGAAAGATGGGAGATAGCCCGGGAAAAGCAACGACTATGGAGTAAACAGTGGAGAGAAAAAAATAAAGTTGCGTGTGCAGAAAATGCTAAGAAAAGAGAAATTTATAGAGAAAAGGAAAGATTACGCAAAAGGAGGCAAAGAGAAAATAAAAAGTTGATGCAAAAACAGCAATTACAACAACAAACCTGTCGCTCTGACACAATGCTAGCAGCGATGAGACGACAGAAGTACGCAGCGACCACTGTAGTCCGACCGAGTACCTCCAATTCAGCAACGCCTATTCAGATCAATATGTTGCAACAACATCTACAAACCTATCCAGACGTAGCAACATATATTATTCAAACAATGCCCACAGATCCATCTATAAGCCACACCTACAACAGTGAACTACCAGGTCCATATAAATATGGAAAACCTTGTTAGAAAATGCACTTGGAACACTTTTCTCAAGGATAAAAAAAAAAAACAAAACGTTAATTAAATAAATCATAATAGCAGTTCAGAAATAATGGGAATAAACTATCTGATGTACAGCTGTGTTCAAAATAATAGGTGTTATGTAACAAAATATTATTACGAATTAAAATTTATACTTGTGGCAACTTTGAAAGTGAGCCCTGTTTCAACCATTGTTTTAGTGGCATGCGAGAACAGAAATAGTAAACACACTGTTTCGAAAACTACTCGACACGAATGAAATTTATTATTATCCGATTTCACGATCTCAAATTTTGATATGCGGCCTGTTGTTTTGATTTCAAGGTTCGATAGACTTTTTTGTTGTCCGGTTGGCAAATTTTTAATGCAATAACTGCATTGTGTAGCTCTTGGCATCGTTTGGCTGAAACCGCAACAAACTGATGTCAATATTAGCCTATTTTTAGTTTAGTTAAAGTTTGATAGCAAAATTTTCACCATTTTGATAGCAAATTTATTTTTTAAATCCTTTGTTCAATAATGTAGTGTTCCATAGTTGAGAGCTCTCTACTCTTTATTAAGTATCTGCCAACGGATGACAGTTCAATTCTTGACATTTCATCTTTTGCAGACTATTTACTTTCTAACCTCAAATTTGGGTACCCTGTATATTAGTTAGGGGATATTCGAAATAATACTCCTTTTGCTTTGAAATATTAATTTTGAAATAATTTTGGTTTGTCCGCGATTTTAGTCAGGCCTGAAAACAACAACAACGTTTTAAATTTTCTTATTGTTTTGCGTGTAACTAAGCGAGCGAGCAATATCAAGGGCCTGGCAGTTAATTTATAACTTTTTTTAAAAATTAATAAACTGCTCATTGTATAAAAATGATGCCAAGAGACTAGATAAAATTGGTTTTCAATATTAATTTCATTGTTCGAACTTTTGATGTGCGAACGAACGAACTCGTTACGATTTAGTGAGCCAGGCGCTGCAAATGTGGATTCAATGTAAACATGTAACGAGCTGAGGTAGCCGACTAGTTTCAGCGGCAGTAAAGAAATATTTAGCACGACCAGAGTTCAAACGGGCTCACGTTCAAAACAGTTAGCTGAGCCCCAGCTAAATTGGTTACTTTTCTTTAATTTTGATGACTAAAAACTGATTGTTGTTTTATTTAAAACTTTTTTTTCCAACTGAACAGTGTTCCTATATTTTTGAACACAACTGTACATCCACATGCGATATATGTACGTGCATATAAATGATACCGATAATGTTGATCATATTCGTCATTGAAACCCTAAATATCAGCATAAATAAGAAAATGTTTTACTTAAGATCTTTTCATATGAACAAAAACAAAACAGCTGAAGTAAATTTCATATGGCTTTTTGATGTTAAATGTATTATATAAAATATATAAGTAATTGTGGACTAACATTATTATAAATAAAACTGAATTTTATTTGAAAACTAAATAACTGAAAATCGTTTTTACAATTAGCACCAATTTTGGATAAACTGTTGGGCCAGCAGTTAATGGAATCGCAAGGGAAAAACAAATTATCAGCATATAAAAATGAAATTATCTCAGCTGCAGCAGAACTGCTGTCTTCAGATTTTGTTTGTTTTACTTTTATTAAATGTTTATATTGGAAAATAATTTCACAGCAAGATAAATATTTTGCGTTGATATAACCTGTGTCTTAGATATGACATAGGATGAAAATTTTATTTTAAAATTAACCTTGTTTCATGTTGATACGAAAAGAAAATTTTTCAATATTATCTTAAAAAGAAATTGTCTTTTTAATTTTTGCACATTGTCAAATACATAAAATTAATTTCAGATTAAAATTTTATCACGTAAAAGCAAGGGTAGAATTTATTAATGCCATTTACTTTTCTACAATAATTGTAACATTTTCAATATTGGTTTTATAGTCGAACTATGTGATCTACATTTCACTAAAAATTTTTAATTACATTGAACTATGGTGTTGTAATACATTTATATTAAATTACTCTTTTTAACTGGCTCAAGTTCAACCCTTGGTTGGTCACATCTTTTTTTTTTTTTAGCAATATCAATTAAGTAAAGCAAAGTAAAATTTTATAGCTAGGAGGACAACAGGCTGTTTCTGGTTAGAAAAGCATCCAATTTCACAATTTTTTACACAGCCGCTTTGGCCACTCGGCAACCAAAGCTCACGCAATTTTACTTTCTATTTATATACTTAACTAACATTAAGCAAAGCAGGGATCTTTTCGTAGTCTATTTTATGGATGATTTTTTCGTCATCACAGAAGACTGTTAATTGCTCTTTTTATGACAGCTTTTTCTTACATCTTCTGACTTGCATCCTTGAGATCTGGAGGATCATTTTATTGATACAACTTTAAAGGTCATTTAATATATGATTTACATACATTTGTTAATAGTTTGATCGAGCTTTCTAGTAGTATTGGCTGGGTTATAAACAAACCATGATGGCTGTTTCACGACCACCACGTCGCTCATCAGCACCCAAATTTTTAATATTCTTTTAGACCAAAAAATTTAGATGAGCATGCTTTTGACGACCTTTTCTTTTTAATTGTTAGCCCCGATTATGGCTTACAAAATTTCTGTTCATTTAATGTTGTTTTATTTTGAAAAGTGATTATTGTTTACAACTATTCTATGAACTTAATTATTTATTTGCTTTAAGAGCCAATTGAAATGTATTAATTCAGGTCCAAAAATTAACCCTTTTTTAGCTGTCTATATGCCGACGACATTTCGTTGGTGCTAATCAACTCATCAGTAGACTTGAAAAGTTCTTAAAAGTTTGTTTGAAACTTAACTACTTATTCCATAATTCCAATTGCAAAGAAAAGTAAAAGAGTTGCAAAACGAAAATAAATGTTTACTGTGTTAAAGGTTTGTTTCAACATTTCTGATTCTCATTTTGTTCATGGGAAATTATGGAATAACAAATTGTTAGCAAAATATCGAAAAATTAAAAAAGAAAAATATAAAGACCTAAAGCTTTAAAAAATAGTGTTGTTAATTTTAACAATAAAGGTCAACAATTATAGATAAAATAATAATATCATTTATAGCATATTAATAAAAGATCGCCTAGTATTTTAATTAAATGGAATATACTCGTAAAAACAATTTTGTCTATTTTAAACATGCAGCTAATTTACAAATATACATACATATATTTGTAAATTATAACAATTTCTAAAATTGTTTTGAAACTACTGTTGACATGTCATATTTACTGCACTTTTATTAAAACCTAAATAATTTTTTAAAAGCTTTCAAGCAAAACTTTTTTTGTTCAAGTTTTAATACAGCGATAGTATAATAATATGAATTTCTCGCTCTGAGATTCTCGCTGAACAAACAATGTTCTAAAACAATCCTAGTTGAAAAATACAAAGGTGGCGCAACATTACAATTATAAAATAAATTTAAAAACTGAAATTCCCTGAAATAGTTTTCATATAATAAAGCATAAAAGTAAAAGCAAATTCATTTGTGTACAAACTTATAGGAAAGTAGATTCTACAAAGTTCTGAAATAAATAAAGTTCTGAAATAAAACTATTTACCATAGCGGTTTTAAAATCTAAATGATATCACATTCACATTGAAATAGATTTTTCTCTTTACTAAAGAATTAAGCTTCTTTAGATTTAAGGCGGTGGTGATAATGAATACATTTTCATTTTTCTTCAAATATTCTTTTTGCAGGATACGTCAGAACGCTTAAGACCTCCTGCAGCTAAATCGACATCATTTTCACCGCCAATTGTTGACGAAGACGTAGGACAGCCCAAAGCCATAAAAGCCTATAAGTGTTCCACTTGCAATATAAGTTACGTACACAAATACACGTATGTTGCCCACATACGGCAGGTGCACATGGGCATTGCACATGCTTTTGAGTGTGACATATGTCACAAAGCTTACACAAAATTTCCCAACCTCTATCGTCACATGCGCAGGGAACACAATCAGTCGTTGCGTCAGTTTAAATGTGAATATGCAAATTGTAATCGAAGTTTCCGTCAATTGCCCACAAGACGCAAACACTATGAAGAATTTCATAACCACGAACATCTACCCAGTCAGGTTGAAATCGTATCCAAAGAGTGTCTTAAGCAAGAAGAAAAGAAACACTTCAAATCAAACTCATCCAACTCGGCACCATCTTGCTCGTCTAGTAAGCCGAACTCGGTGTTGGAAGTTCACACACCTCCCTCCGTATCATATCAGCGTAATTATATTTGTACAATTTGTTGCCAGGGTTTTGAAACCTCTTATGACTTAAAAGTTCACATGAACAATTATCACAAAAACGAATTGAAATATCGCTGCAATATTTGTGGTATACATAAGATTTCTCAGCTCAAACTGGCCGAACACATATCAACAACTCATAGAAGTCAAAGTGTGGTCTGTCACATCTGTCAAAAAGTGCTAAAGTCAAAAAGTCACTTGAGACAACATATCCTATCGGTGCACAATAACATACGACCATTTTCCTGCGAATATTGTGTGGCAACTTTTGCCACAAAAAATACCCTTAAGGTTCATACGAGAATCCATACGGGCGAGAAACCTTTCAAATGTAATGTATGCGAACGTCGATTCACGCAATTGACTCCCATGAAAAAGCATATGATTACCCATGAAAGGGGTCATCGCAATGCAATTGAATAAATGGAAAATTATTGCTATTTTTAATTGATACTTAATGAAATATGTTTACATATGTATATTTTTCTTAAAATAGTTTTTCTTATTAATAAATAACAATTAAATAAACTGTGCTTAAAGCTAAATATGATTTTAAATTCAGAAACCAGTTCAAGAGGTTTTAATATGAAAGAGAAGTTTTTATAGAATTAAGATATTCATTTTTATGGCCGCCAGCCTGAGGAGTTAAAAAGAAAACGATGTTAGTGTTTTCTTTTTAAGTCTGAAAGCAATGAAATAACAGCTGAGTTTTCGAGCTACATACATATGTAGCCCAAAGCTATTCAGCTCAGTGCTACTTACTCTACAAAAACCAAAAATTTGCTCGTATTTTATCTGTGTAATAATAATAGTGGTGAGACTGTGCAGCTTTGGACCGTTTCACCATGGAAACACACAAAATCATATGGAGAGCTGCCTTGACCTGATAATACGGTAATAAAAAAGTTGAGAAAAAAATTATTCAAGGGCTCTCACGTACCAGTTCTGTTTTGTTGGAGTCCTTGGAGAACAAAAATACTTTTGGCTCTTTTAGGTCAGTTCGAAAGGGGATTTTATAACGATAAATGTAGTGAATAATGGGATTTATTGCGTTTTTGAATTGAAAGAGTCATATCTTCGTTGTGTCCAAACGGATTTCTATAGAGCCAAACTTTCGAAGGTCAAATAACAAACACAGGCCTGGCTGCACTTCAGAAATAATCACAATAGTGCGATACCAGTTTTTCAGTCCAGACTCTGCTGTATCGCTGTATTTTGCAAACTGTATGTAAACAACATTTTATCACTCCAATAAATATTTAACTTTCAAAAATAGAAATCGTAGTAACCGATGGTCGCTCGTTGTATGAAGGTTGTTAAGAAAATTAAAATTATTGCTTAAATTGGTTGTGGCTGGCGCAGTGTATGCCGTTGCTCCGTCTTATTGGCACCACATGGCCTCCAAACCCAATTCGTTCAATTACGGCAGAAGGTCCTCGAAACAAATGGCCAGATGTCTCCTCCAGTGTGAACAGCGCACCATGCAGTCACTTTGAGCGGGTGTGATGGCTCCTCGTGCATCGCTCGTGGGTTTTCGGTGCCCCAGAAGCGCTAGTTTTGCTTGTTTACGTACCCGCTGAGGTGGAAATGAGCCCCATCACTCATTATGAATTTGGTCGAACAATCGTTCACTGCATCCTAGACACGATTATTTTGCGTTCTTGGGGAGTGTATCGATCGCTCCATGGCTTCGGCTGCAAAAATAAGAGCAGCTTCTAATAGGGTGATTTTTTTTTTGGCTCACTTTGTATAAGAAATAAAGCTTCAAACATTCTTTTAAGAATTCTTCAAGTCTAGTGATGAGGTGATTAACATCAACGAAATGTTGGCGGTATATGGACGGCTGAAAAACACAGAAAATTATTAATCAGGCCTATTTAGACCTAGAATAATCTAGTATTTAAAAGTTCTATTAAGTGAAACAGACTCGGTAATGCTTGATGAATGGCTTCTATTGGGGCATGGAAGTTTACAAAATTACTTGCTCTAAACTTCCAGCTCTCGCAATACTGTCAGGTTGAAGTGTATGACGAATAGCATGGGTAATCATACTGCTCCTCTCAACCTAACCTAAAAAGAGTTAAAGATGGGAACTGATAAGACAGGGGCAATGTGAATGGAAAACGTATCTGTTTTAACTTTTATAGTCGAAACTATATGATTTACAGTTGTTAATAGTTTTATTGGGTTTTCTAGTTCGATTTGTACTTCCTCAAAATTGAGAAAGATTTTTTGTGACGAAATTGGAGTGATCAACAAGTAAAGTTGAAGATTTACAGGCTGTTTCACGACCACCATGTCGCTCATCAGCACACAAATTTGGTTCGAACTCAGGCCATGACTAATTGCTTACAGTTTTTAAGCAGCAGCACATATCCTTCCCACCATCTGAGCTCTTCATTACTGACTGTCTATATGAAGAACAAAATGATCCACAAATAATTTTTCAAACTGGCTTGATTATTCACAAAACTCGCAAATCTATTTATCAATTCAACGAGCAATTGTCTTATTTACATAAAAAAAACAAAAGACTTAACACATTTTTTTCTGTTTATTAAAAGTGTTATTTAAAAATTAATAAAACTATTTTTTGAAGCTTAAGGTCTTTTATTTTTCTTTATTAATTTTTCGATATTTCGCTAACAATTTGTTAGCATCGTCAGGAATCTGTGATTTGACGATGCTAACAAATTGTTAGCGAAATATCGAAAAATTAATAAGGAAAAAAAAATAAAAGACCTTAAGCTTTAAAAAAAGGGTTTTATTAATTTTTAAAAAATAAAGGTCAAAAATTATAGATAAAATAAAAGTGTTATTTGGTTCGGCGAATTATTTGACTGAAATTGTTTTTTCAATTTTCTTTTTGCAGGACACTCCGAAACGCACAAAATCTTATGCGTCTAAATTATCTCTATCTCCACCTCCTATAGTTGATGAAGAAGTAGGACAGCCAAGAGCGGTAAAAGCCTATAAATGTCCCACCTGCAAGATAAGTTATGTACACAAATACACCTACGACGCTCATATACGCCAGGTGCACATGGGCATCGAGCGAGCATTTGTATGTGACATATGTCACAGAGCTTATACGAAATTTCCCAGCCTCTATCGTCACATGCGTCGGGAACACAATCAACCTTTTCGTCAGTATAAGTGTGAATTTAAAAATTGCCATCGAAGTTTTCGTCAGTTGCCCACAAGACGCAAACACTATGAAGATTTTCACCCCAACGAACCACTACCCAGTGCCGTTGAGGGTCTTACACAAGAAGAACATTCGTTCTCTGGTCCATCA
Source organism: Sturmia bella (assembly GCA_963662145.1). NCBI lineage: Eukaryota > Metazoa > Arthropoda > Insecta > Diptera > Tachinidae > Sturmia > Sturmia bella. The sequence goes on along the minus strand of OY759172.1, from coordinate 18,536,079 downwards.
TCCTCTTCCAGTATTACGCAACCGCTGCCGGAAGGCCAATCATCTTCAAAATTACATCAACGTCCTTATATTTGTACGATTTGTTCCAAAGGTTTTAAAAGTGCTCACTCGTTAAAAGTTCATACAAACGATTGTCACTAAAAGAAAATGAATTGTTGCTGTTATATTTACACATGAAACTTCTCGATCTAAATCAGACTCACACCGGTCCAGAACGCATAAAAATCGCAGTGTTGACCAACACATCTGCTTGAAAGTCTTAAAAATAGAAAGTATTTTCAGTCTACGTTTAAAATCGGTACTCAATAACATGATAAAATTTCCAAAAGATATTCTTAAGCATCATGCACGAATTCATATCAATGAGAAACTTCCTGGTGTATAATGCACACGAATATACATATGTATGTATGTATACTGTATAGCTGGGCGTTTCCATGAATGTGTCTGCCATGATTAGAGAAATAATCTCAAGAGAGGCTTAATAGGAAACAAAAAACCGATCAAATTCTAGTGCAGCCTTAATACCTTTCAATTTTAATAACCTTTAGTTCCTTGTTTTTTTCCCACCCCAAATTGTTAAATCGGGCAATTGCTCAATTAAATAAATCCTCCAAATGAATCTCCGTTGCATTACTCCATCTTCAATTTGGCTTCAAACGAATGGTCATAACATGAGGTCTATAGAATGAATTTGCGAATTAGAGTTTCAACACTAAAGGCCATATTCATAATAATTATTGTAAGTTTATTAAGCTCTTATTTGACGTATTTCTACGGAATATTTGTCAAATAAACGTGTAATAAACCTTCAATAGTTTTTATGAATATGGGTGTAAAGCTAGAACTGGGATCTCATGAGAGCAAAAGAAGAAAAACATATTTAACAATATTTTCATTCTCCATTTGTGGGGGGGGGAGACAAATGCCAAAGATATGAAAACAATGCAACTCAATTCATAACTTTCTTATTTTACAACAGGTAAAATTCATTGATTGATTTAAATGTAATCGCTTAAGAGCCCTGTTTTGGGTTCAGGTTTAGCCTCTAACTAGTCTAGTTAGTCTACAAAACGATTAATAAAGAATTTTGTTTGCACCCTGTAAGCTGGCAAAATTGTTTGCAAATATTACTTTTTTGTTTACGTTTTTAGTATTATTATGAACCAGTACGTCTCATAATCACCCTATAGGTCTGTTTATGTTTTTACTCTACTTGAGGGATCTCCCGGGATCCCAATGTGCACGAATACCGTTTCCGTACGAACCTAATTATTTACTTGCTTTAAGCGCCATTTGAAATGTATTCATTCAGGTCCAAAAATAGACTGCTAAAGAAGACAGAAAACATTTAGGAGGTCTATTTTTGGACGTGAATTAATAGCGTTGCCATACTTAAAATTTATGTAGAGGAATTTATTTATTAAGAGAATAACATTCTACGCAACACTACATCTTCATCAGCAATTTATATTTCTGGACATAAGACATAAGGTCGGCATAAGGTTGACAATGTATGTTCAGCGATAATTGCCTGGTATTGTGTTCGGGCCATGATTTTCAAACATGTGTCGGCACACAAACACCTGCAGGCTACACAGTAATTTTTTTTTATGTCAGAGAAAGAAACACAAAAATTTCCAAACTTCTGTCCCGTGTAGCCAGCAGTCAAGGCACGAAATAGCCCGTAATTTCTCTGCTTGCTAGTGCGCACATATGCACATTGAAAAAACAATTCCATCCATTTGTACTTAAATTAATCCTAAGCGATGTTGAAGGTGCTTGTTTTGAGTACTTGAGATTTTTCAAGCGCTAAATACTTAATTTTAGCCATATTCAATCCTACATTCGGATTGATTTTAGCCATATCCAATTCTGACTTCGGATTGAACGCCGTTCTTGATTTAAGAACCATACTTTTGACAACGTTTGAGACTGATTTCAGTACAAAAGGATTGGATTTCTTTTGAGTGTAATGATTGATTATGCACTTGATTTGATGTTTCTGAAGCCTATTCGATTCTAAATTCGTACCTGAAATATTGCGCTCTATTTCCTTAATTTAACAATAATTTATAAATTATTTTCTCTTTTTGCCGATTTGATCTTGGAACCCAACTACTGCCACACCAGCCACTCTAACTGTTCAGCTATTGCAGCAATTATAAAGGGTCCGCCATTTAACGTTTTTGTTTTCAACCAATGCTTATTTCGTGAATGGTAAGACTTAGCTCATGTGTCTGATTTGACAGATAATTAGTTTTATCCTTTCGCTGAACGAATATGGTTGTGTATACGCTTCACTAAGTGGACCTGCGATCGACTTACAGAAGATGCCGATTTTGCAAAAAAATAAAAAATCATCTTTTCAGATGAAGCTCATTTGGATCTTGGCGGGTATGTAAACAAGCAAAATTGTCGCATTTGGGGCACAGAGAACCCGCACGCATACCTTGAAAAGCCGACGCACCCAAAACGAGTCACTGTTTGGTGCGGATTTTGGTGCAGAAGCATAATTGGGCCATTTTTCTTCGAAAGAGAGAAAGGAGTGGCCGTTATAGGGCTAATATCAAGATCGTTATCGGGCCATGTGGAACGAATTTTTGTTCACAAAAATTGAAGAGGAGGCTATTGGCAACATTTGGTTTCAACAGGACGGCGCTACGTGCCACACAGCCGAAGCTACACTCGATGTTTGCGCCTATGACAAACAAAAGAGCCTAAAACGTGACAAACTCCCCTACACGATACTTAATAACTTCAAATTAATTTTTAAATTATTATTTGAGATACCAAGACCAAACGAATGATGCAGAAGTTCTTCGTTTTGGGGCTACTTTCATAAACAATTATCAGAATTGAGTCCCGAAATCATGTGTTGTACAGTGTTATTGAAGGAAATTCATGGTTGCTCTCACTTTATCGAAGTTTGCCCAAAAAGTGCGGGATCAAACTTTTCCTTGAGATTTTCGTCGATTTTCTTATGAGTTCGACTTGTGTAGCTGAACATTTGATTATTTTTAGCTAGTTTTTAAATGAAAATTCTAATCTGAATTCCTGGAGTCACTGTCAACCTGTTTGTTGTAAGCCTGCAAAACCCCTCAATAAAACTTCAAAGCATGTGGGTTTTGTTAAGCAATAATCTGATAAAGAAAAAACAATGTGCTCTTACTTTCAATTTTTATAATAATTTTTTTCTTTCTTTTTAATGAGATCCTTAGGAAAATATTGAAATTTTCCAAAGATATGAATTTTTAGCAATGATCTGATATAAAAAAAAAAACAATGTACTACAATTTTTATAATGACTTTTTTTTTGAATTGTCCCTTTGGAAAGATATTGAGGAAAAACTATTTTTAAATTTGATCGAAGTGAAGTATTGTTTTTGTGCATGAAAATTCAAAAAAAAAAAAAAAAATCCGTGTAAAAATGAAAATTCTTTTGATAATTTTTCGAAAATGAAACGTCTGTTCCCATTAGTTTCGTAGTTTTAAGGATATAACTTTAATTTCTTTTTGTAACTTTTGTTCGTAACAATAAATATAATAAAACATATTGTGTTTTAAGCAATTTTCTTTTTTCTTAATCTTTCTAAAGCTTTTGCATATTATCATAAGCGAATATTTGTTAAATATGACTTAAATATCAATAATTTTTTGAAACTAAAATTTTCGCCGGAGGATTGGTATTTTGGAATATTTCAAAAAAAGGCTTAACTCCATTCCATAATATTAATAATGTGATTGATATTAATTAAACAAGACAAAGAAAACATCAGAAAATTTTAGCTGGGAAACAACTAGTTGTTTCGAAGCCACCGCACCTCTCATCAGCAACCGTCCTTAAACTCAGATGCTCATGTTTCTAAAGCGACACTCATGCCATTCAGCCATCAAAGTTGTTGTATATGCTCTGTCTAAATTTTCATTTTATGAAATAAAGGCAATGATGAATATAACCGAAAAGTAAGAATTGGTGTGAAAAAATTAAATTAAAAAATTGGTGAAAAAATTAAAATTTAAAGAAAAAAGTTTGAATAATAAAAACTAAAAAAGTAAGCTGGGCCTGGCGAAAAGTTTGCAAACGTTGTTATCACTGATACAACAACAGCAAACACAAGAATCAATTGGAAATCAATTGGAAGTTGCTGAGAGAATATAAAATATATTTCAATCAACAGAAAAACACAGTGATAAAGTGGAAAGTTGATCAATGAGATTAAATGTAGACAGTCAGTAATGAAGAGCCCAGGTGGTTGGACAACTATGTGCAGCTGCTTAAAAACAGTGTAAAATTAGTCATGGCCTGGTAAGCCCAGCCAGTAAGTCTTCATCTTTACTTCTCTTGTCTTCTTTAAAAAATGTTGATCACTCCAAAAAAATATTGATCACTCCAATAATCTTTTTCAATATTGAGGAAGTAAAATTTGAACCAGAAAGGCCAATAAAGTTACTAACAATTAAAAAAGTAATTTTTTTTTGTCCTTTGAAACTCTCATTATTTGTGTGAAAATAATGGAATATAAAGCAAAACGATTGAATATATTTTATACATTTTTCAATTCGTTAGTGGGTGGTACCAATGAAATATGTAGCTTCAGCTATGATGGAAAACAGGCAAATAATAACATAATATTAATGATTTTTAAAACTTTAGATTTAACGCTTTATCATGTAAATCAAAATAAACTTTTATAATTTAATTTATTGCAATTATAAAACAAATGTTTTTACTGTCACTTTGTTTTTTATGGAAACTAGATTGCGTCATTTGTATTGAATACGTTTTTGAGGAGAAGCAAAAAACTGCCTAACATGAAATTTTCAAACTTTATTGTATATCCTCGTTGAGCTGTTCTAACCTTAAAATATGCTCTTCTAAAATTTACGGCCTGTATGTATATATCGAACCTGTTCGAGCGTTCGCATGAATTTAAATGTAATATGCAAACGATCGAAAAAAGAAAGATTTCAGCATTTCTTTTTAGCTCCAACGTATGTATGTACAAATAAATGTAAACATTCGAACAGGTTGAATATCAATGAAATGGAAGTTAATTCTTTTATGTTCTTTTCTGTATATTCTATTCTATCAGGTTGGTCGAGTGTTTAGCAAATAAAAGTCAGGCCCTTATATTTTCAAACAGTTAATTTAATAAAAGTATTTATTCAAACAAAACTAAATTAATTCAATTCAATAAAACAGTTATTGACAGAATGATGTGTTGTGCACTCTTAGGCGATACGATACAGACTGCCGTCATCTTATGATTCAGAGAGTGCTTTAGCTATTCAGTAATTGCCAGATGTGACAATTCGTTGTTGTTTGTAAATATATGAATGTATATACAGTGAATTCGCGGTAACATTATTTTATTCATTCGAAGAGAAACATGATATTGTTGATATAAAGGGTCCGCCAAATAACTTTTTCTTTGTTTTGAAAACGGCGCAAAACATCGCGTGTAGATTTGGCCGTGTGGGACGCAGCGCCGTCCTGTTGAGACCAAATGTTGCCAATATCCTCCTCTTCAATTTTTGTGAACAAAAATTCGTTCAAAATGGCTCGATAACGATCGCCATTGATTGTAACGGCCTCACCTTGCTCATTTTCGAAGAAATATGGCCCAATTATGCCTCTGGGCCAAAATCCGCACCAAACAGTGACTCGTTTTGGGTGCGGGTTGTCTGTGAGCCAAATGCGAAAATTTTGCTTGTTTACATACCCGCCAAGATCAAAATGAGCTTCACCTAAAAAGATGATTTTTTTTTTTTTTTTTTGCAAAATCGGCATCTTCTGTAAGTCGACCGCAGGTCCACTTAGCGAAGCGTATACACAACCATATTCGTTCAGCGAAAGGATAAAACTAATTATCTGTCAAATCAGACTCATGAGCTAAGTCTTACCATTCACGAAATAAGCGCTAGTTGGAAGAAAAAAACGTTAGATGGCGTGCCCTATATATGGTTACAGGCTAATAGTATTAATTGTTAAATAAAACATGCACACAGTTACTAATTCTACTTTCAGTGATTAGTTTATTGTGGCCACTAACCATGTTATTGCTACACCCAATCATAATCTTGTGATATGCAACCATACTATTGTCATGCTCAATATTTCCATATTTTGTTTATATGCGGTCGTACTTTTACACCGGTATTCATAAAAAATAAAACATTGCTCAAATACATTTTAGAAAGAATTTTATATGAAAATTTTTTTGTAAAATGTGTTTTTACAATGTTTTATTTTTTATGAATACCGGTGTTAGGCTTTTAATAATTTGCTGACAAAATCGTTGTTAGGATTGTATCACTTTGCTGCACCATGTAATTTGATACTGCGTATGACAATCAGTTAAAGAATTGATTTTATTACTTTTAGCAACTTGTAATTTGTTCGAAGTCATGTGACAATATCTTATTCAAAAACTTGCGATTTTCCTAAAAATTGAAATTTAAAGGCTGAATTGACACGAAGTGATCCTTTGTAATTTCACGCTTCACACGTTCACTTGCTGATATTCAAGCAAACGTGGTGTAGTCCATTTTTTATTATTTGCAATAATTGTGAACTTAAAAACGAATCACACTTTCAGGCTGTCTAATACGTTTGGTACATGTTCTAACCCAAAATTTCTAAAACATGCGATCAAACGGAATTTCCATGAGTTACGTTGAATGAGAAATTTCAAATACAGGTATAGTAAATGTTTTGGGAAAATTCAAAAATACATCATGTGTGAGACAAATGTTGCAGGATATACATATCTGTTAAGTGAATGAAGCAGAAAGAAGTTGTGTAAGTATGTGTTACAGAGGTCGTTTTACGTGGCAGTAAAATAATTTTTTCTCACCGTAAATATGTCTATTGAACAAGTGCAGAGATACACACTTACTATACTACGGATAAAAACGTGCCAAATTTTTTATGATTTCACTTTAAGAAAAATCTGCTGAATTTGTATTTAAAACTAATAGAATGCACTGAAAGGGCGAACAGCATCTTTTTACGTGCATGTTTTTTTTTTTTTGGTGAAGGTTCACAAACGGTGTCATAAGAATATCGTGGGAAAATATCGCGTGACTGTGCTGGGTTATCACTTATTTATGGCTCCATTATGGCAGGAAAAGGTATTAATTAATTAATATTAATTTAAAAGTGACAAACCAAGGGTTGAACTTGAGCCTGAAAAAGTAATTTAATATAAAGATATTACCATGATACAACTAACAGGGTAACCTTTTCGCTACAATAAGAACAACTTCAATAAAAATAACATGCATTATGTTGTTGTACAAATTATGCAAACTGTCAAAGAGACGCCACTTCTACATTTACAGAAGAGAGATGCACTGAGCTCATGCGGGTTAGCTATCTCGTTTTGGCTGCCTTTCATCTCTGCAATCTCTTGACAACCTAAAGTAGTCAGATGATTAACGGTTTAGCTGACGAGGGTACCTTGTTAATTGTGTCATGGGTATCATGATACAATTAACAAGGTAGCCTCGTCAGCTAAACCGTTAATCAACTGACTACTTTAGGTTGTCAAGAGATTGCAGAGAGGAAAGGCAGCCAAAACGAGGTAGCAAATCCGCGTAAGCTCAGTGCATCTCTCTTACGCAAATGTAGAAGTGGCGTCGTTTTGACAGTTTGCATAAGTTGTACAAAAACAAAATGCATGTTATTTTTATTGAAGTTGTTCTTATTGTAGCGAAAAGGCTACCTTGTTAGTTGTATCATGATGGGTATTACAATTAATTTGTTGTCAGTGTTGCCAACTTAATGCTTTTGACACTATTGTTTTTGTTGCTGTTTTTCCCTGCATCGAAATGCCAAAATGTCGGATTAATATCGGACCATATTAAAAAACAAACAAAATCATACCTTCTTCCCTCCACAAGTTGTGTAGTTCGGCCGCATTAAATAATCTTTGCTACAATTGAAATCACAAGAAAAGTAGGCAAAAACAGTTTGTTTATACAAGTAAAATATCTTTTGAATATGTGTATATATGCTTGAGTATAAAGTGAAATAAATATAAGAGAACTAATATTTTTCGCTGTAATGCGGACATGTAAAGAACTGCACTTAAATGTTTCCTTTAGCCTTCAAATTCTATCTTTTGAATTTCTTTTCTGTCCGTCTTAATACCCAGTGTATTTAAAACATCTGGCACTAAGCCGGCGTCGTCATCATGAATGCCCAGGCTAGCCAATAGATTACCCAACAGACCAGCTGATTTTGTTGTTTCCATAACTATAGAGCCCTTAACGGGTTGAGCATTAGTAGTCTTAAAATATGCCTGAGAAAACGTAAAATAGTAACAATAATCATTATGAAATGTTAAGCAAATCTTACCAAAAAAGTGACATAATTTTTACTTATGTTCATCAGCTTGTCAATTACATCTTTTGCAGAGCCCGGCTTATACATTGACCTTATAAACATTAATTTATTATTTTTCAACATATTTTGCAAAGAAGCAAGTTGTCTGGGAGCCTGAATATCGGCAGCCACCAGTTGAACTTTACGCTCGACTACCAAAACCACGACAGTGTTTGATTTTTTCACCACATCATCAATGGCTTTGACTAGTGAAATTGGAGAAAAATATAAATTAAATAAAAAATATCGTTGCTGCTTATTTTTGTCTCAAAATTTACTAAATCTGGGCTCAATATTTAATTGAGCATTCATTTGAGCGGCCAGTAATAGGACAAGAAAAATGGTGTTATATTGAAGTGGTATCATTTCCGTTTTTTTTTGCTTATTTTTATACCCAGTATTGTCTCACAGAAAAATGTTTCATAAAGTAACTGAAGCCAAATTATCAACCTAAAAATGTATTTATACTTCATGGAAGCCTCTATTTCCCCAAAAGCCAAGTTTAAGTTAGACATGAATTTAATTAGTGAACTCACGTTTTAGTTTTGTTTTAATATTTTCATATACATATATTTTTTTAATTTAAAGGGTCTTCTTTACAGACATGTTATTTGTTATACAAGGTGGCGCAAAAGTAATCCTACTATCAGAAAATGCTATAAATTTTGCGATTGGCCCCTAATGTCAGTTCTGTTTTGACATTTGTGTAGTAAACATATGCGAAATATACGTTAATAAACAATGTTACGCTACACTGCTCCAGAACGCGGAATATTGGTGGCTATTTATTTGACCAATAATCGGTCGGTGACTTTGGCACAACGTGAATTTCGTCGCAGATTTCCTGGCCGTCCAACGCCTACTGGTGAAACACTGCGATGTTTAGCCGCTCGCCTCGAAGAGACTGGCACAACACGAGATGCTGCCAGGCGTGGCAGACCCCGGAGTAGCCGTTCTCCAGAGAATATTGCTGCTGTAGCCGAGGATGTAATGAAAGCGCCGTCGACCAGACGACGTGCCACGCACATGGGTATCAGTCGACGGTATTTACAGTGAATTTTGGTACAAGATTTGAAGATGTTTCCGTACAGACGGTGCATCAGCTGTTAGCTGCTGACCGCAAATCGCGTCTAACGCTCAAGCCATCCTTGATCACCACCAAGAGGAAGGAATACACTCACAATTTTGATTTTTCATCAAAAATAATCATGAGTGATGAGGCCCATTTCCATCTTAGCGGGTACGTAAATAAGCAAAATTTACGCTTCTGGGGCACTGAAAATCCGCGTGTAATCCACGAAGAGCCATTACACCCGCTCAAAGTTACTGTATGGTGTGCTGTTTTCGCTGGAGGAGTCATCGGACCTTTTTTCTTCGAAGACGTCGCGGGCCAAATGGTTACTGTGAGCGCTACAGAGCCATGATCAACGAGTTCTTTTTGCCGCAACTTGATGAATTGGGATTGGAAAACATGTGGTTCCAACAGGACGGTGCTACGGCCCACACTGCACGTGCCACAACCGATATGCTGAAGGATGCATTTCCCGGGCGCCTAATCTCCCGTTTCGGGGATTTGCACTGGCCAGCAAGATCGCTGCAGACTTCTTTTTGTGGGGCTTTTTGAAGTCGCGGGTTTATGTCAACAAGCCTCAGACTCTTGCAGCTCTTAAAGACAATATCCGTCAAGAATGTGAGGACCTATCGCCGGAAGTTTTGGCCAATGTGATGGAGAATGCTATAAAAAGGGCTCAAATGACAATCAACTGTGGCGGCTGCTATTTATATGACATCATATTCTCGACTTGATGTAAAAAAATTAAAAGACCAAATAAAAATAATCCACAAGAAGAATCAAAGTTTTTCGTTTTTTTTTTTAATTACAGCCAAAAAACATCGGCAGGTTATTTTTGCGCCACCCTGTACATTTCACCGACAATAAATGAATTAACCTACACCTCTAAAACTACACGCACAATTCGTTCTTGAAGTGTCGTTTTGTATTCTTGCCCCCTAATTCATAAAAATTAATACAAGCTTATAAGACTGTTATTTGACATATTTGTATGGAAAATCTGTCAAATAAGACCTTTATAAACCTGTTATAATTTTTATGAATTAGACGGTTGGTATTTTATCTTGAAATTATTAAAACAGAGACGTTAAAGTTACATTGCGGAAAGCATATACTGCAGGACGGAATAAACGGAATTTTAATATCGATCGATATTTCTTTCCGTTCGATTTTACGTTCCGTGCGGAATCAATAATACTACCCATTCTTTAGAATTTAAATTCTTTTTCTAATAAATTTAATGAAGGTACTCGTATGTATGCATATGTTTTTTGTTGTTGAATACTGATAACTTTAATTCACATTTCACAGTTTGTTTTATCATTTCGAAAAGTTTGTACTTGAATATCTATTTCAATGCCAGCGAATCCTCTCTTATGAGGTTTTTCTTGACTTCCTCTTTATTTAGTTTTTTTTTTTTTTTTTTTTTTTTTTTTTGAAAATATCAATGAAAATTTTAGGGCAAAACATTTCTAAAACTACTTTATAAACGACTACTTATTGTCAAATAAGATTTTGAATGGGTCTTAAAAGCGACAGCATTTTAAAGAATTTTATTTTCTTTTCGATTGTGTGCATTTATTTTCAAATGACGAACGTATTGACAGAGAACGTCATTTTTTGTGCCCTTAAATTTTTATGAGAATGTAATAAAAAAAATAATTAAAATGTAATATTTTGCGATAACATTTTGGCATTTAAAATATTTGAGGTTTTATGACGCTGCCCTGAAAGGAAGTTTATTTATCACGACATGAAACAACAAACCTCAGTACGAAATGTTAAGTGGTAATAAAACAAATATATTCATAGCTATTAAAAATACATACATACATACATACATACATATATCACTTAACATTTATTTAGGCAACGTGTATGGGATTTTTCTTTTGCTATACAAAACATAAAGTTTAGTGTTTTCTTAAACCGATTTTTGAGTGATTTCTGGCGTATAATTTTGCACTGAGAGTTATTAGACAGTTTTTAATAAATATGTTACATTTTTCTTATCTTACTTGGGGGTTACACGCTCAAGTTTTGCCTTTCAAGTTTTAATACATTCACACTTTTTTACTAATACACTCACAATTTGGAAAATTGATGCAAACTTGATGAGAATTTTTGCTTTCCATAGAGAGCATCAAGTCACAATCAACAAAACAGCTGACATCAATTTTTTTTTTCGTTCTGTCTGCAAATATTTTTTTGTTTTGTTTGAAAGTTGCAATTAAAATAAAACAGATTCAAGCTTAAAAATAGAAATAAAAATGTTTACGTGCAAAACCAACAAATATAATGATGTGCTGCGATTTATAGAGCATATCTACATTCATTATAATTTTTAAATATATACCAACTTTCTTACTAATAAGGGCTTCACCCGGTATTTCCTTTCTGCCCTCTGGTTTTTTCTTCTTCTTCTTTTATTTTCTTTATTTCTGATAGTACTGTTAATGGAGCAGCTATTTTTAATTTTCTTCTTGACGGCATCTTGAAAACAAATTGTTATGAAATTGCGTGCAGCCAACGTCACAGCCAGCAATTTTATTGAATTTTGACAATCAGTATGTGGAAAACACTTGATAGCAAAACTTGGTCGTGTAACTGCAGTGTTAAAGAATTTCAGTAATTTGAAAGCATTTAACATGCGTAAAGCAGTCAAAATGTGGGACATGTGCCACTAAGTCGATTGTTAAGATTCGCCAAGATTTTCATGATTAATAAACTGACTTATGGTTATGGGTGATGTTAACGCGACTCCCAAAATCCTCATGATTGCCTTTTAATCTGGCATCACTAATTTAATTTCGAAAATAGTAGTTGCTTAAAAATTATGGCGTATTTGCCAATTTAACGAAAGTTGTATTGTCAAGAATGTTTTACCGCCCTCGCCATTTTTAAAAGGTATTAATTGTCATCTTTTAATAAGCCATTTTTATTATAATTGCGAAGCGGATCAGACGTGATTGTCCTTAGTGTTATAGGATTTTCCATACCAAAAAGTATGTAGAATTAATTATCTTTATTACGAATATTTGAATTTAATATACATAAATATATGTAAATTTTTTTCAAAGGAATTTTCATAAAATTATATTGCGTAATGAATCAAGCCTTTTGTTACGTTTTCTAATATACATATATATTATATTACCATTTTCTTTATTTCACTTGAAGTCCGACTTTCTTGAAGTACCAGAAAAAAATATAAAACAAACCATCTGCTGACGTACATATTTTCTTTTCTTTTTCATGTACATGAGATTTTTTCTCTGCATTAAAAAATTAATAAAACAGGCATATGTTAATTTTTATGCAAGACATTTACCCTTATTACCCTTAAAACGATAGCTGATGCTGTCGAATTTAAAATCGCTCTTTTTTTTGCACTTTGGACAGGCAAATGCGTCAAACACGTTCTTGTAGTGCTTGATATTTTTCTAGTAGTTTTGGAAAATGCCTTTCTATAAGAACGCCTGACTTTCGCCGCAAAAAACGCCAACCCCAATCAGGACGATTACTTTAGCGCAAACTCAATGCGCCATACTCATCGGTCTCATTAACCAGCTTACACGTTTACTTTACTATTTTGCGCACACATCAATTTGATTGAAATGAAAAAAACTTTGTAAATATTTGTTTGATTAACAAATAAACATACATATGAATGTATATTCAAGGGAGCAGCATGCATCAGTAGTACGTAATCTATTCTTGTCTAAACAAATTAATAGATTTATTAAATATTTAATTTTATTACGTCTTTGTTCAGATTGCAAACTTCACATACAAACATTGCAACGTGTGCCTACTGTTGGTTGTAAAATGTTTCACAATAAAAGAAATAAAAAATTCAACAAGTGCTCAATGTTTGTTTATAAACTTATGCGATTAAAAATAATAGTTAGAAAAAAAAAAAACTACTATATACGCCTTTTGAATATTTTATAATTACCATTTGCGTATAAAATTGTTTTAACGCTTTGCGGGGGGAAAAACAAAATTAAATTTAAATAAAATTAAAAATTTCATATAATTTGAAAAAAAAAGTTCAATTGCATGATTTTACTGCTTGTTTTCTTTTAAAGCTACACGAAAGTTTGTGTTTGTGTTTGTTTTCAATGTTTTTAGAAATTTAGGGAAACTTTCATTTTAGGCCTGCCGAACGTTAACGTTCGTCTCTACTTGCAGCAACAGTAACAGAATCGTACGATCTGTTCAAAATGACATGTGTGTGTCCAAAGAGTGTGATAGTCTGGACTAAAAGTGTATGTGTGTGAAAGACTTTCTGACAAGTCTGTCCGATTTGCTAATCTTATGAAAATTTTCAAAAACTATCTTTTTCAATGCGATTACTGTTGCTTTAAAAAGATAATAATAGTGTGGCCGTTTTGATGCGTCTTGTTAGAGTAGGACAGAATGGTATCAAATCGCATGATCTTGATGGCCAGTTGATATCACCACGACGAGAAATTACGCGGCCAGAAAATGTCTCTTGCAATACAGCCATATTCACTTGAGTTGTGTGGCATGTGGCACCGTCTTGCTGAAACCACTTATGCTCCAAGTCGTATTCTTCAATAGCAGGCAAAAAAAAAATATCGTTTATCATAAGACCACAACGCTCCAAATTGACAGTGACAGTTGTTTCATCGCATTTTTCGTAGAAGTAAGGTCCAAGCACACCTTCCGACCGAAGAGCGCACCAAACAGTGACTTTTCCTGGATGTAATGGCTTCTCTTTAATGACATGAGGATTCTCAGACCACCAAATACGAAAATTTTCTTTATTATCACACCCACCAAGTGAGAAATGTGCTTCTTCGCTGAAGAAAAATTTTGTTCGAAAAATCACCGTTCACCGCCTGTTGTTCAAGCACCCCCTCCACGTATCTACGACGTTGTGAATGGTCAGTAGGCTTCAGTTGTTGTGTGAGCTGGACTTTATATCGATGTAGGTGTAGATCGAAATGCAAAATACGCCATAATGTGCCGTTAGACAGTCCTAATTCCTGAAAACGACAAGGAATCAACACATTCGGGTCTTCGGCAACACTTTCACTTACAGCAGCGATATTTTCCGTGGGTCGAGCGTAACGATGATGCACAGGCCAATCCAGTCTCTTCAAATTTCTTCCCAATTTCGCCATTTGCATGCGTAGTTGGACGATTACGTAAGCCATAATCTCCTCTTCAAGCACAATATGTGGCTGTGGCTGTGGCAGAATCACCATTTTTGTAGCATGTTTTGATAATTTTTATGCGTTATGTGATAGTTAAGCGATCCATTTTCGTCAATATCAGACTTTCCACTGAGAAGAAAAAAATTGGTTTAACAACTTATTATGACAGATGTCGAATTCCAGTACTATACTTTTGAAACCACAAAATGCATAACCCGTTTTAACAAAATTACTATCATTGGATTGTTAAAAGTTATAGAATCTCATTGCTGATCTAATGGTGACATATCGGCATTATAAGAATCAATAGAATTTTGACGAATAAAATGCTGGAGTACTTTAACGATCGACCTTGTGTGACAGGCCCTGAGTCTTCGTACCTATTTATGTTCGTACTCAAATTTTTGTAGATCTCTTTTTTCAAATTCATTTCCTTTAAATATAGAATATATCTTCTTTCATATCATCCTCCCCAAAAGTGTTAAGCAATTGACAATATTTTATGTTATCTAACATTAAGGCAATTAGTTGATGCATTTGAAAAATATTCAAATATCTTTTGTTTCTCTCTCTCTCTCTCTCTCTCTCTCTCTCTCTCTCTCTCTTTAATATGTAAGTACGAGGGAGGAAGATCTTAAAGCATACAAATAGTCGGTAAACAGGCTTGTAAGTCATGGAAAAATTTAAATGCAAATCTCAGTACAAAAGCACACAAACATACGCATACAAAGACAGCGAATCAAATAGATTTTTATGAATGAGTGATTAACAATGCAGGAGCACACCTCAATTGTAAGATGCAGGTGTTAAGATTAAACGAAACATCAAGCGACTGAATTGACTGACTGACGGGCGTTTGGATACCGACAATAACAGCAATATTTTATAAAAGATTTAAACGTAATACGTACATCTATACATATGTATGTATGTAAGTACTTAAATAGTAATACTGCTTTGAAACAGGCATATTTTGAAATAAAACAATTGTTTGTTTTCATTTTTGTACGTTCAAGTAAATTGTTAATTTCATAGTTATTGTTGATAACACTACGCTAGAAATGAAAAAAAAATATTTCCTTAGTATTTATTGGGATATTAATATTCAAACTATTTAAAGTTAGCATAATTTACAATTGCATAACCAGAGTTTAGCAAATCTGTCAACAAATTTGTTACATACCTCAACCGTTTTGAGCACTCAGGTCATTTTTGACAGATCGTACGTACGATTGTGTCAGGCTTTGTGAATCATGGCTTTTATATCCATACGCTGCACTTTCATTCAGTTTCCTGGAATGCCATAGATTATTTTTGAAACTTTAATTAGTCAGCATTAAGATGCTTTAAATTTTTTATTGTGGCTTATGTATAACTGGCTAAAAATTAATTGCACTACTGCCATACTAAAATACGTATGCGTATTTTATTTATTATTTATTTTTAATTAGCGGAAATAAAATTTGACAAAAATAAACTAATTGGTCATCAATTTTATTTTAGAAACGTTCATTTTAATATGCTGTTTTAAATTGTTTCAAATAAAGAATCGAATTCTTTGTGTGCTGCTCAAACATTCCGGTCACCAAGCAGATTTAAATCTTCGCTGTGACAAGATGTATTAAAGTGTTTCATATTTGGGTGAGTGTGTGTAAAACACAAACATGCCGGTGTGTTTAACCAATTAAACGGCCAGTGGCGATCGATGTGTTAATTGAAATTTATTACCAAAATATCACACGAATTTGCCATGATTTTTTTTTTGCAAATATTTGTTTGACTATAAAGTACATACATACATATAAGAAGAATGTTGTGGTCATAAAAGGAATTTTAGCAATTTATGTGTGGAATTAATGTCATTTACATCATTAATTCACATTTTGGCTTTTATGCAAGTTTTTGAACTGCATTTGCTTCACATTTCGCTTTTCACAAAATCGCCAACATCTTGAAAAAATCATGCCACTAGAATTAACCCTTAAATGCTGGCTGTATCTTCAATCATACAATCACTAAAACACTCCACAGCAAAATGGAAAAAAATTTCTGATCATGGGTGACCACTAAATGTTTTTTTATGTGTTATGCCTATTTAAGTACAAAAATTATAAAAATTTTAAACTCTAAGGATTAGTTATTTTCTTAGAATTTCGTTTTTCTGAAATATGAGATTTTCGTAAAGGTTGGTCCAGACCTCCAGTCATAACTAAAAAATGGCATATGCAGGTAGCAGGTAGCAAAAGGGTGCTATAATACGAAGTCTACTTGCGTGTCCAAGCTGCTTGAGGCATAACCTCATACATGCATATATGTGTGTGTGTGTTTTGTTTACTTTTTAAGCACATCAGCGACAAGAAACACTAAAAAACATATGATTAATCCATAAAAAATAAATGAGCTTTAATTGGCCAGAGTTGTTCATTTAAGTTGCTTAAATAAAATTAAAGCTAAATTGACATTTGATTATCAACCACTCTTTACAAACGCTATTTTCAGAATACAAGTTTATTAAAAAAAAAAATAAAATTCTTTCTTGAAAACTGAAAATAAGGTTGACATATTTTGAACATATCTACATATTTTCAAAGTCGAAGACCTTGGGCATTTAAGGGTTAAATAGCATTAAGCAAAATAAAATCATAAATTAGTTGCTGCTGAATTTTCTGAATTTCGTTCAGTTAATACTTAAAAGTTTGTGTATGGCAAATCTCTAGTTTGACTTGATACTGATTTCTGTGCATAAGCCTCAGTGAAACACCGCCATAAGAATCATCTGGCCAATCGCTCAGTGTTCAATTTCGGTACAACATTTTACAATTTTACAAAATATCTATCACCTTTAAAAACTTGAATAAACAATTAATTACAACTTTTTTTCTTTCCCAAAACCTCCCACTGTGCCCAGTTCATTATACTTGTTTGCTAGAAAGCAAAAAACGTGTTTTTCCTTTTGCCTCAAAGAAAAAGCAAAACCTCAAAAGTACATTTACCTGTTCTTTACACACCACAATCTTCATTTTGTAGACTTAATTCGTATTTTACTATTTATTTGAAAAAAAAAAAAAACTTTTTTAAACTCAAAGAAATTTACAAACGAACACAAAATAATTGACAAATTATGTGTCATTTGCCATTTAAATGACAAGTTCAAGTTTAAGCTACAACAAAACAAAATTACCGCCAAGTTTAAACTACAAATAATAAAAAATTTAATGATACAAAAAAAAAAAGAAAAGAAAAAAACAACTTATTTAATTGCTTAAATAAGTTAAATACATGATATGACAGTGACTAAAGTTTAAACAACAAATATATATGTATATTTAAAGTTTCCTGAACTTAAAATGAACTTGCCTAAATTCATTAAATAAACACTTTTTATTTAATGTTTTTAATGCACCAAATTTTGAGTAAAACTAGAGTTCAATGCAGGTAAACTTTTCTTTATCGTTTAAATAGAAAGAATTCAGGGCCAAAATTTAAATGTTGAAATAAAAAAAAAATAGCGATTTTTATTTTAGATAGTGGAAGAAAATTTCAAACGATTTGGAGGCTTTTCAAACTTCTTACGAAAACGGAGTGCAATCTCAATGGAAATATTGAGTTATCCGTTTTGTGGTTTCAAAAGTATAGAACTGGAATTCGACATCTGTCATAATAAATTGTTAAACCAATTTTTTTCTTCTCAGTTGAAAGTCTGACATTGACGACAATGGATAAAAATGATCAGAACATACAACAAAAATGGTGATTCTGCCACAGCCACCATATATCGTGCTTGAAGAGGAGATTATGGTTTACATAACCGTCCAACTACGCAAGCAAATGGCGAAACTGGGAAGAAATTTTAAGAAACTGGACCAACCTGTGTATCATCGTTTCGCTCGTTCTACGGAAAATATCGCTGCTGTAAGTGAAAGTGTTGCCGAAGAACCGAATGTGTCGATTCCTCGAAGTTCTCAGGAGTTAGGACTGTCTTACGGCACATTATGGCATATTTTGCTTTCAGATCTACACCTACATCCATATAAAGTCCAGCTCACATAATAACTGAAGCCCTCCTTTCTCCAGCGATGAAGCACATTTTTCACTCGGTGGGTGTAAAGAAAAAAGTACTTCCCAGCATTCGATCGATCGCCTCACTATTTATTTCATTTACATTCATATATCCCACCGAAAGTGGAACACTTCTAATTAGTTTGTTTTGATGTTACAGCACCGCGTGCAGGAAAATATATTTAATATATGTATGTATGTTTATATATTATCAGAATATTCTCACTGAACTCTTTTCTCAAATATTTCTCAAGGAATACAGTTTTCTTGCGAAGAGGAGATTCCTCCAACAATAAATTTTTTGAGAACAAACAACACGAGAGAGTGGCATCTCTTCGCTTTGAGGCAACCATTTTGCTTGTTGACATTCGATTCATTACTCTTTAGTGTTCGTTTGAATGTGCAAGAGATGGTGAAGTTTATTTTCACTTTTTAATATTTGTGTTTTATGCCCTCAGTCAGTAATAAGTTTGAAAACAATCACAAAAATCTATCTAATAGATAGAAATTTTTATATGTTTCAGCTGAGGTGAAATAAGAATTTCTCGAAATATTTTAAAACCACTTCCGTCCTAAATTAGTCACTAACACACCTTAAGGTGTTGTAATATTTTGTAAGATAATTTTGCTTAATAATTGTTCTCTTTACATTTTTACCAGGAACTGGGTCAAGCTAAATAAAATGGTTAAATGAAATTTCCAACCCACTTGTTATCACTTTTAATTTAGTTCACAACACAAGAAACAATATTTCAAGATCGATCAACATGAATAACAGACAAAAAGGTTTTGTAACGCTGATAAATTGTGACACATTAATTGTGATTGTTATTTTAGTTTTTTGTATTTATTATCATATACATACATACATACGTACATAAGTATGTATGGCAGAACTTTAATTAAATAACAATTGTGCTTCAATATATATTTTTTTTAAATTATTGCCTTACAAATTTGACCATAAAAAAGGTTTCAAAATCAAAAGTATAAATGAAACAAATAACCTTGAAGGTTTTTGCGTTTTCATTTTATTTCATAAATTATGTACGTATGTGTAAGGTATGTGTGTGTGTGTTTACTTGGTGGTAATATTTTCTTAGGCAAAAAAAAAAAATAATGTTCTGAAAATGATTAAAACACACTCGAAATCATAAAGCTTAAATCCTCTTTTTAATTGAAGAAAACAAGGTGATTAAGCAATTTGTTTCTTAAATTCTATGGAATTATATACTGTACAGCAAAGTAATTTTTTTTTCGGTTTTTCAAAATAACAAGTGTTTACAAGCGTATCAGGCTAAACCGAACTGATTTATACCCTGCACTGTCTTAATAACGTTTGTGACATAAACCTAACATGATACCTTCATGGATTCGCTGGCTCTCATTATCACAAATTTTAGTTTGATTAATAACACTGAACCAAAACTACCTAATAGAAGTAATAAGATATTCTGAAAGGTCCGCCATCTAATGTTTTTTGTTGTTGTCAACTAGTGCTTATTTCGTGAATGGTAACACTTAGCTCATGTCTGATTTGACAAATAATTAGTTTTATCCCTCCGCTGAACGAATATGGTTGTGTATGCGCTTCGCTAAGTGGGCCGATTTTGCCAAAAAAAAATCATCTTTTCAGATGAAGCTTTTTCTTGCTTGTTACTAAAGCTTTTGCGAGCTTTAGTGGCTTATCGCCAGTGGTCTTCCTTATAACTGTTTGGAGTTTGCATCAAATACTTGTAATTTTTTATCTTAACCTGTTGTAGTTTTTCATGAAAAAATATTTTAGTTCCACTCTTTCCAATTTATTTTTTCGAAATTTCACTGCATTTCTGCAGTTGTTTGCTTTGTAGCAGCTTTTTCGGGAATAAAATAAATATTAACATACAGATTTTAATAAATTAGAGCTCATTTTATTGCTATTACATGCAGCTATATGAGTAAATAAAAAAACTGAAAAACATTTGCAACTTTATATTTTTTTATAAATTTTCCAAAATCAAAAATTTTGCAATTTAAAAAAAAATACTTTTTTTTTCTAATAACTCTAAAATTATTAACGACAAAAATAATGATTTTAACAAAACTTAAAGCTGGCATATTTTTTATCTTTTTGGCGTATTACATGATAATATCGGACATGCCATTTTTAAGTTATGACTAGAGGTCTGGATCAACCTGTACGAAAATCTCATATTTTAGAAAAAAAAAAATTCAAAAAAAAACTGATCCACAGAATTTGAAATTTTTATGATTTTTGTGCTCAAAAAAAATATCGTGGTCATCCATGTTTTTTTTTTGTTGTTGGGTAGTGTAGCAAAACAAAAAACTTGACATGTAGAATTGACTTGTTTGCATTTGGAGATGTGTAGCCCGGGTAGAAAGTATGAAGAACATGAAAAGCGTACAAAAGCCTCTGCAAAGGATCAAATTTTGTTGTTCAGTGTCTCTGTTGAGTTTATTAACAAAAGTCACAAGCCAGTCACAGTCAATGTGCTAAAATAATTGGTTTCAAATAAAATAATATGCTTGAGAAGTTCTTTAATTTATAGCTGCCACAAAAGTGTGTGACATAATAATGATTTTACAATCTAAATTATAAAAAGAACAAAGAAATTATTATTTGTTATTTTGAAAACACCCACACTTTTGTAATTACATTTCTTAATCACTCAAAATAATAATAATATAATAAAAAACTGCTGCAATAAGAAAACAATATTCAGGGATGTGATGGCAATCGAATTTGTATTAATCAGTTGTCTTAATATAATGTAATTAGTTATAATGAGAGTTAAATGGATTTCAGAGTTAAATCCATGGAGCGTACAACAAGCCTACATTGGCTTAGTTGTATGTCGCAAGACATGGGAAAACAAACCCCTCCAATCAATCTAACCTAACCTATGATCTGAAGTCGATGGAGTTTGAGTGCCAGGGTGGTCATGAAACATCGTGGTATATACCCCAGCCATCAAGTCTTCAAGTATACATTTCTGGTCTTTCTTCGTTAAAAACGAAAAATTTGTCATTTGATATACATAAGTCACGTTAATCACTCAGTCATTGTTATATTCCTCTTTGGGCTGAAATCAAAACGAATCTTTTAGTTTGTTGGGCGCCCTGTTTTCTTAAGCAAACAATTACGAAAACTGTCTGTTAAGCATTTTACATAATTACAGAATAATTATATTATATACGCAAAAAAAAGGCAAAGATTGTGCTATATGAGCAGATTTTATAATGATGTCCTTTTGAAGGCAAAACATTTCATTGTTATGATTCACTACAAGCCAACGATCAGCAGCACAACTATATATTTTTTTTGACAAGTAAATACTATAATTATTATGTAGTTATGTAAAATACCTGACAGGTAGTTTTTAAAATTATATGCTAAAGGAAAGAGTGCTTTGATTTTATCCCAAAAATGACTACAACAATGCCTGAGTGATTAACGTGACTCATATCTTTAGCAGTAAGCAACTGCCTTAATGTTTATTGGAGAAGGAAAATCAAATGTAACAAAAATAGACAAATATGTAAGTAAACACAATTTTCTCATGTCTCACAAATTCATTCATACCCTACCTTAGAAATAAATAGAAAATCCTATCCTGGCCTCAAGGGTAATTATAGACACAAGGATCAGGTTGTTTTTTTTTGTTTGTTTTTTGGAATGTTTATTTATCAGTTATGTATTTCGTAATTCTTGCGTGATGTTTTTTTTACGTGGAAATTGTTTCAAATAATTGTTTCTTTCGAACAGAGATAGCAAAAGGACAGGTAAAAGATCCTTTCGTGCGCTGTGCAGTCAATAGTAAAATTAGAGCTAAGTTCAATTTTTTTTCTTAGAACTTGAGCTAAAAAAAGCAAAACATGATGAGTCAGTTTTCATTTTCTTCACAAATAGTTTCCTGTAAAACATGTCAATGTTTTCCAATTTTCTCAAGAAATTTTTTGTTTTGTCATATACAAATTTTAATTCATTTTTAATTATAGTACTAGTTTAGGAGTATTAAATTTTTTTTTTTCATTTAGTATTTTAAATTTAAATAAATTCTTTACTCATGCCGATCTCATCATTCATTAAACAATTATGGTTATAAATTTTCCATTTCATGGTTATTATTTATTTGAACAGTGATTCAAATGTGATTAAAATATCCCAGTGTTGGGACCTTGAGAAAAATTATAAAATATTTAGGTATGTATGTATGTATATTGAGGACTTAAACAAAGATTAAATCTTATTTATTTGAAAATTGTCTCCACCCTTATTTGTTTTCAGAAACTTTGTCATTTTATAGTGCACAAGGCAGTTTTATACCAGTTAAACGCACTACTACAACAAATACAACACCAATAAACACCTCATGTCATACCAACCAAATGGTAAATTTTTTTGATATTAAGTTCGGTAAAGTGAGAGCAAACAAGAATTTCTCTCTACAATATACAAAAATACGCAAAAGTATGGCAACACTAAAAACCATATTTCTGTCCCAAAAAATAACATGTGGTATATTTTGATGGGGTAGTGAAAATTGAAACGTACATTTTGAGCTTATGTTATGTTATGTTTCACGAGCTGGAAAGGTCCCATTGAAGAGGTTGTAGGGAAATAGCTCTACACAGGCTCGCCCTGAACTAACCAGATGAAGGGATGCCAAAGAAGTCCACTCTGTCCAATCCGCATTCCGACACTTCTGGCTGCCCATTTAGTGTCGGTCTGTCCAAGTAATTTGCTCTCTTGCTAGACAGAGCCAGACATCGACAGAAGAAGTGTTCGACACTCACCTCCTTCTCCTCCTCCTCTTCATCTCAGAAGCCTCTGCAGAAGTCATTATATGGAAGATTTAGACTTCTCTCATGTACTCCCATGTGACAGTGTCTTGTTAGAATAGCCACTAGGGTGTGTAGCCTTTGTCTCGGAAAGTCCAGCAAAGCCAAAGTTCTCTTATAATCACAGCTGGGCCACGTGAGCCCTGCTATTCGACAAGTGATCTTATTCGCTGTCGTTGTATTAGCTGCTTATAACCATTAAGGTGAATACCAATGAATTCGTCCATATCCTCCTGTTGTAGGTGGCTACCAGCTTTCGCCAGTTGATCCTCCACTTCATTTCCGGACACACCGTTACGTCAGATACCCAGAAAAGCTCCAGGTCTGAATGTCTCGCTATTTTATTTAAATATATCCGGCGTTCATGAACCAACCTAGATGTTGTATAAACACGTTGCTTCATTTAAATGAATTATGTTGTTTGTTATCGCTTACTTTTTGCAACAACTGACCGAGTTTAACTACCCCCACAAACTTCGAGGACCCCCTCGAAAATGATTTTTTTTTGATGTGTTGTAGAGGAACTTTTTTTTTCTAAAGCCAAAAGTTATTGAAAAATCGATAGCACAATATTGAAAATTTTTTGTCCTTGCAAATCGACCCACCCTAATGTATATGAACATCACATTTTCATTGCCATGATTGTTTTTGCTTTTATGTTTCTTTAATTTTCATTTATTTATTGAAGACAAAACAAAAAAAAAAAAAATAGCAATCAACGACCGACCATGGCTCAAGAAGTGACGATAAAACGCTAATGTTTTTCTATTTTGTATTTCATGTGTTAGAGTTTTTTTTTCTAAGTATGTATTTGTGTTTGCCAAACTTTTTTTTATTGACTTGTGAACAAATTTTCTACAACTGAATTCATATGTATATTATACTGTGTATTTGCTTTAGTATTCGTATCATTCATTGTGTGTTTTGTTCTAAGGTCATTTAACAATCAATATTGACTGAAATGTTCCAATGGAGGAAGTTGAGGCTGGCGAATTCATACATACGAGCATATCTATTTACTTAGCAGGCGAGTGTTAATGAGGAGTGGTATGAGCCTGTGTAAAAATTTTAAGATTTCATAATTCAAGCGCTCAAAAGTCTTATCAAATAATAAAAATTCTTTTGACAATTGAGTTGCTTTAGAATTGATAAAATGACACTGATACAAGAAGACAGTTTTTGTTTATAATTTTTAAATATTTTATTATTTCGTTAAAGAAGCAACTAAAATACACCGTAATAGACAATCTTGAATTTGATTGGTTTTTGGTGTTTGCTTTAAGTTTTTGGCTTTGATGTGGGCCGACAGAACTTAACATTTTTTGAGTTTATATGCTCATAATCTGTATGGATTTTCTATGTAATGGACCGCTTTTGACCATATCTATCTTTATTTATGTCAGAAATAGTTTGCTTCTTGGGCTGGTGATAAATTAAAATTTTGAGTTGAGTTACTTTTGCACTGCGCTTTCAATTTTTCTGGATGTGTTTTACGATCTGGTAGAATGAGAGTAAAACTACCGTTATGAGGGAGAGTTAGAAAGTCAACATATTCTGGAAAAATATTTCTTACAAAACTCTTGAACATGTTCTATATCTCAGATGTATAAAAAACGTAGTTTTATATGCCGATATGCTGCAAGGACAGACCAAAGATGAGAAACTTTAGCCGTCTCTAAAATAAAATTACAATATGATCGTTTAAAGGAGCCGTTAGAAACAATAGTCGGAAAACCGTAGGTTTTAAGACTTAATTAAGCACACGTAATTGTTTAGTTTTTTCTTTGTCAGTCCGGTCATGATTTTTTTCTCGGATTTTTTTTTGTTCTCTAGAAAAGACTGCTTGAATTGATAACAGAAAAAAAATCATGAAAGAGTGGCATCTCCTCATTTTAAAGCTGCCATTTTTTTTTGTTGACATTTAATTGTTTATAACAGGTTGGTCAAAAGAGGTCATCCGATGTTGTTTGGCTTTCAGAATATAGGTTTTATGTGTGCTGTTGTGCCTCTGCTCCGTCCTATTGAAACCACATGTCCTGCAGACCTATTTTTCTGTCCTTGAAAAAAAAAAATGGCACGATGACTCCTCCCGCGTGAGCCGTGCACTTTGAGCGGATGTAATGGCTCCTCGTCATTCGTGGAATTTTGGTGCCCCAGAAGCGATAGTATTGTATCCGCTGAGGTGGAAATGAGCCTCATCGCTCATTATGATTTTGATTGAAAAATCGTCAACTTTTATTCCGCTTGTATCGCTCCACAGCTTGTTCACTTGTATTCTACAGCTGTCTAGAACACAAATGTGAAAACAGATTTGACATGGACCGCCATTTGCAAAAATAAGAGCAACTATTATTAAATAGGGTGGTTTCTTTTGGCGCACCTTGCATTACATATTCAAACAATTGTTAGTGCAAGTGATAAAATATATAGAAAAAATTACAGTCATTGGGGTCGTTAAAAGTCACAGATTCGCACCTCAGAAGCAACAGTCAGGTGCCCTTGTACGGTTAGCTGGCATAAAGCTCACTTGCAGACTGTCTAAAATCCCTATGGAAATAATAACACTGTGCTTGAATTTGAAAATTTTTTTTCCGATAGATGGAACACCCAATGGGTAAACCTAATAGTGGTGCTAACCGCTTTTTTAGGTTATGTCTTGTTTTGTAAAATATAGAGGATGTAGGACAACATATATTCTTCTTTTAACTCAAAAACGGTTTAATATATTGAAAATAATACAAAACCGAAATTCGACAACAAAAATACAACTGTAACAAAATTTTTCTAATCGGTCTAGTTGTTTAGAAAATACAAATTTTTTTTCGATATTTTTTTATCGAAAAAAAATTTGTATTTTAAATTAAATTTTTTTCAAAAGTTCGAAATTTTTTGTTCTTTAAAACAGCATAAAAAAATATAAAAATAAAGTTATGGTGATGAATTTTCATACATTCATAACAAATAAAGTTTGAAGTTCGACATTGGTGTTGGAAAAAAAACTACTTTGTTGCTATGAAATATATCAGTTTATTTATACGAAATAAAATTAATGTCTAATTCAAACAAAAAACTGATAGCATGGGATTTTATAATACTAAAGTATTTTTTTTGTCGGTTTCAAATTCGAAGCCGATAAGACCGGATTCTATGACACCTCCGCATTTTTATATTCTTTAGCATTACACAATGCCCAGCGCTTACCCCCAAATTAATATTATTATTATCATACACTGCTTCTACACCATATCGGAGCTATAATCAAATTACAATTCCATTTAATCATTTGCCTCTAATTAAATCCCTAAAGTTTTAAATTGATATGATTCATTAAATTCAAATGGATAAAATTGATGAGAAAACATTTTTTTACAGATTAAAAAATGCTAAACAAAGTAGAAATATGTTTGAATGTTTTTTGTTTAATAAAATTAAATAATTATTACTATATGGTTTTAAAATTCCAGGAAAACATTAAATTCGATTTAAAGCCGCCGTAACTATGAAGCGTTGTGGGATTTTCAAGGGCAAGAAGAAGAGCAAAAGAAAACAAACTAGAAAAACAAAATAATATTGAAAACCAAAATAAGGTTCTAATGCCTTTCACACAGCTTGGTGGGAAGTTCTTATGGCTTTTCCTAAAGCTAATGTTAATAATATAATATTTGTATGTGTGAGGAGATTTGCTTGTCATTTAATGAATTTAATTTAACAAATGTCTTACCTCAATTTTCGTAGGAAAACATTATGTAATTAAAATTAATGGAATATTTTTTTTTTTTTTTTGTAAATGATTCAAATATGTTTATTAATTTTATTTACAAGTGTAAATATTTTGAATTTATGTTCATTTGGTGCTGGTTGATTTTACGGATTTAGAAAGAAAGAGTCTGTTTTTTTTTTTGCTTTTTATTAGAGTAACTGAAAATAAAATCTATAGAACAAAATACGTTTCATGTCAGCTTTTACAGCCCACACTTGTCTTGCATTTGGAATGAACAGTAACAAGAAAATGTTATAAAACTTTAAGTTATGGGGCAATAAATAAAAAAAAAAAAATGTATTGAACTGAACAAAAGGGGAGGTATGCGAAGCTTAATTGTTTTCTTAAGTTGAATAAAACAGGCAAAGTAATAGTACACTCCAGGAAAATATCACTCAAAAATATACATTAGTCGAATTAAGTCAGTGGGCTTTAATTCAATAAAAAAATATATTGAGATACAACAAAGCCGCAACTTTCAGTTTTGAATTACTTAAGTTGCCACTTGTTTTACAGGTTATCAAGCAAGCTACCTCGATACCAGGAAGCCCCATAACTACAACAAACACAGCTCCACCAAACAAAAGTTGATTTGTTTAGCATAAAATAAATTTTATACTACCGGTATGGATTTTTAATAAAACACAACAAATATTCAAGAAACTTTGTCATTTTTTTTTGTAATAATATTGGTAGGGTTCCATTATATATAGAATGAAATATCGCCGAGATCGCGGCGGCACATCTCCATCCGTTGATCCACACCTTCGATGACGCTGTTACATAATTGAGGCTCTGAGCGGTTAATGTGCCAAATTATCTCAGCTTTTGGCTCTTGAATTGTTGCTGGCTCATCGACGTATATCTTTTCTTTTAGAGAACACCAAACGGTGGCAAATCCCATGATCTTGGCGTCCACTCATCAATATTTGTTCTACTGATTTGCAGCAGTCCTTCCCCCTTGAGTAATACATACTACAAATTTAAAAGAATATTTCTTTCGATTGGGTCTGAGTGTCTTATAGGAAACCTAAAAAACCTCTGAAACAAAATTCTTAAATACTTTATCAGCCCCAGCAGCTTAATTGTTTGTAACAACGTGTTTGTGTCTATTTACAAGAACTACGATTGCGTTGAGCCGCACAATGTGTGCTTTAAAAGTATTTATTGTTTTTTTTTTTATTTTTCTTATCAAAATTATTTATGTGTTTTTTTATTTTGTTGCAGTTCACCTTCCTCTACACTATATTTTCATTTTAAACCTCCTCGATGCTTTTAATCAATTTAAATTCTTATGTCGCTTTCTTTTCAAAATCTTTAGAAGTTGAGCGTTCGTTGCACTTTGCTGTGGCATCAGACATGACAAGCTTTCTATTTTCTATTTTTTGTTTTTTGTAAATTTATTTTCCAATAAAAAAGAATTATGCAGCTAAAATTTATTTATTATGACGTCGCTGATTTAGTTTATTGAATGGAAGAGTGGTGTTAAAGAGAAAAATGATGTTAGTTGCATGACATGTGCACGCATTTTGGGCTAAACCAAGCAGTAAACACATAAAATGATATTAAATTCCAAACACAAATAGAATCTTAAGTTCTATTTTGAATAATGTAAAATCTATAAGTCAGAATAAGAGGCGTTATTTTTCATGATTTTGATGTTAAATTGGGTGTTGCTACATGAAAAATTAGTATCACATCATGAGGTAAAAGTTGGCTGTTTGACTGATTGAAAAATTCAAATTGTGTTTGGTTCTAATTTATTACTAGTCAAGTGCGATTTAAAGATTACAAATGACTGAAGAAATTTAATAAGAATTTTTTAATCGGCAAATCTTTGGCCTAAACAAAGAAGAAAATCACATTTGTTCACCTAAAATCCATACGAAAATATTGAATAAGGAACAGGAACATGCCCTTTAACAAGGCTCACAGCTTTGCTGCAAACCAAATTTCTAGTTTTACATATAAATTTTAGCTGCTGGTGATCTAGAAATTAAGTCTACATAATTTTACATATTCAAACTTTAACTAAGAATTACCACAGAATTTGTCCTTTAATGCCATTTTTTTCTACAAAAAATGCAAATATTCAATATTGTTTGGTACAAAAAGAGGGTTTTTAATTTTCGTATATTTTTGATCGTAGCATAAACTTACTTTCTTGAAAAATAATCGTTTTTTTTCAATTAATATCGACTAAAATTTTTCGTTCTTTTCTTCTCCTTAGAATTCTCTTTGTTAAATTTTTAGGTTTTTCAATTTCATTCCCAACTGTTAAAATTATTAATTGCTTAAAATATTTTATATGCTTTTGACATTTGTACATTTTTTCAACTTACAAACCTCTTCTATATTCCCACATATAGTTATATAAGCATGCTCTAAGATTTATTATGATTAACAAAATATTTAAATTGTTGTGTAAAGTTTTCATTTTAAT
This sequence comes from Sturmia bella, assembly GCA_963662145.1. Lineage (NCBI taxonomy): Eukaryota > Metazoa > Arthropoda > Insecta > Diptera > Tachinidae > Sturmia > Sturmia bella. Next base: position 18,506,325 of record OY759172.1, on the reverse strand, counting down.
TTGAGGGTAAACATTTTTCTAAACATTAATTTTCATTTTTTTCACCCAGCCCAAAGAAACAGCAGAGGTTAATTTTGTTTTAAAATATTCTTAAAACACCTACAGCAAAGAAAGAATATAATTGTGGGAGAATGGTAAAGAAAAAAAAATATTTATGCACACGCACTTACAAAAAATGCATTATAAAATTAGTTTTAAGAAAAGTTTGAGCTGCTATATACTATAGTTTGAGGAAAATATTTTGTGAGCAAACTATAAGTAACAGTAAATGTACATGAAGTTTTAGGGCCAGGAAAACATAAGTAAAACATTAAAATTATGTGTACAAGTAACATTTTCCTTAGGCCAATACTACAGCCCATTAAAACTCATATAGAAAATTGTTTTCTTTTCGATAAATAGCCCTTAAAAAAAAAAAAAAATCAAATATCAATACATAAAATTTTCAGGCTTTGCGTTTTATTGGGAAGCATCGTATGCTTCAGAACTAATGACTTCAGACACGAACTTCTTGTTGAAAAGAATAATTTTATATCGTCCATATAAAAGACTTAGGACACAAACATGGTATTTAACAAAATTTAGTAAAACAAGTTAAAGAGCCATGGAAAAATAAATTTTGGAATAATACTTTTTAAACAATTTTGTTTTTGTCCTAATGCAAAAAAAAAATCCTTTTCAAAAAGTACCATTAAAAAGGTACCAAAGTGGTATAATTCACAAATAGTGCCTTAAAAACATATTTAAAAAAAGTTCTTCAACAAAAATTCCTTTTGGAAACAAGTACCTATTGCAAACTCTACTTTAAGCAATTTAGGTTTTAAAAAGTATATATAATGAGAAAAAATACCTTTTAAAAACGTTCCAAACTTTTTAACGTAACTTTTCGAAAAAGCACATTATAAAAGTACTTTTTAAAAAAGGATATTTAAAAAAAGTATTTTTAAAAATTATAGGCCATATTCATAATAATTATTGTAAGTTTATTAAGCTCTTATTTGACGTATTTCTACGGAATATTTGTCAAATAAACATGTAATAAACCTTCAATAGTTTTTATGAATATGGGTGTATATGTTTAAAAAAATTACTTTTTGAAAAACTGTATATTTAAAAAAGTACATTTTTAAAAAAGTACTTTCCTTTTAAAAGTTTTCTTTTAACAAAGTGCATTTTGTTAAAGTTCTTAAAAAAAAAGTGCCATTTAAAACAAGTACCTATAAAAGAAGTACATTTTTAAAAAAGTACCTTTAAAAAAAGTACCTTTTAAGAAATGTGCTTTAAAAAAATTTGCAATACGAAAAGGGGATTTTTACAAAAAGTATCTTTTAAAAAATACCTGCTAAGAGGAAAACCGTTTAAAACGTTCCATAAAAAAGTTCCTTTAATTAAAAACACATAAAAAGCCCCCTAAAAAAAGTAACTTTAAAAAAAAGAGTGTTTTAGAAAAAAACATCTATTAAACAGAAAGGCAGAGCAAAGACAAGCAAAATTTAAAAATCAGTGGTTTATGCTTTAAAATCGTCTAAGTGTCTATAAAAAGTTGAGAAACAAGAGTTGCATTGAAAACACAGATATTTCTTAGTATAGATTTTCCATTTTAAACATGAGCACCAGATTTCTGTTTCGTACTACTTTTGACTATTTTTTTATGCAACTAAATTATTTTCTTTGTACTTCAGCAGTACATTGTTTTGCGGGCTGCCTATCACTTGGGTCCTTGAAAGATCTCACTGTGCTATACCAATATATTAATGTGGCGAAAAATTTTTTATTATAATTAATTATGATCCATGTCTATGAGTGCTGAAATGCCACCTTTTGCAATCTGAAAGATGTGTGTGAGCAAGAATTAATTCACTTATCCTTTCTGAAAGAGAACTAACCTTTCACTTGCTTGGTTAAGTTGACTTCTAAAAACTGCAGTTCGCCAGAAGTTGTATTGACCTGCTAAGCTCACAACTGAAAAATATACTTACATTTATTCTTTGTGAAAATTCTCACAGTTAAGGAAATTATTTCTCTTTCAAAGAAGAATTAAATAGTAAATTAATTTATTCTGCGATAAATCTTTAGCATTTTATAACTCTTTTCTATTTTGAAACCATAGTTCAAATGTTTGATATTATCCAAAAACTAAAAGAAATGAAAATCTCATTGTCTGGCAGTCATTATTGTGTAATAATCGCTTAAGCAGCCAAGAAAGGGAAATTATTTCTTTTCTCACACAACCGAACATTTATTTTGCCACACAAATAAAACGTTACATTTCTTTATGTAAATTTTGTTCAAATATCTTGAACTTCCTATTCAAATGTTACAAATTGTGAAGTTTTCTTTCTTTCTTTCTATTTTCTCAGTTTGTTTTTTTTTTCTTAAAGACAATTTTTGTTTTTCTTGTTGCACAAAAGTCTTTTGGTCATATACCATAGAAAATTGACCCTAACCTTCAAGGTTGGTTGCACAATTCTCACGACAAATTAGTTGGAGTATGAATGCCAGCCAGCGGTGGTGGCAGGCCATACAAATTTCCAAACACAAACTAAATAACAAGATTAAAAAGGAAAAAATACATAAAATATCTACTCAAACATAAACTTTTTCTTAAGTTTGTAGTTTAGAGTTTTTTTTTTTTTTGGATTTTTGTTTATATCTGCAGAAGATGGAAAATTGTAAGAAAATTGAAACAAAGAGTTATTAGAAAACCTGCAATTGTTCGAGGCAATGTTGCGCATCTGGTGTAAGAAATAGAAAAAAGTCATTGCTCGCACACAACAGAGATGGCCCAGTGAGTGGTAAATGGTAAATTGGTAAGTAGTGTTTAACAGCCAGGAAATGATATTATGTGGGGGTGGCGGAGCCCAGAAAAAGAACAGCAGCCATTTATCCATCCATAGGCAAAATATCACATACCATTTAATTTTCAGGACTCCGTACTCATAGAATGCAAATGGAGACTTATTACTGAACTTTTTCAGAAGTTTGTCCGTAACAGCGTCCCATTTCTCGAAACGGTAAAAACCAGAGGGGGAAATTTTTAAAGAAGGTATAGCTACCTGATGGCAGCAATGGCGGTGAAAATGGGCCTCACCACTGAAGATGATATTCTTCGCAAATTTATCAATCACTGTTGCCATTTCTTGTCACCATTTTGACCATAGACGTCGCTTGGAATGTTCAAGAGCCCTTAGTTGTTGAGCTAATTGCACCTCGCAAGCATGCATATGCAAGTCTTTATGCATAACTGTCATCAACGTGAGTGAGCGTGATAGGTGAAAATGTTGGGCACAACAACGAAGAGTTGAGGTGCAGTACGAGCTGCGGGAGTATAAACCGGTGTTTTCATATCTCCTACAAATCGGATTTGCTTAAACTTTTGCATGATTTTTCCGATGGTACTCACATTTGGACAATTAAATTGACCAAAGAAATCATGAAGTGCACGTTATGCTTTTTAATTGGCACATGCCCATTTTCATAATAAGCCTGAATAACTTTAACGCTTTGCTCGATTGTGCATCTCTCCATAATTCAAATTCCATTAGTCCAATATTGAAAAGTGCCATATGAAATGCAGAAAAAAGCTTGACGTTCAAGTGTGGCTTATACTCAATAAAGCACCACTTGATCTTTCTCGAGACCAGAATATTACTAACCTATTGAAATGAGTAGAAGAGCTATTTGACAATGCAAAAAATGGTAATGTTGAAATTATCAGTAAGCTGAAAGCAACATCAACTCTTAAATACTTCTTTGTCACAAAATTTGAAAACGGAAATATTTAGAGCAGAAGACCACAAAACGACCTGCATTTGCAGATTTGCCGGCACTTTCCCGTATAAATTGTAATTTGACAAATATTCAAATCCAAAAAACTGTATAAAAAACCCCTCCCCAAGGAGGCACAACTTGTTTCTACTGTATTTTCTAAAATACTTCTTCCTCACAAAATTTGAAAACGGAAATATTTAGAGCATAAGACCACAAAACGACCTGCATTTGCAGATTTGTCGGCACTTTCCCGTATAAGTTGTAATTTGACAAATATTCCATGCAAAAAAACTGCATAGAAAAACTCCCGGGATGCACAACTTGTTTCTACTGTTAGTTATGACCTGAACACTGAAGCCACTTCGATGCTGATGATTTTTGTGGTGGACCTGAAACAAACAGTCAACGTATGCACCCCAGCCAATAACCTCCTAATTCATAAAAATTATTACAGGCTTATAAGACTGTTATTTGACATATTTGTATGGAGAATCTGTCAAATAAAAGCTTTATAAACCTGTTATAATTTTTATGGATTAGGGGGTAAGTCTTTAACTTTACTTTCTTGTCATCCTTAAAAATGTTGATCACTACAATTTTATCACAAGGAAGGTTGTCTCCATTTTGACAAAATAAAATTTGTCACAATAAACAAACGAAATTCAAGGCCCAATTTCACTTGCATTAACAGATACCGAAAATGGTAAGGCAGTGCGATGAAGTGATAAAGCCGGTAAAAGAAAAATATTTATGCCAAACTCAACTGCAGCTGTTGGTTTTATTGGGTTTTTTTGCAGCCAACAATTTTAGATCATTTGATTCTCAATTTTGACAAGGTCAAGTCGATCCAAAGCCCGATTTAGGAATTGAAAAAGTTTAAGTGATTTTTATGTTTAGAAAACTTTCGAGATTGCTGAATTTTTGAAGTGCCCCCTTGACCATCACTGTTTTGAATTGTCAGTCACCCAGCCAGCCAGCCACCTTATGAATATGGAGTAGCAAATGCTTGGTGCGGTTAAGCAGTTAGTGGCGTGTACAAAGCAGTTGTCTCGATGTCTTGTGGCTTGAATTTGCAACTACTTGCCAGCCATGTTCAATTTCCCATCACATTATTTTGCGGTGGTGTTAAGCGACCTTTTTCATTTACTCGTTTTTTTTCTTCTTCTTCTTTTTGTTCTTTCTTTTAATTGTAATTAAACTGAGAGAAATATTAATTATTTTCAAAGAAACTAGTGTTCATGAATATAAATGCTTTACAACATTTGCTTACATACAAATTGATTGAGGTAAAAACAGATTGCGTTTGATGTTCAATGTCGCAAAGTAAAGTTTATTTTTTCATTTTTAAATTGTGTTTTAAGTCAGCACTAGCTGATTTGAATACATATACTAGAGGCTTAGAAGCAAAATTAAAATTGTGTAGAATATTTGATCTGATGGCTGGAAGATTTGTTCATATAAAAAAAATTACAGATTGAAGTGTGATAGTATTTTTTTTAGCTTGGACCAGTACTCATCGGACGACCACTATTTATGCACGCGCATCGTACCGGAACTAGGAAAATAGGTTTTGGGGAGGAATAAAGAGGCAGTAGTGTTTGTGCACATTTGATTTGAACTTATTTACATTGTAGCTGGCGGGGAATATGTCTGCAGGCAAGTTGTTCCACAGACGAACCGTTAGATCAAGAATAATGTATATGCAGTATCAACTTGCGTCCAAGGACAGAGCAAGTGTTTTTTACATGCTGGTATGTTCTTCAGCAAATCTGTTTATTTCGCCTTTAGACATTAGATAACAAACGAAACTCAAATCTCGATTGTTAATAGCACCCGATTTTCATTTGTATAAATAGGAACGGAAAATGGTAAGGCAGTGCGACAAAGTGATAAAGTCGGTAAAAGAAAAATATTTATGCCGAACTCAACTGCATCTGTTGGTTGTATTGGGGTTTTTTTTGCAGCCAAAAATTTTAGATCATTTGATTTGAAATCCCGTCACTAAAAAGTGGAATGAAATCAGGTCCAATGAAATAAGAGCCAAATAAAAAATTTGAGTAAAATCCAAGAAATGTTAAATTTTCAATTCGGTTTTTTTTCTTTGATGGAAAAAAAGGAAGGAAAAAAAATAATAGGGTTTTCCGACAAAAAACGCATGGTAACACTTTTTTGCATGTGGTTGTAGTCAAAAAAAAAAAAAAAAAAAAAATAATAAATAATTTTCTGACAACTGGAATTAATTAATTTTTTTTATTCGCACTATTTCTTATATATCCGGCTCAAGTTCAGTGTTTCCAGGTCAATGTATTTCTTCCCCCCAGAAACATTTTAAAACCCCCTAAAATTCAACGCTTTTCTACAAAATCCCCTTAAAAAATTTTGGTGAACATTCTGCTTTAGTTTGCGAATCACCAATATCAATGAACTGACAATGCGGAAAATGGCTAAAATTGTTAAACTTCCCCAATTAAAAAGAAGTAAAAATTAACTGATTACATGTACATATTTTTCAGTGCATATGTTATGATTACAGGCGTATGTAGTATATTTATTATAAATTTTCGATTTATTTGTATTCACATATTTTGAGATCTAAGTACATATTTATAGGCACCTAGAAATTGTTATCTGCGTATCTAGAGAAATTTAAGTTTCTCCAAAAATATTAAGAGTTTCTAAGTCTTCTTCGCTCTTTACGTTCTTTTGACATTTTTGTAAAAATAGTTACAATTTTGTTAAAGGTTCTTAGGTATTTTAATTTTCCCAATTCTTAAGAAACAGAAAAAATTCATTCCACTCAACAAAAAGAAATGCGGTCGGGGGGCCCCCGTTAGGAACGAAGTTCCTTACGTTTTTTTTTCATCTTTGAATGTAATAATACAAGGTGAAATCTGTATGTTTTATTTTGTGTTGTTTTTAATATTCTGAAATTTTATGATTCCTTAAATTTTTGGAACGTTTTCCAACTAATTAATATGTATTGGTAGGTGTCTCCGCTGCTGTCAGTGGAGACACTGCCAATCATACACAATTGCTTTTCGACAGTACACCAATACATATAAACAGCTCACACGCTTTCGTGACGATTTCTACTAATTTCCACTACCAGCAAGCCGCGTTAAGGAACTTCGTTCCAAAAAAAGTGCTTAAAATTACCAGATGCAAAATTATGTACTTGAAGCTACCAGATGAACATAAAATATTTCATTTAATTTTTCTTTAAAAGTCGTTAAAGTCTTCAAATTTATCAGTTGAAAAATCTTCTAACTCCTGGCATTTTACCGTTCAACCAAACACAGAAATCCCCTAAAAATACGGCAAAAATAATTTGCTTCCCCCTAAATTTTTCCCGAAAGAATTTAACACCCCAAATTCACCCCTAAAAGAAAAAGAAAACGCTAAATCTAGGGGGAAACCCCCTAAACTGGCAACACTGCTCAAGTTTTTTCTATATTATTTTTGTGATTGATATTAATTAAAGAAGACAAAGAAGACATCAAAGACATTGTCGCGTTAGAAACATGAGCCCCTGAGTTGTAAGACTTGAGCCTGATAAGTTTAATACAAAAATTTTCTGACAGCTTCATTTACAAATTGGCCGCCATTCATAACAGTTCCACTAATTTTTTATAAGTATTTCCATACAATGAAATTAATAAATTAAATTGAGATAAAAGCACAAGTTTTCATAAAACACAATTCCATATTTATTGCGATTTCAACAGCTGCTAAATGCCTTAAGGGCCCATACGAATACGTATATTATCCACACCATGCACCAGACGCTTCATCTTGCCACTGTCGGCCCACGATGAATTCAAATAGTGATCATCCTCATCTTCACCCAGTTTCTTTAATTCCTCTTGACGTCTGTAGGCCTCAGCCATCATACGCTTGCGCAAATCCTCCGTTAGGATAGGCTCCCGCGATGGCATACCTTCGCCGTGTCTATTTAATTTTACAACAACTTTGGTTTTATCATTTCTGCCAATCAGGTCGGAGAGCTTTTTGTTGTGCAAAACTAAACGGCCAGCAAACCACAACTCAGCTTTGGAGGGCTCTATAACCTCCTTGGAGGCTTGTGTACCGGACAAATCTTCAGTGTTAGTGAATTCCATGCGTATGATGTCATGAGGCGGCAGCTGCATGGGATAGACTATGGTAACAGCTCCCCTGAGAATATTCAAAGCTTCTGATACGATTTTTTGTGTCAAAGGCTTTTTGCTTAAAATCAATTTCTTATCAATCATGGCCTTGGCTTCCTTAATGGCATTTCTCAACACCGCTTGCATATTTTCTTTGGGCTGCTGCCCATTACGCCGACCTACGGGATCTTTGTTGAAACTAAAGCCACCCGTGGGTATACATTTCTCAGCCCACACATCTTTCAGTTTCAATTCCTCTACCTGGTCATCGGTCAGGCCCAGGATTTCGGGCGGCAACATGGTGCCATGAGAGGCCAGTTCCTCTATTTCCCAGCAAATGCGTTCGATTTTCAAACGTCCATTGTATATGGCCGCCAGGTCATTGATGACATCGGTAGTGGCTACATCGACACTTGTCTCGTACAAGAAAAGATTCTCATCGCCGCGCTTTACTTGCAACACAACCATAACGTTTTTTTTTTTAGAAAAGAAGTTTTTTGTTTTAGTTCTGCGTAACCGTTGGTTTTTGATACTTTTTCGTTTTGCCTTCAAAAGGAAGTGATTTTATGGGAAATATTGAAAATTGATTTAACAAAAATTGATGTCAGTGACGTTTGTAACCCAGGGTTACCGGTTGTTAGGGAAATGTCTTTTTACATTACGATGTACAGTGGTTCAAAACAGATTATCATGGATCAGAAATTATTTTCAATTAATTTCAATTAGTAGGGGCTATAATTCTCAATTGATGATAAAATGTTTAAGCAATTATTTTTCATTTCTTATCCAATTTAATTGTTATTGAACTCAGGCTCAAATGCAAACTTCTTAATTACACTGTGCTAGTTGAAAAAACCAACAGTCCGGGCACCCAAAGGGTAAAGCTAATTCCAATGCGCTGAATTAATTGGTGCTAACCGTTTTTTTAGGTTAGCTCTTGTTTTTGAGATATACCGTTATTTAAAAAAAATGCAGGATGTAGGACAACATATATAAATTCCTTTAACTCAAAAACCGTTTAAGCTATTAAAAAAAGTATAAAAACCGAAATTGGGCAACAAAATTATCTTTCAATTACTGTAATTATGTTTGTAATCAGTTTCGTAGTTTAGAAAATAGAAAATAAAAATCGATGAAAAGAATTAAATTTTTTTTGCAAATTTCGAATTTTTTTCTTCTTTAAAACAGCATAAAAAAATCTAAAAATAAAGTTATGCTGATGAATTTTCACATATACACAAAAAATAAAGTTTCAAATAAAAAAAATTTTAACTTCTATTTTTTAGTGACCCACACGGGCTATTTTTGGTCAGTTCCAGGTTCTTTTAAATTAAAACAACTTTATTTTGTTTCTTATTCCCAACGTTTCGCCCATTTTTTGTGAGCTTCTTCAGAGGGGTTGATCTTTATTTTTTATGAAATCTAACGAACGCAATTAAATCAAATGATTATTGAACAATTTTTACGTATTATTGAAATTTATTTTGTTTTGTTTTTAACAACAACAAAAATATTCAAATATGAACTAAATTGTTTATTTGCTTTAAGAGCCAATTGAAATGTATTAATTCAGGTCCAAAAATGAACCTTTTCAAAAAATATTTGTTGTATTTTGCAGCTGTCTAGATGCCGACATTTCGTTGGTGCTAATCAACTCATCAGTAGACTAGACAGCTGAAAAATACAACAAATATTTTTTGAAAAGGTTCATTTTTGGACCTGAATTAACAACAAAAATATTGAAAACAAAATTTATAAGTAAATTTCAATGAGGTGATATAGAAAAAAATTTTTTTTTTTAATAATTCATAGACCAAAACAATTTTTAAAATTATGTATTCTTAATAACATAATAAAAGCACAGCTTTGGTGAAAAAGGAGCTAAAGCCAAATAATTTTATTCATCAGGAGTTTTAATATTTTTAAAATATTTTTTTCTTTCTTATGAGACATTTCTGCAAGAGTTTGATGTTGTATTAATAATATTTAATACATTTATGTATGTCAGCGTATTTTGAAAACATTTTTCCATTAATTTTTTTTTTCGCTGCCACAAGTTCCTTTTAACACTTTTATTACTTTAGTTGTGTGTGTGTTTTTTGTTTTTCACCATAAACCATTCCTTAAGTAACGTATCAAAAACTTGCCGCCAATAAGCACTTGCATATCGGTTTATATTGAACTGGCAAAAAGACGGACGCATAAATAAAAACTAAAATACTTGTTCTTGTATTTAAACCAAGTCTCGTACTTGCCCTTTTTAATGAAAACGCAACAAAATACTTTAAGAAAGAACAAAAAAAAAAAAATATAATGCAACTAAACTATAGTTCGATTTGTGGGCATTTAATAAAAGCAATCATTATCATGATAATGAAATTCTACATGCATAAAATATTAAAATGAATGGGGGAAAAAATACAACACTGGACAGAGTATGGAAAGAATGAAATGTTAAAGAATTGAAAAGAGAAAATATTAATGGAAAAATTCTCTGCGTATGTTTGCGTACATATTATCCATACAAGACAATGTCACCAGAAAATATAAGCGATCGAAATGTAGTCGTTCTATTTCGAATCAATTTTGATTCCTCTATTTCGACAGCTTTCTTTCGCATGGGCTTACGTCATGAAATTTCATTCAGTTACTTTACAGACCTAACAGATCGGCAAATTAAAGTTTCGGTTCTTAAGACTGGTCAGCTGTATCTGACAAGCCAAAGCCTAAATAAGTCCAAACCAAAAAAAGAAACCTTTTGAGAGTCCGAAAACAGTTTTAGTGGTGTTTTAAAATTTAAAAAGTATTTTTTTGCAGAGACATTTAATAAGTACTTTGACGCACTGAACACTGGTATTCCTCTGGCACACCTAAGATTTTCTGCCATCCAGCTAACAAGCGAACTGCTTAGGAAAACTGAATGCATACATATGATAATTGTTTAATATATTTATTAAATAAAATAAAAATGGGGTTTATAGTTTAACACCCATATTTATAAAAACTATTGAAGGTTTATTACACACTTATTTGACAAATATTCCGTAGAAATACGTCAAATAAGAGCTTAATAAACTTACAATAATTATTATGAATATGGCCTTTATTTTCCATTTTTTTTTTTACAAATAAATATAAATTTTTTTCTGTAAAAACTCCTACTCGCTAGCAAAACAACAAGCGATTGATTTTGACGTGTGTGTTCGCAGTGCTGCCAACATGTTAGAAAAATAGAGGAATCGGATCTTGTATGAAAACACTTACGTCTCTTCGACTTGTCGATCGAGTCATTGTTCAAATAAAAGAACGTCATAGAGCAACCCAAAACAATTTCTTTCGCACCACTTCGACATTGAGGAACAGCCAGAAAATATTACATTTATAACTGTTAGGCATATTTCGAAAAGTTTAAAGTTGTATTCAAAATTTCGAACATTTATAGCTCTTAGGCATGTTTCAAAAAGTTCGAATTTGTGTTTGAAATTTCGAACATGGCTGCAAACTCCAAACTAATGTACTATTATCTTCAATATAATTGCTTAGAGCTAATAAATATTTTGCCCTTTCCTCCCTTTACTCCCTCATTCCAGTATTTTATATTTTGGTTTCAGCACAATGTAGTGCATAACATGAGTAGGGTTCATCGCCTCAGTATTTGTGCAAAATAAAAATAAAATATGGTTGTTTAGTAATGCAGAGGCGCCCATCAGTGTTGCCAGCTTGGGGGATTTGTCTGCAAATCGGAAATATATTTTTCGAAATGGGGGTAAAAAATTTACTTTGTGCTTCGGAGAATTCCTTTGGACTGATTTTTATGTTTTAAGGATCTTGGCCAATATTTTTTTGGGACTCCGCTTTTAATAATGTAAAACGGAAATGGATCGATTTGTAAGGACAAAGATTTGTCGATGTTGTAACCTCCTTCCCATTTTGCCAGTTTCAGTGCAAGGCATAGGTCGGGGTCATTCCCTTAGAGCTTGTTCAAGACAAAAACAAAATAAGGTTAACTAGCAAATCAGAGGGGATGCAAAAATTTGCTTTTGTGGATCGGAATAATTTTTATACTTTGGGGAATTTCATTTTATATTATACAATAAGGCATATCGATTGGTGTGTGTAAAAATTTGGCGACTGTGTGGCAGTGATTTGCCAATGGCTTTTGGTGTGAGAAAAAATGTCAATAATAAAAAAAATATATCATAAGAACTCTTTACGAGGCATCCGATTTTCAAGGTTTTCTCTATGGGAGACCTACTAAGGAGGCGTGGTGCATGATCTCCCAGTTGAGAAGAAGAAATTATCGCAGGTTGGTCACATATTCCACTAGTCCACGGTCATCCTGGGGCAACTTAGTTTGGTGGGAGGCGAAAATCAAGACTGAAGAAAATATGAGGACATTTAATACTAATCAGGTGCAGATTGCCCATAGAGGAGTCCAATGTATGGCCAACCGCCAAAAGTTTTTTCTTTCCAATATTTTTTTTTCTAAGCACCGACCAAGTACTCCCTTACAAAAATAAAAATATGATATTAAAAGTGATCTATCTGATTTACAATTGCTAATAATTTTATTGGACTTTCCAGTTCAATTTTGACTCAATCAAAATTGAGAAAGTTTTTTTTTCGTGATAAAATTGGAGTGATCAAAATTTTTAAAGAAGACAAAATGATGAGCGACGTGGTATTCATGAAACAGCCATGGTATGTACTCCAGCCAGTAAGTCTTTCACTTTACTTTTCCCGTCTTCTTTAAAAATGTTGATCACTCCGATCACAAAAAATTTAAAAATTTTGGGGAATGGAACTAGAAAGCCCAATAAAATTATGAACAAAATAATTGTAATTCCGAGGCGTCGAAAGTGATTTTTTTTTTGATAGGTCGTAGTGGAAATTTGTTTTCCTCAAGCCAAAAGCTATGCAAAAATAGATGGCGCAATATCATATAATTTTTGAGCTTATAAATCGACCCACTGTAAGGCCTGTCTGTGCATCATCGTATCGCTGGTTGCGCTGAAAATATCGCTGTTGTAAGAAAAAGTGTTCCCGACTCCTCTTCGTTCTCACGATTTAGGATGGATGAAATATGGATTCATTATTGTGCTCCGAAGATAAAACAGCAGTCTAAACAATGGTCTTTCTTCCGGTGTATATACATAAATTTTTTCCAATTCTCATATGAAAACAGACATTTTATAAATAGTATTTAAAAGAATTATTTATATTCATCATTTGCAGTTGAAGGGTTGATTAGTCAGATGCATTGCATACCTTTTGCTTACTGTCAAAATTAATACAAATCGAAAAAAAAGAACTAATTATGAACCCTCAGTTTTACCCGGCGACCTGCTTTGGCTCTGAAAATGAAGTCAAGCAGAAGGGAAGCCAGTGAGCTGACAAACCAAACACTTGTTGCCACTCTGATACGTCCAGACAGCTTAAACCGACGAAATTTAAATTTCAGCCATTGTTGTAAGAAAAAGGATACAAGAAAACACAATCATGGTTTTTTTCTCGTTTGTTTCTTGTTTAAAAGCGAATTCCTTTTGAAACAACAACAACAGGCTGGCTGGTTCGATCACTCTGTCAGTCATTCAGTCAGTCAGTCAGTCAGGCTCTTTGTCAGTCATTGCTTTTAAAGGCAAGTGTTGTGTATAGAGTATGAATGCGCAAATGCGTTTTGTTTTTATTGTTGTTGTGTATGTTGTTTTAAGAAGTATAAAGTATTGATGACAGGGTTCATTCAACATGTTGCATTAAAAGAATTTTTGAAAGTTTTTGTTTGTTTTATGTGCTGTTACAATTGCGCACTCGAAAGAATTCATTCTTGAAAAGAACAACAAATTTGATTGATGAGAGTTTCTGAATAATAAAAAAGTAAAAATTAAAAAGAGGCGATGAAATATTTGTTAATATTTAATTATCAATTTTCTGGAAGGCAATTTAAATTGTCCGAATACAAATTTTTGTTGTTATATGCCTGTTCCTCAATGTCAAAGTCGTTTCGCTTTCTAAGCGAAAGAAAATTGTTTGGGGTTCCTCTATGATGTTCTTTTATTCGAACAATGACTCGATTGACAAGTCGAAAATATGTAAGTGTTTTCATAGAAAATCCGATTCCTCTTTTTCGATCATGTTGGCAGCACTGCGAACACAAATGTCAAAATCAATCGCTTTTTGTTTTGCTAGTTTTTACAAAATTTTTACAGTTTACTCGTGAGTTTCGCAAACTTTGCACTCTGCTGTGATTTTGCAGTAATTTAAATTTTTGAAAACCTCTTCTAACTATTTATCTGAGCTTTGCAAATATTCGCAAATTTTTTGGTTTTGTCCCTTTTGGGGGTTTACCAACTATTTAAGTTTTTAGTAAACTAAGTGGAAGCCATATTTGGAATTATTAGGGTGGTGATGATTGTCGCGGCGGACTTCAAACAGGCATGTCAAATTCTTCAGCCAATAAGTCTTCCACTATACTTTTTTTGTCTTTTATTTTAAATGTTGTTCAATACACTTGCGTCACAATTCTGAGGAAGTGAAAGTCGAACCGATAAAAATAATTAACAATTGTCAATCTTAAGGTTCGACTTACACACCATTTACACCTGCAAGTAACTTGTTGCAAGTAGTGAGCACATATTAACAAGCAATCTCAATGACAGAGACAATAAAAACTGTTGCTAATTGCTTGATTATTTACACAGGCAAGTGCAAGCACATATTCAAAATGTCATCAAAGAAAATGGTCTTAAAGAAAATTGCTTACAGCTTTGTATAGACGGTTGTCAGATCTTACAATATTGTAAGACCTAACAACGTGCTGGCAATCTACTGGAAATACAAAATTATCAGCATTGAGAAAACTATCAGTTCAGGCAATTGCAAGAAAATCTTACAATCTCATTCCCTGACAATAAATTTAGCTACCAGCTTGTCAGCCAATTGTCATTATCAATGTACACACATATGCCATTCTTCTTTCTTTATTTTCTAGCTCAATAAACATGTATTAATTTTTTTTATTCTTTTTTCTGCAACTTTTTACCTCTCGTACTCACATTTTTACTATTCTCTTGTTTTTTCTCTCCCGTTCGTACACACACATTTTTCTTTAATATTCTTTGTCATTACTCTGACAATGACGCCATTGTAATGTGTTGAGAATTTATGCATCTTACAATATGCCAATGTCTGACAATGTACTAGCAATGATGATGGCAAAGTGTTCAGACGATTGACAGTTAACTGACAATTAATTGTTAGGTAGGTGGTGGCCTGCCAATGCTTTTGCTTACAATATTGTCAGGAAGAAATTGTAAGTTCTCACGTTTGGTTAAAAATATTCTATACATTTTCTGACAACATTGTAAGATCTTACAATCGTCTATACCCAGCTTTACTTTACAAAATAAAATAATTAAATGAAAACAATTATGCGAAAAAAATCACCAAAATCACTGTTCCATTTTTTATATTTAAAAAATCACTATTTTTACACAAAGTATTGTTTATTCTGTGTTTGTACACATGACTTTTTAATGGCTGGGTTGCCAAGGTATTGTCAAGTATCACTGTTATGGGGCAACAATTTATACGTATACCCTTTTTATCAAATAAACAGTAAGTTTATATGACAAATCGATAAAAGCCGTATATTACTTTAACATTTTTATATTTTATCTTACTTTTCGGTATATAAGATCAAAGAATAGTGTACAGAAGTTTATTCCTTGTGAGTCATCTATTAAAATTTAAATATAATTTTTATAAAATAACACTGTGTTTGTTTTTTGTGCTTTTACCGACACGCAAGTAGAAAAAATTTACTGGCAATCAAAATCTCTAGCAAGTAAGCTCGCAACTTGCAGAAATATGATGGTATTAGTGAAAAAAATGTCAATGTATTGTAGAAGTATGATGGTATTAGTGAAAAAATGTCAATGTATTGAGTTACTTGCACTTGCCCTTGCGTGTGTAAATGGGCGGTAAAAGTTCAAACAATTTTTATATTTTGCTCTAATAAGCCATTAAAATTATATTTTTAATTCAACGAATTAAAATTTTAATTGCAACAATTAAGTTTTTAGTACAATAAATTAAAAAATTGTGGTAGTGAACTACTTTTTTTTTCTGTAGATGTATCGGTGTTTCGTTTTTTTTTTTTTTTTTGATATTGGAAATTTTGGTTTAGTATTTATTTTCAATTCTCATTTGCTTTTTAGAGGCAATGGAAAATGGAAAAACGTATCCCATTGACGCCATAAGCAAGTCTACTTATAGTTATAGACAGCTAGAAAACATAAAACAATGTTTTTTTTTTTGATTTGATCTAAGAAACGAATTTTAAAAGAAAATTGCTGCTGTAAAGTAACATCTTTCTGCCTTGAAGCATTAGAATGCTATTGATTATGAAATAATTCTTTTGTTTCGCTGTTTGGATTTTCAGAGGCAATTTGAATGATGAACCAGTTCAATTTATTTGCATTTGTGAGCTAAAAGTATTCAAACGCATTAATTCCTGGAATTGTTTTGTTAAATGGTGATTGATAAATGGATTAATACGACGTGTCGGTGGTTTTTAAGTAAACTGACAATCAATTGTAAAATCCCAGCATTAAAGCCACAGCACACGTATGTAAATGAATGGAGGAGCCCATCGATTATAATCCAAATGCAAAATCTATTCCTGCCCTTTTCGAAACAAGACTTTCAAAGTGAAGTGAAGTTGAAAATAGTTTGTAATATTTTTATAGTTTCTTGCTTTGTGGTTGTTTTCCTTTAGTATAGTTCAAGAAAATCCTGGTTCTTTAGCATTTTTGTTTTTTGTAATCAAACACATAATACTTATTTAAAGCCAAATCCGTTTTCAATAGTATTTAACATAATCTTTTAAGGTATTTTTTTTCTCCATCATTTTGTTTTGTTCCCCCTCCTGAAATCTTTTTAGTAATCAAAAACCTAAATTTTTTAAGGTACCTCTTTTTTTCTTTATTCATAATTACGACTCATTTATGTATATTTTTATTAGACAAAATAATAAATATTATTTAAGTTGATAGGCGTTTTAGGAGAAGCATCCATTAACAGGCTCTTTTTAAATGACCTTTTTATTGTTTAAAGTGAATTTAAAAATTTCAGGTGTTTTAATTCCTTTGCTACCAACTCTAAGCTAAAAGCTGAATACTGAAACGGTTGAAATCGAAATTCTGTTGATGATGCATGATTGAATGCGAGAGGGATTGGGAGATACATATGTATATATGTATGTATGTTTGTGATATATACATATAAACGGTAGCAGGCTACCGATTAGAATTTATAATAATTTAAGTTGCTCATTTTTATAATAAAGTGTCGATTTTAGAGCCAATGAACAGTGCTTTGATTTCTTGTATGTTATGTTATGTTTTACGGGCTGAAGTATACTGAAGAGTTGGTTGGCACCAATGTAATGTTGGCGGCATAGAGACATGCGGAAAACTTAAGGGCAGGAAACAACTCTAAATTGCTTACAATTTCAGGCAAATTATATATTTATTCTGGTATAAAATTGAACATATTTTAATTAATTCAATTAATTTGGTTTTCATCTCAGCTAAAACTTTAACCAGCTACGTCCAGTTCAAAACAGCCCTTGTGTTTTCACAACGACAAGCAATGACATCACAATTCTGGCTTTTTATTTAGCAACTAAACAACGTTGTGCTTTGGAAGACTAGCTTTCAAAGCTGTTAAACACAAACTCAAATAGCGCTGCATGCATGCTTGTGCATGGTTTTCTGCGTGGAAAACCATCATGGTTCCAACAAGATGGAGCCACAGAGCACACTTCAAGGGACACAGCGGCAATTTTAAGGGACATCTTTGGTGAACGAATTATTACGCGTTCAAGTGATTTTAATTGGTCTTCGCGTTCAACGGATTTAACTGCTGCAGCCTGTCTTTTTTGGGGTTATTTGAAAGGAAAAGTCTACCTTCATAAACCAAGAACCATCCAGGAATTAAAAAGTAATATACGCAACGAAATAAACCGCATAAAACCTGAAGTTTTGCAAAAGGAAAGAGCACAAATATGCCAAGCAGAAAATGGCCATTTATTTTTCATAACTGAACTAAAAATATTCCCCATTTATATACGGTAAAAAATTATTTTTTGTAATTATGTCTTAAAATATGAACTCCACTATTTATTTGCTTTAAGAGCCAGTTGAAATGTATTAATTTAAGCCCAAAAATTAACCTTTTTTTAGAAAATATTTGCTGTCTTTTTCAGCTGTCTATATGCCGACGACATTTCCCTGGTGCTAATCAACTCATCAGTAGACTTGAAAAATTTTTTAAGAATTTTTCAAGTCAATTCTTTAAGTATTTTTCAAGTCTACTGATGAGTTGATTAGCACCAACAAAATGTCGTCGGCATATAGACATATAGAGTTGAACATAACATAACATAAATGTATGCAGTTCCAAAATTTTAATAAAAATGTTAATGTTAATTAGTTTATCAAGTTTTAGTTCGATTTTATTTCCTTAGAATTGAGAAAGATTTTTTTGTGGAGAAACTGAAGTGGTCTACATTTTTAAAGAAGCCAAGAAAAGTAAAGTTGAAGACCTACTGGCTGGGGCACATGCCATGGCAATTTTATGTTCACCATGATGCTCATCAGCACCCAAATTGCTTCAAACTTGGGGCATGAGTAATTGTATACTGTTTTAAGTCCTATTACCTGAGCTCTTCAATACTGGTTGTCTATATTTAATTCTATTGATCAGTAAAGGCACTGGGTCCAGCAACATATACAAAACTCAATTAGAAAACAATTAGATGTCTCAGCGTTTAAATTGAAAGCTCTTCATTAGGATTAAATACATATAGTCAGTAGGGAAGAGCTCAAGTTTTAGCAAGGCTAAACGTTGCTGCTTAAGACCAGGGGCCGGATTCTGGCATTCGTGATCGCATATACTCGATAATAAAAACAATGTAGAGCAAAACCAAAATGAGCAACAAACACACAGCATTCTATAACGAAATCGTTCAATCACGAGTGCCAGAATTTGGCCCCAGTTTACCAATTAATAAGGCAGCTTCACTGGCTGAACTATTTATCAGCTGACTTCGCAAAATTGACAGAGTAAGCAGAGATGACAGGCGGCCAAAACGAGTTAGCAATGACGGTTTTTGTGCATGTATGTACATATTTATGTGTTAATGAAGAAACTTTCAATGTTGACTGCTATTTAGCAATGTTATTTCTCAAGAATTTTAATTATTTATTGGTTAAATGCTTGTTCCTCATTCATACAAACAATATTCTTACCGCAAGCCGACCACTGTGCAATGCTTTAACAAAACTACATTATTAGAAAATGCAACGTGAAAGTGTATTTGGACGCAACGCAAAGAAAAGCAATAAAAAGAAATAAGTCTAAACTGTGAGATAAACGACACAAAAAGAAAACAAGTGTAAAATGTTAAATGAAGTTACCAGCCATTTAATTTTACACTGACTGGGCTCATACAAAATCAAGAGCAAAAACAACATTAAAATAATGTCAGATGACGCATTTACAAATAAAAGAAACTCTCAGCCAGCCGTTTACTGAATGAAGTAACAAATACATGCAAACATACGTACGCCAGTTAACACAAGAAAAACAATCCGAAAGATAAATTGAAAAGGAAATTGATAAAGATAGATCTTTAAAAGACTTTCAAGTAATAAGAGAATTTCATAAATATTTAAGAGATACAAATAGGGTTTCAACAGTGTGCGAGAGAGAGAGAGGGATTTTTTGAAAGTGAACATAAAACTTGTTTTTAAAATCCTAGCTGCACAATTTAAATATCCAAAATTACCTTAGACTCTATATTAAAATTTCAAATATTGTAAATCTAAAAATTTCAAATTTTTTTTATTAAATTTTCACTTACGAAGCACAATGCTTTGATTTTATAGAGTGGCGGCACATAAATGATATAAAAAGCTTTTATGCAAAACTTGGTCCAACCAAAACAATGCATGCTAATTGTAAATAAAGCAAAATAAAAGAGTTTTTAGATAATTATGTATAGTATCTTTATTATGACAGAAACATCTTTGCCAATTATGTGTTGAACAAAATATTGCCACATAATTGAGTCATAATTAATATCCAACGCACTAGTTAATATGGCTTTAGCTCTTGAATGTTTCTTGGCCGATTGAAGTACGCTTTTTCTTTCAAATATCCCCAAAGAAAGTATTTCAAGGGATTCATATCAAATGATTGTGGCAGCCAAATAACATCGCCTCTGCAGGAGATCGCACATGAAATGAATTTCTTGCATCAAAGAAAAGGCCATTGTTTCGTGCGAGGTGGAACCAGTCTGTTGAAATGACATACCGTTCAGGTCTTACCGTTCAGATCTCAAATGGTCTTCAAGAAGACTTCGCGGTAACTGCGAACACCATTTACGATAACTGCTGGGACGCAGGCAGCCCGAGAGGAGCTGTAAGACCCATGAGAGTATGCTCCACATTTCCTACCGGCCCAGTTTGATGAAATTTGCGTACACTTGGACTACCTTAATAAAGCGAAAAATGGAAAAACTACCAAATTAAAATTTTCAATGCATAACACACAGCTCCGTGTTGCAGAGGAGTTGCCTATGAAGTTCGAAAATCCCTTCATTGGCGCGAAGATGTTTTATCTTCAATGGATGAAAATCGTTTCTGCCAGATGTTACGCGTGAATCGCGAGCAATTTGCTCATCTACTACCACTCATATGTAGCGACAAAGCTTTTACCAAATGTACCGGCAAGCTGTTTACAATAGACTTACAACTCGCTTTAGTTTTGTTTAGATTGGGATCCTCTGGAGAAAGCGCATCAATCGCTAAAATTGCTACATTTTTCGGAATCGGGCACACTTCCAACACAAAATCCAACAGCAATTTATGCTCCACTTCACTCCACTTTTTTTTTTTTTTGGCAATTTTGTTCGAATGCTCTTTTTCTTTTGGTTGTCAAGACAATTTTCCATTCTGCTCTAGACCTTTTCTCTGGCAGCATTGTTTTAACAACATTTTCATATTTTCTTAGTGAATTTCACAACTTCAACCTGGAATTATTAAGAAACTAAAAGCCTTCAGCAGACCTGGAGTTCAGTTTTGAAAGGTCCATAACCCCCTCTACTTTTTCTGCCCTTGTGTTGAGCTGAATGGGCTTGGCAAATGGCCTTGTTGATTTATTTAAATTTAGCAGGATATGAATGCAGCCAACTACAAAATATTATATTCTTTAATAAGAATAAAAAGGTCAGTTTTGAAAAATTGTGGATTACATGGTTTAAAAACAAACGCAATGATGTCCTTATCAGCTTAATTCATGCAATGTTTTTGAATTCACTAGTTAAAAATTATTTTTTCCCCATTCCCAAGAAGTTCACCATCTATCTGGCAGTCTTCTATATGATCTATTACCCTCACTGAACATACAGCACCCGTAAAATGCAAAGAGAGAAAATAGTAAAAACAAACTGAGATAATGTTAGGTTAAGTGGAAATGAGTGTGTTCAGTGTGGTTGTTGTTGTTGTTGTTTGCTTTAATATTACGTTAATGCAACGCTAATGTGTTGAGGGCAAGAAATAACAAACTGATCAATTTTTGACTAAAACACAAGCTAGTTGTATTTTAAGAGTCGTACTTTATGGTTGTTATAAGCGCGTAAATTAAGACAATTTTTTGCTAAAGCTAAAAAAAAATTTTTAAGCGAAAAATATAGTTTAGAAATCTTTGAATTCAAATATCAAAATAAGTGCTTAAAGTTATAGAAGAAAAATTAAAACAGAAACGTGAAAAAACAAATGAAATAAATATTTTAATAAACAAATAAATGCTTAACTCTAACTCATAAAACACAATCTTATGCTATTTAAAACTAAAAAAAATATGCCTAAAATATGATTAAATTTTTTAGCTCAATTGGTTTTTGTTTTTTATAAAGTCAAGTTTGTTATAAAACCACAGTTATAATTCGTTTCAAGTTTGATTTATGTTGCCTTTGACAATTGCAAACAAATAAATAAAAACTAAAAAAACAATACATACATATATAGATATACATATGTAGGTACCCACAACAACTAAAAAAAAGCCCGTCTCTTGTTACATTTTGAGCTTCTTCTTTTACAAGCTGATTGTTGTTTTTTTTTTTTTTTTGGTCATACATATAAACACTGTGTGCGAGTTTTGTTTTTGGCAACCAATTTTCTCCTCTCACACGGCTCCCACAATTGAATAAAAATAACTGTTGACTTTTTATTGGTGTTGCTATAACATTTCAATATTTCGGTTATTGCGGGGAGAGTCAGTCACTTCATTTCGTCTCAAAAAAAAAAAATTGTATATGGCTTATTGTTGTTGCTTTTACTTTGTGGGTTATAAAAAGTGTTGCTGGTGTTTGTAAAATAAAAAAAAAAAGATAAATAAATAAATAAAACAACATAATTTTAAATAGCAAATACATCAAACCTATAAAAATAGTTTTTTTTGTGTACTGCAAGCAACAACGAAGAAAACAAACCATAAGGAAAAGCTCATGTCTTTATTGTTTTTGTTGACGTTTGTATTTCTTTATAACCAACAAAAAAAAAACTCACAGATTTTATATCGCGTAGTAGTAAAATAACTAACAATATAAACAAAAATAAAGAAAAGTGCATACCTATTTAATTTAAATAAAATTTTAAATACCTACATAAAATTTTAAAAGAAATACGACACAATTTGAAATAAAATACCACAACAGCAAGCCAAAAAGGTGTGTTAAGAAATACAAAAAAAAAAAAAAATAATAAATAAAAATAAAATAAACCCATTTAAAACAGCGAAAAACGTGTTGTCAACGTGAT
This sequence comes from Sturmia bella, assembly GCA_963662145.1. Lineage (NCBI taxonomy): Eukaryota > Metazoa > Arthropoda > Insecta > Diptera > Tachinidae > Sturmia > Sturmia bella. The sequence continues at coordinate 18,483,521 of OY759172.1, read as the reverse complement.
ATTTTCACTTTTTATAAAAAAAAGTTTTAATAAAAATTGTTGAAAATTTAAACCATTTAAATTAAAAAAAATATTTATGTAATTAAAAATTGCAATAAAAACTTTTGAGTTATCTTATATTATATTTACAAGTGTTTGAAGAGGGTAAGTGTTGACACTATTTAAAATAGTAATAACATTTTGAGGTTAATAAGAAATTTACAAGAATTTTTTTCTTGTTGAATTAATTCAATATCGCACGTTTTCGTTTGGTCGTATAGTTACTTTTAATATACAATACAATTTAAATTGTGCTCGTCTTTAGAAAGAAATTATGCACTGCAACAAAAATGTGTATTACCCACGAATGCACAGTGATTGCCTGTTTCACGATACCATATATTAAAAGTTGGCCAACATTTTGAATATTGTACTTAGTGGGAGTGTGTGGATTGTCGTAAATCAATAACTTATATCGTATGTTTGTAAGAATGTAATATACACACATATATTAATCCTTTTTTTATACGGCAGCTTGATCTTGCTAGTAAAGGTTAACTGGGCCTGTAAGCTGTTGGCTTTGATGCGCATAAAACGCGCCTTAAATCCACACATATTTTTGTCACTTGTGGACACAGATATATCGACAAAACAACAGATAATTACTCGGCTTTGCTTTCCTTTTAATATCTGCTCTAATTTTTACTTTTATCTTGGATGCAATTTAATTTTCAATACTGCTATTTTCCAAACTATTTTGTTTTGAAATGTAGTATTTATATAAAAATTCTTGCAATGTTTGATCGTGCAGATCCATATCATTGTTTGCTCTTCTAACATTTCATTTACTCTTTGCACTTGAACTTGATGTCATGCTGAAAGCATGAGTTTTTTCAGGGTGTTAATTTGTATTCATAAACAACAAAGTATAGCAGTTTTGAAAAACCAATATTCGTAGGTCTAACTAAGTATTCATGGAATTATTTCTCGCAACGATATCTTCCATACAAATCGAGGCATGGAAAATACATTAATTTTAGTAGATTTGCATAAATAGAGCATTTGATTCAGCTGGATTTCTTTAGTTGAAACTGTGTAAAACTTCACATGCCTAAAGCTGAAGTGCTTGAAACATTTCACTGAAAAAGTTTCAAGTCTTTTACACCAACTTTAGGATTTTTGCTCCAATACCAATGAAATCGACTAACATTTTGTTTTTTTTTTTTTTTTTGAAGCACTCCGGACCAGTCCAGCCTCATAAAAAACGCTGTTTTGTTTAGTGTCTTCAGATGGTGTTCTATAATTTTTTTTAATAGAAAGATTCATATTTTCTATACAGTTGGTAATTATTTAATGCGGACTCAGTTCGATTTTACTCCCTCAAAATTGTGAACAATTTTTTTCTTGTGGGGAAAATTCTAGTAATCAACATTTTGAAAGAAGATAAGAGCAGTAGGGTTGAATACTTATTGCTGTTTCATGTCCACTACGAAGCCACTCAGCTGCTGATGATCCTAGTGGCGGATGTGCAACAGCCATGCTGTGCTCCCCAGCAAATATTTAACTTTTATTTTTTATGTGTTCTTTTAAGATGGTGCCACAAAAAATCTTTCTCAATTTTAAGGGGATGAAGTCAAACTAAAGCCCAAAACAGTAATTAAAAATTGTAAATCACAAAGTTCGACTTAAAGTTAAAGTGTGAATTTTCTATACATTGACATTTTCCAGATTTGTGCCAAAAATATGGTTGCCAAATATAACTTTTTAAAGACCACCCTGAATTTTGCATTCCTTTAAGTTTCGCCTTCTAGAGGTGTTACATATTTATGAATAACCGCCAACATTTAATTTTTTTTTATATGTTTTTTTTTTTCACTTTAACTACTAACTTCTAATAATAAATAAATACCAATCCCAATATATTCTTTTTAAGTTGTTTTTTTTTTCATGCTCAGGCCCATCGTTTATGCGGACAGATTCTATTTAATTTTCTAAAAGGTCAATCACTGCGGAGTTTTTTTTATGGTTTTTCTTTAGAATGCATAAAACAAACATACGTGCTCGCCATGCAAATTAATTGAAAAAATAGAAAATGTTTGCATTTTGTAAATGCAAACATTTGAGAAAAACGAAAAAAAAGGTTGTTTGCACTGGGTTGCTGGGCAATTGTTTTTATGCAAAAGGCAACAACTGGCATGAGGCCTTAAACTTTTAGCGTTTGAAATCACTAGAAAAAGACCAAATACATTTTTACATTTATACACAAAAGATTAATGTTATAAATGCTTGAGAAACAACAACCATTTTATTTTTAATCGTATTAAATTTATTTCGATAAAAGTTATTTGCTGCCAATTAAAACCGATACAATATCTCTCTTTAAGCGGGTTTTATAGATATATATTTTTTTTAGCTTAATCTTGTTAAAACTATAAAGACTTTTTTCAAGGCCGTTCAGTTTTTAAGCTCAATATAATTCAGTTCTTTTAAAATACATTTTTTACTTTTATATTTGCCATACAAGTTTCTTGGTCGCATTTTAAAATTGTTTAACTCTTAAGACTTTAAACAACTTCAATGACTACAGTGAAAGTTAAAATTTGTTAATAATATGACAATGAGTTTGATTTGTAAAATAAATTTAATTAATAAGGGACAAAGTTGTGAAAAGAATATGGCATAGGAAATAAAAAGATACAAACAGAAGTCGATACATAAATAGCACAACTTGTAGTGGTTGTAAATGAATCATAGCTAATGTTTGTAGCCGAATTTAATGCTCCAGGGGCTGTGTAATAGAAAAATATGTCTGCTTTTGTTTTCAGAACAACGTTTATACTTGTAAAACCGAAAGCAGTTACGTGTATATAGATAGTCCTGCTACTAACTGAGCTTATTTCTCTTCATACGTTAATTATTCTATTGGGGTTGAGTTCCATTTTACTTATCCTTAACTGAGAATTGAAGTAAAACTGAAGACTTACTGGCTGGGGTACATGCCATGGCTGTTTCATTGTATCAATGATTTTTAAATTTTATCAACTGGTGCTTCGAATATATTCGGTTGTGCCTTGCAGTATTTAACTACTTCAAAGGGAGTATGTAATTTAGTGACAACCTGAATAAGAAACAAACTGGGCACTGAGGGTGATTATGGTAAATGCAAAAAGTTGTACCCCAGCTAATAACTTCTCAAATTTAATCATGTTTTAGCATTTTTTTATAGATTTTCTGTAGTTAGTATTTTGGAAATTATTTTGTGTGCTAAGAAAGCCTAACGATACTATCATGTGGGTAAATTATTGGCCGGTAAATAACGTGACCACTACTCTCCTGTTAATATTTATCTCAGGCTAAAACAGGGATACAAACAAACTTCACATATATTTGCCTGAATTTGCCTACAAAAAACACCCTGGAAAAGATATAACGCAGAATGAAATTGTTAAAACACAAAATTTTACAAGAGCTTATTTTAAGGTTATGTTTGCTCTAAGAGCAAATAAGAAAATTAACAGCGCATAATTTTTGCCTCTTACAAAGAAACTAGATGAAACAAAAGCTCCCCAGTGAATGTAAATGTATAATATCAAATGTTTGTATTGATATTCACTAAAGAGCTGTTATTTCGTTTGCCCGACTGTTGCACAATTCTGCAGACGCACAGTCGGGCAACAATGAAATTTTGTTAGAGAACTCTATGAAAATCGAAAACCAGGGCTTGCGAATATATTTACAGACAATCAGATGACGATTTCAAGGATCTCAGCTGAGCAGCTTAAATCGGGAACAGCTTGGGACTCTAGTAGCAGTTACTCGGCACATGGTGAAATACCCAACATATGGGAGCCGGGACACGCCTAAATAGCTGGAAATATGTAGGCAAATTCACTTGCTTTAAGAGCCAGAGCTTTAGGTAACACAAGTATGGAACGCCCGGGCTCATTCGACGCAGCTCAGTATGAGTTAAAGAATTGAGTACACAGAGCCCACTCAGCACTGTGACGTAATGAAAACATGGGATACAATACAAGAATTATGTGGGTGACCTCAAGCTCAGTCTATTAAACTAAAGAAAATTAATTATCAGCCACATTGATAATTAAAAGAATACATTGTGGCTAAGCATTACTCCTGCTTTAGTGCATTTAAAAAACACTAAAATATGGCACATTAAAAGTCTATTGTCTTTAGGTGGCTCATTTGAAACAAAAGTTATGCCTTATCGAAATGCAATCGTAGCGGTTCCAAAATGTTGCCTCCTCACAGACTGCAGCAATATTTGCTGGCCCGTCTGTGTTATTGATTAACTAAGAATATTGGTAATATAATCGAAGCGACCCCCCTCGGATCCAGGGGCCAAATCGTTGCATTCGATGTCGAATGAACTATCGAGTAAAAATAACATAAAACAAAATGAACGACAACCACAAGCCCCAGGCAACAAAATTCGTTCGATCACGTATGCGACGATTTGGCCCCAGGTAGTACCTGTCTGATTGACGAAAAATAAAATTCCAAGTTTCTCCCCCAAGTTTCTTATTCGAATTCCAGTTCAAATACTTTAAACTGATTTAATATTTTTATTTGCTTGAGCTGAAGGTGTTTTTTATTAAAATATTTGATTATGTTTGTCGATATTTCGCTCTCCTTCGGAAAGCTTCTTCAGGACAATAATAATGATAAAACTTTTTTCATTATTATTGTGCTGAAGAAGCTCGACAAAAATAATCAAATATTTTAATAAAAAAGACCTTCAGAAAATAAAAGTATAAAATATAAAAAAGGGGTCGAAAAAAACCAAATATTAAATAAAATATTAAAATTTTATTTTCTTTTTTTCCCCCAAATCTGCCACTGTGCAGCAATTACATTAACATTTTAACCACTGTTTTCAATTGTTACTTATGCAAAGTATTTGAAGTCAAAAAGTACCTTGTCGACATTTTACAACTACAGAACACGTTCTTTCTTTGGAATTTCTATTTGTACTGTGAAAAAGATGAGAACAACAACAACAATAATAATAAACCATCTTAAAATAAACAACGATGTACAAAAGAAAAACACAACCCGCAAAATAAAGTATTTGGTACTTATTGGCGTCAAGTTAATGTTGGCTAAATCGCTTTTAAACGTTTTTAATACTTGGCTTAAAGAAGAGAAAGAACAACAAAAACATCAAGTACTTATACGCGTTGCTGTTTCTTTTTATGACACTATTAAAAATTAATAAATGTAATAATTTTTGAGCGTTAAAGAAATGCAGAGAATGCAAAAAGATTTTATATATAAGATATAAGCGTCACTTGAAAACGAATTGAGTTTAAAAGAAATTTTTTTCAATAATTTTGTGTTAAAGTTCTTAGTCCAACTAATGGGTGGTTAAATTTTGAAGGCTCGTACAGCTCGCCCTGCAGAAAATATTGCTGCTGTTCACGGCGGCTGAAGAGCCGCCCACCTCAGCTCATCGTGGTGCCCATCAATTGCATGCACCACTCACGCTCGTTCACGTTAATAAACATTATGCATAAAGACTTGAAATTACACGCTTACAAGATGCAATTGACTCAACAACTAAGACTCAACAACCTCTTGACCATTCCAAGCATCGTTAATGGTCAGAATGGTGGCAAGAAATGGCAACGGTGGATGATAAATTTTCGTAGAAAATCATCTTCAGTGCTGAGGCACACTTTCCCCCCAGTGGATTTGTCAATAAGCAGAATTGCAGCATTAAGGCCAATGATAATCCAGAAGTGATTGTCCAAAAACTAATGCACCTACAAAGAGTAATTCTTTGGTGCGGTTTATGGACTGGCGGCATTATAGGGCCGTATTTTTTCCAAAATGAGGCCACGCAGGCAGTTATTGTGAATGGTGTTCCCTATCTCACGATAGGAAGAAGATATGGTCCAAGATATGGATTCGAAGATATGACCAAAGTTGGAAGTTATGTCTGTGGACAATATGTGGTTCCAACAGGACGATGCCATTTGCCATGCGGCCAACGAAACAAAAAGCTCTTTTGGGCGATAACTTCAATGGCCATGATGTCTCACGTGGCGACGATATAAATTGGCCGCCAAGAGCACCGTTGAACTTCTTTCTTTGGGTTTTTAAAACAAAAGGCTTACGTCGATAAGCCAGCAACAATTCAGGAGCTCAAGGATGTGATAATTCGGTTCGAAGGACCATGAATAAAAGTGTGGGAGGATTTACTATCCAGTTAGTAAATCCCTATAGCTTGCAGTTTCTCACGGAGTTGAGAAATTGCAAGGACGAGGGAAAAAAGAGATAAAGAAGGTATAACAAAGAAATTTGTTAGTGTGCGGGAAGAATTGTTCGTAGAAATGATAAACGTAACTCACCGGTTGATTGTTGGTTTGAGAGTATTCTTTTATTTTAATTTCAATTGCGTTTAAGGCTTTTAGTACACACATTAACACTATGTAATTACACTTCTGTTAATATAATTTATGGTAACATTAACAAATGTAATAGAAACTGCAAAATCAGATGCGTTAAATTCAATTCAAATTCATTGGTACGTATAAAAAGTATTTATAAAAAGAATTAATAGATATATAAAAAAAGTATATGGATCGTAAATAAAAATCATTATGCTAATTTAGACAGCATAGAAACTCAGTTATGACTCACCTTTTGGCCGATATTTGGTTCCATACATAATTGAACCAAACCAATTTTTATCATAATAAAAAGAAATAACAAAACTTTCAAAATAATTTGTGTCTTATTCAAAATCAATATCGGCCTTTCAAATTTAACTACCCTTTAGTTTCTAATAGTATAGATGGCATAGGCCATCTTAGCCCTGCTTAGTTGCCAAATTAGAACGAAATTCGTCCAAATTGTATTTATTATCACAAGCTTCATGTTTTAGGTTTTCTTAAAGTACCAAATGTCCTTTTCAAAACAACGCCTTAAATCTTTTTTATAATATTTCATTATATACATATTTAAGCCGGTATTCATAAAAAACAAAACATTGTTGAAATACATTTTAGAACAAATTTTTCATATCAAGTTTGTTTTAAAATGTATTTGAGCAACATTTTATTTTTTATGAATACCGGTGTTAGAAATTATATTTTCAATTATTTTAATTTTTTTTTCTTTTTTTGTTCTTTTGCTTTGCAGTTTAAAATCGTTAAACCCATAACAGATTTTTTGTAACAATCGTTGAAGCTGTATCGAAATTTCGCATTGACTTTGAGGTAAGTTTGCTGGCAAACATAAAACGTGATCCCGTAATTTTTAAGCTAATGAGCGAAAACAAGAATTTTTTTTCTAGTTATAGACACAAATGCACAATAGTAAATCAAATTTCTAACCTTGAATATTGCACCCTGTTCAGCAGACTTGTATCGAACTCGTTCTTTTGTTCGCTTTTGCCATGAAGCGACAATCAATCCCATGTTATTTAGATAGGTTCGATCATTGGTTCGTGGTAAAAGGAAACAAAAGAACAAGCTCCATACAAATCCAGTGTTCAGCTATACCACCCCTTTATTGCAATTAACGACCATTTATAAATGCCATTATTTAGCTTAATATTTTATGCAATAGGTCGTTCATAAGTTATTGCTCAATTAGACCTAAAGTCTTTTACATACTGAGTAAAATTGAAATGCAACACTGTAAAAAGAGAGCTTTTAGATACTTTAGGGAGCGAAAATTTACTGCGTTATCAACTGAAGCTCCATTAAATCCCAAGTTGTTTTTGCTTCCTTTATTTATAGAAGGACTCTGAGATTTGGATAGCTAAAGTGAAGGCAGGGTTTTTTTTTTCTCAACTGGCAAATGCTTATTGTGTTAATTGAGTTTTATGTGTGTGAGCAGAGAAATAATTTTGTCAATAAACAGAGTATTGATTCAATTAAAAATATCCATCTGAACAACGCCGTTTATTATCAAATCGATGTTTATGTTTTAAGAGAAATGATCAAGTTTTATTTGAATTGAAATTATTAATTTATTCAAATATGAACTTAATTATTTATTTTCTTTAAGACCCAATTGAAATGTATTAATTTAGGTCCGAAAACGAAACTTTTTAAAAAATATTTGCTGTCTTTTTCAGCTGCCGACGACATTTCGTTGGTGCTAATCAACTCATCAAGTCTACTGATGAGTTGATTAGCACCAACGAAATGTCGTCGGCATATAGACAGCTGAAAAAGACAGCAAATATTTTTGAAAAAGGTTCATTTTTGGACCTAAATTAACACATTGTTAACTTATATTATATTATTAATTATTACCATAAATGGGGCTTAAGTCGAAATATGGTAAGATATTTGCAACTATTCATATATAAATGGTTCATGTATATAAAAGAGACAAGAAAAGTAAATACTAAAGGTGGGCGAATGACCATGTCTGTTTCGTGTCCATTACGATAATCGTCAGCATCCGAATTGGCTCAGAACCACAGAAAACCACCAGATAGGTTACCAGTTATACCGAACTAAAAAAATGACCAAATTTTCTGTCAAATTTTATGAAAGTGGCAGGCTTGGGGTGCTGGAGCGGTCAGTGAAGAACAAAAAATATGAAAATATTTATATTATATATAATTTGTTTACATTTAGTTTTGGGTTAGAAAAGATAAACATTTGCACTGAATATATACTCTTCTCGTACTGAAAATCTGACTGCTTTCATAATTGATCATAGAAATGCGCTCATAAACAATAGCAAAAATTTCCCCTAATTTTTCTTAAGCTTACCTTTAATGTCGTGTTAATTTATGTTCTAAAGATTTATCAACTTTTACAAACAACACTGCGCTAAAGAATTTTATTAGTAAAAGATATAAACGATTTAAAGACTCTGCCGACTCAATATTGCTTTCATATTTAATGCTCACAATAATCCCCAATTTTAAAGTCCCTTAGTTAAGTCATAAATATCGGTAATTAAATTTATTCTCTAACCTTTCTAAGTCAGGGTGTCAAATACCACATGGACACAAAAACCCTTTTGAGATTTCTACGCAACTGCATTGATTTGACCATAAAAATTTTGAACAAAAAAAAACATAATTTAACAATCTTGTTATTACTAGCAGACAAATGTTCACAAGATTTCTTTTTGTTATTGAGCTTAATTTTTAACAACTTTAAGGCCTTGTAATGGACTTTTCTTGAAAACTTCTGAAATGCTGGGCGGAGGCAAAATGTAAAAGCAAATTGAGAAGGAGTAGTAGTAGTCACTTTTATTTAATTTTTATCTATGATTTTTATGATCAGAATTTTTATTGCTGCATCTTGCAGAGCGGCTTCTTGGCAGGAAATGAAGCGATATTTTTATGTTCGAACATAAAAAGGGAGCTACATAGATATGCATACATATGTATGTAAATTGCTTCTAATGGCAACACCGGCTTTGGGAAATTTATGTTAGAAATCACATGGTTTTATGACAGCAACGCACAATGGAGTTTTCTTAATTCTTTTAACATTAGCATTGTCTTGATGTGTGTAAAAAGTGTTAAAATTCCATTTTGTTTTATGGAAGGGTGTCTTTCATAAAACGAAGTAATTTGTTACTCGTTTTTGTTTCTTTTGTTCGCAGTACTTTTATGTTACGGATACAAGAAGAGATGTTCTCTGATTATGCTCTCTTTTTGGAATATTGTTGGAACAGTTCTCTTTCCAGTTCCTATTGTCTTACTAAAGGCAATCTAACATAAATTTAATGGTGTTTTGAAATGAGCTCAAGACTGGTAGTTTACTACGCCCAACCTGATACTTTTTTATGGAAAGTTACTTTTTTATAGAAGGTACTTTTTTTTATAAAATAATACTTTTTATAATAGGCACTTTTTGTAAAAATTTTTGTTTTAATATTCATAAAAAGAATCTTTTTTATAGATGGCATTTTTTATAAAATAGTACTTTTGAGAAAAAAGTACTTTTTTATAAAACGATACTTTTTCATAGAAGGTCTTTTTTTTATAAAATAGTAATTTTTATAAAAAAAAAATTACTTAGTTATAAAATGGTACTTTTTATAAAAAGGTACTTTTTTGTAGAAAGGTACTTTTGCATCGAAGATTATTTTTCATAATAAACTATTTTTTTATATAAATGTACTCTTAATAAAAGGTCCTTTTTTATGGATGATCTTTTTTATAAAACGATACTTTTATTAAAAAGTAACCTTTTTAGAATAGGTACGTTTTTATAAAAGGCTCTCATTTATAACAGGTTTTTTTATAACAAGTCCTTTTTTTATAAGATGGTACTTTTTATAAAAAGGTACTTTTTATAAAAGGGTACTTTTTGATGAAAAGTATTTTTTTTGTAGCAGGGTACTTTTTCATTGAAGGTCCTTTTCATACGTAGCTACTCTTTTATATAAATGTACTTTTAATAAAAGGTAATTTTATTAAAAAGAATTTTTTTTTAGAATAGGTACTTTTTTATAACAAGCTCTGATTTACAACAGGTATTTTTTTTATTCCAGGTACCTGGTACCATAAAGGCTCTTATTTGCAAAAAGATAATTTTTCGTTGAAAATGGCAATATGCAGGGATGGAAAAGCAACACAAATTCCTGTAATCCACTGTATTTTTATAGAAATATTTAAGAAGGACCTTTCTTTCCTAAAAATTTGTCTCTCATTAAAACCACTTTTGACATCCGAAATTTCATCTGTTAACTTATTTCCTTTTCGTTTATGTTTCTATTTGTACGTTGTGGCTTTAAATGACTCTGTTAACGAATGTCGAGTCTACTATTTAAAATCTGTTCATACCATATTTTCCATAATTTATGCTGATTTTTCTTGCCACACCAACAAAACTGAGCAAAGAAACTGGTTTCATGAATACTTAAAAAAATAACGATTTTTACTTGTACGTATGCACATACATACATATGTACATATGTATACATATTTCGAAAGAAGTTATACCATTAAGTATAAAATAAACTATCAATTTCACTTTCGATTTTTTAACTCAAATTATGTTTGGTCAAAACAGCGAAGAGAAGAAAAAAGAAAAAAAAAACACTAAAGAAATTCCTTAAAATGCAAAAACAAAAAAATACTAGATATTTTTAAAGATGCATACACTTTTGCTAACACTAGCAGTTAGCACGAAGAGATGTCACTGGCAGAGTCAGGCGCATTTAAAAATAAATACCTTTGGCTAGACACAGTCAGACACAAACACACACACACACACACACATACACAAATCGAGACACCAGAAAACTATTTAAAGACACTAAACTACAGAAAACTACGACCAGAACAAAGGTTACAAAATGTTGCTAATGTTGCTGTTGTTGTTGTTAGTTTGTTGTTTTTGTTTCTTTTTTTTTACATATATATTTTTGGTTTGTTTCTTTGTTTAAGATGCTGTCACTAAATTAACTTAAAGTCAGACAGATAAATCGAGTCAGTGTAAAACAAACAAAAATAAAGAAAAAGTGACAAAACAAAATCTTTTTGAATGCTGGTTATAATTCGGAAATCAGGCGGGTAGGAAATTTAGCAGGGATCCAGAAGCATGTGGTAAAAGTCAAAGTGGTTGTCATGAGTTGTGGCATGAAATTCACTTTTTTGGAGTGAAAAAATTATATTTTGTTTTAATTCAATCCGTGCTCAAGGATTTTCTGCTGGCGGCCTAATTCCTTGTACATTTTTTTCTATAATTTTTTTAATCCAAACATGAATTTAATATTTTCTATAAGGCCCAATAGAAATTTACTATTTTAAGCCTAAAAATTGTTCCTTAATTGATTTTTGTCTAGCTTTTTAGCCGTCGTCTGGGTACTCTCATGAGTATACGCCGGCGACATATCGCTGCTGCCATTCAAGGTTTTTTGAGTAAACTGTCGTGTTGAGTGGCTTCAATGAAATGTTGGCGACAAAAAGACCGCTGAACGCAATGACAACAATTAGAGAGGTCTTTCTAGAATTACATTTTTCTTTTACACTGCAGTTACACGAGCAAGTTTTGCTATCAAGTTTTTTTTCACATACTGCTTGTCAAAATTCAATAAAATTGATAGCTGTGACTTAGGCTGCACGCAATTTCCTAACAATTCGTTTTCATGTGGTGTTTCTAGTTCAACTTCCAACCGGGGGTGACCCGGTTTAATGTGCTTCGAATTTTTGTTTAATGTCCTTCGAATGATGCACAGCTCATTACATGGTGGTGGAGGGGTCTTGTCCTTGTTTATATTTAGCCCCTTTGGCTAAACGTAGTTGTGGGCCTGGATGAATGCCTCCTCTGCCTGGAGCTACATACCAGGTTGTCTGGAATCTTTTATCGGTGAGAATCCTAATAAGACTATATTTTGTTGTAATCTATAGCAGGGATAATAAAATCGCCCCTTAGAATGATGTTAATTTCCACACACACAGCGTCATGAACAGGTCTTTCAGACAAATAGAAAATTTCTATAACTCATACAGGCTTTGTTTACATTTAAGGATTAAGAAGCGCTGCATGAAAGGTCCTTGCTTAAATTCTTTTGATGCAATTTAGTTCAATATAAACATTTCCTTTTATGCACGTTTCTGCCTAAATTGTCGAAATCTAAATAGAGTGAATTTTCCACCGGCCCTTATTTAACGTCATATCATCGGCATAGAGAAATAAAATCTCCAATTGCAACATAATAACACATTATTGCCAGCCAAAGCAACTAACGCTACTTCCAAGTTGCAACAAAAATAATTTTTCTTCTTCGTTTTTTGTTTAATCAAAACTCATACGAGTTGGGAAAAAATAACCCATCCAAATGAAAAAAAAAGACACAGACACAAAAATCTTCATCATGTTCAAAAAGTGGCTGTCTGCTGTTGCGAGCGACTGCTGTTGACAAATATTGCAGAAGAACAAGACAGACTACAGCAAATGAAAATCAACAGCAACAACACCACCAGCAGCAGCAGCAATGCCTCAGCTTTTAACTTTTATTTGTTTAACTACATATTCGTTTCACTTTAGTGAATTTGTTGGTTTATTTTTAGCTGATGAGCAGGGAGTGTTGTATTTTTCTGTTTTTTTTTTAGTTGTCAACTTTATTTCTTTTTTTTTTCTTTCAAAATTATTGTTATTGTTAACTGGTGAATGATCTTCATCTTTTGCTTTCATATGATCAACATCAACATCATCACCATCATCGTCAACAACATCGTTGCGCCTCCAGACTCATAACAATAGTTTCTCATTAGTTTATGTGGCAATAATCTTGGCTTAAGATTTGACGATATATATACATACATATATTTCTTTATCATCTCTTTCTTGCTGAAGTTGATGTTTATTCAAGCACGTCACAGAAATGAAAATTTAAAATGTGATCTGCAATGAAAGTGAATTAATCTTCTCAACTTGCAAAATGTCTCTGAGTTCTTTGAAGGTCTTTTTGCAAATTCTTTTAAAACAAGCCACCGGCACAGGAAATCGTGAACGACTTGCAGTTTCAATAAATAACATCAAACGAAATCAAACGATATTGTCTTCAGCAAGAAGTAGACAACAAATTTGGTGAAACATTTTTCATTCTTAATCCTCAAGTTATTATGAGTTCTTTGAGATACTTTTTGGAAGAATAATATAATTAAAAAAAAACCCAGAAAATTTGCAGAAATATTTTTATCCCGACTTTAGAGCAAACTGCGCTCTTTTAGAATTGAAGCTCAGAAATTATTTTAACTATTCAAAACAGCTTTTATGGCTCAAATAATTCTTTACGCTTGGCAGCCATACTTTTCCCCATCTCCAATTTGTTGAAGAAGCTCAACTTGACGCTGCTTTTTCTGTAGATGCTGGCCATTGTATTTCTTATGTGCATGGAGAACCTGAGGTCAAATTGGTCACATGTTCTTTCACCCGCTGGGATGTTGAACTGAACACAGAAAAAAATTTAAATCAAAGAGTTTATTATATTTTTATATTGTTTGATGTTTAGATTGTTAAATTATTTATTCCACCTTGTGATCTTTGATTTTTTTTATAAAAAAAAAAATATTTCCTAAAGATGCCAACAAATTGTTGGCGAAATATCGTAAATAAATAAATAATTGTTTAAAATTATTGTTTATAAAAAAACCAAAGATCGAAAACTTGAATAATTAATTTAAGAATTTGTTATATCAATTAAAAAGTTTTGGCAAATTATAAAATAAAATAAGTAAAAGACATTAAATTAATTAATTTCTTAATTGAACTAATCAAAATTTTAATTGCTTCAATTAAATTTTAAATTCAATCGATTACAGAGTTCAATTAGTGGATTAATCGTTGTGTGCAAGAACTCCAGGTCCATTTAGGGGCCTTGCACACTCATTAACAGTGCGGGGGCATTTCAAGATTTATCACCTTCTTTTGTTAGCCTGGAACTCCTGAGACTGACTTTTACCCAAGGTTGATTGGTCAAAAGTGCATCTGCCTGATTAGGCCTGCTTTACAGAGCATCTCTCAATGCTTATGGTTGAATAGTCTAGCTTAATTAAAATCTCCTTCCTAAAACGCGCAAAAGGAAGGCTTGTTATTATAGATGACGAAGGTACTGCTGCTTTGCAACAGATGGCAACTTTAATAAAGAACGATTTTGTCTGAGTGAATTTGGCGGTGTGATTTCGAAAATGTTTTATACATGATGTCTTGATGTCCCCAATACACTATTTTGTTTGCTTTATATTCGTAAGAATAAAAGCTGCTAAGTCAGCTTTTTTGGGAAAAGATACTTTTTTTAAACTATTCTTAAACTATTTTTTATATGTACGAAGCGCAAAAATACACTTAAAAAATTTTCAAGCAAATTGAATGAAAACATCAAACACTTCTGTCTGTTACAAAGCTGCCACACTTCTCGTCAGCCCTCGAACACACCAGCAGTGTCGTCGCCTTAGAAACATGAGCCTTTAAAATCAAATACGTGTGCTGACGACAAGTGTGGCTGCTGCGAAACAGCTAAACGTCTTTGATGGTTTCTTTGTCTTATTTTATCAATATCAATAGCAAAAATAATATAAAAAGAACTTGAGCCCGATAAACTTAATACAGAGGTAAACTTTCTTTTTCGTTTTTCTCCATTACGAATTTTTGGCTTAAATTCCAAACCAATAACGAGAAGTTAACAAAACTAATGAAGGCCTACTTAAACATTACAACAATTTTGAGCAACTTATATTTTATTTATTTAAAAAATAAATAAATAAAGTTGATATAAAACTGCTTCATTTCAATTCTGTTATTGAGCCACAGTGCAACTTTTCGTAACTACCTGTCTGCTGTGTGATCAAAGACATATAAAAACTGAATTCTTAATGAATGAAAACGAGATGAAAACTGAAAAAGTTTACAATGAAAAAAATAAATTAAAACTGGTCGCTCAATCTATAATTGAAATGACCACCCATTTGTTAAACAGGTAAAACAAAAAAAACTTTAATAACAACTTATAAAAATGCTCATACATACGAGTACAGACATAACTAGAAGAAATACATACATATGTATATGCCTGCATTGAAAAAGTTTTAGTATACTAGTTATAAAACAGCAACAACAACAAAAATTAAAACAAAAAAAACTTAAAACGAAGACGATGCAAAATCAACCATCAACAACAAGTTTACAATAATTGCATATTAAAAACACACACACACCAGATTTAATGGTATTCGTTAAGTCGTTGTCGTTGTCGCTATCGCTATCGCTGACGTCGTTGTATCTGTTATCTCTGCTGAGTTTACAACAAGTTTGTTGTTTTTTTTTTTGGTGGGGGGTTTTTTTTTTAGAGCAAAGTAGTTACGGGCGTACGAGTAGTGCTTGAAGATATCGAATGGTTTCAATGGTTTTATTAACTGGCATATGAAGTGTCTACACAATGTAAAGTGAATAAAGGAAATCAAAAAATAAATAAATAAAAAAAAATTGTTTATAATAAACTTAGATGACCATAAAGATGTTATAATTTCAAAAGTCAAATCTAAAGCAAGTGAGTGAATACGACAAGTAAAGTGTTTTTGCTTTCCTCTTTTAATTACAAAACTTTAAGCAGCACTACTGCTGCTTTGCACTGCTTTTAATGCAATCAGCAACCACTTCTTTTGAAGTGATTGTGAGCGTTTATTTTGTTCGCTTTATAATTCTATAATACGAGTACATAAAAACAAAACAACAAGAATTGCGAACCAGATTGTTTTTCTTAATTTTTATTTATATTCCACTTACTACATATTTTTTTTTTTTATTTACTTCCATTGTGTGTGTCGATTTTTTTCTTCTTCTTAGCAAACTTTTATGGTTACAAAAAATTAACTGGTACTACTTGTTTGCTATTTATTTTTTTTGCAAAATGCGATAAGTAATGTCTATTTGAAAAAAAAGAAAAAAATTGATTTGTTAGATTAAGAATAGTATAATTTTTCAACTTCTAAGCTCCAACATCCTGCTGCAACTATTCAAATAGTTAAGAAAAACTTGCTGATACACCCACAAAAAAATGTTCGATCAACATGAGAGTCCTGTGTGGTATGATTTGCAACCCACAAGGACAGATGGGGAGTGATTTACGCCAATATCTGGCAAGAAGCCTTAATCTAATGTCATGCTGACGTTACACCACCGCCCCCGGAACAGCCGAAACAACTGCTTGAGTGGCAATTTATTTGCTACTGGAGTTTGAGCTCTCTAATCTCAGCTGCAGTGCAATTCTCTAGACGTCTTAAAACATTAACACCATTATGGTAGCCAGAAATCCCTAAAAACATCAGTCCTTCAATCCTAATAATCCCAAAATCCAGTTCCTTATAAAGCAGTGGCACTACGTGCCCATTTGCAGGCCTGCACATAGACCATGCTAGGTATGGCTACCAAGGCTCCCTACCATGCGAACTTATGGTGTAGCATGCACAGCTAGTATGTTTCAGCCCAGGAGGCACTTCAACCTCTGACCGGATGAGTGGACTCCGTGGCTTCAACCTGGGGCTCTGGTCCCCGTATTTTAAAATTTTAAAAAGGAAACATCTTTTAGTATTTTGACAACAAAGTGTATTGAAAATGTTCTTATCTTTCGAAAATAATTAGGGTATTCAAAGGCTCGTCCTAAAGTCAGAAGTCTTAAAATAATAGCACAAAAATATATGACTGCTGTGAGCAACCTGTCATAAAGTAGTGTGCTATATCAAATATGAATCAGCTGTTAAAGAAAAGCAAAGCGTTATACGCATATAAGGGGTTTTTTATGTATATATAAAATATTTTTTTTAGAATATAATTTTGGGCAGGTAAAGAATATCACCGGCACGACGAATGCGTTTTAGCCGTTCGCCTCAGATGTATGCTGTTAACTTATGACGAAGAATCACTAAACACAGTCGACGACTAAACACAGTTTTTAAACTATCATAAAATGTTAGTACTTTCTGACATTACGACACAATATGAGACCGTTTGAATTCAAGTCAAGTGCGACCACATAAAAAGTAATGAAGAGCTCAGGTGGTAGCATGTCTAAGCGCTGCTGCTAAATGCAGTAGACATTTAGTCATGCTCTGGGTTCGAAGCAAATTTGGATACTGATGAGTGATGTGGTGGTCATGAAACAGTCAGGGTATGTTCTAACCCAGCAAGTATATCTTCAACTTTACATTTCTTGTTTTCTTTAAAAATGCTGATCATGCCAATTTTATAAAAAATAAAATAAATCTTTCTCAATTTGCAGAAAATTAAAATCGAACTAGAAAGCCCGATAAAATTAAGTTTAAACCCAAAAATGTGTGTATGCAAAATATGAAATATGACCGAGGAATATCATAAAAATACTATTTTCTTTTAAACATTCCCACCACACGCTTCTCCTACACCTCTTCTTTATAAAATAAATTCAGTCAAGAACGAGGCTGGCTCGCACACTTAGGGTTCCGTACGTATGTGTAATGTACGTATGGAAAACTTAGTACATATTCTAAGGGATATATAACTTGTTGTTGTTTCATTGGTTGTTGTAAGGCATTTGGGAATACATACACTGTGCGAATTTCGGCTCTCTATCTCTTACGGTTCGAGAGTTATAGCTAACTGTTAGTTTACGTTATAAAGGGACACCTGGTAGTTTTAGAGTTGTTGTTGTTTTTAGCAGTTGTTGTTGTGGACCATATGTGAATACATATATTATGAAAATTTCATCCCTGTGTCTCTCACGGCTCGAGAGTAACGGCTAATTGTTACTTTTCGTTGTATGGCGACACCTGGTAGTTTTTTATTTGTTGTTGTTTTTAGTATTTGTTGTTGTAGCGGCAAGGCGCAGCAACATCCTGTGAAAATTTCAGCTCTTACCGTTTCGGAGAATGGCCGCTGTGATGGACGGACGGACGGACGCAGAAGTCTCGGTAATAGGGTTCCGTTTAACTCTGAGAGAGAGGATGGCAAAAAATATAAAAACCATCGCTAGTTACTTTCTCGGGCTTCTGCTCGATTTTACTTTCACCAAATTTGGTGTAAAATTGTAGTCATGAATATTTTGAAAGAAAACTAGAAGAGTAAACTTATTGGAAGGGAAACATACCGTGTCTGTTTCATGATCACCATGTGACGATCATCAGCATACAAATGGCTTCGAACTTTGGTCATAACTAATTGTATAGTGTTTTCAAGCAGTGCTCAGCCATCCCACTACCTGAGCTCTTCACTACTGACTATATGCATGCAATCTGTTGATCAACTTTAAATTTTATCACTGTTTTTTGTGCACAATTTTGCTCCGCACTGTATGTACATGAATTATTATATATTTATTACATTTTTAATTTATGCTGACACAAAAAAACAATTTCACTTTTTAGTAATTAAAAACAAAAATAATAACAACTAAATAAAAACAATTGCGCAGGCATCCAGTACGCAAAAACATTTTAATTTTCTTAAGAGGGGGAGGGGAAGAGAGAGGGCGAGATGTTCGTGCGTGCTGGTGTAGATGTCTTTTCCGCGCCATAAAATGTAAACCTTAACAAATTCACGTCTTCTATGGCCATCACTAAGCTTAAAGAAAACAAGATAAGAAAAACAAACTTTTATTAACATGTTAAGCTGGGTAAACAAATGTGAATGTAAATGAGCGACTTAAAAGGTTGTACCACAAATAAAAGCAAATATTGATACGAAACTTTTTTTTTTTAAATATATTTTGTGTGGAATTTATAAAATATTTGCTTTCAAAGAAATGCAAATTAAAAGCTTGTTCATACGAACGGCTGGCAAAAATAAGGGTTCATTTACGAACTTGAGTCTCGTGAGCCAACCGCTGCTGAACAGAGTTGCCGTTTTTGGTAGTTTCCTACCAAATTTGGTAGTTTTAAAATGAGTTGGTAGGTTGGTAGGTTGTGTCGTGAATTTGGTGGGTTTTTTTTAATTTTTTTTCACTCTAATCAGCTTTCATGCATACATGATTTTTAATAATCAGCTTTCATCTATGATTGCTTTTTGATTTTTAGTCAACAGCTTTTGTATGCATCAAGTGGCAACTTTTTGGTCTTATTATTTTTTGTTTTGTTTCTTTTACAAATGAATTGTTATTTATTTTTATAGAGATACATATTAACATTGTTATGTATAAACTTGTTTTTTTTTTTTTTATAACTGCTTATTTAATTTTTTGGTAGGTAAACATGCCATTTGGTAGTTATTGAAATTAAATTTGGTAGGAGTGGCAACCCTGCTGCTGAATCAGCATAATTCGACATACATTTCCCTGTTTATGAAAGCTGTGTAGGTTCCGGTTGAACGTTTCTATGATGGATTTTTTAATTTATTTTTTTCTCTGTAGATAACACTTTCAATCTTAATGGCATTTTAGAACAAAGTGAAAATTCAATATACAATTATTTTTTTAGCGAAGCGAATGTCATGAGTTGCTTGATAAACAGATGGTAATTGTCGTTGCAGATTTCTGGCTACTTGTTTATTTTTCCAGAAATGTTAACTTTATTCAATAATTATTGTTTTTGCCGCTGCCGCTTCAAAGTCCTTCACTCCCTTCCATGTTCACACAAATTTGTTTCATTGAACTTTTACATGTGTACATTCGTTTAAGAAACGAACAAAAGAATAATACCCATATAAACAAAATCTTTGTGCTGTTTTTTTTGTTCTTCCTCCAATTTTTCACAAAAAACCCCAAGTTGGCAAAAACTTTGCAGATTCATCTTCAGCAGTAACGTCGTCTTGTAGCCATGAAGCATACAACGGAAAGAGAAAAAAACCAAAGATTATTTATTTATATTTTATCTCGTGTTTCGAAATGTTTACAAGTTGAAAATTTAAACAAAGAATAAATAATACATATGTATGTACTTAAAAACACAAAACTAAGAAAACAAAAGAATAAGCAGTACAAAAACAAAAAACAAATTAATAGCAACAAAAACAAAACAAACTATTATTGTGGCAATCAAGCAAATGAGACCTCCTCACACTCTGTGATGTCTTTCAACTCGTACTCAAAAACAAATAAATGTGTGAAGAAAATAATTTTTTATATTTCTATAGCATTTGAATCGATAATGGCTTGCGAAATAAATATACTTGAATTAAATTTTTTTTACTGATTCTTTAGACTTGCATACTTGTCGATATTGTGCCATCGATTTTCGATAACTTTTGGCAGGAGGAAACAAAGTTCCACCATATGACACAGCAAAAATGCATTTTTTTTTTGTATTTTTGTTTGGCAGCCCACTCTCAGGATGGCTGGTACAGAAATAATATGTTCAAAAAAATATTTAAGAAAACAAATTATACAGAATTAACCATACATTTCAATACTCTACGGGCGCTCCGTACTAGAGCCAACTGTTTGGTATTAATGAAGCCGCTAGCGGTTTTAAAGCCGCCTCTCTTCTTGTCAGCTTCCCTGCTCAAGTTTGTGCAGCGGCACTCAATGCCCTCAGCCAGCTAAATTGTTGCCTATTTTCTGCTTCAAAACAGCTGGTTGTCCCCTAGCCAAAGTTCTTTGATGTTTTCCTTGCCTTGTTGCGACTATTGGCAAATAATTTTTTTTTAAATTCAAAATGACTTAAAACGCATCATGTACTCCCCTAAATTCTGCGGGGTTATGCCCGCTGGACATAATGCAAAAATCATAATGGAAGAAACAAAAAAATTTACCATTGTTAATTCATAATGCAATAAAAAACTTAATTTGAAAGTTCTATTAAATTCCCAAAAAAATCAAATTCCTCATTCACCATTTTTTTTTTCAAAATAATTCTTAATTAAATGGTATGGAATTTTATAACAGACTTTTTTGTTTTGGTTTTATTGCTTTTAGTTTGTTTCATTTTTTCTATTAATTTAATTTGAAAACGTACTCACGTTTCTAAAGCGTTTTTCTTCAAATCGTTTATAATTCCAAAACAATAACGGCGGAAATGTGTCAAATTGTAAAGTCCACTGGTTTTGTCTGGTTTATGGGTTCTCTTAAATATTTTTTTAGGGGGTGTCTCATTGTTATTGCCAATTAGAAAGTGGGTTATATGAATCTTAAACAGATACTTAAAGTTTGATTTGCGTCTATATAAAAAAAATATAATTAAATATTCCAGTAAGGTTTGCTCTATAAAAAAAGAACTGGAACAAAAAAGAAACTGACTTTGTCGAATCAAATGGGTGCTGTGTAATTGCAATGAAATTCAATTTAACAAAGTTTATGATGAGATAAAAAAATAACTTCAATTGTTTGATATAAGTTCATAGAAGTGATGAGATAATATGATCTGGGAATTGAAAAAAGAAAATACCTGTTAAGCAACAAAAATATTAAGCAATGAAAACTGGAAGTGATTGAAAAAAAGAATGTATATAGAAAGTTAACAAAATGATCAGTTGGCTGAGTGATTCAAGCATTGCACTAAAAAAAAGAGAATGTTTGTCATAAGCCTGAGTTCAAAGCTCATTTAGTGATGATGAGTAATAATATAATGAAAATATTTTGTGGTCCCCCAGCTAAAAAGTCAGCTAATCCACGCCAAACAGTGAATGTTTACCATGAGCTTTGATGCGCTCAGTAGTAATATTGTACAATTGATAAGTAACGAAATTATAGAAAAATATCTGGTGGTCCCCCAGCTGAAAACCCTTTTACTCAAAAAACCAGCGACTGCTCACCATGCGTCTGAGTTCGATGCTAATTTAAGGCAGATGAGTAATAGTGTACTGATGATGGTAAAAAATATCTCGTTGTCCCCCAGCTAAAAACTATAAAAATTTAATAAAAAATTAAAAAAAAACCTGTTTATCATGAGTCTGAGTTCGATGCTTATGACATCTAATAATATCATAAAATTATGTGATTGTCCCCCAGCTAACGAAATTCCCAAATTTACATATTAACTAAAAAAAAAAATCAGTAACTGTTTAGCATCCCAATCAATCTAACCCAACAGTTTAGCATAAGTTTGAGTTCGAAGCTTATCACTAAAATTAATATTATGAATTTATCTTACTGTCCCCCAGCTAACAAATATTCAAATTTATATGATTTTTCTTCTTTGGAAATACTAATCACTGTAATAAGATACAAACATCCTTTTAAATTTTAACTTATACCCAATTTGATACAAACATCCTTTTAAATTTGAACTTATACCCAATTTGTGCCAACCATTTACATTGAAAATAATTTTCTTTACCACAAAGTGCCTCAAAATCATACATATCCAATTACTTTATAAAATCATATCTTATCTTACCAATCCCCTACATAAATCAGAACCTTTAACATTTAAAGTATATACATCTAATAGAAAAAAAAAAAAAACAGCCAACAACAATGTTGCCGCCTGCTGCCATAAAAATCACTTGTTGCATGTCCTTGCCGCCATCTAATCAAATGAAAGAGAAAAACAATCAATGCAATCATGTTCGAAAAATTGCCAATAACAATAAATAAAATTAATTTCCATTTACACTTTTATTTACAAAAGTTATTAACCATGATTTGAACTAACAGATACCGGCCGCCGCTACATGAGATTCGTGTACGTATTCCATTCAATGTTTAGTTCATCCATGAAATCGCTGTTTTAAAAAGAGCAACATTTTCGCACAATTCACAACATTTGTTATGGGTCATTTGGCCGCCTTTGGCTGTTAAAGCTGCGATAAGACGTCCAGCAAATGCATCTGTGTAGCTGTGGTTTTGCTGGCCAAAAAAAATGCAAACGAAATGGAAAGAAAAACAATTCAAAGGCACGTTTCTTTGATACACTTGATAGAGTTAGTTGGTCTTTGTTCATAAATTGCGTATTTATTTGAATGGCACTCTGTGTGCCCGTCTGTCTGTTTCTTGCTCCGGTCGGTATGCTTATTATGTGTTGCTTATTACATGTTGTAGAGCATCGTTTTCTTTTTATCAGCATGCAACAAACAACACACTTGCAGGGTTAAGTGGTTATCAGCATCATACATACTTATACTGGCATATTGAAATGCTGTAACAGTGAAGAGAGGGGAAAAATTCTAGGATCATATTAGTTGCATCTTAAAGAGGGGCTTAAAAGAACAACGCTTCATAAAGTGTGACAATCTAAATCTTATTTAAACAAATATTTTATGTAAGGAATATATGAATAAGATGTTGGTGCTGATAAACTTAACTCTTCTTTTTCCTTCCCTTCCCTTCCCTTCCCCTCCCTTTTCTTTTCTTTTCTTTTCTTTTCTTTTCTTTTCTTTTCTTTTCTTTTCTTTTCTTTTCTTCTCTTCTCTGCTCTTTTCTTATCTTATCTTCTATTTTCTTTTCTTTTCTTTTCTTCTCGTCTCGTTTCTTTTCTTCTCTTTTCTTCTATATTCTTAACTTCTTTTTGTTTTATTTTCTTCAAACCACTTTTTTCTTTTATTCTTTTTTTTCTTTTCTTATAATTTTTCTCTTCTCTTCTCGTCTCTCCTCGTCTCCACACCACACCACTCTACTCTTCTCTCCTATTTTATTCTGCTCTGTTCACTTTTCTCCTGCTACCGTACTCTTTCAGGTTGTCGGTAGATCGTCTTTTGAGAGAACTCACGTGCATTACATTTCTATTATCCAATTTAGAACTAACGCTGGTTCATGTTGATTTAAAAATAAATTTTAGCTTCTGGCTTTCTGCTCCCGCCAAAAAGTGTTGCAAGACAATTTTAGCCTTCTTGAGAGCACCAAACATTAAGTCACATTTTCTGGTATTGTCTGCATAGCGGGCTTGGCCGCACGGCTGGCGTTCCTATCTTAGATGAAATGACCGTTGGTTGACGCCAAAAAAGCAGATAGCAGTTACAGCTATCGAGGGCTGCAGAACTAGCTCTGCGGAAGTCATCGGGATTGTTAAAAGTTCCGATGATTTTAATGGGCTTAGATCAGAGATGAGCGCGTGAGTGTCTCAGTATCAGAAACCCAAACTTAAATAAAAACATCTGCATTCATTTAATCACTATTATCAAATGTAAGTTGTTTTACATTTATATTAAATTTATATTAAATTGTTTTAATTTTTCTTTAATTTTGCTTATTTTTTAATTGGATTTTTGTTCATACATTTCGTTTGTGTGTTTTAGTTGATTTTGGTGCCTCTTTAACAAGCAAAATTATGGTGTTTCTTTTTTTTTCTTCTTCTGCCAAGAATGATTATACATTCAGGTGTAATTCTTTCAGTCTGGTCCCTTGGCCTGCTCCTCTTCAGCCAATTCCGTGCTATTATATTGTTGAATGGTTGTTGGTTGCAAGTTGATTATTTTTACATTTGTATATCTGCGCTAGAAATTGCTTGGCTTGTGTAGAGTTCATTATTAACATCGTTATTATTTGTAATTTATTGAGATTTCACTATAAAAATGCATTCAATATTTCTTAAATCTAGTTTTCTGCAATAGTTTTCTATAATTCTTGTTTGGATTGTTGATTGCTACGATTGTCCTTTGCTTTGCATGCCACATAAAGTCATTTGCTATTTTTCTTCATATTATTTTCGATTATTTTAATAATTTTTCATTTTTATGTAGAGTCTATTGTGGTGTGTCTATAGGGTTGGCTCATATACATAAGTATACACAAGTCTGTTTGCTAGACAACCTTTGAAATATATACGTATGTGTATGTGTGTGCTGTTGAAGAACCTGTCTGTCCCTCTTTCTCCCTTCCCCCCCCACACTTGCTGCTCTTCTACCACGCTCACGCTTTTATTTTGCTTACATTTTAAGCTTGAACAATTCTTGTTTACTTTTTATTTCGTTTCGTTTTATTTACTTTTTATTTGTAGATCATTGATATTCATGCATTTGGTCGTTAACAAGTATGTGTAAAAATTTTATTATTCCATCGTTATTTTATTTTCCATTTAAATTCTATAAATGATCGATAGTGTCTGAAATTATTTAGAATCGTTATGTAAATTGTGTTTATTTGTTATGGTTTTGTGGAGGCATTTGGGCTTGATTTGCATTTCGCTTTGGGTTTTGCTTGCTTGCCTCTTTGTTTTTTACTTAAAACTTCAACACCAGCTTTTTCTACGTTTTGGCACTAGAGTCAATATAAGTTGGATAAATGACGATCGGTGTTAATAAATTTTATCAATAAATAATAGTTTGGCGAAAAATGAATTTTATTTTTGTTCTGTGAGTTTAAGGCTTATTAATGGTGAATAGTTTTCTAAATAAAAAAAGACATGTACGATCATGTCGTAATTTTTTACGGTTATACACACATACGTTATGAGTTTACTATATATACATAACGAAAAAATAAGATCAAGTTGCTGGGGCCTAAAAACATCAAGAAAACATCAAAAATGAATTTTTTTTGTTTGAGTTTAAGGCTTATTAATGGTGAATAGTTTTCTAAATAAAACAAGACATACACGATCATGTCGTAATTTTTTTATTTTATGAGTTTACTATATATACGTAACGAAATAATTAGATCAAGTTGCTGGGGCCTAAAAACATCAACTGATTTGTAGCAGAGCTGCTCTAACGTCAATTATATTGTGCTGCAAGCATTGATTCTTTTGAGGTAATTTTCAACCACTTTTTGACACATATTGGGCAATATCTCAGCCACAATTTGACGAATGTTGCTTTTTAAGTGCCCAAGAGTTAAGGGTTTAACTGCATAAACAGCCATATTTTCAGCGGAACGAGCGAAACGATGGTTCAATGACAGGCCTTACAATATTTGTAAGCAGTCTCTTCAAATTTCTTCACAATTTTGCTAATTGCTGGCGCAATTGGACAATTATGTAAACCATAATCTCCTCTTAAAGCACGATATGTGGCTGTCACAGAATCACCATTACTTGTAGTATGTTTTTTGATAATTTTTATACGTCAATGTCAGACTTTCAACTGAGAAGAAAAAAATTGGTTTAACAACTTAGTTTAGCCGATGTCGAATTCCAGTCAAATACTTTTGAAACCACGAAATGGATATCCCGTTGCAATGTACTTACATTTAATTTAATACAAAATTCCCGGGTATAGCCCTAATTTATATAAAGAATGTTAGTTTTAATTTAATTTTTTTAGCGACCCTTATGATTTACAATTTTATATTTTTAATATTATTGGGCTTTCTAGTTAAATTTTTACTTCCTCAAAATTGCGAAAGATTTTTTGTGATAAAATGCTAGTTTTGCTTTCAGAAATGCTTACATGTCTTGCAATTTGCTTTCTTTACTATCCCTGGTACTCAAATTTGATTTATTTTATTTGTAGAGAATATTTTTTGAGAATTTTTCTCATAAGAGAAACAAATATTGTATTTGGTAAGAGAAGATAGCGCAGAGCAAATTAACGTAGAAAAGAAGAGTGTATTTAACTATTGATTATTTCTACTTTTGCTAAATCCTATTTCTTAGATCCCAAAATAACACGTTTTCAAAACGTGCGGTTTCTATCACATGGCTTAATATTTTTGTTCTAAAAAAGTTTTCTTCAAGTATGTAAACCTTTTGACTGAAATCCAATTTAAGTGATTAAATGAACAAACTTCTGCAAACAATTACAACTTCCCTTTCTTAATGGCGTCTCATGTTATTCATATTCACAATTCCACTTCTTTACTAGCCAGAACACTTTTAAAGACAAATACACATGTAAGTAAGCAAGTACAAATATTTGCTTAATGCAACCACAAAAATTGCAACATTTCAAACAGCAACAGCAGCAAAAAACAAAAGTTATAATTTCGTTACGCAGCCAGTATCCGTTTGCAACATGTCATAACAAGAAAAGGACCTAATGAACACGCAAAATGGCATAGAAATTAAAAAAAAAAAAAAAAAATCAAATTGGAACCACAACGTGAGGTCCATTAAAAGCGCAACAACAATATCGTATGATCAATGGGTTGACTTGACTGCTTGGCAGGTTTGTTTCTGTGCTTTTTCTTCCCATTTGTGTTTTTTTTTTGGATTTTTTTTAGTTGGCAAACTTGAAAACCCACAAAAAAAAAGAGATTTTTTTTTTTTTTTTTTTTTAGCAAAAACCACATGAAAACACAAACACGCGTCATATTTATTGTTGCACAAATGAAAAAAAAAAATATAAAACTAAAACAAATTTGTAATAAATTGTAGGTTTTTCTTTTATGTTGATACAAACTCTGTAATGAACAGCGCTCACTGAACGTCGTTCAGTGGTGGCAGGCAGATCTTGCCATTAAGACTTTTTTCCCTTTCTTACTTAAGAGTTGAACCAGTTTAAAATTGTAAATAATTTTTACAATTATTCTGAAGGTTGGAGGATGTTAAAACGTCAGTGTGCGTGTGTGTGTGTGTACTTGATGCTTGAAGGGCAGACGTAAATGTTTGCAAAAGTTTTTCAAAAGTTCAAACATTTCTGTTGGCTACAAGAGTTTTAATTTTTTTTTTTTTTTGATGAACGACGTAATTACAACCAGTAGGATGAGTAGTGGTTACGTTTAAAACAAAACACAAGATGTTGGTTTCTTGTTTAGGCTTCTTAAATGTTGCCGGGTTTATTATTTTCTTTATATATTTTTTTCTTATAATTCTTCATTTTTCAAAAGAAAAGTATTGAGGCACAGTTTTCTACACTTTAAGTTGAAAATCTTGTAAATAGTGGTCGCAGCACATTAATTCAGGGAATTGAAAGCCTTTCCGAAGGAGAGCGAAATAATGACAAAAATATTCGAATAAATAAAAGAATATTGTTACGTTTTAACCTTTTCAAAACGTTTTCCGTAGATTCTTTAATTGTAATGAAGTTACAACACTCACGTCTTCAGTTTACAATAATCAACAGTTCAACACTTTATTTATTTGAACACACTATACTTGTAAACACTTTACTAAAGGAACAACACTTTCACTTAATCACTTTTTATTACTTAAGACACTTTACACGTTAGCGCAGCTAAAAATCGACTGACCGTTCAGCGTTGAGCTTCGCTGCTTTTATACCTCCAATGATCATTACTAGAACATTCTACACGTTTACAGAAGCTAATCACGCCACATCTATAGTGCGATGTGCGATGACTCATCATGAACAAAAGATATACACACACACCGACATACATACACGCGGCAGTAAAACTCAAGCATCTGAGTCGCGCACATACATGCACACACGAATATTGTATCGTGCGGTGGTGGTTTCTTTTATTTCGCTGTTGTGCTTATTTATCCACACATGTGTGTCAGTATGTGCACACTCGCTGTGCTGCCGTTTTGTTTATCAACAAGCTTCTATGTATGCATGTGTGTATATACCTCCTGTGTTCATTTACAATTAATAACAAGACAATATACGCACATATAAAATAACGATGATTCAGTACGTTCTAGAACAATCACAATCGGTCCGTTCACGACCAAATTTGTAACACTGCCGCCCGCTCAAGCCTGTTCGCCCCGAACAGGCCCAGAACCACTACTTCCGTACCTTGCGAGTCGTTCTAAGTGTACAACCTTCATTTTGGATCGATGGCTGTTATGCTTCTGTATCCTGTATACAACATCGTTCAACCTCTTAATCACCTTATACGGTCCATCCCAATGCGTTTGTAATTTGGGAGACAGTCCTTTCTTCCTTTGTGGGTTATATAGTAGAACCAGTTGTCCCTCGTGGAATCCGTCGGAATTTGCAGCTCGATCGTATCTGGCTTTCATTTTATCGCTGACTACTCGAATTCTGTTGCGTACAAATTCGTGCAGCTCGTGCAAGTCACTTTTCTCCTGCGAAGAATTCTCCGTATCCTCATTCTTCGGTACAGGTTTTGTGCCAAATTCCAAATCGCCAGGCAATCTGAGTTCTGTTCCAAAAACAATTTTTGCTGGTGTTCTAGACGTTGAGTCATGCACAGCGGACCTGTATGCCAACAAAAATTTTTGAATGTGCTCATCCCAGTCTCTCTGATGGTCGCTCACTACTTTCCTCAGGTATTCCTCCAGTGTGCGGTTAAATCTTTCAACCATACCGTCAGATTGCGGGTGAAGCGGTGTTGTCCTGGTTTTTCTTATGCCATAGACCTCGCACATTTCCTTAAAAATTGCAGACTCAAAGTTTCTGCCTTGATCGGAATGCAACTCCATCGGAACACCATATCTGCACACCCAGTTATTGATAAAAACATTTACCACAGTTTGAGCCTCCTGGTTTGGTATGGGGTATACTTCTGGCCATTTGCTGAAATAGTCCATTACCACAAGGACATAACGATTACCGGCAGTACTGACTGGAAAAGGACCTGCTACATCCATAGCTATTCGCTCAAAGGGCGCACCTGAATTGTACTGCTGCAGGTGTGCTCGAGTTCTCCGTGCTGGACCCTTCGCCGCTATACATTCCTTGCAGTTCGCTATCCAGTCGGCTACTGATTGTTGCGCTCCAACCCAGTAAAAACGCTGCTTTACCTTTTCCAGTGTTTTATTAACTCCAAGGTGACCACCACTGGGACCATTGTGGAACTCTCGTAAAACTTCCGGTATCTTCGATGATGGTACCACTATTAAGTTCGAAGTAGTTTTGCCATCCGCACTTTCCCATATACGGTATAAGCATCCGTCTACCAGCTGCAAGCTGCCCCATTGCGCCCAATAAGCTTTAGCGAGGGGACTCTCAGCCGCAATTTCATTGCGTGCAGGCCTGCTATCTCTCTGTTTAGCAGTTATTATTTTGGTGAGCACCGGGTCATTTTTCTGCGCCGTTGGCCAGTCTTCGTGGAAGTCTATCTGCGTTAGCCGAACATTAATGACGCACTCTTTTTGTTCATTTCCCCATTGGTATGATCGTGACTTCTTGGTCAGCTGTTGTTGGCCTGCCCTTTTGCTGGGCCTCTGTCGTGATACTGAACTTGTACGCTTCCTGGGAGCTTTACAGTTGCGCTGAAAGTGGCCTGTCTTTCCGCAGTTAAAACACTTAGCTCGGCCTTTGTTCGAGATTTCGGCCAACGCTTGCAACACTACCTCTTTAATCGTACTGGCCAAGCCATCTCCTGGCTCATGAACTACCTCTAGCTCCCTTATTTTGTGGACCTGTGGCCTTGAAATTAGTCTGGCTGTCTCCTGGGCCAACGCAAATGAGACGGTTTCGGCGAATGACGGCTTTGGTGTTGCACATACAGCAAGTTTAATGTCGGGATCTCGAATTCCGTTCACAAATGCCTCCGTCTTGAAATGTTCCAAAAACGAGTAACTCTCTCCAGGATAGCTAAGCTGAACCAGACGCTCAATCTCCATTGCGTAATCCTGAAGAGTCTCATTGCCTCTCTGCACTCTGCCTCTTAGCTCCACTCTGTGGATTTCCTTCTTGTGCTCTCCACCATACTTGCGTTGCAGAGCTGCCATGATGACTTCATAATTGTCTCTAGATGAAGCGGGCACAGTTTCCAGGACATGTGCAGCGACACCCTTCAACGCCAAAATTAACTCAATGCACTTCTCTTCCTCCGTCCATGCATTTTTATTGGCCACAGTTTCAAACTGAAACTGGAAAATGTTAAAAGGTGTGCTGCCATTAAAGGTGGGCGTTTTCACTCTGCTCACAGATTCAGGAATAGCTCGCACAGGCGCTTCCTGCAGTTGAAGGCTATTCATTCTAGCTTCCAGGCTATGAAGCTTTTGATCGACTTCATTTTCTAGGGCAACAAACTTTTCACTGACATCTCTCTCTAGGCCGGTTAGTTTTTCTTCAATAGCATTTACTTTCAGATTCATGGCCTCCGAAATTTCCATTAACTTCTCGTTGTTAGCTTTCAGCATTTGATTTGTTGCATTAGATGCCTCTTTCATGGATTTGGAGTTTTCCTCCATTTTCTGCATCATTATTGCAAACATCGAGTTTAAGTCCATGTTACTGGTAGCTGGTCGTGCACTCATCTCCAGTTCTTCTTTTTCTTCGAAGTCATGAGTATTGATGTCCAGGCCTAGCCGATGAAACTCCTCCATTAGCCTCTTCTGCAGCTCCACTTTATTACCAGTTGTGGGCAGATCCAATTTGCACAACTCCTTTTTCAGTTGTTCCACTTTAAGCTCGTCGAACTTCATTTTACAATTTCACTTCTGACACCAATTGTTACGTTTTAACCTTTTCAAAACGTTTTCCGTAGATTCTTTAATTGTAATGAAGTTACAACACTCACGTCTTCAGTTTACAATAATCAACAGTTCAACACTTTATTTATTTGAACACACTATACTTGTAAACACTTTACTAAAGGAACAACACTTTCACTTAATCACTTTTTATTACTTAAGACACTTTACACGTTAGCGCAGCTAAAAATCGACTGACCGTTCAGCGTTGAGCTTCGCTGCTTTTATACCTCCAATGATCATTACTAGAACATTCTACACGTTTACAGAAGCTAATCACGCCACATCTATAGTGCGATGTGCGATGACTCATCATGAACAAAAGATATACACACACACCGACATACATACACGCGGCAGTAAAACTCAAGCATCTGAGTCGCGCACATACATGCACACACGAATATTGTATCGTGCGGTGGTGGTTTCTTTTATTTCGCTGTTGTGCTTATTTATCCACACATGTGTGTCAGTATGTGCACACTCGCTGTGCTGCCGTTTTGTTTATCAACAAGCTTCTATGTATGCATGTGTGTATATACCTCCTGTGTTCATTTACAATTAATAACAAGACAATATACGCACATATAAAATAACGATGATTCAGTACGTTCTAGAACAATCACAATCGGTCCGTTCACGACCAAATTTGTAACAATATATACGTTTATAAGAAATAAATTCAGTCAAGTACGAGGCTGGCTCGCACACTTACCCCCGCTATTTTTGACTTGGGATTTAAATACAAAATTAGTAAATTTTCCTTAAAATTTAAGTTGGACTTAAAATAGCTTTCTGCTTTACAGTCTAAAATTATTTTTGGTAATTAATTGTAATAAAAGTACGGCAGCACAATGTAAGTGTCAAAAAATGATCGATAACTCAATAAAACACAGCTGTTTAAACAAATTTGGAAGCAAGTGATATTGTGAAAAATTTAGAAAATAATAAATTGTTTTGTAAAAATTATTAAAATGAGTAGCAAAAGTGATAAAAGGACTGCCAATTTCACTGCCACAGAAGTTGATTACCTTCTGGAAATCATAAAAAATCAAATTATGAAACAAAACAAAAAAAAAAACATGTGCAATTTTCTTAATTTGCAGAACAAAACCAAACTGTCAAAATCATATGGCAGTAAGAAAAACTTAAATCGATTTTAAATAGGCACGGCAGGCCGTTTAAGTTTGATTTAAATAGCAACTGTTTGACTCAATTTTGTGTTTAAATCTAATTTAAATTGAAATGGCATTTAAAATCCGTACGTATGTGTAGTGTACGTATGGAATGGCATATGTGAATACATATGTATATTGTATAAATTTCATCTCTTTGTCTCTTACAGCTTGAGAGTTACGTTTAATTGCTACTTTATATTGTATGGGGACACCTAGTAGTTTTCGATTTGTTCTTGTTGCTGTCATTTGCTGTTGTCTGGGAATACACACACTGTGCGAATTTCGACTCTCTATCTCTTACGGTTCGAGAGTTATAGCTGCTACTGTACGTTGTAAAGGGACACCTAGTAGTTTAACAGTTCTTGTTGTTTTTAGCATTTGCTGTTGTGGAGCATATGTGAATTCATATATTATGCAAATTTCATTCCTCTGTCTCTCACGGTTCGAGAGTAACGGTTAATTGTTACTGTACGTTATATAGGGACACCTGGTAGTTTTCGACATGGTGTTGTTTTTCGTATTCGTTGTTGTAGGGCATATAAAATACATCTATTGTGCGAATTTCAGGTCTCTGTCTTTTACAGTTTACCAGCTACGGCTAATTGTTACTTTAGGTTGTATAGGGTCACCTGGTAGTTTTCGACTTGTTGTTAACTTAAGCATTTGTTGTAGAGCATTTATAAATACATACACTGTGCGAATTTCAGCTTTCTATCTTTTACGGTTCGAGAGTTATAGCTAATTGTAACTTTTCGTTGTATGGGGACACCTGGTAGTTTTCGCTTTGTTGCTGTTTTTAGTATTTGCTTTTGTAGCGGCAAGGTACAACAACATACTGTGAAAATTTCAGCTTTGTAGCTCTTACCGTTTCGGAGAATGGACGCTGTGACGGACGGACAGACGTAATAGTCTCGGTAATAGGGTTTCGTTTCACTCTGAAGAGTACGGAACCCTGAAAAAAGTCTCAAAAAAAATTTTTTTTTTGGATTGCTGAGGTGAAGCTTATTTTCCTCACGCCAAAAACTATCGAAAAATCGAAAACACAATATCGACATATTTTTATCCATACAAATCGATCGATCGCACCTAATGTACATACGTAGTATATAGTTGTTACCCAACAATTACCAGTCATATTCACAACCTCTGCAAGCGCCATTGCCCATAAGGCCAGAATTCTTATAGCAGCTAGATTCTAGATTACAAAACCTTTTACAACTCTTTCTTTGGTGTGTTAAATATATGATTAAAAATTACCATTATAACCAGGTTCTATGCTTTTGTTCTTCTGCTGCGAAGTTTGTGGAAAAAAAACTGAACTTGTTGTTGTTGAAGTCACCCAGCCAGTTGAAATCAGCCATAACAACTTGTTCATAAATTTCGATTTTGAATTTATTATTAATATATTTTTTTCATAACTTTTATGCTTTTAGCTCCAGCACGATGGCTCAAAATGAATACTAAAACACTTGTGTTTAGCACTTTAAAAAAAAAAAAAAAAGTTCTTTATAGACTTGTTGACGATTTCACTTTTAAACGTGATACTGTTGAAAGAAAACATGAATTTCTTTTTTCGATTTTTCGTTTTTTTTTGCATCGAAATTGAAACAGGAAATTCGCTTTAGTTTTGCATTTTGGTTACTTGAAGGCTGCACACAGGATGTCGGCGTTAAACGATTCTAAGTTGCACAAATTTATGAAATTTGAAATTAATATTACAATAGAAGTGTTAAGTTTTATTATGCTAATTATGAAGAGTGGCTTAAAAAATAATCTCATTTGTATGCAAAAAAGCAACAAAGTTAAACAACTTGTTGTTTTGTAGAGTTTTTGCTTTGCAAAATAAACGAACACAAACCCAGTTTTCTGTGGCGTAATAAATTCTGGGCCCATTATTAGACTTGCTAACATGAAATGTGTTTAATAGTATTTAAAGAAAAAACAAACTAGTTTTCTGAATAACAAGTTATTTCAAATTTTCTATATAAAATTTTCATAATAAACATTTCAAACATGAATCAAATTTTTTTCTAAATACGCACCTTAACATCTAAACCATTCTTTGCTGTCTAAGCCATTTTTTTTTTCGTATTAAATGGGTGTTTTAGACGACAGTAATGAACTCGAGGCGCTAATTTAGTTTGGACTGTAAGCTTTTAATAAAATTTGTAACGTAGATTATCCATTTTGCGGTTTCAAAAGTAAACGTAAATAAAACACATTTAAAATAGTTTTTTCCATGATATTTATTTTTTCTTATGAAGTTTGAACTTTGATATTATAAGTGAAACACTACATAATTTAAATGACCACCACGCAAAGTGTTGCAAGCATTGAGTCTTTTGAGGTAATTTTCGATCAATTTTTGTCACATATTGGGCGGTATCTCATTCGGTACTTGACGAATGTATTCTAATGGTTTCAAATCACATGATCTTGGTGGCCAGTTGATATCGCCACGACGAGAAATCACGCGACCAGGAAATGTCTCTGGCACATTCGGGTCTTCGGCAAAACTTTCACTTACAGCAGCGATATTTTCAGCGGTACGTTTTCTTTACACAAGCAGTTTGCGTTTGGTAATTAAATTGCAGTGTTGCCATTTTTTTTGGCAATAAAGCAGTAACAAAATTTTGAGTTTGTAATTGATGTATGAATTAAATAATTTCTTAGCACATATTTTCTAATATAAATTAAAAATGTATTTAGAAAACTGTATTTTGAGAGCACAAGTATTTGAAATACAAAATACTCAAACGCTTACACCGGTATTCATAAAAAGTAACATTTTGCTCAAATACATACATTTTAGAACAAATTTTATATGAAAATTTTCTTCTAAAATGTATTTCAGCAATATTTTATTTTCTATGAATACCGGTGTTAGTATTTAAAATACAAAATACTAAATACTTTCATGAAACGTATTTAAAATACAAAATACGTATTTGTATTTGAAATACGTGTTTCAAATACATGTATTTCAAATACTGCCCAGCCCTGGTTGCACTAGAAAAAACCACTCAAATGCATATTTTGGATTGCCCTGAAAATAATCAGCTAAAAATGAACATCAGCCACCAAACACTCCTAAAGTTTTAGGTCATTGAAAAATTTGCTTATTTTTATTATTTCTTTTTCGGAACTAATAGGAAGTAAAAGAAGTGACTGTAACAATTTTTTTGTTCTACAAAACAAAACAAAAAATATCACCAAAATGTAGATACTTAGTACATACATATATGTATGTATATAAAATTACCCTCATTCATTAGTACGCATTAATATAGAAAGTGAAATTCGTCAACTTCCGCTTAACACCAAAAAAAAAAGAGAAGAAAAAGAAAGAAAGAAAAAAATTTGCCATACTAATTTATAAAGCTGAATTTACCTGCTTTTACACTGACTCGTCTTCTTTTTCACATTGCTGAGGGCCTCAGCATTACAGTACAAGTAAAAAGTATGCTTCTATCTAACTCGTACTCATAATAATTTATTGCACATTGCGGCCTTTCAAACCATAAACAACAACTTTGAAGATGTAAAAAAGCAAACGCAAAGCATCCATCATTTACCCCCATTTTGTATTACGAAATATCGCATACAAACGCTGTTTGTTGTACTCGCAGTTTCGTAATTCAATACTTTGAATTTTTAAAAGACAATGGAAATAATTTCAGATACACACTTGTAAAATATTCTTTAAAAAAATGCTTTTTTTTCTCTTAATATTTTCATTTGATGAATGGTTTGAGAATGGGAAGAAAGATATCTAGTCAAGTGGCTGTAAATTTTCTACAGTTGTTTCTTATGGGCGAAGCTTTTTGATTGTTTTCTTTATTGATAAAAAAAAAAAAAATTCAACAGTGTTTTATTCTCTATTTACAGCTTTTTTGTTGTCAGTTGTAAGTAGTCATGTTGTTTTTTCTAGCTGATGTACCTGAGAGAAAACAATTTTTTTCTTGTTGTTGTTGTTATTGTTTGAGGTTTTAAATGGTGGTAAATACATGTGAAATTGTTTTGTAATTTGGTGTTGTTTTTTTTTTGTATTCAATAACTTCAAGTACTTAATATTAAAAATTTTGAATGGCTTTTTAAAGCAATTAGTAATTGCCGTAAAAAAAAAAACAATCAAAATGAAATTAAAAAACCCTGTTCTTACATCATTTCGAAGGAATTTGTATACCATAAGAATCTAACACATTACACAGTATAACACAAAGTTGCTCATGTTATATATATAAGCTTAGATATATGTACATATAGCTGGCCTGGCCCACGATGTCTTTCGACACCGCATTTCATGGCAATATGGTTATTGGAATTCCCTGTCTAAAATAGTTTGGTTGGCTATAACAACATTATAATTAGGTTTGGTAATAATATGACTACTGGAAATTTTAGATATGACAATACTATGATTAAACTTTGTTATTTGGAATACATTTTTAATATAGTATGGTTGAGCATGATAACACTATGATCATTAAATTGCATAATATAATTTTTTTTATATATGTATAAATGTCTATTAGATTTCGATGGTTTAATTATTTTGTATTAAGTTTATTGGGCTTAAGTTATTTTTGTATTAATTTTGTGACTGATATTAATTAGAAAAGACAAGGAAAACATCAAACACATTTAGCGAGCTGGACAACTAGAAGCCGTCACACTTCTCGTCAGCAGCCGTTCTTGAACGGCACTGCTGAGCCGCTTTAGAAACCTGGGCCCCTGAGTTCAAGGACAGGTGCTGACGAGAAGTGTGGCATCTTCGAAACAGCCTTCTCTGTGAATTTGATCAATCATATTTTTTTTTATATGTGTTCGAAAGGATTTCAGTGCAATCTAAGCAATTAAATATCTATAACTAGCGATCTGCACCGGCTTTGATCGAGTGCAATGTTCATACTAATCAGGGGCAGTGTGTATTGACGAATAATATAATTTAGTCTATAGAATCTTTAAAATAGGTAATATAAATATAGTAGTATATTTTTCTACTTAACATTTAGCTGTGTTTGTATGATGCCCTTCGCTTATTTATTCCCCATGTGTACGTGCAGCGCTGGGATGGCATTGCGATGATGTTATGATGATGTTATGCATATAAAATTTAATTTTCTAGATATATAGAGCCGCAACTGGATGGATTTGAAAGATCAAATCATCGAAGAAAGTAAATAATAATAATAATAAATAAATCCGCCGGCACTGGCATTTAGAACTGTAAATGGTGTCTAATTCGCAATTCTGGGCGTATGGTATTTTCGATTTTAAAGTCACTATATTAGCTAAATGTAAAATGATTTTTTTAACGACCTAAAACAGTAGTTAGTGCAAGCTCTAATACGCGTTTATACACCGTGTAATTCATAAAAATTATAACAGCTTTATAAAGCTCTTATTTGACAGATTTTCCATACAAATATATCAA
This sequence comes from Sturmia bella, assembly GCA_963662145.1. NCBI lineage: Eukaryota > Metazoa > Arthropoda > Insecta > Diptera > Tachinidae > Sturmia > Sturmia bella. The sequence continues at coordinate 18,445,342 of OY759172.1, read as the reverse complement.
ATAACAGTCTTATAAGCCTGTTATAATTTTTATGAATTAATTGGATAATATTCGCGTCAGGTAATTGTCAAAAGTGACATAAGTGATGATTTTTACGAAAAATTGCTAATAATTCTCCTACAAATGCACTTTACTAGTCACAAAAAGTGATAATTGTCACGAGAAGTGACAAAACTGTCACCTTAATTTTAATAGTGATGATTGTCATGGTGTATTATTACTGTGAGAATCAGGCCAATGGGTGTTTTAAATTGCAGTGCATTAAATTATGTTTTCCTCCAAATTCCGTCTGGCAGCAACTTTGCTTTTATGCCTCATAATTGTTTAAGTCAAATATGATTGTTTTTCTTTATATGACACAATTCTTTATCTCCAAAATACATATTACTAATCTTGTTTTTATTCTTTATTGTGCTCAACTCTGTTTTATTTTTATCTTGTGATTTTGCTGGCGCAAAACATTTAAGAAAATCGTTGATGTCAATTTTACTTTGTTAATTTTTGCAGCAGTATTTTGCAATAAGAACTTCAGTGGGATAAAAATCTTATCAGTGTTTACAAATGGCGTAAATTCTTGAACAAACGGAAAGTTCCGAAAACAAGTGCATTAAAAGTGATTACTTTTTAAAATTAAAAGGATAATTTTTTTTATTAGAGTTGAAGACATACATTGCGTTCTTAAAACCTACTTTAATATTTTTTGATTATAAGTGATAACAAAAATTGTCAAAACAATTTATTTTTCTGTTTACTAAATTTGCTCCATAGCTGGGCTTAAGAAGGGCTAACTTAACTAGTTGATAAACGTGGATTTTAGAACTAGATGTTCATTAAAAAATAATGTATGTTAACTTTTCCTGTAATCTTTTGCTTCCACCTCATTCGTCTATAGCAAGCAGTGTTACTTGCCTTTAATATTTCACTAGTTCTTTAACATTTCAAAGAAATATTACCAACTCTGTATTAAAATGCTGAGACTTAGCTTAAAATTCTACAGCTAAAAATTAACTTGAGGCGAAAATGCTAATCACATTTCAAGGAACTAAAATTAAAGTCTTTGTCATAAAAATTACCAAAAAAAAAAAAAAAAAAAAACGCATTGTTTGAATGAAAAATACGAAAAAAAAAGATTTTATAACCTGCTTTCATAAATAAACGTACACAAGAAATCAAGATTCACCCATATTACCGCCTCAGAAAAAAACCTATTGAACTGGTTTTTTTATGAAATGCAAAAAGAAAGAAAAAAAAAATATGCAAATAAATCAGAGACTTGAAAAAATTTGGATTTTCAACAGTGGCTAATAAAATAATTCATAATGTAAAAGCAAACAAAATATTTTTTTTGCCATTTTAGGACCTTGAGCACCTTTTTGGCAACTAATTAATATAACACATCCATCAGTTTGAGAAAAAAGATTCTGTAATAAGTAGACTTGTAATTTGTTCCAGCAGCTAATCCTGATATCATTTAAAAATGGAACCTCACAGATTACATGCAGATGTATGTATATGGTAAAAAATAAGTCTGAGTAGGACAGGAAAAAAATAAAATGTGGCCAAAAAAAAAAAAAAAAATTAAAAAAATTACCACCAGCTTCCATTTTTCATTCCCAGGCAATTTTGAGCGAATACTCTATTGCCACTAATTTTAATTGAATAATTTTAAGAAGATTAGTTTTAAATTGAATATTTTTTATCTAAGAATTTTTTATTTACAAAAAATCATTGGCTGCCCAAATGAATTTTAATCGAATAAATTTTAGTCGATTAATTTTTTTTAACGAATAATTTCTAAACGAATAATTTTTAATTCAAAATTTTTTAATCGAATCTTTAACAATAGTTGTAAACAATTTTGTAAGAAAATAATTTTAATCAAATTTATTCTTAGTTGAAAAATTATTAATGCCATAAGTTTTTAGCGAATAATTTTTTTGTAGAAGACTTTAACCAGTAGTTTTTGAAAAAGAAAACAATCTAAACAATCTTAATTGTTGAACTTTCAATCGCATATTTTTATTTTTAATATTTCAAGAGAGAATGTTCTTAGTAGTTAATATATTAAACCAAGTACTCGTTACATTTTTATAATCGTATAATTATAATCGAAGGATATTAAATAACTTTGTAAGTGTAAAAGTTTTGCACGAACAACTCTGCTGAATTTGAATGAGCAGCTTATGAGCCTTATCATCGGACCTTGTTTTGATTTCAACACCTTTTGAACACTCCAGTGTAATCGATTAATTGTAAATCGAATAATTTTTTAATTTAAAAATTTTTAACAATTAATGTTAAAAAATGAAAAGATTTTTCTGCAAACAATTGGTTAAAAGAACCGTTGCAATTGGGTTTTAAGGTCAGCTCTGTGCTTCTTTCATCGTCCTTAACTAATCGCTTCCAGAGAACAGCTTCAAAAGCCTTGAATCGCAGTCTAAAAAATTTTTTTACTAAAATATTATTGTCGTATAGATTTTCAACAGGAATTTATTACTTTTAATGCCAAGTACGAAACTTTTTTGAATGCGAAATTTAATCTTTACTACAATTACTATTTTCTTTTGTAAATTATTAGGTTTACTTCTTTGGAAGCTCTTTTTTTGCTCGAAAACAGCCATTCGTGTTTAAGATTCTCTTCTAATAAATTTTAAATATTGAAATTGTTTGATTAACAAACAATTAATTTGCTTAAAGTTTATTGCTCAATCATTTCGTCACAAAGTATTTAAATTCTTTTCATTGAATTTATTTAATGGCAACAACAACAGCTCTTAAATTACAATTTATTTTTATTAATATAATTTTTTAAAGTCATACTATCTTAAGCTCTCAATAATAAAAAATAATTGTCAAGGTCCTTTATATTAAGCAGTTAAATAAAATAGAAAAAAAAATCTGCTCAAATGAATTTGTATACTGAATACTAGTTCTCCAGCGAGTGTAAATGCCATGCTAATATTTTTATCTTTATAAAATTTCAATTGACGTTTTTTACGAAAAATTTTGTTTTTATTGTATGAATATCTTAACAACAACAAGAAACCGCAATACCTGATCTTTAATTCATACTGTAGTATTTAAACAACGTTTTTGAAATATTTTTATTTTATTTGTGAATTTAATTTGTTATGACTAATGACTGACTGAGTGACTGACTGACTTACAAACAGTGTGTTTTAAATATGTAATTTTTTTTCTTTCTTGAGAAATTTGTTTATTTGCCTGCAAATGTATGCATCTTAACTGGTTTCTGTGTCTTAAACAATTCGTTGCAATTTTTGTATTCAATTCTTATGAAAATTGCTTGTATTTTCAGCAACAGATCAATTAAGAGACCAAATCAATTTACAAGAGACCAGTTAAAATAAATTTTTAATTGAATAATTCTTAATCGTATGAATTTTTTGTCAGAAAATTTTCAACAACACCAACTTTTAGCAGCATAAAAGTTAAAATAAATATTTTAAGGCGATTAGTTTTTAATCGAATAATTTTTAGTGGAATATTTTTTTGTCAGAAAATTTTTGATAACCTAAACTCTTAGCAGCACAAAAGTTTAACACCGGTATTCATAAAAAATAAAACGTTGCTCAAATACATTTTAGAAAAAATTTTATATGAAAAATTTGTCGTAAAATGTGTTTCAACAATGTTTTATTTTTAATGAATACCGGTGTTTATGTATAACTTTAAGTAACTAGTTTTTAATCGAATAATTTTTAGTCGAACTGTTTTTGCCGAATAATTAAATCTTAAAGGCTAAAATTAATTCAGAGTTTTCTTTTGGTGAGTTCTGCCAAACAATAGGTGTAAAATTTTATTTTCAATCAAATAATCGTATAATTTTTATTTGAATAATTCGATTTTACTTACTCAAAATTGAGATAAATTTTATTCGACATTTATAGTTCAGCACTCGATTTGAAATAGTTTTATGAAAGCAAATGCCCAAGTTAAGTTTTAGGTGAAGTATGGCAATTCTTAGCATTCGAACTCTTCTTGTCGAAGATTTTTAATCAAACAATTTGTTATTAAATGAGTTAATAGGGAAGGGTCTTAAAAATATTTTTAATTTAATAATTTTCCAACATATATCTACGTTTTAAGTTTTTAGTAAAATATATTTTACAGGAATAATTTTTCAAGGAATCATTTTTAATCGAATAATTTTTAATCGAATAATATTTTTCAGTCTAGCGATTTAAAAGATTATTTTCGTCAAATGATTTTTGAATCGAAACACATATAGACGAATATTTTTTGTGGCAATAATTTTGTAATCGAATAATTCCTAAATCATGAGTGATTTTATACAAATTAATAATTAATAATTGACTCATTTCAATGGAATAATTTGTTGTGCAACAATTTTAAAACAAAATGGTAAAATTTTTCAAACAAATGTTGACATTCGATTTATGTGTAATCGAATCTTTTCGCTAAGAAATGTTAAAAAAATTCATTGTTTTTGTTACACTTTTAATTGTGCTTCAGTTTTGCGCAGCGAGTACGAAACTGAGCTTCAGTTTTGTTGGTGTCAAGTTTCTTTGTTTAATGCAATATATTTATTAAAATGTAGGAAATTAAGAGTATTTTTGGGTTTGTTTCTCAGCTATCAACATTTCGTAGCTGCCACCCCAATCGTTAGTGGACCTGAAAATTTAAAAAAAAAAAAAACATTTTTTTTTCGAAAAAATTTTCAAAAGTTTCCAAAAGTAAGATGGCAACTGCAAAATATCCCTCAAAAAATAGCTAGAAAACACAAAAAATGTTGAATAACAAATGTTATTTGAATACCAAATAGTAAACTCGTTTGTTGATTAGAACAAATTGATGACAGTAAACTGATTGTTCAGAAGAATATGAATTTATTGAAAATATTTTAAAGCCATAATTTAACTTAAAATTCAGCATAAATTTTAGCTTAATTATTATTTTTTCTTATATTATAAATTAGCACAATAGCACACGTGTTTTCTTAGCTTTGTAATAAAATATTTATTTGATTCTCGCAAAGTTATTTGTTTTCTATATGCCCCCCCAGCCATATAATAGCAATGCGGAATATTTTTCATGCAGTCAAATAAATATTGAATAATTGAAATTAATTTATTTCAAATTGAACTTTATTGACACCGATAAGTAAGAAATTATATTCAAACGAAGTTTTTTAACTAAAACAATAAAAATGATAACATATTTTATATAAATATCATAGAAGAAGATAATGAGTTTAAATAGATAATTAAGTGCAAAATAAAATCTTTTTTAGAGAAAGAAAATAAAAATTAAATAGACAAAATGAAGTGAACATTTAAATTAAGTAAATGATTCATTAGAAAGATTTTGTTCAACAAAGAAACTCATTAAAATTAGTTATACGTGTTTAACTAGAAAATAAGTCAAATAGAGAGAAAGAGAGAGAGAGAGAGAGAGAGATAAATGTGGAAAATGAAAAGGCCTGGAGCGAAAATCGCTTGTGAATCAACTCAATACACTTTCTACAGAACTTTTGTGAAGTTTTGTGTTCTTTTGGCTGAAGTTTTATGGGTGTTCAGAAATAAAGTAGTTTGGAGTAAAAGTTTAAAGAAAAACCTGAAAGAAATATATTTTTTAAAAATTAACTATGATTAATTTAATTGTTTAGGGTAAAAAGAATTTGTTCCGAAAAGTTTTTACGATTAAAATTTGATATTTGTTTGATCCAGGCTGTTGCTAAATGGATTAAAAACCACTTCTGCTGGTCTTAAGTTTGGAGCAGACTTTTGCGGGTAAAGTCGACTTTTTGTCGTCTATAGTAGACAAAAAGGTTATTTTTATTTAGTAGTGGATTAAAATTGCTTAAAGCATACTTTTTCAATGTCTATAGTTATGGCCCAATGGCTTTTGAAATAAATTAAAATACTCTATCCTTTGACTTTTCCAACTATTTTTTTCTCAGTGTGTAGATGACTAATGCTTTAATTTTATCAATTGGAATTTTGTTAATAAAATGTCAATAAAATTGAAATGTTGATAGAACTTAGAACGTAAATAAAACTTATCACAGTAAATTGTGTTCTTAAAACGCAGTTGAAATTAATGAGCTGTTTTCCAAAAAGGTAAAATCAATACTGTTTCATATTGATGATGCCTCTTCAATCATCTAACAATGTTGTATGCAAATCACTGGAATTCAGTTTAGTGTCTCTGCTACCGAAACAGATAAAATCAGCATTGTTGAACAAAAACTTAACTTAAAACTTAACTTAAAAACAAAACCAAAGTCGTATGTTAATGAGTGTGTACTTGAGAAGGTCGTTTTACTTATCGATTTCATTTAACTCGTAGTTGTGTGTGGAATTTATTGCTTTTTCGATTTGTGTACACAATTTATGAATTTATTTATCTATTTTTGATAAGTCTCTGGTTACTTCAGTACTTTGTTTACTTGTTGTGTAGTTGTTATCGTCTTAATGTTTAATGTTTTTTTTAAGCATTAATTTAACTTTTTAGTCGTACAATTGTGAATAATTTTATCGTGTTTTAGTTCGATTTTATTTTTTCAGAATTGAGAACAAAAATTTTTTTTTTGTGATAAAGTTGTACTAATCGATATTTTAAGAGTGCCTCGATAGATGGATTGGGTCGTGCCCGAGGTCACAGGTTCGATTCCTGCCGAAAACTCTGGTTGTTTATCCAGACAAGCAAGAAGCTTCGCAGTTTTGTGTCTATATTAAAAAAAAAAAAAAAATAAAGGGAAGGGAAGGGCAGAAAATTTAAGTTAAAGATTTAGTGGCCAGGGTTATATATCATGTATGTTTCACGTCTCTCTGAGCAACCGAATCGCTTCGATTCCAGATCATAACTAATTGCATGCTGTTTATTTTTTGTAATTGATAAGAAGAAACCCCGAGTGCGCAGCAATTTGGCCTGCTGGAATACTGTGGAGAGGACGTTGGATTTGAGGTTAAAAGCGTTGACTGTGAAGGTTATTTAAGATTCGGCTGAGCCAAATATAGCACTCTCACTTGCTTTATATTCTATTTCCTTTTAAATTATGCTGAAAGTCTTTCTAGAAGTATTTATTTTAAAACTTTTCGTGGCGGATGAATTCAGCTTTGTTCGTTTTTGAGTTTCAAGGCACAACTTTATGGCTCTTTTTTGCGTTTCGTACTCATAAAGGGAAAATGGAAGCCATTTACGGAGACTTTCCATTTCCCGCAGCAATAAAAGCTAGAAAGCTGACATTTTCACAGGACATGTAGAACAACAGCTAACAAAAATAACAGAGAGTTGAAAACGAAAGGGTGCCTTCATACAAGAAACTGGGAAAATTATGTGTAACTGCCCAGCCATAAGAAATAGACACTTGAAATTTCCACAGTATATGTTGTCTACAACAACAAATACTAAAAGCAATAGTATTTAGCAAAAGAGCTAAAGGGTGCCATCATTTAATAATTTGATAGTCTATCTGCAACTTTTGAGCAGCAACAAGTTTGAGAGTGTAATCATATTTCCAAAAATTACCCCCGCTTCATTCAGTTCGCTCGGCCCACAATCATTTCAGATCATATCATAACTACACAAAATTCTTTCTATTTTGGAGTACCATGTCTCTAAGAATTTTCTAATATTTATTTTATAAATATTTAAGTGCTCAAATATTTTACTGAAAATAGAACAACCACAATTGTTTTGACAAGTGAGGAAGGCTTTATGGCACGTGTGTAGATGTGTTTCAGTGCGTATGCAGGTATCATTTCTTTAGTTTTTCTAAAAATAATTTCTGATAAATAAAATATTTTATCATCTAACACCTTTTCAAGCAACATATGCACAGCTTTTGTGCTTTTTAGCCCACAAATTGTGGGAGGGTTTTTTGCTGAACAAAAGAAAAAAAAAAACTGAGTCTTTAAAATTCTTTGGCAATGTGAAAGCCATTTATTTGGCTTTTTCTTAAGTTAAACAAATCTCTGGCAAAATCTTTGACATGCCCGCAAATGTGACCATGACATGAAAGTTATTCTTATTATTGTTTTTGTTTGTTTGTTTGTTGTCCAGATTCATTTGAATTTATGGTGTTAAAATTTCTTACACATAAAATATGATTTATAAGACAGAAAGGAGAAGAATAGAATTGAATGTCATATGAAAAATTAAAGAAATACATTCATTGAAAGACTCGAGAACAAATAATGTCTTTCAAGCTTGTTTTCGTTCAATTTTAAGGTGTGTCTGAGACATGTACTGTCAGTTTGACTGTTGCCCGGCTCGAGATGGTGTTGAAGATTATTTGCCAGGTTTGGTTGTTTGTTTGCTTAAATATTTTTGTATGCATTTCTTTCTACTCGTCTTTTTTTATTTTTTATTTATTTTTTGTTGTTGCGGTTGGTAAATCTTAACAAACAACAAATGCCAGTAACATATACCCTCGTATTAAAATAAATAAAAATTCATGATCATAAAATAATATTAAAAAAAAAAAAACAAGAAGACAAACATTGAGATTTGTACGCATGCAAATTAATTCAGTGTAAATATTTGTATGACTTGTTTGCTGTTGCCTTTTTTTTTTTCGTTTTTTTTTGTTATCGTTAAGCTTCTGCAAAATATAAAAACAAATATTTCTTGCCAAAAATTATGGTATACAATTTTTATGTTACCGCGTTGACGCCATTCTGCTGACAAAGATAAGATATTCGTTTTTCTTTTTATAACAACTTAAGAATTCACAACATTCTTTAGCTTTTAGATGAATAAAGCTTTTTGTTTTCGTTTCTATAAGGAAAACTACATATTTTATGCCTGAGAGGGACCCATAGTGCAAAAAAGTGTGTCAGGACCGCCAAGATTTAAATAAAGATTTTCTTAGAACAAACAAATCACTATAAACTTAAAGCAAAAGATTCAGTTTTTTTTAGCTGCATTTAAGAAAAAATTTATAAAACTATTTGGCCTTATCTTTATAGGCACAAAATATGCAGGGATGAAAAAACCCAATAAACTAAAAAAAACTTTTTTAAATAAATTTTACATTTCCTTACATTTTTATTCGTGCCGTTATAAAATTTGAGCTCAAACAAAACTGACCAAAAAATATCTACGTTACGGAATCACTAATATGGCAATACTCCAACTGCAGAGATGGTAACGACCACGCTAAATTTACTTCACGGAAAGCGCATGCCTCAGGAATGAACAATTGCAATTTTCATAACGATCGATATTTCTTTTCGTTCAATTTTTCGTTGCGTGCAACAGCAATAATACCAACCAATATGTTAAACTGGAATTTTGATACTCAATTCAAAACAACTTGATTTAATTATTTTAAATCTAATGTTTTCTATCTTTCTCAGCCGTCTGTCTATATGCCGCCAACATTTCATTGATGCTAATCAACTCATCAGTAGACTCGAAAAATCTTAAGTGATAATTTAATTTTAAGTGTGAGGATTGATGCGATGTTTCCGAAGTCTATTTAATCCCAAATCGTACCTGAAATATTCCGCTCTACTTCCTTAATTTAATAATAATTTATAAATAATTTTGTCTCTTTGCCGATTTGAACCCGGCACCGAACTAATGCCAGTTCAGCCACTCTACCAATTCAGCCACTGTAGCAATTAAAAAATTTAAACAAAATTCAGTACTTATGCAAACACATACAAGTGCTCAAATATTCTCAAGAATTTCGTACTCATTTTAAACCTTAGCAGGATTGATTCTTTTTAATAATCCCGATTGATCTTGTTTTATTAACATTTTTCAAGTCTACTTCGTACTAAAATCAAGTAGGAAAAACTTAAATTTAGAACGCGATTTTTCTTTCTGTGTAGGAGGCAGTCTCAGACACGTGCTGTTTGTAGGCACATCAATTTTTAATTGTGATTGTCATAAATTTTTCTTTCTATTCAAATTCAACTTGGAACAAGTTTCAAAAGAATAAATTGTTGTTTGCTTTCTCTGTTATATTTATAGTACATACAGTAAAAATAACATGAATAAACATGCATAGTTAAGCGATTAGTAAGATATTTTGTTTAACTTTTAGCCTGGCGCCTTATTACATGCATATGTACATACATACATATAAGTACATTTTTCTGCTCAAATATTTTATCTTTAAACAATAATTGAACTTCTATTGTGCCTGATAAGCGTGTTTACGCCATTTATATTAATAAATTTTTTAATTAACATGCAGACAAATTTTTTAGATTAAATGAAATTAACATTTTTTTTTATAATCATTCTGGCGAATATAAAGCGATTTGGAAACAGATATTTATTTTTTTTTGGAAGACAAGCATAATGTTTGCTAGATACATATTTTAGAACAACCAAATTGGAACAAAGCAAGTTAATGTGAAACAAAAGAAATTTTTATGCCTTGATTCCATCATCATAGAGTACACAAATTAAACACATTTATTGTGACAACGGAATTCGCTGTCAATCGAATTTTGATGTATAAATTAACATTATATTCTTCTGGCAGTTATATGTAAATATATCGAGTTTTTATTAACATGCCATATAAGATGTCTTTCCAATTGAAAAACATCCAATTACTTATTGTCACTTTGTTGACAGGATGCCAATTTTAACCGTATGACACAGCACAGTGTTGCTAGAAGTATGGGAAACTCCCTACATGCAGGTATTTTTGATACTAAAATAGAAGCTTAGGGAAAATCGGACAGGTTTTTTTTTGTAATTCTCCAAAATGTAGGGATTTTATCATCATGTTGCATTATTTATGAATTAAATGCAAACATAACACAGTACAACATTTTTCAGGTGATTGATTCGGGACTCAATTGTGATAATTGTTTATGAAAGCAGCCCCAAAAAGAAGAACTTCTGCATCATTCGTTTGGTCTTGGTACCTCAAATAATAATTTAAAAATTAATTTGAAGTTAGTAAGTATCGTGTAGGGGAGTTTGTCACACAGAGAAAAAAGCACCTAATAAAGTAGAACAAAATCAATAAGATATCTCTATGGTTTTTTTTTCAAGAAGGATTCCTTATTATTTTAAATGGGAAAACCTTATTGAAAAAACAACAATTAATTAATTTTTACCGATACCAACTAATGTAAATGAACTAAGTGTAAGTCAACTTTGATATAAAACTTATATGTTGTTATAATTGTATAAATGTAATATTGATGTTGTTGTTTTCTCTTTTTTGGTATTAATAAATAGACACATCCCCTGAAGAAGTGAACATAAAATTCACGAAACGTCGGGATAAAATATGTAATAAAAATTAAATGCATTTTTATTGACATAGAAAGAAGTTAGGCCTCACCAGCTAAAGAAGAATGAAATTAAAAAGATGAAATTAAAAAGATGATTTACGTGTGTTTATAGAGGAAACTAATAAAACCAATAGGGAAAAAATAATAGGATAACCTAATAAAATCAATAAGAAATTCTTATTGTATATAATTTACAAGAAAACCTAATAGAATCAATAAGTTATTCTCTATAGAATTTTTTTTTCGTACCATGCAAATCGGAAACTGAGTAAAAATGAACGTGAGTAACAACTTTTCTTCTTGGTTTTATGTGTTTTTCTTGTTGAGACAATTAATGAGATTTGCAACATGGAAATAATAAGAAATACCCATAGAAAAATCTTCTTTTCTCTCTGCTGGGGTACCCCTCAGCCTAAAAACGTTTCAAAGAGAAAATCTTATTGAATCTATTAGGAAGTTTTCGCTCTGTGCACGTTTTAGGCTCTTTTGTTTGTCATAACTCGAGAACCACTAGTGCGAATAAGCTGAAATAAATTTTAAAAAATCACGAACTACAATTTCTCTATCTTTTTTATACAACATTTTGCTAGATAAGCAAAAGTTTCGCAGTTATCAATAAATGTATGAAGACACCTACCAATAAATATTAATTAGTTGTGAAAGCGGACACTATCAGCTGATAGATGTCGCTACAGTCAAGTCACAACATGTCACAACAAAAAACAGCAATATTGAAAAATTTTTTTTTTTTTGTAGCAGATTGACAAATAAAATACTGCATTTGTCAAAAGTAAAAAATAAAACGTCCCAAAATTTTAAAGAATCATAAAATTTAAAAATTTCAAAAACAACACAAAAAAACATACAGATTTCACCTTGTATTATTTTCAAAGATGAAAAAATAAAAACGTAAGGAACTTCGTTCCTAACGGGGGTCCCCCGACCGCATTTTTTTTTGTGATATCTATTGGCAACACTGGTATGGCAGGACTCTGCGCACCGTGCTGTTAAGTCCGGCAGGAAATGTTGTTGGCGCCATAACTATCAAAATTCATGAAAACTTTTTTCTGGAACTGCTCACATTCATATTAATTTATATGTTGTGTAATAAATACCACTTCTTATTGGTTTTCTTTTTTTTTAACGTTTTAATGATTATGTATATGAACAATTCTTAGTTGTCAATTTTTTTTTTGTAATAATTTTTCTTTATCTTCTTTACAGGTATGTGTACATTGTTTGTATCCTGTCGTTTTCATACTTGTAACAACAAATAACAGTAAAAATGTGAGGAATCGATTACAGCCAACATCAAACAGTGTGTCTAAATGGCGTAAACAACATACATATATCATGTTTTTTAGTAAGTGAATTATTGCCAATGTTGTTGTTGTTTGTGCTGTTGTAGTTTGTGCAACATTAATAAACTGCAATATTTGTCAGAAAGAGGAATAACCAAACTCTTAGCAGAGCACTAAAATAAAGTCTTTATGCTTCTAAATGCGCAGATACGCAGTCAGCCAGACAAACAGACAGACGCGCAAACGCACGCACAAGACAGCAGGCATCAAATACCATGTAATCAATATATTGTCATAAAGAAAAGTGTTTTTATTTGGAGACAGTTACACAAAATTATGCATACATATGTATTTATTTATTTTTTGCTTAATACTTTATAAAACACACAACTTGTTTTTGATGGAAATATTTATAATGTTTAAATTCCTTTAAATCTCTTTATTTTAAGTATTTTTTAAGTACCAGTGATATCCATCAATAGATTTTCAACATCTTAAGAGCAGTATGTTTTTTTCTTAAATGCGTTAAAAATTGCAGTTTATGTTTTGGCTGCACTTACTCCGTTTTGATTTTTTTTTTTGGCATGAAATTTTGAGCCAACAGGTTTGAATGTAAAAAACAAACGGGATTTATTGGCCATATATATTTTTTTGCTCTATGCACGATTTTCGCAACTTTGCTTGCAACACATTTTACAGCAACTACATTTTTATTTATTTATTTACACACCCATTAAATATACAGATTTTCGTTTAAATCCAACAGCCAGCCAGTGAGTCAGTCAGTCCGCCAGCCAAGCAGGCAGTTGGCCAAACAGTCAGCCATATTGGGGATTTTTGTTTTTTTTTTCCTTTTTTCCTCCAAAGTATGTACTTGTACGTGTAACTGTTTAAAATGCAACTGTTCGCAGAGTATGTGCATTTAGTGAGTTAGACTTAGTTAAAAAAAAAAAAAATAAATAAATAAATAAAAAACAGAAATGTAACAAATCAATGTGCTTAAAACTATTGTGGGGCAACTTTTCACTGTTGTCCATTTTGGCAGGCAGACAATTTAAGCTGCAGCAGGGAAATGGCAGCCGCTAAATAGATCCTCAAACGAGACAAAGCAGGAAACATTTTCAGTAATTGTGTAAATATAGTTATAACACATTTTAATCCCCTGCTGAATCGCCTAAAAGATGCACATTCAATTAAGATATTTATAATTAGTTCAGTTCCAAAAATATACCATAAAAATGTTTGCCCTCTTTTACAGCCTTCTAAGAAACAGGACTTAAACCAAAGAAAAAAAAATTAAATGAAGGCTAGACTAAGTGGATAGGATCTATAGGAGCCCATGGTACTTTAACCTAAAGCAATGCTAATGTGGTCTTGTTACGCGGGCCGCCGGTCATGAGACCGGCTGAGTTGGGTCCTAGAAAGGTAACGTTGCGTTAATGTTAATGTGGTCTTAGAACCCCAGGGCTACTTGGCGAACCTCTAGCTGAACATGTCAGCTGGATAAGAATGTCCCCGTGATATGTATATAGATTGTTAAAACTGTAGGGAAAGTCAGGCAACCCCCAACCTTAGGAGTGAAATCAGTACTACGGCCATTTGTGGCCTGATTTTACTCTTTGTGCGAAAAATTTGCTTATCACTGGTTGACGCTTCAGTCCCAGCTGCAACATGGTGACGTTTGGTGTCACGAATCATTTGATAACATGACTCTTGCTCGATGACTATGCAGCTCGGATTGCGTGATCCCAAGCAGTGCATTGGTAACATAAGACTTATACTCTTCTATTCCATTATGTCATTAGTTTTTACTTTATAGTAAAACTCTTTGATTTACAATTGCCCAGTACTTTATCTGACCTTAGTTCAGTTTCAGTTCCTTTTAATTTAAAGGGAGTTGTTTTTATTTCTGTATTAAGTTTATCAGGCTCAAGTTCTTTCTATATTAACTTTGTGATTGATATTAATTAAATTAGACAAAAAAAAATTAGACAAAGACATTTAGCAGGGTGTACAACTAGTTGTTTCGAAGCCGTCACACTTTCTCGTCAGCACCCGTCTCTGAACTCAGGGGCTCATGTTTCTAAAGATAATATAGAAAGAAATTGAGCCTGATAAACTAAATACAGAAATAATTATATAAGAAAAAGTTAAAATAATAGAAATTAATTGGGATTTGTTTTTTTTTAGGGAAATAATTAACTTTAAGCTAACTTTTAAACACTAGTTTTAAGTTAGCTTTTTTTTTTGTTGTTAAACAAACACAAAACTGGGAAGCGTTTTGGCTTGTCGGCAGGAACACCCAAAGTCTTCGGCAGGAATCGAACCTGCGACCTCGGGCATTCCTAGTAGGACACACTAGCAATTTATCCATCTAGGTTTGTGATTGTATTGCAGTGTTTAACATTTTCAAAGAAGACAAGAAAAGTAAATTTGAGGCCTCATTAGCAGTCTCATGTAATCTTTGAGTTCCGCTAACGGATTCAAAACTTCTCTTAAGGAAATTTGTACCATATCGCAGCATTGTTGTAGTATTCTGCAATGCGTGATGATGAGTTTTGCCAGACCTTGAGGAACAGAAGGGTCAACACAGTTTGACATTAACAGCTATCAACTTATCGAGAACAAAAGCTCTCAGGCAGCTAATAAAGCTTTGTTTATTTGATTTTTACGAATTAATTAATTAATTTCTTTTTTACAGCCAACACAAAGCAATAGATTAAAAAAAGATTTCTCAAAATAAATAACTAAATGTTTATCTTAATTAACCATTACTTTGGAGATAAAACATAATAAATTTTTACTCGTGCAATGAATTAAAAAAAAACAAGTAAGAGTGCTATATTCGGCTGGGCCGAATCTTAAATACCCTTCACAATGGTACATACATTCTGATTGATTTTTGGTGCGAAAAGTTGTTTTATTTGGCTTTTAAAGCCGATTTCTTGAAATATCGGGAGACGCTATATCTGGGGTATATATGGGCCGATTTTTTTTGAATTTCAATATCAGATCCACTACCGGGATTTAACACAGGCTGCAAAACTTTTATTTAAATAATTCTTAATATGCTCAAGTTCAACCACTGGGTGACACCAATTCTTTTTAATATCAATGAAATAAAGAAAAGCAAAATGTATTTCTTAATTATTTATCAGTTAACTTTATAGTAAAATTTATTTAACAAAAAATTGCATATAATTGCATTATTTTTGAATTATAATGCTAAACATTGCCATTAAGTGTGATTTGCTTTTCAATTTACTTACGTATGTGGGTACATGCATACGTATGTATGTATCTATAATAGAAAACGCTAAAATAAATTCTTTATTATTGAATATTTTCAGTGTGTTCCATAAAACAATGATTATATACATACATATATACATACATACATATTTACATTGCTTGCTTTTACAAAATTATTTTTTTCTTGTGCACGTTGCTGATGATCTATTGCGTATCATCATACACATGTATGTGTGTATGTACATATGTAAGTACGTAGGGAAACCCAAAATGATTTTTTGTGTGAATGAATTTGAAGACGCAATTGTTTAAAAGAATTTCACTGCGTACCCTTTTTTCAACAATTCTTTATATCACTTTCATTTTCAAGCTCGTGTATACATACATACATATGTATGTATATACACATTTTTACACCAAAGCAAAAAAATTGTTTATGCTAACATACTTGCACGCATACATACATATGTAGATACATACATACCTACATACATACAAATGTATCTACATACATACATACATACATACATACATACATACATACATACATACATACATACATACATACATACATACATACATACATACATACATACATACATACATACATACATACATACATACATACATACATACATACATACATACATACATACATTCATACATGATCGCAAATATTATATACATATGTATATAATATTATATACATATGTATGTACCATTATGATCGATTTTTGGTACCAAAAGTTGGGAGCATATGGGCCGATGTCCAAAAATTTTCTAATTTTGACCCTAAACAGCCTGTATGTACCATTCCGACAAATTTTTAGTGCAAAAAACTGTTTCGTTTAGCTTCCAGGCCCGACTTCTTGAGATATCGGGAGGCGCTATATCTCGAACATATATGGGCCGATGACAAAAAGATTTCCAGTTTTGCTTCTGACTAACCTATATGTATCATTCTGATTGATTTTTGGTGCCAAAAGTTGTTTTATTTAGCTTATAGAGCCGATTTCTTGAAAAATCGGGAGACGCTATATCTCAGGTATATATAGACCGATTGCAGACATTTTTAAATTTTGCTTTTAAACACCTTATATGTACCATTCTGATCGATTTTTGGTACCAAAAGTTGTTTTATTTGGCTTTTAGAGCCGACTTCTTGAGAAAACTTGAGGCGCTATATCTCGAGTGTATATGGGCCGATGTCCAAAATTTTCCACGTTTGCCTCTAAATAGTCTATATGTACCATTCTGATTGATTTTTAGTGCCAAAAATTGCTTTATTTGGCTTAAAGAGCGGATTTCTTGAAAAATCAGGAGTCGCTATATCTCAGATATATATGGACCGATTTCAAAAATTTTCCAATTTTACTTTTAAACACCTTATATGTTCCATTCTAATCGATTTTTGATACAAAAAGTTGTTTTATTTGGCTTTTAGAGCCGACTTCTTGAGAAAACGGGAGGCGCTATATCTCGAGTGTATATGGGCCGATGTAGAAAAATGTTCCACTTTTGCCTCTAAATAGCCTATATATACCATTTTGGTTGATCTTCGGTGCCAAAAGTTGTCTTATTTGGCTTATAAAGCCGATTTCTTTAAAAATCGGGAGACGCTATATCTCGGATATATATGGGCCGATTTCAAAAATTCCTTCATTTCTAGGATTTAATGGGCACTAAAAATGATATGGTTTAGATTTTGAGAAAAAATTTTTTTTCAAAAACCTGAATACAAAAATTGTACAAAATATCCCTCAAAACCCGGTTTTTTGAATATATCTCGGCTATCCGTGGACCTATCTTGCTGAATTTCAATAGCAGACCCACTACCGAGGTTTCACACGTTTTAGCGAAAGAATGAGGTTTCTATCTCAAACCGTTTTCTCAGAAACGGTATTTCAACGACTACAGACGGACAGACGGACAGACGGACATCGCTCAATCGTAATCGCTATTGATGCTGATCCAGAATATATAAATATCCATCTAAGACCACTTTATGGGGTCTTAGATGGATATTTCAATGCGTTACAAACGGAATCACAAACTTATATATACCCTTACACATTTATGTGAAGGGTATAAAAAAAGAATATTAAAATGTATGACTTCTCCAGTGACCACATGCCCACAGATGTATGCATATTTTTCTATACACTTCAACAAAATCTGTAATATTGATTTTTTTGTAATGCGACGAGTCTTAAACAATCGTTAGAAAAAATTCCACATAACACAGTACAACATTTTTCAGGTGATTGATTCGGGACTCAATTCTGATAATTGTTTATGAAAGTCGCCCTAAAAAGTAGAACTTCTGCATCATTCGCTTGGTCTTGGTACCTCAAATAATAATTTAAAAATTAATTTAAAGTTAGTAAGTCATCAATGTTTTTTCCAACGAATTTTGTGCACATCTCGAGCAAATTTTTGAAATTCATACCTTTACTTAATTGTGAATCAAAGCGAAACGTGTCCATCGATTTTTATGATTTATATCTCATTTTGTTTAAAGGTTATTTATGTGAAAGTAATAGGACTTGACACTTTTTTTTTTACCGCTTTGGGTTTTTTTATGAATTAAAAACATCCAATTTTTTAGGCAAAAAATACTGTTTTTCTTCATAGATTTATTGAAACGAAGTTCCTTAACGCGGCTTGCTGGTAGTGGAAATTAGTAGAAATCGTCACGAAAGCGTGTGAGCTGTTTATATGTATTGGTGTACAAACAAATGCGTATGATGGGTGGTGTCTCCGCTGACATCAGCGGAGACACCTACCAATAAATATTAATTAGTTGTGAAATCGCACACTATCAGCTGCTAGATGTCGCTAAAGTTAAGTATGTCACACCACAAAACAGCAATATTAAAAAATTATCCAACAGTTGCTTTTCTTCGTTTTGTAGAAGATTGACAAAAAAAATACTGCATGTGTCAAAAGTGAAAAATAAAACGTTCCAAAAATTCAAAGAATCATAAAATTTAAAAATTTCAAAAACAACACAAAAAAACATACAGATTTCACCTTGTATTACATTCAAAGATGAAAAAAAAAAAAAAACGTAAGGAACTTCGTTCCTAACGGGGGTCCCCCGACCGCATTTCTTTTTTTTATAACTGCGAAACTTTTGCTTATGTAGTGAAACGTTATATGAACAAATTAAAGGAATTGTGGTTCTTAATTTTTTTTAATTTATTTCAGCTTATACGGACTAGTGGTTCTCGAGTTATGACAAACAAAAGAGCCTAAAACGTAACAAACTCCACTACACTATACTTCCTAACTTCAAATTAATTTTTAAATTATTATTTGAGATACCAAGACCAAACGAATGATGCAGAAGTTCTTCTTTTTAGCACTACTTTCATAAACAATTATCAGAGTTGAGTTCCGAAATCATGTGTTGTACAGTGTAATTTACAACCACTACTTCACTACTGCCAGTGTAAACGTGCATATGCTACTATTACTCTTGTCATGATTAGTTTTAAGCCAAAGGCTATTAAATGTCCATAGATACAGCAATTGATGAGGAGCAAAACCAAGATTGAGGCAGAAAATATAAAAATTATAAAAACATTATGAATTTTAGAATAAAAAAATAATTAAAATAATTGGAAAAAAACGATGTGAATAAAAATCTATTGAGTTAATTGTTGGATGACTCATCTTTAAAATAAGACAACAAGCAGACATCATTTAAGATAGACTTGAATGAACTTTTTCTTTTCTTTCAATCATGAATTGTTTTGTAAAACCAAAAAAATCAAATCAAACACGAAATGTTTGAAAGTACAAAAGAAAGAAAGAAAAAATATATATACATACATATATACGATTTTTTGATCAGACATTTAATGCGTGTTTAAATCAAATAACACACTTAAAAAATCATCAAACGAGAAACATATTTAAACGTTGGGATAAATGACTTCTGCCTTTTTTGGTTTCTTTTGTAAAGCAGCTCAAAGTTATTAACTTCTTTGAAAGAGAATGGTATTTAAAAGAGTGCGCTCTTAAATTAAATACATTGGTTGTTCTAACAGGTTTAAGGGAATGGGTAGGAGTAGCAGGATTTCTTGCAATAAATAAAAATCCTGGATTGACGATCACGTTATAAAAGTTATATTTTTATTATGAGGGCAATACATCAATATTTATACACAATTCATCTAAAGTTATTTTATAACTATATAACTATAAATTGAAATTAATAATGAATTTCACTGTTAAAATACTTGAGCTGCTAAGCCTCTTGAGATCTGTTGAATTCACTTTCTATTCTGTTTTATACTCAAGCAGGATTACTAAAAAATGTCAAAGCAGTTGGGGCATTAATGACATAACACAGGTATGGAAAATGCTATACATTGTTTACTTAGGTGAACATTGGTGGAAAAGATTTCCAGCAAAAACATTTTTGTAGTTCTAAATCTTTTATAAATACTTTAAAATCTTTATAATTGTGTTTCACGGACTGACCTTGGGTCGTAGAAAGGTTCCATTGTGCTATTCTTTATACTTGATAAGTCTACCATATATTTATGGGTATGAGTGAATCTCAAGTAAATGGTATTTCCTTACAAACTAAATTCTTCCAAGAGATAAAACTAAAAACTATAACTTAACTTTATAGTCGAACTACATGATTTACAACTATTAATTACTTTATTGAGCCATCCTTCAGTTCGATTTTACTTTCTCAGAATTGAGAAATATTTTTTGTGGCAAAAATGTAGTTAAGTTATTGGCTGGGGAACATAACATGGCTGTTTCATGTCCACTACGACGATCATCAGCATCCACCACGACTCTCATCAGCACGCAAATGGTTTCGAACTCAGATCATTATTACCAGCATGCTGTTTTTAAGCAGCGGGCCTTAGACATCCTGCTATCTGGCCCTTTCATTACTGGCTGTCCAGAGCTTCATCTATTGATCAACTATCAATTTTATCACTATGCCATTTAGGCAATGTTTGAAAACCTTGTCATTACTACAATACAATAGCAACCAGTACAAAAAAGAATAAATAATTAATTGGATATTGATAAGAGATTATGAAATATATTCCTATCAACAGAAAACCACTTTGATACAATTAAAAGCTGATTTGTAGATTAAAATCTAGACAGTAAGTAATAAGGAGATCAGGTAGTGGAACTGTCAAGCGCTACTGCTTAGAAACAGTATGTAATTAGTTATCAGTTCGGCCCGAAACAATTTCGTTGCTGATGAGCATCGTGGTGGACACGAAACAGCCAGGGTATATATCCCAGCCAATAAGCTCTTACTCTGGCGTTTCATGTCTTCTTTAAAGTTACCACAAATACTAAAATTTCCAAAAAAAAAAAACTTTCTCCATTATGACATGAGAGTTTCTCAGCACACAAAGGTAACCAAGTTGTATTACAACTTATTTTATATATTTTTCTTATATTGTTAATTCAAATTTCATTTCTTAAATTTTTTAAATGTTTTTTTTTTTTGGTGTGTGTTTGATATAATTAAAAATTTAGACAGAAAATATACAACAACTTGGGTGGCTGAGTGGCATGGTTGTTGCTTAAGAAACTTGAGGGGCCCTGAGTTCAAAGACGGGTGCTGACGAGAAAGTGTGGCGGCTTCGAAACAACTAGTTATACACCCTGCTAAATATCTTTGATAACTTCTTGGTCTTATTTAATTAATATCAATCACAAAAATAATATAGAAAGAACTCGAGCCTGTTAAACTTAATACAAAAATAATTATATAAGAAAAAGTTCGAATTATAAAAATTAATTTTTCAAACCATGACATGGACATGCTCTGTAAATTAGCAGTAGCCAACATTTTGGTTTTTTTTCTTTGCAGAAAGATACAAGTACATGTAATTACTTTTATCCAGCAACAAAGAAATTGTAACTCTAAAGTTTAAATTCTTTTAAGCTGCAATTCCAAGCTGACAATACATTAAATTCAAGGCTTCACAACAGACAAAAAAAAAAAAAAAAAAAAATACAATGAAAAGAAAAATAAAATCTAACGACAATAATGACAATGACGATGACGATCATCCTTCTCTACTTAAGCTGTCATCACACATGCAAGTGAGTAGCAGCAGGTTGCTGCTATACTTGATCTTATTGTTGTGTGTTGTTGTCGTCGTTGCAAGTATACAAAAATACATCAAAATCAAATGTCAAATATTAATGTAACAGCCGACAAAGGAAAAGACAACAATCAAAAGCAATAACAACAGAAACAACAATGTCATGATGCAGCATTATAAAACAACTGCAACAAAAACTTGTCAAAAAAGATGTTGCTCAACATCAATGATGCATGCAAGTTGCGAGGCAACTTCAGCCAACCAAACGTGCGTTCATCCATTCCATCTCATCCATCTACCATCCATACGTCCAACGAAGCCGCACCATATTTGAAAAACTTGTCCATCTTTATGTCTGTATCATGTGCGTAACAGCACAAAAGTCAAACAAAGAAATTAAAAAAAAAACATTGAAATATACATCCCATAAAATTGAAGAGGGAGCAAAAGCAACAAATAAAAAAAAAAAAAGGAAAAATAAAATCAGTTCATCATTTCACAAAAAAAAAAAAAGTTAAATGCCCTGAACTAAAAGTTGCCTTTTGGACAATGGCAACATGTGCTCAAGACAATTTATGCCAGTACATACTGTGTCCATATACATATGTACGAGAAGCGCTTTTTTTGCAAACGCCAACTATTGTTGTCAGTGTCAAAACTCGCTTCAAAAAATCAACTTGTAAAAATTGTGCCTTTATCTCATTGCCATTATTACCTGCTGCACACAGATCATCAACTGCTGTTGCTTTTGTAATTTATATCCATAAGTAATTTTTTTTCCTTCTTTCTTTCTTTCTTTTGTTTACAAAAATAGTCACAAAAACCCAGTTGATAAATTAAACTTAGAAGAGAGAGAAAAAAAAAAAATTAGATTTATAAAAAAAAAAAATACATTTAAATCTATTATGGAAGCTGTTGCACTCTTTCTGTCACCTCTATTGTTGAGCTGAGAAAAATTCCAAACAAATCAAAATTTGGCATGATCATTAGGTGAGCCTTTGAAAAACGCACCAAGAAACTCTTTTGAAAATTTTAAATTATTCCATAAAGATAATAATTTTCAAAAACAATTTTTTAAATGTGACTGTTGAAGTTCAAGAAACAGATTACATAATATGTAGATAAAAGAATCTTCGCCCATTAATATTCTAAAAAATAAAAAAACTCTATTAATAGTAATTTTGAAAAAGTTGAAATGTGTGGTAATAACAAATCGCCTGTAGCAATGTCATTAACATGTGGCAACTTTATTTCCTATCTCTGCCTAATACATATACCCCCTAGTTTATAAAAAATATTACAGGCTTATAAGACTATTATTTGACATATTTCTATAGCAAATCTCTCAAATAAGAGTTTTATAAACCTGTTATAATTTTTATGACGGATAGAATCTAAAGAAACCTGCCCTGCAAGATCAGTATTTTTGTTCAAGCAATTTACGCCTTTTTATGCTTGCCGAAGGCCCCCGAATTTAAAAGATGTGACGAAATCACAACCAAATAAATAAGAAATTGATCTGAAATAGTTTTCATAATTATTTATTAAAATAAAAATAAATCTAAAAAAAATTAAATTTTAAAAAATTGATCTAAAATAATTTTCATAATTAATTATTAAAATAAATCTAAAAAAAAAATTAAATTTTGAAAAATTGATCTAAAATAATTTTCCTAATTATTTATTCAATTAAAAATAAATCTAAAAAAAAAAAATTTAATTTTGAACCCTTCAATATGAATTTTTTATAAAACATATAGGTAATAAAAAAAAAATTCCATGTTTCGTCACATCTTTTAATGTTGTTTTTTTTTCGTACCCAGGTAAAAATTAATTCTAATCAAAAGGAAAGACAATTTCTTCTCACCTTCTGTTGTCTTGAGGGCACGTTTTCTTTTCTTTTTTTTTTAATAATTTTTTTGTAGACATAAAAATACATGCATTTAGGTTTGTGGTTTTTATTAGTATTTTGTTTAAATGAAATATTCCAATTCTTGTGTTTTTTCTTCATTTTTATAGAACAACCCAGAAGTGGAAGTGAAATTTTTGATTATTATTATTATAACAAGTACGTGCTTTAAATTATTAATTTTCTTAATAAAGCTATTGGTTTATTTGTTACTATTGCCGCTCGTATATACATATGAACATATGCTGGTATGTATATAAATTTCTTTTTTTTTTATGAAAGTTAAAAAAGTGTTTCCATATTTGTATTAAGAAATTTCTAAACTTATGAATTTTGGAAATAGAAATCAGTGAGTAATTTCCCTGATTTGTGAGTGAAGGGTGTGGTGTGGTGGTTTCTTAAGGGGATTTAAGAGCAGGGGCCAAATCGTCACATTCGATATCGAATGAACTATAGATCAAAAATAATGTAAAACAAAAGCAAAATAAACAACAAACACACGGCATAAGTGACGGAATGCGTTCGACATCGAATGCGATGATTTGGCATTTATGCGTGCTGTACAGAAAACCTTGTTTCCTGGCAGACAAATACAATTTGCAACTTCTACTCGGCCCAGTTGTATTTAGGATTTTCACTTACCACAACTGAGTTGGCCACCCCCTTTTAATACGATTGATACTTGAAAAGGCTCATTTTATCCTGCCTCGGATGTCATTCTGATGAATATTTGTAACGATTACCGACTTTCATTTAGTTTATTTGGACTCAAGTTCGTTATATTTAACTATTGTGTTGAAAAGTTACCACAGTAATGTTAGCAAGTAAGATGTAGGGCAGCTGTTTCGAAGCCGCAGCATCATTCATCAACTCTACAGTTTTGAGCTGAGGTATGTGGTTTTTAATGCACGTTCTTGGTGAGGCAGATAATTTCTTAATTTTATCTAGTTTTTCTGCTCTACCATAAAGAAACCAAAATCTGGATATACCTTTAGATCATTAAGGCATCGATATAAATTTAATTATTGAAAACAAAAATCACATGAATATATAAAACTAAATGAAACCCCCTTGAGTTTCATTTCAATACAATTGAAATACTGTCGAATTTCAGATTTGCAATCCAAGTTAATTAATTAATTAATTCTAAGTTTAAAACTTTGATCCTTATTATCTCAATTTCTTTTAACCGTAGTCCTCAACACTTTCATAGTGAAATACAGATTGCATTGAAATATTGTAAAATTTAATCATTTCCATAGAATGAATTTCAAAAGAAAATTGCACTCCATTTTATACAATTTTAACAATTGCGCTTGCCACATTCCACAAACAGCTGTAAGACATTCTTTTGTTCATGAAATGAATATAAAGTTGTAAAACTGGTCAAGAGAAAAAATGGGGGAAAAAAAAAACAACCAAATAATTCATGCAGCATGGTCAAGAAGCAAAGCAAAAAAAAAAAAAAACAACAATAATAAAAAGAAAAAAGAAAAGCGGCACCAACCCAAAAACAAAACAAAAAAAAAAAAAACTCAAACGTTATAAATATATTAAATTGTTGTTGATTCAACTAACGGCTGCAACACGAGAGCAGCAACAACAGCCACAATTTAAATTCGCAACGAAATAATTTCAGTCAAAATACCGTTTCATTTCCTTTTACCACTGCCACCGACACACCGACACACCGTCATCACCGTGATTATCATGATTATATTGTTAATAATCATAATTTTATTGTACTGAATGCACGGTGCACCGGCACAGTGTGTACAAGTGTGTGCACGAGTGAGTGCGCAAGTGAATGATTGTGCGGTGTTTTGCTGCCGTTTGGCCATAAATTTCAAACATGATTTTATTGATAATTAGAGTAGAATAGTTTGCTAGAAAGATGTTAAAAGAAAATAAAAATATTAAATAAATTAAGGAGTTGTTTTTTTTTCGTTTCGTGAATGTTTCACCATTAGATAAATTTCAAATACAGCTTAAACAAACCAACAAACAAACAAACATTCATGCAGGCATGTTCATAAGTATGTGTGAATGTATTCGTGACATGAAAACAAGTGTGGTTGAAAAATGTTATTGCCAATTGCCCTTGAGCTGCACAGGAATGCAAGTACAGTGGTACAATGAGCCAGGGTGTAAGAAATAAGCTTAATATTGCAAAGCTATGAAATTTTTAGTGGATCCTCGAGTGCCACGAAAACTGTAACACCCTTGATTGGAAAAACTTAAGTCTGTAGAGTGTGGTCTCCGAATACACTTAATAGATAATAAAATCTCCAAAATTTTTTACTCAGTTAAGACCTCTTAAATATTTTCCTTAACCAACGTGACCACTACTTTTTGTTTTTTTTTTTCTCTAAGCAGAAAGGCGAAAACACCTTTCAACAAACTAAAATTATTATGCAAAATAAGCCACAGAACATCGAAATTTAGAAACCTATGTAAAGGGCATGAGATTGCTATACAGTAATTTTAGCTTTATGGTCGAAGTTTATGATTTGAAATTGTCAATGACTTGATTGGGGTTTAGTTCAATTTTACTTTCTCAGTATTGAGAAGAATTTTTTTTTTTTTGCAGAAAAATTGTAGTGATCGGCTTCTTTTTGTTTTTTGAGAAGACCAAAAAAGTAAAACTGAAGATCCATTTGCTGGAGAACATACCATGGCAGTTTCACATCCAACATGGGTAAGAATTAAAAGACAATTCTGGCAATTTCATAAAAATTAAATTTCTGGAATTAAAATAAGCTCAAAGTCTAGAGCCATTGTTTGTTGTTACGTTATGTTTGGAGAGACCGGCCCACTTGGATCCTAGAAAGTTCCATTGTGCTGCCCAAAGAGGAGATAGGGAAACTGCCCCTCTTACCTTCTACTGGTCTTGCTCTGAACCAGCCAGATAAACGGATGAAAGACTCCATCCTGTGCAATGCACACTGCGACACATCCGCCAGCCCTGTAGTAATTTGCTCTTTTATTAGAGAGCGTCGGACATTGGAAAAAGAAGTGTTCGACACTCTCCTCCTCCTCCTCCTCCTCCTCTTCATCCTCTGCAGAAGTCATGGTATGGAAGATTTAGTCTTTCCGCATGTAGTCTCATGCGACAGTGTCCCGTCAGAACAGACAGTAGGGTGTGTAGGCTTTGTCTCGGAAAATCCTTCAAAGCCAAGGTGCTCTTGTAATTATAGCTGGGCCAAGTGAGTCCCGATATTCGATAGGTGAGTAGCATTTCTTAATAGCTGTCGTACAGCTATTGAGGCAAAACCGACGAATTCGTCCATGTCCTCCTGTTGTAAGTGGGTACCAGATTTGCGTCCATGTACCCAGAGAAGCTCCAGGTCTGAATGTCTCGCTATCTCGTTCAGACATCACCGGCAGTGTTGCCAACTAAGTTTGAGCTTTTGCTTAAAAATACAAGTGCTTCTTAGACTAAAGCAAATTTACTTTTTCGTCAACTGCTTAATTTTGAACTCAAATAGTAAAGGTAATCAAACATTATTATTTACTTGCTGATTTTATGCTTCTACATATTTTGCAATTTCTACTTTATATCATTTTCTGGTCCATTAACTTTAAACACTTTTTGTTATGTTCCACAGTGCCCATCTATTTCTTGTTGTCGCCTTAATAATTATAATAAATGAAGTTATTAAAGCGTTAGTTCTATTTAACGCTTTAACCTCAACACAACAATCGGATCAAGGTGTTTCTCTTTTGTACCGGTTTATTTTCCATAGATTACTTTAATAATAAATTTAAAGCTTTATATTACCTCATTGTAGAGCTACCAAAAATTAACTTGCTGTTTTCTGAACTCTATTTGCAGCTCCCGCCCCAGAAATAAAGTTACAATAAAACACAACAAAAATTGAATTGAATGGTAAGTTTCTAACAGTTACAGTTTTCATACATGAAACTAAAAACAAACAAAAAACCCATAAAATAGTTTTTGAAAGTAAAAATTTTTGGTTGACTTTCCCAAAAAAAAAAAAAAAAAAAATATCATTGATCATTAAGCGTCATATTGTATTTTATAAGTTATATTTTCATTTATTTATTTGTTTTTTACATTTTCTTTGTTAAAAGTTTCATTTGCTTAATTTGATGTTTGTGCTGTTGTTATTGTTAATAAAAAAAAATGTAATTATTAAATAGACACTAAGAGCTCTGCTGTTGCTTTTCTTTTATAAAGATTTTTATCTTGAAATCTAAATTGTTTTGTGTTCGAATCATTTAAGCTGGGGCTCTGTTTGGCACGCTTTAGAAATTTTCATTTGAGTCAAGTTTTGTGTTTTTGTAAAAAAAATTTTGGTATTTGGCAATAAATTAATTTTATTGACAGTATGTAGTAAAATAGCTCATAAAAGAAAATTTCCCTTTTTGGGATTTTTTTTAAGTTGGTGTTTCCAAGAATAAGCCAATAAGAATATATTATTTTCATAATAATGAAAATTATATATTATAATAGCTTACAAAATGAAAGTTTCCCCTGAGTATATATTGTAAACATTAAACAAATAATATGCAAATATTGAAGAAAATTAAAAAATAGTTTACAAAACAAAAATTTCCCTTTTTCGAGAAATTTCTTTTCAAGTTGGCATTTTTCCAAAAAAAAAAAAAAACGACATTTCCTAAAATATTATATTTGTTTAAAAATGTAAAATATTATATTTGTTTTAATTGAAGTCTGAAAGTTTCCCATTTAGGGAAATTTCAATGCTGTTATACTGCTTTACAAAATCTGATTATTAGAAGGATTTTTTACGTATGCATTTAAAAACTATGCATTTAACTAGTGAAACAGTAAACTTGCCTAAAAAATAAACATTTTAGCTTTTTTAGGAAGCTCTTGAAGTATTAGTTTTGAATATTAAGCAAGTTCTATATAACATTTTTTTAAAAATAATACATTAGCCTAAAAATAAAAAATTTCTCACTTTGGGAAATTTTTCTTGGGTAGGTATTTTTAACAATAATTGAGTAGAAGCCAGCAAATACTATTAAAAACTACTTAAAAGCTTACAACCAGAAAATTTCCCTCTTTTGGAAATTTTTCCTCTTTGGGAAATTTTCTTAAGTATAACTTAAATAATTTTCATTAGGACTGAGGTATAATGTGATATCTCAGGAATACACATTTTCCCTTTTTGGGGAATTTTTCCTGTAAGGGAGATTTTATTAATATGTATGTATATGCTAATAATACTAACTATTTTTTTATAAATGTAAATTTCCCTCAAAGGAAATTTTTTTTTCTTAAATAAGGCTTTTAATCGTGAACCAAGTGCTATACAAATTTCATTAAAAATAATATGTGATTAAACTGGGAAGTTTTTGTCTCCATAAAATTGTCATTTCCCACGAAGAGGAAGTGGCTATCGTGAAATTCATGGGAACTCATGTCCGTGCTACCAATTCGTAGTGAATATACATTACATGCATGAGAGTAAAATAAATAAAAAGAATATAAAACTAATAAATTATCAGTATACCTTGTAAATAAAAGTTGTGTAAAATCCGTTGGTTCTAATTAATAACTAAAAAAAGGATTAGGAAGAATAATTTATATAGACAATATCGCATTGTTCAAAGACGTTTGCGAGATGAATCTCTTGGCATTATCTGAAACTTGCAAGTAACTATATTTTCATTCCGCTAAAAAGTCTTGTAAAAGATGTGAGGCGAAATTTAACAACGATTGCAATTTTGGCTCATGTAAAAAATATTTTTTGTGGAAGAATGTTTATGATACGGGTGAATATTTTACAAATGGGAATTTTTTCACTTTCGAAAATTTTGTCCTACCAGGCATTTTTAACATTAATAAAGTATTAGCAGGCAAATCCTAATGATAATAGAATAATAATTTAAACACACTAAGATTTCTCTTAATGGAGAAATTTTTGTATGCATGAATCTTAAACAAGTTACACAAGTTATACACAAACTTTTATGAAAATAGTATAAAAGCTTCTTTATATAAAATTTGCCTCAGCAGAAAATTTTTCATAAGTGTTTGCTATATAAAGACAATTATGGCACGCAAATTTGATTCAAAATATTATCATAGCTCACAAATGAAAAATTTCCTTTTGGGAAGCTTTGCTTGTATATAAAAAATTTCCGCTTACTGGAAATTTCTTAGAAGTATTTTCAATCATAAATCAAATACTTTAGATAAAGTTGACTAAAAATAATATAAGAACTTACAAATCGAAATTTCCCTTTTTGGGAAATTTTTCTTAAGTGCTAGTTTTCAATAATAATGAAGTAATTGTAAGAAAATAATCTTCAGAATATGATAATAGCTGGCAAAACTAAAATTTCCCTCAAAGGGAGTTTTTTTTCCAGTACCAATTCATGAGTAAATGTGTTCAGAAAGATGTCAAAAGATTTGCACTTTTCAGCAAAAGTCGCACTCATACAATCTTGGTTGAATACGCTGCTAATGCATTAAGAAATCTTATATAAATGCATTACTGGCGAATTTAATACAACTAGTTTTGACAAGTCCACAAATTTGCTTTTTTCTTGTCCTTAAAAAATGTTGGGGCACTAAAATTTTATCCCATAAAATTTCTTAAAATTTTTCTGGGGAAGAAAAATTTATTGAAATAATTAACAATAATCTTATTTTAACTAATTTTATCGGGCTTACCAGTTCGATTTTTACTTCCTTTGTTTTATATAGAGGGAGGTTAATAACATTTTACAACAAACCACTTTTTCTTAGAGAGTTGCTGAAGTAGTTTTTTCTTCCAAGTTATTTTTATAGGCCAATCAGTGCAGTATTCTAACTTTTATTTCATTTCCCAAACAATGCCTACGCTGCAGTTTCATGTAATAAATTTTTTCGTTTTCATACTCACAGTGTGAACAAAGTTTTAAGTTGAAAATTTTGTACTAGTTCAAACGACAAAGATAATTTTAATTATTTACTGGCTTGAAATCAAATTTATTTTATTGTAAGTTATTGTGTCGTGCCACAAAATGTGAGACTGGGTTTTTTCTCTGGTGCCTCAAAAAAAAAAAAAAAAAAAAAAACTGTTTTATTGTAAAATGCAATGCTTGATAGAAAATGTATTAAAAGAAAAAAAATTACAAAAATATATATTTTCAAATATTATTAACAATTGTTTTACTAACATCTTTTACATGTTGACGTATTTTCCCCCAGGAATTTATTACAGCAGCCAACAGCAATAGATACTCTCATACTCTTGAATAACAAACAAAGGCAGGCAGACAGACAGACAAACTGTGTGTGTGTGTGTGTGTATCTGCCTGTGTGTAAGCCAGATAGAAAGAAAGCTAAAATTAAAATTGAATAATAATTTTTAATGCTGCCTGTTGGCTTTTGCCAATTGTCATTTGTTGCTTTATTATGTTGCACGTTTTATGTTAATCAAATACATTTTCTACTGCTCCTCCTCCCACTCATTATGCATCAACATGCCTCCTGCCAGCCTGTCTTCCAAGTGCCACCTTCAAGTGAATGTGTAAATTTGAGAAGAAAAAAATTTAACAATTGCTTAAATATTTTATCCCATACAACAAGTCAAAATGTTGCAAGTAGCGACAGCTTGTTAACAGCAGCCAGTAACCAAAAGAAAACAATATGCAGCCAGCCAGCTACTGAGTGCCGTAAAATTTTGCAGTTCATTAAAGTTTAAAAAAGTTCAGTTTCATTTAATTAATCAAAACATTTTCATAAAGTTTTAATTTCTAACCCCACTTGATGATGCCTCTCATGCAGAGACACATGAGATTTTGTTTTGCCAACATAACATGAATGACTTAAGAAATATTTATTACTTATTGAAAGGCAAATTAATGAGTATAGTGAACTCTCGGTGGCATGCTTACAAATCGGCTGGAAAATTGGTAAAGTGAATGAGCCAAAAATGGGACGGGAAATGCACAGAGTAAAACATATTATCTTCGAAAATATATAGCACGCTGATCCTAGCAACTTTTTCGAATTATTTTTATTTCTTTCAAAGTTTATTTAATATTATTGAAAAATATTCACCCCTATCGTGAATAATTTTTCCCCTAAACTTTTTTCCCATTTCCCAAAAGTGCGATCATGAATAACTTTTCCCATAAAATGTGTTCCCATTCGAAATTTCCCCTCATCGTGAATGGATTTTTCAAAGACATTTTTCCCATTTTTTTTTTTATCAATTTGTTCATTTTATTTTCTTTGGGGAACTAGAAAAAAAAAATGCAAGTAGTTGCTACATTTTAATGGATATATAAATTAGCTGAAAATTATTTTTAGGTCTAAATCAATAAATAATGTGCAACATGACATGCTTCTCAAAATAACCGACCCATTGCATGTAGTTTTGTGAAGGTTTCTAAAGATGTGGTGGCCGAAATACCAAAATGGTATTCGCTTACAGAAGAACTAAAAAGAGCTGGCCCTCCTATTAAAAAAGTTCATGAATAGAAGTTTATCCATGGCTATTTTATCCATTCTGCGCAGAGACTTTTTTAAAGCATCCAACACTTTAGAGAGCACTTCGCAAAAAGTGGATTGCGCCATTCCTACTTCGTAATCTCTTCCAACACTTTTTTGGTATACACTCTCTGCAAAAAAAACGTAAGCATGCGCTTAATTTTACGATGGGCGGAATACCAAATGATTTTTTTTTCGTTTTTTTAACAACGTTTGTATCTCCAAAAATTGTTCATTACGTTTCGGGCTGTTCCCAACATATGCTTATTGTATGCGATCGTAAGAATGCTATGTATTGGTCTCTTTTGTTCTTGAGTAAATTAATGTATAAAAATTTTTTAAAGTTTTCTTTCAATTACTTTCTCGTAGTTGAAATAAATTTAAAAAGGAGCAAAGCTAGAAAAACGTCAAAATACAAGAGCTTATGTGAAGAAAAACGTCAAACGTCATTTTAGTGATTTTTGATCAAAATTACGTCAAAATGACGTAAAATCGTCACATCTAACACCCCTGTGTATATGGGTGTTGTAAGTCGTTGTGTACAGTGTTGGGCAAAATACATGCTCTGATGTATTTAAAATACAAAATACATTAAAGTTGTGTATTTAAAATACAAAATACAAATACTTTTTTTTTCATGTATTTAAAATACAAATCAAAAAAGTTTTTATTTTCTTTCATAAACACCAGTTTTTCAAAAGTGATGTCAGACAAACAATCTCTTGATGGCGAATGAAGAAAACCAGCTAGCGACAAAAGCTCAATAACTTTTTATTAGAAAGCGATACTTTATTGAAAAACATATAACGAAATTAAGAAATAAGTGACAATTAAAAACCGTTTCACCAAATGCTATATAACTATATATAGTATATCCAAGTCAACATTTGATTGATATTTTTTCTCTTGTTTTAGATTAAAATGTCGAACGCTGTTTTTCTTGGTATTTTTTTTTCATTATTTAACTTTCTGACAGCTTGGCGACTTACTCAATGTATGTGCATTCAGTTGCGTTTTCTTTAGACAGGTACAGTCAAAGCCCGGTTTAACGAATGATATAATGTTCAGACCTTTCGTTATTCCGAGATATTCGTTATATCGAACAGTAATTTTTGATCTTAAAATTTTATAAAAGACGGTGGTCCGCAGTTTTAAAAACATCAAAATTTAATTGTAATGACAACTCAGTGTAGAAATAAAACTTTAATTGATATTTTAACGTTCATTTGAGAATTGTTTTTATTTCTAATATGTAAATTCATTAAAAATCATAAATGTACATAGAGGCATATACATATTTAGCTATGTTTGGATGCTATTAACATGTGTAGGTTTATCATTACATTTCATTCATATTATTCATTTCTTAAGAAACCGACATCTCGTTTTCACAATGAACCAAATAAAACTACTAAAATTTTAACGAAAAAAGCAACGCATCACACGTGTTCTTTCAATACAAAGAAAGAAGCCAAAAACACACACAATCCAACGGTATTTGCATATATGGTTTCGAATATTTGTCAAATTACAACTTATACGGGAAAGTGCCGGCAAATCTGCAAATGCAGGTCGTTTTGTGGTCTTCTTCTCTAAATATTCCCGTTTTCAAATTTTGTGAGGAAGAAGTATTTTAGAAAATACAGTAGAAACAAGTTGTGCCTCCGTGGGGAGGGGTTTTCTATACAGTTTTTTGGATTTGAATATTTGTCAAATTACAATTTATACGGGAAAGTGCCGGCAAATCTGCAAGTGCAGGTCGTTTTGTGGTCTTCTTCTCTAAATATTTCCCTTTTCAAATTTTGTGAGGAAGAAGTATTTTAGAAAATACAGTAGAAACAAGTTGTGCCTCCATGGGGAGGGGTTTTCTATACAGTTTTTTGGATTTGAATATTTGTCAAATTACAATTTATACGGGAAAGTGCCTGCAAATCTGCAAATGCAGGTCGTTTTGTGGTCTTCTTCTCTAAATATTTCCGTTTTCAAATTTTGTGAGGAAGAAGTATTTTAGAAAATACAGTAGAAACAAGTTGTGCCTCCGTGGGGTGGGGTTTTCTATACAGTTTTTTGGTTTTGAATATTTGTCAAATTACAATTTATACGGGAAAGTGCCGGCAAATCTGCAAGTGCAGGCCTTTTTGTGGTCTTCTTCTCTAAATATTTCCGTTTTCAAATTTTGTGAGGAAGAAGTATTTTAGAAAATACAGTAGAAACAAGTTGTGCCTCCGTGGGGAGGGGTTTTCTATACAGTTTTTTGGATTTGAATATTTGTCAAATTACAATTTATACGGGAAAGTGCCTGCAAATCTGCAAATGCAGGTCGTTTTGTGGTCTTCTTCTCTAAATATTTCCGTTTTCAAATTTTGTGAGGAAGAAGTATTTTAGAAAATACCGTAGAAACAAGTTGTGCCTCCGAGGGGAGGGGTTTTCTATACAGTTTTTTGGATTTGAATATTTGTCAAATTACAATTTATACGGGAAAGTGCCGGCAAATCTGCAAATGCAGGTCGTTTTGTGGTCTTCTTCTCTAAATATTTCCGTTTTCAAATTTTGTGAGGAAGAAGTATTTTAGAAAATACAGTAGAAACAAGTTGTGCCTCCGTGGGGAGGGGTTTTCTATACAGTTTTTTGGATTTGAATATTTGTCAAATTACAATTTATACGGGAAAGTGCCGGCAAATCTGCAAGTGCAGGTCGTTTTGTGGTCTTCTTCTCTAAATATTTCCGTTTTCAAATTTTGTGAGGAAGAAGTATTTTAGAAAATACAGTAGAAACAAGTTGTGCCTCCATGGGGAGGGGTTTTCTATACAGTTTTTTGGATTTGAATATTTGTCAAATTACAATTTATACGGGAAAGTGCCTGCAAATCTGTAAATGCAGGTCGTTTTGTGGTCTTCTTCTCTAAATATTTCCGTTTTCAAATTTTGTGAGGAAGAAGTATTTTAGAAAATACAGTAGAAACAAGTTGTGCCTCCGAGGGGAGGGGTTTTCTATACAGTTTTTTGGATTTGAATATTTGTCAAATTACAATTTATACGGGAAAGTGCCGGCAAATCTGCAAATGCAGGTCGTTTTGTGGTCTTCTTCTCTAAATATTTCCGTTTTCAAATTTTGTGAGGAAGAAGTATTTTAGAAAATACAGTAGAAACAAGTTGTGCCTCCATGGGGAGGGGTTTTCTATACAGTTTTTTGGATTTGAATATTTGTCAAATTACAATTTATACGGGAAAGTGCCTGCAAATCTGTAAATGCAGGTCGTTTTGTGGTCTTCTTCTCTAAATATTTCCGTTTTCAAATTTTGTGAGGAAGAAGTATTTTAGAAAATACAGTAGAAACAAGTTGTGCCTCCGAGGGGAGGGGTTTTCTATACAGTTTTTTGGATTTGAATATTTGTCAAATTACAATTTATACGGGAAAGTGCCGGCAAATCTGCAAATGCAGGTCGTTTTGTGGTCTTCTTCTCTAAATATTTCCGTTTTCAAATTTTGTGAGGAAGAAGTATTTTAGAAAATACAGTAGAAACAAGTTGTGCCTCCGTGGGGAGGGGTTTTCTATACAGTTTTTTGGTTTTGAATATTTGTCAAATTACAATTTATACGGGAAAGTGCCTGCAAATCTGTAAATGCAGGTCGTTTTGTGGTCTTCTTCTCTAAATATTTCCGTTTTCAAATTTTGTGAGGAAGAAGTATTTTAGAAAATACAGTAGAAACAAGTTGTGCCTCCGTGGGGAGGGGTTTTCTATACAGTTTTTTGGATTTGAATATTTGTCAAATTACAATTTATACGGGAAAGTGCCTGCAAATCTGCAAATGCAGGTCGTTTTGTGGTCTTCTTCTCTAAATATTTCCGTTTTCAAATTTTGTGAGGAAGAAGTATTTTAGAAAATACAGTAGAAACAAGTTGTGCCTCCGTGGGGAGGGGTTTTCTATACAGTTTTTTGGTTTTGAATATTTGTCAAATTACAATTTATACGGGAAAGAGCCTGCAAATCTGCAAATGCAGGTCGTTTTGTGGTCTTCTTCTCTAAATATTTCCGTTTTCAAATTTTGTGAGGAAGAAGTATTTTAGAAAATACAGT
The DNA here is from genome assembly GCA_963662145.1 of Sturmia bella. Lineage (NCBI taxonomy): Eukaryota > Metazoa > Arthropoda > Insecta > Diptera > Tachinidae > Sturmia > Sturmia bella. The sequence continues at coordinate 18,408,967 of OY759172.1, read as the reverse complement.
AGAAACAAGTTGTGCCTCCGTGGGGAGGGGTTTTCTATACAGTTTTTTGGTTTTGAATATTTGTCAAATTACAATTTATACGGGAAAGTGCCTGCAAATCTGCAAATGCAGGTCGTTTTGTGGTCTTCTTCTCTAAATATTTCCGTTTTCAAATTTTGTGAGGAAGAAGTATTTTAGAAAATACAGTAGAAACAAGTTGTGCCTCCGTGGGGAGGGGTTTTCTATACAGTTTTTTGGTTTTGAATATTTGTCAAATTACAATTTATACGGGAAAGTGCCTGCAAATCTGCAAATGCAGGTCGTTTTGTGGTCTTCTTCTCTAAATATTTCCGTTTTCAAATTTTGTGAGGAAGAAGTATTTTAGAAAATACAGTAGAAACAAGTTGTGCCTCCGTGGGGAGGGGTTTTCTATACAGTTTTTTGGATTTGAATATTTGTCAAATTACAACTTATACGGGAAAGTGCCTGCAAATCTGCAAATGCAGGTCGTTTTGTGGTCTTCTTCTCTAAATATTTCCGTTTTCAAATTTTGTGAGGAAGAAAGTATTTTAGAAAATACAGTAGAAACAAGTTGTGCCTCCGTGGGAAGGGGTTTTCTATACAGTTTTTTGGTTTCGAATATTTGTCAAATTACAACTTATACGGGAAAGTGCCGGCAAATCTGCAAATGCAGGTCGTTTTGTGGTCTTCTTCTCTAAATATTTCCGTTTTCAAATTTTGTGAGGAAGAAGTATTTTAGAAAATACAGTAGAAACAAGTTGTGCCTCCATGGGGAGGGGTTTTCTATACAGTTTTTTGGATTTGAATATTTGTCAAATTACAACTTATACGGGAAAGTGCCTGCAAATCTGTAAATGCAGGTCGTTTTGTGGTCTTCTTCTCTAAATATTTCCGTTTTCAAATTTTGTGAGGAAGAAAGTATTTTAGAAAATACAGTAGAAACAAGTTGTGCCTCCGTGGGGAGGGGTTTTCTATACAGTTTTTTGGTTTTGAATATTTGTCAAATTACAATTTATACGGGAAAGTGCCTGCAAATCTGCAAATGCAGGTCGTTTTGTGGTCTTCTTCTCTAAATATTTCCGTTTTCAAATTTTGTGAGGAAGAAGTATTTTAGAAAATACAGTAGAAACAAGTTGTGCCTCCGTGGGGAGGGGTTTTCTATACAGTTTTTTGGTTTTGAATATTTGTCAAATTACAATTTATACGGGAAAGTGCCTCCAAATCTGCAAATGCAGGTCGTTTTGTGGTCTTCTTCTCTAAATATTTCCGTTTTCAAATTTTGTGAGGAAGAAAGTATTTTAGAAAATACAGTAGAAACAAGTTGTGCCTCCGTGGGAAGGGGTTTTCTATACAGTTTTTTGGTTTCGAATATTTGTCAAATTACAACTTATACGGGAAAGTGCCGGCAAATCTGCAAATGCAGGTCGTTTTGTGGTCTTCTTCTCTAAATATTTCCGTTTTCAAATTTTGTGAGGAAGAAGTATTTTAGAAAATACAGTAGAAACAAGTTGTGCCTCCGAGGGGAGGGGTTTTCTATACAGTTTTTTGGATTTGAATATTTGTCAAATTACAATTTATACGGGAAAGTGCCTGCAAATCTGCAAATGCAGGTCGTTTTGTGGTCTTCTTCTCTAAATATTTCCGTTTTCAAATTTTGTGAGGAAGAAGTATTTTAGAAAATACAGTAGAAACAAGTTGTGCCTCCGTGGGGAGGGGTTTTCTATACAGTTTTTTGGATTTGAATATTTGTCAAATTACAATTTATACGGGAAAGTGCCGGCAAATCTGCAAGTGCAGGTCGTTTTGTGGTCTTCTTCTCTAAATATTTCCGTTTTCAAATTTTGTGAGGAAGAAGTATTTTAGAAAATACAGTAGAAACAAGTTGTGCCTCCGTGGGGAGGGGTTTTCTATACAGTTTTTTGGCTTTGAATATTTGTCAAATTACAATTTATACGGGAAAGTGCCTGCAAATGCAGATTTGTAACGATTTTTTAAATGTATTTTGCTTTGCCGTTCGTTAAATCGAGATTTATTTTTTTTTGTCATTCGCTACATAAGACAGTTAATGTAAAAAATTTCGCCATTCGTAATATCCGATATTCGTTAAACTGAGCATTCGCTATACCGGGCTTTGACTGTACTTTGGTAATTAAATTGTGGTATTGATATTTTTTGGAAATAAGTAGGAACATTTTCGAGTTTAGTTGATGTATGAATGGAATAATTTTAGCGCATATTTTTTAACATAAATTTAAAATGTGTTTTGAAAGCACGAGTATTTGAAATACAAAATACAAATACATTTATGAAACGTATTTAACATACAAAATACGTATTTGTATTTTAAATACGTATTTCAAATATATGTATCTCAAATACTTCCCAGCCCTGGTTGTGTATTATGAAAAGAAAAAGGGAAAATTTCTAAAATGAAGCTACTACATGTATACACCTAAAATACTGCTTTCATCAACAAGCGGGTATAGCTCAATGGTAGTGTAAGCTGGTTATCAAACTGCATGTGGCTGGTTCGATCCCATTCGGTTCCTTTTTTTTTGTCTAGATCTGAGTATTTATTTTCAATCCCCCAGCGGAAAGGACATTTATAAGATTTAGAGCAATAAATTGTCTGATGGCTTCACAAAACCGGTGTTTTATGAAACAAATCTATGAATACCGTTTTGGTAAAAGGTTTAAAAATTAATTAATTTTTATTATTCGAACTTTTTCCTTGTGCGGTGAGAAACTGTCACCCGGTAAATATGCAATAATAAATAAGAAAAATGGTGTGTTTGATATAATTAAAAATTTAGACAGAAAATACACAACAACTTGGCTGGCTGTGTGGCATGGTTGTTGCTTTAGAAACATGAGCCCCTGAGTTCAAGGACGGGTGCTGACGAGAAAGTGTGGCGGCTTCGAAACAACTAGTTGTGTCCCCAGCCTGGTAAAATGCCTTTGATAACTTCTTTGTCTCATTTAATTAATATCAATCATAACAATAATATAGAAAGAACTTGAGCCTGATAAACTTAATACAAAAATAATGGGTATACAATTTGTATATTTTTTTTCCTATGCAGTTCTAAAAATAACCAATTTAATTGTTTAAGGCCGGGTAGTTCTTAAAACTCTTTAAATGTGCCTCACCCATTGCCTTAAATAGCTGAAACTAAAACATTGTTTCGGAAGAAAAAAAAAATAGTCTGCCTTTAATTACACAAAAGTCTTGTAGAACATTTTTGCCAGCACGTACTTTGTTTATACGTCTTGTCTAAGCCATGCTTTTACTCCAACGAAATAAACTTCTATAGAAATGCAGCAAAACAAAACAAACAAAAAATACCATAATGGTTGACTGATTTTGCAACAATGTTGCAATAAGAAAACAATTATGTATTTCCTTTGCTTAAAGAATTTACAAAAGGAGAAAATAAACACATAAGTTAAGTAAATTATTTATATTTGAAGAGTAATCAGTACAGTTTTTTATATCTCTTATTGCTTTACATGGCCCAAGCACTTTTTCATTGCTTGTTCAATACTTGATTTAGTTTCTAAATCAATTGTAATGAAATGGCAAAAACAAAAACTAAGACAGGTTAGTCATTGAAATTTAATAAGCACCCTCGTATCTCTAAAGAGAAATTTATTTATATGTATTTAAATATTTCATACCACTTTCGGCAACCTCTGAACTGCTGATAAAAACTTTAAAACTGCTGCTCGCCTCTTGTGGATTTTGTCTTTTTTTTTTTATTTAATGCCAAAAAAAGTCAACAAGAGATTCAAATTGTTTAAAGCCAAAGTCAAGTACTTTTTTGTTCATATAATTCGTTTTTAGGTGACTGGGTCAACATGTAAAATCAAAATGTATTAAGTGACAAAAACAAAATGTATGAATATACATGTAAAAATACTGGTTTAAAATCAATAAGACAAAAAGAAAAAACAAGGTGTAGCCAAATTTTCTTAAAAATATGTTACATTAATTCAATGATTGAAAACCAGTAACATAAAAATTTCTCTTTAAAATAAAAGCAAACATTTTAAAATCGAAAAAAAAATTCATTATAATATTACGAACGCTTAAAAATTACATGTTATAGAAATTCATGATCGTGCATGCTCCCCAATAACACTGTACAACACACAAAAGAATCATAATGTTCTGGCAAGTGATACCTGTAGAGGGGAATAAACAAAGGTACCCGTGTAGCGGCATTTCGAAAATTTACATCTGAAACTCATTTTACGGCCTAATTGAATTTACAGACTAAGTAATACTTGGATGTTTGGTATGCAGTGCCCTCAGGAGATTTAATTAAAATACTAGAGGCAACATTTTATTGGTATGCAATAACCCTCTACCTCTATCACAAATGGGTCTTTTTTGTATTTTTTTTTTTTTTTGTAAAATGCTAAAATCGCCTTTGAAACTGGAATGCATTTGGCTAAAATACTCTGCAAACATATTTTTTACAAAATTCTCCCAGCCTCTTCAGTCGAAAATTCATCTTTAACATTCAAGTTAAATACAAATTTAGAAAGTGACTCAAGGGTTAATTACACACCTATGCCGCTGTGACGGCCAAAGATGGTAGCAGAATTATTTAACAACAACACCAAAGCTAAGAAAAGAAGGAAAGTCAAAACCACAATTATGGCCACAGTAAGAATTGATTAACCAGGACATTGGAGTGATTCGGTGTCCATACAAAGAAAATATTGAATATTAATTATTAGTCAAAAATGAATTTAATTATTTATTTGCCTTAAGAGCCAGTAGAAATATATTATTTTAGGTGTAAGAATATACCTTATTAGTGTTTTCTGGCTGTTTCAGTCATCTAGATGCCGCCGAAAAATCTGAAAAAAGTGTTTGAAACCCAACTGCTTATTCCAAAATTTCCGTGAGCAAAATGAGAATCAGAAATATTCAAACAAACCTTTAATACAGAAAACCTTTTTTTCGTTAAATATGAAAAAATGTTTTCCGTATTGCAGGTTTGTTTGAAAATTTTTGATTCTCATTTTGTTTGTGGTAATTCTGAAATACGTTGTTAGGTTTCGAACATTCTTTTAGGATTTTTTGAGTCCACTGACGAGTGGATTAGCATCAATGAAATATCGGCGGCATAAAAACGGCTAAAAAAAGAAAAACAAAAACAGCATTCGTAACGTAAGGTTCAAGTTATAGGTCCTCTTTTATAATACATAGAACTCAAATTCCCAAGAAATCAGTTAGAGGCAAAAAAATCAAGTTTACCAAAACTTTTGTATAATTTAACTACAGTTTAAACTTGACTGTAGCAAATCAGTGAACCATTTATTATTGATGGTTTTGAGTAAAAGAAATTTGGCAACGTTGCAAAAATTGTCAAACTGCTGAAATGCTAAATTTTCTTCGTTTAAATGTGGTTAAATATTTACTGTCTTAAACCTAAATTAAACCAAAATCAAAATTGAACTGCCACTGATTTTTTGTTCAATAATAAAAACACATTTTTCTTTGGAAAACAATCCCTTTTTTTCTATATCATAAGGAAATAAATCTTTATAGCAACTGCCAATCAACTCATCAAATGGAAAAAAAATGGTAAAAGATACAAATAGTAATTACTTTAATTTAATTGACCATAATTTCCCACCGTCTTTCTTTTCTTTCTCTCTCGGCGAAAAAAAACTACATGTTTTTTACATACAATTTTATTTAGGAAAATAAAACCACAAATTGCAATTGCATTTCAAATGCCACTTTTTCGTCTGACTGTTGTTAAATGATTTATTTCTTTAAGCTTTGCCATCTAATTCAAAAGAAATTTTTAGTTTTATTAAGGCTTTCTTATTTTTGCAGAAAAACAAAGCAAATTAAAAGAAAAACAGAAGTAGTAAAATACTTAAAATAAGAAATTACTATTTTTCGAACTAAAAACAAACAAAAAAAAATACTGTTACTTGAAGTTGGTTGAGTAGACAAAAACAAAAAATGTTTCAAATAAAAATAAATTAATACCAATGAAAGCTCTTTTGAAACTAAAATACAGTAAATGACAATAATTATACGCCTGCATTGTAAATGCAGAAATTATTCTCAGAGTCTAGTTGCCAGGCAGTGCTGGGCTGGAGAGCCGGACTGGTGTTAGTGGTAATTAGTTTTCAAGTGCGATGTTCAGGGATGCCAAATTTTCAAAAGAAATTTCCTGACCCCCCCACATTTACACACGCAAGTACAAGTGGAAGTAACGCAATACATTGACATTTTTTTCTAATACCATCATACCAGTAATTTGTTACTTTTTTTACTTGCAAAAACAGTGTTACCTTATAAAGATTATATGTTAATTTTAATAGATAACTCACAAGAAATAAACTTTTCTTTGATTTTAAATACCGAAAAGTTAGATAAGATAAGATATAAAAGAATTGAAGAAAATATGTCTTTTATCGATTTGTAATATAAATTTACTATTTATTTGATAAAAAAAAAAGCTACTCGCATAATTTGCTTTCTCATAACAGTTCGTATGACAATATTTTGGCAATCCAGTCATTAAAAAGTCATATAGACGGACAAAATCAGAATAAACAATACACAAAAAAGGCAAAAAGCAGTGATTTTTAAACATAAAAAATGGAACAGTTATTTCCGGCATAATTGTTTTATTATTATTCTTTTAATTCAATTCTTTTATTTTGTAAACTAAAGCAATTTTTTTTAAGAGCATTTTCTTTGATGCCCTTTTAAAAATGAGCTGGCACTTGCCTGTGTAAACAATCAAGCAAGTAGCAACAGCTTTTATTGTGTCTGTCAAAGTATAGGTTGTTAATATGTACACACAACTTGCAACGAGTTACTTGCATGTGTAAATGGTGTGTGAATAGTTTGTGTTTTAGTTGAAATCAATATTGGCCGTGAAAATCTACCCACCATTTACACGAATTTTGGGGAACTTTTTTTTAAAGCTTTGTTTTTTTTAAATTAATTAAAACAGTAAAGAAAATTTAAACAAAAATTATAAGAACTTAAATCAGGTTTCTTTATGTTTGGCAATTAGTTATCATTTTGATGAGTTGAAATCAGCGGTGGGAAGAAAAATCACTGCTTAAATTTAGAGCTGAAAATTACTACAGACTACTTTATTTATATATACTCAAATTTATGTCAATCTATTTGAAGCTATTATTTCAATAAACTATATTTGTGTTAATTCAAATTTATATTAGTCTATATCGAAGTTTATACCTATTGTGGTTTTCTTGAAGTAATAACGATTTTTTTTTTGTGACACAGCTTGACGATTTTTTTGACGATTTTTTGACGAAAGTACAACCATTATCTAAACGGAAAAGCGCGGACTTCTGACTTCCATTTTAGCTATTCAAGCGACCAGAAGTACCCAAGAAGCTCTCGTCAAGGTATCGATAAGTAACACCTAATTACCTTTTTCTAAATAAATTGGATTAATAATGTGAGTAACTAGTGTTGAAACTATTAATTATTTACTTCTGATAACATAATTGAAATTGAGTTCGATATCCCTTCTCTTGCACTCAATTAACACCTAAACCTGAGGGGATGATTCCGACAATTTATTAAGGTCACAAAGTTTGATCTCCAAACCTGTGGTTGGTTCCCTTCGCAATTTTTTCTCCATTTAATGTAAAGATTTCCTTCAAATCTTCGCACAATAAAAGTATAACTATTTAATTTTGGTTAAATTATTTACGCCCAGACAGAAAGCTAAATAATTGAAAGTCCTAAAACAAGCACATACATACGAGTAGCGAATTGAACGAATGACTGCACAGGATAAAAAAAAACAAAAACAAAAATAAATCAGTATCGTCTTCATCTAATCTTCATTCGTGTAGAGTGTGAGCTGACTGGCTCATTTTGTTTCGTTGGTGTTCGTACGCCAATGCTGGCATGTTCACATTTTATTGCCTCCCACTGTATTGCCATAACGTTACTCATTTTGCCAATAGTTTCCAAATTGCTGGTAGTTTTTGTCAGAGTTGTTGTGCGAAAAAAATTGTACCTCCATTGTCTGTCTGCATTGTTTGATGCCTGTTCAGTTCGAAGTATGTGGTGGTACTTATTACTTGTTATAGAAATAGTTTTAACTACTTTTTTTTCATTGCTGTATACAACTATTTTTGAAGTCATGTGTGTGTGTGTGTAATTTTTGTACTTCTTTTTTTTTTTTGAGTCCAACGTGGTTGTTGTGCAACGAAGTGTAGTAAAAATCACTTGCCAGGTATTCATTGGACAGGCAGGCAGACAGACAGAAAATAGAAATTAAAAACAGAAATAAATTTCACATTAGAAACGCAATTTATATTTGACCGATTGTATATGCCGGCAGGTTGACTTTACCCTTTTTTTTGTTTTTTGTTTTATTTCTAACATTTTAAATAATTATTAACAATAAAAACTTATGGTTTATAAATCTTGAACCATAATAATAAAATAATTCACTTGAAAACGGCACAATATAAGTTGGCGGAGTTAAAGTTTAAAAGTAAAATACATAAATTTGGAAAACTTGTATAAAATTCAAAAAAAAGTAAAACTGTGTTCATACATAACAGAGCTTATGGTTACTTATTGTTTCCTTAAAAACACAACAACAACAACAGATAAATGTATATTTGTATGTATTTGTATTTAATGTGCATTGACATAAATTTCACTTTTTTTGTTTGTTTTTCGTTTTTTCTTTTTGCTTATTTTATATATTTTATTAGATGGTTAATAATTCTTCGTGCCAGCAGCATGCATGCCAGTGCATGCTGTTGCATGCTCAACTCTTGCATTTGTTTGCGGAATTATTTGCGGTTAAAGTGAATTTTGGTTTTTAGAATATTAAATGAGAGGGGGAAGGGAGTAGTAAGTAAAGCAAAAAAAAAGCAACAACAACAAATTATAATAATAAGTTTTGGCTGCTAATTAGGGTTCTGTTAAATATTCAATAAAAACTTTAGATCTTTGGTTGTTTATAAAAAAAATAATTTGAAACAACTATATTTATTTATTTTCAATTTCAAAAACAAATTGTTGGCGAAATATTGAAAATAAATAAATATAATTGTTTTAAATTATTTTGTATAAAAAACAAAGATCTAAAGCTTGAATAATTAATTTAATGATATCAAGATCAAAGGAAGATGCTAACAAATTGTAGGCGAAATGTTGATAATAAAAAAATATAATTGTTTTAAATTATTTTATATTAAAAACAAAGGTCTATAGCTTGAATAATTAATTTTTTATAATATCAAGATCAAATAATGTACAAATATTTAAGAAAAATTTATTATTTTAGGTCTATAATTAGATATAAATGTTTTTTGTCTCTTTTAGCCGTCCATTTGCCGCCGACATTTCGTTGATGCTAATCAACTCATAAGTAGACTAGAAAAATCTTAAAAGATTGATTGAAACTCAATTACTTATTTCCAAATTTCTATGAAAAAATGAGAATTACAAATACTCAAACAAACCTTTAATACATTATTGAATATTCAATAAAAATATTCCATTTGCGAAGTAAGACAGCGCACAGGAAAGATCAATAAATGAAAGATGAGGTTGATTGAAGGGTTGTGTCTGACCATGTGTTGCTACATACACTTAAGCCAGTTGGGCGCCACCTGAATGTAACCATGAAGAGTTTGACCCATGGTTCTATAGAAACTCCCAGTTATTAATTTCTGTTCCTTAATTTCATATGGAACGTAATTGGATTATGTCTGGCAAGGTGTCGCTCCCAAAAAATGGGTTCAATATTTGCAAAGAAGCCGGAGCAGTGGCATGCATAACTTTCAATTGCTTGTCACACTTAACTTTTTTGCGACTTTGTTTCAATAATTTCCCTAAATCTTTATTACACCCCATCCCTCTTGCTCATACAACAGCTTTTATAATATTTTCAAATATTTCCTTACAAAATGCAGTTTGCTTTGTCCCGATAAAATATTTTGCATTCTTTGAATAATTTCTGAATTAAATTTTCCTAAAACAAGCTGTTGCTGCTATTTTGGTATTTTGAGGTGTTGGCCTGTTGTTGATTGAAATACAACAAACGTATGCATTAACGAAACAATTTATGTTTTATTTTTAATTAGTTTTTGTTTTATTATTTTGTATATTTCACTTTTATATTTTTGCATAAAAAGTTGCATACTTTTAATGGACAACACGAAACACGCTTCTCATTTGAGCTTGAGTTGAAATTTCAATTGCTGATTGCTGACATCAATCGGTTGTACTTGCAGTAGTGTTTAAATACAAACAAAATATTTATGTACATTTGGACACGTTCAATTTTTTTTCTTTTTGCATTCAACTCATTGATATTTAAAATAACATCGTTATCAAAATAAATAATAACTTCCTTGACTACTGGATGTTTGACCATTAAAATGAAAAAATGTATTACATATTCAAAAAGTTTGTGATTGGAATACCTATCTTTCTTAAATCTTATAGTACCGAAAAGAAAAAGTAGGTCCATGCCAATGTACATGACATTTGTACGCCTATAGAGTACAATAGATCTTGTAGAAATGAGAGCAACTAAGAACACTGAAACATTGATGTTTCATTCTGAGATTTTTAAGTTAATAAATGTTTGCTTGAAATATTATTCAAATATAAAGAGAAATTATAATGTCGCGTATGTGACACTTGAGATGGAGAATTCTCGCAAAATATAGAAAAATTTATATTTCTGTAATACTTTAGAAATGCCATTTATAAATAAATACAATTTTCAAATAATTTTGTGCGAAAGCATCTGAATATCATATGCTACATAGCATATGTGACAGATTAAGAATTAAATATTTGTCAAATAATATAATAAATATAGTTATGGTTTCACTAGAATCAAATCAATTTATCGCTATTATAAATAAAAACTACACGTAAAGATCTGCAATCTTAAAAATACGCCATACACTAGAATGCACACGGCGAGAGCGCTTAGGACATGATCACTTGTTATTATTCTCAATTTTCTGGGGCAGTGACTTGCTCAGCTGATAAGCCAAGCTCTTCTCAGTCTTGGAGAAGTCTCTGAAACTTTGAAAGTTATTTACTTTTATATATACAAATATTTTTCTCTTAAATGTTGTGCAAAAAGTGTTTTTTTTTGTTTGCAAATAAATGCCATTTTTATGAGCTTCGTTTCGTTTTCAATAATTTTATTGCCAGCTCAACTTAACATCAGTGATTGTTGTTGCAATTCGTTAGACTACAGTTAAATGTTGATTTGGACACCACCTTTGGTTCCGCATAAATAGTTTTTAGTAATAAATTTTTGTTCAAAAAAAAACTATATACAAAATTTTTTTTAGCTGAGGCTCTAAGTCATGACTGTTTATTTTTTTTTATATTGTAATTTACATTTTTATTATTTGTTTAAAAAATGTTTGTTGTTGGGAGATTTTGGTTTATTGCATTGTTTTGCACACTTCAAAAAGCAGCAAAAACACATGCACACACACACACACACACACACACGTACACTTCTTTGAGGTGACTCCGGGCTGTCAAAGGTGCCTGACAGCAATAACAGTTGCGCGGTGCAACAATCATAAATGGAATGTTGGTTCATAAGCTGGCTGCTCACTAATATTGGCCGCGATAACGGCTCTGATAATTTCATGTAGAAAAAAAAACTAGTATCATTATGGGTGTAACTAACAGTTGCATTGTGTTATCGTATTAATCTTTTCTCTACATTCTTCTCTAAGCATGTGCACTGTACGCTTCATGTTACTCTCTGAATGGCAATTCTGCCACATGCTTTAAGTCGCTGCTACTTTTGTGTTTGGCAATTTTTGTTTTCTTTCTTTTTTAACGTTTAATTAAAATAGAAAAAAAATCGCAAAATTTCACTATCAATAAAAAATATTTACAATTTCTAATCGAATCTAAAGCGTCACAATTTTTTTCAAAGTAGAAATTAAAAATTACTGACTACTGCCTTTTTGTGAAAAACACACAAATATTTTTCTTATTGAAATTGTATAAAAACTAAAAATAAAATGTAGCAATGAGTATTTTAACCCTTTTTTATAAAAATGTAATTAAAAAAAAAACATTTCCAGCCCTGGCCTACAATTTCGAAAACATGGTAAACATAACTTACCCTCTGTCTAGAGCATTAATAAAAATGTTTAACATTTGTTAATGGAAATTCGTTGACACTTACTTGACTTACTATTATCATTGGCGCCAATTAATTGTGCACCTCGATCAAAAAAGATCTTTTGTGCAACTCTTGCTCCCTATAGATCGAGACCGAGACTATTAGCCAATCTAGTTACTGCCGTAGATTTTATCATCCCCTTCAATAAATTAGTTCAATTTAGTTCAATAAAATTTTTGTTAAACATTTTGTAAATCATAAAATTTTCTTCACTTACCTTGATTCAGTTTAAAAACAGACCTGTTTTTTTATATGATAATGCTCTTTTTGTTAAACCCTTTTTTCCATTTTTCTTGATTTATTCTTTAGCAAATTCATTTTCAATTACCTGTAAATTGAGCTGGTATTTTTCATTTTAGTTTTAACGAATTTTTCCTACTAATTTGTTTTCCATGATTGTTACAAAATTATGGCAATTTACTTTTCTTTTTCTATATCAATTGCAATTGCCTAATAGAATTTGAATGCAAATAAGCAAAATGTGATTATTAGCTATGTAATAGAAATCGAACGATTTCATAATTATTGTTTCAAGAAGACGTGACGAAAAATATTTCGAATGCTCTTAGAGATTTTCTTTGTGCCACCTTTTGAAATGAAAATTATTGTTTTTATACAATTGTTAATAATTTTATTAGGTTTGAGTTCGATTTTAGTTCCTCAAAATTGGAACAACATTTTTTTTTTTAAACAGTTCGAATATTATAATTCATTCGAAATATGCCAAGCTGATTAAAAGTGATTTCAAGAAAATTTCATTACAGAATTAGTTTTAAAAATGATTCTTTTCTGAAACATTTTAGTTTTAGAACGACTAGCTTTCAAGATATAGCATTTTCAGCTTGACTCACTCTTAAACTGAGTTGTTTATAAAACGAGTAATTTTTTTTAAACGATTTAGTTTTAAAACAATTTAAGTTTTGCTTTTGAAATTATATTTTGGTTTTTAAGCTGCAGAGTTGTTAAAGCGATTCTTTCAAAACACCAAGTTTCTAAAATTAAACATTTCCTTCATTACTCGGTTTCAAAGCCATTTCTATTTAAAATGATGTGCTTTTCAAATTATTCGTTTTTAAAACGATTCACTTTCAAATAGTTCATTTTTAAAAAAAAACTTAGTTTTTCCCAGCGATTTTGTTATTAAATTAATACAAAATAATGCGTTTTGAATACGATTCGTTTTCGACCTTTTCCGTTTTAAAATGTTCTGATTTCAAATTAGTTGGTCTTACAGCGATTTATTTTTTGTGCTTATCATTTCTAAAATAACTCGTATTTGCAATGATTTGTTTAAGCCGGCTACTTATTGAAATCATTTTTTTTGAATTATTGGCAAACATATTCTTTCCAAAAGGAATAGTTTTCTAAACTATTCGTTTTCAAATTTACTCCTTTTTCGGGCTCTGTATTTTTAAAATGATATGCCCTCAAAAATATGCAGTTTTTATTGTAGAAAATCCCTTTAAAATTACTCGTATTGAAATCACTATATTTTATAACAATTTATTTTTCAAATTATTAAATATTTTTAAATTTTAAATAATCCATGTTGTTTTTACAGTGTTTAGTTTTTAAAATGAGTTGGTTTTAAGTCCAGTCTTTTTGAAATTATTCATTTTTCAGTAGTTTCTAGAACAAACTAATTTGCCTTTAAAATTAATAATTTTCAGAGCAATACGTTTCTGAAATAGATCGTTTTTAAGGAAAGTCGTTTTTAACAGATTAGTTTTTTCATCGTTTTAATTTTTAAACTGATTTTGATCGGGGAGATTTTTTTTACGATTCGGTTTTAGTTTTTGAAACGATTGATTTTTTTACATTACTTTCTAACGACTTGTTTTTAATTTTTTAAAACGATTCGTTTTTAAAACGAACCCTTTTAAAAATGATCTTAAGTGATTTTTGTTTTCCGACGATTTGTTTTTAAAATTGTTTTCCAAGGACTCGTTTCTAAAAATAGTGGATTTAAAGCGATTCGTTTTTGAAACGATTCGATTTTAAACGATTCGATTTTAAAACGATTGAATTTTAAAATTATTCCTTTTTTAAATGATTGTTTAATAAAGTTTACACCTTTTTCTATAAAACAAAGCTCTTTTATCGCAAACAAATCTTATCTCAATTTTGAGGAAATAAAAATCGAACCCAAGCTAAATAAAATTATTAACAGTTTTAAAACGATTCGTTTTTAGCTTTTGAGAGATTTGTTTTTAAAATTATTTTCAAAAAACTCTTTTCTAAAAATATTTGTTTTTAAAACGATTCGTTTTCAAACCCATTCGATTTCAAAACATGTCGATTTTAAAATGATTTCTTTTTGAATGGTTATTTTATAAAGTTTATGCCTTTTTATGTAAGACACTCTCTTAATTCTCTTAGTATTCAAAATATTTCGTTTTGATAATTATTTGTTTTAAGAACCAACCGTTTAGAAAATACTAGACTTTACAACGATACATTTCTGAAATGGTTTGTTTATAGAATGATTCCTTTGAAAAGTATTGGTTTTTTAAAGTTTACGTTTGTATAGCTCTTGTTTTTATAACGAAGTGATTTTCAAAAAAAAAAAAAATGTTAAGCCTTCTGAAACTATAACAATTATTTCTGGTTTTTTATAACAATTATTTCTGGTTTTTTAAGTTTTCGTTACAACTTTTGTACACAAATTTTTACTGGCTCGCGTTCTGAAAGAATATCGTGGTTTTATTTATAACACTTATTTCTGGTTTTTTAAGTTTTTGTTACAACTTTTAGCGGCTCATTTAGTAAAAATATTTGAGGGTATTAAACGTTTATTGCTTAAATTTTGTACAGAAATTTTTGCACGAAGGGCTTAACAAATTTAAAATAATTTTTATAAATAAGACCGTTCTACAATAAGTGCATAATAAACTAAAATATATTTTATAAATGTGATTTTTAAAGCGATTATTTTTTATAGTTATTTTGGTTTTTATACTTTTAGAAATAGTTGGCATTAGTTCTGTTTTGAAAATTGAAAAGTGCCTCAAGGGATAAATTGTTAGAGGGTTCTACCAACAGGCGCAAGATTATGGATTTGCAGCGAAGATGTGAAAAGTTTAATGGAGTTTTGTATTTGTCCAAAAATAAAAAAAATAATATTTTCCTTTTTATGAAGTGGTTCAACTACACACTTTAGTGTTTGTTTGGTCTTACAGATTTCTGGTGGTAATGGTTTTACAGTTTTCAAAACTGTAGCTAAAAAGCTGAAAACTATTACTTGCCCATAATATTGGTACCGGACTAAAATCTAGATAGTCCTCTCAACTGTTTATACTGTTCCTAATGCTGGAACTCTACTGAACTGAAAATAAAATCATTATTTGAAATCGCATTCCTAAAACGATCACGGCAGTGTTGCACTTTAAACTTTCCATAATTTTTTATCCCACCTGTTCTAAATTTTCATTTGAATTATTACAAAGTTGTATGCCTTTCAAAATAGTGCTCATTAAATCACAAATCTGTATGCAATTTAATGTTTGTCTAATTTGGTTGGTATGCGTGTGTGTTTGTTTGTGTGTGTGTGCTTACAAAGTTAAAACTTTTTATGACTGTTGAAATTGGACTTCGAAAAGTTTGTGCTTGTGCATGTACGTATGTAAGTTTGTCTGTATAAACTCGTGCCACTTTTTCAATACATATTTCTGTTTTTTTTTTTGTATTGAAATCAATTACGAAATCGTTTTATGGTAGAGTGGTAAATACGTTGAAAGCAGAATGCGGCAGCATAGAAGTGGTAGTGACCTGTTTCCGTTGTCATTACTGGGTAGTAGTCGTTGGTTACTTATTTAATTTTTTTTTTTGCTTTTATGCCGTTTCCACTTAAAAGTGCTTAGCAGTTTATTTGTTCTCAGGCAATTATGTAATAGAATTTAATCATAAAGCGCAAGAGACAATTTTTATTTGCACTATTTTAATAAAAAGTAAATTTTAATTAAGATCGGTCTTTGATTTAAATGCAAGGTGGCATTCTTAAAAGATTTATTTATGCACAAAAGAAATTGCTTCTTATAGTTAGGACATGTCTACACCAGTTATGGAATTGCAGCATATGTGTGTGAACTTATCCTCAGACATACAATTGCTGCGTATGAGTAATAACAGATCATATGATTTGTATAGAATTCCAGAACGTATACGCATTCATCGCTTCCTATTAAACAAAATAAATTGACAAGTATTACGACTCTAAGCAAGAGGCGTGTTCTATATGCCTTTTAGGAGCTTTTTGTCGACGAATCGTGTCTTATAATCTGGCTGTAGGGGATAAATTATATGTGTGCGGCTGTTACGATAATTTTTTTTTATTGCGATTTTAAAAAGGAATTTAATTATATATTTGCTTTAAGAGCCAATTGAAATGTGTTTGTAAAAATGTTACCCAGGTAAAATAAATATATACACAAAATTCTCATGATTTCACTCTTTTACACAACGGCGTGGTTTAGTGTTCTTGTGTTTATTTAAATTTTGCCTATTGTTGTTCTTTTTTTTTTTCTTTCTTATTCAATTGTAATTGTTTTTTGTGTTTTGTAATGTATTTAACGGAAATTTGCAATTTTCTAAATGCCGTTATATGAGAGAGTTTGTCGTCATATTCAATATAACAGCAACAACAACATAGTGTTTACTTTTTGTATGGGTTATTCGGTGTTTTTTTTTGCCTCTATTTGTGGAGAAAAAAACAAACAAACAAACAAACTCCCAATCATACTCACATACAGACACCAGTGACCATATAAATTACTGGTCAATAGATTGTTTCACATACACATACACACGTGCATATCATATGCACACTCACACACGTCTATATTTAAGTTTATAGTACAATAACGCAAAAAAAAAAATACAAAATGCTGATAGAAAAGGCAAACAAAACCAGCAAACAATTGAAATTGTTGCATTGCCAGTGAACAACCTTGGCTGAATTAACATTATAATTGTAACAATAATAGAAAAAGCAGGCAACAAAAACAAGTTAAATTTGAAATTCAAATTAACACACAAAATTCTCAGGTGGGAAAAGTTTTAAAATTTAAACGATTTTTTTTTAATGCAGGCAGATCACAATTATTATGTATGTATATAAATGATTTTAAAAAGTAACACAATTGATGCACACGGAGATGTGGCAATGTGTATGAGTTTAAGAAAAATTAATTGGAAAATCATTTTTATATATGCACTTTTCACGCTTCGTATTAAAATACTATTGTAGATCTTCGAGATATTTTAAATTTAATAAATCTTGATAAATTTAAAACTCGGCAACAACAAATCTCATAGATTTTTAATTTACTAAATTAAAGCTTCTGCAATGCCAAAGACAGTAGTAGATTTACTAAATGTAGTAAGTGGATTTGTTTACAAGCATGAAACAGCTGACAGATTTGGCACCACATGGTTTTTTGTTTACATATAATAAAGTGAAATGTAAACATTTTTTAATTTGCAATGGAAAAGACCAAAAAAGTAGAAAATATTAAAAAAGTTATAAAAAGAAATCGCGAAAAAATCGGGAACAATAGATGGGCTGAAGCAGAAGTAAAAACACTGCTAGAATTTTTACAGGAACATTGTTAATAAATAAATATACATACATATGTTCCTTTGCACTTTATCATTTCATTAACTTCGATTTGATCAATGGCATTTTGAAACAATTAGTTAATAATTTTTTCTATCACGGTTTTCTTAGGCATTTTCTTAGATGTTATTTCTTTTAATATTTTACGAAATACCAATTGAAAAATTCTTTTGTGTACTTTTGCCTGTAAAATATCTAAACAAAAGTCAGCTGTTTCAACTTTTTTACAATTCTAAACAAAAAGTCGCTCACACTTAGAAGTTTAAAATAGTATTATATTTAAAAGTATTTTAAATATAATACGAAGTGTGAAAACAATGTCTTAGAAGAAGACCATGACCAAAAAAAAAAAAAAATAAATAATAATAATAATAATTACGTTAGAGTAATCCAAAAACTATACCAAATCACTACTCATTACAATATTAACACAGGGTTAGTCTACACATTGCTTCATGTCACTACTCCATGTATTACCTTAGAGAACTAAATCGGAAACCATTTAATACTATTGCCCCGCGGAATATAAACACAGGACTAGTTTTTAAATTACTCTGATGTGAGTATTGCACGGAATGACACAAGAGACTAGTTTGAAATTTATCCTTTGGTAAAATTTAAAAAAATAAATTTAAAAAAATATCGGAAGAAATGTAATAATTTTTCTTATAACATTTTCTCTTCATTTACTAAAAAAAATTTCATACATTGGTTATAGGAGTTTTATACATATTTTGCTCTATAATTTGTGCAGATTTTACTGGACTGATTGAACGAATTTGCATTATTTGATTTATTTATATAATAATTGTTTTCGTTTTTAGGAATTCTTCTTCATTTCATTTCTTTTATTATTGAACATTTTATTAATTATTTAATTTTTACCTACAACGGAAGAAATTTTTTCACTTTTAATCATTCGGCTTGTAAGAAAACACACTAAACGAAACATGGTGTAACAGTGTGACCATAGTGGAATTTTTTTTTATCATGTGTTGCGAATAATTTTTTTTTATTCATCATGTTTTCATTATATCCCACCATGTTGTAACTGCTGCTTCTTACTTAAAATGTGCTCCAATAATATCTGCAGGGTTGCAGCAGGTTCTGCAGAGCTATAAGAAGAGAGTTTTCGAGGTCAGGTCGATTATTAAAGGGAAAGTAAATCTGCATAATTGTCTGTTGTTTGCGTAACTGAACAAGCGAGAATAACTTAAATCGGCTTAAGGCAAAATTGAGTTATATATGCTTCAATATTCTACTAACAGAACTTTATTTTATGTGAAGTCTCTTGTTAAAAAGATAGGAACAAAACAAAATGGAAATAATCCCCAATAAAAGTGCCAAAATGTCATAAAAGACATGTTTTTATTAAATCTCATATAAATGTTGCAATATTATGATTTTTAATTTATAAAAAAAAATTCTTCTAAGTCACCCATTTTAAGATTTTTTCCAAGAAATTATTCTGCATTGAAGAGACGGCTTTCTTGAAACTATATGTTAAGACTTAGGCTGCTATTGCTAGCTACCACTGATGTAGGTATGCATTAAAGTAGCATAAAATTTTTCTACGTTTATTTGGTTTTTTTCAAAACAAACGTGATTGATAGTGAGAATATTTTTCGCTTTTCGTGTGTGAAAATGTGTGATTCAAAGAGTTTTGCTAATGAGCATGCGTGGCATGAGGCCCAATAACAATTGTAGTGCATGAGGAATATTATGCTAATTGTGAACGTGCGTGATGTGTGTCAAAAACTACTCACGCGCACATCTCTAGCATTTTTCGTTAAATTCTGAGAGAAAAAAAAGTGTTCCTTACTAAAAACTATATCTCATTTATGCTAAATATGCGTTCAATCAACGCTGCATGTTTGTGTGCCTTCCAAATTCAAGTAATAATTGCTAATCATATATCACTTTATGACAATTAGTACACGTTTTTCTGTTTAAGATTTATTATATTCGTTTTTTTAATAAGCTCATCGTAAATAGCTTACAGTCATACTATCTTTTTAATTCTTTTTATCTCCATCCATTTGAGCTGCCTTTATTACACTATGACTAATGCTACTGACTCAAACCGCTTCAAAAATAAACTTCTAAAAATACCACTTTAAAACTACAGGAAGACATCGCAAAACAACACTCAATAAAATTCTTAAGAAATTTACACAAATCGCAAACAATATGTATTTCAGACTTCCAATATGGATTTTGTGGCTGAAGCAACGAATCAGCTATAAAAGCGAAAAAAAAAACCCGGCAGCAAAATCATCATACAGCCAGTGCTGGTTAAATGCCAGTATTTACATAAATTTAAGCCAAGTTAGAGGCCAAATGTTACGCTTGCGCCACTTGACTTCTACTTCTGCTTTTCCTTAAGTCAAGTCTATTTGGTTTCTCTTTTATAATTATTAATTTTCTATTTTATTTTCAGTTTCTTTCCTGACAGCCCTGCTTGTGAAATCATTAAATATTTTTAATTTGTAAAAACGCAAATTTTTAAAATTTTATTTTTACTTCCATCTTAAATAAAAATTATAAATTTGCCTTTTTATGCTTAATGCAAAAAAAAAAGAAAATTAAAACTTTTTTTTCTCTTGATTAATTGTACATTTCTTTTTTTTTGTTGTTCAATAAGTAATGAACTTTTGATTTTTTGTTTTCAAATTTCCCTGATAGGCACGGCACATTCAGTTATTTTGTTTCTGGCCAACTCAAGCAAAAGTTGTATAATAATTAGTGTTGTTTTAAATATTTTAGCATCAAGCCAAAAACTAAACAGAAATATTCACTAAGGCCTTATGAAATACTTTATCTTGACAAAAAGAAAAAAACTGAATTTTGAATAGCCCTTGAACGTGAACACTAGACTAAGGGATAATTATTTTACCACGCCGATAAGCTATTGTTATTGATGCATGATATCGGAGAGGGAGAAAAATAATTAATACCACTTCAGAAACAGAGTTACGTTTAATTGCTACTTTATGTTGTATGGGTACACCTAGTAGCATTCGACTTGTTGTTGTTGTTGTCATTTGCTGTTGTAAGACATCTGGCAATACAAACACGGTGCGAATTTCGGCTCTCTATCTCTTACGGTTCGAGAGTTAGAGCTGTTACTCTACGTTGTAAAGGGACACCTGGTAGTTTTCGACTTGTTGTTGTTTTTAGCATTTGTTGTTGTGGAGCATATGTGAATACTATGCAAATTGTATTCCTCTGTCTCTCACGGTTCGAGAGTAACGGCTAATTGTTACTTTAAGCTGTATAGGGACACCTGGTAGTTTTCGACATATTGTTGTTTTTAGCATTTGTTGTAGGGCATATGTAACTACATATATTGTGCGAATTTCAGCTCTCTGCCTTTTACAGTTTAGCAGCTACGGCTAATTGTTACTTTAGGTTGTTTGGGGACACCTGGTAGTTTTCGACTTGTTGTTGTCTTTAGCATTTGATATTGTAGAGCATCTATAAATACATACACTGTGCGAATTTCAGCTTTCTAACTTTTACGGTTCGAGAGTTATAGCTAATTGTAAATTTTCGTTGCATGGGGACACCTGGTAGTTTTCGCTTTGTTGTTATTTTTAGTATTTGTTGTTGTAGCGGCAAGGTACGGTCACATCCTGTGAAAATGTCAGCTCTTTAGCTTTTACCGTTTCGGAGAATGAACGCTGTGACGGACGGACGGACGGACGGGCGGATAATCTCGGTAATAGCGTTCCGTTTCACTCTGATGAGTACGGAACCCTAAAAACCACATTTCTCTTCAAAAAAATAGCATATGGTATATTTTGATGTTGTAGTGAAAAGTGAAACGTAGATTTTGGGAAAATCAAATGATTTTCTGCATTCATTTAGAGTTTAAAGTGCTTTTCAATAGCTTTTGGCATGGGGTAAAAGAGTTCCACTACGGCTTACCCAAAAATAAAAAAAAATTGTTTTGAGGCCCCTTAATTACAATTTGCTGTATTTTTATATGAAAATGGCCTTAGGGAGGTTTGACGTCGGAGTGTTCGAAAATTATATTGAGGAGAAAAATATGTGGGAGATTAATCATACATTTGACTTCTCCAAGGTCACCGTTGGACCTATAAGTGTGATGGGGAGAAAATACTTACCAAATAAAGCAATTCCAACAGGTAATACTCCGTAGAAAATCACACACACGTTTTTTTTTTTTGGTTCACTCCCCAACAGAGTGAAAATGTTATTTGTAAAACACTTTTGTTCGGCAACAGTTGTTGAACTTGGATATTTTTCTGTTTTATTTTACCTTCTTGATGAAATTTCAATAAGTTAAATTTCCATACAAACTTCTTTTAGTAGGCTTTTAAAAACATTAACATTTTTTATGACAATATTAATATATTGTTTGTATTATTAACGATTGTGATATATTTTTTTCTAATCTTACTTTTGTCTTTACAGATTTGATTCGCTCAAAAAAAAAAAAAAAACAACGATTACGTTAAAAAGACAGGTAAGAAAATGACTCAAAAATTAATTTATAAATATGCTAAACCGGTTTTGAAGATACAGTTAAAAAAAAAAGAATATAAAAGCTATCAAAAGCTAAATTAAGCTAGAGATATTTATGCCTCAAAGTAGAAACATTTCATATATGATATGCTGAAATCTTTATGTAAATTATTAAATTATTCCATAGTTTATGCAACAAGCAGCCGCCCATATAAATAATTCAAATCAAAAAGAAAGATAAAAGAAATTAAATCATAAACCAACCTCCACACAAGCTGGAGTTTAATCCAAGTTTATATAATATGCATTTGTTCAATATTTTACAATGTCAAATATATTATTTGTTTTTTTTCATGTTTTTGTATTTACAACTTGTTTTGTTAAGGTGTTGAGTTTTATTCATTAAAAATTTTTCTGTCAATTTCTTTGTTAATTGTTGTATACGATAATCACTATTTAATTACCGTCTAATTCATAAAAATTATAACAGATTTATAAAGCTCTTATTTGACAGATTTTCCATACAAATATGTCAAATAATAGTGTTATAAGCCTGGCATAATTTTTATGAATTAGGGGGTTACATTTTAGCGGCTTTGTTAAAACTATTTTCCTGAAAGTGGACGCAAGAAAAGAAATTATTAAAAAAAAATTTAATTTCTCTTAGTTGACTACTTTTTTTTAGATGGCTACTGGCTTAGTTTTCAAGCTTTTCTTGAGGTTAAATCAGCGTTTAGTAGAATATTTCATTCAACGGTTTGGCGGATTCTTTAATTGCAAATGTAAATAAAACACAGTCACGTTATTTTTGTACTTTACAGTACAACACTTATTAACTAATAAACTCTGTTGAAAACACTTGGCTTGAATACTGTTACACTAGACTCACTTTATAAACTTTTTGTTGGCTGTAGCACAGTTAAGATAACGCAGGTGGCGGCAAACCGTCACATTCGATATCGAATGAGGTATCGAGTAAAGATAGTGCAAAACGAAACAAACAACAAACTCGAATGAGTGCCACTATTTATAACTACAACTTGGCGTCCAGAGCCATCTACAATACCTGATGCCTGTATTATCGGCTTTTAAGGCAAACACTGTGTTCGAAACTGCGGAAAATGTTGAGCAACATTGATTTTTTCGTACGGAAAATTTGACATGCGTCTAATGTTGCCTATCCCGCGGTTTTACACAACTTAACGAGTTTTTCATTAAAAAAAATTCATTATTTGGTGCAAATGTCTTGCGTAAGTGCGAATGCAAGAAATCGTTGCTTTTTCCTTGCAACCCAACGACAAAATATACAAGGTTGCACTCGCAATATTTTTGCATTTACGCACCGCAAATTACGTGTTGCTTTTTTCGCATGAGTATTGCGTTTGCAATACTGACACTCGAACAGTTGACATTTTAAAACAAAGCAAACAAAAAATTGTAGAGATGGAGCCAACAGCAATTACCAAAAAAGTAAAACGTGAAAAATTAAAAATTGTGTATTAATTTATCAGCTGTTATTTGGAGTGCAATAAAATTTGCAAAGTTGTTAAGAAGGGTGCTCAATATCAGTTGCAATATAATCATCGCTAACGCAAATAGTCGCAACCAAAAACGAACCAAACGCTGAGTACCGCTATTGTTTTACGTTTGTAAACAAAACCCATATGTTTTGCAATTTGGATTGTGATGAGAAAAATTTAATTATAGAATAAAAAATTAATTTTTTATACAAATACATACATCAAAATGAACAAAGAAGTCCCAATCAATTTTATTTTTCTTCACGGCTGATATCAGTTCCCGCATTTAATTTTTTGGTTTTCTTTATTACTTTGCATTTCTTTTTTTTTTTGTCCAAAAAATTTTACTTAAATTTTTGCAATGAAAATATCAGCTGTTTTAGCTGTTGCTAAAAATTTCACGTGGAAGAATTGCCACTTCAATTATTTCACAGTAAAAAACATTTGCCAGATACATTTCATATGTTTTTCTCAAAATGAGCAGAGTACTGCAACACTTTTTCACGCAAAGTTCATGCGAATTTTTTTTACATGCATTTTGATAACTTTCCGCGTGGAATTTTAATCAGAGTACTTACCTTTTGTCAAGAATCAAGAAAAAAATGTTTTGTCAGGATGTTTTAAGTTTAACGATTTGTATTTATTCAAGGTGTTTTTTTTTCATCTATTAACACTAGTTTCTTTTATATTTGCCTTCAGAATTGAAGGTATGAGTAAAACCTTGATTAAGCTTGAAAGTTTTTAATTGTCAAGATTTTTTTTTGTTTTTTGCAATTTTTTTGCAAATTAAGATCTGGCAAGCCTGATCAAAGATGCGTTTCCCTGCACTTGTTAACCATTATGCCACCTGGTGTATTAAAAAGATGGAACGTGTGACTGCTAAACAGACAAAAAAATTTGTTTAATTACGTTCTTTGTTCTCCTTGATTGTTAAATGAAAAAAAAAAATTATTAATGCAGTATTGTATGTTGAAAAAAAAACACACTTATGAGTGTTTGTAACGTAATGCCTTAGTACTTTAGATCTAAAAAATAGACCTTAATGCTTTCTGACTTTTTTCAGCCATCCATATGCCGCCGACATTTCGTTGCTGCTAAACAACTCATCAGTAGACTTAAAAAATCTAAAAAGAATGTTTGAAGCTCAACTACTTATTCCAAAATTCTCATGAACAAAATGAGAATCAGAAATGCTCAAACAAACTTTTTATATAGAAAGCATTTTACGTTTTGCAACACCTTTGCTTTTTATAGCGGCATATAGGCTGAAAAAAAGACAGAAAGCATTAAGGTCTATTTTTTAGACCGAAAGTAATAAATTTCAATTGACTTTTATAGCGAATAAATAATTAAGTTCATTGCAGTAATGCCTTATGTTATTTTGAATTTAAACTAAATGAGAATAATGATTTTGCAGATGTATTGAGTATGAGAAAATATAAGTTTTTTTTTTTTTTTTTTGTTAAACAAACACAAAACTGCGAAGCTCTTGACTTGTCTACAGAAAGACCCTAAGCCTTCGGCAGAAATCGCAACTGCGACCTCGGGGACTCTTAGTAGGACCCTCTACTAATTCATTTATTGAGGCGCTCGAGTTGTATTGGATGCGGGGCAGATTTATGTTACAGTGTTTAAACTACTGGACAAAACAAACGTTTTTTGTTTATAAAAAAAAAAAAAAAATTTTTTGTAGCATTTGAAAAATCTGTTTAGTCACATTGATTCTAAAGCTATTACCTTTTGTTCAAGGCATATTTAGTTAAAAAACAAAACTATTTTGTATCCAAACAAAATTTTTTCATCATGAATTTTGGGAGGTTTTCGTGCTGCTGCCGCTCAGACATGTTCAAGGGAAAAAGCTACAAAGTTTCAGAAATTAACATACAAAACATGTTCAACATGTTTAATTTTGATAACTAAAGATTGAAGAAAATCACCACCAAACCTGCTGTATAAATAAAAAAAACCCAACATATTTCTGTGTGCGTTTTATACATAAACAAGAAAAAAAAAAATATATATTTTGAAAATTACCGAATAACCTAAATATTTGTAACAGCCACGAATCAAAAATTAATATCACAAATAATTTTACACTCCAACGGCCGCTGTTGGTGGCTGTGGCTGTTAATAAATTGGTAAGCAAAATGATTATAATTGTATATTCAAAACGAAAAACAAAGGAGAAAAAAGAACCTCACACAGTGCCGCAGTTCGAAACTTAGTAACACCTAAAACAAGAAACATTTTTTGTGTGCGACTTTAAAATGTTTCTATCAGCTTTTTTAATCAGTCATGGAGAGTGAAATATTTTTACACAAGAACCAAACACTAATTTTAAATAGAAAGAAGAAGGAGGAAAAAAAAGAAACGAGCGACTGAACCAATCATCTAGACATGAGCAATTTTTTTATTTTTTATTTTAATTTCCAATCTAAAAACGATTTTTTTAATTAACCGAAATGAAAGAATTCTTAAGGAAAATGGCGCCAGCAATTTATATTAACAAAGAGATTTCATTTCCTCTAGAAAAGTGCAACTAAGACCTCAACAAAAAGCCCACACGAGCATACAGTTACTTTAAGCTTTTTTTCTTCTTTTTGTTAGACCTGTAGTTTTTTTTCCAATGAAACACAACCTCAAAACGCCTTTCGCTGCTATTTTCTTGACTAACAATGCATATGTTCTGGAAAGTTTGTTTTTTTGTAGATCTTTTTTGAATCGTTTACTAATGACTTGACTGAAAATAAGATCAAGCTTATAAATTTTATAAATTCAACTTAAACTGAGTGAAACTGAAGTGTCAGTCAGTTAATCTTTGAGCTACAAGTATTAATGGAGCTTTTAAGCTCATTATCAGTTTATACACTCGAAAGGAAATACAAAGCAAACCATTAAAGCTGTTTTTAACACAGGTAAAAATCTGAGTTTTCAAAAAATTTATAATAAGGGATTTCACAATGGGTAGAGCAAACGAAGCGAATGTGAGCAAAAATGATCTGTTTTTTTTTTTGCACAACAACTAAATGTGTGCATTTGCACTTGGCTTCATTCTGCCTCATTTGCACTAATCCTCCATTTACAAATGCTGTTGTTGCTGACAGGGACAATAAAAGCTGTTGCTGCTTGCCTGATTGTTTACACAGGCAAGTGCCAGCTCATTTTTAAAATGTCGTCAAAGAAAATGGCCTTAAAGAAAATTGCTTTACTTTATAAAACCAAAGAGTTAAATGAAAGCAATAATAATAAAATAATTATGCGGAAAAAAATATAAAATCATAAATCCATTTTTTTTATATTTAAAAATCATTATTTTTGGCTTTTTTGTGTATTTTTACTCTGTTTTTGGCCATCTACAGGACTTTTAAATGGCTGGGTGGTCAAAGTATTGTCATATGAACTGTTATGGGGAAAAAGTAAATTTATATTATGTTACGCGGGCTGCCAGGTCATAACACAGGCTCACTGGGGTCCTAGAAAAGGTACCGTTGTGATAAAAAAAAAATTTGTATTAAGAATCCATAAAAACCATATTTCACTTAAATTTTTTTATATGTAATCTTATTTTTCGGTATGTAAGGTCAAAACAAACAGTCCTTGTAAGTTATCTATTAACATTAAAATATGAACTTTAAAGGGTAACACTATTTTTACTTTTCGTCGTTTTACCGACCTGCAAATGGAAAAAATTTACTGGCAATCAAAATCTCCTTCAAGTGAGCTCACAACTTGCAGAAGTATGATGGTATTAGTAAAACAAATTTAAATGTATTGAGTTACTTGCACTTGTACTTGCGCGTGTAAATGGGGGGTAAAAATTTTTTAGCAAAAATGCTCAGTTGAAAATAAATAAAGTACACAAAAATAGATGGCGAAGCCGACTAACAATTTTCCATGGAGTACACAAAACAACGGCGGCGATGAAAAATTACTTGCACTTGTACTTGCGTGTGTAAATGGGGGGTAAAAAATCTTGAGCAAAAATTCTCCGTTGAAAATAAATAAAGTACAGAACAATAGATGGCGAAGCCGACTAACAATTTTCCACGGAGTAGACAAAAAATAACGGCGGTGATGAAAAATTTAAATACAATAAAAAGAGAAAACAAATTCATGTGAATTGCAAATACGATTTTTTTTTCAATCAAATGGCCCATAAAGATTAAATTAATTAATTAACAAATTTCGATTTGTTTACTTACTAAATATTCCAATAATTTGATACAAAAAAAAAAAAATTTTTTTTTTTTAATAAATTTGCAATTTTAACTCTCTCAAGTAGAACTGTGAGTTTGCTCACTTTATTATGGATTAAAAACTCATAATATTTAACCATAATTCTTGCCAAAATATTTGCAAAAACACTTGCTGCCGCAAAAGCAAGTTATAACATATGCTAATTTTAAGTAATAAAAATTCCTGTTACCTTATCTTTTTCAAATCTTAACTAACAATTATGTATTTAAAAACCATAAGTCTGTGTGTTAACAACAAACACAAAATAATTTGACTACCTTCAAGTCATACACTAGAGTTTGGGGCTAAGATTTGAATAAAAAGAAAAATTGCAAAAAAATAAAGAAATATTAATAAGTCAGAAAGCAAAAAAAAAATATTTTTCCAAGCAGCTGCGTTGCAATTCGCATGTTGAGGCTTTTGAGCCACAACAGCAACTGGTTTCTTTAAAGCTGTTGCATTGTCAGGAATTTAAATTCGGAGGCAAATAAAGAAAAAGACACATACATATTTATACAGACATAATTTATGTTCAGCTAAGAAAAACTTAATTAATTTGTATGAGACTCGTATGAGAGCCATTTAGGCTGGTTTTGTTTTGAAAGGAAAAATTATTAAACAATTTTTTTTTACAGAAAAAAATTATGAAAAAAACATTTTTATTTGTGACTTTTTTTTAAACAAATAACCATTCATTTTAGATGGAAAATAGTTCAAATGATAGATCTGGGTGATACTTTCGCTTCAAATGAAGCGAAAGTATAGCGTGAGCTGGGGCACAACTAGCCACCATCCTTCACAACAGCACCCACATTGATCTGTAATGTATTTTCTATCTATACACAATCACATTTTGAATATAAAATCGCATTTTCGCAATATTTGAAGGCAATGCAATTTGGGTGATTTTGTTTTTTCTAAAAAAAATTCAATTTAAAGAAGCACGCGTGTTTACCTATTACGATTACACATCACGAAAAACATTTCCTCTCTGATCCAAACTTGACAGACAACTTCAACCCTACACACTTTTTTAATAGAAATCCCTGCCCACTCATGCAAGAAATGCTTCAACATATTATTTCAATAAAAATATTTCAAACATTTAGTATAGCTTAATTTTATCATCACTAGTCAGGGATGAGAATGCCTTCAAATTTAGATCATATATTAATACATGAAAGGATAAATCATTTTATTTATTTACTTTATTTATTGAAAATTTTCACCGGTATTCATAAAAAATAAAACATTGTTGAAACACATTTTACGACAAATTTTTCATATAAAATTTTTTCTAAAATGTATTTGAGCAACGTTTTATTTTTTATGAATACCGGTGAAACACCGTTTAACTTTATCCGCTTTATTTCTCATTCCTAAAAAAAAAAATTACTCCAGCAAATTATTTCAATAAAAATAATTGAAAAATTTATTTCAAATCAACAAGTCAGGGATGAGAGAGAACGCCTCTAAATTAAGACCTTTTCAAATGTATGTTTGTATGTACTTTTGTTTTGTTTTCTTGTCAGCTCTCTATTTATTTGTTTTTTTTTTTACAATTTCAAGGTAATTCTATACTTTTAGCAGATTTGCATTTGTGTCAGTATGGTTCTGTGGCCCGTGTTTTATTGTCTTGTTAAGACTACAGCTGAAAAAGTTCATACAAATGACGTTATGAAAATGTGGATTGATTGTGATAACAAAACAAGGCGAAATAAAAAACGACCTTGTCTTGCTGTTGCAGTTAAAAGTATAATTGCTGGATATAATTAATGTTTATTAAATATATTTCTATTATAATTTATGGCTTACACCCACCGTGTAAGCACATTTAAATTTATACAAGTGCAAAAACGTAATAACAATGAAAAGAAATTAATGAAAAAAAGCCATTTAATTAAATTCTAACAATGACAACTACAAGTGTCTGGCTGCTAATTGAAATAGTAATATTTTTTTGTATTTTTTCACAACAATAAATACTCTGCAGTCATGCCTTTTCATTAAACACAAAAAATGGTGGTAAATATTTATGTTCAATTTAGCAAACAGTCAATAAAGATTTTAATTAAAATATTCTGTTAAGTGGCCGTTATAAAACAGCAGCAGTTTGTATGAAATGTTGCCCTATTTATTGGAAAATTTCATTTTGGGATTAATTAAAAATGTTTTTGAGAATTAGAGGCTATAGAACTAGGTAAATATAAATCATATAACAATATATCAGAGAACTGCAATGAGTGTCAATGGTAATGAACTAAGTATATACTAACAAATTGGCTGGCATGAAGTCTCCTTGCCTTTTTATAAATATTATCGTGTAAAGTTTATTACTCTACTCACAGTTCCCTGTAAATAAATTTGCCTGAATTAATCGTGAAGAGATGCTAATGAACTTGGCAGCACAGGCGATTATTTTTTCTACCACTTTCTATTTCCACATTAATGGTGGTCAATTTTGTTTTCCTTGCTTAGGAATAGGTGCTAGCTATAGAGCTAAGTAAATATAAATCATATAACAAAATATCAGAGAGCTGCAACGACTGTCAATGATGATGAACTAAGTGAGTATTGCCAACTACAAACAAGTTGTGGCGTATACATCAACAAATTGTCTGGCATTCACCTGGTGTGAAGTCTTTGGAAGTTTAGTACTCTGCTCACAGTTCCATGTTAAACAAAATTTGCCTGAATTATACTTGAAAAGATGCTACCAAGGTGAACTCATTACCTAATGAACTTGGCAGCATAGATGTTTATTTTTTCTGTCACTTTCTTTTTAAACATTAACTGTCTGTTGCTCCATGTCAAAGTCGTGCGATTGTTCCCATTCTAAGCGAAATAAAATTGTTTTGGGCTCCTCTATAACGTTCTTTTATTCCAACGATGACACGATGGTCGAATCGTCGAAAAAAAGTAAATGCTTTCATACAAAATCCAATTCCTTAATATCGCTCATATCGTCGGCACTACGAACACAAATGTCAAAATCAAGCACTTGTTGTTTTGCTAACGAGTGGCAGTTTTTATAGAAAATTTTTTTTTTTTTTTTTTTTTTGGTTAAAAAACTGTGAAATATTTTTAATTTTTATGTTGTATTTAGTAAATTTATTAAAGAGTTTTCCTAAAAAGTTCACTTGTTCGTTGAATGGAAGAAAATCCTGAATTTGTCAGAGGAATATCCGTGCTCAGTGCGCCAAAGTACTTATTAAATGTCTATGCAAAACAAATACTTTTAAATTTTAAAACACCACAGAAACTATTTCCGTAGTTTTAAAATGTTTGCTTTTTTATTTGGTACTTACTTATGTATGTATTTGCTTTCTTTGACTTGTCAGATACAGCCGAGCAGTTTTATGAAGGGTTGTATTTACACAAGAAAAATTTAGTAGTTGTTCTGAAAATTGTAATAAAAAATTGCCGATCTGGCATCTCTGTGAAGTACTTGACAAAAATTTCATGACGTAAGCCCATGCGAATGCAAGCTGTCGGCATAGAGAAATCCAAATTGAATCGTTCACATTTTTTGCGACATTGAGGAACACGCAGTAATTGTTGTCAATTTTGTTCTCCTTATTTTAGAAAATGGATCTCTTTTCCACATTTCATTTTATAAATTTATGGTGGAAAATTTTTGACTTGTAAAAATTATTGTTTAATTTATGGTTGTATTTATTTATTTTTGCGCTGCATTGCATGACCTGTTTTTTAGTTAATCTGTTTATTGTTTTGTGACCGTTATTTGGTTTCTGTTATTTGTCAAAATTTATATTTTCTAAAGCAATTTTTGATGTCACTTATTGTCTTCCCACATTTCTGTTGTACAATTTTAACAAAAAAAAAAAAAAACCCAAATTTGTTAAAATGATGCAGAAAACAGTTTTAATCATTTTGCACAAAAAAAGTCCACTACAAAAAATAGTGTTAAATAAAAACATATTCAAAAAAATTTTGCAAAAAAATTAAATCAACAAAAAAGAACCCAAATCCATTCGAATGGCGAATTTATGAATACAAAAATTAAGCCAATAAATAAATAATAAAAGACTGAACAATAGAACAAAACAAAAACTCTAAAAACTTCTTTCAATGTCTGGACATCATTTAACCGTTAAATTATTCTTAGTGGGCTTGAAACGAGGGTAGTTTCGCAGCTGACATGTGTTAGTATTTAAAAGTATTAAATCTTTTAAAGAGACTTTTTCAAGCTTGATACAGTTAAGGTCTGGTCACATGGGCAAAAGTGCCGGTCACGCTCTTGTAGATCTTTGTTTTGGCCAAGTATATGGATGCAGACAGCTAATAAAGTATACACGCATATCATATCATACATCAACAAGTGCAAATAAGGAAGAAAAACAAAACAGGGAAAAGAGTAAAAACATTGTGTTTCGCCACAGCACATTTTGAGGTTATGTTTGCTCAATGAGTATATTGCAAATTTTCAATGAACAACTACTTGTTTTTAATACGTTTTCAAGAGAACTTTATTTGAGCTAAAATGAAGCGCGTTTTTTGCATATTTAACCAGCAGCCAGCTATTAGTGTACATTTTTTATGTATACATATTATATTGATCATCTGAAAGCCCTGACTTAGTTCAAATAATTATGAACCAATCAAAATTTAATTATGTATGCTATTAAAATATTGAACAACCAGTGTTTGGTATGTTTGTTTGCCATAAAATTAAGCGCTGTTGCTTGTACATAATTACATGTGTCTATACATATTTTTATTCATAAATTATGAACTCATGTTGCATGTTTTTTGAGTTATTGAATTTTTTTTATTTTTATAAATAACATTTTTAAATTAAAAAAAAAAAACAAATCACACAACAAAACCGATAACTGGGTTTTGAGGTCTTTAGTGTTAATTTTCTTTACTTCTTTATAATTAAACGACTTTTTCGTATCTGTACGAGCCAAAGCGTTTAAACATTTTTATTTTTTTTTTTTCATTTATTTATAAAACTGATTTTAGGTCTGACAGCCAAGTTAAAAGTTTTCGAAAGTTGTAAGCTTTCAGAGAAATTACTTTCTTATACATATGCTACATACTTTTATATTATTTTAAATGTTCTTTCTGTTGTAAACAGACTGGAAGATAAACGATCATGGTGGCGATACTAAAACTGTCAAATCCCTGAAAGAATGAGACAATACGTAAATCATTTAAAGTATTTTTCACTACATAATGTAAACACAAGAAGAAAAAAAAAACATTCTTAAAGATCATGTTGT
Organism: Sturmia bella; assembly: GCA_963662145.1. NCBI lineage: Eukaryota > Metazoa > Arthropoda > Insecta > Diptera > Tachinidae > Sturmia > Sturmia bella. Next base: position 18,375,636 of record OY759172.1, on the reverse strand, counting down.
AGTGCCTGAAACATACAGCTATTGGGTGTGTCTTTGCAACTCAAAGGGGATACAAAAGTTCTTGTTAGTCATTTAGTTTTTACATATAAAATCTTTTATTTTCAAAAGCGGGTGTATGCAAAAGACTAGAACGTGTTAAATTGAGTTTATGTCTTTTTTTCTTTTTTTTTCTTTTAATCCCAGCTTTAAAAACATCGTGACAAAAATTATGTTAATTCCTTCACAAACTGAAATGGAAAATCATTTTAAAGAAATTAAATAAAGAAAATTATTGTTTAACCCTGCTTCGTGATCTTTCGTCCAAATAGTGATTCATGATTTTATTTTTGATGCTAATTTTTCGACCTTTTTTGTTTAGTATTTTAATTGTTTGTTATGTGCTCAAGAAATCCCAGCAATGGTGCCAACCCAGTAGTACCAATAGCAAGCAAGATAATTTTCTTCAGTATATCGAAGGAAACATTCCTGAAGAAAATATCCATTGTGATATCGAAATATCGAATTTAATTAACACTTATCAACAAAAAAAAAAAAAAAAAAAAAAACAAGTGATCTTAAGGCTCGAACAATTAAAATACTAGTGATTCATGATTTTATTTTTGAGTTAGTGCCTGTTTTTTAGGGTTCCGCTATTACAGACTGAAACAGTCTCCTGGTTTTTCCTCGCCTAGACCCCACCATAGAATTTGATTCATTTGCATTGATTCTCACGGTTTCGCTATTCGAGAGAGTTAAATGGGCTCTATTTGCTCAATACCTTAGCTCAGACTTAACTGCATTATGTTGCTTAACTCTCTTGGTCTCGAAGCAAGTGAGCTTTCTCTCTCATTTCCAGTTATTCCCGCAGGCCCTGTCACCCATATGATGCTTAGTTTACCATGAGTTGAGTAACTTTTACTAGAATTTTTGCCATCCCAAACTATTTGTGATTTAATCCGTTCAGCTGAGATCGCGCTAATGGCCATTTGACTATCGGTGAATATATTCACAGATCCTGGTCTTCGCATTTCACTGAGCTCTGTAATACACTCCGTCATGGCCCGAACTTCCGCCTCAAAACTGTACAATACTCCCGCAGACGGCATAAATACCAAATTCTGTTTTTCCCTTCGACCTTGATGCATCCGTCTAACAAAGAAGTCCCATGGCGAACTGATTCGAAAAATCGGTCAACCAGGAATGGAAGTGGGGAGTCAATGTTTCGCAGTTGGCCTCTGACGTCACATTTTCCGCGTATACAGTTGCCTAAGGCTGAAAAGATTTGTTGTTGAAGCGCTTCGCGTCCCTGATTGTTCCACTTACCCATCATCTTAAAATTCGTATTTTATACGAATTTCGATTGGCTTGACAAATCTTCCATCGCCTTTGTTGGTGACGTTTTGAAAGAACCATTTATACCAGAACGGCAGGTTCTACTTTTTGTTTTGGTTTTGATATTGCATTTATATTCCATCGACATCCGTCAGAGGCGTTGTAGCTAATAATCGGCCTAATAACGCTCTAGAAAACTATTTACCCCCTAATTCATAAAAATTATAACAGGCTTATAAGATTGCTATCTGACATATTTGTATGGAAAATCTGTCAAATAAGAGCTTTATAAAGCTGTTATAATTTTTATGAATTAGACGGTTAGTCTATTCTTTTTAGAAAGACGCCTTTTCCAAACAAAATTTAAAAGGAAAACTTTTATACAGAAAACATTTTTTTATTAATTTTCATTGTTATGCTCTTGGTTCCCATAAGGTCGCGATCGAAGTTTGCAAAAAGCTTCAAAAAATTAATTTCAAAATTTAATCTCTTTAAACTTAAGAGCTTTTATTGCTTTGGCTTACATTTGTCAGCAGCAAAGCTTCCAAAAGCTGCATACTACATGGTTTTAGTAACCTTATGTACTTAAGAGCTTTTATCGTATGCCAGCAAAGCTCTCAAAAGCCATTGAGAGCAACAGTACATTTTTAGTAGCATTATGTGGTGTGGCGAAAGCTTAACTAGTTTAAGCTTATTTACACCACTGCTGTATGGCGCTAGCAAAATCGTTACTATTCCTCTGGTATTTTATTGTGATATTCATCTTCAAAGATATTGTTCATAGCATAAAAGCTTATGATTATCATGTACAATCAAGGTGTTGATAGAATGCTGTTAGACGAAGAAATATTTTGTTTTTAAATAACTTTATTGGCAGAACTTCAATGCCACATTAAATTTATGTTAATTTGAAGCGAATACATAAAAACACGTTTTCCAATCATGTGGTAATCGTTCAAATATTTTAAGAGAAATAAAAAATTTAGCTTTTATTTTAAGAAGAAGAATATTTGATAAAACTCTAACTATCATCAAAATTATATCAATGGGGCCTAGTTTAGTTAAATTACGTTCGCATGGCGCCAGCAGCATTGTTTAATGGAAATATAATTTTGTTTTTCTTTTACTGGTTGGTATGCGATCGTTCCGACACATTCGTGGTGCACGAGCAGGCAATTAATTAATTCTTTTTCTGGCAATGTGTGTGGTGGTAACGATTTATTTTCTAATAATCTGTTTTAATAATTTTTTTTTTTAATTTAAAATCTGGAGGTTTTAAACATGTGGGAGTTGAAACAGTTTTTTAGGCATAAATAATTTTTTTTTTATCATTTCTGGTCTAGATCTATATAATTTACTGCCGCAAAAGAACATTTCCGATAAAAATTTTTTTTCTCCGCTGTTCATAAACGAAGTCCAGCTTTGCGAAAAAAATCCACAACGCCATCTGTTGGGCTCTAACAAGGAGAGCACAAATAATTGGCTGGGGCTGGGGTGTATTTATCATATACATATATGATGAGGCTTTATTCACTCATCTCTAACATTTTTTTTTAAATAAAAACATTGTATGCAACATTTCAAATCAAATCAATAATTCGCACTTCGGCTACCAGTCACTCTTTATTGGCTTCTCAAATACAATTTATTTGCATCGATAAATAGATCTGCTGATCATGAACTCCAAATGAAAGTGAAAGGTTTCATTTGTGGCCACTGTTGATTTGTTTTATTTTTTCCATTTTACCATGTTGTTGACCAAATAAGAAGTTGTTCAAACAGAAATACAACACAGCGGTAATAAGCGGTGTTGTGTTTGTATTTGTTTCACTCATAAATAAATCGTTTATTACTATTGCTGACTTTTTAGCGCAGGTTTAACTGTTTAACTCTATTATTTATTTTCTCGTGCGGTTCAAACTATCGTTACCAGTGAATTGAAAACCAAAAATGTATGAATGAATTCATTTTAATCGCATTCATACCATTTTGGGTCAAGTAGGTGTGTTTTGATCGTGTCAAAAATGTTTTAGTCATAAAATAATTTCAATAAAATTAGTAAATTACGGCATTTGTTTACTATTTTGTTTTTCCTCTTACGAAATATGTATACATGTGGGTTGTTCTCTGTCTGTTTTATATGCTCTTGACTTTGTAAAGTCAGTGGCAAAATTAAAAAAATGTTGCTTGGTAAACAGTTCAGGTGGAAAATGAAAATGAAACATCTGGTAACAAAAAAACATCAGAAAAAATTTAATATATTTTTCAGTTTCAAAAATATGTTTAATAAAAGTTTTCTACCAAAATACTTCTTAATAATTACCTTTTTTTGGTACCAGCTGTAAAAGAAAGGAAATTTTTGAATAGTGTTCTACAAAAAAGTTTCATTAAAAAAAAAAAATACATTTTATAGAAAAGGTATTAAAAACGGTATAATTAAAAGAAGTACCGCTTTAAATTAGTACATTAAAAATTAGTACAATAAAACATTAGTACATTAAAAAAATTATTCAAAACTATCATTTAAACAAGTTGCTTATTAAGAAAGTAGATTTTGAAAAGTATCTATTCAAAAATACTATTTAAAAAGTTTTTTTTTTCAAATCCTATTAAACTTCCAAAAAGCTCTGTTAGAAAAGTACTTTTGAAAATGCCTTTTTTTAGTACCTTTCAAAACATGTACTTTAATAAAATCTGGTGAAAATAAATTACTTTTACAAAAAAGGATCTTCTGAAAAAAAGGCCTCTAAAATTACCTTATAAATAGTACATCTTAGAAGAGTAGCTTTCAGAAAGTCTACTTTTAGAAAAATATTTTAAAAGAAAACTTTCAAAAAAAGTCTTTTAGAAAACTAGGCTTTAAAAAGTAGTTCTTAAAAAGTACCTTTCAAAAAATCAAGTTTTGATAAAGTACTTTTTAAAGGAGTGTCTTTGGATAAAGCCCCTATTAAGAAAGTACCTTTTGAAAAAGTAACTTATAAATCAGTTACTTTAAAAAAATTTATCCCTACAAAAAGTGCTCAAAAGTGACTTTAAAAAAGAGGACCTTTAAAAAGAACCTTTTACAAAGTACACCTTAAAAACTACCTGGTAAAATGGTATATCTTAAAAAGTGTTCTATAGCGAAGTACTCTAAAAAAATACCTCTTAAAAAAGTACCAGCTAAAAAAAGAATGTTTCTTTCAAAAGAATACCTTTTAAAAACGTCTCTTTTGGGAAGACACCTTTTATGAAAGAACCTTTTAAAAAGTGTTTCAAAAGCAATTTTTAAAGAAGGGCATTTTTGAAAAAAGTGCTTTTAAAAAAAGTACTTAAGAAAACAGTACATTCTTTAAAGAAAAGTGTTATTAAGAAAAGTAGTTTTTAAAAAAGTACCTTAAAAAAGTGCCTTTAAAAAAGTAACGTTTAAGAAAAGTACCTTTCAAAAAACGTATCTATTAAAAAAAGTATCTTATGAATCTTTCTTTTAAAAAAATATCTTTTAAAAAAGTAACTATAAAAAGGATTTATATTTTCACACAAGTATCTTTAAAAAGATATCTTTTTCAAAAAAGTATCTTTCCAAAGAAATTTAGTTTTAAAAAAGCACTGTTCCTAAATAGTACTTTTTCAAAAAATTTTTAAAAAAAAAATACCTTTACAAAAGCGTCAATTTTAAAACATATCTTTTAAAAGGGAAATATTTTAGGCTAAAGTACCTTTTAAGTATTTTTTTGAGAAAAGTATTTAAAAAAAAATCGTTGTTTTAGTGATAAAATATCACTCTTGCCGAAGTATCGGCTTTTCGACTTTTAACTTTTTAAATAAAAATAAACTGCTTAAATCATTTTTTTTTTTGTATTTTTTAAATCGCAGTTGATTGTTTTTCTTTGACTTGACAGCCAAAAAATCACATGCGAAAGACTGTTTTTCAAATGACTTGAAAATTATTGTTATAAAAAGAGTGAATCAAAATTAATTACAATAAAATTGCTGGCAATAAAATGTTTCGGATGCCAGGCCATTTATTTAATTTACACAAATGCCATAAAAATAATTATTAAAATAGAGAAATTTAAGCCATTTTCGAAAAGAAAAAGAGGGAAAAAAATGCACAATATGTTGTAGATTTAATCTCGCAGCAAAATGTGTTTAATCTTATTAACTTATCAATATCGTATTAAAACAAAAAGTAATGCTCCACTGTTGTTGCTCCAGACTTTCAGTTGCCCATTCGTAGTGAGTGAATGCAAGCGGTTTTGCTTGGAATGAGTATGACTTTAAAATGACACGACAGAGAGTTTTGAAGTAATTAAGTAGTTTTTTCTATTTCACTTTTTGCTTACAAACCGATTATTTTACAAAAAAAAAAAAAAAAAACAAAAGCTCATGCAATAATTTTTACTTATTCTATTTTGTTGCTGTTGTTGTTGTAGTAGTTGAAATGAAAATGAAGTTTTTGATGTGGCCTCTTGTACAACTAAATCAACATTGTCATCTTGAAACACTTTCTTTTTCTCTTCATATTGTTTTTCTTTTCTTTTTATGTTTTAAGCTGCTGAAGTTTTAAGTTCATAAGAAATTATGCTTAAAGTAAAACAAAAGATGCTGGTATTTCTAATTCACATCTCAGGCTTAATGAACGAGCAGCAAAAACTAAACTGCCTATGCATGTTTCTACTGCAGTGCAGTTCACATGTCTGAAAATGACAATAATTATACACAGCCCATGATTAAAAATGAAATATTTTGCGCTAAATCTGCTTAAAAATGTCACAGAAAACCATTGCTCTTTTTTAATATTTTGAATTTTAAGGCTGGTTAAACTCTAAGGGCCGGGCCGGTGTTGATTTTGAATTAAACGCAAATTATTTAGGAAATTTTGTCATTACTTTTTACAGAACAAAATATCAATCTCTGCCGCACACTTCCATCCCATGGTACAAATATTCGATGATGCTGGGGCATAATTGCGGTTGTATGCCATTAATGCGCCGAATTATCTCAACCTTTAGCTCTTAGTCTAATGTTTTCTTATTGATGTGCACCCTTTCCTTCAAAAACCCCCAAAGAAAACTTGAAAAACTACTTCTAAAAATAGTACTTTTGAAAAAAACCATCACTGAGCAAAAAATTTCCTTTCAAATAAGTACCTATTAAAAAGTGCCTTTCAAAAAGTAGCCTTTAAGAAAAGTACCTTTTAAAAAAGTACCTGTTAAAAAAATTATCTTACAAAAGTATCTTTTAAAAAAATACCTTTTTAAAAAATACTTCTAGATAAAGTAGATTAAAAAAAACAACATTTACAAACACAACCTTTTAAAAAAAAAGTACATTTAAAAAAAAGTGTTACCAACAAAGTAACTTTTATAAAAGCATCTTTTAAAAGAGGATATTTTAAAAAAACTTAAAAAAATTCTTTTTAAAAAAATATATTTCGAAAAGACTTAAAAATGTACTTTAAAAAAAGAGCTTTTGAAAATAGTACTTTAATAAAAGTACTAAAAAAAAAGTACTTTAAAAAAAGTACTTTTAAGACAGTACTTTAAGAAAAGTACCATTACGAGAAATAGCTTTTAAAACAGTACTTTTCAAAAAGTACCTTTAAGAAAAGTAGCCTTTAAAAAATTGCTTTCAGTACCCCCTAAAAAGTGCCTTTAAAAAAAGTACCTTTTAGAAAAGTACCTTTTAAAAAGTACCTTTTAGAAAAGTACCTTTTGAAAAAGTACCTTTTAGAAAAGTACCTTTTAAAAAAGTACCTTCGACATTTCGTTGATGCTAATTTGAACATTTCTAATTCTTATTCTGTTCATGAGAATTTTGGAATAAGTAGTTGCGCTTCAAGGATTCTTTTTAGATTCTTCGAGTCTACTGATGCGTTGCTTAGCATCAACGAAATGTCCGATACATTAAGGTCTATTTTTATACCTAGAATAATACATTTTAATTGGCTCATATAGCGTATAAATAATTAAGTTAATTTTTGAAACATGTTTTCCTTTAAAACCACTTAAATGTTTCTCATCGTTTCAAGTACCAGGTATTTATTTTACCTTAATTACATAAAAAAGTCACAAATTTTAAATAAAACCAATTGGCAAAATAAAACTGAATTTTTTTATTTCCGTATCATGTCTGGTTTTTAATTTCCATGTTGTACTATTTTCCTCATCATACTCTTTTACTACCTGTGATTATACAACATTTGCATATTTACATATGGATGTGTGCTTATGTGTACAACTTGTTTAAGTGAACACATTTATATGTGTCTGATTCTGCCTCTTTGGCACTGGTATCACTATCAAATGTAATTTAATATCCATATTGTAGATGATGTCGCATACAACATCTGCTAAGTGGCAAACTTCCATCTTTCTGTGCATTTCTATTGGCAGTTGTTATAGAGTCATTTCGATTTGATGACAAATAGTTGTTTCTGCTTATCGATGATATTTTTGCTCAACAAAAATACAGGTTGTATGCATGATATCCACCATGATGAGTGTGTGTTGCTTTATTTGCAAGCAAAATACACAGAGAGAAACCGGAAAGTTGGTGGTGATGTTGCACAAAAGAAACGCATCGTGCATTTTTTAAAAATTCCCATATTTAATAAATATTTGCTAAAAACAAAACGTGACCACTACCTAGCTGTTGCTCATTATTTCGGCCTAGTGCTGGAATACAAATGATTATCAATACTATTTGTGCTAAAAAAATAGTACTAGAATGCAAATGATTATTAAAACTATTTTTGTTAAAAAAAAAAAACAGAACGTGACCACTACTTTCTTACCTGTTAATTGCCTGTGTTATGGCATAGTACAGAAATACAAATGATTAACAATACCAATTGAACTTTACAATCGAACTGTTATGATTTTCTATTTTAGCTTTAAAAATATAATGTTTTGAATGTAGGTTTTCTGTCTTTTTCTATATGCTGCCGATGTTTCGTCGCTGGAACGAACAAAATTTATAAAATGAACAGCCAAAGTAAATAAATATTTGCTCGAAACTGTTGTATTTACTATTTGTTAAGACTGTGGCAATAATTTTTCAAGCTTAGTACACAGAAAAAAATTAATTCACTATTTAAACATTTTAATTGGTTTGGCTAAAAGTTTAATTAAAAACTTTAATTAAAAGCTTAATTGGTGCAAAAGCAAACAAATTTTATTAGAACAGCAAATTTTTTTAATTGATGTTACAAATTTATTTAGCTAATTTTTTTCTGTGTAGTTCCTTACCGTGTTGTCGTATTCCAGTAATGCTACAGATTTTAAGCGCAAATGCAATTCTTAGCAGAAAAAATCTTTGCAGAGATTTACGTTGTACTTTATTAATAATTCCATGTTAACGTTATAGAGTTGATACAGAAAAATCTGAAAATATTGGTTGAAGAAGGCTGCCAGAGAAATTATTCGCATAGAGTATAGCACTGCGAATTCAAAAGCGATTTTAAGCAGTCCAACTCATAAATTTTTCAATTTCAATTCATAAGATTTTGCCGAGTCATAAAAAACGCAATCCTGCTCTATGTTATAATCACTGTAAGCATCAGCCAGCACACTTTATATTTTACCACGATTTTTCAGATTTTATGTTGTGTGCTCTGGTTCTCTGCTTGGAGCGCATATTTGAGACCAAAATTAAGCCAGCAATAATGTAGTGGTCATGCTTTTTTTCGGCAAGTATTTGTTTGATTTGAACGAGCATGGAGTTACAATAAGTGCTTCGTTGTTTCGCACATTCCTAAAAAAAACTATTTTTCAAATAACAGTCTCCTAAACATAAAATATCAGGCAGTTTGAATTGTGAAAATGATTAGAACTAATTATTTTAGTTTAATAGCATTTCTTTTCAGTGTACAACTTATGACTATTACAATTATGCAGCTAGTGATTGGAAAATTCAAATACAGATTTAAAAAAAAAATGTATAAAAAAATTGTAAATTAATACGAGTCTACTCACAAAAAACGCAGTCTAGTTCAAAATTGTTATTATGTATTTATGTACAAACGAATGTGTAAACATGATCACAAACTTGAGTGTCTGAGTGTATAATTGTTTTTTGTTTTTCTTTTTAATATTTTTCCTTGCCAAGCACGCCTCAGTGGTTTTTTCTTAAATAAAGCAATATCTATTTAAAAAGCAAAGTAAACTAATGCAAATGCATTCAGACCAAATAAAATAAAAGAGCGTTATTGATTTTTATGTGATTTTTTGTACTCTAGTTTTTTTTTCTATTTTTAATTTATTTGGTTGTCTTAAGCTTAAACTTGGTTTTGGAAATTAATATTTGGAGTGTGTTCGAAAACCTGCAGCAACACCTTGTTGCTGTGGTAATTTTACCTTTGCAACTATTTCACTTGCATGTTTGTTTCAATTTGGAATTCACTTTTGCAAAATGCAGTCAGTCAATGACAGGCAGGGTTTACTTTCAGCGTTTTTGTGTTTTTTTTTCTCTATTTTTGGTGGAAGTTTTGTTTTAATTTACTGTTTAATTTTGTTTATTTTTCGTAAGTTTTAGCCTTTAAATGTGAGGTATTTGTGCCTGCTATTAAGTTGGCTCAAAATCATAGCAAATCATTTGCCATTTGTGGCATATTGTCGCTTAAATGCATTCAAAGTAATAGATTTTGTCTTAATTGCTTATTTTTTTCCCCAGTTGTTTTTTGTCATTGTCATTAAATATTTTTTTTTTTTTCTAATTTGTTGCAAGTTGCCAACTTATTATGGCAATTAAGTATTTAAGTGTATTTATTTGTTACCATTTTCTTAACAATTTGCTTAATAAAAATTGTAACATTGTATGTGTTTTTTTTTTATAACACAACTTTAATGTTTGCCACTTTAGTTTTGCATTGTTGCAAAAACTCAAAAAAAAAAAAAAAATAAAAATGTGGATATATTTAAAGCAACATAATACTAGAAACACAACTGGGACGAACAACGAATTTTTCGCCGCGAAAAATAAAACACATTTGTGTGTATAAAAATGCACACAGACGAAATTCGTTGTACGCAGCGAACTTTAAATAGATTCAGTTCTATTTCTTAAGCCGGCGAACGACGAACAAATCCATGCACCATGTGGCCATTTTGGTTTTAGTTTTCAAGTGTTTTAGTAAAAACAGTTAATTTTTACTTTAATAGTTTTTATTTTAAGTGCTAAACTTTGACTTTTTGCATATTAGATTATAAAACATGTTTGTAGTGTTTGTAATTTTTTGTTTTTGTTAATGCCAAATTATTTAGCAACCATGGGGGTCACCCCATCAGCTGTTCACCTGTAATAACATAAAATTAAAAAACAGAGAAAATGGATACAAGTGAAATTATAATTGAAAATGATAAACTTCATGAATGTTTATATGTATAATCTGGGATCATGTTCATTATTTTACAAAATTTGAAATTCTTTGATTCATTTTTTTTTTTATCTTTGAATAAACCATAAACAACTTTATCAATTGTAACAGAGGTTTTTGTTTTCCGTTGTTATTGTGCTTCATACGACGAATTTACACAGCAAATCTTAACCGGCGTATTCGTCGTGTTGGTCGAAAGTCGTCGTTCGTCCCAGTTGTGTTCCTAGCATAAGGGAAAATTTTTGTGTTTTTTTTTTAGTCTCTTCAAAATGCATTTCCTCTGTTTTTCTTGTTGGAAAAGTGAAAAATTTTGGTTTTGCTGACAACAAACAAAAATTTCAACCAAAATTTTGAAATGTTTGCTGTCAAAAAAAAAATGTTTTTTTCTCTTTACCTGTTTTCCAACCAGGAAAAACTCTACTTATAACGGGTTATCCATCCAAAACATGTAAAATATTTTTTTTCATCATATTTCTTTTTCATTATAAAGTTCGAACGCTGATATTATAAGTGAAACTCTACACCATTTAAGTGACCACCAGGCGAAGTGTTGCCAGCATTGATACTTTTGAGGTAATTTTCGAGCACTTTTTGACACATATTGGGCAGTATCTCATTCGGTACTTGACGAATGTTGGCTTTTAAGTGCTCAAGAGTTAAAGGTTTATCTCGGCATAAACACGGTCCTTCAACGAATGCAAAATTTATATCATGAATTTGTGTATAAAAAAAGTCCATTAAATTCGTGTTTTATATGGCCCAGAGTCTGCATCATTTGAAAACGTAGTTTCCTTAAACAACACCTCGTTTTAGTTAAGTGATTTTTGATGCAGCGTGTATGGAAGCTGCTGTGTATTAACACATTTGAAATATACATTCATACACACATTCGCATTTCATTTGGTTGCTAAATGTATGCAGCTGGCAAACTTTACAACTATAATTAGTTAAATAAAGTAGTTGTACTTGATTTTCGTTTTTCAATTTTAATTAAATAATTTGTTTCATTTATTTTGTTAAAGCTAGACTGTTGTGGCAAAGTGTAGCTTAATTTCTTTGATAAAGAAAAAAAAACGTTGATAAATTGTCTATAAATTTTATTTGAAAGGTAAAGAATTACAAAAAACTGAAAAAAAAAGAATTGTATACATATATGCTATATATACTTGATATAGCATGGTCTCAGATTGCGGATTAAATGGGAAAACGGGTAAAAAGAGAGTAAAATCAGATGTTAAATATAAACGGACTTTAGCAAAAAAAAAAAAAAAAAAAAAATCAAAAAGCATTTGAAAAATTTATACAAACATATGGACACATGGCTGGTACTTTTTTGAAATTTTGAACATTAACGGTTTAACACGGGTAAAACTGAATTTTGGTACTTTTTTGAATGGCATTTATCTGTAAAACAGGTAGAAACTGGACAAAATACTGCATTAGACTTCCCTTAAAAAATCTTAAAACGTCTTCTCATTTTTTTAAACTTTGGCCTTTTAGGGGGTAAATGGGGCAAAATCGGTAACTTTTTGTCTGCGGGTCTAATTTAAGTATCAAAAAAATTTTAAAAATTACTGAAAGCCTGCAAAATAGAAACATACAATTGTCTGGTACTTCTTTAAAATTATAAATTTTGGGTTAACAAAAGGCGTAAAAAGAGAAATTTGGTACTTTTTTGATGTACAGAAATGGATGGTAGCAGAAAAAAAGTAAAACAACAATTAGATTCTGAAGAAAAAAATTTCGAATGCTGATGGGAGCAGCAAAAAAAAAGTTGAAGAAAAATTAGACTTCTGAGAAAGAAATTTCGAATGCCTCATGCAAAGTTTTTTACTTTTTAAATCTTTAGGGGAAAAAGGGATAAAAAGGGTAAAATCGGTAACTCTGTACCTCCGAACCTATTCTAAGTACCAAAAAAAAAAAAAAAAAAAATTTCAATAAAGACCTGAGAGCCTACAGAAAACAATCAGTACTTCTTTGAAACTCTAAACGTTGGGGTAACAAAAGGGGTAAAAAGGGAAGTTTGGTACTTTTTTGAATTACAAAGACGGATGGTAGCAAAAAAAAAGGCAAACATGAATTAGATTCCGAAGAAAAAAGTTTCGAACGCTCTATGCAACTTTTTTTCTTACTTTCTAAACATTTAGGAGGCAAAAAGGGATATAGGAACATGCACAGACATGCTAAATGGGGCAAAATTTTTAATTCCTTAGCACCGGTCCTAGTGCAGACAGGTATCACAAAATTTCCAAAAGGACTTTAAAACCTAAAACAAACAATTGGACAGGTGTGCGGCGCTTTCTTGAAACTGGGAATTTTGGGGAGATTAAAGGGCAAAAAAAAGCATTTTGGCTTAAGTCGCTGAACTTGTTCGAAAACCTCCGATTTAGCAAAACTTTTTATATATTTTTATTAGTATAGTTGAACTCATTTCTCATGGTGTATCTTCCAACTCGGTAGTTATATTTCCACTGCTCTCTAGAACTTGAACAATGCAAGGAAAATGTATGGTCAAAGAGCTTTATTTTTCTATTTTGAAAAACAGAAATAAATTTAAAAAAAAAGTATGATAATGACTAGAAGTTGGCGCAGCAAAATATTTCTCTAAATACAAATTTTAAAATTCCGAGTCTACCCAACACTTAGTATATCGATGTTTAGTTTGCCTTCAACTTGATCTGAAAAACTAGTTCTATAGTTCCGTCACTATATCATCAGCTTTATGAGGCAGAAATTCAGTTGCCTGAGAAAGAGAAAGCTGTATCGAATGACAACTATATGGATTATATACAATCTTATCGTTTTTGTTTTTTCAAATTATCGATAACGCCACGATTAATTCTTCTGCTTGTTTATTTTTTTTAGTGATAAAGTTGTAAATAGTAATTGTATTCCATATTTTATATAAATTATAGTTTCATTTTAAGTACTCGTATTACAATCTAACACTAGCATTTTTGTTTTGGCTACAATTTATCATTTTTTGGAAATCTTTAACTTTTGTTAATTACACATACTGTATATATGTATACAATACAAACGAAAGAAAATAAAAAACGTTAAGTATTTATTTTGTTCAAGCAAAACCACAGCTGTCTGCACATTTGGGTTATTTTGCAATTAACCAAGTGTTAAAAAATTAAAAACAAAAAAAAAAAACAAAATATACATACAGATAAAATAATATGATTATCTTTCTTTTAACAAAACTAATAAAAATAAAATAATTGTCTGCTGTTGCTGCGACTGCTGCCGCTGCTGCTTAAAGTGGTGGTTTGCCAAAACAACAAACGGGCATTTCAATAAATTTTTGTATGCAATTTTACAACATGGAAAATTATCTCTTATTTATTTATTTAATTTTTAAAGGAAACCTATTAAATTACCTCTAGAAGAATAGTGGTCAGTTATTTAATCTGTGTGAAAAATTAAAAGAAAATCGTAGATAAAATAAATACACAGAGCATTGGGAACTAATACACTCAGAATATTTTTGCAGTAACTGACCATAGTTTATTCTAGAAGTAATCATTGCAGTAATTTTAAAATGACAAAACATTTAATAAAGAATGAAATTTTAATTTTAACGGATTTGTGCAGTTAATTAAAAAAACTAACTACCGAAAAATACGGATTTACTGAATACTGTTTTTTTTCTTTCAATAATCAGTAAAATTTACTGAATACTGTTTTTTTTTCAATAATCAGTAAAATTTACTGAATACTGTTTTTTTTTCAGTAACCAGTAAAGTTTACTGAATATTGATTTTTTTTTTTTCAATAATCAGTAAAATTTACTGAATATTGATTTTTTTTTTCAATAATCAGTAAAATTTACTGAATACTGCTTTTTTCTTCAGTAACCAGTAAAGTTTACTGAATACTGATTTTTTTCTTTCAATAATCAGTAAAATTTGCCGAATATTGATTTCTCTTTTCAGTAACCAGTAAAATTTACTGAATACTGATTTTTTTTCCAGTAATCAGTAAAAAAATAAAATACTGAAAAAGTAGTGGTACTGAAAAATGCCCATCTCTGATTCAGAGATGTTAGATGTTGGAATCTAAGCAGAAGCTTTTCAGTACAAAAATTAAATTAGCGAATTTAACAAGGAGATAATACACATAGAAAACTATAATTAAATAAAATTGGCCACCCAAGAAAAAAATATTTCAATTTGATAGTTAGAATACAGGAAAAATCATTATTTTTACTGATTGGGTTCCGTAGATTTTTTAACATTTAAATTCAAATGAGGTAATAGGTAAATTTAAATGAAAAATAAATAGGACGGGTTCTAAATGAAGTTTCATTTATTTTAAAGAGTGTTTTCAAAATTTTTTGACTGTAAATATAAGCAAATAAATGTAATTCTTTAAGTATCTTGAGTTATGATTATTAAAATAATTTCAGTATTGCTGTAAGAGGTTCTTAGGGCTTATAACTTATACATAGATACAAGTTGGCGAGTCCGTTTGTAATTTCCACGTTTTCCATTTCTATGCCATAAAATATACACATATGTATATGTGCATCAAGACATACATTCTCAATCTGTGACGTCTAGCTC
The DNA here is from genome assembly GCA_963662145.1 of Sturmia bella. Taxonomy (NCBI): domain Eukaryota; kingdom Metazoa; phylum Arthropoda; class Insecta; order Diptera; family Tachinidae; genus Sturmia; species Sturmia bella. The sequence continues at coordinate 18,360,396 of OY759172.1, read as the reverse complement.
ACATGCACAATGTGCGGGTTTTTATATAAGAGTTTTTGTATCCATAGAGCAGGTGAATGCGTGACCAACCTATAATAATTCGCCCCCGTTCCAACCCTCTTTAGGCTGTCAATAATACAAAAAAAAAAAAAATTAAAATCGGACATCTCGAAAGCTACTTTATTGATAAGTTCAGGCGCGGATCCAGTGGGGGAAGGGATCCCCCCTCCCCCCCTCCAAAACGATAAATATATTTATTTTGCTAATAAGTGATTTACCAATAAGAAGACCTTATTTTACGCCATACAAAATTTGGTTTAACAACTTAGTTTGACAAATGTCGAATTCCAGTCATATACTTTTGATATCACGAAATGGATAACCCCTTATATAGTATAAAAAAGTAAAAAAAAATCTATTTTTTGTAAGAAAATATTCGGTTATCTTGCAAAAATGAATAATCCGGCGGCTAAATTCAAACCGATGCAAGCCACTTGCGTCGGCGGCCATTATTAGCCGGCTGTGAGCCGAACAAATTGGACCTTTGGCCTCTATTCTCTAAATGGCTCCAATACCCCCCAAGAGATGTATTAAATATGAAAGTCCTGTGTTATTTTTTAGACGAACTGCCACTGACGACCATTTTTGAATTTGAAAAAAAGCGAAAATAATGAATTTACTTTACTGTTTTCCACTTTAACTCAAGGTCATTTCACATTCACTTTAGCACACTTTCAATAAGCCAATTCCAATACCGATTATATCCTTTAATGGCGTACTTATTTTTTTTTTTTTTTCATTGAAAAACTAAAGCGAAAATAAATAATCATTAGTTCTGTTTAATTGCCATAATTATTGTGGCTGCAGCAAAGAGTTATTACCGCCCGGGCAATGTTGCAGCAACGCCACTATTTAAACGGTTTCCATGTTTACGATGAAAACATTAAAATTAAACAACAAAAGAAAACAAACAATAATTCATGAATGTAGTTGTTTTTGTTTTTTCTTTAATAGAAAAATTATAAGAAAAGAATTAGAGAACAAAAAAAAAAAAACTTAAGAGTATGCAAACGGAAATGCAGCGTACACTGAGTGCCGGTATTAAATACACCGCAATAAACATCAACATGAGTTTTTAATGGGTTTATTGAATTCAACATTTAAAGCTTTAATGACCCACATTGTTAAACAATTAATGAAATAGTATTTGGAAACATTTAACACACTATGCAATATTTTATACTATAAATAATTCTCTACTTCTAAAAGTACATGTTAGAATGTCTACTGGCGTGTTGGTATGTAAACAAAATTGAAGCAGATGCATACACACATACATACATACTCATTGGCTTGGGTTGACTTGTATGGACACAAATTTTTGGATCGATTTTTCCAAATTCCTCCACGAGATGCAAATGAAAAATATAGCTTAGCAGGCGTCCGATTTAAATTTTTTTCTTGTTTTTTTTTTTTTTTTTTTGTATGGGAGCCCCCATAAGGAAGCGTAGTGGAGAGTTGGAGTGCTCGAAATAATACTTTGTTAGCGCAAGTTATATTATGTTTTGCGTGCTGCCGATCATCAGATCTGCCCACTTGGGTCCTAGAAACGTCCCATTAAGCCATCCGAAGAGACTGTAGCGAAATAGCCCTACACACTTTCTTACCTGAACCAGACACATGAGCAGATTAAAGACTCCACCCTGTCTAAACCGCTCTCCGACGCATGCGCCAGCCCATGTAGTGCCGGTCTGCCCAACTAATTTGCTCTCCTGGCCAAGGAAATGTTCGACACTCTCCTCTTCATCGCTTTCAGAATTCATTGTATGGAAAATGTAGTCTTCACACATGCACTCCCATGTGACAGTGTCCCATCAGTACAGCCACTTACAGAAGATGCCGATTTTGCAAAAAAAAAAAAAATCATCTTTTCACCTGACACTCATTATGATCTTGGCGGGTATATAAGCAAGCAAAATTCTTGCATTTGGGGTACAGCGAATCTGCACGCATACATTGAGAAGCCGACTTACCCAAAACGAGTCACTGTTTGGTGCGGATTTTGGTCCAGAGGCATAATTGGGTAATTTTTCTTCGAAAATTAGCAAGGAAAGGCCGTTACAGTCAATGGCCAGCATTATCGGGCCATGTTGAACAAATTTTTGTTCACAAAAATTGAAGAGGAGGTAATTGGCAACATTTGGTTTCAACAGCACGACGCTACATGCCAAACAGCCGAAGCTACACTCGATGTTTTACGCTGTTTTCCAAAAAAAAAAGTTATTTGGCGGACCTTTTATCTTTGCAAAATGAGGGAAATATCCATCATTAAATCTCCCGAAGAAATCCGGAGTTGCCACTAAAAAGCCGTTTATTTTGCGCACATTTTAGTTCTGAATTTTTAGTAATTTTTTTTTCAATTAATTCGCAGCAAATTAGTTTTATATCTAAAAACTACTCTTTTTTTTTGTTTAATTATATTTTAAAATGTTTAATTACTGCTAACGATGCTTTTTGCAAAATGCCAAAATTTCACCGGTTTAATTAGCAGGTTCAATAAACTCATTAGCTCCAGAAAAGCTTTCAAAACCTCTTAACTTTGCAAGTTAAAGTATATTATTCTTGCAGGTATAAATAGTTTTCTTATTCATGTTCTCTTTTTATTTGCGAAGAAACAAAAATAAAAAAAATCAATAACTTTTAACAGAATTATTAATTATTAATTTATTTTAACGTTTCTGTATCATTTCAGATCAAAGTAAACGTCATATTTAGCCAGCCAACCAGGCAGCCAGCAAGCGACGAGCAACTCTTCTCGCCGGCCAATCTTCCGGCTTGGGTCTGTGTGTGTGTGTGTGTGTGTGCTTTTTGCGGCTTTTGCATCATTATGTCAGCAATAGCTGGGACGGCAATAAAATTAATTGTCATCACCTAAAAACTGGAGGAGAAAAAAAATGCTTTATTAGTGGCATTTTATTCGCAAGACCAGTCAGTCTTGTTTCACATCTAATTTTCTTCAAAAGACAAATCACATAAAATAAGTGATTTTTATATTTCTCTTTCGATCACTTACGCTTAAAGGCGTCCACATTATTATTTTTGTTTGTTTGTTTGTTTGTCTTGCAAACCAGAAATTTTAAAATAATAAATAAATCATCATGCCATATTTTCCAAATATCAGTAAAAGTAGTAATAAAATGAGCAGTAACACCTCATTGGATAATACATCGGATCAGGATTATAGTGAATTTTTAAACGAGTATCTGCTGCACACACACTCGCCACACAATGAGCCGGAAATACAATATGAAGGTAAAGAAAATAAGAAAATAATTTGTGTTCTAAGAGCTATAAATATATACATACTTACAAATCTGTACATATCTTTATCTTAATAAGGAAAGGCTCTAGCTCAATTTTTCACCAAAATCTCTACTTAAAGCAAAAAGTGACTTAGTGCCTTTTTAAATTCAGGTAGCGATATGTGTGCAAAATTAATAATAAGTCATTGAGCCAGATATAACTATTTATTTTTATTATGGAAAGCAACTGAATTTCAGTTCAGTTGCCAGTTAGAAAACACAAACTTTTCGTTTGAGAGTGTCAAACAAATTACGGGTAATTACTGCTTTACCATTTTTTAACCTGCATTATCAGGTTAATTAAACTGTTTTACCAGTTGCAGTTACTGATAACTCCACTCATATGCACACAAATCACTGGTCAGGCATATCTTACATTGATCGGCAAAAAACAAAATTTGTGGCAGTGAAACAAAAAAATAAAGACTGCACCGAAGAAATTTACACGCTTATAAATTAAAATAAATCCCCTGCCCTGTTTAAATGGATGCCAAATTCATGTAAAAAATTATAATCTTCCAAAAAACAGGTTCTATTTTTGGGGAAGACGATTTCGTAAAGAAACAAAATATGCACGAAAATTAGGACATACGAGGGCGGTTCAATAAGTCCATGACTTTTTGAATGAAACACTGTGGTTTTTGCAAAAAAAAAAAAAAATATATATTTTTTATACATAATTTCCTCTTCATTCAAGAGAAAATTATGTAAGAAAGCGTTGCCTGCAATTTTAAGTGAGAAAAGCGTACAACGCTCATAACGTCTGAAAGGCGTAGGCGCGTGCAAAGCGTGCTATGTAACTTTTTTGTTTTTTTTTTTTTTAATTTTTAACACCCGCTTTTCTCCAAAGTTTTTTGCAAGGAGAATTTTAGTCACAAGACGAGGAAAGAAAAAAGGGATTAAACTGTCTATTAACTTTCATCTCAAAAAATTTTATTCTCAAAATGGCTGCCAAAACTTGATTTATAACAGAGTGATTCTAGACAGCATTTGGTCTGTATAATGCAGTAATTTTGGTTTCTGAGATGTTACATTTTTTTTTGAGCACATATATTTTTTATTCTGAGCTTTGATCGTAAACACATCTAACGTGAACGACAAAAATCTAATTTTACTGGTAGAATTTTTGGAAATTTTTAATTCCCTCCAGTATATAATTTTTATTTGATCTTTTTAATTCTTGAAAAAAGTAATTTATGCAGCTTCGCATCGCTCTGTTTTAATATAAAAATTTTTAAATATGAACTTAATTATTTATTTGCTTTAAGAGCCAATTGAAGTGTATTAATTTAGGTCCAAAATTGAAGCTTTTTAAAAAATATTTGCTGTCTATATGCCGACGACATTTCGTTTCAAACAAACTTTTAAGAATTTTTCAAGTCGACTGATGAGTTGATTAGCACCAATGAAATGTCGTCGGCATATAGACAGCTGAAAAAGACAGCAAATATTTTTTAAAAAGGTTCATTTTTGGACCTAAATTATTAAAAAAATTTTATTGACAATATTCTTCAATATTTCGCTAACAGTTTGTTAGCATCTTCAGGATAATATTTGTAATTACAAACAGTATGCTGCAGCTGCTAACAAACTGTTAGCGAAATATTGATTAATTTAATAATAAAAAAGTTTATATTAATTACCTCAAGTGTAGCACAATCCCAAGATGACTTTAACTTTTTTCTCCATAAGAAAATAAGCAGAAAAAAACTGCTTTTGTCGGTCACGTTATTAGTTCGTTTAGGGCTCGATATTATATATATATGTTACATTTAAAATTTTTAGCTAAATTTTATAAACGTCTTTTTTGACTGTCTCCAGCCTGTGTTTTGTTTGCCATGAGCCCAGGTCATAGAACTTAAGATGTGAGACCGTTATTGTGCCCAGTAAGCACGTGCTTAAAAACAACCATTGACCCATAACAGCTTAAATGGTTGCGGTTGTTCTATTTATATTCAATCTTCACAGAAAAAAAAATTTAACCATTCAATAGATTTTTTACCACAGCCCCTTTAGTTTTAGCTTTAGCTTTAGTTTCTTTTTCTTTTTTTCTTTGTTTTTACTATATACCTATACTATATTGATCTCAAGTTTATAATTTCTTTTTATATAATAATGAAAAGAAAAAGATATTACAAATAGTTTATAATTAATTAGCTGGCATCTTCTTCTCAATAGTTTGTCACAATAGTAATTTTAAGTTTTCTTGCTTAGTTTTTAAATGAAAATCAAACTTATTAACATTTATTTATCATTCTTTGAAACTATTTCATAATGCTCAAGCTGAGTTCATTCATTTATTACTAGCGAAACTTGATTTAATCGTTTTTCCTTAATTAAAAAATGGCACTTGTTATTGTTTTTCATTTTACTATGATTTTATTTAATATTTCCTTTAAGTTGCTTTTAAATAGTTTTTTCTTATTGGAGTAAACTATTCCAGCCATTTCACTTTTGATAAATATTTCCTCATTTTTTGTTACCTTTTTTGCAGAGGGCGAATTGGAAGCCGAATGGTTGATTGCTGCCGGTTTTCCCCAATTGACAAAACCATTTGAACAGGTAATTGATAATATTTATTGCAACCTCTTGATTTGTACTATAAAATATGCAGTTGCAAGAAATTCACTATTTTTTTTAAGCTATTTTATGGTTTAAGGAAGTCTCTTTTGTTAAATAGATATTTTTAAAATCAACAGCATTGAAAGTATTTATTATAAAATAATGTATCTAACCACGGGTTTTTGTCACAATGTGCAATTAAAAATTAAAGTGGACTTTAACGTCAAGTTTGGCATACAAAAGTTGTCGCTGCCAGGCAGTCTTACCACACCAGCTCGAAGAACTGTCAAAATATACAAAATAAACACTCAAATGCGAACAAAGTATTTCTAACAACAAAATGCATGATATGCGTTGCATCTTAAGTGTTGTCTAAAGTGCCCAGGACACATGCATGAAGCTCATCACTCGCTTGATTTCGTACCTAAGTACATGCAATCGGCTCTGCTTAAAGTAAAAATCAAAAATTTTTTATAGTTTTGTTGGAGCCTTTTTTTCGTATGTCTCTTCTATTGCGCTACAGAAAAAAACATCATTTGGTTCGAAGCGATTTCTTCCTCTCGTGTGCACCATTGCGTGACAGAAAAAACTTCATTTGCTTTGTAACTTTGTAGTGGACACATAAATGTGCGGATGGAAAACCAGAAGCAAAATGCGTAATTTTTGCTTCTTTGTATTTCTTTAATGTGTTTGCACCCTGCAGGAAATGTGACTGCACTAATTTATGTTTGAGTCAGTTGTACTACCGATGATGCCTGAAAATACTATTTACTCTAAAAACATTTTAAATGCGAGTGTTATTGAATATTGACGTTGTAATGACAAAAATGTAGATTCATTGTTTCAGCGACAATTTTAGTACGATATTCTTGCTGCCTTGCAGATGCCTTTCTGCATTTTACTAGCGGGGGACTGAATTTTTAAAACATAAACATGAAATGCTTTTCAGGATACAAAATCAATTGAGAACTCTTTTTTCGTTGGTTTTGATTGAAACAAAATCAAACATATTTAAGTTTTTATGTGTATTTGAAGCCTTTACGATGAAAACAGGTCATTTGTTCTATAATATTGTGGAAGTGATGGAAAAGTGCGCGTATGAAATACAAAAGAATATTTTAGGGTTTATTGAGAACTGTCTTCGAGCGAGACATTTGTAAGTAAAATTAAGTTGTTATTGTAAATTCCACGCCGAACAAATGTCACTTCCTTTGTTTTGCAACAAAGCTAAAAAGTTGCTGTATACATTTCAATGTTACTCTCAACATGAAGAGAGTATTATATACTTTAGCAACATGTTTCGTAACCAATTCAGCTGAATTTTTTGTATATGTATTTTGAAAGTAGTTCAGGTGGTGTTTCGAGCAAAGTATTGGGCTTTAGCAAAAAAAAAAAATAATAATTTTTTTGATTCGCCCCATCATCAATGTCGAGTTTTCAATGTAGAGCGATTGAAAAGGGAACGTTTGCATTTAAGAAAAATCTCTTTCAAAAACAAATGTTTTCCAAATATGAAAAGGAAACTAAATATTCAAAAAATTTATATAAAATAATTGTTTTAAAAATTTCCTCAAATTAAGCAAAATATTGATCTTTTTAATATTTTTCATTTCGTCAAACAATTTTGCGTTGTCTGCCCTTGACTAAACCAAATGACAAACAAAAAAAACAAAAAAAAAAAAAAAAATAACAACAACCTTAAACGTCTGGTTAACATAAATTTAATAGAACTTGACACTAAAAATGGCTCAAATTACATAATTTTGTTGTTATTTGTTTTTAATTGTTTGCTTTTAGTTTTTTGCTTTATTATGGCAAGTGTTGCTGTTGTTGCTGTTATTATTATTTTAAAGCCAGCAAACTGGTTTCAACTTTTTGTGTATCGATCTGCTAATTTCTACAGTAAAAATAATAATATTTGAAATTTGACGAATTAGACAATTAGTGCTAAACGATCTCCTACGATACACATACAAGTTCAAAACGATTACAAAAAAGGAAAATCCAACAACAACAACAACAACGTGACAACGGCAACAAAAAGTCGTGCACTGCCATTGTCGTCAGTTTAATGACAGTTGTAAATTGGCACTTGATTAACTAGCCATGAAAGTTTAATGACATAAAGCGTCAACAATTAAATAAACGTCAAAACTTAATCAAGAGAAAAGAAAAGTTTGCAAAATAATTGAACCTGTTATTATGTTTAATTTTATAAAAAAATTGCCCAAAAAGTGTTTAAATAAGCGAAATATAAAATATTTAAAAATTGTTTTAAGGGTGGGGTTCAACAAGCAATTATAAATCATATCAAATAAAAGAGTTTTTCAAACTAAACATTATGACCGGTATTCATAACAATTAAAATGTTGTTAGAATAAATTTTACATGAAAATTTGTCAAAAAAAAAAAAAAAAAAAAAAAGAAATTAATTTTATAAAAAAAAATTTGTTTTAAAATTTATTTCAACAACATTTTATTTCTATGAAGACCGGAGCATATTTTTATATAGAAATAAAAAACAAACGGCAGTTTTTGTGAATGTATTTCTAAAAGGAGTATTCAAAAACATGGAAGTGTGTTATTTTAGTTTTCAAAATAGACCTTGTTAATGTTTTCTGTCTTTTTCAGCCGTCTATAAGCCGCCGCCATTACGTTGATGCCAGCCAACTCAGTAACTAGGCTTGAACTCAGTAGTAGGCTTGAATAATTCTAAACAGAATGTTTGAGACTTACAGGCCAACCTAAATTAAAGCGTTAATCATATTTTTGCTGTGTAAATCACCCATTTTCATACAAAATGGGTGGCTTAGACGGCAATAATACGCTTGACGCTCTAATTTAGTTTGGTCTGTTAACTACTTATTTCTTAAGCGCCTTGAACAAACTGAGAATCAGAAATGTTCAAACAAACCTTTAAGACAGAAAACATTTTTTTTTTTGTCTTGCAGCTCTTTTACTTTTCTTCACAATTTCTATGAGACGAAATGACGGCGGCCTAGAGACGACGGAAAAAACACAGAAAACATTAAGAAGGTCTAGTTTTAGACCTAAACAAAATACATTTTTATTAGTTTTTAAAGCCAATAAATAATTAAGTTCATTTTGATAATTGAAGAGTTTACTAAGAAAATTTTGTTTTGAATATTTACTTTTCATTTATATTTAAAATTGATATGAGTTTTTAGGAATACTCTTAAAAATCTTGAGTTTTTTTTGTTATTAATAATAAGAAATTTTCTTTATATTCAAGGGCTTAGAGTTACGCACCTCGGAATTGGAACCCATATTGGCCTCCTTGTCCAAACCCCATGCCGATGCCATTAAACAGAGAGTACGTACTCTGAATCGAACTGTGCGCGGCCGCACCAAGAATCGCCAAAAGCGCAAACCCGACATACGAGACGTTTTTCGAGATTTCGATGTAAGTTGCGCTGTAAAGGTCTCCAAAAGTTTTATTTTATTGATTTGGTTTCTCTTTATCAAACACTAGGAATCCAGCACTGGTACCAGATCACGAAGTGCGACTCCTGATTCTTTGGATTCTATACCGGGTGATGAATGGGGCAATCCATCCATGTAAGTAAAACACTTATGTGTAATAAAGTCACAAAAGCAAGTGGCTTTATTATTATAAAGTTCGATTTGAAAGATATTATTTTAGGTCTACAAATATACCTTATTAATGCTGTCGTCCATTTCGTTGATGCTAATAAACTCATCAGTAGATATGATTTGAGTTGATTAGCATCGAAAAAATGTCGCCGGCATATAGACAGCTGAAAAAAAAACAAAAATATGCCGACTACATTTTGCTGTTCATACCAATCCACCAACTGAAGTCTGAGGTTGAGTTTGACATTTTGCTCAACAAAATTTTTTCAAGTGTAGACGTTAAGGAAAATATCCAAAGCACAATATTTTTCGTATATTTTTATTGTTTTCAAAGTTTTATAAAAATTCACTCATTCATTTCTATTTTTATATTCCAATGTTTTTCCCATCCGCGCGCAGACCCACTTTCGTTAGCATTTTCGATCATGGCCCCACAACCGACACTGGCAATTGCCACGCCTCACCTCTATTCTCAAGTAAAAATCTTAAACAGAAATTGAGACGTACACCAAGTGCTCCCTTAAAAGGTTCTACAGACATATTTCGTGGCTCTCATGTACGCTGCGATATACCCCTGTATTCGGCAGATGGTATAGAACTGTTGGGTTTTTCACGCATTGGCACCATACACATACCCAGGAATCGTAACAGATCTGGCTCTGATCCTTCCTGTTCTGTGGGGTAAGTTGGAGAAAACACACCAAGAAAAAAAACTAAAGAAAACTAATCTAATCTAATCTTCTGGGGAAAACAGACGTGCGCGTGGTGAATTGATGACCCAAGACTCGCAAAGTGATAACAACACCTCTTCGAGCGATTCGAGTGATGAATGCTTGTCGAATCATCAACGATTGTCGAATTCTTCGTCGCCTGAAACTTCGCCACAAAAGATATTAATAAGTAAAATACATTTGGATACACCACCTCAAAGTGTACAGAATTCACCCTCCTCCAGGGATGGTATAAGTTTTGAGAGCATGTGCCGTGAGACCTCTAGTCAAGATGGAGTGGTGAGTTTTTCATTTTATTCAAAATAACTAAATAATTTATGATTCTGCTTTCGTTTCTATAGGATACTGTCGATAGCAGTGATTTATCTTTGGAATTTTACTCCGATATTGATACCATAAATGAAACCGAATTGAAGCGTTTGCAACCTTTATTTTGGTTGGAATTGGCTTCCATATTCGATCGCAATCATGTCCAGCTGGATAAACGGAAACCGGTTAAACGTCGTCGCAAAGAGGAGGCCAATTTATTTGGTGTCTCTTTGAATGCTCTCATTAGACGCGACCAACAGATATCGGGCACCGACTCAACACTGGTGCCATTGTTTTTGGAGGGCCTCTTGGGCGAACTAACAAAACGTGGCACCCGTGAAGAAGGCATATTACGTGTCGCTGGACACAAACAAAAGGTGGCTAAAAACTTTACGTAAACTTAATTACAAGTAGAGTTTAATAAAATCTATTTTTCTATTCCGCAGACTGAATTACTTTATCAAGAACTTGAATCGAGTTTCTATCAAAAACCAAAAAAATTCCCCCAACTCCTCAGCTCGGCCAGTGTTCACGACTTAAGCGCCCTGCTCAAACGTTGGCTGCGCGAACTACCCCAACCCCTGTTAACCAACGAACTCATACAGTTATTCTATCAGTGTCATGCTCTCCCGCCCACAGATCAAGCCAAAGCTTTGGCCATCATTTGCCAAATGTTGCCACACGAAAATCGTAACACTCTACGCACCCTCTTGCGTTTCCTCAGCAATGTGGTTGAGCACAAAGGAATAAATAAAATGAATTTACACAATGTGGCCACAATTATAGCGCCGTCATTCTTTCCGCCTCGTTTTGTGCATCCAATCGATAAGAACAGCATAGAGGAGCAAGTCAAAATGGCGGCCCAATGCTGCCGTCTAACAAACGTTTTAATAACACGAGGCGAAAGTCTATTTCAAGTGCCAAATAATTTAATTGAGGAATCGAAATCTTCGAATAAAACACGACAGGTAAAAAATCCAATTTTCAGTAGTTTTAAAAAAGCATACAAAAGTTTTGTAAAAGATAAAAAACGCATCAAAAAGCAAACGAGATGCAAAAGCCAATAAACACATTTAAACACTTTATTTTTGTTTTACATTGCAAACAGATTGTAGATTTAGGTAGAAAAAACAGTTTTGGGGAAACAAATCAGGCAGTTTCTTCACATTAGTTTTTGTCAAATGGTGTTTGAAATCTACAAAAAGTGTTCAACACCAAACAACGAGACCACTACTTTTTTGTTGACTTTTACTTTTTTGCAAGGATACAAAAACTAAAAATCAGGGCATATATATTCATTTATGTACAACAATAAAAAAAAGAAAAAACAACAGGAAAAAAGAACGTTGAAACACTGCACTTCACAAGAGCATATTTTGAGGTTATGTTTTCTCTACCAATAAATAGAAAATTTACAGCAAATAGTTAGTTGATCTTACAAAAGTTTAGCAGAAATAAAGACAAATTTTGCTCTTAATGTTTTATGTACTTGCGCGTTGAGCAAACATAATCTTCAAATACGCTCTTAAGAAAATTTATGTTTTTACTTTACAGCAAACAATTAGTAGATCTTACAAAAGTTTAGCAGAAACAAAGACAAATGTTGCTCTTAATTTTTTATGTACTTGCTCTATGAGCAAACATAACCTTCAAATATGCTCTTGAGAACATTTATGTGTTTACGATTGTCATCTGTTTACTGGTCAATGTATATGTGTTTTAGTTATGTAAATGCTTGTATTTGCCTAAAATAAAAATCAACAATAAAGTAGTGGTCACGTATTTCTGAGCAAATTCTTTTTTACGTATGATCGTAATTTTATAATTTTCACATTTTCAAATACATAAACATGCGTTTGTAGCCAAATAATGAAAGAGATGGCAAAGTACCATGTTTTATTTTTAAATTGACATTGTCAGGTCGACAGCTCTGTCTGAATGCGTTAGAGGAGGTCTGCCTATTTGTAAGAAATATTATGCCCCATATTTTATTTTCTTTTACTACCTGGTAATAATAGTTACAAATAGTTTCATTATTTTAATTTTCAAGACTTAAATTTAACTGCAGTAAATCACTGAACTTTGTATCATTCACTCTTTTTAGAAATAGAAATTTGGCAACATAGCAAAAAAATTCCAAACAGCTGATATTATGCACTGTTTGGTGCTTGAAGTTTAAAGGCAAAATTTTCTTCGCGTAAATGTGGTTCGTTTAACTATTCGCTGATTTAAAGATTTACTAGTTTAACTGTAAATTAAACCAAACTCGAAGATAAACTTGCTCTGGTATTTCAGACCTTAAATTAAGCTCTCACTTTGTTCGTTTACAGATGGCAATTCGATTAGTCCATTAGCAGTTGGTGTTCGTGTTCGTAAAAATAAACAGCATTCCAAAAATTAGAAGAAGATAAACAAACATATAAAATATATTTACAATCAATACTATTACTGCCTTTCTGTTTGCTTTTTTCTATATATTTGTAAATGTTTACATCGACTGCATTCGGTGCTACCCTCAAATACGAGGGTTGCCTTTTATGTTGCGAGATTTGGCAACCTTTATGTTGCAATCGGGTAACTGACAGTTTTATCGTAAAGTTGGACATTTTTGAGGTTAAACATATTCAGCCTGTTTTGAGATACGAGCGCTATTTTTGTTATTTACAGTACTTTAGAAGAGATCATCTCGATCCAAAACATTTTCCTGCCATTCTTTCAGGTTCAGCAATTTTTTTGGGTTTTTTTTTCCTGAAAAAGACACTTATTGAGGTATCGAAATATTGAATTAAATAAGAATTAAAAAAATTAAAAAAATAAAAAAACCAGTGACCTCAAGCTCGAACTATTAAGTTAAAATAATCTCAATTTGTTTGCTTCATAATTTTTATTTAATTTAATTATATTAAATTCGATGATTTTTTAAGGGCAAACGTGGTTTACATCGACGTGTTAAGGCTACCACATCCCTGCTGCATGTGGGCAGCTCATCCAATAAAAACAACAACAATAACAACAGCAATATCAACAGCAATAATAATATTAAAAACAACAATGGCAACAACAACACCAGTACCACCATTTCAATAGGTGAAAATGGCAACATGGTCACACGTCAACAGTCAATCAATCCAAGTCATGTGCATCGTTTGATTATTTGAATGCACCAAATTTTCACATTCATATCTAACAGAATAACAATATCTAACAACAAACAAGACCAAAGTCGTCTCTAACACAAAATTGAATAATTTTTTTTTAAAAGGTGTCTAATTTACAACAAAACAAAATCATACTTTTTTATATTTACAAAATAATAATAATAATAATTATATAATTAATGTAACTAGTTGTTTAGTAAATTCTTAAAAAAGAAAGAAAGAAAGGAAATCAAAATTTATGTTCAGTTAATGCAACCCGTATCAGCGACACTTGAGGAAAATTTTTATGAAATGCATTAAACAACTTTTCATAAAATTTTTTATTAAATATGTCGCTCATACGTGTTCTGCAAACTGCACTTTAGAAATTTACTGCTCTTAATATGGAATTTATTTGAAAATAAAAAATTCTTTGGAAAATAAATTATATAAAAAACTTGGCAACATATTTGGGAGCTGATTTTTAAATCACAACGCAACATAAGAATTTATATGAAAAATAAGAACAAATTTCAAAATATGTTACAAAATTGTGACCTTAAAAATTTTGTAAGCTTGTAAAAATTTGTTTGAAAAAAATTTTGGCGTTGTGAATTACAATCTTGGGGTGTAGACTTAATCGGCCCTGTTCTCGTTGTCATTGTAATTGTCGATTTAGTTTTTATCCCTGCTTTATTCTCAAATAAAAAAAATCAAAAGCTTGATAGTAATGCAAAGTAGTTTTGTAATTTTTAAAAGAAAAATGTCTTAACAAAACAATTGGAAAATATAAAGGCAGCACGTATAGAGGCTTCAGTCTCAGAGATGGCAACGTGTTATTCTATATGATTGATTAGTTTTTCTTTCAGAAATACCAAAACTACTTTGCGAACAAGCATTTCCTTTGTTTTAATATAATTCAGTAATGAAATTTAGGGAATAAACTAGTGAAATAAATTAAAACGACATAGAAATGGCTGTTGGAACGTTAACGGAAATCTCCCTGAATATTTTGTTTTCTTCAGGAAAACTTCGTGTTATTTATAAATTCGAAATCAAGTGACTTATAAAAATAAATTAAATAAACAACCCGACCGACTGAAGTAGTTTTGAAGGTTATTCCAAACATTTCATTTCAAATATATAGTGTTCCGTTATTGTGCTTAGAAATCGTGTCATTTAAAAGCACTTAATGTGCCGAAAAGCCCCGGAGGACCGATATATATTTTTTTTTTGATTTATACACGAAAAGAAAGTAAAACTGAATGGCCTAATATTAATAAACATTTTCAACTTATGAAGGTGAAACTAAAAAGAGTGCATGAAAAATCGTTAAAAAAATTTATTGTAAATATTGCCTCTTAAAACTTTTCTCAAACTGTTTTCAAACCTTCAAACCACTGTACAGAGATTTCAAAGCAACACGAGATTTCATAATCAAATATGTGATTTTAAAACCACAGATATGATTTCAAAATAGCATAACTTTCAAGATCACGCAGGTGTTTAAAGATCACACAAGCGCTTGCAAAACCACATAGGTGGTTTCGAAATCGAAAATATTTTTTATAAATTTAATATGTAATTTCAAAATTATACAGGTGATTTTAAGATCGCATTGGTGATTCACACTCGTGGTTTGAAAATCGTTCAAGTGGTTATAAAATCGTCCAAGTGATTTTAAAATCAAGCAGATAATTTCCATATTACATACATGATTTCAAAATCGCGCAAGTGATTTTGAAATCGTTCAAGTGATTTCAAAATCAAGCAGCAGATAATTTCCATATTACATACATGACTTCAAAATCGTGCATGTGATTTTAAAATCGTTCAAGTGATTTTGAAATCGTTCAAGTGATTTCAAAATCAAGCAGATAATTTCCATATTACATATATGATTTCAAAATCACACATGTGATTTTAAAATTATAAATGTAACTACAAAATCAGCCATATATCTTGAAGATCGCACTAGTGATTTAAAAACCTCCCAGTCGATTTCAAAATCACTAATGGGATTTTTAAATCACGTTCATGATTACAAAATCACGCAGCTGATTTCAAATTCACATACATAGGTAATTCCATCTCACACACTTGATTTCAAAATAACACATTTGGTTTTCAAATAACTTTTTTAAAAACACGATGTGTGTTTTTAAAACCACACATAGGCCCACGTCCCGTCAATTCTACATTAAGGGCACCTTGTATGAAAATAGCAATGTTATGTTTGTGTGCGAAAGTGCTGGTTAATAAAATTATTTCCTTTTTTTTAATTACTTTTAGCTTCCATTAGTTTTGAAAAATTATACTTAAAAAATTATAAAATTTATGTACTTTTTATTTTTAGCCTTAAAACATGTAAGATGTATTTTAATGTACATTTTATATATTATTTTATGCTTTAAATGTTTAAGTAAATTTAGTTATAAAATTGATTGATTAGTTTGTAATGATTTAAGTTAAAAAGTAATTATTATTATGTCATTTATAAATTAGAACAAATATCATTAACAATTACCCAATAAAGGAAATAATTATTAATAGAAAGTGTGTGTGTGTTTTTTTTTTGAGACATGAAAATATTAATAATATTTTTTTAAAATGTTTTTGTTATTTTGTTCTGCTTCAAAAGCGTCAAGAAAAAATTGAAATGATCAGATGAGGCACATTTTCACCTCAATGGATTCATCAATAAGCAGAATTTCCGCATTTGCGAGAATGTAAATCCAAGAGTGATTGTCGGAAAACCAATGCACCCACAAAGAGTGACTATTGGGTGCTGTTTATGAGCTGGCAGCATCATCGGGCCGTATTTTTTCCAAAATGAGGCCGATCAGGCAGTTGCTGTGAATGGTATTCGCTAATGTGAGTTGGTAACGAACTTTTTAAGGCTTCATTCGGACGCTGCCACTTGCCACACAACTAACAAATTCAATGGTCGTGCCGATGTCACTTGGCTGCCAAGATCATGTAATTTGACAGCGTGGGACTTCCTTCTTTGAGGTTATTTAAAGGGAAAGGTGTACGTCGATGAACCCGTAATAATTGAAGAGCTAAAGGATGCGTTAATTGGGCACATTAACGTCATAGAGCCTCAATTATGCCGTGGCCGTATTCTTTCATGTGGTGGCGATGTCAATTGGTCGCCAACATCATGTGATTTAACACCGTTGTTCTTCTTTCGCTGGGGTTATTTTGAAAGAAAGGATGTATGTCGATAAGCCAGTAGCAATTCAAATGCTAAGGAGCGGATTCTTTGGCACATTAAATGGCTTATTGCAATTTCTAAAATTTAACTCTCCCATAGGAAGAACATTTACGCTCTTATGCAGGGGGAATGGCGTCCACTGGAGGTACATGCAAAGTTTGTGCAAGCGGCAGCTGCTGATGTACATTGTTTTTATTTTGTGTAAGGGTGTTATTATTGTTTTTTTTTTTAATTTTTGGTTTTTACATAGTTTTAAGGTTAGTTTTTAAGCATACCATTAATTTTCATTAATGTTGTGCCGGGATAAGGCCATTAAAAACAACACCAGTTTGGCACTGTTATTATATGTATATAATCTCATTAAAACAGAACTTAAGTTATTTATGTAAGTTTTATTTAAAATTCCTTTCCTTTATACATATGGATATGTTTGTTTGTTTCAGTCTTAAATAAATTTTATTTGACTATAGCGCCATCTAGTGTGCAGTAGACACATACCATAATAGTAGCAAATACACCAACCATACAGAGAAAAGTTTTACACATAGAGTGCGCGTTGGAGTGTTCTGATATAGTTTAAAGAGAAACCAATAAAAAAAAATTCTTCCTACCAGGGATTGCACAAAATATTTAGTTACGCAGCATAGTAGTGAAAAGAAAACATCCACAATACAAAATTTGAGTTTTCAAGCTTAATATTAATTTACACTGAACAAAATCGGTTCATAAAAAATTAGATATAAATTAATATTAAAGTGGAAAACGCAAGTTTTGTATTGTGATTGTTTTTTTTTTCAAATAAAATTTATTGAAGAAACTGAGAAGCATATTATAGATCCAACAAGAAGCAAATAAAGACTTAGTTTTGTGGCAAACATTTTCAACAAGCACGAAGAAAAAATTATTTCAACATTTTGTTTCATACGCACCATAAACATTTTCTAAATCAATTTTTAAAAAAAAAAATTTAGTTTGTTGCACAGGTCTCTAGCAATAATTTGACTTTTACACTTGAATTTGTTCCATAGTGTAACACTACATGTAATATTATTTATTTATTTACTTATTTATGTATTTAATTATTTATTAATTAATTAATTTATTTATTTATTTTCATTTATTTTTTATTTATATATTTAGTAATTAATTAATTAACTAAGTTATTTATTTATTTATTTTTTTATTTATTTATTTATTTATTTATTTATTTGTTAACTAATTAACTAAATAATTTATTTATTTATTAATTCATTTATTTATTTAATTATTTATTAAATTATTTATTTATTTGTTTATTTGTTTAATTGTTTATTTATTTATTTAATTATTTATTTATTTATTTATTTACTTATTTATACCAACCATTTGTAACATGCTAAAGACGACATATGGAAAGTCTTCTACAAAATGGTGCGAGCTCTAAGCTTATAGCATAGTGTAAATAGGATCTAACACGCCACCCTTTAATACATATGTATATATCTCAAAGTGT
The DNA here is from genome assembly GCA_963662145.1 of Sturmia bella. NCBI lineage: Eukaryota > Metazoa > Arthropoda > Insecta > Diptera > Tachinidae > Sturmia > Sturmia bella. The sequence continues at coordinate 18,341,992 of OY759172.1, read as the reverse complement.
CTGTATGTTGAGTACACCTTCAAGACGCCCGATAGCATTACGAGTCCATTTAATGACATCTGTAAGGGGTGCTAAATTAAAATTTTTATATTGTAAATTAATATAATATATGTATTACTAAAAATTTACATGCCTTTTGTGCTTTCATTGCTTTTTCGTTCATAAGTCCAATGAATTTTATCCATTAGTATTTCTTCATTAATCCAATGAATATGTTTATTTATGAATAAATATTAGTCCTGAAATATTTGAATTTTTCTAATGTAATCGGTTCTTCTATATTATTTGCTTTCAACAACGACACAAAATAAAAATTAAAATATACAGATTTCAACTTGAATTACATTCGAAGATGAAGAAAAAAACGTAAGGAATTTAGTTCCTAGCGGGGCTTCCCTGGCCGCCCAATTTTTTTTTTTTGTGTATGGTAGCCCACTGTGTGTTGGAAAAAATATTGGCGAGAAAGAGTTATTTGACACCACCACCAGCAGCCTGGCACTGATTAATATTAAAGGCCTGTGTTTGGGTGCCTCGCAACCGAAATATTCCTCTCCAAACACTAATTTGCCCCAGAGTACCCATAGATCAGTCAAATATATGACAACCCTTAATAATTTTATGTTCCCAATATTTTCTTTCAAACACTCCAAAGGGGGATTTCCACTTAAAAATTAAAAAAAAAATAAAATCGGACGCTGGAAAAAGATTGTTTTGATATTTTAACTAATAGTTCGAGCTTGAGCTCACTTTTTTTAATGCTTATTAAATTCAATACATCGATATATTTTTTTTTTTAAATTCCTGAAGAAACTACCTGAAGAAAAAAATGAGGTATCGAAATATTGAATTTAATAAGCATTAAAAAAAAAAACTTACCTCCAGCTCGAACCATTAAGTTAAAATATTAAACAATTAAGGTCGAAAAATGAGCATCAAAAAATTATTTTTTTGTCATATCGTAGTGATTTTTTTTCACTTGTGGAGGGTAGAAAATTGCTATCAGAAAATTTAGTTAAAGAAAAATGAAAAATTTTATATAAAGAATTATAATTCCATAATTTCATGATCAATAAAATATAGTGTGGTGAGGACTAATGAAATAAAAATACACTTAGGAACATAATTATAGCATATATAATAAAGTGAATTGATCTGAACATCAGTCATGCCAAATCAATCAAAAAATCACTGAGACAGTATCGATAAATTGTTGTCCGCACAAATATAGCCCGCCTAATATATAAATCTATGTAAGAACCTGGATTTCAAATGGTTGTACGGCAATAAAATACCGTTTTTCGTGGCCTTCTACACAGTTGTAGTAAGTTCTTATCACAAGCTTAAAAGCTTTTGGTTGGAATTCATTAAATTATTGCTTTAATTCTCTACAAAATCATAAGCATACATGTGTACGTAGGTTTACAAATTACTCATCTATCTTGAACTCCCATCTCTTTGTTGTGGGAAACTACTGTCTCATGGAAATGAATCTTAAATGATGCCAATTAATCATACTTTGATTTGAAAAAAAAAAAAAAAATACTGACAACAGACACTTAGAAAAAAATAGAAACTATTTGAAACCACAATTAACGCACAGCAATTATTTATTAATACCCTCTTGTCCAAAACTCTTATCGCTCAGAACGAATGAATGACTGGCTGACTGTCTGTCTATTTGATAGTGCACGTTTCATTTTCATAATTCCAATGAGACGAAAAGTGAACAGCGACCTTTTTAGTCACATTTAATACCCATAATCCCACATAATCTTTTCCGAATGATATTAAGAGGCATCATGAGAAATTAAATGGTGCTCTTGAAACAAACTAAAAAATGGAAATCGAGACAAAACTTGCATGCATGACAAATTAAAAATCATTAAAAGATGGTCTTACTATTTGGAGAAACATTTCTAGTAATTAACTAAATTAGAATATTGATCAGCTGAATAATTTAGTTTCTTAAAAGGCCTGAAATGCGATACAAAAGAATTCATGTTATGTGACCAAAAAAATGTAAAGATTTAAAATATTTTTGTTTCTTTTAATAATAAATTAAATTTTAAGGCTTAAGATCTTTTTATAAAAATGTTTGCAACAAAGCAAAGATATTTATTTATTTCAATATTTCGCCCACAATTTGTTGGTTTCTTCAGGAATATTTTTTAATATTATTTAAAAAAAAAAATAACAATGAAAAAAGTTTTGAGTTATAAAAATTCAAAAATTCAAAAAATTTAAACTCAAAGAAAAATCTTTTTTTTTTTCAAATAATCTGGCACCTTTGCTTTAATATTGATCGGAAAATCAGCATACTCTTGAAAATGCAGAATACTTTAAATAGTGCACCACTTTATTGCACAATAGGGTGGGTCGATTTAGCACTCGCTACTGTGCCATTGATTTTTCGATGGCTTGTGGCAGGAGGAAAATAGTTGCCGTACATATAAAAAAATCGCTTTCGATTATCAACTATTTTTTCTTGGTGTGGACCCAGCAAACAATTGGAAAGTTGTTGCTCATAATATCAGCAAAATAAGTCTTTTCAGACTCCTTAAATCACTAAATACTGATTAATCAGTTGGATGATAAAAAATAGATTATAAAACTATGGAAACGGGATCCATAAAGGATTCCCAGGTGAGTGCAAGATTGATGGAAATTGAGTGGTAATAGTTCAGAGGGACGAGTCATAAAATAACTTCCACAATATATCGACGTATGGTATCGTTTTCTCACACCAAAACATCATTTTCGACTCAAAAGCAATAGCTCAAGTGATTATTTTAATCATGCTGAGCAAACAGAAAAGACTCGAATTCGATTCAAAACTAGCAAAAATGTCAGCTGCGTGCCCAGAAAATGGTACCCTACAGTAATCTCTTTTTTAAGAGTTTTTTTATTTAGGATACGGCCCTCTGAACTATTACGACTCAAATTCGATCAAGCCCTAAATCACCTGAGACACATTTATGAAGTTATTTATTCCGCTATTCGTATTATCTCCTTAAAAAGAAAACTTATAAAAAAAAACGTCATCTTATAAACATCTGGGAGACTATATTCCGATTTCGCACAGTTAATATAATATGTTTTTGTTATTTCAGCTAGTCGCTTTTTAGGCATCTGTAGGAGTCTTTCTATAATCTTTTTTAGATCTTCCAACTGTTTAGTCCGTGTGTGTTTGGTCATATAAGGAAGTCTTAAAAAAATCATCAACAATCTTCCCATTGCTAGCTGGGGGAATTCCCTCAACGGACATGGTATGGCATCGATGTACTGGAAAAACTGATGGCAGGATTGGTTATACATTTGATTACTCCATGAGCAATATAATCAGTTCCAGTTGCCCGCATTTAAAACCCTCCAAAATTAAATGTTCCATATCACACTAACTTGCCCAGGATGTTCCAGTGGGGTCCAAGGTATGACCCATTTCCAATAACTCTGTTGTGCAAAAACAACACTTTTTGGCTGTGTTTTGAATAAAAATATGTAGACTATAGTGTGTTTTGGTGCTCTAAACCCAAATCTGCTTGCAGTTTTTCTCTATCACGTAAGAATGTTTTCCATACAAAAAAGTATAAAATTTGCAAGTCACGAAAATACGTTTTTTGACATGAGGTTTGCCTCTTATAGTACGCAACTGGAGAACAGAAACAAATATTAATAATACACAGAGAAAAAAGCACCTAATAAAGTAGAACAAAATCAATAAGATATCTCTATGGGTTTTTTTCAAGAAGGATTCCTTATTATTTTAAATGGGAAAACCTTATTGAAAAAACAACAATTAATGAAATTAAAAAGATGATTTACGTGTGCTTATATAGGAAACTAATAAAACCAATAGGAAAAAATTAATAGGATAACCTAATAAAATCAATAAGAAATCCTTATTGTATACAATTTACAAGAAAACCGAATAGAATCAATAAGTTCTTCTCTATAGAATTTTTTTTGGTACCATGCAAATCGGAAACTGAGTAAAAACAAACGTGCGTAACAAGTTTTCTTCTTGGTTTTATGTGTTTTTCTTGTTGAGACAATTAATAAGATTTTCAACATGGAAATAATAACAAATACCCATAGAAAAATCTTCTTTTCTCTCTGCTGGGATACCCCTCAGCCTAAAAACGTTTCAAAGAGCAAATCTTATTGAATCTATTAGGAAGTTTTCGCTCTGTGTAGAAAAAAAAATTTAGCGGCCGTATGTCAAAACTTTCTGAGTACCTATAACCCCAAAACTGTTCAACTTGGCAATAGAGCTGTCAGTTACCAGATTGCATTATTAGGGCTGCCAAATCCCGAAATATAAAAGGTAATAGGCGTAGTTTTTCTTTCTCTGGCCAAAAGCTATCGCAAACTCGATGGCACCATACCAACACATTTTTTCTCCATACAAATCATACAGGCCTCTTGCACAGTCTTAACCCAATTTGTGTCCTACTTCATTAATTTAATTTCATTGTTGTACATTTTCATTCAGCCAATTAACCACTTACATTGGCTGGTGCCAATTTGTGGTTTTCCTTTGCTTGTTAGTAGGTCAAAACGCACAAAGTTTTTCTACAAAATTTCAGTAAAATTAGTACAAATTCTTTTTTAAATAGACACTTAATGGGCAAGAATTTAAATTAGAATAAACTACTAAACAACTAAAGCAGAATTAATAAATCAACTTAACTGAATTAGTAAAAGCTCTAGTGGAAGAAAAATTACTTAAATATGAATATTAAATAGTCCCCCTCAAAAGAAATAAAAATGACAGCAAACAAAAAGAAAAAAACAAAATCACACATGTGCCTTCAAACAGCAACATAAATCATTTTAAGTGGAAGTGCAGAGAATAAAGCAAGTAATAAGTAGAATTTTATATATGCTACAAAATGTGGAAGATGTGATTCTGAAGCAATGAAATCCAAGCTAATAGATTTTGTTTAATATTATATCAGTACTGAGTACTGGTCCAAGCTAATAAAAAAAGTACTCGAGCTCAAGGTATATATATATATTTTTTTTAATTAAAATATTTACCAATATTTTGTTTCCACTCGAACAGCTTTTTCAGGAAATGCAGTAAATGAACCAGCAATACTCGGTTAGATGCAGCTTTCGTCAAGGCTTAATAAACTGACCACTGACCCATTAATAGGCTGCCTGTTTCAATGAGTGTCGTGGTGGACATGTACCCCAGCCACTAAGTCTTGAACTTTACTTTTCTGGTCTTCTTTAAAAATATTGATCACTACAATTTGATCACAAAAAAAAAACCCCTCTCTTAATTTTTAAAAAGCAAAATCGAACTCAAGCCTGATAAACGTATCAACAATTGCAGAGTAGAAAAAGCAACAACCAAAAAAAAAATATGTAACACCCAGCTTTTCAGTTTATGGCTGCATTGAACCTGACAAATGTAGCGCTAATGCCACCATAAATAGTTCTATGCCAAAATTCAATTTAGTATTGAAGCTTACTAGTATATACACAACAAAAAAACATCGTGTTAAAGTCATGTGAAAACGCATTAATTTTTATTTTTTATCAAAGATTTTCCTTCAATGACTTTCCTGTTAAATTAACTTGCTGCAAAAGGGGCTATTTTTTCTGTTCGAAGCTGTAAAATATTTCTTTGGGCTCTTGCTCATTTTGTAAGGGTCAAATTGTTACTTTTAATGTCTTTTAGCATGAATTACTAATCAAATATAATAAATAATTTTGTAATTTATTTAGCCAACTCGCCCCTATAACGCCTTTTAGGCGCAAAGGCAACCAAATACTATGATGAATTAATTTGTAATAATAAATTCGTAATTGAGAAAAAAAAGTCATCAGCACCCTCGCTATGCATTTTGGACATGTTAAATTTAACAATTTTAGCACTAAAGCCCATGCAATTTTACTTTCTTTTTATGTACTTAACTCACATTAACCAAAGCTTTTGGTGTGTCCAAAGTTGACTGCACGATGCTTCATACAATGTCGGGCAGGCAGGGACTAAAATCTGCACGGATAAAGTTAAATCATTACACACATCTAAATTTTCATTGCATATTTTTTGTATAAGCAGCTGTATGAATAATAAATAAAATTGAAAAGTATTTGAAATTTTTTCATTGTATTTTTTTTTTTTTTGTAAGCAGCTTAATGAATAATAAACAATATTGGAAAGTTTTATGTATTTATTTTCTTGAGCTAAAGGTCTTTTCTTTTTGTTAAAAATATTTAATTATTTTTGTCGATATTTTGCTCTCCTTTTTAACAAAAAAAAAACCTTTAGCTCAAGAAAATAAATATTTACCGTCTAATCCATAAAAATTATAACAGGTTTATAAAGCTCTTATTTGACAGATTTCCCATACAAATATGTCAAATAACAGTCTTATAAGCTTGTATTAATTTTTATGAATTAGGGGGATAAAATATTAAAACAGCGGTCGAAAAAAACCAAATAACAAAATTGAAAAGTATTCGAAGTATTTTATTTTTTTTATATCTAAAAATTAGATATCAAAAACTTAAAATTTTTCTAACAAGATTTAGTTGTATTTTTCAATGCTTTAATTAATTTCTGCTGCCATAAAATGTAAGCAACTAAATTTTATTTCAAAATTTAAAAATTAGTAATTAAATGTTTCAATAAATAGATAAAAACCCTTGAAAAAGTCGACACAAAATCGACGAAACGTCGTGTACAACAGTAATTAAAACTTTGTTTTAATTATGAAAGATATTAGGCCTTATAAGCTAAACCAGAAATGGAACAAAACACGTAAGATTTATTCTACTTTTTTTTTGTCACTTATTTCTTACGTAGCATTTAGATGGGAAAGTAAATGCCTTTTTACTAACACACTCACAATTTTCTAACTTTCAACTCAGCTTTGAGCAAAATTTTCCTGCAAGAATTTTTTGGATATTTACTGAAAATAAAGTGACAACACCGTTGCCTACTCCACGACACATAAAAAGTTTCAGGATTGCACTAGAATAATAATTGTGAATTTTAGGTTATTTTGTACATTAGAAAATATTTAAAATATTTTTTATGTATTATTTTATCTATAGTTTTTGACCTTTATTGTTAAAATTGACAACACTATTTTTTAAAGCTTTAGGTCTTTATATTGAAAATAAAAACAATTAAAGATTCCTGACGATGCTAACAAACTGTTAGCGAAATATCGATTAATAAAGAACGAAAAATATTAAGACCTAAAGCTTTAAAAAATAGTGTTGTCCATTAAAACATTTTTTTTTTTAACAAATATGCATAAAGAACACAAATGAAGTACAGTAGAGCCCCGACTTGCGTCGTTAATGGGGACCGCGACGCAAATCGAAACGAAGCAAATCGAATCACTTTTTTCTATATAAATGCACTGAAATTTAATTTGTTGGGGAAAATATTTAAAACAAAGCAACAAATTTTGTATTTTTGATAAAAAATACTAGTATGAGTACGTTTTTATTTATTTAATTTAAACAAATGTTTATATGTATATACATATTATATAGAAATAACAAAACCATAAATTAAGAAAAAAAAACATGAAATTTAAATTCATTTACATACATACATATGCATACTATTTACTTTGACTCATGTTTTACGTCCTTAAGGCATATTCTGGTGAATCACATACTTTCACACCAATTGTTACCATAACCAGACAGCTGTTCTTAGCACCACTTATATAAAAAAGAAAAGGGGATTCCCCTTTTTTCACCCAATCCAAAATTTTTTAACGTACAGGTGACGATCGTTGTTGCCAGAAGCTGTAAAAACTAATGAATTCAAGATGCTAAATACATACATATGCTAAAAATGGTAATCCACAATGCAGTAAAAAATGTAACCGTGTTTAGCGACGCAAATCGAAATTAAAACGATGCAAATCGAATCGACGCAATTTGGGGTCAAAACGACGCAACTCAAACCGACGCAACTTGAAATCGCAACGATGCAAATCGAATTTTTCCAGTTTTAAAAAACGACACAAAACGAAACGACGCAAATCGGAACGACGCAAGTCGGGGCTTTAGTGTATATTTATAGTGATAATTATTTAATTAATTAATAAAAGTTTAGCAATAAAAATTAATTTCGAATATTGCCCTTTAAATTTATGTTTGTAGTAGGCTTGGCAACTCTATTTCAGTTATAAACAAAATTATAACGATGGAGGGAAAATTAAATTTTATTGTTTTTTTATATTTCTAATTCTTTTAATTTTTGTCAAATTATAATACTTGCAACTCTTCGCTTTGACGACATTTTGAAAATTAAATTTCAATTTCCTTTGAAATTCAGCAAGATTTCAGAGAAATTTTTATTCATAATACGTATGTATATAAAAATTTAATGAAAGTACCTTCCCGACCAAATGCAATGCTAACAACTCCAGAATTAATAGTTACACTAAAAATCGTTTATTGCAGACCTGAATTAGAGTTTCAGATATAATGTACATTTTTAGAAGATGTATTTCAAGACAAAGGCCTTTGCAGCCAGTTCCGTTTTTCATTATTAGTAGACAATTTATTTGCTAATAATAATAATTGTAATTAAAAATAAAAAAAACAAAATTCTAAAAAAATATATATCTATACTGATCACTTACTTATTCCAGATTTTTGTGACCGTAACGAAAAAAATTCACCTCGTTGATCGAGTCGCCAGGCTAACTCAATTCGGCCTTTCTCAGAGGTGTGTTCTCAACCTGGAGAAATAGAAATGTAGACGTTCTCTTGAACCTCAACACAATAAACACTTACTTACAATCGGAACAAACCATAAACGGGGAGCATGTGGAATCTCCTGTCGCCCATCCCTACCTCCACTACAAATACCCGCTTCCAGTTGTATTGTAGACCCCTTTACCCATCATACGTCGCCCTCTCTATCTTCCGCAATCCCTCATTATGACCTTCTACTCCATCATTTTTATATTAACACCAAGATTTATACATATAAACATTCTTTATTATTAAAATTATACATAATATTTTTATGCACCAAAAAAAAGAATATGTATATATATATATATATATATATATATATATATATATATATATATATATATATATATATATATATATATATATATATATATATATATATATATATATATATATATATATATATATATATATACATATATATGGTGGTTAGACTTGTTTTTTTTTGTGGCTGTTGCAAAGTATAATCCATTCATTATTATGTCCTACTTATGCCCAATTTCAAATCATTACACTTTCATGCTAATTTAACGCTTAATGAATATTTTTCTCTATGTGTACAAAACACATTTATTTTCTCTTATCTTGTTCATAATTTTTGCTTAATACGATCCAAAAAAATTTACCACGATGATCTGTTGCAAAGATGAATATAGAAGAGTGAAAGAAAAAAACAAAAAACTTACAAAATACTTAAAAACTACAAGATCATAGACACTTTGATGAAGTACATTCATACATACAAACACCATGAGCAACAACAATGGCATTAAGAAGCAACCACAACCACAACCACCCACATGCCGTTTCAAATTTAACAAATTCAACAAAACCAACAACATCTGTGTATCGTAGGCCCTTGTCACTGGCTGACTGCAGAGGAGGAAGTAACTGGAGCATGCGATCATTTGTAATAAATGAAATATAGAAAGCAAAACAACAACAACAACAAAACTACTCAGTGTTTGTTGTCAAAAGCCCAATGGGCACTAATTTGTTTGTTTCCATAATTTTGAGATCGCAGCAGCACCATCTCCACCAAACACCATGACACTCGCCACTTTGTGTGATGACGTTGGTTGGCATGACCATGGCAGGCTATGCCATGTCTGTCCGGACTGTCTGGCTAAAGTAAGTTGAATAAATTAAAGGAGAAAAAAAAGCAGAAAAGCATCGTTGTGTCATAATCTTATACATATTGTTAATAAATAATTTTCTATTTCTAAATTCACTCATTCATTTTCATTCAAGCGGTTTTTATTATTTCAGAAATATTTTTTTGTGTCATAAAAATTTGTCTTTAAAATAAATATTTGTTTAGATTTTAAATAATTTTTTTTAAACAAATTTGTTTGTTGTTTGAATTAATTTAGATATTTAAGAGTTGTGAATACTAGTTGTAGCAAATAAGCTTAAGAAACCAGTTTGTTGTTTGCTAGCTCTTAAAGCTCTTAAAGGGTTAATATAAACTAACAAATTAACCCTGTTTTCTAACTGTCCTCATGGCCACATTGGTCCACCAACTCGCCAGCAGACTTGAAAATATAGAAAGCAAAAAAATAGATTTTCTTACAATAACAAGATCGGACCACAGAAAACATGTAGACAGGTAGATAAAAAATAAAATGTGTATATTCTTGTAATGTGTAATAAAATTTTCTGCCTGCTATATTTTAACATATTTTAATCTCTTAAGAGGAATAATAACATTAACTTATAAAATTATGGGTGCCTCATGCATTGAGTGTATTATGGGGCGTAGCAAATACTGTGGAAAATAATGCATGTTTACTGAATGTCATCCGAGGTGTATGTCTTGTGGTCGCTTTGCTCAATATATTAAGTTAAAAAAAAAATAAATATGGGTGTTTCCATGGTTACGCACGTGACATTTGTACACGTTTAATTGTTTTGAATATTATAAAAATATAAATGGGTTGGAATTTTTGAATGGAATTTTGCCATTGTTACATTTAATGTGATGAGTTCCTTCCAAAAAGTATATATATATATTGGAAAATTGAGCACTGGGTACCCAAGTTCCATGCGATCAAAGTTGACTTACGCACGTGACAAAAAACGTAAGTGCCTTTTAAAGCAGCATGAAATATTGCAAAAGTAGGCGAATTGTAGAAGATTTTTATTTCGGAAAAAATGTTCTTATAAAGGTTATTAATGGACCTTTATAATCATGGTTTGTTCAAAAACAAGTGTGCATGGGTTGGCTAAGAAATAAAAATTTTTTATTACGCACGTTACATTACGCACGTGACACTTTTTACCTTCATACATATTTTTGTAATTTAACATATATTTTCAGAAGTTTTTACCATCATTTAAAATTATTATAAGTTAAAATTTTTTTTTACATAATAAAATGTCAATAGTTTTTTTTTTCAATTTTCTGTGCTTAATTGTGCGAGCGTTTTGATCTTTTAACTAACGGTGGACCATTTCATGGAAATACCCATATGTATGATATACTGTTGAACAGGTAAACAAGTGTAATTTTATATTCTGTATGAATTTTGATTATTTGGTAAAATAAACAAGGAATTTCATAGCGAAAGCCTAAAAAAATTATCTTTTTGTACTCCTTTCACATATTTTTTTTTTTGATTCGAAAATTCATAAAAAATTTGAATGGAATTTATCCTTCTCCAACCCTTTTCAACAGGAAAAGATGATAGTATTTTGTAATAATCAACAGAAATATCAATAGGAAAAGACTAAAATTAGTACCCTCATGCAGGCAGATAACCTGCTTCTTTATATTAGACTATTTTTAATAAATCTGCTCTCCTGGCCACAGTTTTCTTCGCGCTGGTAACAATGAAAACTCGGATTAAATTTTGTAAATATTTCTAATATAGTTTATAAACATTCAAATATGAACTTAATTATTAATTTGCTTTAAGAGCCAATTGAAATATATTAATTTAGGTCCAAAAATGAACCTTTTTAAAAATTTTATTTGCTGTCTATATGCCGACGACATTTCGTTGGTGCTAATCAAGTTTATTGGTGAGTTTATTAGCACTTATAGACAGGTGAAAAAGACAGCAAATATTTTGTAAAAAGGTTAATTTTTGGACCTAAATTAATTTACTATAACAACTTCGAACTAATGCTTTAAACAGATAATAATTAAATAAAAAGGAACTACTAGCTGTTTCGAAGGCGCCACACATCTCATCAGCTGACATTTTAGTCACGAATTTATAATTTTTGTTTTAATTTTATTAAGTCTAGTCTTATACATCATGTACTCACATTGTTTGCTTCAATCTCTTTATCCTGTGCACTTACAAATAGAATATATTATTTTATCTATACTTTTCGACCTTTATTGTTAAAATTAATTAAACTATTTTTTAAAGCTTTAGGTCTTTTATTTTTCTTTATTAATTTTTCGATATTTCGCTAACAATTTGTTAGCATCGTCAGGAATCTTTAATTATTTTTATTTTCTTTAAAAAATAGTTTTATTAATTTTAACAATAATTTTAACAATGCAACAATAACAAAAAAAATATTTCATATTGAAGCTGTTAAAGTTTATATGCTCATTTATGACATACTTTAAAGTTCATTTTATTATTAAATTGTTAATTTAATATAAATGTATGTATTGTTAAGTGAAGTTAAAATTTTGAATTCTCACATCTGCTGTGAGAATCTGTTGAATCTTTTTAAGCGCTAAATATTTATTTTTTCCGTATTTTTAGGGCTCAATCAGACAAGTGTAGTGGTCTCCTTGATTGAAAATATCCTTTCTTTGAAACAAAAAGACTAAAACCAAAACCAATACCATAAGACATTTATCAATTGACTTTGAGCTCTCGGGCGGTCATTGTGTGACCATCAAAATGATTTGTGCACCAAACGAGCTTGTTCAACATATAATTTCTTTTTTTTTTTTTAATTCTACAACTCATCGCACAAATTTGTTTTTAAGTAATAAAATTGAATAATTTCTTAAAGAACATTGATTTTACATTAAGATTAATTGTGGCACAAGATTTATAAGTTTACTTGGTTTTTGTAAAAAATTTTAAAGAAAAAAACAAACGAGTCTCGTCCCCTTAATGTGACATTAATGAGTTGTATGTGACATGAAAGAAGACATATTGAATATAAATTTTCATTGTTTGCTGTGAACACACACGCTGGAAAGTGCCTGTGGAATAATCTTTTTGACTTTTCAGTCTTTTTTTTAATGTTTTTTTCTTGTTTGTGTTATTTTTTCGTAAACCAACAACAATTGTCGACCATTATTACGCTCGTGTTGTAAAATCACCAACTACAAATATTTTAACGATTTGTTTTCTTTTTGTTTCGGTTAAATTGAGCAGGAACAGAAAGTTTTGTTCGCACAGTGGAGAACAAATGTGAAGTTAGTTTTATCTAGCATATACATACATACATACATAAGTGCATGTATATTTTATGGCATTCTGCAGCTCCCTGCTTTTTTGTGTTTGATTGGTTTGTTTTAAAAACTCTTTGCTGGTGGTGGGTCAGTCAGGACTGAATGCTTTCAAAAAATTGTTGTAGAAGAAAAAGTAACTTATAAAAATATATTTATTTATTTATTTATTTTATATTTATTATAATTAAAATTACAATAAATCTTAAGGCTAAAGCACTAGAAACAGTGGCTATCGGCTTAGTGTTTATTAATTATTTTTTTATAAAAATATAAAAAGCATTTTACAATATGGTTGCGACAACAATATTATATTGTCTATAACAATTCGTAAGGCTGGCTGTAGCAAATTGGATATTTATTTAAAAGTAGACTTCAAAAGCTCTGCGAATTACTAAAGTATGTTACCATTTCTCGGCAAATCAAATTCATTGATTTAATGAAATTGTACCCTATCCAAATTCCTTTACAGATCAAATAAGAATTGAAACCTCAATGAACGAATACATTGATTTAATGAAATTTTTCTTTGATTTGATGACATTTTTTTCATAAATCCAATGATAATTTTTAAGGAATTTGTGAAAACTACTGAACAGCTTTTAATGAAATTTATTCATTAGATCTATGAAAATTCATTGCCGTAATGAACATTTTGATGGGAATAATGAAAAACTCTTAGTGAAATAAATTCATTAGATTTATGAACAAATATTCTTTCAGTGTATTAAAAGCGTTGTCGAAGCGTTTTGCTGTTCAAGAAAAATTTCCAGGTATGAATTTTTAATTTTTATTTTTTTATATTATAAAATATGTCTGCTTGCCTTAATATGCAGAATTTGCCGCCACTGTAAGTTGAATAAACGAGTACACACGTGCACACACACGTCGATAACATCCTGTTTTATTGACCAAGTTTATATGCATATGGAATGTAAGACTAACAAGTACGTTTTTTTTATTCCTTTTTTTTTTTTTTTGGTTGGACTTAAATTTTGTTTTATTGTTTCAGGTAGGAAAATATGGTATGAACAAAAAAATACATACATATGTATGTAGACAAACAAAAATAAAGTGGTTCTCTCAGCCATCAACTGATTTATTTGTTTTTTTTTTTAATATTTTTAACTTATTGTTGGTTTGTTTAAATATTTTTCCTTTTACGTCTGATTTTGAAACAAAACGCCATAAGAAAAGCTTCAATCTTTTTTTTTGTTTGGTATTTACTTTAACTTTAACAGAGCAAAGGCATTAAGTATTCTTTTAAAGGCTAAAGTCCAGCTTAAGGTAAAATGATTTATTGAATATGAAGCATACAAATATTTATAAAACCAAATAACAAAAGAAAAATTATAAAAACTGAGTTGAATTATTGAATTGTACAGACTAAATGATTTTAAAACAAATATGTATGTATGTGCAATCAAAACAGCAAAAAAAAAACGAAATACACAATGACCACACGTTTGTAAAGAATTGGCCAATAACCCAATGTTGCTGCATTAACAATTGAAAACTCATTTGGTAGAGGAATAACCAAGAGGAAAATTGGCTCTGTTGTATGTATTTCATTGCAAGAGTCTTTTTTTTAATAATTTGTGCTAAATATAATAAAAATTGCATTCAAAGGCAAAAAAAAATACAGAAGCTCAGGTACAGTGGGCTTATGCAAAGCTGACACAGCTTATAGCCAATTGAATATTCTTAATTACACAATTTTCTTGTATTAAATTGAGAATACAGTTTGATTATAGTTGTAAGGCAGGCCTGGCCCTCAATGTGTAAAACGGCATGGCGGATTAACTGTGAAAATAACATAATTTGGGAAATAAAATTTTTTACATGTGTTCTTACTAACTGAAAACTTTTCATTAAAAAATCATTTCAGGTGACATCAAATTTTATTACACGATAGGCAGGACGATTAATGTTCTGCTTGAACTTTCTAATGGTATTATTTTCTCTGTGAAACCTGAACTTGAATTGAGTTATAAAGTAGTAACCTTTCTTTCAAACAAAGAAGTGTAGTGGTCAGATAAGTGAACAAGTATGCAACCAGAATACTTGTTTGTGGGTTTGCTTTTGATTTTGTGTTAAAAAAAGTCCTCTTTGTTGAGAAGTTTTTCTTCTTGAAAAATCCCTCTTTGTGTCACTTTTCGAAATTTTCCAACGACAAGGCTGGTGGTAACACATACCAAAAGCCTTTACAAACAACCTGCCAATGCCCAGAATTTTATTCTCCAACTCTGCTTCAGTTATAAATAAATTTTCTTCATTATATTAAATTAGATGATTGTACTGCAAACAGAAGCATTAACAGAGAACAACAGAAGAAGCATTTTAAGAAATACCACTTTATTTCTTCCGTTAAAGAAAGACTTAAGTATTTCATTTTATTTCCGCATAATAACAAAACAAAAAAAGACCCTGCCTTCAGTCATGCGTGTAAATAAAATAAATTGCCTGAAATTCCCAATTAAAACCCGCAGAAAAAAAAACTATATACTACTTAATCGCTGTAAATAATATTTATGGCATAACATTCGAAAAAAAGGGTTGGTTCGGTGTTAATTGTTGTATTCGTTCAACACATGGCATTGATTCGGAGATCAAGACAAAAAACATGTTTTTCTGCTTTAATTTTTAAACGTTTTTTTTTTTTTTGTTTGATGATAAGAGAAAACATATTTTTAGTTCAACCAATGTAATTTTATTTATTACTTGGACAGCTGTAAATTTTAAAATTCTTTATTTCCTATAAAAATTGGTAACTTCATTATTGCAAAGCAATCTTCAAGCAACATTTTCAATATCATATGCTGCTTGCTGGTGTCATTAGATGTTTCAAATGTAAAAAAGAAAGAAAAGCATGTGTTTGATAAAAATCAATTTTAGATAGTATATTTTAGGTATTTTACATTGAGCCTTTAAATTTTTTTACTGCAATATTCGTAACAAAAAAAAAATTTTTTTTAAATGAAACAATTTTTAATTGGTAGGGATTGCAATCCAGGGGATTGCATCAACTCTAAAAATAAATTGAAGGCAAACAATAATTTATTATTATAAATTCTTTGCCATAATATATATAAATTTGTTCTAAATATTAGATTTGCTGATCGAGCAATTATAACCTCAAAATATGCTGTTGAGAAATTTAATGTTTTTTTCCAGTTTTTTTCTCTTCTGGGCGTTAATTTTAAGAGGGATCAACCCTGAAAACTAATTTAAGACACACAATTATTTATTATAATAAAAACTTTGCCATAACATATACAAATTTGTTCTAAATATTGTATTTGCTCATTGAGCAATTATAACCTCAAAATATGCTGTTGAGAAATTTAATGTTTTTTCCAGTTTTTTTCTCTTCTTGGAGTTAATTTTTAGAGGGATCAACTCTGAAAACTAAGTTTAGGAAAACAATTATTTATTGCAGCAAAAAATTTGCCAGAGCATATACGAATTTGTTCTAAATATTGTATTTGCTCGTTGAGCAAACATAACCTCAAAATATGCTGTTAAGAATTTTAACGTTTTTTTCCAGTTTTTTCTTTTTCTTGGTATTCATGATGTAAATCTATGTAAATCTCTGTAAATTTTTAATTATTTTTCTGCATATGTTAGCCCAAAATAAAGTCCAACAGGAAAGTAGTGGTCACGTGTTTTGTGCAAAAATAGTAACATATTTGTTCATATGTTATTGTATCTTAGCAAACTTATGCCTAGCTTCCCCAACATCAAAAATAGCTTGCTAGAAAATTTTGCATAAGAAGCTCTCAATTTTTTTGAGTGATTTCCATTTCCCCAACACCAAAAACAGCTTTTTGGGAAATTTTGTATAAGAAGCACTCAATTTTTTTTTTGAGTGATTTCCATAAAAAATATCAGACAAGTCAGTTGCTTGAGTGGTGGAAACTGCTCACTAAATAGATCGATTCTTTTGATATTTTCTATTGCGCTGCAATGTAATTTTACTACCGAAAAAAACTCAAAAAGGAATAAATTAATGTAATATAGTAAATACAAATGTGCTGCGCTCAAGGTGTTGCTCGACAGCTGAATAAAAGAATGTTTAAGTGGTAGACATTTGTTTAGATTATTGTACTTCTTCTATAAATTGTTTGCAGCGCGAAAATAGTTTAAGGCCTTTCAAAATAAGGCCACATTAGTCATCAATTTAATTTTGTAGTGGAATTTTATTATTTAGAAATGTTAATTACTTAATCGGCACCTTAAACAATCAGTAATAATGAAGGGTCCAGGCACTAGGATGGCTAAGCTCTGTTGCCTAAAACAGTATACAATTAATCATAATCTGGGTTCGAAGCCATTTGTGTGTTGATGATCATTGTGGCGGACGTGAAACAGCCATGATACATTTTCCAGCCAATAAATCTTCAACTATGGGGTTCCTTTCTTCTTAAAAATCTTGATTTTATCCCACAAAAGATCTTTATTTTTATGGCAGCTGCTTATAGTATCACGTTTTGAAGTCATATCATATCGAAAACCGCTTGTTTTTTCATGATGATAGTACCAAAGGCTTTGCCAGGGTGGGGAGTGTGAAAGGTATGGCATGCAATTGTTATACGTGTATGGCATTGATTAATACCTTATTTTGCCATGCTCAGGGCTTCTAGAAGGCCCTCTAGAAGGCCTTCTTCCTACTCCTTTTTACATGGCACTTTTAAAACACTATCACAAAATTAAATAAACAACAACAAAACAAGTTTTAAAAACACATACAACAAAATTCGTGCATGCCTGTCGCTGTGAAAGCATAACAAATTTATTTGTTGCGTACAAAACTCTCAATTACTGCCTGCACACTGTTACAAATTCCAAAACAACAACAGCAACATAAGAATATTTTCTTTTAATTTTTCCAATAAAGTTCTTAGAATTCAGGGTTCTCAATCACTCAAAGCGAAATTTTTCATACTTCATGCTTTTTAATTTATTGAATTTGTGAGAAAAGTGAATATCAAATTTAAATGAAATTTCCAAAGAAGTATTAATATTGTACAGCAAAATAGCAATCATATTTTGTTCGCATACAAAAACTATAAACATTTTCAATACACAAGGTAAATTTTTCATTTTCAAGGTACATTTTTCTTTTTCAGTTATTCGCTTTCCTCTTTTCTTTTTTTTGTATACGAAAGCCCAAGAAACTTTTCAACTGACATTTGAAGTTGTATTGTATGGTATTTTATAGACCCAATTAAATTGTACATCATAATAAATAAAAGAAAATCTTGTTTAAAAAAAAAATGCTGATTTCTTTTTGTCATCCAACAAACGTTATGGCATGCTGCTGCAGGTTGTGAGGAAAAATCCAAGAAGAGAATCGGTCGGTCTTTGTTCAAATGAGGCAACAAATACTACGGCATTCGAACAATTGTTAAGAGATTATATTGACAATAAACTTCGAAGGCGGCTTAAATACAACAAAGAATGTTATAAAGAAAAAAAAAAAAACAATCAAATTAAGTGCAGTTTTATATGGGTATGACTGTATTGAAATAATGGAATGTCAAACTCATGGTACGTTAATTTATTTAAAAGCCACCAAACAAAAATAAAAAGGGAATAATAATAATAAAACATAATAAACAAAAACTTAAGCCGTGCTTTGTCAACAGGAACACACACATGCATATACCATATGTAAATGGCAAGGCTTAAGCAATCGAAATATATAGGGTGTTTTTTTCTCTGGCCATGGGAAGTTAATATTACAGGAAGGTAAAAAGCACTTAATTATTCATTTACCTTAAGTATTATTTTAGCTCTTAAAATATACCTGTTTTCTGTCTTTTTCAGCCTTCTATTTATATGCAGCCGACACTTCGTTGATGCCAATTAACTTATCAGTCGACTCGAAAAATCTTAAAAGAATGTTTGTAACTTAAATACATACTCCCCACTTCTCATGAACAAAATGAAAATCAAAAATGTTTTATGAAATAACATGAATTTAACTCTATAGTCAAACTTAAGAAAACAATATTTTTAAGTTTGCCAAAAGTAAACATTTTGATGGGTAGAAATCAGGGATGGTAAAGTTGTATTTTTATTTGGGGCATTAACTAAAAAAATTAGCAGCAGAAATAAGAATATTAAAAAGTCTTAATTAACAGCATACATAAGTTTATAGTCCGGCTACAAATATTAGAATAAAACTATTTTAAAATTACGAAATTTAACAATTCCCAAAAAACCAAAATGGCAATGACTCTTCTTACATTGCAAAGAAAAACAAACTAAAAGTCTGGTAAAAAAAACGAACGAATATGTTAAGATTATGTTTGCTCAACGAGCACATAAAAATTTTGCGTTAATAAATTATTGCATCTGACAAAAACTTTGCAAGAGCAAAAGCATATTTTTTCTATATCATATGCTCGCTCGTTAAACAAACATAACCTTAAAAAAATGCACATTTGAAACTTAATGGTTTTTACATATTTTTTTTTTTTTTTTTTTTTTTTTTTTTTTTTTTTTTTTTTGGAAACGCTATACCTTATGGGTTGTTGTTATGTTAGCAGATGGTAAGTTTTTTGTTTATGTACAAAAATTACAATTTTTTAAACCAAAATTTTATAAAATTAAAACAATTTTCACATTAAATTAACTTTATAGTTGAACATTCAAAAATGAACTCAATTGTTCATTTGCCTTAGAAGTCATAGGCCTTATTAATGTTGTTGTAAAGGCCAAGGCCACTACATGCGAGTATTCTGTATAAACTTCAAGTCTCTATCCCGTACGGCTCAAAAGTTGTGGCTAGTTTTCAGTTTTTGTATGAATGCACCCTTTGAATTTTTACTTTTCCATGCCTTAGCTATTTGTTGTTGTAGAGCATGTGTAATCACACACATCTTGTGCAAATTTCAAGTCTCTATCTCCTATGGTTCGAGAGTTACAGGCAACTTTTACAGTTTGTTGTATGGGCACACCCTTTAATTTGTAACTTTTGGTAGCTTTTCGTATTTGTTTTTATAGCGACAAGGTGTAGAAAATAAAAACAATTAAAGATTCCGGACGATGCTAACAAATTGTTAGCGAAATATCGAATAATAAAGAAAGAAAAATATAAAGACCTAAAGCTTTAAGAAATAGTGTTGTCAATTTTAACAATAAAAGTAAAAAATAATAGATAAAATAATATAAAAAAGACAAGGTGTAGCACTATCCTGTGAGAGTTTTAGCTCTCTAACTCTTAACGTTTCGCAAAATGAGCGCAGTGAAGAACGGTCGCACAGCAAAGTCGCAGTAATAGGGTTCCGTTTTCACCTTATGCACCTACGGAACCCAGAAAAGCAAGTTTTTGTATAATAAAAAAAAAATAATAATAAAAAAAATTAAGCCAGATCCAAGACCAAAATTAGTAACTGAACATTCCGTTCTATTTTGAGGTTATATTGAAAACATCAAGTCTCTCATTTCCTACTAACAACACTCTTCATCATTTTTACTGCACGCTGGCTCCCATTGACCTGATTACGATGCACTTTCATTATTCCATACTTCTTAACTGTCATTTGATTCATGTGTTTGCTTATTAGATGGGTTGCTTCTGGTTTTTTTTTGTTGTCAAAAATTTCAATTGATTTACATAAAAAAAGTGTTAAAATTGTTTATTCAAAATAAAACGTATTCCACGTTTTTTAAGTGCTTTGATTTATTTTATATTTACGTTTACCCATTAGGAAAAATAAACAATCAAGTGTGAAATTTCTGAAGAAAAATAATATAACAATCTACTGTTCATGTTAAAAAAAAGTATTGGAAATCCTAGTAGTAATAAATCTGCTACGTGTTCTTTAGGCCTTGTTGATAATTGTACAAAAATAACTACAAAAAAAATAACTATAAAAATAAATATAAAACTACCTTTAGCGTCTACAAAGAACAAGATTCAGGTGTAGTTTCCACAGCGCAAGTAAACGACAAGAAATTTTGTTTTGAAGGTTTGAATTGTTTTTTCGAATTCAAGTTCAGTCCCATCACTATGGCACACTATTTGTAAAGAGCACAACTTTATGCTGATCACTGCAATATATATTCACAAAAGCATCATCTTGGGAAGTGTATCGCTTCAAGGGTTGTTCACTTGTATTCTACAGCTGTCTAGTTCACATATAAAAAAACAGATTAGACATTAGCCGCCATTTGCAAAAATAAGAGCAACTTCCAAGAGGGTGAGGTCTTTTGACCCACCTTGTACAATCAAGCAACCATTTGACATAGATATAGTAACGATTCAAAAAAAATACGGTAAGTGCAAAATATAAATCTGTTTTTTTAATTGACCTTAAACTTTGGTAGTGGGAAAAGAAATTTGCTCTAAATGTTAAATTTACTCATTGAGCAAACATAACCTTAAAATATGCTCAAGTGTAATTTAATGTTTGTACAATTTTTTCTTTTATCTGGTATTATACACGTGTGAATCTACATGAATTTTACTTAAACAGATGCATGTATTTCACCAAAATAAATAAACTTCAACAAAAAAGTAGTGGTCACGTTTTTTTACTAGTAGACAACCCATGTGAGTGTACATGCATTTTAGTTATTTATATGCAAGTATTTAATCAAAAGAAACAGCAACAAGAAAATAGTGGTCACATGCTTTTTGAGCTACCATAATCTAAGTTGCAGATTGGATTATGTTTTCGATAATTTATATCTCACTTTTCTATAACTGCAACCAGTATCAATAAATTATGCAAACCTGTGTGGAATTCTCTGAAACTCACAAAAGCTTAAAGGAGCAAGACCAGAAAAGAGTATATTTTAAGGTTATGTTTACTCAATGAACAAATATAAAATTTACAACAAACAATTAATTGACCTTAAACTTTGGTGGTGGGAAAAGAAATTTGCTTTATATGTTATATTTTCTCATTGAGCAAACAAGTGAAATTTAATGTTTTTACACTTTCTTCTTTTCCTTGGTGTTGTATACATGTGAATCTGCCTGAATTTTACTTAATCAGATGCATGTATTTCACCAAAATAAAGGTCACCAAAAAAATAGTGGTAATTTTTTTTTTTAAATGGTAAAATTTACATGTGTGTACACATGAATATTAGCTATTTATATGCAAGTATTTCATCAAAAGAAATATCAATAAGAAAATATTGGTCACGTGCTTTTAAGCAACGGTAGCTTAGAGATCTTTAAAAATGTTATCGATAATTTCATTTTATGTAACTGTAATCAGCATCAGTAAATTATGCCAACCGGTGGGGAAATCTGTGAAGTTCACACAGCATTCCACAGTGTTTTATGTTAAAAAAATTTGAAAGCCTTTAATAAACACCTGCCCGATATTTAATATTATTAACAATTAAGTGCCACAAAAATTTCTTCAACATAGACCCTTTCTCAACACAAACTCTACAATGTTTGTTGTTATTTCATACTTGTTGCTTATTTATAAAGTTGCTTTTTGAAAATTAAGCTTCAAAGGGGAAGTTTTTGTTTTGTTTTTATTGCACTAAACAATTTTCATTGTTGATTTCTCTATAATCAAAAACACCCACAAAGTGGCGTAAATTATTTAGCAACAAACTTGATAAAATTCTTTAGCAAAATTTTGCTAGTTTGTAATATTAAAAATATAACTTTGTTTTTCAATATACTTGTAAGCCGTTGCAACAAAAACAAAAAAAAAAAAACACACAAAAAAAAAAACATCACTCGACAAGCGTTCCATTAGCTCTTTGTATTCTTCTTCACATACTTGTGCATAAGGGAGTAGTTGCAAGTTTATGCATGCCTGTGCATGCCTGTGCATGTATGGTGTGTGAGTGATAGTTTGTGAAAAAACGTGTGTGTAATTTTATATCCAAAACCTACCATCAATATCGAGTCAGTAACATCCTACTTGGAGTAGAAACAACAATATAATCAATTAAGTCTTAATTTTCTTGTCTTCCTTTCACAGGCTGCCACAAGACACACACACACACACACACACTCCTTAACGCAGACAAATGGCTTGCATGCAACCAAGTTCTTGTGCTCACACATGGGTGTGTGCAGCTCTGCAAAAGAAGCGTCAACTTTACAAGTAACAACAACAATAGCATCAGCAATATATTGAGACTACAAATTATCACATTGTGCCAAGGAAAGTTTAAATTGTGCCTTTGACAGTTAAAACCGATACAAGTTAATACGTTCGTACATTTGTTGCAACAGCTTTGTAGCATGAATGCTGCCACACGTTACTGCACATGCACAGAAATCTTTTCCTAAGTATTAATAAAATTGGTACCAGCAAAAAAAGGAAATTCACAAAAAAGGTTCTGCCTGAAATTTACAAAACCTCACATTTAAAGTAGACACAATAAATGAACAAAAGCAGGAGAGATTGATTCAAGCAAGTTGCTAAGCAAGTACTTGAAGTTTTTAACAATTTTGTTAGTTTTAAGTTGAAAAGAAAAAAATACGAAATAAAATAAACCAGCAAAAAAGTAAAAATAAGTTGTAATTAAGCAGGAGGAAGCAACAGGAGATACATACAACAACAGGTTATCCGGGAGACTATGACTCATTTGCAGCCATGACAGCGCACGCAGAAGCAGTTGGTTTTTGAACAAACAGGAAAAATGCAGATTATGCAGACAGTCAACGAAACTGTTTTTTTTTCTACCACACTATCATAAAATTTTAACAAGGGGTTAAAGGAAAGGGGTCCTGCATTTTAAGCAGGAGCACATAGTCTGTGCATACCACCTGAGCTTTTGTGCTGCTGCTTGAAAACAGTATACAATTAGTCCAAGGCCTGGGTTCGAAGCAAATTTGGGTGCTAATGAGCGACGTGAGGGTCGTAATACAGCCAGTAAGTCTTCAACTTTACTTTTCTTATTTTCTTTCAAAATGTTGATCACTCCAATTTTATCAAAAAAAAAAAAAAATCTTTCTCAATTTGGGGGAAGTGAAAATCAAACTCAAAGCCCTACAAAATTATTAACAAAAAAATTTCAATTCGGATGCCTCTAGAGTGATTTTGTAATATTTCGTGGAGGAACTTTTTGTTCCTCAGGCCAAAAGTTATTGCAAAATAGTTTGAAAAAATTCACCCAACCCACTGTGCTTGATGGCTTGCTTTTAGTACAGCATATGAGTACGAACTTGCTTTTATTTAATTTTTCTTTTTTTGCTCAGTTAATTTATGATTGTTTCACATATATACATACATACCTGCATGATGATGCAATTGCCTCGTTGCACGTTGTACAATTCTTTCAACAAATTATCTAAGAACGTCAACCATAGATGTAGTAACAATGTTTTAATACTTAAATAATAAATAAGTCTTCATTTCTAAGACGAGAAGTCACAATTATTGTTCAGAAAAGCGCATCGAATTAAATTAGACAGGTTACCGTTGTAATCGTGCATCAGCAGCCAGCCATCCAACCATCCGCGTGATGATGATGCACAGACAAGAAAACGTCAAGGAAACCAAAAAGAAAGAACAACAAAAAAATATGTATAATAAAATGATAATTAAATTTAAAAGCAAGTGTTTATTTGTGTCAAAGAGTTCACGTTAAGATGCGAACAGTGAATGAAATGTCATGCACACACATTTGACTTGAAGAATAATTTTAAATGCAGCTCCTCTCAGCAGTATTTTGTGTGAAGTGCTTTTTGAGGAAAAGACAAAAAAAAACACACACACACACACTCTCACGCACACAATACAATTTTTGGTAAATAACTTCGTGTTTTATGGCTGTGATAAGAGTAAAGTACTTGTACTTAAATAAATTAAATTCTCTTGTAAGTCACAGTCACAGTGAGGAGAAGCACAAGAATAGATGTATATCATTTGAAAGATAATAAAAAATCAAATGAAATGAAAGAGAAAAAGAATACAAAACATTTATATAAAAAGATGGTTCATAAGAGCTTGAAAAATTCAAATGAGGGAACAACTGTTGCAAAGAAATTTATTTTATTGTAAATTATTTTTATCTATTTTTTTTAGGGTGCACTGCGCCCATATTCCGAAATGCAGCGAGCACTCAGCATTTTCCCAGGATTAGCGACATGTCCTGTGAAAATGCGCTGTGTGGTGAACGCCGATCGCCAGCATCAAAACCACACAGAAAGTTCAAAGAACCTGCTGTCTGGGTATAAGTGGAGCTTTCAAAACCACACCCAGCAGGACGAGCGAAGCAATATTATCTGTCAAGCCAAAAGAAAATCGTTTAATTTCTGAAGTGGCTCTCACAGGGCATCATCAACAAATTTTTACAGTCATAGGCCAGTCTATAACGAAAAATCTGACCTCAAATCGCATATCGAAGACTAGACTAGAGGCCAATTGCAAAGCATTGATTAGTGACTTACATGCCTGGTTGGCCGACCCTTTGAATTCCCCACTAAACTCAACGTGGCAAATGGTACAATACAAAAGTAGAAATATTTTCCTGCATACTGAAAAGTGAAACGATAATGAAAAACTTATTTTCAATACCTACAACCTTTAAGCAATTTTCTCGTTTGGCTGGCCATTACCAAAACTTTTTTATGCCAGAGTCGTAAGGACATTAATTAATTTCTTGCCAAATCGACGATTGTCAATTGTCCAGATTTTAATCTCTTTCCATTGTCCAGAGTGCAGTTTTAAATGGCCAAAGTTCAATACTGAAATAAAGACAATTATGCACCATCATTGATTAGATATTTCGAACATGGAGTAATTTTCTTCTCATTGTTGTTGTTGTTGTCGTTGCACACAAAATGGCAACAAACCTATTGGACCAAATAAATGGCAGAAATATAAAAACCACAACATCTACATAAAAATAAACAATGTAACTGATAAAGAGACAGACATGCAGACAGCTGGATTTTGAGTTTGTACGAGTGTGTGCATATGTTTCGCTTACAACATTCAACTTTGCTACAAGTCCTGGCAAACAAAAGCAAAAAACAATCTGCTTAAAGCATGTTGAACATGGATAAAAACATCAAATACACTTTAAGAAACAAAAAGTTTCAGAACTCAACATTAAACAGGCACAAGGAGGAGAGAATAAGCAAAGAGCAAAAAAAAAAGTTGATCACAACAATTAAACAAAACAACAACAACAACAACTACGAACACTACAATCGAAAATATTTTAACATTTGCAGGCAAAACTTGAACTCAATTTGAAAGCAGCACACCAATGCCCTCTTTCAGATGAGTAACTTTTTTGTGGCCAATGTCAATGTCAAATATTTTTTTTTTCTTTTCTGTTTGTTTATTCCTCCTTCATACTTCTTACAACAATTTACTTGCTGCACACAATAGCTGTAGACATACAATAACCATTGCAACAATCGGCAGCATCAGCCTTTAGAATTCAACAAAAGAAACTGCCCATGTTGCAAGCAATTGAACAAACGTCGCTCGTACAATGAGATTTTGCAACATTTATTTCATTCATTCATTTATTCATTATCCAATACAACTTTGTGGAGCGTGATTCGATTAGTTCTGGCCGCTGTTGGGGTTTCTGATGATGATGAGTATGATGATGATGATGATGATGATGCTGCTGCAGATGATGATGATGGTGTTGTAAAAGTAATAGTTGTGGTTGTGTTTTGCACTCGAGTTGATAGTGGCAACAATTGTGTTAGTAAATGTGGTAGAAACGTATTAATATGAGCTAAAATGTGTGGCTGCAAAAATGTGGGCTACTAAATTTTGTAACTTTAATGGATATTAGAGTTTCAAAATTATGCGGTAATGTTTTTCAATAAAGCTAAAAAGTTTTAAAAAAGTAGTTTTACCAAGACAATTTTTTTTTGGTATTACCTCTTAAAATGAAGTCCTGTTTAAAATAACGTAACTTTTTAAGTCCTTGCTTCTTGGAAATTGCTATTTTCGAAAGTTACTTTTTAGAAAGAAACCATTTTAAAATAGCACGTATTCAAAAAGTAACTGCGAAAAAATTACCTTCTTAAAAAAGTACCTTTTTAGGTAAGAGGTCTTTTTAATAAAATACTTTTTGTAAACATTACCTTCTTAGAGTAATTTTTAAAAAGACCTTTCAAAAAGCACCTCATTAAAAAGTACCTCATTAAAAAGTAACTTTAGAAGAAGTACTTTTTAAAAAGAAATTTCTGAAAAAAAAAAATCACTACAAAATAACATCAGAAAAATTTACTTTAAAAAAAAATTTTTTAGAAAATATATTTATTACAAGTACTTTTAAAAAAGTACTTTTCAAAAACGGTACCTTTTAAAAAGTACCTTTAAAAAAAGTAGCGTTAAAAAAAACTTTAAAACAGTACCCTCCAAAAAGTGATTTTTAAAAAAAGTACCTTTTAAAAAAAGTACCTTTTAAAAAAGTACCTTTTAAAAAAAGTACCTTATAAAAGAAGTACCTTCTAAATAAAATATTTCTTAAAAAAAATCTTTTAAAAAAGTACCTTTATAAAAGTTTCTTTTAAAAAAAGGACCTTTTAAAAAGTACCTTCATAAAAAGTACCTCTTTAACTATTAAAAAAATACCTTCTAAAAGGCCTCTTTAGAAAAGTGGCTGTTAGAAAAATATGCATAAGAAAAGTACTTTGTAAAAAAGTACCTTTTAAAAATATAATTTTATAGGAAAGTACCTTTTAAAAAAGTACTTTTCGAAATAAGTGACTTCCAAGAAAAGTAGCCGCTAAACAAATATTTATAGAAAAGAACTTTTATTAAAAAAATACCTACTAAGAAAATTAGTTGTGAAAAAAGTACCTTTAAAACTAAGAACCTTTTAAAAATTACCCTCATAAAAAATACCTCTCTAAAGAATTACCTTTTCTAATAGTACGTCTTTAGAAAAGTAGCTCTTTGAAAAATATGCAAAAAAATACTTTTATTGAAAAAGTACCTTTTTATGTGAAAGTACCTTTTAAAAAAAGTACCTTTTAAAAAAATATGATTATAAAAAAGTACCTTTTCCAAAAAGTACCTTTCGAAGTAAGTGACTTTCGAGAAAAGTAGCTGTAAGCAAATATTTATAAAAAGCTACCTTTATTCAAAAAGTACACAATAAAAAAAATTACTTTAGAAAAAATATTTTTTGAAAAAACATCAAATCTAAAAATATTCCTGAAGAAGATGCTCAGTGAGGTATCGAAATATTGAATTGAATAAACATTTATATAAAAAAAACAAGTGACCTTAAAGCTGGAACTAGTTATTAATATATTAAACAACAAAGTTCGAAAAATTGGCATCAAGAATATTTTAAAAAAGTATCTTTTAAAAAAACTACCCATTAAAAATAGTACCTTTAAAAAAGTACCTTAATAAAAATTCCTCTTTAAAGAAGTGACTTTTAAAAAAGTACCTCTTTAGAAAAGTAGCTGTTAGAAAAATGTGCATAAGAAAAGTAGATACGTGGAATGGGTGCTTGAACAACAGGCGGTGGACGGTGATTTTTCGAACAAAATTTTCTTCAGCGATGAGTTCCTTTTAAACTAAAGTGTATTATATTAAAAAAAACGCCTTTTAGTTTCCTTATAATAACTATTACAGGTGCATTTAAAGAAAAGGTCGAATAAAACCGGAGGTCAATTGTTTTATTTAACTTCTGTGTGTTATAAAAAAGGATAAAATTTAATTAAAGTAGTGATTCATACTAAAATAAAAATCGCAGCTTCTAAAATTCACCGGCTATGCAAGAGAAGCAAGAACAGAGAAAAAAGTAACAACAAGCCTTCAAGCAGCCCACACACACACATACACACACACACACACACACAAACAGCAGAACGCGAAAACACACAGAAAATTAAAAAAATGTTTATACTTATACATATATTGTTTGCAAGGATTCAATAAAGGAAATTGAAATTCGATTTGGAATTGTGCTATTAAATTGAACACAAGATTGCACTCAACGACAAAACAAACAACAACAACGACAGCAGCAGCAGCAATCAGAACAGCAACAATGATAAACTTAAAAACAACAGCAAAAATAATAACAGCGATGACAGTAGATGTGGAGAGAAAAACAACAACCCCACTACACAAACAATGTAAGAACAATAGCAATAACAAGCACAACAACAACAACAACAATAACAGCGACTGAATCAGCAACAAAACTTTCAAATAAAAACTTATAAACAACATAAAGAATTGCTGCACGGTTGCATTCAGCCTGAGTTTGGCTCATTTAACCCACAACAGAAGCCACCACGTGATGCACGGAACAAAAAACCACACAGCCACTGCTGATGGCAGCCAATAGATCCAGCAAACATATTTCAGCCGCTCGTGTTGAGGTTTAAGAACTGTTCCTTTTGATTTTGTTTCACTGGCTGTTTCAGTTTTCTTTCGCTGATTTTTCTATCTGTTTTTTTTTCTTTTTTTGTTTTGTTTTGTTTGAGATTCTCTCGCTTTATTTTGCCAAACTGTGGCATGTTAGAGCAATAACACTAATGATTATTTGATTGTACTACACTGTTTACAGTGCGCACTAGAGATGGCTGTAAAATATGGCTGAGCGGAAAGTCATTTGTTGTTTTTATAAAAATGGAGAAACTACTTAAAAGTAGTTTCATAGTTTGTATTCATCATTAAATGTTAAACTTTATTAATCATAACAAATGGGCCAAGAGACAAGTCATCGGATATTGTTTGGTTTTCAGAACATCGTTTGGGGCTCGCGCAGTGTGTGCAGTTGCTCCGTGTGGGAACCATATGTCCTGCATCCAGACCTAATTCATTCTAGTGCGGCAGAAAGAACTCCTTGAACATGATCCTACAGCTCGTTGTCGTTTGACCAGCGGAGTCTTCGAAAAAGAAAATGGCCCGATGACTCCTCCAGCGCGAACAGCGCACCATGCAATCACTTTAGGCGGGTGTAATGCGTCCTCGTGGGTTTTCGGTGCCCTAAAAGCAATAGTTTTGCTTGTTCACATACCCTCATCGCTCAATATGATCTGGATCGAAAAAACGTCTACTTCGTCGTATACACGATTACTCCGCATTCTTGGGGAGTGTATCGCTCCATGACCAACAGTAAGATTGACTATGTTAAACGTTTATTATTCTTATTTTGTATGACGTTTATCGGGCTCAAGTTCATTCTATATTATTTTTGTGATTGATATTAATTCAAAATAAGAGAAAGAAAGTATCAGAGACATTTAGCAGGGTGGAAAAATATCTGTTTCAAAGAAGCTTTACTTCTCATCAGCATCCGTCCTTGAACTCATCAGCTCATGTTTCTAAAGCGACTCTCATGCCACTCGGCCAATCAAGTTGTTGTCTTATTTGGGGGCTTTGATAAAATTTTAAAAATTTAGCTGGAAAACATAAGACAATTTAGATGCCTGAGTGGTCTGAGTGTTGCTTTAGAAAAGGAAAAGTGGAGCGGCTACGAAACACTTAGTAGTCCAGCAGCTAAAAACCAATTCATGTTTCTTTTTTATCATTATATTGTTTAAGTAACATTTTCGTACCCCATAACTCGTGAAAAAAAATCACATACAAAAAATATTTAACACACGCATTCTTGGCTGCCAGAAGTACCATTCTGATAAATATCAAGCTATTTCGACAAACAAATATACATATGTGTTCTTATTTGAAAAGCGGACCCCAATGGACAGGTTGTACAACCAGATTGATTTATGTATTTGTTTTTTTTCAAGTTTAATTGCGGTTATTGTACATCTAAAATTAAGTATGTCACCAAATAAAAACGATAAATATTTGTTGAAGCTTGAGGTCCACTTTTGTGCTCTTATATGTAGAAAATATTTATTTATAAAATTATTCATTGCACAGAATTTTGGAAGTAATATAAAGGCACATAATTTTATAAGTAATATAGTTTTATAAATATAGTATTATAAAACTATGGGGAAAATTTTGAACTCAAAATAATGCCTTGATAATTTTATGAAATGAAGTTTTACAATATTCTAAAATTTGTAAACACAAGGCGCAACATAGTCAGCCAACACAAACCGTTGGACAGGTTGTATAAGCAGAAAGGTATCAATTTTTTTAACTTTCCTTGAGCCTTAATTTTAACTTTTATATGATCTACAATATTCTTATGGGGCTTGAGCTCGATTTCTAATGCTTCAATATTGAAAAAAGATTTTTTGTGATAAAATTAGAGTGATCAACAATTTTAAAGAAGACAAGAAAAGCAAAGTTGAAGACTTACTGACTGGGGTACACACCATGGCTGTTTCACTACCACCACGTCGCTCGCTCATCAGCACCCAGATTTAATTCGAACCCAGACCATGACTAATTGTGTACTGGTTTTTTCAAGCAGCAGATCATAACCATACTGCCAGCTGAATTCTTCATTAGTGAATGATCAACTTTCCATTTATCACTGCATTTTTCTGTTGATTGGAATATATTTTTTTTTATTTTCTCACCATCACTCCTCTTGGCTTCCAATTGAGTTTCATGCTTGTTGTTATTGTATCATTCAATAAGCATCAATTGTTAACTTTTATAGTCGAACTACATATTTTTGTATATGACTTACAATTGTTAATAATTTTTGCGGACTAGAGTTCGATTTGTACTCCCTCCTTTAGCATTATGAAATGGTGTAGAAGTTTATTGTTTTAAATTTATTTATTTTTTTTGTCTGCCCAATATGTATTTTCCACCTTATTTTCTACTGTTGGTGGTGACAATATGGTAAAAGTTTACCCATTCATTTATCGGTCTAACGATTTTCAGTGATGCATTTTCCTGCACGAGTGCCAGTATGTTTGTGAACAAACAAACACGAGTGCTGGCATCTATAAGTAAATTAAAGTGAAGACAAACAAGCAAAAAAGGAAATAAAGGGAAAACTTTGTTTGTTCCCTCTTTCAACGAACATTTCTAAAGAAGAAAACTCAGTTTGGAACATTAGTTGGTGTGTGCTGAGCATTCCTTTACCTACAAGTTGGCCTTTTGGGTGTGCGTTTGTGTCTTTTATTAGTTTGTTCTCGTACTTTCATGCATACAAGTTCTATTTAAAAGTTTTTTTTTTCCATTTCTTTATGCTTTTTTTTTTGATATATTTATAGAATAGAAAAGTGTTGTTGAAAATAACAAGTTACAAAAGAACATAGTAAAATATTTTACTTGATATTTTCATCTTGAAAATGTACTCGTAGTTTTCTTTTAAGACCGTAAATGTTCAAGTAGCAGACAACCAACTGTTAGGTAAAATATAAAAAGTGTTTAAGTAGAAATATAGAAAGCAGAAATGGGCTACACTCTTATAATGGTGAACTAAACCATCTACAACTGGAATTGATACGTATTGCAAATATTTCACAAAATTCGTACAAAGGTTTTAACTAAGAATTAGAGTCATCAATGACAGGTTCCTGCGAACACAACAAGCCAATACAAAGTTTTTAGAGAATAATTCTACAAATACTTGGCCTTAATTTTTTTTTTGCTTGGACCAGTACTCAGTGGACGACCCCTATTTATGCATGAGCATCGTACCGGAACTAGGAAAATAGGTTTTGGGGAGGAGGAAAGAGGGAGTAGTGTTTGTGCACATTTGATTGAAACTTCTTTACATTGTAGCTGGTGGGGAGTACGGCTGCAGACGATTTGTTCCACAATCGAATTCTCTCTGTAATGCATTGTGCGATTCACTGGCCAATCTACAACTACAAACGGATGTGCTCTTGACGATGCACGTGTGTTGCGTAAAAATATGCGGGTTTCGGTAACAAGATCCCTGATCTCGTCTGAGCAAAATCCGTTATAATAGCGTTAGAACAGTGTAACACACCCCACACTGCGGCGATGCTCCAGTGAGTTAATAGAGCTGGATACCCTACTGTTACTGCTCAGCTTCTTCGCCCTCTCCTGTACACGGTCGAGAAGCCGCAAAATAGACTTTGAGGCATCGGCCCAAACATGAGAGTTGTATTCCATTTTCGGTCGGATATAGGTGGTCGGATGGAGTGAAGTATGTCTTGCACCGTTTAAAATTTTGTGACATTAAAAATATGCTCAGTCCAGCGGACATGGCATTGAATATTCATATCAAAAACATTAATGTTTATACCATCCATAAGTACAGATGAGGCAGCATCCATGGGCGTTCGTCTATGTGTTAATAGACAACACTGGGTCTTACGAGCATTAAAATCGACTATATTTTTACGACCTCATTCGGAAATTATACGCAGATCGTCGTTGAGTGTATCACTCATGGTCTGGCTCTGTGATATACTGGGTCTATCTGTGATTAAATGAATACGAATGACAAATGCTGCTGTCGTCTGCAAAAGAATGGATAGGGTTTGAAGTTTGACAGAGAAGATCGTTGAGAAAGATAAGAAATAGTGTAGGAGAAGTTTGGTATTTGATTCATGAGTAAACATAACTCTAAAGTACATATATCCTGGTGAAATTTATTGTTTTTTTCCATTGTTGCTGTTGATATATAAATGTGTTGCAATTTTAAGCTGTTTCTCTGTTTCCATTTTTAATATAACGGTATTGCTCAAAAACAAGAGCTAACCTAAAAAAACGGTTAGCACCACCAGAATTCAGTACACTCGAATTAGTTTTATCCACTGGGCGCCCTGGGGTAAAAAAATTCAAGCACAGTGTAATTACTTGGTAAAATAATACTCTGAGGCATATTTTTTTTTTCTTCAATACAAAACTGAAAATATGGCATTTGTGATAGAAACGTAATTGGCCGTTTCAATGTTGAGACACAAAGTTTGTACTTTTCTGCTTACAAAATCCGTTGCAATAAAAGTAAACGAAGAGAAATCGAAGGTATAAACTCATCTTAAAGGATTTCGATGGGTATTTTTCAATGCATTTTTTTCAAAGTGTTTTTTTTTTTATTTTATTATTTTCGAGAATGTTGTCATTCTAATGTTTGAGATGTAATCACATGTAAGTAGTGGAATACACATACTAAACACTTTTCGTAACTCTCAAACCAATCAACAACATGACATGAATGTTGTAAAATCTTACAGCTTGTCGAAGTAAGTTTGATTTTGCGACCACACGATGTCCCCACGAATTCAGTCAACAATTGAATGACTGAATGAATGACTGTGAGAGTGGCGTGAGTGGCGTGAGTGAATGAAACTAGATATTTGGCAGCAACTTTATCTTCTTATTTGCAGCATTAAAAAAGATTTGGAGTTGAATTTAAGTATTATTTTTTCTCTTATCCTGCTTCACTAAGTGATTAATCTTGTGTGATGTGGTCTATTGATTGCGTTAAGATTTACCTCAAGTAGTTTTTTTTTTCGTCGAAGTTTTAGTTGTGTGAAAAGCAGATTATTTTTTTTCCCCATATTTTTAATAGTGCATATTTATGGCTTTTAGGGAGAGAGAAAGAAACTTTGAGCAGAACAGAAAAACTGATTTCGGATTTTTAGATTTATTAGCGAGATGGAGGACAAAATTAAAGTAAGAAATTTAAAATTTGTATGTCACCAAAAAGTTTTAAATATCAGTTGTTTGTGAACTTTTGATCAGAGCGAACGTGTTTTTTATGATGTGTGGTCGTAATAGGTGCTTTTTTTTCTGATGGGCTTTTTAAAAAAAAAAAAAAAAATATTTTATGTTTGCTAAACTTTTACCGTCTAATTCTAAAAAAATAATAACAGTTTTATAAAGCTCTTATTTGACAGATTTTCCATACAAAGACTGTCAAATAACAGTCGTATAAGCTTGTTATAATTTTTATGAATTAGGGGGTTATTCGGCAAATTATGTATAGATATTCGCTAAATCAGGTCTTAGTAAACACAATATACAGCTTAAGCCCGGTATATCGAATCTCGCTATAACGAAAATTGGATGTAACAAACGCTATTATTTTTTTCTATTGCATATCTTATATAGCGAATGTTAAAAAAAATTATACTCGATGTAAAGAATGCGAGAAAAAGTAGCGGAAAATAACAAAAGACAAACTAACAAAGAAAATGTAAAGACTAAATACCTCATATAACGAATACTTAAACACATGTTTGCTCTATATTACGAACACTAAAAAATATAGCAAAGCCTTAGCAGCAAAGAATGTTAGAGCAAAATATTTTTATTGAAGTAGCGTTAGTTTTATAATTGACATTTGTCAAATAATTGACATTTGTCAAATAATTGACATTTGTCAAAAAAAAAAAAAAAAAATTCAAAATAAATTTTTATTACATTTTAATCTGTGTTTAATTGCAAATTGAAATGGAGAAAAGAAATAAGCGATAATCACCCTTGGTTGCACAGCTGCAATTTTATCACATATAGCATGTTTTTTTTTGCTACAAAGCGCGAGTGTCTTTTTCAAGTGTTTAGCAAAATAATTATAACAGCTGATTTTAGAGTAACGAAAAATATAAATATTTTTATTTTGTAAATTGAGAAGGCAGCTTAGAAAACAAATTGCAAAAATTTCGTTATTCAATATTTTTTTTTTTATTTCTAAATCTGTCCATCTTTTATTGTTGACTTTTTGTTTAATTCCATAATTTTATTTTTAATTTCTTCCGTGTTCATTTTCTTGCCTGTTTATTATTTATTTGTTTACAAAATTTAATAAAGTGAGTTTGCCGCATGCAAAAAAAGCTAAGCCGCAGCCAATATTTGCAAAAGCAACGCCGTCGATAAAATTTGCAAGTGAAGCATTCGCCCGATTTTTTGTTTATTTTATAAAATTTAATAAAAATTATGCATAATATTCAATTTTTACTATTTTGTAAATACATGTTTTGTGGCGGCCTTGCCGTCGCAAAGTTTGAATCCCTGGTCATTGATTGATGATCAAAAAGGTTTTTTCGATGGCATTTGAGGAAAAAACAGTTCTACTGATGCCTAGCAACAAGGAGGCGTGTACGGGATCAATGTGTTGGACTCCTGAAAAATATTCTTTTTAATACTCCACTAAATTTAATTCTTCAATTTAATACTTTGTTGTTAACGTTAATATAAATTATAAAGATTAGTTTAAATAACATATTCGCCTCTATTGACTCTGTAAAATATTTTAATATTCCGTCAAGTTCGATTTTCTAAACTTAGTTTTTTTTTGTTCTGCGCATGTGCAACCAGTTTTATTACTTGTACATACAACTTAATTTAAAATCGCCGCTCCATTCCTTGCCAGCCACATTTTTTTCTCTAGCGGTTTCTTATGCTGATATTTTTGATTAGCAGCCAGGAACGATGGTGGCCTGTCTACTGGTCTGGCTACCGATTGTTACCTTTTTCTCGGTTTTACCAGTTAAAAGCAAAAATATCTTTTACTTCATTCAATATTTACAACATTTTGTATGGTTTATTTGTATATTAATTACGTTATTAACATGATAAACTGCCAATTTTCTGCAGAAGACATTCATTATTTATTTATGCATAAATGTTGTGTTCTCCGAATTGCACGTTGTTGTTGTTGTTGTTGTTGTTGTTGTTAAAGAGTTATGAAAGATGCAGAAAGAAAAAAGTGATTTTATAATAAAATATTTGAGCGCAGAGGCTGGAATAAACACAAGACGACGATGATGCTGCCCATTGTCTACGGCCAGATAAGAAAAAGTATAATTTAAAACTACAGAGGCGTAGTATCATTTAATAAACTGCAATTATGAAATATTTATAGTGATTTATAACTGGTTGAACTCCATTAATTTGTCAATGAATATTTAATATGAATAGTAATAACTTTATGGTAAATGGAACGATATTAAAAAGTAGTTACAATGAACCACACAAGATGAAAAAGTTTTCAGCCCGAGGAAAGGATTGAAGTGGCCGGCAAACATCATGTTATCAGGTCGGCTCAATTTATATGGAAAAATATTTTTCGATTTTGTGGCAACGATTTTTCCCACTGGTTTATTAAACAAAGAAAATAAGGTACACTATGACATGTCAAAAAAATCATTTTGGAGGCGTTCGATTTCGATTTTTTTAAAGTATTTTTGTGTGGGACTCGCTCCAAGTAGCCATGGCTACAGGGTGGCTGTGCTGGAAAAAAAAATATTGGAGCGAAAAAAACTATTGGGGGAATGCTCTGCGGGTATATATCTTTTGGGCCACCTCTTATAAAGCAAAATGGCACTAAAATATTTTATTCTGAATACATATTTTTTTAATATTTAATATTTTTCTGTTTTATTTTTTTTTCAGTTTTTGCTTCAGCTTGTTTCGGAATAAAAAAATTTATACTTACAAATCACGTGACCACTACTTTCTTGCTTACAAGTATTCTGGCCAAATATGCCTATACCCACAACTACAAATACATATATTTATATATAACACAAAATTGAGGGAAAGCTGGCATTTTGTAACGCATGCGTAACGATCGTGCAATGGAACGAAATTAAAAAGATTATTACAAGACCCTTAAGCATTGAGATTCCAATTATAGGTTTGGTATTGCAGGAGAAAGCGCGATTTAAGCTACTATCTGACTCCAATACTGACGGGACTTGGCTACTATAAGCAAGGACTTTTTTAAAATAGTTGCATGTATGGCGACGGAGAAGTCGAGGACACATGAGATGAAAAAATCAAAAAATTAGAGGTAAAAATTGGGTTTGCGTTGGTGGAGGTTATAGTGAAAAAAATGCTATATAGAAATGAAAGCTGGCAAAAGGTGATGGACTATGCTCAATATATCCTTAAATTAAAGAAAAATTACCTGGACAAAGAGTCACAAGGACGTGCCTGTACTCAGGCCATAGATGATCGTGATCAAACAAACCTAAATCTTTTGCGGATTTAATGCGCAAGCGATTCTGGAGGGATAAATTCTCAGGAGGAGGTAGGTTATGAGTAGAAGCAGCAAGCTCATACCAAATGTAATGACACCCAGAGTCTGCAGGCATTATTGCTTATCAATTAGTTTTTGAGGGCCCCTTAAGCGGAGGCTCTGCACTCAACAGGGCTCCTCTTATGGCCATAGAATAATGTCTTTGAAACAGTCGTTGACCCCAGAGAACGATTTAGGACCAATAATGGATGTTACAGCAAATGGGGAAAAACTTTCATTTAGATAGACAATGTATTTGGAATGAGTTTAAATAAAATTTATATAAAACTTTGAGTTAAAATTTATTTCATGTTCATATTAATTTTTATGAACCTTCTTATTTGCGTTTTTAATACATTTTACACACACGCCAACAAAAGCCCTTAAATTGTTTGGGATATTTAACATATCATTGACTTTTTCACCTGCTTCTTAATCATCCGTCCTTTACTGGCCCCCATTGACTTGTAGTAATTTAATCCCTTTTTAACTGCCGCAAGCACAAGTTAATTAGTAAAACACACTTCAATTAAACTTCTGTTTAACGTCCGCAAGCAAAAGGTACGGTGAAATTTAATCGCTTACCTGCTTTTATTATTTTTTTATTGAACTCTTTTCTCATATTAAAAAACTTGACAATTAAAGCAATTATTAACATATTTTTTTTCTTTGCATATAAACGCATTAGGGTCGGTCGATTTTACAACTGATACTAAGCCATTAATTTTTCGATATCTTTTGACAAATTATTTTTGGAAAAAATTTTCATTTTCGTGAATGGAGTCTGCCTGCAGAGACGTGGTATGGGGTCTGTATGTTAGAAAAAAAAAACACTGAAGTAGAAAAATTGTAGGTTAAAAATCATACATTTTACTCCTCTGCGTGAAAGCTCGCCCTGGTTATTATTAAGGACCCTAACTAATATTTTATCCAATCTTGATTGTCCTGCCATCACACTAATCACTCTCAGGGCAGAGTCAAATGTGTGACCCAACCCCCAGAATTTTTTCTCTTCAATATTTTCTTCGAACACACCAACCCGGTATCACGCCTCCTCACGCGAAACTCCCGTACATAAGAAAAATACATAAATTTGGGCTCCTCGAAAATGGTTTTTTGTTTTGATGAAACTTTCCCTTCCCCCTGCTGCAAGCTAATGAAAATGCGATGGCACAATACTCTTCCCATTTCGTTCTCAAAAATCGATCCCTCCTATCACATATACAAACATACTATTACCTGCATATTCTCTTATATAAAATTTATAAATATTTTCCCAAATAAACCATATGCCATAAGAAGAAAACAAAAATCATCAACAACTCACTGCAATACATATGTATTTGTGAACAACAAACAACGCTTTGCTGTGGCACCAGAATGTCATAAAATCTTGGGGACGGACGTGAATGTGTTTATTATTGCTTAAGGGCATTTTCGAAGACAATTTTATATGCGTCTGAGTGCAGATACGCGGATACGCACCTACATGCACACAAATGTACATCTTACATTTATATTACACTCATGTTGTAAACACTGACACATTTATACCAGTGTTAACAATTGAAAACTGATTGCATGCGTTGTGATGCTTGTTGGTTCGGGTTCTTTAATGGCTTTTAACCGTAAAAACGAAGCCAACGAACCGACAAATATTTTTAATAAAGTAATTTTACACCGTTGTTACTGACAACTTGTAGTTTTCTTTGTCTTTTTCTGGTTGTAGTACAAGAAATTGATTGGCCAAAACCCCCCCGAGAATGTGTAAGGATGCAAGTGAATAGCTGAAATACGTGCTATTTCATGCACATGTATTGGGTGGGGGTAGAACACCTTTCGTATGCGATTATACAGGGCAAGTTTGTTTTTTATAGAAAATTATAGCAAAAGTTTGAGTATGATCAAGGGGTTATAAATATATGTGTATGGGAAAGTCTCAGAAATAGGCCACATAGTATATATTTATACATACAGGGGCCAAACCGTCTCATGCGATATAGAATGATCTATGGAGTAAAAATTGTGTAAAATAAATACAAAATAAACAACAATCATACAGCATAAGCTATGGAATTCGTTCGTGTACGTATGCCACATTTGGCCCCGGGTCTGTTCTGAACATCGCTACACTTAAAATCACCTGATTTCCGCAGACAAAACACATCAGTAGTGCGATTCAGTAATGAATTTTACAGCTAATAATGTCTCTTAAATAGTTTAACATATGAATTAGCGCTTTTGATAGTCAGCAACACTTTATGCCAGGAACACAACTGGGACGAGCGACGAATTACGCCCAACACGGCGAATACGCACAATAATGACGAAAAACAAAAACATCTGTTACAATTGATAAAGTTGTTTATTGTTTGTTCAAAGATAAAAAAAAATTTCTTCTTACTGGCTAAATTTACCAAGCCGCCAATTTTCTCCCATATTTCCGTCTTTTTCTGGACATTTTTATATCCTTTTGATCCCAGATTATATAAACATTCATGAAGTTTAACATTTTCAATTATAATTTCACTTGTCTTCATTTTCTCAGTTTTTTAATTTTATCTTATTATAGTTGATCAGCTGATGGGGTGACCATATTAAAAAAATTGCTGAAAAATTCAGAATTACCAAAAACAAAAACTTAAACACTACAAACCTGTTTTATAATCTAACATGTCAGCTCTTCATTTTATATGCACAAAAAGTCAAAGCTTAGCACTTAAAATAAAAATTATTAAAGTAAAAATTAACTGTTTTCACTAGAACACTTGAAAACAAAAACCAAAATGGCCACATGGTACTTATATGTTCATCGTTCGCCGGCGTAAGAAATAGAAATAAATCTATTTCAAGTTCACCGGGTACAACGAATTTCGACTGACGCTGTGACTGTGTGCATTTTCATTTACACCAAGGCTAATCCATTACAGTTGTCCGCATTCCAATTCGCTTCTAGATTTTTCCACGATTTTATCTTCAGAGTTGTCAAAGCTAATAGCAAACGACAACAAAACTTATGATATCTGGAGAAAAAATGTTGAAGCGAATTGAGTTGCGACCACCTATACTTGATTCGCCTTGATATACACCAATGTGTTTTATTTTTTATGGCGAATATTCGCTTCGAAAAATTCGTCGTTAGCCCCAGTTGTGTTTCTAGCATTATGGAGACATTCACAGGCATTTAAAATCAGCTGTTTTTAAAAACCAGCTGGCTGCTTGGTGTTAACTTAAAGCCAATTGCATTTGTGGTGTTTATTTTAACTTTAAAATTTTCATTGAAATGGCGTATCATTTATCCCAAAAACTAGTATTTAAAAATGCTTGTACCATAA
Organism: Sturmia bella; assembly: GCA_963662145.1. NCBI lineage: Eukaryota > Metazoa > Arthropoda > Insecta > Diptera > Tachinidae > Sturmia > Sturmia bella. The sequence goes on along the minus strand of OY759172.1, from coordinate 18,300,673 downwards.
TTTATAAATATTACTTCAGTTTAATTACTTGGCGTAAAATAGAAAGATTAGTATTTTTTTTTATTTTTTGCATTTTTTTTTTGCATTCTTTTTATGTGTTTCGCCATTTTTGACGAGCAGGAAGCTGTTTTCAAATTATTTTGACATGCAGCCATAAGTGTTAAAGGGTAGTTATTGAATCGTATAAACGTTAGTGCAAACCTTAATACTTGGATGACAAGTGTTATGAAATAGTGAATAGGGCTACAGCTAATGATTTGTGTGGCTTTTTTGTGGTTTTTCTGAAATTAAAACGCTTAAAATTTGGATATACAATTTGTTTTGATAAAGTAATAATTTGTTTTGTTTTCTGAAATGCCCAAGTTTGTTGAAACTTGTTGAAACAAATATTTTTTTGAAAATTTTTTAATTTAAAATGTCTCTCGCACCCTGTAAACACATTAAGCATCAACTTAATTTTTATAAATCTCAAGCAAGTGGTTATAAAAATGAAAAACAGTGACTTTCCTTGCAGTATGTTGTGCAAACGTTTTTTAGTTTTCTTTATTATTGTTTCATATTTGCCGTAATATTTGTCTTAATAAAATCCACAGATTCCCAACAACAATTCGCGTAAAATATGTTGGCTGCTGAGGTTTTCATATGCATATTATGAATCTGTTCTGCATGCAACTGCTACCAACAAACACACAACACTTTTACCTCAAAATAAATTCATACTACTGCCATTATATGAGCTGCCATTTTTATGAATAGGTTTTAATGTAAAACAGAAGACTACAGTTGGTCAGGGTCGCCGGTTAAGACAGATGATGATGGTGAAAAAAATGCTATATAAGAAGTTGCAATTTTTTGGTTTTAAAAAGATTTGGCTTAAATCCTATTTGAGGCAGCAAAATTTCCAAATCTCGAATATTTTCTTAAATGCTGCACTGAATTTTGAATGTGAAATATGAACGCGTGCTGACGAGAAAGTGTGACTGCTTCGAAACAACACCCTGCTAAATGTCTCTGATGTCTCCTGTGTCTTATTTAATTAATATCAATCACAAAAATAATGTAGAAAGAACTTGAGCCTGATAAACTTAATACAATAATAATTATATAAGAAAAAGTTCAAATAATGAAAATTAATTGGTATCAAAAATAATTATTTATGCGATCAGATTTGCTTTTTTTTTCAGCTAATGACAAAAGTTTAATAATGTAGCAGCAACAACGCATTTTTATAGCAGGACAGAATTCTTCGAGATTTTCGAGCAATATCCAGTGAATGAATCATGGCCTCGGTATATAAGCTATAGATATTTCTTTAATTTTCTAGAGACAGGACTTTTATATGACCGGAGAATTATATGAAAACATTTTTGTTATAAAAATGTTTTCATATAATTCCCGTAGAATCAGAGTGTATTTACTTTACGAGACTGGGTGGCAAAACAAAGCAAATGCAAGAAGGTATCTGGCTTAAAGTAGGGTGCATAAATATTATTTATGCTACAAGTTGCTTGTAGTTACTTGTGTTCTTCTCGCCACAACGAGCACAAGCCGCACTAAATGATGAAGATGATGACGCTGACAACAACAACAACACCAACACCACTAACCCCAACACGAACACCATGAACATTAACAAGGATGATAAAATGTACGTGCATTTCATTCAGCTGCATGTGACATTGATGACAACAACAACATGTCGCATACGAGTGTGTGCCAACAACAAGCAACTACAGGCGCATATAAAAACCTGCGAGGTAAACGTTAGCATTGCATTACTGACGTTGGCCGAGGACAATGTTAATGGTAGCAGATGAAATGGATGAAATAAGAAACAAGTGGTAGAAAAAATATAATACAAGGAGGCCTAACGACCAGCAATAACTTGTTTCTCCCCAGCCCTGGAAAATATCACTCACTTCACACACTTCACACATTGATTGAAATGCATAAACGGATGGCATTTCGCAGCTGAAGAAAACAAAAACAGAAAACAAATTAAAAGCTTAAATAAAGGCAGAATGTTAACCGCAAATAAAATGCCAAACTGAACTTGCCACATACTCCCTGTTGTTGCCACCAACTGTTGAGAGTTGATTACAAGTCTGCCTGCCTCTTTATTCTTGACAAAACTGCCATTAACCACAAGATGTCTGAATTATGCTCTAGTAAATAAATTAGTATTTAAGCAACATTTACTCAATTCATATTAAGTTTCGGCAGCTCTTTAAGCTTTTGGCACAGAGTTCGAGAGCAAAACAGAAGCAGCGTATTATAAGCTTCAACGAATCTTACAGTGCAATAATAATTTCGTAATCTTGATAAAGTTATCAAAAGTTATTGGCAATATTGTTGGCAACAGAGCAACAAATGCTGTAAGATGAATTAAGTTATGGAAGGATTAATCGCTTCACAAAAAATCAACATCCTTTATTTAGCTCAAGGGTTCATGTTTCTAAGCTACACTCAAGCCATCCAAGTTATTGTAGATGGGTACAGCAGAGCACCGCAAAACATCTGGAAAAAAAAGAACTAGAATATTAGAAACACATATACATATATAGCTCTCACCCTTCACAAATGCAATGATTAAATTAAAATTAAATTAAAATTAAATAAATTTAGTCAAGTACGAGGCTGGCTCGCACACTTAGGGTTCCGTACGTACGTATGTGTCATGTACGTATGGAATGGCAGATGTGAATACATACATATATTGTATAAATTTCATCTCTCTGTCTCTTACAGCTTGAGAGTTACGTTTAATTGCTACTTTATGTTGTATGGTGACACCTAGTAGTTTTCGACTTGTCGTTGTCTTTAGCAATTATTGTTGTAGAGTATCTACAAATACATATACTGTGCGAATTTCAGCTTTCTAGATTTTACGGTTCCAGAGTTATAGCTAATTGTAATTTTTCGTTGTATGGGGACACCTGGTAGTTTTCGCTTTGTTGTTATTTTTAATATTTGTTGTTGTAGCGGCAAAGTACAACAATATATTGTGAAAACTCCAGCTCTGTAGCTCTTACCGTTTCGAAGAATGGACGCTGTGACGGACGGACGGACGAACGTAGTTGTCTCGGTAATAGAGTTCCGTTTCACTCTGATGAGTACGGAACCCTAAAAAGTAATAATGGGTGTGTTTGATATAATGAAAAATTTAGACAGTTCCAGCGACCTTAAAGAAGACTTGCCAGCAATATGCCAGCAGGACATGGCACATTTTGCTGCTTAGAAATAAATATATACATATAAATATGAAGTTAACCCCTTTGGACAAACTTTTTGAATAACCCACGTATGTACATGCAGGGCAATAATTTCTTTAAAATATTTTGCAATTAAAACTGGAATTTAAGTTTTTTGTAAATTTTATGCTGTTGTATTTTTTCTACCGAAAAGTTAAGGCTGTCAAAAGACCACTTTGTTAAACAAAGAAGAAAAAATAAACTTAAACATCCATACAAACCTTTAAAGTAAAAATGTTCAAGATTTCAAAGCGAAATGAAAAGCGCAAACTTCTTGTGAATAGACAACTGCAACGGATGGTCAATTACAGACAAAAATGGAGCAACAATTGCAGCAAGGAAAAAGTATTTTTTCTTTTGTAGAAGGAAACTGAAAACAAACGTTTACACAATGTAAACTATTTAATAATGTGTGAGTATGTTGGATAATTGTGTGCGAGAATGTGTGTGTGTGTGTATGTGTGTGTGCCAGTGTTTGTCTAGTAATTTCCTGTTTATTTTTCATCTTGACTGACCACTTTTCGACCATTCATACAGGCTGGCTGGCGGTTATTGAATTGTTGCTTGGCAGTCTAAGCAAGTACGAGTGTGAGTGCATGTGTGTGTGCGTTTGTTACAAGTCTGAAAGAAGAAAAATTGTAAACCAAACGCTGAATTGGCCCTTGTCTATTAGCTTAAGCATCATCACGATCTTTACGTTTAGGTAACAGAAGTGGCAAGCAGTAAGTTCATGAATTGATTTAAGAAATAAAATCAAGGATATTTCAGGTCCAAAAAATTTGCAAAAAATTTAATTTTTTTAATCGAAAAAAAAAATTATATTTTCTAAACTACTAAGTCGATTAAAATGATTTTTACAGTTATTGAAAGATAATTTTGTTGTTAATTTCGGGTTTTTAATTTTTTTCAAAATTTAAACGATTTTTGAGTTAAGCGTGACAAATTGAAATATGGTAACAAAAACAACACCTGTTTAAAAATCTTTATAATTTCTAAACTACTAAGTCGATTAAAAATACTTTTACAGGTACTGAAAGGTAATTTTGTGGCCAAGTTTCGGTTTTTGTTTTTTTTTTTTTTTTTCAAAAATTGACAAATTGAAATATAGTGACAAAAACCACACTTTTTCAAAACCTGCCGCAAGGGGGCCTATAAATCTCAGTCGTTGGTGACGTTTTGGACTGTCAAAAGTGTTAGAAAATGCAGTAACCAAACTGACAACAACAACAAAAGCGGTTATTCTTAAACTATCCCAAACATAAGAAAACTGATTGTTTTTATTTTTCATTGAATATGTACCGAGTAAAAGTTTCCCACCCCACAAAGGAAACCCGGGTGTATTTCAGCTCGCTATATGTATTTTTTCCGCTATTGTAATTTAGAATTAGGATTAGTGAACGTTTGCTGACGAGTAGTGTGGTAGCTTCGAAACAGCTAGTTATTTCACAGCAAATGGTGCTTGGCTTTTTCTTTAATCTTAAATGAGCTTCAGCCCGATAAACGTAATGCAAATTAATTATAGAAGAAAAATGTGAATAATACAAATTAATTAATTATCTTTATTTTATTTGATCTTTGTATTGTTAAATTAATTATTCAAGCTCTTGATCTTTGGTTTTTTATAAAAAATAATTTTAAAAAATTATTTATTTATTTTCAATATTTCGCCAACAATTTGTTGGCATCTTCAGGAGAATAATTATAATTAAATAAATTATAAATAATTATTAATTATTTTCCTGAACATGCCAACAAATTGTTGGCGAAATATTGAAAATATATAAATAAATAATTTTTAAAAATTATTTTTTATAAAAAACCAAAGATCAAGAGCTTAAATATTAAAAATAAATAAATAATTGTTTAAAATTATTTTTATAAAAAACCCAAGATCAAGAGCTTGAATAATTAATTTAATAATTAGTTAATTAAATATTAATAACTTATTTAATTTGATTTTAATGCGAACTCTTTCTAATATTATTATTATTTTGTATTACGTTTATCAGGCTTAAGTTCGTTATATACTATTATTGTGCTGACGAGAAGTGTGGCGGTTTCGAAACAGCTAGCAGTCGAATTGGCAAAAGGTCCTTGACGTTTTCTTTGTCTTCTTCAATTAACATCAATCACAAAAATAATACATAAAAAACATTTGATGATTTCAAACATTTTCTATGAAGACATAACCTCAGAAAAATAAGTCCTGAAGAAGCTCTCCGAAGGAGAGCGAAATATCGACAAAAATAATTAAATATTAAAATAAAAAACACCTTTAGCTCAAGAAAATAAATATATACCGTCTAATTCATAATTCATAATTATAACAGGTTTATAAAGCTCTTATTTGACTGATTTTCCATACAAATATGTCAAATAACAGTCTTATAAGCCTGTTATAATTTTTATGAATTAGAGGGTTAAAATATAAAAACAGGTGTCGAAAAAAAACCAAATAATAAATTTAGAAAAAATAAGTTTTCAAAATAAAAGCTCAACCACGCTTCATATTAATGACAGCTACTTTCACAGCCATATCCTCCAGCTCCTTTCTACTAAAATAACAACCCTTTACTTTCTCTCTCATGACTAAATATTTCTAAACAACCTTAAAGCAAGTTGAATATCCTTTTACAATTAAACTGTTGAAATCTGTAAATTTCTTTCTATTACCATTTCTTAGATTTGAACTCTTCTCTTGATGATTAAATGAATCAATTGATCCTTTTGCTTTTTGCCATAATTGGTGTTTTGTTCGTATGTATTACGAACATTTTCACCGAAATCAACTTCAATTTATTGAATGTAGTTCATGTGCAGACAGCGTAAACTTGTTGCAACATCAAAGTTTGTTTGCAATGGAAGTACGAATTGTGGCATTCTTTGTTCAAACGAACTGAACGAATATACGCCAGCACATAAAGATGCAGGAAAATTTCTGTAATTAATGTCATGGCGTGTTTGAGTTGTAAGTTAAGAGAAAAGTTGTTAAGCTGAAATTTCTAAACATTTTGAACAGCACAAGATGCAACATTGTTCTACATGTTCAAGTGAATGAATGCCGAAATGTCAGGCATAATTTTTAAGACGAATCGTCGTTGGAAAGCAATCACTTGACCTGGACATGTTTAGATTTCTTTCCCCAGACAGTTTTACCTCGAACTCTCTAAACTGTAAAAACTGTAAACTCTGAAAAAAATCGTTTTAATTTTTAAAACCTTTTACATAACATTTCCTTTAAAAAATTTTCAATACTAAAATTGCCCAGTCTTTACCATTTTTGTGCAATTTCTTTCATGTGCCAGTTAGTGGTCGATTTCGTATTAATTTGTGTGCTTGTTTTATTATTGGTTTCTTTTTTCTGGCACTTTTTTGTAATTAAAACTTTTCCTCTTTTCGATTTTTATCTATTATTTATGCTCACATAAGGTAAAAACCTACTTCATGTACATAAATGCAAAAAAACGGATGATTACTGCACATTGTGTTGCAACGAATATGCGATACAAGTTGAACAATCTCAAGTCAAAAGTACTGACTAACATTTGCTTAATGCCAACTAGGAAATTGAAAAAGGAAGGAAGGAAGCCCTGTTTGCATGTGTTTCATATTTCCATACAGAACACAATTGCTTAGTTCCGTGTTTGCATAATGTTTAAATTACGCTACCTAAAAGGTGGCAATTATAGACGTAGTAGATAAATTGGAAAACACAAAATGAACTATTATTCAATATGCTAAAAATAATTTTCCTAACGGGTTATCCATTTTGCGGTTGCAAAAGTAAACGTAAATAGAATACATATAAAATATTTTTTTTCATGATATTTCCTTTTTATTAAAAAGTTTGAACGTTGACATTGTGTGTGAAACACTACATCATTTAAATGAATACCACGGGAAGTGTTGCCAGCATTGATTCTGAAAAAAAAAAATTGGTTTGGCAACTTAGTTTGACAGCTGACAAATTCTAGTCCTATTTTTTTGAAACCACAAAATAAATATCCCGCTATTACCATTCATTTGAATTTAAAAATTTTCCTCACTGGGAAATTTAGATTTTAGGCATATTTTCAAAACAGATTTCCTTATTAATTACTTAGTTTATAGTTAAAAGATAATGCTTTCGAGATTGGCTATCAACATAATGCGGTAAAATTTCGATTTTAAGCCATCTCTTATTTTGTTCATTTTTTTATTTTAATATATTTTATATATTTATTTGAGCTTAAGGTCTTTTAGAATTTGAGTAATTATTTTTGTCAATATTTCGCTCTCCTTCGGATAGCGACAAAAATAATTACTCAAATTCTAAAAGACCTTAAGCTCAAATAAATATATAAAATATAAGAAAATAGGGATCAAAGTAACTAAATATTAAATTTTTTTATTTTAATTTAATACAAGTTTAATTTTTGGAAATAAGCACACCATATGGTAGAAAGTAATATCATTGAGACTAAAAATGTATTCGATTATAAAATTTAATTTTGAGCTCATCTAAATTGTTTCATAAAATATATGATAATTCATTCACAATCAAATATTTCACTGGCTGGGAGGTTTTGAGGTTATGTTTGTTGTGAATGAAATAGTTTTGTTTTCAATACACTTTGTATTACAATTTTGTTTGCCTTAAAGTGACCTAACGTATAGTTTATTTGATCTTTTTTTTTTTGTTTTAATAATAAATAAAATTTTAAGGCTTAAGATCTTTTTTATAAAAAATTTTTGCAACAAAACACAAATTTGAAAAACTATTTAATACAGCTTCACATCGTTTTATATAAAAATTTTTATTAACAATAATATTCAATATTTCGATAACAATTTGTTTAAAAAGAAATATTCCTGAAGAAGCCAACAAATTGTGGGCGAAATATTGAAATAAATAAAAATTTGTGTTTTGTTGCAAAAAATTTTTATAAAAAAAAAAAAAGAAATGCGGTCGGGGGACCCCCATTAGAAACGCAGTTCCTTACGTTTTTTCTTCATCTTCGAATGTAATACAAGGTGAAATCTGTATGTTTTATTTTGTGTTGTTTTTGAAATTTTAAAATTTTATATGCTTCTTAAAAGTTTTGGAACGTTTTATTTTTTACTTTTGACACATGCAGTATTTTTTTTTTGTCAATCTGCTACAAAACGAAGAAATTTTTCAATATTGCTGTTTTGTGTTGTGACATACTTTATTTTAGCGACATCTATCAACTGATAGTGTCCCTTTTCACAACTAATTAATATTTATTGGTAGATGTCTCCGCTGACAGCAGTGGAGACACCTACACAATTGTTTGTCGATAGATACATCAATACATATTGGTGTATCTAATAACGAAAGCTCACACGCTTTCGTGACGATTTCTACTAATTTGCACTACCAGCAAGCTGCGTTAAGGAACTTCGTTCCAAAAAGATCTGAAGCCTTAAAATTTAATTTATTATTAAATGGAAATTTTTAAAAAAAAATTTATAATTCTATAAAAAATTAAAGAAAAATCTAACGACAAACACTTTAACAATTTAAAGTTAAAAAAAATTTCCCTTAGTAGATTTTATTATACATCTGTTGCTGAGCTTTCCATCTCTTAGTTTCATTTTACCTTGCTTTTATATGGCGTAGGCTTAAATGTTTTTTTGAGCTCAAAAGTTAAGCAAAATAGTTTTGATCTCATGTTGTGCTTTACAAAATTTGTAATCTGATTTATGACAAATATTTTTATACTCTGGAACGATACTCTACAATGATTACATTTCATTATTTCTATTTGTTAAGGAAGGTTGTTGGTTAACCAAAGCAGACATTTTTTTCTCTGCTAAGTTTGCTCTTGTAACAGATTCGTAGCAAATTTTTTCTATGCCGTTGTTAATTTCTTAAGCTGTTCTTGTGGTTTTTGTAGCAATTGGTTGTTCTGTTGGTCTCTACAATTCGCTAGCCTTCCTTTAATGACATCAAAGACCGGCTCACAGAGTGCCAGAGACAACAAAATGCTGTGCGCCATAGTGGAGTAAAAGATTTTACAATTTATTGGGAATAAATCAAAAACTACAAATTCTCAAATTGCGTGACTTGTGCTTGCTGGCATTTTTAAGTTTGTTTTGATACAATTTGTTGAGGATATTAATAAATTGGGATTTGCAGCAGAAGAGGTGTATTTTTGCAAAACCGTTAGGCTTTGATTTATTTTATTCAATAATGCATTTGGTAATCACTAAAAATGAAAAATAAGTTCTTATTACTTCCAACTGGCCATGCCTGAGTTCTTTCAAAATTCACAGATTATTCCGGCTTAAACGTTTCATAAACATACTTTATAAAATCACCAGTCCATATAAACATTCTACAATACTTGTATCAAACATTATCAGGTTCAAAAAGTTTTTTTGTTGTTGTTAAAATTTTTAATTGCATTTTGCTTCTTCAATGAAAATAAAACATACTTAAAGATACTGATTTCAAGAAAAAGCCATCAAACAAGTTGCTGCATCTATCGCATTACTACAGAAAATTTATTACTAAGAAATCCATTTAAGAGCAATAAAAAAAATCTCAATAAAAATTAAGAGAATTGTGATTACAATTTAAGTTAAAAAAAAAAACATACTCGTCTTGTTTAATAAACGCATTTTAAAGCTATTAAAACGCAATCTCTTCTTCGTGAACAAAAAATAAAAAAAAAACAAAAAAAGGAAACTTCACTTACAATACGCAGAACAAAACCTCGGAATGGCTTTTGTTTGGAAATGGCTGAAAGGTTGGCGTAACAGAATGTGAGTGGAATTATGTGTGTCTGTCTGTTTGTTTGTTGTTATCAGAAGGTAATCAACGCTTTTAATGGCCATCTGTAATTGCCACCTGAGAAGAAAATGGCGTGACTGAAAGACAAACAGCCAGGAAGGCAGTTACCATAACGCCACAGACGCAAGTAAAATGACATGATAAAGAATTTCATGTTGAAGTGCTGCTATAAAACGATATAAAAGAAATTTTCTTCAAAAAGTTTTCTTCACATGGCATTTTGTAGAAGTCATTTACAAAACATATCTACGCTTAGATCATCTCTGAAATTCTCCCGCTTAAAATTATTTTTACAAAATATCTGAAGAAAGAGTTGCTAAAAGGTTTTCTAAAAAAGGTTTTCTATTACTAAAGGTTTTCTATTACTAAAAGGTTTTCTATTCAAAAATTTCTAGTGAAATCTTTTTTAAGCATTAACCTCTAACTTATGCTAGGAACACAACTGGGACGAACAACGAATTTCGCCCAACACGGCGAATACGCCGGTTACAATTCGCTGTGTAAATTCGTCGTATGAAGCACAATAACAACGAAAAACAAAAACATCTGTTGTAATTAATAAAGTTGTTTATTGTTTGTTCAAAGATAAAAAGAAAATTAAATGAATTACAGAATTTCGAATTTTGTAAAAATAATTAAAATAATGAACATGATCCCAGATTATATAAACATTCATGAAGTTTAACATTTTCAATTATAATTTCACTTGTATCCAATTTCTCAGTTTTTTTTTATTTCATCCATCTTTATATGGATGAACAGCTGATGGGGTGACCATTTCGAAAAAATTGATTGCTAAAAAATTTAGCATTATCAAAAACAAAAAATCACAAACACTACAAGCATGTTTTATAATCTAATATGTTGGCTTTTTATTTTATATGCACAAAAATTCAAAGATTAGCACTTAAAATAAAAACTATTAAAGTAAGAATTAACTGTTTTTACTAGAACACTTGAAAACTAAAACCGAAATGGCCACATGGTACTGATTTGTTCGTCGTTCGCCGGCTTAAGGAATATATATAACTCTATTTCAAGTTCGCCGTTTACAACGAATTTCGACCGACGCTGTAACTGTGTGCATTTTTATACACACAAATGTGTTTTATTTTTCGCCGCGAAAAATTCGTCGTTCGTCCCAGTTGTGTTCCTAGCATTAGCTAAGTGTATAACTAGCTCTTTCGAAGCCGCCACACTTGTCGTCAGCCCCGGTCCTTGAACTCAGTGGCTTATATTTCTAAAGCGACACTCAGCCACCCAAGTTATTGTATAACAGCCTTATTTTTTTTCGGAACATAACAGCATATAGAAACTATTGTCATGGAACCCAAACTCACTGGATATCACTTCACATTTTGGATGTTTTTTCATCTCTAGTGGAACACATCGCTTGTTACTCCTGAGTGTGCCAACAAAATCAACACCAATTGCCATTAGTCGCTGGCATAAGTCAAGAGTCGTAAAAAAGTTATCAGCAACTATTGTTCTTCCCGAACCTTTCGGGAAGAACAGGGCCAAATTCGAGCCGAATTTGGCCCTCCTTCCAGTACAAATATTACCCTCTAATGGGAAATGAGTTCGAATCTACGCTAATTTGTGCACAAGCAGAAAAAACATTTTGTTGTCAACTTGCGGAATTCTTCGAAATAAACACAAGCAAAATGTTTTTTTTTATGGTTACCCCCGATTTTTGACTTGGGATTTATACACAAAATTAGTAAATTTTCCTTAAATCTTAAGTTGGATTTAAAATAGTTTTCTGTTTTACAGTCTAAAATAATTTTTGGTAATTAATTGCAATAAAAGTACGGCAGCACAATGTAAGTGTCAAAAAATTATCGATAACTCAATAAAAAACAGCTGTTTAAACAAATTTGGAAGCAAGTGAAATTGTGAAAAGTTTAGAAAATAATAAATTGTTTTGTAAAAATATTAAAATGAGTAGCAAAAGTGATAAAAGAACTCCCAATTTCACTGCCACAGAAGTTGATTACCTTCTGGAAATAATAAAAAATCAAATTGTGAAACAAACAAAAAAAAAAACATGTGCAATTTGTAGAACAAAACCGAACTGTCAAAATCATATGGCAGTACGAAGAACTTAAATCGATTTTAAATGGGCACGGCAGGCCGTTTAAGTTTGATTTACATAGCAACTGTTTGACTCAATTTTGTATTTAAATCAAATTTAAATTGAAATGGCATTTAAAATCCAAGTCAAAAATTGGGGGTTAGTGTGCCTTTTATATACATACGTTTTGTTTGTTTCTATGCAGAGTATTTTGTTCATATTGTTATAGGGTCTGGCTGGACATTTCTTAAGAGCAATTGTCACTCCCACAGATAAAAAATTATTAGTTTTCCTACATTTTCTTATAAAAAAAAAACACCTTTATTGAGGAATTCATGAAAGATCAGTAGCCTATGTCTACGCTATATACATATATATAAAATGTTAAGAAAGATCTTTAAAATGTCTGGCCAGACAGACCCTGGTGTTCACTTAAGGCTTAAAAGCGTGCTCTGTGCAAAACCTGCCATTTTAACACAAATACTCTTAAAAGAAAACTTATAGAATTTTCAACCAAAATTAATAAAAAATATGTAAGAATTCAAATCCCTTCGTTCACTTTGGGCCACTCTGTACCAGCAAAAACGGTTTTTTTGAAAATTGTGCTCCTCAGATAATAGAAAATGTGTCTGAAATAAATGACCACCCTTGATTTTATCAATAAATTGAAGTCTTTAATGTTGCTTTTTTCTTGTTTCATAAAACTTGTCTTCATGCTTTAATTGCGGCCTGGCCCATTAGAGAAATAATGGAAATAATGAACACACACACACACACTCATACCCACAGCTACCTGGACAAAAGTTGAACAAGAAAATTTTACCTGTCCCAAAATGAAAGAAGGTGTATACTGATTCTTGTAATTTAGATAATTGCAATAAGATATTAAGATGTATATTTTTCTTTTATTTTTTTTTTTTTGCATTTGTCCAACGGACTTTATGCTGCAGCAGAACAAATTGAAAAACTAGCATGTCTAATAATTGAAATAATGTTATTGCAACATGGACAATTTAACCTCAAGCACGAAATGTTTGAATAAATAGACAATGAAAAAGAGGACAAGAAAGAAACAAAAAAAAAAAAAAACGAAATAGGAAAACACAGCAGCTGTCATCAGTAGGCCAAACGAGTATTATGGCCAACAATACAATCAGGTTGGGTCAAGTTATGCATTTTTGTTACGGTAAATTAAAATAACAGAAAGCAAAAGAAATGCCGAAGATAAAGTATTGTGCAAAATGAACAAGGCAGGCAAATTGTTCAGCACAAGAATTAAAACAATGTACATACATAATTGTGTAGTCGCCTGACCTTTTTGGTAGCAGTATTTGGGGTTTCGAAAAGTTGAAATACATAAATTAAATAATTATGTACATTATCTGCCGTACAACAGCAGGAGAAAAGAAAGCGTTGAATGGTGTAAAAATCCTCGACGAGTTTTAGGTTTGTAGTCAAGTGACCAGCTTATGACTTCTTATTTTTAAATGAGCAATTTATTTCAAGTCTTTGCAGTTTATTTCATACCATAACTGAACTCACAAGTAGTTCAGCTTAATGCTGTAGTGCAAGGAGTGCCTTTTATATTTTGGGATTTAGCTTATATAGAGCCGATAACCAATTTTTGATAACATACCACAATAAAATATATGCACTCAAAGGTGCACAGTAAAATTTTTCGATCGACATCGCTAAATATATTGCCTGCAGCAAAAACCGATTTCTCAAGAAGTTGCACCTGTACATGAATTTCAAAAAGTCTGGATGGCAACCGGCAGATGTTATTATTTTATTACAACTTTTAATGCCAGGAAGTTGTTGCAATAATAATAAAATAACTAAATCATCCAAAAAATACACTACAAAAAAGATCCTTACTTTCTTTAATCTTAGTTAAGTATATAAATCGAAAGTAAAATTGCGTGAACGAGTGGTTGAAGCGGCTCTGTCACAGAATTGAGAAATTTGACACGTCTAAAGTTCATATGGAGCTGATGAAGGGTGATTGTCCAACTAGCTATAAAATTTTCTTTGCTTTACTTAATTGATATTGATAAAGAAAAAAGTGAACAACCAAAGGTTGAAGTTGAGCCTGAAACAGTAATTTAGTACTTCAATGTTATTAAAATTTCAGTAAAATGTTAACAAAGCACAAAAATTTTTGTTAGCGATTTCATTAACACTATTAAGCTATGGAATGGTCTACCAATATATATATTAAACTCATTCAGGGAAAAAACAGTTTTACTAAAGCACTTTTGGATTTCTTTTCAAATAAATAAATTCAAATCTCTCTGCATATTTCTTAAATATTTATCAATTTACTTTTACTTTTTTATTTTTGTATATCTTCCTTTTTTTCGCTTTTAAACATTATAATAATGATAAAGTTTACATCATACTGGATTAGTATAAGATTTATATTATAAGTACATGTATATTTTTCCCCGTTTTACCATATATGTCAATGTACCATTTTAATGAACCATAAAAGAGTTCTATTCTTAAGTGTTCTTGATATAAATAAATAAATAAAAAAAAAATAAATAAATATGTATCGCTAGAGTTGGCTGTGACGGATATTTAAGACTTGGACCAGCCAAATATGGCACTTCCACATGTTTTTTGATTATCTTCGATTACTTTTGACGCCTGTTCAATAACAAAAATTAGTCCCAAATAATTTTAGATTCTTTGTGTGGGTTGTTAATTGATTACCATAAATTTCCTAAGGCAGGACAATGTAATCATTTTGATTCCTTTTAAAAAGAAGTATAATTGATTAGTAGTCGTACAAAAACTTTACCAGCCATAGTTACATGTACGTTTATGCCCAAAATAAAAACTTCACAAAAAATAGTGGTCACGTTTTTGTTTATAACAATTTTTTTTTAATTCTTAATATGTTTTCATTGTGAAGGATTGTCAAGAATATCGCTAAAATTAAAAAGAATTTCGAAATTAAAAATCAAATTTGTATTTTTAAAAGTGTTTTTGCTTTTGTTGTTTTTTTTTTGAAAACAGGCTGCCATTATAAATGAGTACTTAAACAAAGGATATTTAATTGCCCTTTTTCCTTTCCCAAACCAACACCACAGTGGTAAATTTAAAATAAATGCTTGAGAAATGTACAAAACATCCAGCACGTGATTGCAAATATTTTGATGGTGTGTAGTGCCCTTTAAAATCAAACATTTTAAATTAAAAATAATTAAAATAATGAACATGATCCCATATTACATAAACATTCATGAAGTTTAACATTTTCAATTATAATTTCACTTGTATCCATTTTCTCAGTGGTAAATTTAAAATAAATGCCTGAGAAACCGCGAACAGTGAAATTTACAAAACATCCAGCATGTGATTGTAAACATTTTGATGGTGTGTAGTGCCCTTTAAAATCAAACATTTTAAATGGTTTCAAAATAATAAAAAATTTTAAAATAAACAATAAATCTTAAATTTCCATCAAAAAGCCATAAATCTAAATGGATTAAATGCATGATTTCAGATTTAAATAGTCAACATTTCTGCACACCCACACACACACACACACACACACTCAGGCATGCACATTCATGACACTTAAAGCAGCCCAGGAATTCCCAACACACACTGACGGACATGCATTGATACTCATTTAAGAAATATGCATCCATAAAATTCACACATAAATTATATTCTTTATGTCAGGTTATTTTTATAGTTGTGGCATTTTAGACGTTAACGAAGTTATAAGTACACATACGCATTTGTGTTTATATGTACGTATACATATTTTTTTATGCTGAACTTTTATTAGTTCCCAATCATCTAAGCCACAAATAAAAACTACAATATTGGAACTACAAATACAGGTTCATATACTCATACAAACATATAAGGTTTTTATTTCATTAAGGTACTAATAAAATTATTTTAATACGCTTAAAAAGGTGGTTTTAAAAGCCTGTTTTTCACAACAATATCATACAAGGTAACAAATATATTGTGATCACATTTTTCCTTTTCACAGTATTTAATTTTTTATATGATGTTATTGATCAGCACTATAGGTATTTATTACAAGCAGTGGTTTTAAGCAGAGCCACAGAGTATTCGCCACAGACTGTACAACGCTTACAGCACAATAAACTAAATCAAAATAAAGCAAAACATGTATACGTCATCTGTATTTAGCGCATGTTCTAAAATTATTTGGCTTGACTGAGACGTATTGATATGTTATAAGATCATATGTATTTTAACTTTGCTGTTCCACGTTGCTCGCTCTTTTCAATTTAAATGAATTATTTACCAGGGAGCTGTACCGATGGGCCGCCATCAATAATACTTTATGCACTTTTATATGTGATAATTTTTTAACTCTCTCACTCTCTCTCTCTCTCTCTCTCTAACTGTAACGGTGGTCTTGTTATTTATATCAACAAGCCTCATATACCTAAATATATGAAATCGTTCCTTGTGCTATTAAATTTTTTTGAGAAAAACAGTTGTCGCCAGAAAACCTTATCAAGACAGAAACGGAGCCAAAGTAATCAATTATTGTCTTTGTCTATATTACTTCCATGAATCAACCACACAATCAGCTTGTAATAATAGCCCTGCAGGTGATATGAGCAAAATATGGTAACAAATAAGGGGACCACTACTTTCCTCTAGGCACTTGTTTTGGCCAAGTATAGGGATACAAATAAGTAAAGTTACATTAACGTACATATGAAAACAGCAACAAATCGTAATGGAGAGAAACAGCAGGTAAAACACTGCATTCTACTAGCGGTAATTTTAAGGTTATACAACAAATACAACACTTACAGCGAAGAACTATTTTACCTTACAAATATTTGCCCAGCGGTAATACAAACTTGCTTTAAATGCCGCAGTATGCTCCTTAGGTAAAACATAACCTTAAAATAAACTCTTGTGAAATTAAAATTTTCGACATATTTTGCTTTTCCATTAGTTGTTGTTCGTTCTTGTATTCATATAAATGTTTTCAATTTGAAATTGTTTGCAAGCGGGCACTTGCCCAAATTAAAGCTTAATCAAAAATTATTGGTAATCCGAAAACAGGCGCTTGGCAAGTTTTAAGTTTGTACGTATTTATCTGTTTTTCTGCTTGTCGGTGCTTGTTTTTGTATTTTTAGAAATGTTTTTAATTTTAAGCTGTTTGCGTGCAGGGATTTGTGTAAAATAAAGCTTGCGCAAAAAGTAGTGGTCACATTTTTTTGGACCAATTTCGCCCTCAGGCATGTAAAATCATTTAATTTTAAATTGTTTGTAAACAAGTATTTTTCCAAAATCAAAGTTTGGCAAAAAGTAGTGGTCACGTTTTTTTTGGCGAATTCGGTTTTGGTATGCATTTGAATGTATTTGAGTTTTAATTGATTGTATGCAGATAGTTGTCCAAAACCCAACGTTAACTAAAAAGTAGTGGTCACGTTTAGTTATTCAATTTTCATTTATATGCGACCCTTAGCTAAGATTTGCAATAACAGTGTGGCCTACACACTGCATTTCGTTTTAATACTCGTTTAATAGTGTATTTTCACAAAAGAGGCTGTTACAGTTCTGTGGGCTTTACGTATTTATTTATGTTTCGTTTACCATTTGTCACACTGTTATGGTGTTTTATATGCATATTTACATGGTTTTCGATTTACAAGGGCCACTGTAAGCTTTTGTTGTTTTTTCAAGTCGAAAAACCTTTACTTACAACAGCATGAAATATTGTATAGTTTATTGATTAACAAAATTTGTGTTGTACAGCCTAAAGGTTTTGGAATTCAGTTTATCTACATTTGCACTCACATAAACAAAGACAAAAAAAGGAAATAAAATAAATACGTAAACAAACATAATAAATATAAACATGAATTTTTTTTTACTACGCAACCTCCCGCATTGTTATGAACTGAATAAATTAACAAGTTCACAATGAATGATGTGCAAAATCAACTTTGATCCTGGGCCAAGAAAAATAAAAACGATTTTATAGCTTAAACATTGATTTAGTGGGCCTTAAAGTGACTACTGATTTTGAAGGTGCTGGTGTTTGTTGTTTTTGTTGTTGTCTTTATTCAATTTTAAAAAGGAATTAGTGGTGATCCCTTGCAGAGTGTGATCATGTACGGTGTTTTTTTTAGTACATGACTTACACTTGAACAAGAGACTTACAAATTGTAATGGTTTACGATTAATTTAGAACACAAACGAGGAAACGTGACCAGCACAATTGAAAGAAATAAATAAAATTATGTAGGTGCTATATAAACATTTCCATGATTAGAACAACAATAATTGCAGCAACTATGTGATGTTTTAATGATAAACTGTGCCGACTTTTAGCTGGAAAATAATAATAGTAACTAAGAGCTCAACTTTTCACATTTCATTAGTTGACAAGCTACCTGCTAGTCTAAAATAAGGCCACTCTGTATGGGTCCTTAAATGAATATGTAGTGCAAGTGAAGCTAAAAGAAAAATTAACCCAACAAAAAACCACTCTCTTCTTTTGTCTCACGGCCCAGCTATTTTGATGAAAGTTTAATCTTCATCCCGTGTGAACATGTTCTATTAAATAATACGAAAATTTAGCATAATCATTGAAATAATTACCATTTCGAAAAATGTGGCCAAAAATAAGAGTAGTTTTATTATTTTTTTATGTACTGGTATACAAGACAAAGCTTTGTTTTTCGTTTAGTTTTGTGTTTTAATGTAGTTAAATAAATATTACCTCATTTTCTTTATTCGCTTACAGGTCGTTTATAGAATTAACAAATTATGCCAGCGCACACACACACACACACACACACACATATTAAACACTTTTATACAACCAACTTATTTTCACTTAATAAAAGCTTTTTCGTTTTATTAAAACAAACACTAATTAATTTTATCTCATAAGAGGTAGATAAAGTAAAAGCAAAAAGTTAAAACACCCATCACCAACGAAATGAAATGAAACCCCATTACACTCATCATCTTGGAAAAGTTAAATCCCTCTTTCGTCAAAGCATATATAATATAATCAATTACCATTTGTATTATAAGAGCAAAGTTTTTCAGTTCGATTTTGTTTTAATCAAAGTTAGTAAAGTTAATGCTCTTAACAGCAATACGACTTGTTTTAATTAAACTAAAACATCAGTTCGAGATGGTATTTAGTAGTAGCAGTAGTACTAGTAGTCATCAATAGAAATCCTTAATCGGTTTAATTATGCAAAATAAGCTGCTGAAGGCAACAAATAAAGGATAGATAATGCTTGCTATTCATGAAGTCTTTGTCTTTGTTGGCAAGCTGCTCAAAGATGCTGCACACAGTATTTAAGGAAAACACAAGAGCTACACTCAGAAAACTTTGTCAGTAAAATTAAGTGAAAACACTCTTTAAAATCAATGAAACTTCATTTAAAAACCGTTCTGCCTATTTTTCATTTAAATTTACTAATTGCTTGATTTGAATTTAAATGTAAAAAAATCAACGGAACCCAATCGCTAAACATAATGATTTTTCTTTTACTGTAACTGTCATATAATTCATGCGTAATCAATTTGTAAAAATTTTTTTTATTTTTTCTAAGCTGGTAAATATTATTTAATTATAGTTTTCTATGTGTATTATCTAATGGTTCAATTCGCTAATTTAATTTTTGTACTGCAAAGCCTCTGCTGAGATGCCAACTGTCAAATAATTCATACGTAATCAATTTGTAAAAATTTTTATTTTATTTTTTCTTGGCTGGTAAATTTTATTTAATTATAGTATTCTATCTGTATTATATCCTTCTTCAATTCACTTATTTCATTTTTGTACCGCAAAGCCTCTGCTGGGATGCGAACTGGCAGCATCTCGACTTAAAAGCAGCTACCTTACCTACACTCAGCCATCGCAACAATCAGCACAAATTCAACAAAAACCAATTCAAAATAAAGAAAAATAAATGCTACATATGTATGTAGAAACTAAATTATAAATAGGTATATACATACGTATTAACAGCTTGGTTCCTTCATGTAGGTGTAACATAAGTTACTACTGTCATTATTAATTGTGACCGAAAATCAGTATTTATCTGTAGTTGTTTTTTTAAACAACGGTACAAATCGATTAAGATTAAAATTTCATTATTTTTTAAACGTTTTGTCATTTAAAAACTAATGCACTGATTACTACTAGAATAAACTACCGCCAGTTACTGCAAAAATATTCTGAGGATTAGGCAAAGGAAATAGAAACCAAAAGAAAAGTAAAGCATTTTTTTTTTTCGTTGATTCAATCAAGATTTTTCATTTCATTAATGTTGCATCAAATGAAGTAATGCAACAAGTTTTTTGAGCAAAACGAATTTATAACTTTTTTTCTAATATACATACATATAGCTTCCCGAAAACAAATAACGGGTGTCCGGCATTTTGGTAAAGTATTCAGAAAAGTAAAACTTATGGTGAAAATTTAATTTACGAGCCGCTTAAATACGGGTCCCTGGAATTGATTAGGTTGCTGGTGGAGGATTCAAATATACAGCTGAATGGGTACTTAAATAAACAGGATAGTTGATTTGGGGCAATGGAAACCCCTCAAATTATTCATCAGCCACCTTTTCGTCTATTAAAAGTGACTGTCTGGTGTGCAACTCAACTCAAGTCAAATAGGAAGAATTATACCTGACTTATTTGAAACTGAAAATGACGCAATAGTAACTGCCTGAAAAATGTAATAAAACTTTTTGAAAACGTGTAATAAATGTCCTCAAAAATGTTTAAAGAATCTACGAGACATTGCGTTCCTGCTTACACACAATCTGATAAAAAAAAATTAAAGGCAAGCAAAAACCAGCCTAAATGATTCACCCATTAGCCTTAATGTCATAACATACACCCTGCCATTAGCACCTCTGCACAAGAGTGCAACTGTGTATTTACTTGCCAAATACTCCTGCACAAAATATTAACTGGTCCTCCAAGCAATACGAGTATTCGTTGAAACAATAAAGTATAATTAGTCAACAAATAACCAGTGGTTGATTGGTTGGCTGACTGACTGACTGACTGCCTGACTGGCATTGCAGTCGCTGTTGTTTTATGAACCTGCTATTTTGATTTTGACTACTAAATTATTTTAATAGTATATGCTTCATTAAAAGTACTCCTTGCGAAATACACACACACACACGCACGCATGCATGCACCGGCATGCAAATAAACGTACACGGAAAAAAATTATTAATGAAATTTGGCAGTGCCTTCAACATTTTTATCATTAATTATGGTTTATTTTTTGAACTTTGCATTATATTATTCTTTTGTATCACATTTATTGTGTTCAAAAGCGTTCTTTGCAATTTTTTGTGATTGCTGTTACTTTTAGCTGTTTCGAATCCGCTACACTTCCCATCATCAACCGCATTTCATTGGTGCCAATCAACTCGTCAATATGTTTACGAAAATACTTTCTAACATTTTACTGTATATTCTGTGTTTCGTAAGCAATTAATGAGCATTACAAAAATGTAAGAACATAACCTAATTGAAAAAAAAAAAAATACAGCAATGCAATTGAAATGAGGCTCTAAGCTTTTTCGTTTTTTGAAAAATGTATCCTGGTGTTAATGCTTAATAATAAACTATAAATAATTAATTGATATGATGCAATGGTAAACTAACATTTTCTCATCACTTCAGATCATGTCAACTTTACTTTGAGTTACTACTTTTTTTCTCGGTGTAACTGCTAAAGCAGTTCATAAATTATGTGGGCAAATTCATAAAAGTGTTATCATTTTAATCGACTGCAAATGAGTTGTTTCTTTTTGAAATAATATAACAATTTCCAGCATTTTTATGCAAATATTTGCGGTTGGAAAAGTTCTAATGCGTAAAGCACATAAGAGGGATTTTTTTTATGTTTATTATACATACGTTTGTTTGGCTACCAAATCTGTGGGCCATATTTATAGCGGGACAATTCTCTACCACTACTGGTGGTCAGCTGTATTTGAGCAACATATAATTTTAAGTTTTTGATCTGTTAACTGGCAATCGGTAGAAATGGCCAGAGAGCACAGGTAATTCCTTTTGAATCCTTCTCTATTATATTGTTGGTATTGCAGTTTAAAAAAACTGGTGTCAGACATCTTCTTGACATTTAAAATTCGTACAACAAAAACCACTTTATATTAAACAAAATCTGATTTATCGCCGTAAAAAGTATATAAAAGCTTCCAAGGCCACTAAAATTTGTATGCCACCATATGGAAATAGAAAAATTTTGCCTAAAACTTTTGCCTATAAAATAATCAACAAACAACTATTTTTATTTAGATTTGAGCAATTTTATTTTTATAAGTTTTTGATTTAGTGCAAGTGATGATGTTTGCTTTGCGTGTTCGTTGCATTAAATTACATTTCAATGCACAACTTTCTAAATGAACAAGAACATAAATATTTATTATTATGTTACGCAATGCTTAAAACGTTTAAGCAACAAATCTTCAAACTGCCCATTAACAAATTTATAAATTAACTTGATAAAATATTCATGAGATTTTTATTTAATAGCAGTATTAATTTAAGTCAATGGCTCAAATGGCTTGAGATGTTGTGTCATTAAAATTAAAAGAAGCCACCAAAGTTTTTGACTACCACCAAGTAATATTCATAATAGTTTTAATTAAACACCGGTATTTATGAATATGTGCAATGAATTAGAGATGATAAAATTTGTTTGCGGATAATACGGGCATTGCAGCTGTTCGCTGAAAATTTTTTTAAAAGGTACTTTTCATAAAGAGGACTTATTTCTTGGAGCTACTTATTTTAAAAACTACCTTTTTAAAGATACATTTTTGAAAAAAAAACATATTTTGAAAGGTACTTTTTAGTGCACTTTTTATAAAAGCTACTTTTGATAAAACCTACTTTTTATAAAATCTACTTTTTATAAAAGCTACTTTTTAGAAAAGCTACTTTTTATAAAAGCTACTTTTTATTAAAACTTTTTTTATGAAAGCTGCTTTTTATGGAAGCTACTTTTTATAAAAGCTATTTTTTATAAAAGCTACCTTTTATAAAAGCTACTTTTTATAAAATCTACTTTTTATTAAAGCTACTTTTTTAAATACTTATCTTAATGGTAAATTTTATAAATAAATTTTTTGTAAAAGCAGCATTTTATAAGGAACTCACCAAAAGTTCCATTTTTTTAAAACTGTTTTGTATAAAAAATACCCTTTTTAAATGTGATCTTAAGAATATTTTTTAAAAGGTACTTTTGCTAATGGGAACTATTTTCGAAATGTACCTCTTCAAGGGGTACCTTTCTTAAAAGCTAACTTTGCTGAAAGAATATATTTTAAAACTACTTTTTTAAAATGCAGTGCTAAAATTTAAAGTTAATCTTCAGGATCAAATGTGGATAGTCAGTAATGAAGAGCTCAGGTAGTGGTATTGCTAAACGCCTCTGTTTAAAAATAGTATGCAATTAGTTATGACCTGGGTTCGAAGCCGATTGGGTGCTAAAAAGCATCATGGTGCATCCATACCATAAACCTGGTATGCTCCCCAGCTAAAAACTCTTCAGCTTTACGTATTAGGAAAAGCTGAAGGTATGTTCCTTAAAAATTTTGATTTATATAATTTGTGAATTTACAAATAAAATTATTTTCAATTCTGAAGAAGAAAAAATGGAACAAAAAGCCTGATAAAATAATTAACAATTTTAACAAACAAACTTTTAAGAATTTTTCAAGTCTACTGATGAGTTGATTACCACCAACCAAGTGTCGTCGGCATATACACAACTGAAAACGACAGCAAATATTTTGTAAAAAGGGTTCATTATTGCACGTTCCTGATTTTTATTTTGTTTTAATAAACGTAAACAATTTTTCAACTTAATATGTAACTAAAGAAATGAGTTTTATTTGCCATCCACGCATGGGTGTTTCGCTTTATTGCACATATTGCTCAATTAAGCGATTTTCGTTTAATTGCACCTGCGATTCAATTAAGCGAGTATTGCTTAATTTAGTTCCCGTTTAATTGTGTCAAAAGTCGTGCATTTTCATCATACTCAATTAAGCGGAAATAACGTACCAATTTTTCCTTTGCCAGCCCAAGCATGCACAATCATGCATCATCTTGCCTAATACGTAATAGTTTGCATACAGAAGTCCACGCTGGTGCAAAAATATTAAAATATATTTGTATGTGAATGTGAATGAGAGTAAATTTTAGCAAAATTAATTTCTATTATTTCATTGTACCCAAATTAGTATTTCCCTGTAGTGGTAAACAGTGATTTTTTTTTATGGCCATATTATTCCATTCCACAAAATAATCTTATAACAAAATCATAAATTTGTTTTTCATACACACTCAGGCATACATAACACACACATTCTCATGCATGCCATAAAAGTGCATTAAATAGGATCACAAGCAAACCTATGAAGGGATTTTGTTAAACAAAACTAAAACTTCATACCATCCGTAGGGACCATCCATACGGCGAACAATGCATGTGGAAGAAAAACCAATGTTTACCTGAGTTTCTAGTTTGCTATTCTTTTTTGCATATAAAAGAAAGAAGAAGAGGAAGAAAAAGAACGAAATGAGAAATAAATACTTTAGTACTTATCAAACTGTAACGATCTTCTTCTAGTATGTCAAAATTTGGGTCAACGACTCATGTACAGAGAATGATGGTGGTGAATTTTCTTCTTTTTCTTCTTCTTTCCAAGCACTTATTTCCAGTATTTTAGTGCAATTTTTTCAGGGCAAATATTTTGTGAAAACAAACAAATTACACTCAGAGCAAAATGTTAGCAGTAAAAGAGGCTGCCAGCTGGAGCTGATGACTGGATTGATGGAAGGCTCGACTTCTTCGAAGTTCGATTTCTACTAAAAATTTTGATTTTGGGTAAACAGGACATGTTAGAGAATTAGATCAATTAGATTGTGGCTGAGCAAAAAGCACTCTTAGATTAGACCCATGCCTCAATTATTTTACAATTCGTTTGCACAGTGGTTTAGTTTGAAAAAAAATTTGAAAAAAATCTGCCTTGATTTTTAACGGATGGTGAAATTTCACGTTAAAAGTTTGTTTTATGCTGTCCTTAAGAAATTCATTTCATTAACAAAAAAAAAACTTTAACAATTCAGCTGGATTCCCCAATTCAAATGTTCACACTTTAGCCACTTTATGTACACATTTTTTTTCTCTGACCCTAAAATTCGTGAATGCAAACATAAATACTTGAAAAAGAAAAACCATTGGTATGTTTGCGTTATGAAGTTTCCATAAGTACAAGCAGTTCTTCATTATTTCATGTGGAAAATTTCTAATAAACCCAGTCAAATATAATCCTTGTCGAAACAACTGCGATGTGAGAAAAAACTCTGAAGCGAACTAAGCGAGCGAACGAACGAGGTGGAAGAAAAAAGAAATCCTTCACTTAGAAATGCAGTTGTGCAGTTAAAGCACTTGACACCTGGACATGAAAACAAGCAGCGTAAAAACTGCACCATGGACGGTTGTACTTGCCACAAATCTACTGCAACTTGAGGAAGAAGAGGAAACCATTTAACTGATAGAAAGTAAAACTAAAGGGTTATTTTTTGTGAAAGAGAGCGAAAAAAAAGTAAATAAATTTTACTCTATTTGTGGCAGGGTTTATTAAAACAAAAAGCCAACAAAAAAAGGAAATGAGTAGTTATGCTTTCAAACAGGAGGAAAACTGAGTGAAAGTATAGAAAAAAATAGAACCAGAAAAAACCAAACAAACAGACCAAAGACTGATGAGATGCGAATGAGTAACAGCAAGAAAAAGTCAACAAATGTGTATGAACGTGGGTACTTCATCATAAAGTTCTGTTAGATTTACCAAAGATAGTAATATTATTGTATTGTTGGTGTTGTTGGTTTAGATTATCCTGCAACCGGAGGGCAATTGAAAGTCATGCATATTTACAAATTGTTCAAATTTTTATTGAATGTATAAATGGTTGGTTGGTTGGTTCGTCGTCTTCCGTTCGCTGCTTCTTTCATTGTTGGTGGTTAAATTGATGAGATGTTGGGTTATTTTTGGCTCATTTGTCCGTTGCCGTGTGTCTGTCTGGAAGAATCAAATTAATGTGTTCAGCATTGAAATGTGAAATATAAAAAAAGGGTGTTGATAATCGCTGGAACTATCAAAGACAGTTGAAAAATACAAAGAAAGAAAATCTCACACTCAACCTAAGACGCACAAACACACACACACACACATACATACATATGGGTGTTTCCATGGTTACGCACGTGGCATTTGTACACGTTTAATTGTTTTGAATATTATAAAAATATAAATGGGTTGCAATTTTTGAATGGAATTTTGCCATTGTTACATTTAATGTGATGAGTTCCTTCCAAAAAGTATATATATATATTGGAAAATTGAGCACTGGGTACCCAAGTTCCATGCGATCAAAGTTGACTTACGCACGTGACAAAAAACGTAAGTGCCTTTTAAAGCAGCATGAAATATTGCAAAAGTAGGCGAATTGTAGAAGATTTTTATTTCGGAAAAAATGTTTTTATAAAGGTTATTAATGGACCTTTATAATCATGGTTTGTTCAAAAACAAGTGTTCTTGTGTTGGCTAAGAAAAAAAATTTTTTTGATTACGCACGTTACATTACGCACGTGACACTTTTTACCTTCATACATATTTTTGTAATTTAACATACTATATTTTCAGAAGTTTTTACCATCATTTAAAATTATTATAAGATAAAATTTTTCTTTACATAATAAAATGTCAATAGTTTTTTTTTTCAATTTTCTTTGCTTAAAAAAATTGTGCGAGCGTTTTGATTTTTTATCTAACGGTGGACCATTTCATGCAAATACCCATATATATAAACAGGGACACATGTAGAGCATAATAAAGCATGTGATGCAACTTAATATGATGCAATGGAAAAAAGGAACAGATTGTGGCAGTTAAATTTGCAGTGGGGGCAGTTTTAAAAATGTTTAAGAAAACATTTTTACATTTTCAATTGCTTCTTTTATGAAATTTTCTACCTTTTGTTTAAATAATTAAATATTGATAATGATTTGTTGAGCTTGAGATCATTGTCATCAGCTTCATTTGATTTGCTGTAATTTTTAATATTTCACTACCCCTTTGTGTATCTCCATCAGATACTGAAAATATTGAAAGTTACGCCAAATAAACTAAAGCTGATAATACCCAACGCCATCCAGCAGATATAAACCATTTTTTTTTTTTTGGAAGACTTGATGCTGATACTATATGGTTCTGGAGCACCAATAAAAGATGTCGGTGATTGGAGAAAGGTATGGCAACACTGTTTCTTTGGGGGCTTAACTTGCAGTTTCATTGTAATAGGTAGGGACAGATTGAAAAAAAAAGATGTTTTAAAAGAACATTTATTTGCAAGCTGCAGAAATTGCATATATTTTTGTTTGCCAGTAGACCTGCAGTTCTTTATTTCAACTTGTTCTCTATAGTTTACACTGCAACAAGTCTGCGGACTTATAACGCATAACTTTTCTTTCTAACCGGGTGACCAAAGGCTAACTTTTACTACTATCCTCAAGAAAGCAATATGTATGTATACTTTATTTATTAAACTATACATATGCTTCCTACATAATAAATAAATTAACAGCCAGGTCTAAAATCAAAATGTTTTTAGGTATTTTTCTACCAACAGCTTCTGTCAAACTAACCTTGAATTTATCTAAACAGAGACGTTAAATTTACCATTATGTGCTGCTAGCCAAGGATAATTCAGGTCTGAATGTATCGCATTCTCGTTAAGAAATATCCAACTTTAACGAGCCACCCTAGATCTATTTCTAATGCATAACTCGGGGCCTCACTCTTAATAAAGATAACACTATGCATCCCATATATCCAGTAGCACCTCATCCAGTTTGCTACTCTCTTTATTTAGGTAAAGCTAAATTTTTTAATATTTGATGTTCCTCTAGCTATAAGTAAATTTAGTGCTACCAAGTCTGTTGCTTGTGCTGCCGAGATACCATAGCTCTTTAGAAAGGGGTTTGCCAAATTTTCTTCCTAGCGATATAGCCCAGAAAAAAACTTCGCAACCTCTTTTGGAAGGTGGAGGGATATTGATTATTTATCATGTGGATGCTAATGCAATGTTAAGTAAATCCTATCATGGTATCATATAATTTTGTCAAAATTTTTAAATGCCTTATCTGATCACCCGCGTACATTACAAACCTTAACAAAGAGTGCCGAAGAATTTCTCTTACTGTCTGCTTGTAAGCTTGTGTCTACATTGAAATAAACGGACAAACAATGCACTTCAACTGGCAAGCCATGATATACATAAATATGTATTACAGAAAAAAGTGTGTTGGTTTGCTGGCGGATTGTTTGGTTTGGGTGTTGATGATAATTACGATGACGTTTTATAAAAATCAAAAATAAAAAATTAAAAAAAAAGATGACAATGATAAAGCACATCTTACATTAAATAAAAAAAAAAAAAATAAATAAATAAATAAATAATATAACTTTGCTAAGAAAAACAAAAGCAACAACAACATGTGCGTTATTATCACATACCTTACAATATCACCCAGCAAGCAAAATGCATCGATCTCAATTTGCAGATAAAATTTAGAGCGGTTTTCAATTTTGACTAAGTGGAGGAAGCAAGATTAAAATTAATGATTTATACATTCCGGTAACCGCCTTCGAAAAATTTCAAAAACTGGCACAAAAATTCGTTTTGGAAAATTAAGGTCGGACAACAAAGTAGTTTGAGAAAATAAAAGGCAGATTATTTTCACATATGAAAATACTTATTCTCGAAAAATACCTATTTTTTTTAATTAATAAAAGAACTAAATTTTTTCCAACCGTTGGCATTGTGTTTGCTGGTCCTTAACTATGAGTGTTGAATTTTCTTAGAAGTGAATACGAAAAACAAATATCTTGTAAGAAAACAGAGCAATGACAATGCATAATAGAAAACATCGATAAGAATAAGTTAATAAAAAAAAATATTGTTCAATCAACACAGAGAAAGGACGAGAGAACGAGCAAGCGAAAGAACGAACGAACGACAAGCAGACATTAAGTTAAGAAAACAAATGACATGTTAAAGGAAATAAAGACATACAATACCACAAGCGAATAAGTGAACAAGTAAATGCTGGCAGTCACGGAGGGCCACTGAAATCAACAATAATTTTAAGGTCATTTTAGAGGTTGCTGGAAGACACCAGAAATTCTATTTAAGGGAAAAATCTTAAAGAGGTAAAGAAATAGACTAAGATCAATTTGAAATTGAAATATGTAGGCAAAAGATGTCAATGTTTTGACAGTAATATAAGGCATATACAAGTTTTTGATTTAACACTACTACAGTAGAATTTCAGGCATTAAAAATGATTAAATTTAAAAACCTCTGAATCTAATTGGAATTAATTTAAACATTTGACATTTAAAGTGAATCAGTCACAAATGAAAGTCTTAGGTTAAAAGTTTATGGGGAATTATCGGGCAGATGTCTGCGAAATGGGCTATTCCTCAATGTTGCAAGAAAATAGCAGCAAGAAAATAAGAAGCAAAAAATGATAAAATACTGCACACAGGCTCTCAAAAGGGGAATTGTTTCATACACTAAATTTTGAAAATTTTCAATTTGAAATCTACATTTCAAACAGCAAATTTGCTGTACAACAATTTTCCAAAACTCACTATACGATAGCGATAACTCTGTTATATGTACATATGTACA
This sequence comes from Sturmia bella, assembly GCA_963662145.1. Lineage (NCBI taxonomy): Eukaryota > Metazoa > Arthropoda > Insecta > Diptera > Tachinidae > Sturmia > Sturmia bella. The sequence continues at coordinate 18,270,744 of OY759172.1, read as the reverse complement.
TCGTAGTGCAGACTCACTAAAACAAACAAAACAATCAAAAAATAAATAAATAAAAAAAACCATACCAGAACAAACAACAGCAAATTAGTTTGCTATTCTTGAAAAAGTAACAGGTTTTATTTTAACACCATAAAAACATCCGTCCAGTTGAAGGAGGGATAGAAAAACACAAGACGTAGGAACAATGAAAGAACAAAACAACACACCATCATCTTTCGAAAAGGCAGTTGCTCTGCGGCACCACATATTCATGACATGCCCATCGGTTGCTTTTTAATAACATTTAATCTGCCTTTGGAAAAGATCAAAAACAGAGCGCCACATAGTTGTTGTTGTTAAGGAATTAAAACAAACAGGTGTGCAGTTGAGGGGAATTTCCTTTGAATAATGACTCAAGACTACTATCTCAAATAAACTGAGTCCATTTCTTAAGGGATCACACACACATACACACACACACACGCGCGTGCGCTCGCAAGCATACTAAGGAAACTGCCACAGGTTTTAATTAGCATGACTTCAGTTGAGAACGAATTCAGAACCTAAAAAAGGTTTGCACTTTTCTTTGGCCTTAATTCTGCTATAAATCAATAGTAGAAAAGGCTTGTTAAAAAATATTTTCTATACAAAATAATAGAAAATAAAAACAATTAAAGATTCCTGACGATGCCAACAAATTGTTAGCGAAATATCGAAAAATTAATAAAGAAAAATAAAAGACCTAAAGCTTTAAAAAAATAGTTTTATTAATTATAACATTTATTGTTAACAAAGTTTACTTGCTGTTGGACAACGTTTTCGGAAATCGAATGCCAACAGAAACCATTCGATTTATAGATAGATTCTCAAAAATATATCTTTGCATGAAAATTCTTTTATCAGAAAGCTACTTTATGGGGCTTTTAAGCCAAACGCTTAACTTTCTCAGTCTTCTAAATCATTGTTTTGTAAAATTGTAGCGCTCAGCATTGTTTTTAAAGAAGACAAGAAAATTAAAGTAGAGAACTAATTGGCTGGGGAACATACCATGGCTGTTTCACATCCACCTCGACGGTCATCAGCAGCCACTCTGATGAGTACGGAACCCTAAAAACGAAGCTAACTTCACAGCTACATAAATCAATATGTTAACACTTTCTCTAAAAATGTTAATGCAATACGCTAGAAATGTTAGCAAACAGATCGTTCTGTTAAAATAACAGCGTTTGGCTGAGAAAATGTAACCAAAAACAGAGATGTTAAAAAGGAAGCTAACTGACGGAGTTAACTTCAAACACATGCTTTTTAGAATTGTGAAAAAAAATTGTTATGATAAAATTAAGAAATCAATATTTTTGCAAGAAGACAAGAGAAGTAATGCTGAAGACACTGTGAAAGCATATTGGAAAACTTAAAAAAACCAGCATTAACTCATTCATGCACCTATAGAGAGAACTTAGATTATTAGTCCTTAGTAGAGGAAAAATAACACCTCCCTGCAGAGTGCCTCTATTAGCATTACTGCAAATGATGGTATATTCTATGAAAGAAATTTTCTCATTATCAGTCAGCATATGCCCTAGGAGAAAATTGTAGTTTCTGGTAACTTTTTTTCATATCCAGCCGCTGTAATCTTTGCCATTAGGGGCTTAACTCTTATGTCATCCCCTGTTTCATACTTGCACCTTTTGCTACAATCTTCGATTGTCAAACATTCAGGTATTTATTATAATTCTGGGTATTAGCTGTGCTTACAAACAAAATAATATTTGACATCTTCTTGTCTAACTAGTTCATGGAAAAAAAAGTCTCATATGCTCTTGAACGGCAAAGATGGAAGGTGTAATGAAAATTCATTAAACTACATACTGGCAATTTCATTACTGCAAATAAAATAAAAACCTAAGGAAGTGAAGCTAAACATAGCCTCTGCCACACCATAATGCTACTGATTATTATTTAATAACTACAAAAAACCATAAGACTCTTAAAAGTTATCCGGTCCAAGCATGCACAGACATGTTTGGTTGTAAAGTTGTCAGTCGTTCATCGGTACATCTGAGTGCGTTTATTTGCAGGTGGACTTTTGTTGATGACTGGTCATCTTAAATCCTCTACTTAAATGGGTATTACATACGTTTACCTAAATACTGCCACTATCTATGCAAGTAAAATGTACAAAAACAAAACAAAAAAAAACAAAAAAGGAAATACACTATGAATACCTTAGATCGTGGTTGCTAAACAAGACCAACGTAAGGACTTAACAACAAAGTGCATTAAAATCTATAGATAAAGATATTTTTGTGAGTGCGATTTGTACGTGTGTGTGTGTGTATGCAGTTGTATGGAAGTACCTAAATGTATTGCTGTTAACCACAAAATGTAATTCACATGCCACAGCCATGGCCACCACAAGTTGCCATGTGTAGAAGAGACAACAGACATCGCAACGCAAAAGTTAAAAGGTTTGCTTGAACTCTAAAGTTAAATATGCTTTTTGTTACTTGGCAAAATTCACTGAACATTGATGTTCTTAGTAGGAATGTGTACGTACATACATACATACATACATACATACATACATACATACATACGTATCGACAACAAACTGGCAGTCGAAAACTAAAAATTATAATGAAAGCATAAAGCAGCCCTGAACCATTTCCATCTTTGATTTCGGTTTATGAATTACAATTGAACCCAGTGCAAGGTGAAGAGCAGTTGAAGAAAAATGTTTTTGTTTGAATGTTTTAAAATTGATTACCGCCTAGAAGTATTTTTCCGTATCATGTAATTTTTGTTCAACTGATTCATTTATGCATCTCCTCTGTGTGTGTGTGTGTGTTTGTGTATGTATCTCTTTTTGTGTCCAACATAAAACCTGTAGGTAGGACTAAATAGCATAATCTAACATTCCACATGTGGTTTGCTATCCGTTGGCCAAAGGACCATTTGCAATGGGAAATGCGTGAGAAGAGATGCCAGATATGAAAGATAAAAATGCTAAAGTGAAGCATGATAGAATTAAACAAATTTCTTAATAATTTAGGTCCAAAAATGAACCTTTTTTTTAAAAGAAAAAAGCTCTTAAAGCAAATAAATAATTAAGTTCGTATTTGAAATTTCTTAATATGTGAGAGCAATGTGATACAGGTCATTTGAAGGACTTTTTAACAGCACTGTATACAATGGGGAGTATGATTTAGCAGTCGATATTATGAGATATAATAAGTAGTTATTAAAATATAATTTTCTAGCAGTAAAATTTTAATTTTTTTTTTATATTTTTGTATGGCAGCCGCGGTACGGAGGCCTGGGGCCAAATTCTGGCACTCGTGATTGAACAATTTCGTTATAGAATGTTGTGTGTTTGTTGCTCATTTTGTTTTTGCTCTACATTGTTTTTATTATCGAAGTATATTCGATCACGAATGCCAGAATCCGGCCCCCGATATGGGATCGATGTATACAAAAAAAAAAAAAAAAAAAATTGGAGAGAAAAAATTATAGGTCATAGAGGCGCCTCTATTCTTCTTTATATATCAATAAAATGCCCCAGGCCAATTTCCAAGAAAAGGAAATTCTTTATAATTAAGTTCATATTTGACTAATCATTATTCCAAAAAAAAAGAAGACAAAATAAGCGCGCTCATTAACATGCCCCTAAATGTGGCAGCACTGGAAATTTGAAATAAATTCTCCACAAATTTTGCTAAAAACATTCCCAAACTCAAACATGCACACTTGTTTAAAATCATGGAGGAAATTTCGCGGCGCTTAGAACAATAACAAGAACATTATCATGGACTCTCGAGTTCATATTCAATGAACATTGGTTTTGTTTACGATATGAACCCAGTTTGTGCTTTAAATGCTAAAATGTGTTGTGGTTTATTTTCATTCGATTCATATTTTATTAAGATGCAGTAACGACGTTGTGTTTTGGTCATATACAAACGCATACACATACACATACACTCACACACATACACAAACGCTCATTGAAACACTACAGCAAAAAATAAGAGGTGAATTTCTCTTTCAAAGCAACATGTCTCTGCAACATGTTTCAAATACATCTGTGATGTTTACAAATGGAAAAAATTAAAAACATGAGTTTGAAGAGGCCGGCGCATTTGGCTGTGTTTATGCATGTATGTGTGTGTGTGTGGCTGAGTGCGTATTTGGTTTTTTGTTTGCTTGCATACATATTTATTTTGTATAACATCTGCTTTTGATTGATTGTTGTCGGTTTCACTATTTCATGTTTCATATTATTGCTTACTATTATTTTCAAATGTTTTTGCTGGTGACAAAAACATACACACACACACACACACATACATATATTTCTGATCACACACATTTTGATACGCTTTTTTCTCTCTTTAGAATAATTTCTTTATTTAATTTTTGAACAAAGATTTCATAAAATAAAACCACTACCACTCTGTTGTTGTTGTTGGCGTCTCTGTGATATGTCTTCGTTAGAGGATAATAATACTTATAGTTTTATTCAACGCTTATTGTAAATAATGGTCAACAATTAATCCATTGAGGTTAAGTTGTATTTTATTATTCATTGCTGTGTGCCAGCAAACTGTAGAAGTTTGTATTAAGCATAAATTTTATAAAATTTTGAAGGATTTCTGTTTGCAAAACGACTTAGAAGAGTGCATACTACTACTTCTGCTTTTTATGGAAATCAAATTTTGAAAGGAATTTTCACGAAAAAAGTAAAAAAAATGTTTAGTGCCTAATTTGTGAAGAAGAAAAATTTGCTCTTGCGCTAAAGAAAACAAATTGAAATTTACTGAATAAATTTAACCCATTTTAGATTTACCCCCTAATTCATAAAAATTATAACAGGCTTATAAGACTGCTATTTGACATATTTGTATGGAAAATCTGTCAAATAAGAGCTTTATAAACCTGTTATAATTTTTATGAATTAGACGGTTAATCTCATTACAACCCTGCAGCATTAAAACAGGAATATATTTTTAATTTCACTAAATAAACAGTTTTGTTGCAGCCCAGCCATGGTTTATAGCCCAGCTAGTAAGCCTTTCACTTTACTTTTTCTATCTTCTTTAAAAATGTTGAGCACTAAATTTTTATCACCCACAAATATTACTCAACTTTGAGGAAATAAAAATTGATCGCAAGTTCCATAAAATCACAAACAATTGTATAACACATAGTTCGACTATAAATTTGAAAAATCAGTGCTTAACATTTACGACATGAAAATAATGAGGAATACCAATAGAAAAATATTTATATCTTTCTGCTAAAATTACTTATAGTGCAAGAACGTTTCATATAGAATATCTTATACATATATTCGATAGTTTTATAACTGTGAACATTGATATTTCGCATTTAACTCGAATCACCAGTTTTTCTTAATGTTGAAATGAAAATTGTTCAATTTATATAAGGTTTTTACTTTTTGGTCATAAACGTGAAACAGCCATGGCAGGTTCCTAAGCTACTAAAGCTAGCATCACACGGTTGCCTTAAGTATAACAATCTATTTCAATTTTTATGGCGCTAAATCAATTTTGTTGTTGTTGCGGATTTAAATGTTCTGCAGTCACATGTTGGCCCCATTTTATGCAAAATTTCATTACCCCAAAATTGTGACACATAATTTGAGGGCAGTAATTGCCACAGCCCACTCACACGTTTGGTTTAACTGACTTCAGCAGCGAAAATCATCTGCTGTGTTTGCTTTGAGTTTTTCTTTTTCAGGGATGGAAAATGATTTCTTTAAAAAGGAAAATACACTACAGCATGTTTCATATATTTTCTTTCTGCTTTAATTTTTTTTAATTTTGTGTGGAAAGAAAGAAAGAACAAGAAATTAATGAACATAAAATATTATTTATATAAATCACTAAAGGGCAATCCAGACTATTACGCTATAGATTGATACTTGTTAAAAATTCATACAATACGATCAAGTGTGAATGCAATAGAAAAGGAAAGTAATTGATAAAAATATGACATCCCGTTGTTTTTTGCAATTTTTCAAAACGATAATACTTTTCATGGGATCAGGGTTGCACGTTATAATAGCACACACAAAACCACCGATAACGAGCCGTTGCTAATAGTTTTATTTTTCTTGGTACAATGATCAAAACCAATATTTTAGTAATTGTATAGAATTATAATTCCTTCACGCCATGTTTTACCGATAATGGGATTTTATAATAGATATTTTCCTGCGCTTATTTTAGCTGTTGGGTATTTCTAGTGGGCTACACGACTTCCGTCAACATAAAACTGTGCCGTGAACTATTTTTCATTTTCTGTATTAAGTTTATAAGGCTCAAGTTCTTTCTATATTATCTTAGTAATTGATATTAATTAAATTAGACAAAGAAAAGATCAAAGACATTTAGCAGGGTGGACAACTAGTTGTTTCGAAGCCGCCACACTTTCTCGTCAGCACCCGTCAGTATGATGGTATTAGTAGGCAAATGTATTGAGTTACTTGCACTTGTACCTGCCTGTGTAAATGGGGGTAAAATAAAATGTTAATATTGTGTAAAAAAATACTATGAAAAAAAGTACAAAAAATCTAACATACTTTTGATGTAATGAAATAAGAACACTTATGTATTCACCGCTAAAAAACTGACACTCCATTTAAACACAGTTTAAATTTAATTAAAAATTAACTGATTCAATATTTAAACATCATGTTAAAAACTGGCTATAACTTATTAGTACTTGCCTTATATTCATTAACCTTGCTAATTTAAGCCCCAAAAATGTATTACTTTTTGGACATAATATGCAAATATAAAGCTAAAAATTTTAAACAGATGTCGAAATCGGTAAAACGTACAAATAAAATTACTTCAGAACACATCTCAGCTTCGCATACATAATATGAAAAGACTATGGTACTCAATTTACCATGCCTGCTCTTGCATACTGACCATGAGAAATAGAGTAAAAGAAAAAAACCAACGGTTCTTTAAAACCAATGATTTTGATATTTTAATGGGAGTAACGTGTATCTCCCGATAATCTTCTTATTGAAAAAAGGTTTTATTTAGTTTGTTCCCGTTAATTGAGGCAATCGGTCATATTAATACGTGTGCGCGAGTGAATAGTTGTTGTATAAAGTATTATTTTATATGTATACATACATACATACATACATACATACATACATACATACATACATACATACATACATACATACATACATACATACATACATACATACATACATACATACATACATACATACATACATACATACATACATACATACATACATACATACATACATACATACATACATACATACATACATACATACATATGTATGTACATATTAGCACACATCTATGAACATGGTAAAAGTGAACATTTTAACAAAACAATTAATAATTTCATACCATGTAAAATGATGTGCTTATAAGCATGATTTGTAATCTTTCGGTGAATCGTTTTATTTATCGAATCATTCTTGTTAAAATGTACATATGTATGTATGTATGTATGTATGTATGTATGTATGTATGTATGTATGTATGTATGTATGTATGTATGTATGTTTGTATGTATGTATGTATGTATGTATATACACATGTACATACAAAAAACGTATACGCTTTTATTGCAAAAAAGGGTTGCTTTTTGAGAAGGTAAGAAAAAGTATACACATGTTGTATGTATGTATGTTTTATTGAAATTAAAATGTTTGATGTGTGTATTTAACTTGCATGTGTACATACATACATGTCATATCTACTTTAAAGCTATTCGCACATGCATGCATACATTTCTACATTGTACGTGACTCGCTGCAGCGCAGCTTAGAGTCAGCAACGCATACGAACTTTTGTGTTTTCAACTTGGTGCTTAAAACGCGTGCTCATTCTTCGACGAGTATTCACACTCATACAACTGTATTCCGTCTGTGCAAATTTTCTTCTTTGTAGGAGACGGAAACCTAAAACTCTAATGTGTGAGCGAGAGAGATATATAAATAGGAAATACATGTTTTATTGTCTATCTGTGAGATAAATGGATCATTGTATTGTGAGAAAAGCTTTTAAAGTTGAAGGAAAGCTCTAGCTTGTTTTAAGTTTAGCAAATGCTTTATGTTATTAGTTACCTATATATGTATGTACATACATATGTACATATATTATTGTGCTTTAAAAACGTTTTTTTCCTCTAAAAACAGCAATGGAGCCGGAAACATGGCATGTGATTAGAAGAATTAGTACTACCTACCAAGTGTTTGCTTTGTTATTTGCCGTATCAGTTTTGTAATTTAATTTCGTTAAGCTGATATGATTTTGTGCCTTGTTATTCAATCAAATAATAAAGTTATAATAATATTTAAAGAATTATAAGCAGCAACTTTTCATTCAATAAAAATTACATAATCATACAGAATAAAATTTAGGTATAAAATTGGGTATAAAATATTAACGACTGTATTCATAAAAAAAAAAAATTACACAGCATTTGAAACACATTTTAGGGAAGTTTTGTTAAAAATGTATTCCTAAATGAATTTTAAGCTAAAATGTTCATTTTAACGTCTTTTGAAATCAATTGTTTTTAAAATTGCTTGCACCCTTGTTAGAGGCAATTTTAAAATGACTCTTGTTAATATTTTCAGCTACATTATAATTCTTCGATGTACAAATTCATACATACCGTATCTTCTTCATTCCAGTTTTCGGAACGTTTGCGCTTTGTACTTTCCTTGTTTTCCATTTTTAATTATATTTAATGTTAAAAAATTTTACTTTCTTATAAATTTTTGTAGCAAATTCACTGCCTGTTCCTAAATGTCGAAGTCGTGCGATTGTTCGCTTTCTAAGCGTTCCTCTATATCAAAATCTAGCATTCCGCTAAAAAAACGAATTCTATGTGTACACACCAATGAAAGTTTAAAAAAAATATTAAAAACCGTTTAAAGAGAAACATTTCTTGTGCGAAAAATTTCAATAGGCAGGAAAAGGAATGAACACACGTATACTCTTATTTTTTCTTTTAATACATTTATCTTGAAATTCAACCGAAAATATCGTTTACGAATTAAAACAAAGCCACTCTTTCAGAAATCGAGCCAATATTATACATATTATATTATGACTTTTACTTGCATAAGTGTGTGTGTGTGTGTATGTGATTTACTTTAATTATAAACTTTTATATGCACTTACTTACCTACATACATACATATGTTTATAAGTATGTATGTATATGAGTAAGTTGGAAGCACTTAATCTAATTTATTTTATTAGCGCTCAAAAAATAAACTCTGTTCTTCTCTTAAAACCATTGATAGGGTATACGGGCTTGTAGCGATAAAAGTTACATTTGCCATACCTGCATGACTTTCCCTGCATTGTATTTGCAATGAGCGGTGCTCAATGAGAAAGAAGTTCTTTGGTTATTCATTTCACACACAGCCACATTCTTATTGCTTTTTCAATCAGCTCATTCCCTAATGTGTTTTAAACGGTTCGGGTGTTTGTTTGCTTAGAAATTAGTGCAAGCGTCTGTCTGTCCGCTAAGATCACGTTATTGAATTAAAACTGTTTTATAGTTTATTGTTCAATTACCAAGTTGCATACAAATGTATGTATATTGTACGTATTTATGTATGTACATTGATAAAAACAAAAATGTTGTCATGTTAATAAAATCAAATCTATAAAGTGCAGCAAACATACAACTTGCATACATGCTTTCTTACTCTTGTGTTCATGCAGATACATACATATGTAAGTTTGTATGTGTGTGTATGCAAGCGTTAACTATTAATATTAGAGTATGTACATACATTTATCTACATATGTATGTAAGTATGTTTGTTTATAAATATGTTCTCCCAAAATATTTTGTGTATATTTTTTAACCAGTGCTTTCGTTTTAATTCGTAACCAATTATAATGGTGTTGAGTGCAATACTGGTATGTCATGTTGGATTCAATTTGAAGAAAACAAATAAAAAATAAACAACAATAACAATAGCCCATATTTAAAATGCAAGAAAGAACAACAGGTATGTGTGTTCGTTTCATTTCTTCCTTTCGATTTGGGTATGATGGTAATTCCTCAATTTGTGAGAACATGAAAAAAAAATCAAATTGCAACACAGCATTGCCAGATGTTATTGTAGCTTTGTAAACGATTAGTGGGAGTATTATAGTGGGTTATCCATTTTGCGGTTTCACAAGTAACCATAAATAAAACACATATAAAATGGTTTTGTATGATATTTCTTTTCTATTATAAAGTTCGAACGTTGACGTTATGTCTGAAACACTGCATCATTTAAATGACCACCACACGAAGTGTTGCAAGCATTTAGTATTTTGAGATAATTTTCGACCACTTTTTGACACATATTGGTCGGTATCTCAGATAAACTTACCGAACGTTGATTTTTAAGTGCTCAAGAGTTAATGGTTTATCTGCATAAATACGGACTTTCGCGTAGCCCCACAAACAAAAGTGTTGCAAGCATTAATTCCCTTTTTTTCCAGATTAGTTTATTTATTTACAGTATTTAACATTTCATTACATACTATAATAAACACTAGTATCTATTAAAATTACATTAATACAAAGTCCCAGATTTCAAAAAAAAAAAATCTTTTGGATAGTAGTATTTTATTATGTATTCCATAAGAACGGAATTTTTAAATTTTTTTGCAATGAAAATTTTTATAAAAACATTACCTTTATACAAGGCGAGGATAACAAATAACTTATGTCTAGGATTAGAAAAGGAAAAGAGTTTTATATTTCATTATATCTGTAGCCACCAAAATTTTTTGGTGTTTTTGCATCGCAACATGCGGATTTCTTTATTAGATATACTTTTGTCGTATCTACTTGAATAATTTAATAAATTGCAATTAACTGCTTTAACATTGGCCCGTCTAAAATTATGGAAAAAGACTAGTACACCATATTCATCTTGAATTTATCCAAGTATATAAACGACTCAGGTGGAGCGAAACCATTTTCTAGTGCATTTATTATATAGTTAAAGTTTGCATAATACGGTGCCATTATTAAATTATTTATATGACTTGAATTACAGCTATAAACGAAATTTCTGGTTAGACTAATGATAAAATTATCTATTCTTATAATATTTGCCGTGTTATATAATTTTTTATTCGAAATATATTTCAAATAATTACTGTGTGGTGATCTAAATAACGACCTGCAAGCCCTTAAGCATTTTCTCTCGAAAACGCGAATTTTTTCCATGTATGATGGTGATATGTTGAACCATAGCGGACAGGCATATGTAAGGATTGGTCGAATTAGAGATTGATACATGATTATCTTTACCAAAAGTAAAGATAATCAGTTTCTTCAAATTTCCAGTTTCTTCAAATTTCTTTACAATTTTGCCCATTGCTTGCATTGATGGACGATTATGTAAGCCATAATCTCCTCTCAAAGCACGATATGTGGCAGCTGTGCCAGAATCACCATTTTTGTAGTATGTTTTTTAATTTTTATGCGTTGTGTGTTAGTTAAGCGACTCATTTTCGTCAATGTTAGACTTTTAACTGAGAAGCAAAAAATTAAAATTGATTTAACAACTTAGTTTGGCAGATGTCGATTTCCAGTCCTATACTTTTGAAACCACGAAATGAATCAGCTGTAATGTAAATACTAAAAAATGAAATGTCAGAGACGGCGAAGTCCCACGGCGTCAACTTGGCATGCAGCCGCTGTCGACTTTATTTTCAGATCTAGCTTGAAGAGGATGAACCCTTGACACACTACTAGCTAAAGATGTGTAACAATGTATATTTTCATGAAATCAGTGATATTTTTTAACCACACGGTATATACAAATCAGCTGTTTTTTTATGAAATAAATGCATAGTATCCATGAAACTTCATGGCATTGATGGACATTTTCATTGGGTTAATGGAGAAAGATTATTGAAATATATATTGGAACTAAGAAGAAAATTTTTTCAGCTGACTGTTAGGAATCTAAAGAATCCTGTGGCAAACTTTTCAGCTTGAAAATATTTCGTAAGCCCATGAAATAAAATTATTTTATACTTTTGTCTTAATAAGTATTTCTTAAACTTTTTTTTATACAAACTATGTAATTTGCAAATCAATACCAATACGACATTCAAAAAGTCTAACGCTGATGCTTTATTTAACATAAATCCTATTTTGCATAATAAATCCTTCTTAAGGCTGTCGAACAGCATTAAAATTTATGCATGCAACACAACCACTGCTTGTACGACAAAGCGTAAATACTTTTACTGCAGGCCAAACTGGATGCAACATGAGTGCTGCATGATGCACATTTGCTGCCGCAGGCAGTCGACACAAGAAATTCACCACTTAATAACTCAAATAGAAGGCAACATTTCTGGCAACTTCCACACACACACACACACACACACACACACTCACACTCAAACAACAAATACGATAAAAACTCACCACTTTCGTGCAGCCAAACGACATTAGCAGCAACAACAACAACGCACACACACACACACACATACACACGACCATTATTGAAACATGTGAAAACAAGTTTTATTTAGTTGTTTACAAACAGAGCAAATGAGCGGTTGTGTGGAAAAACGTATAACGGAAAACGAAGTGGATTCTTATTAAAAGAAGAAAAAAAAAAACGAAAGAAGGCGCACACATATTTCAAAGAATATTGTTTGAATTAAAATCATAATTTATTCATTACCAAGAAAAGAAAATTTTAAACAGATTTAGGAAGTTGGAAAGAAAATTCCATTAAGAAATGTGCGCTTTCGTGTGGCTGTCTAAATCATTTGCTCTTTTCGTTTATTTTTAATTCTTGCGTAAAAAATCGCGTTACTTAAAAAAACGTTTTAATAGGGTTTTGATAGTTTTTTTTTTGTTGTTTTTTGGAACGGTGGTGGTGTTATTGTTGTTCTATATGCAACACTAATTACCGCATGTCGCGTCCGTGTACAATTTCGTGTTTTTATGTTCATTTTATATACGCATGAGGATTCCGGTGATTATTGTTTGAAAAAAAAAATGCGATTTTTTTTTTTTAAATACTACTATAATGTCTGCTACTTGGACTGGCTGTGTGACTGTTCAGATGGAGGATGGTGATGTTGATGTACATACATAAATACATACGTATAGGTTGATGCCACGGCTGTTTGTTGCATTGCACGCGTTTAAACGAGTGCTCATAGATTTGCATGTCTGCTTGGATGGGTGAATAAATGAATGAATGAATGAGTGAACAAGCGAAAGGATAAAGTTGAAACATGATAACATTTTTGTTACCCTAGTGTTCATTTAAAATACAATAAAATCCCATTTGCCAATACAAATATACAGGCATGGTTGTATGTAAAAGTACATAGTACACATGTACAAACATATAAACAAGCCAGGAGAATTAAAACGCTTTTACAAAAGCATACACACTCACACACACACACACATACACGTAAACATGAACACTTACGTAAATAAAATTTAAATAAATGTTATGTTTTTGTTCGCTAGATTCCGAAAAAAGTATTAAAAACACAAATGTCTGAAAAATAAGGATATCAAAATATTTTGCAACAGCCCAGCAACGTTCAGAGTAGCGACACACATATTTACCAACCACACTAGCATCAGCATCACCATCATCGTTGCAAACATTTAAATGCAACAATATCAAAAAACGACAGCAGCAGCAATAACAACAACAACAACAATCAGAAGAACAATAAATAATATCGGAGAAATAGCTAACATACCTTAAAGGAATGATTTCTTTCAATTAATTTGAAGAGACCCAGCCCCAAATTATTATATTGGTTTAGTTTAAATCTGCTTTAAAGGCACATTGAACTTTCCTGAGGTTGAAAATCACAAGATCTAGATAATGGAAGTTTAAAAAACTTTCGCTTTGTAGGGAAAGATTTACGCCCACAAATAGACAACTGTTATAAAGACTGCTTTCAGGAGGTGCGACTGACTGAGTTTCTTAATAAGAACCCTATAGTATATAAAGGTGTAGCATCATGGGCGCAAGTCTAAATAGCATGGCAGGTCTCTAAACTTCAATTGGTTACTTAATTTGAAAAGCTTCAGACAGCGAGGATTTTAAAGTAGTGGGCATTATTTCTTAGAAATTTTAACTATTAAAAAGTGGGCAAAAAATTTCTAAGAACTAATGCCCATTACTTTAAAATCCTCGCTGTCTGAAGCTTTTCAAATTAAGTAACCAATTGAAGTTTAGAGACCTGCCATGCTATTTAAATACTGCTTTGATGGATCAGTTGGCAGATCAGTTCTTGATCTATGCACTAAGAAGTTTCAAGTCAGTGTCAGGGTGTCTATGGCAGATACAATGGGTATGAGTATAACTTGTATCCATCACTGCATATGCTATCCCTAGCAGATGGCCTAAAATCTTGCAACGGGTTATCCATTTTGCAGTTTCAACAGTAAACATAAATAAAATATATAAAATATTATTTTTTTTCATGATATTTCTTTTTTATCATAAAGTTAGAACGTTGACATATCATTTAAATGACCACCACGCGAAGTGTTGCCAGCATTGATTCTTTTGAGGTAATGTCCGAACACTCTTTGACACATATTGGGTGGTATCGCAGACATAGATATGTTATGCAGGCCGCCCGTAGTAAAACTGGCCCACTTGGGTCCTAGAAAGGTCCCGCTGTGATAACTTTACGAATGTTGGTTTTTATTGATCTAATGCCTGTGTCACAAGCGAAGGATCCAGTCTAACTGCTGCTCGGCAAACCCACCCAAACCTGAAAACAACCTTCCGCTGCAACTCATACAACAAAGAGAGCAAATTGCTCGAACAGAACCAGAAAAATTACATGGGCTTGTTGAAATTAAAAAATGCGCCTGGGACAGGGTGGAGTCTTAAAGCCATTCTTCTGGCTGGTTTAGGGCAGAACCGTCGATAGGTGTGTAGGGCTATTTCCCCACAGCCTCTTCGGGTAGCACAGTGAGACCTTTCTAGGATCCAAGTGGGCTGATCTCATGACCAGTCCGATGACCGGCCCACGAAACGTAATATAACTCATACATCAACCAAATGTGAGTGCGTGCTTTCATGAGCAAATGTTAATTTATTTTGCAAAGGAAATATAATCAAATGATGTGTATGTATTTACACGGCCATATCTGATGTCGCCCTCTAACAGTACACTCAGAATATTTTTGCAGTAACTGAACGTAATTTATTCCAGACGTAATCAGTGTAGATATTTTTCAATGACAAAACATTTAAGAAACAATTAAATTTAAATTTTAACAGATTTGTACAGTTGCTAAAAAAAATTAAAAACAGATAAATACTGATTTTTGGTCACAGTTAATAATGACAGTAGTAACTTATGTTACACATACATGCAGGCACCAAGCTGTTAATACTTATATACATACATGTGTATAATTTGGTTTCTACATACATATATAGCATACATACTCTTTACTTAAATTGATTGGTGTTGAATTTATTCAGATTCTTGCGATGGCTGAACAGGCAGCTGCTTTATAGTCGATTTGCTGCATGTTCTCTCATCTCAGCAGAGGCTTTGCAGTACAAAAATTAAATTAGCGAATTAAACAAGGAGATAATACACATAGAAAACTATCATTAAATAAAATTGACCACCTAAGAAAAAATATAAAAAAATTTTACAAGTTGATTACGCATGAATTATTTGACACTTAGAGTAAAGGAAAAATCATTATTTTTACCGATTGGGCTTTGTAGATTTTTCAACATATAAATTCAAATGAAGTAACTGGTAAATTTAAATGAAAAATAATTAGGACGGGTTTTAAATTAAAATTCATTTATTTTAGAGAGGGGTTTCAATTAATTTTACTGACAAATTTTTCTGAGTGTATACTCTGTTTATCAAGAACTTTCTTGTTAGCTAGCGCAAAGATCTTTCAATAAAATTTAGTGTGATTATGAATTCGTATACACTATGTCGGCTTTAAATCTTTTTGCTAAATTGGTTCGAAGGACCACTTGCTTGAACGCTTTTGCTGAGATATTTCTCAATGAATCTATTTCATGGACTACATCTGACTCTTCATTAAAGTGTTAAAAGCTGAGTATTTGCTACAGTGGTTCGAAGGACCACTTGCTTGAACGCTTTTGCTGAGATATTTCTCAATTAGTCTGCTTCATGGACTATTTCTGCCTCTTAAAAGTTAAAAGCTGAGTAAGTGTGAAAGCAAACTAAAGCCAGATTAAACTATTAACAATATTAAAAGATTTAGTACGACCATGATATTACAGATAAGTTGCAAGATTGATGCTATTAAACTATCTGGCTTTTGAGAACCCTTTAAACTACGGCCACAAAAGCCTTAGTTTCTATCATTACTCTCTCTGTCTTATTTGCTGTTAAATCAAAAGAATATTTCTTCTACTGTTTTTAGTTGTTGTTGCTGCATGTACAAAATTTTACAAATATGTATATACATTTCTGTATTGCTGTTATACCAAAATCCTTAACAATTTACAGATTTTGCCTGGTAGACAGACAGACAGACAAACAGACAGACATCATTATACACGTGCATTTTATGTTCTTATGTCTAGGGTTGTCGCTTTCAACCCACCCTTATATCAAAACTTAACGCATATCCATTTTGTGTGTAACTTTTCTTTTCTCTTCCTCTATTTTAGTGGGTTTTTGTTTCAACGCTGGTATTAACAGCAACTGCAACAAATATTTTTGCTTTTTATGGTCTCCAACAAAAGGATTAAATCTCTCGTAAAGCAACAACAAGATACATACACACATACATACAAACAAAAATAACAATCTGTGTAAAAAAGAAAAAAGAAACAAACGCACGCAAGAAATTAAATGCATTGCTGCCCAAATGTAATCAATATGAATGCAGGAATATAAAGTGTTATTAATTTAAATTAATACGCGGGTTCAAATGCAACAATTTTTATTTATAGTGTGTCGCAAACCAGAAAAGGGTGAACAATTTGAATAACGTAAGCCAAAGTGGAATTTAAAATGTATTCTTATTTAAGGAAGTAGTAAGTGGTTATTTGAATATTTGTGCTAAAGCATTGAACGAATATTAAAAACAAAGTGAAATTGAGTAAAAAAAAATATATATATTCCTGAAGCCTATGAAATTCTTCAGTTCTAAATGCCAAAAAAATCGTGATTATTAAACAGATTTGGGAATATTCAAACGCCCACAAAGAAAATTTCTAAAAGTGTAACGAATTATAAGAAAATAACTACTTAAAGTTTCTTAAAAAAAAAATAGTGTAACAAACTATAAAAAATAACTACTAAGAAACTTTATTCTTCCAAAAAAAAAAAAAAAAATAAATAAATAAATAAAAAAACTTGTATTAAGTGCTACACAAATCTTAGATCCAAAAAAGTTTCAGAGGATTTAAAAACCCCCAACAAAAAACAGAAGAAAAAAAGAAACCAAATTGATCATAAATCAAGTACAAAATTGCCAACCCAGTCCTTAAAACCGGTTAATTATAATTCTACCTTTAAACACATTTCAACCGTAATTTGTTGTATTTTAAGCAATTTCTGTTGTTTTTTGCCAACTCGTCTACACAACAAATTGTTTTGCAACACGCAATCATCACCATCAACAATCATCATAGCAGGAACAGCAGCAGCAGCAGCAACAGCAGCAATATTTCGTTGTAACACTATCAACAACAACAATAACGACGACAACAGCGTCAGTTTTTTAGCCTCCGGTCATACACAAATTGTATTTTATTATTATTCACTCAACAAATTTAAATAATTTTCTCTTCTTTCACATTTGGTTCGTGAATTTCCTGCAATAATTTTCCAAAATCAAAAAGAGAAAAAAAATATAAAAAAACAAAAATTGCTACGAAAAAGAAAATTACACCAACCAACTCAATACAAAAAAAACGTATTTAAAAGCCCTTAATGCAATTGGAAAAATTTTAATAAACATACAAGTGATTTATGACCATAACAAGGATACACTGTGGTTGGTTTTTTGTTTAATTAATGTAAAATTTTAAATAATAAATAATAACAACGAAGTCAGCCACTACATGCAAATTTAAATCATCATTGTAATTTCACAAAAAAAAGGAAATTGTTAGCAGATGTTAATTAAATACATACATAAAGGTAAGTTCAATTATTTCCATATAATTTTACACTCATATATATGTATATAAATTTAAATATATTAAATATGTCTGTACAGTCTTTCAGTTGTGTGTATTTAATTGAGGTAATTAAAATGTATTTGCCAGTCTGAAGGCACTTGAAAATTAATTGAATCTGTGTAAAATGAAGCAGAAATTAATGTAAGCAAATTAAAAAGATATAGTTGTTAAATTTTTAGGAGTGGGAAGGGATTACACAATGTAACTTTGGCAATTTAATTAACAAAATTTATTTATTAACTAGAAATTTTTAATTACATTGTACTATAGTGTGGCAATACCTTCATATTAAAATGACTTTTAACCGGGCTCACGTTCAACCTCTGGCTGGTTACTTTTTTCTCAATATCAATTAAGTAAAACAAAGTAAAGTTTAGTTATATTTGATTTTATTACTTTTATCAAAATTCAATTTTTATCAAACTTAAATTTTATTTTTTACTCATAAAATATTTGACTTAAAATGGATGATGGTGTTGACTGCTTCGCTGCTGACAGAATAAGAGATCACAAAAGTTTTTTATTTTTTACAAAATGGTTTCTCACTTGTGGCTTTTTGAATTTTGTTTCTGGATGTGATCTATTTTGGAAATAGATCTGGTGTGAATATGGAAAAGGTGGTACTAAAATGTGCTAGACCAGCTCGAAAAGTCGAAAATAGAAGTAGTTTTTGATTAAATCCAGCTGAAATTTTTTTCCTTCTTATTAACCTCATTTTTATTACGACTGTCAGCAAAATGACTATAAGTAGTTGGATGTTTTTAGTTGGGATATTATTTATCTCATCATCATCTTTTTTTAAATAACAACCTGACCCTTCTACACTCAGAATATTTTTGCAGTAACTAAACATAGTTTATTACAGAAGTAATCAGTGCTGCAGTTATTTTTAAATGGCAAAACGCTTAAAATTTATGCAATTTTAATTTTAACTGATTTGTTCAGTTACTACCCACAGATGAATACGGACTTTTGATCACAGTTAATAATGACAGTAGTAATTTATGTTACACATACAGTAGTGGCCACAAATCTAAAACAATCGGGGGTAAATAATGCTAAACATCAAAATTGTAATAGCCATGTCTTTTGATCGAAATAGAGTCTTGCCAAAAACTAAATAGCATTTTGCTGGTATGTTATGTTATGTTACGTGGGCCGGCGGTCCTGAGACCGGCTCACTTGGGTCCTAGAAAGGTCCCGTTGTGTTGTCCGAATAGGCTGTATGGAGATATCCCTACACATGCCCCGCCAGTTCCGCCCTGAACCATCCCGCTAAACGGATGAAGGAGTCCACTCTGTCCAATCCGCATTCCGCCACTTCCGGTAATCCATCTAGTGTCGGTCTGCCCAAGCAATTTGCTCTCTTGTTAGAGAGGGCCGGGCATTGACAGAGAAAGTGTTCGACACTATCCTTCTCTTCCTCATCTCTGCAACCACTGCAAGCTCTTTCAAATTATAATCTTCTTGCTTTAATTAAATCAAGAATTTCTTTTTCTTAAAAAGCCACATACATACATACGTATTTATATGTATTTAACATTTATCTTTACTTTCTCTTTGTAATTTAATTAAAAGTAAATACTCTTGATATTTTCTTGTTGCATAAATTTATTTAATATTTCTGCCAAAATAAGAAAAAATTTACAAAATGAAAGAAGAATTTCATTTTAAAATTGTAAACGATCTAGAGGAAAAAAGTTAATAATTTTTTCTAATATACAATTTAGCACTTTAACATGTTTATTTATGAAAATCTTTCTACTGGATGATTGTATAGTTTTCCTTATTGCTTTTCCTCGATTATAAATTTTTACAAAAACATTTTATTATGAGAGATTATACAACAACATCCTGTGGTGTGAATTTTTTTCTTTGCTTTCTTATATGATTTATGATTTAAATTGCATTTTATAGATAAATTTAATAACAATATATACAAAGCAATTCTAAAGTAAAAATTTTTAATATTTGCAATATGTATTTTGTAGACATCTTGGGAAAAGCAAGACCCAATATGAAAGATTTAAAGAGCAAAAAAAAAAAACAATTGTGTCCCTAAACAGGTGCTTTACTTTTGGGCAATGAAATCAACATTTATGGAGCGCAAAAACAAAAAAAAAGGAAAAAATTGCTCAATACAAAAAATAATTTCAATGACCACTTGAAAGGAATTTCCGCCTTAAATACTAGTTTCCAATCCCTTTGCTTTATACTAAATAAGAAAACTAAAAGAAAATAAAAACGAGTTTGTAAATAAAAACCTTAAATCTACGAAATTCTTGCCGCTGCAAGTGTCAAAGCGGCCAAGTGTTAAGAAAGAAACAAAAAGTGTCACTTAATTGCCTGAACAGCACGAGTTCAGTGCCAGCAAATATGTAAATTGTAACATATGTACGTGAGCATACATACACATAAATTGTTGTTGACATGACCACTTAAACTTATTAACAGCATGTGTAGTAAATATTCTTTATGTCATCATTCCAGCTTCAGCACATTTCCTCCAATGAAATTACATTTTTTATGGCCCCATGTTGGTGTTCGGTTGCATAAAAACTCGAATCACTTTACCCAAGAGTTTTGTGGAATACATTTTCCTTTCACTTTAAAATAATCAGTATAAAGTAGCCGCAATATTTCCTACAGGGATATCGTATTCAGAAGTTTAATTTATTAGCATATAACTTTTCATTTATTTTTATTTTTTTTTTATTTTTTAGTTTACAACCAATTAGTTTTTAAAAATGTGTAAATTTGTAATCAATAGAATTTTTCCTGGTAATTTTGTTTTCAATGCTTTCCATATTTAAACAAACAACAAGAGTAGCTAGACTTATTTGTGGTTTTTTGGTTTGCTGCTTGACAGGTAGAGAATGAAGAAAAAGAATTGCTTTTTTGAAGAACATATTTCAATTGATATGGAAGGATATTTGTAGATGTTTCTTGTTACTGGCTTATCAAGAGCCTTGTTTTAGGTTTGTAAAATTTTGAGAACACTGGCGATGTTTTAATCTATAAAGCATTTTAATATCATGGAAAAACTCTCGGTAGCTGCTCTGGGTGGTGCTGTGATTTGCTGTGAAAACTTGGCGAAGCATATACTTATTGACTAATGTGTGTGAAGATAAATATGCCGAGTTAAATATGTTTGACGTAACGACATAACGTAACGACATATTTAAGTGTGAAGTTAAATATGTTTTTCGTAAGCGAACATTGTACCAACATGTTTATCTGTGAAAGTAAAAATTCCGTAAATATATTTAAGTAACTTGTTATAAAATAAAAGAATATTTAAAAATATTAATAAAAACCATCCGAATTTTCAAATTGAGAATACTAAAAAAAAAAAAAAAAAAAAAAATTAACAGCAGCACCGTAAAAAATCGATTATCTCTGAAAGAATTTGGACATATATGGGCACATTTCTTGAGCGTAACTCAACTGGAACACATGGAAAAGAAAGCCAAGGATGTGTTCTATTTAGTGGTATAAGTGCCGTTTCTCAATTGTATTTGAGAATTTTTGAAAAATTTTTTGAAATTTTGACTAAGAAAGAATTTGGACATATATGGGCACACTTCTTCTTTTTTCTTCTCTAAATATTTCCGTTTTCAAATTTTGTACACACTTAATATTTTCGAAAATACAGTAGAAACAAGTCGTGCACCGCGGAGGGTATTCTACGCAGTTCTATGGTATGGTATGGTATGGTATCAAGAAGTATTTTAGAAAATACAGTAGAAACAAGTTTATATTCAGTTGTTACTCAAGGGTGGATTTATAGTGGGTGGAAGTTGGGTGGAACATGAAACTGTGCATTGGACCAGCTTAGACCTTTCAGTGGGTATATAACATGTATATTCTAAAACGCCAATTTTCATCATCAGACGTACTCCAATGCATATTTTCGTGTTCCACCCAACTTCCACCCCTGAGTAACAACTGAATATAAACTTGTTTCTACTGTACAAGTAAAAAAATCTAACAAAAATAAAACATTTTCGTATTTTTTCTAATATATATTATGTTTCAATGTTTTCTTTCATATAATTAAAAAAATAGTTAATTATTTTGTGTTTTTACTTAAAAATAAAGAAAATTAAAAAAGTACCTTTTTTAACTGTGTTCAACATTACTGTGGAACTCAGTTAACAGAGATGTGGGACGTATTTAACTCACGAATTTATCTTCACACCCTTAAAATATTCAGTATTTTTTTTTATAGCGTTTAAAAAAAAAACAAAAATTTATTTGGCGGACCCTTTATGTTAAATTCTATATAATCTTATAGTGAAATTATTATGTGTAGATCCTATTGTTCAGTTATAAAGGTACATTATAAACTATTCAATTTTGAAGAATTATGAAATTAACAATTGTGAAACAGATAATAATTTTGCATTGCGAATATATTAATGGTTTCTTCGATTTTTATTTTTTTTATTTTTTTATTTTGATGATGAATTTTTATGTTGCGTGAAAAAAAAATTCATTTAACCTGAAATCTGGCTGAAAAATAAATTTAAATCTTCTGCAAGTTCTATTATGCCTGCCTCCTTTAAAATACAGTGGCCTGTTAAAGGTTAAAATAAACTGCAGTGCATTTGGCCGAACAGGCGTTGAAACATCTGCCACTAAAAATTAAATTTAGTTGATTAAATACTGCTTATGGTACGGACGGGCTATTTTTTTGTTGTTGAATTTTGGCAAAAGTTTGCAATTTTTCCCCTGAATTTTCAATGTCAAATCTCTGCAAATAATTCAATTGTTGTACCTTCCTTGTATAGAATCAAAGCTTTATACACTGTGATTTTCCTAATCGCTGTACACCTGCAGCTTAACGAACCTCTCTTAGCAAAAATCTAATGAAGTCAATTAACATTAGGACACTGCAAAGTTCACCGCATCTTCCATTCGATGCAATCCTGCCCTCAAATCGCTAATCTAAACTACTCAATTAGACATGTAACGCTTTACAGAGTGTGAAGATTTGCTGATCTCCATGGCATACATAACAACAATTCTATAACCATTTTGCTTTCATAACAATTGTGATGAAAATAAGTCAATTAATTTGTAATTTCTTATTGTACCTTAATAAACATTTCTTCAATTTGCTTGTAGTAATCTAATTTTCATAATAAATAATGTAATTTACAGTTTGATTGCTTTATACAACATGATTATTTCGACAGTAATCATGTTAATTTTTATTAGAGGTATAAATAATATATGATGTTCTTTTTCCTGGCAAAATATCATAAATTCAAATCAACTTAATAACTTATAAAGCACACCAAAAAAGAATCATATGTACAAAAACGTACCTGGATATCAAAGTAGAAATTTTGGCATGTTTGTCAGGTTGAGAAGTGTCTTGTCAGTTTTCAAGAGATGTTTTATTGGCAACTGTAACAGGGTGTTTCAAGCAAGTGGTGTGTGCAAATAGAAAATTTATCGTAATGTACTACGATCTGGTTGCCAAAGTTTGTGATTTGTTAGGTGACTCGATACCTGAAGTGCAGATAATTCCCAAGTTCATTGTGCTTTTTTTTTATATAAAAACTGTGAAATTTCGGCAGCTAAAATGTGGGCAGATATTTTCTCAACAGGCCAATGTTTTTTGCCTTAAATGATTTTATCAGTAAACAAAATATTGCTTCAATTAAAAATTTCTATCTGATTAGGGTGCAAGCGCAATGAATCAGCTGATACGGCACCATATCAGCTGTATTGATGTGTGGCTCTAACACACACATAACTAATATTTATATAAATTTTTTTTTACAAACACAAAACTGCGAAGCCGTTTGCTTGTCTGCAGAAACACCTGGAATCGAACCTGCGACCTCGAAGACTTTTGGTAGAGCACTCTACCAATACATCCATCGAGGAGCTTATGGCGCCTTGTTATCGCTTAAATCTGATAACCAGAATTGATTGAAGCTGCAACTGCTACACAAAATTTCTTTTTGTTAATACTAAATATTTTCAACAATTCTGAGCTTCCAAGAATGCAAATGAAAATTTGTTTTCTTGTCAAACTCGTATTGGCTTTCAAATTTGAATTATTGCCTTTAAAATTTGCATTCCCCTGTAGAAATAGAAATTGAAGAAAACGCAACACATAAAAACATCATGTCTGCAAAAGCATGTGTGTATTAAATAGAATTTGATTTAAGTTAATGAAACTACTAACAAAATAGCCAAATCTACTGAGAAGAAAAACTTACTAGCATAAGATAGCACCAACACATTTTTGCACAAACAGCAATACCCAGTTGGCCAAATAGATAAGTATTATCTCACAACCTGTAAAATATTTGGAAAAAAAAACATTTCAATAGAATTGTCACAACTAATTGGACTAAAGGTAGAAGGAGCCAGCTAATGCTGCTTCAATTTTCCTTAACTTCGTGAAAGTGAAGGAAACAATATGCCGCTGAAGCAAGAAGACTACTTTATAATAATGTTGTCATCTTTTTTTTCAAACAAAACTATTGTTGATGATTTACATCATCATCTGACTTATCTGAGGGTAATGCCTACACTGCCTTTAAGAGGCTGAGACTTGCGGAGGTGAATTCTTGTATATATTAATTCTTTTTATATATGTATATACAAAACAACTTCTGAGAAACCCAAGGTGAGGTTAGGTTGATTAAAGGGATTCGTTTGCCCATGTCGGGCGACATACACCTAAGCCTGTGTATGCTTGTTATGCGCTCCGTGGATTTAACCATGAACAGTTTGACTCATAGGTCTATAGAAACTCAGTTTCATTCACCAAAGTCCAGCATATGCTATGTAACGGGTTATGTCTGGTAAGGTATCGCTACCAAGATATCGGGACCATATTTGTAAGAAGGCTCTACATTCATCTCCTCCCGCTATTTCTATGCGGTTAAGATGTGCCAGTAGTTGAGAGTAACCTGTCATAACTCCCATTAATCCATCTATTTCGGGCTTGTTAAATCTTAGCAGTCTCCACGTTTTTTCCTCGTCTACCTTTTATACCTTTTTATCTCTCTATCCCTGAAGCGGAACGTCAAGAGATAAGCAGGGCTAAGATCAACACGGCCTAAACTTATTCCTCGATGATCTCTAGTCCGAAGACAGGTGAAATCAATGTGGTGACCTCAAAGCTTTACAGTCCCCAAAATATCTGGTTACAAGCGGAGAGATGGTAAAGTTATTTGCTGCTTTATCTTCGGCAGTAACACAACACCTCGCAGTAGTGGATGTCAAAGCATTCAGTCTTTCCTGTAGTGTAACTCCCCAAGACTACATCTGTAGCTCAAGGTCTATTATGAAACATCAACCAAAGCAAATGGCTCTTGTAAGTCTTGCTTTATACAAAGCAAGTTCTGCTGTTCGGCAACAGTGCTCCGTGACGCATTTAAAGCTGCTAATATAACTCATATAGACTGCCTAGGTTTTGTTTCATGTAGCTTGTGATATCAACTACAGCCAACAACTTTTAGTCGATGATCAGACAAACGGTACCACAAGAGCTGGCCTCAGGCTTGCTCAGGCATGTAGTTCCAGTGCACTTTAGGCAGGGAGATATTCCACCATTCCCAGAGAATCTTTTAAGGTTTTGGTCACCAGCGTGGCCAAGCAAAATGTACCTTTATTTAAAAAAAAAACCGGTTTATTGTGCATTTCAATTCGAAAGGAAAAGCTATAGAATTGCAGTGTTAAAAGCATGCAAACTCAAGCAGTTTTACTTTCGAATCGAATTATATAAAAACCCCCCAGAAATTCAAGTCGTGAACTGTCAACAAGATTTAACGTGGTCTCGGTGGAAAATATTCACAAAAAACATCTGCTAATTTAAGGCAATTGCCATGGCTTAGTGATGTGCTAGTTTTTAGTCAGCTAAATAAAAACTTTACTACGTTCAAAAGCGTGATGCCATCCCCAAATATCTGTAGTAATTATGACTACTAACCCAGCTAATAGCCTTTATGGATAGTGATACCTTCTGGAGAACTTGAGAAACATCTTGAATTATCAAAAAAAAAAAAAAAAAATAAATCAAGCGCCAACCTGTTAAATGGTCACTTGGGTTCTATGCTAAAAACAAGTCACAAGCAAATTAAACAAGGAAAGAAAAATGCTACAGACAGAATGTCAAAAAGAGTGAAATTTTTTATATATTTTTTTTTGTCAGTCAAACGCGTGACTGAAGTCAACAGACAACGAGACAAACAGTTGTTCAGAGTAAATAAATTGCAATTATTGCTTAATGTAGGAAAGAAAAACATCACAACTTTTGCTTACTAAAACGAATTCAAGTCATTTATTTTTTGAGAATCTAAAAATGCAAGCAATTTGTTAGTTTATATTTCTTTTTGAAACATATTATTCATTCATTTTGAATAACATTTTCATATTAACTTTATTTCATTGCAGTTAGTGGCAACGAACTCAATACTGACGTAACTGAAAATATAATCATTGCTGGAATGAAGAAGTATATACATACCAGCAATTTCTTATCAATGGTTATTAACTTTATTCCTTTATGTACATTTCAATAGTAGCAACCAATTTTGTTATACATACATATGTATATCTGAGTGTGAAATGAAAATCATTTTAAGCAACTCTCAATGAATACCAATCAAATGTATCTGGTAAATTTACATGAATGTGTTGCTGCTTCTTTTGCTTAAAATTTTTTTCTTTTATTAATATTTATGTAATGTTTGAACACACTACAAGCAAATGTGTAGTGCAACTCTTTAGCCGAGATTCCATGTTCACATCTCTTGATTCTAATACTCTCGTTATTTCTATTTATCCGCTATTGCAGAACTGCTGAATGAAAGAGAAGCAGTTACAGCATCAAGTTTATTAAAAGTTCTTTTAGTCACACAATTCACAGTGCCTTGAGTTGAAAAAGCGAAATTTAGTTCAAAAATCAATTTTTTTTTAATAATAAATAAGAAATATATTTTTCGATAAGCTGAAGGTAAAAAATATGCTAGCAAAGCAATTGAAGTTGCAGGAGTTAAATTTTAAGCTTAATAGTCGGTATGCAAGTTTAAAAAATAAAAACACAATTTATATTTGAATATAATATAATGAATACACTAACCGTCTAATTCACAAAAAATTATAACAGGTTTATAAAGCTCTTATTTGACAGATTTTCAATACAAATATGTCAAATAACAGTCTTATAAGCCTGTTATAATTTTTATGAATTAGGGGGTAAAAGTGTAAGTGGGTGAAAGACTTTTTGACAAATCTGTTCGACTTGTTAATTTTTTGAAAATTTTCAAAATCTATCTGCGATCGGAGTTGCCTTTTCGAAGTTGTTAATAAAATTATAATAGTGTGGCCGTTTTGAGGCAACTTTTTACAGTAGGACAGAATTCTAGCAGATTTAACGATTCTAAACGTACGATTGATTAGGATAGTGTAACATGGCCTTTATATGTTCCACACCCACAACTTTGATTTAGCCGATACAACAACCAAAAATAAAAATTTTCACGGCTATTAAACTTAATCATCTCATCAGCTGCTAGTTAACAGTTTGTTTTTCTAGTGGTAAATTTTTTTTAGTTGCTTGGCCATCAACTTGTGTTTTAATTGTAATCTTTGTCAAGAAATCTTATAGTTTTTTTCATAAAATTTTTCTTGAAATTGTCCACTTAGCACCTCAAGACACAACACTGTGCGCCTGCTGCAGATATTAAACACTCACCATCTAGTCGTTGCACTATTGCTGTTGCATGCTTTTTATAAATAAATTAATGAATTAAGTTTGACAGGTGACAAAATAATGTAGATGTTGTTAATTTTGTTTAATACAAATACTCTCTGCAGCTCATTGGGGCCTTAAAACTTTCACAGATTAAATAACAATGCATGTGTGTCTATTGAATTTATTAACGAGGAAGTGTCATGAAGCGAGTATGTATTTGCATGAGGGCACTTGACAAAAACATTGACTGCTTGAAAACAGCATTGGTTGCCATTGCTTAAGTAAAGCCTAGAGCTACTTAAATTAGACAGGTTTTTTGCACCTAATTTATTTCGATCTGTAACTTCGGCAGAAGTTATTTTTTATTTTCTTTTTTTTTTCTTTTTATACAATACATTTATATACCTATTGTATCTTCAAATAAATTTGCACTAACAATAAGTTTCTCAAATCTTACGGCTAATTTAATTAAGTTAGTCTGACCAACGTCAAACAAAACTGAGTTATAGGATTTTTTTTAAATTCATTTACAATTAATCAAAGGTATTATTTTGTCTTAAGGATCTGTAACATTAAATATAAGAGCTGCAGTTTACCTCTTGTTTAAAGGAACGTGTCCATGAGAAGTAAGAATATTTCGAGCAAGAAATTGTAATGAGCTTGGTCAAATATTTGCCGGCACAGTTTACAATTTCTAAGCTCACAAGCGGCATATTTAGATCACGATGTACATATATTGCAGTTTCTGATGTTTCGGGCCATTGTTATCAAAAATGAAATTTTATTTTGGCATTGCTGAACTTTTTCCACGTTGGAGGCAGAAGCAGTGCCCTACAGCTGTATTCCGTGGCACCATCTAGGCTTTAACATCGATTTGTACACAAGTAGCTTACAATCTAAACTCAGGGTTGAGTTTCTGCCAATCACCCAATGTACAGGGATTTTCAATAAGAGCGCTACAAAAGTTTTTTGGAACGAAGTTCCTTAACGCGGCTTGCTGGTAGTGGAAATTAGTAGAAATCGTCACGAAAGCGTGTGAGCTGTTTATATGTATTGGTGTACTGTCGACAAGCAATTGTCTATGATGGGCGGTGTCTCCACTGACAGCAGCGGAGACACCTACCAATAAATATTAATTAGTTGGAAAACGTTCCAAAAATTTAAAGTCATAAAATTTCAAAATTTCAAAAACAACACAAAATAAAACATACAGATTTCACCTTGTATTATATTCAAAGATGAAAAAAAAACGTAAGGAACTTCGTTCCTAACGGGAGTCCCCCGACCGCTTTTCTTTTTTTTTTTTTAATAAAACAAAACGGTTTTTGATTCAATGAAATTCTTTATTCCTGAAAAACACGTTTGATGTCATTGTGTATGAAACTCGATTTCTTTTGCATCGCCATCACATGTACGCTTGCAGAAGTCCAGACGCTGTACCCAATTTTCGACAGTTTTCAAGCATAAATTGGCCAATACTGCCGCAATTTCACGTTCGATATTCGTGCGAACTTCAACAATCATCACTGGCTTGTTGGCATAGAACATAGACTTGACGTAGCCCCACAGGAAATAGTCTAACGGAGTTAAATCGCACGACTGAGGCGGACAATCAACTGGACCACTTCGTGAGATGACACGTTCTCCAAACTTGATTTTCAATAAATTGATGGTTACATTTGCTGTGTGGCTTGAAAAATATTCAATTATCATTGAACGGTAGCGATTCCCACTCACAGTAACGTGCCGGTCATGATCATCACGGAAAATGTACGGCCCAATGACGCCGCCGGCCCATAAACCGCACCAAGCCGTAATTAGCTCGTATATCTTTCCACCATCAAATGGAAACCCCTACTGAAGAGAAATGTTAGACGAGCAGCAATAAAAATGGCGTCAGCAGATTTTTTTATGTATTAAAATAAAAATAGTTTTTGTTACTTTTAGGAAGCACATGAAATATTTTTCAGTTTCTGTCAGGCATTTACGATTTGCCAGCTTTTAGTATCTTTTTCTTCTGTGTTAGTCTTTATTTAGCGCTTCTTCGCTACAGTGATAAAAACTAGTTTCTGGAAGGTCTTTTATTACTAAACATGTGCTAATTACTGTTGGTATTTTTGTCAAGCTTTTAAATTTCTGATAGTACAACTGTTTGGATGTAACAGAAAGTAAGTGCTGCTGCTTCGGTCTCAAACAATAGTGCCAGTTCCGGGCGTTACTTTTGTGCATAAAGATTGTTGCACCAACAGGTTTTTCTGTCTACAAGATTGCCAACAGGTATTGTCTACAATATGTCTTCTACATCTACAAAAATTGCCGAATTCTGGTATTTTGACAGTGTATACTAAATTCTGCGATCTATACTTGACGCTATACTTGATACTATTTTGATCCAACATTTTGTGCTCTCTAAGAAAATTTTTAATTACTGGTAGATTTTCTGCCTAAAAGTACTGTCAGTTTTCAGTTTTTTTGCTATCTATTTTCGACACAAGACTTCGGTTCTTTATGCTTTTCTGTAGAAACGCCCAGAGCTGTCAGGAATGGAAACTGAGATCTCAGGGACTCTTACTAGTGCAGTCTACGAATTCATCCATTACGGAGCTTAATCAACTTAAAACATGTGCTACTTTTTGCTAGTTTTGTGTGTCAAATAATCATGAGCGGAAATAAAGCTTTAATGGGTTCGAAGGACCATGAAAAGAAAAATCGAAGTCAAATTGCAGTAATTGCCAAAAATGTTTGTATTTTTTAATTTTTTTATTCTAAAAAGGAAGAAAACTCTCCTTTTGTCTTCCATCGCCATTTGCATTAAATGCTGCCTGAAATACATTCAACAAATGTCAACCTCTGGTGTTAAAAGCTTTACCTGTTGAATATTTTTAACATATATATTAAATTTCTTATTCAACAATAATAATTTTCCTTCCTTGTTTTTGCTGTTTCAAACAAAGACTTAAAATCCATTACTTCCGGCCAAATCATTTAAAATTTTGAAAACTTTTCTGTGCTCATTTAGAGACTTCTATAAGTTTTAAGGTTTGCTGGCATAACATTTATTCCTACAAGGCTTGTTGTAATATTGCTAATTTATTACCTGTTTGCCTTTCATTGGCCATAATGAACCTACTGTTTAAACTACTGTCTGTCTGTGGGTTTGTCATATTTTTTTTTCGTCGTCTTATTGTGCCAGAAATAAAGTTACCACACACTTTTCAAAAGTTAAACGACAAAAAAAAAACGGTACATTAATATAAAAAAAACTGTAATAATAAACAACCAGAAATGATGACCATTAAAATGAAACGAAAAATTAAAGAAAAAATGTAAATCTCTTGCTGAATCCTTTTCATTTGAGTTTTTGTTTTGTTGTTGCTTGGCGATTTGGTATCAGCTTGTTTGTTTGTCTGTTTGCATAATAAACCACAAGACAACATAAAGAATTTTGTTTTAAATTGTCTACAGTAAAACATCAGCAAATGTCGAGATGTTAATGGAAGGGGATTCGAAACACAACTTTCCGAAAAAAATCGTTTTGTGTAAATGACTGCAACAAAGAATAACGGGATATAGAGCCTAAAACGCAAGTGTATTATACAAATGCTTAAAACGTTTTGCTTCCCCTGGTACAAAGGTTTATAATTGCCTTTGTACCCCCTGGTACAAAGGTTTTTTAAGTTGTGGCCAGTTAAATTTGGTCCTTCGAACCTAACTGAAATTAACTTTGCAACGGTCCACTGAAGGAGCTAGTACTGTTTCTTGATGTATTAAACTCGTGAGGGAAAGGGGTTGCACAATAGATCATTATTGGTCGCAGTGCAAAGGGCCATCCTGGACCAACCTAGCATAAATAATAATAAAAAAAATAATAATAACGGTCTGAAATTTAAGAGCGGCGTCGATTTCTATTGATGGTAGATGGTTAATTTAATGTTTGTTTCTCTCTTCCCGACACAATGGCCTTTCAGAAATTTAGGGTTGAGTATAGATCTTCGAGCTTATGCCATATGTTGAGGAAGGAATGTAAAATTTCTTTGTATTAAAGTGAAGCTTTATTTACGTCACATTCTTTTTTTGATTCTTCTAATAGTACATTCAATCTAATGCTATCAATTATGAGATCTTTCTGATTTTTTAACTATATCAGATGTACCTGAAATTCAGTAAAATTTTATCAGATTAAGCACCATATGGTATAGAGAAAATTTTTAAATTAGAAAGAGATAACTGCGTGAAACATTTTTCTACAACCCGCTGCTTCGCTTCTGTAACACAGTTTAATTTTCTTAAATCAAAAGCATCCAAAGTATCCAGTAGGAATCAAATCAAGGCCTGTGGCCTGTGCCTGCACTTTGATTGGGATGAAAAGATAAACCCTTTATGGTAATTAGTGAGCTCATTCGACCCATTCTTTTTTTGCTATTGTCCTGAAGAAACTGTCTGACGCAAGAGCGAATTATTGGCAAAGGTTTTGAAATCAAAACTAAAAACGGCAGGGCCAATTGATAGATCCTTTATTGCAACAAATTTTGAGAATAAATTTCCTCTTATTAATTGCCACTATCATTTGAGAAGTTAATTTATCAAGCTCCACAGCAAAGTCTTGAACAGACCAAGGATAAGATGTCCTTCCTAGATATCCTTTATATTGTTATCAAATTGATAGGGAAGAAATGTGATTTCGAAAATGCATTAGAGCTCGAGGAAGAACACCTTTAAGCTGTCTATAAAATCTTGGCTTAGTAGATGTAAGATTGGGGGTACTTGCTCATATATCCTTTTTTTGGAAGTTGTACAACCAATTGTGAAATAAGCATTACTATATCTAGAATTAATGCTATAAAGCTGTGCGACAAAGTTTTGTTTAATTCATGCAAGAATATTGGTAACCTACCATATACACTTTATTTCAGAAACAAACGTAAGAAATTTCTTAAGAAGTTGAAGAAATTAAAAAATGAGGAGTAGTGCCCATATAGAAATGGTGCCTTGCAGGACGGCTGGACTGCTGGTACATGAGATATCTAAAATAATCTTTAGAGTTCCATGGTCACTACATCCCAGAGGTCCATATTTTTCCATGAAACCCACTCATTTTCTCTATAAATGCCATCTATTAAAAAAATAGAACTGTTAACGTATTAACTTCATAATTTGTCTTTGCTAAAAGTTGTGGTTTGAGTCCGGGGACTTAAATTGGTATTTATCTTCACATACATATAATTCCCAGCGACTGAATTGTTTTTTAAAAATTCATCCCGTTTTCAGTTTAATTTTTGTAGTTTTTACTGTTAATCCCACAGCTTAGTCCTTGTCTTCCTCTTATTTCTCTTTCATTAAAACGTTTTCCTTTCGTTGCAGTTTTTTATTTTATTTTTTTTTTATGTTTATTTGCCGCATCTTCTTGAATAATGTCTATACATTATGTTGAAGAAAAAAAAAAAATGTGTTAAAACACAAAAAATACAAAGAAAAAAAAAATGGGAAACAATTCCGAAAATTTTTCAAAGTTTTTCTGCTTTATTTGCATGTTTATAATCACCTGGAAAACAAAGACATACCTCTATATACATGCCATCACTCACTCACTTAACCAAACAGCAACTGAAATATTAACAAACCACTCTGAAATAAAAACAGCATACCGTAACGAAAACCGAAAAAAAATCACCTCAAATAAATCATGTCAATACCCAGAACACACAACACAAAAGAATAAAAGAAATGTTACAAAAAAAAAAAACATGCAAATTACTTGTATTCTCAATACACGTTTGTGTGCCGCATGCGATTCAAAACCACTCAAATGCCACACACATGCACTCACTCACTCACTCACCCACTACCTCGCACTAATTCATTCACTTATTCATTGAAGGCTCTTTTTATAAGGAAAACCATAAAGAACTACTATTATTACTTGAAAGTGCAAACATAACTGCTAGAAGTATCATGCATACGATACCTCTTATTTCTGTACATCTGGTCATAAAAATAATATGCATAATATGCAAAAATAAAATGCATACTTCTTATACATAACTGTATAGCACCACACTCACACACTCACACACACACACACATATTTGCATTCAATCGCCCATACTGTAATATTTGCAAACATTGAAAAAAAGAGAAAATAAACTGATTCAATGATTATAAAAAGTAAAAAAAAGTCAAATATTCGGAAAAAGGAATGTAACAAAACATGCACAAAGATAAAAAGACTTTTGTATAACTTTATTAAACAACTCAGCTGTATTTGACAAGGGGCTACACTTGTGTGTAAATTTATTAGAGAAATTGATAATGTTTTATTTTTTGTGCGAAAAAAATTTGTTGATCAGGCAAAAAGTAAACTTGAACTAAATTTTGCTGCAAAATAAACTTTTTTTAAAAATGTGAGAGTTTCTTGTAATTTGCTGTTTACAAAAACTACTCAGGCTGGGCTTTTGAGAGCTCAGTTAAGCTGAGTTTAGTAAAATTGAAAAATAAATTTGTGCCGGTAGCGGACCAAGTTTATAGAAAATTTTCGAACGTAACAATTTAGTTTAGCCTAAAATATTATTAATTAATTTTTATTATTCGAACTTTTTCTTATATCATTATTTTAGTTATGAAGTTTATCAGGCTCAAGTTCTTTCTATATTATCCTTGTTATTGATATCAATTAAATTAGACAATAATATAGAAAGAACTTGAGCCTGATAAACTTAGTACAGAAATAACTAAAATATTATTCTTAACAAAAATTAATAATAAGAAATAATATCATCTTGCCGTAATGGCGGCACATACATACGTATTTACCCTTTGACTAAACTTGGTTTAACTGATCATTTCAAAATCCCAGCCTTGCTAATTGTTGTTCTAGATAAACCATACGCCAATAATACTGTTGAAAAAGCAAAAAAAGCAACAAGTGTCAAGGGTATAGACGAAGGTTGCTTTTTATATTTCGGGATTAGAGAACACAAAACAAATTTTAATTATCGAAAATCATTTAATGTGTTTTTAAAAATATTCCCCATGAAGGTCTCTACAATTTTGCAAACGTTTGAACCAGAGCTCCTACGCTTTGATTACGATTACACTGCGCTAGTTGCAAAAATCACACAGACGGGACACTCAGTGAGTAAACCTAATTCAGTGGTGCTAACCGTTTTGTTTTTAGGTTAGCTCTTGTTTTTGAGGTATACCGTTACATTAAAAATGAAGGAGGTAGGACGATATATATTCCCTTAACTTAAAAACTGTTAAAATTAATGGAAAAAAAGCAAAAACCGAAATTCGACAGCAAAATTACCTTTCAACAACTGTAATTTCATTTTTAATTGGCTGAGTAATTTAGAATATACAAATTTTTTTCGTTGAAAAAAAAAAAATAAATCTTTTTTGCAAAAGTTTGTTCTTTAAAACATCATACAAAATTTGAAAATAAATGTATGCTAATGAATTTTCATATATTCCTAACAAATAAAGTTTCAAACTAAAAAAGCCATAAATAACTAAAATCGGTAAACACATTTTGGAATTTATTCATAAAAAATCAAAAATTGCCGTTTCAAACGGTCAGCAGACAAAGCCTCAAAAATTAAAAAAAAATTTTTTTTTTATTAAATGACATTAGTATGGAAGAAATATTTTGTTTGCTTATCAAAATAAAGCAATGTCAACTGACGGAAGTAAAAAACCACTTACTTATCGATATCTAAAAAGAAAAAATTCCGTAGCTATTAAATTATTCCACATTGACTTTTCTCGAGGCTGGTGTTTGTATTCTCTAAACTGCTTAGCCGCTTAAAAAGATTTTTACAGTTGTTGAAATTTAATTTTGTTGCCGAATTTTGGTTTTTGTTCCTTTTCGTATTTTAATTGTTCGAGCCTTTAGGTCACTTGTTTTTTATAAATGTTTATTAAATTCGATATTTCGATATCACAACGAACATCTTCTTTAGAAATGTTTGGATGTTTTTTCTTTTGAACAATCATCAAAACATTCCTGAAAAAGATATCCATTGTGATATCAAAATATCGAATTTAATAAACATTTATAAAATAAACAAGTGACCTAAAGGCTCGAACAATTAAAATTCTAAACAACAAAGGTCGAAAAATTAGCATCAAGTATGTTTTTTTTTTTTCAATATTATAAAACGTTTTTGAGTTAAGGGAATAAATGTTGTGCCACCTCCTCCGTTAAAAAAACAGTATATCTCAAAAATAAAAACTAACTAAAAAAAAAAAACAGTTAGCACCACTGTTTTACCCACTAGGTGCCCCATCTGTCGGTTTTTTTTAACTAGTACATTGTTAATAAATACCCCTGGAAGTACTTCTATATTAAAGCGCTTTCAAGTTTCTTTTAAAATATTGCTGTTAGGTGCCAAGATAATCGAAATACAAGAATATCTTAGCTGGGGCACAGCTGGAAATACTGCTCTTTAGCACACTTAGTCCATCCATGAACTTTTCAAAGTATGCAAAATAATTTAGATTTATTTAATCAGATTCTTCTGTATTAATCGCTTGAGCAGAACTATTTAAAAAAGAAACTCGATGTAACTAATAGTTGTGTTGCTTATATAATAATTTTTTTTCTTTTTTTCTATAAACGGACGAACTATTTCTGTCTTTTCTGTTCCATCTTATGATTTGCTTTATTATGACTATTTTTAATTTTTTTCTCTGCACTGTGTTAATAATATATTCTTAGTGTTGCATTTGCCAATATTGGCCTTAATATTTATTGATTATCTTCTCAATTTGCATGAGCTTCTTAAATATTTTAAGGATTAAATTCATTAAAATGATAAAATCGTATAGTTTCGACTTTAATTAAGTTACATAAAATTTATTTGTTCTGTCTTTTGTATACAAATTTTAAGTCTCATTTTTATGATAATGTTTGCTGGTGTTCATTTCAAATGATTCCTAAATTCTTAACTACATAATATTGATGTTTATTAAGTATTCTATAACACAAGTGGTATGTTTTTAAAATATTGATAAATAGAATATTTAGTAATTTAAATATTTAGAAAAGTCTAATACTGTCATGAGGGTACTTTGTGAAAACTGTAACTGAAACTGTTTTCTTGTTAATATATTGAATGTCCAGTCGCTTATCGTTTGGTTACCATGAAAGTGGTCGAATTCAGTACCTCGACGGATGAGTGACCCAGTAACAGTCCCCGCCTCTGCTTTGCATTTTTGTGTTTGCTTGAACACAAAAAGAAAAATAAAAAAGTGCATAGAAAGTTAAAGGAATTGAAGGGTGGCAAAATAAGAGATGACTTGGCAGAAAGAGAAATGCGATTAGAATGGATTTTGATTTAATATAGAACAAGTTCTTTCCCAACCCATTTGTATAAGATATACGAATATGACATTATGTCCATGCTAAAATGAAATCCATACAATTCCCAAGTATTGACAGAAAAGTTTAAGACAAAATTAACAATTAATCTCTCTTATCCTCCAAAGTTTAAATTCAATTAAAAGATTCTAACGCCTTTAAGGCTGGCTCTAGAACATGTCCAGTATTGTTTACAACCAAGCAAAAAAAAAAAAAAAAAAATACATAAAATCTTTCATCAACTAATTGAGGTTCTTGCAGTACCTCAAGCATCAACTGACTGACAAAAATAGAGCAAATAAAATGACTTGTGTTTGAAACACCACAAAATAAAAAATAAAAAACTGTTAACCATCTAAACACACAACTCAAATACAAATATTTTGTATCGGCGACATGCCGCATATGGTATGGTACATATGTGTATGGGCAAAATTTATACGTTTGCATGTAAATAGTACGCTTAATAAAAACAACATGCTGGCAAAGAGACCGAAAGTCAACAAGACATTAAGCACGCCCCTATAAGTTAAAAGAAGTAAAATTAAGTAGAACCAAAAGAAAATCTGACATATTTTTTATTAATACCATGACAGTATTCAAAAGCGAAAAAGGATATTTTTCTACACATCACCAATTAAATGTAATTCTTGCTACATTTAGGAAATTTTATGAACAGAGTAAAATTTTGCGGCACCGCCACCAATCATCATGTATCATGATTATAAACTTCATTATTACATATTATTTGGAGATAAAAAAGAAATAAATACATTTTGTATGAATGTTAAGACTCAGTTACGGACAACTACCAGTGGCTCATAAGCTGCCAGCAACATGCCGAGTTTTGCACAGAAATACATCTTTTTATGAGTGTGAGAGAGAGAGAGAGAGAGGGAGAGAGAGTGAGAACGGCAGACTGAGTTTTGAAAAGCAACAAGGAAACTAAAAATATTAACTTCAATAGTTTATAACTCAAACATTTATTATTTTCAGCATCAGCATCACCGTCATCATTATCATTATCATCGTCAGCAGCAGAAGCAGCATCAATAAATGTTAAAGTAGCATCAGCAGCAGCATGCAACAGCATGTTGAGTACTTGTGGCAAAGTGGCAGTATCTTTTTAACATTCAATACTCAAACGGTGGTGTAGACATGATATCAACATCATTTTATTCAATTTACACAGAGGCTTAGTTTGACAAATTTCATCTTGTCTGGCAAATGCAAGATAACTATGTGTGCAACTGTGTGGGGGTGTGTGCGTGTGTGGGTGCTAATGTCGAAAGTGCAATAAATGTGTGTGAACATCTTTATGGCTTAAGGCCGTGATTCACTATCCTACTCAATCGTTGTACGATTCATTCACTGAAAATTGCTAGCTAAATCTGATAGAATTCTGTCCTAATTTAAGAAGTCGCATCAAAATGGCCACACTGTTATACTTTTGTAAACAACTTCAAAAAGGCAACCCTGATCGCATAGAATAAGATAAGTTTTCGAAAATTTTCAAAAGATTAGCAAATCGAACAGACTTGTCAAAAAGTCTTTCACACACATACACTTTTAGTCCAGATTATCACACTTTTTGGACACACATGTCATTTTTAACAGATCGTACG
Organism: Sturmia bella; assembly: GCA_963662145.1. Lineage (NCBI taxonomy): Eukaryota > Metazoa > Arthropoda > Insecta > Diptera > Tachinidae > Sturmia > Sturmia bella. The sequence continues at coordinate 18,231,793 of OY759172.1, read as the reverse complement.
ATTCAGTAGGATACTGAATCACGGCCTTTATGTATTATGACACTGAAAAAAACCCAATTGCAGTTGCCTCTTTTGGTCTTATTAAGCTGTAATATATTTCCTGGCCAGAGGTCCCAAGTTTTCTTAACTTTTCCCAATCTGGTAGTTTTGTATCCCCAAAAATCCCCAAAATAGCTTCTTAATCCCCAAATTTCTTTTTGCATTAAACGTTTTTTAAAATTATTTCTGTGGCTGGCCCATTCATAATACGTCTATGGAATTTTTTCTCTAACTTTAATGAAGCCTTGCCAGCAGCTCCCTAAGGCATGTTTTTTTGAGACAGTGGCATCGTCTACTCCTACACAAAGAGTTTTAAAATTTATAGCCCACATCAAAATGTTTTAAATCTACAAACTTCATACCCATTCTTCTCGCTCCAAAATAGAATTGGGTTTTTTATCCCCATTGATGCACGTACAATATTGGGTATATCGATTTATCAGTCGATATTGTTCCATCTACTTTGCGATAGCTTTTGGCATGACGAAAAATAGTTACATTGCATCAAAAATCTACAAAATCATTTTTCAGGTCCCGAAACTAAAAATTTTTTATCATATCTATATGGCGTTCTGAGTATTCATAACTTCAATATCATTGATTTTCAATTGTTTTTAATGCAATACGAAGTTCATTAATTTCATCTAGTAAATATAATAGTCGTAAAGAAGGAAAAGCAATAAATAATAAAATAATTGCTGGTAAAATAGTTCAAATAATTTCAATGGTTTGTCCATGTAATAAATATCGGTTTACATATTTATTAAAAAATAATATATATATAAAATAACCTACTAATATAGTAATTATAAATAAAAGTAAAAGTGCATGATCGTGAAAAAAAATTAATTGTTCTATTAAAGGTAAAGAACTATCTCGTATGGCGTCGGCGTGTTTCGAAAAAAATATTGGAGAGAAAAACTTATTGGCAAAACATTTGACTCCTCTGCCTCGGCTGGTCTCACGTACTGTTAACTGGACCATGAAATGTTCAACTCTTGAGAACTATGACGAGTTGATGGCGATGGGCTCTCAAGTCCACTCTCAGCCGCAGCTACGATATTTTGGGGTATACGAACTGTACAAATATAGTGTAGGCATATGGTTCAATTCAACAACTTTCACTGTGATTAGTGGTTTATTTATTACATATCCTTTAATTCCTGCGGAATTAATACACCTAGGAACTGTAGCAGTCCTCTCAGTGGCAGCCTTTGCAGATCTTGCTGTGTCCAAATTCCATGTAGCTAGCGTTCGGTTACTCCATTGACTACTCTTCCAAACCACATAATCTGTTGGTGTCTGTATTAAATAGGCCCATTCAGTATAGGTGTTTGTTGCTGGTGTAAGAACCCCTGTCAGTGGCCTAAGGTCCTTATTGTCCTGTTTCGGAACGAATTACGCCCAACTAGCATCAAAGCTTAGACACTTTATACAGGCAGCCAATACTTTTGTTTTTTCTTTCATTATGGATGTTGCCCATTTTTTCTCACTCTCGCTCAGTAAGATTCTTGTTGATGCGAAAAGATGAAGAGAGTCCTATAAAAGTCCTCTCTGCCCCTTTCTTAGTATCGATGTCTGTCTTCTGATTACCACTATGGCCCTCGTATGGTGGAACTCAAACCAGAGGTATCTGATCTTGTGTTGACAGATCGTTAAATATTGCATTTGTATTGCATTTGTGTACTATATTCAAACCAGTTTTTCCTATTTAGGAAATTTCCCACATATTGAGGTATTAAAAGTAACAAAAAGTGAGTATAGGCTTAACAGGAATAAACAAATCGTAAGGCAATAGGCAGCTAACACTGCATTCTTCCCAAGGCAACATCTGCTAGGAGTTCTATATACTTGGTTAGAGATGTTTATTCGCCATGCACTTAATCACCTGGTTTTCCACAAAGAAGGAATTCGATTTCCTCCATGCACCTAAAAATCATGTATAAAAGCTTCTAATAATTTTTTTTTTTTGCTTTTCCTAATTTTCTTTTGTCCCGTTGAGAAAGTCCCCAGTGTATATAATAATTTTAGTTCACTAAACGTATTTCATTTATTGTTTTTCTTTTTTGTTTGTATAATTTTGATGATGGCAGCATAATTAGTTTGTAACACATACAATTTTGTGGTGTATTCTTTTATTTTCTCTTCCTTTATTATCTTTTTGCTGCTGCTACTGCTGCTGATGCAGCCTGGTATTTGTACGTTTTATTTTTGTTTTAAAATTTTATAATGTCGGCAAAGAAGACAAAAAAAAGAACAGAAATTAAACACAGAGTAAAAAGAACTTGAAGTTAAAACAAACAATTAGTTGGGTTGTTATAATTGCCACATCTATCACACTTTCCTTCGCACCAGCCACGCTAGACAAAACGCAAAGTGCTTAGATACTTTATGCTGCAATACAACATAATTTCCTCTATATGATGCAGATGGTAATGATGTTGTGGTTTGTACAACTAATAAATGTTGTAAAATATGACATAAAACATGAAAGTAAATATTGTTGAATGAAAAACGACAACAAAAAAAAAAAAACATGTTTCATAAAAGACCGACAGAACGTATGAAAATAAATTATAATATTTTCATTTAATAATTACCCAGATTTATTCTTGGCTTCTCGTTTGCCGATTCGCTTAATGTGAATGTAATCATCTCCCTAATGTTGACAAATGTACGGAAAAGTATCTAGGGATGCGTGCCTGTGCAAGCGTGTGTGCACTTTAATTTTCTCTCTTCAAAAGTACCGAAAATATTCTGGGAATTGAGTTAAAAAGTATGCGATTTTTTTGTTCTCGTGTTTGATGCTTCAAGCCAACAAAGGGTTGTTGCTGTTTGTGCAGCAGGAAAAATTGATAAAGTTTTCATAACGAAAAAAAAACATAATATTTCCTTTTAATCAACAGATAAATCAAATAAGTCTTTATATAAATTTTAATGTATCACGTGAGTGTATCTCTACAGCGGCAACATTTTAAAGAGTTCAGGAAGGACTTGTTTTTTGCCAAGAAACATACATAAAATACAAATGGAAAAATGTGTGGTAATAGGAATGTCATTTAAGTCAAGTGAAATTATTAAAAATCTTACAAAAATAAGAAAAAGATTAAACATTCCTTTGCTTAAGCAAATATGTATGTACTGTTTTTAGTGAAAAGTGAAAATGTGTTTCAATTCGTATGAATGTGTTTGCTGCAGGTCCTGCAAATAAGGCGCTGAATACCCAAAGCTGGATTTAGAAAAGTTTACTTAACTATCGATAATATTTTTAAAGTAATTACTAATATTCAATTAAATAAACTAAATGGTAAATACACTTAGGCCTTTTTTTTTTTTGTTGATTTTACTTGTGCATTTGATTCTACTCCCAGGATGTCTTTCTTTTCGTAACCTGGCTTATATTGGCTTGTCATCAAAAATATCACGTATACTACAACACTGGTATGAGGGCAGCTTTAGTGAAATATCGCTTGCCAGCACTGCTTCAAATTCGTTTGCTGTTAATCTCAGCGTCAAACAAGGTTGTATATTAAATCGTATGCTGTTTGCTTTGTTCCTGAATAATCTAGCTGATGGTTGTGTCAAAATGTGTCAAAAAGTGGTCATAAGCGGTCATACAAGTGTCATATTGGGCGCTATCTCAGACATAATTTTACGAATGTTGGTTTCTATTGTTGCTCAAGAGTTAAAGGTTTATCTGCCTAAACACGTAGCCCCACAAAAACAAAGTGTAATGGTGTCAAATCGCATGACCTTGGTGGCCAGTTGATATCGCCACAACGAGAAATTATGCGGCCAGCAAATGTCTTTTGCAATAAAGCCATATTCGCTCAAGTTGTGTGGCATGTGGCACCGTCTATTACCAAAATATATATATATTTTGTTAAATTCTTCTTGACGATGACGTTTTTTTAGAAGAAGTTTTAATATTTGTAGGACAGTAAGCGCGAATAAAAGAAATGTGTGCTGGCTGGAGGGGCTCGATTTAGCAGTGTAGCATTAATACTCTGTATTTGGATTCCCGGAAAGTTAAATATTCTCGCCATTACTTGCTCCAGGGTGCCCGCAGAGGATTCAAATGTATCACTAGCTTCCTATAATTTTTTTTTCGCAAGCCCTAAGGCGTCTTCCTAGGTAGTCCCTATACAAAATAAAAAAATCTTGGAAATCAAGCGCCTCAAAAATAATTTTTTGATAAGTTGTAGTGGAACCTTTTTTTTTGCTCATATCAAAAGCACAATACTGACAAATTTTTTGTGAGGCCTAGTGCTATTAACACAATTGAGATGAAGGACAAAGTTTTCGCCGCGAATATTCGCTGTCAAAAATAAAACACATTGGTGCATATGAAAATGTGCACACAGTCACAGCGTCGGTCGAAATTCGTTGTACGCTACGAACTTGAAATAGATTTATTTCTATTTCTTAAGCCAGCGAACGACGAACAAATCAGCACACTGTGGCCATTTCGGTTTTAGTTTTCAAGTGTTCTAGTAAAAACAGTTAATTTTTACTTTAATAGTTTTTATTTCAAGTGCTAAGCTTTGACTTTTTGTACATATAAAATAAAAAGCCAACGTATTAGATTATAAAACATGCTTGTAGGGTTTGTAATTTTTTGGTTTTGATAATGCTAAATTTTTTAGCAACCAATTTTTTTAATATGGTCACCCCATCAGCTGTTCAACTAGAATAAGATAAAATTAAAAAAAAATTTGAGAAAATGGATACAAGTGAAATTATAATTGAAAATGTTAAATTTCATGAATGCTCATATAATCTGGGCTCATGTTCATTATTTTAATTATTTTTACAAAATTTTAAATTCTTTGATTCATTTAATTTTTTTTATCTTTTAACAAACAATAATTAACTTTATCAAATATAACAGATGTTTTTGTTTTTCGTCGGTATTGTGCTTCATACGACGAATTTACACAGCGAATTTCAAGCGGCGTATTCGTCGTGTTGGGCGAAATTCGTCGTTCATCCCAGTTTTGTTTCTAGCATTAAGCCTGGCATTTTTGTTTTTTTTTTACCAGTGCACAAGTATTGTGCTCTCATTCTCTCTTTATTTGTTTACACTGTATACGCTGGAGAAATAATTAAACAAAAAAAATATATAGCATGCTATACAAAAAGTATTGAGAAACACACCAATAATTGTTTTCAAAACATCTTACACATAATTTATATGCACTGGTAAATATGTTTAATATGTAACTCGTCAAAGTTTTTTATTATTATTTTTTTTTACTTTCTCTCTACCATTTAATTTATTTCATTTGACACATTTGATGCCTGAAAAATGATTTCCTTGGATTAACAATTTATATCAATTTTTATAACACATTTACAATTTTTTTTTCTTTTTGGTTTATTGGGTGGATTTATATTGAAAATAGGCAAATTAATTTTTATTTGGTGCCACACACCAAAAATTACTAATTTAATGTTGAAAACAACATCAACATTTTCTGTTTAAATTAATGTGAAAAACTGAAAAACAAGTTTATTTTTAATGTGCGTTTCCAATTTTTTTTATTTTTATTTTTTTTTTTTGGCTTCGGACAGAAAAATTACGAAAACAATAAAAAATTATAAAAAATCACCGATTTCAGAAATTGGCATGTAAGACAACATGTTTTACATGGCTTATTATTATTGTATAGAAATGAGAAAAAGGCATTATTTCATTTCAACGCTACAGCAGGATTTTGTTGAAATCAGAAAAGCAAAAATAAAAATAAACAAAGAATTAAACGTATCGTAGCGAATTGTAAATTTATGAGAAAATTGCTTTACAAAAATCCCAACAACGCTGCACATTTACATTTGATGAGCCAATGGACTTTTGTAAAAAAAAAAAAAAAGATAATATAAAAAAAAAATTATGTTCAAAATCCAGATAATAATGGTAACGTTCAGGTATGTGCGCTGTGTTTAAGTGACTGCGCGCGTGTGTGTGTGTGTGTGTGTGCGTACATTAATGTTGGAAAATACTTATAACTTGTGTGTTGTCGATTTAATCCCTGTTTAACAATTTTTCATTGATAAGGCCCTCAGGGCATTAAACAGCAAAATGTATTCTCATATGATGCCATCTCATTTTTTTTTTATCAAAAGAATTACTACTTAAACAAGGTAGAACTCAAAATAAATAATTGCCACACAGAATTATCTGCTGAACACTGAAACAACTTGTTCAAAACAGCATTGTTTTTTTTTGTTGCTCTAAAAATCAGGTTGCTAGGTCGTTGGGTCCTCCGTTGCTGAACGCTTGGCTGATTGGTTGTTTGGTTGGCTTGTTGAAAATTTTTCATAAACTCTTTGTTAGACCTTGTCTTTTATTGTTCGTCCTCGTAACCAACGCCAACGATTTTCTATTATTGACAGCAAGATTCTTATTAAAATATTTGTATGTAAATGTGACTGTTATTACAGCCGTTGCTTAACAAAAAAAAAAAAAGTTAGTTTTTTACATTGTGATAAGCAATGGAAAACAAGGGTATAGACAAAAATAAACATGACATGCTTAATCAGCCAATCAAGAGCAAATTATTTTCCTACCAAGCTTGTCAAGTTAATAACACAGAAAAGACAAATATCTAATAGCTTTGCAGGACAAAAATATCTGAGTATATATTTGGACAGGAAAGTTAAAAATGGAAGCAAATTTCAAATATTGTCATATATATTCAGGGGGCGACCTCAACATGTGTATGACTACATTGTGTTAAAACTAGGACAAACAAGTAAGAGTACTATATTCGACTAAGCCGCATCTTATATACCCTTTATCAAAGTGTAATTAGAAGCTTTTCCATATAAATGTGTATTATGAGGTCATATATGGACTTTGATATCCGCAAGTTTATTTGAAAAACAGGCGCTTGTGTATATTAAAGTAATGGATTTTCACCCAGCATTAGCCAAAATCGAAAAGTAAAATATATAACTAATTATTTATTTGCTTTAAGAGCCAATTGAAATGTATTAATTCAGGTCCAAAAATGAACCCTTTTTACAAAATGTTTGCCTTAAGGCAGAAAACCTTAAGGTCTATTTTATACCTAAAATAATACATTTCAATTGGCTTTTATATAAAAATAAATAATTAAGTTTCTTAATTTGATCTTATTTCTTTAATACTTTACCCCAGGGGCCGGATTCTGGCATTCGATCTCTCTCTCTTTCTCTCTCTCTCTCTCTTTTCCATCCCTCTCGCAATGTGACGTCTTTATATTTTTTCTCCTAGAAGATTAACGAGTATTCATAATTTTGCTTTTCATTCTCAAGCTCTCCTTCCCTTTCTCACTTCTTGCCTGTTGCCATGTGTCACTTATTGTCTTCTACTTTCGTAAAAGATTTACGAGAATCTATAATTTTGCTTTTGATTCGTTTGGAAATGACAACAGCTCCAACAACAATACAAATTTGACCAACAGTTGTATTTCATTGCTGTTATTGTCATAATAAAAGGAGCGTAATTTTTCAAAAAATAAATTTTAATTTGTTACACAAAATGCAGACAATTGAAAATAAAATGAAAATATTTAAATGTGAGTCACATCAATGTTTAATTGTGTGAAAATTCCTCATCGAAATTCTTGCTTTTACAACTTGTCACAACTCCTCAGTCATGGCCTTCAATGGTTTAATTAAAGCATTTCAATTCGATTTGCCTAATAAAAGTCGAGATGACTTGCAGAATATTTGAAATGTTTGTCTAAAATTATTTTAATAGTCCTGCTTTCAAAAGCTGAATGAAATTTCAGTTCACTGTCTTACGCCCATTCCAGTCTGCTGTAATGTTCGACATTCCCCGGTGATAATCTCTTTTATTGCCGTTTAAGCCATTGCCAACTTTAAATTGGAGATTTTAACTTGAACATTTGTTATGGTTGTAGTTGAACTCGTACATATTAAAAGAGTTTAACTTTTCCTCCATTCGTACACTTTATGTACATACATACTTCGTTTGTCAGATTGTCTAAAATATAAATTGAACTTTATCTGTAATATTTTTTTTTTTAGTTTTACTCAGAACATTTATGTGGTTTAGCGTGAGCACCTTTTACTTGTTTGTAAAAATTACCAGCTTTTCTTCTTGCTCTGCTTTAAAGTTTCTTCTTGTTTTTTTGCTTATTTCTCTAAATAAGTTTAAAAGATAACTGCCAGTAGTCACAAGCAAACACACGCTCTCCACGCTCATTTGCCACATTTTGTAGCAGGCAACAATATGTTATTGGAGTTTTGTTCAACATTTTAGTGCTTCTTTCATAACAAACAAAGAAGAAAATTGCACAAGTTTTGATATTTTTTCATTCTTCTCGTTGTTGTTTTTTTTTTCGTTTTGTTTGCTTTTTTTGTGAAATTTTATTTAAAGCTATTTTTGCGCTTAGATTTGTTTAACATTTTGACAAGATAACACGAGCAGCATTAGTTGAAATAAAAACAAGTTAAATTGCTAAAGAACAACAATTTGTAAGAGCACTTTTCGAGAAAGCGAAAACTTCTTGCATTTAACCAATAAAATATAACAAGCTAACAGAAAAGGTAAAATGTTAAGTCTAAAATGTGAAGGTAAAAATAGAAAAAAAAATTAAGCAAGAAAACTCAGTGAATATTTTTTTTTTTTGGAGATTGACAGCAGTTTTCTATTACTCTTAAAACAAGAACATGGAACAAGTTTGTAAAACTTTAAAATTAACTAAAATCTTTTGTTCAGTTCTCACTCAAGCTTCGTCCAATTAAAAAAACAACAGACTCAACAGAAACCAAATATTTTTTCCAAAAACTTATTACTTATTTTACCAATACCACCAATAGTATAGCAACTTGCCTCTCATGCCCTAAAATTAAATAAAGTCTACAAAAAATTTCTCCAACAACACTATAATGTAAACATATAAAGAACTCTTAATTAAATTTTTAGCTTGTTATAATACGAAAAACTACAGAACCACATACTCGTAAAAAATAGAAATTAGCACAGCAACATAATATTTTGTGGCAGGTTTAAAGTGGTATTCCATAATACAAGTGAGCTTAAAAATTTCATGACTGGCATGGTGGAGTTTGTGGCTGTAATTTCCGAGTTCATAAACTGTAGCAGGAAATAAAATCAAAAAAATTAAAGTAAAAAAAAATAGTTAAATAAAATTCAAAAAGTGTTTAACCTCAGCAATATCATTGGTTGCAGCATGTTTATAACATAAAATTTTTATAAAAAAAAAAACTAATAATAATGATGTTGCTAATACTGTCATGAGTTAAATTGTTGCTGGCAGCCAAACTGATGCCTGTACGGGCCCTGACGAGCAGTGTTATTGTGTTTTATGCAAACTTACACACACACACATTAAGCAATGCTCTTTCAAGCAAAAGCATTAAGAACGAAGTCAACTTAAAATTTATTTTAATATTGAAAAGCATTATACAGGGTGGGACAAAAAAATCTTTTGCAAAAAAAAAACATTAAAACCCTACGGCATAGTACAAACAAAATCTAAGAACGTCTCAAACGGCTCTGTTCTAGAATCCGATTCGGATTGATTTAGCAAAATTTTTTTAATCCGCATAATTCATAAATTGGTGTTCTCAATTCAGCATGTTTTTAGATATTCGAAGTTTGTGTTTGAAAAAAAATTCTAAATTTCAAATACATAAACAGCAGGTGTTTTTGTTTTGAAAAGAACTATCAGACAACGAAGCCGATGATAAAAGATAGCTTAACATACAAATAGTCGCCGGCGGCAAACCAAAAACCGACGGTTGACGACCGTCTAAACAATGTTTTTACAATCACGCAGAAAATGTTAAAAATTAAGTTACAATACGACAAAAACTAAAACATTAATAGATTATTCTGAGAAAGCAGCTCTACAGCAAGCAGCAGCAATCAGTCGCTCTTGACCGCGACGGGTGTAAGGTTGTGAAATTACCGGCGCGACAGCACATGAACTACGATCTTTGACAACCATATGTTGTAAAAAGAACATATTGACGGACTATTACAATGGAATTTGACCACTAAATACAATCATATTAATATAAATATTGCTTAAATTAAACTATATATAGGAAATTTATTATAATTTCCTTTAAAATGTCAATTTTTCTTTTTCAATAAATTCTGATTGCATTAAGCATTAGCCCAAAAAAAAAAACATTGATATATCACACTTTAATATGTAGGGCAACTTGGTGTTGTCGAACATAAGCAACATTTTTTGTATTTTTGTTTTACGCAAGTGCCATTTGACAAAACTTACGAAGAAATTAAAGAAAAGTTTTTTTTTTTTTTTTTTACTAATAATTGTGTGTAAATTAAAATTTTTTTTTTTATCATACATTAAATAAAAAAACACTTCAAATTAAAAGGGAAAATTTAGTTTTTATTAACAAAGTTATCACTTGCATGAATAACTTTCACTCACCTTATAATACTGTAAAGGTTTATTTTTGGACCTAAATTAATAATATTTATTATAATGAAAATTACAATAAATCTTAAATCTAAAGCTCTAGAATTAGTGGCTATCGGCATGTGTGTGGTATTATTTGAATTTGGTTTTACGGACTATGAGTAGCTGGCTAATCAGTGTATTCTTAGCTTACTCCTGCCCATAGAAAGTCATTCAAAATCTATAGTTCATACAACTTTAGTATAAATGCTTTATTTAATTGACATTTTAGACTTGAGAAAGAACGATTAAAGGATTTAAAAACCGCAAATTGAGAAAAAAAAAATTTTATTGTAAAAATGTTTTCTTTAAGCCAACATTTTGCATCCAAAAAAACATTTCTTCTTTAGTACTGCTTTTTGTAAATAATGCCACATGAAGTTGTATTCAGGCAATATACTAGATTTTTATTTACTTCTATTTAAAGAATAAAATCAGCTTCTTATATCTCAACTATCATTACAGTCACTTTTAAGCCTTCCCGCTCATAAATATTTACTTATTATACACATATTTGTTTAGGATTAAAGTCGTCCTTTCACTCTCTTTCAACTTTATGTTTTATTTTATTTTGTTTTGTTCACCTCATGCTAAGTGAGAACATTGTATGTTAATGTGTCAAAAATACTGTTCAAAGTGATTGTTTGATATGCAAGAGTAGTAGTGCATTCTTTTGACACAAACCCATCAACACATGCGAATGCACACGAACATGCCTACACTTGAGCGTTTTCCTGAAATGCAAATATATACATATGTACATATGTGCCAGGCATCATGTCATTATCACAGAGAAAAATATACTTTTTGTTGACACTACAGCCAACGTATTCTTTTTTCTTTTATTTCATTTTATTTTATATGATGACAAAAATTTTATAGAAAAGGTGGCATGAAAAATTTAAGCAACAGCTCGTAGTTAGAAGATGTTATGACCTCATTGTGAAAAAGAGATGCCTTGGCAGCAACAGCAGCACTCAGACTATTGCCATAGAGGCTAATGCCTTAAGTTGAGTACCGACTTCAGAGGGAAGGTCAGCCAAAGGCAGCACATGCAGTTTTTATACCAAAATCTAGAGTTAATGAGATCTTAGTCTTACAAAAAAAAAAAAAAAAAAAAATTAAATTCTTTTAAAATTAAACTTTTTTTGCGAATCGAAACAAGAACATTTTTCATATTAACAAATTTAAAGTTTTCTTTAAAGGAAGAAAGAAAAAAAGTGAGTAAAAGTAAATTCCATAACTAATCTTTTGTGTAAATCGAAACTTCCTGTACGGTTGACTGTCCCTTTTGTAATCTATGAGGTGTAGTGTGGCTTATTTACGCCTTTTCAATTGATTTAAATCCTGAATGCTTTTAAGCATTCTTCATCTACCTGCATGATATACTATTGCAACGTTTTTAAAACATTTGCAAGAATATGCAAGTAAATGTGAATATCTTACTGCTGCATTTATTTAATACATGTTTGTAGACAATTGTCGTATTTGCACTTGTTGTGAACTTTAACTTCTGTCACAGCACAGCACAGCACAGCACAGACAACTTTTAGTTCTTGCCTGCTGAACCCAGCCAGTCTTCTACTACAAAAAGTATAAAAAAAACAGCAAGACTGTGAAGAAAGCAAGTACCCAGCATTTTTTTTTTTTTTTTTTTTGTTTTCCAAGATGTGCTCAGTCAACTCAAGCGAGTCAACTGGGCGTCATGTCATATCACATCCACTAAACAAACAACTGACAACCACTGCTACTTACACAACTGACTTCAACGGCTGGCTGGCTGGCTGCTGCAGCCACTGTAACTCCTTGTGCCACTAACAACAATAACAGCAATAAAGGATATACACATTATAATAGCAACAATAGCAACTGACAGCAGAGTGCATTGCCACTTTCACTGATGTTGCTACGGCACAACGGCAACGATGGTGCCAACTTGAGTAGTCGATTTTTACTGCTGCAACATTTTTCATCGAATTTTCATATAAAAATTATTATTAAGAAATTAAAATTTTCTCGACGTTGTACGAAGCTTGAATGTTATTTATAATAGCGGCCATAATATTTTATGCAGTCTGCAGAAATGAATGTTTACCAACTTTAGGTTTTAGAGATGGTATTTTAACTTATAATGTTGCGTTTCAGTAGCCCTGTCTATAGTCTAATATCCCTGCTGCCAAGGTTCACAGCCTGGTCGGACTTCTTTGTGACGGTATCCAGCAGCATTTTTACCTGCCTCATGCCTTTAAGGGCTCTCCAGTAATCAGCAAGCCTTTTATACTCCCAGTTTTTTAGAATAATGTGCTGTTGTTAGTCCCGCCAAACGGTTTAGGGCCTAGAAAGGACCTAGAGCAAAGCAACCCGCCTTTTTGTTGCCCTCATGTCCTTTGTGGCCCGGTATTCATATGTTATCAAGTCTGTTCCTCAAAGATAGCGCCCAAAGAAGTTCTTAACATTCCTAAATTAGTTTTTACTGAAATGACTACGATTTCTCAACCCTTTTTCTATCATTCATTTATGTTTAAAATATATTTACTATTTTTATGTTGGTTACGTTTAGCTCATGTTATGGAATTTTTATACTCGTTTTGCTGTTGTTATTTCATGCAATATTTGGCTGCCTGACAGTCTTCTTAAAACCTAAAGAACATCGTACAATATTTGTTTTGTCTGTCTGACGTTCTTTCAGCAAGAATTTTATATCTGTTACTTTCATAAAGCGCATATACAGTGCTGCATTTTAGTTAAATCTTTTAAAGGAAAATCCCCCAGCTTAAAGCAAAACGCTTAACAGTAGCACTGAGTTGGTCTTTCTTCTCTGTGTTCAGGCAAACATATTTGTGTGCGTGTGTGTGCAGCTCTCTATGCACCATTAATATTTTCTATTATAATTTATTCCGTTGAAGAAAAAATTTATTGTTTATACCGAACAACATGTTGTTGTTGTTTTAAGAGAAAAAAAATTATAATAATATTAATAATAGAAAACAATATAAGAGTGAAATTTATTCAACAACATTATTGTTGTTTCGAACAAGTATGCAACATAATTCCCTAACAAATCTTTAGTTTTTGTTGTGTTTTTGTCAAGCTTTGAATTGACACACACACGCACACAAAAAAAAGGTTTTTGTTTCGTGATCATAATGCAATCAAAAGATGTGTAGTGTTTAAGAAAACAAATAAGAAAACAAAAATGAAAAAAAAAACTTTAACTAAAAAGGCGGCACTTGAAAATTATGTTGAATGAATAAATTAGTGCAACTTTCAACTATGATTTGCTTTTGCCTCAAAAACTACTAAATGGCTGCTGCTGCTGCTGTTGTTGATGTGGAGAATGACGCGTATAATGAATGGATGGATGGTTGGTTGGTTCGTTGGTTGGTTAGTTGCTTGCTGGCTGCTACCAACATGTATGAATTTATTAGCTCAAGTTCAACTTACAGTGTTTGGGTACACACCTCTTAGTTTGCTAGAAGGACTTTGAACAAGTTAAGCTGAAACTTAAGACATATTTAAGGCACAGTGGGATTTGAGACAAGACAAAAAAAACATTTGATAAATATTTTGTTCTGCTTCTATTAAAAATGCAGATCTGAAAAAAAAAAAAATAAGAAAATTGTAAGAAATTTTAGGCTTTAGAACTCAAGCAGATGCTGTCGACTCGATACACAAAAAAAAAGCTCATTTTGGCTTTACAATCTGATGATGTAGACAGGGATGGATAAGTGACGGCAAGAGTCTAAAAAATTGCAGGAAGCCGATTATGTCTTGAGCTGAAACACAATACAAAACAAAAAAAACGTTTGAAAGGTATTTTGTTCTGACTGTGTTACAAATGCAGATTTAAAAAAATAATAAAAAAATTTTTAAAAAAATTGTGGGCTTTAAGCTTCGTATAGACGGTTGTCAGATCTTACAATATTGTACGACTTAACAATGTGCTGGCAATCTACTAGAAATACAAACTTGTTAGCATTAAGAAAATTATCAGTTCAGACAATTGCAAGAAAGTCTTACAATTTCATTGCCAGACAATTGACTGACAATAAATTTAGCTACCAACGAAAATTGTCAGCTTACACGGATGTTAGATTTTCTACGTATCAAAAATTGTCAGCCAATTGTCATTATCAAAATAAATCCACACACATGCCAATATTCATTCTTTATTTTTCTCGCTCAATAACCATGTTTTAAATTTTTTTATTCTCTTTT